>OX411312.1:62201425-63541340 GCA_948150685.1 Rhaphigaster nebulosa
CCTCTGCAACCCCAAACGCTCTCTGCAACCCCAAACGCTTTGTTCCTTCCTGAATCGATAAGACTGATGCGGTGAGGAATAGGTGATAGCCGGTGAACCATGGATGACTAAGGTGAAAAAAGAAAGAGTAATCTCAGTGACCTTAGAAGAAAAAAGCTTGAAATTTAATTGGTAAAATTTATTTTTTCTGTAATTTAGTTATTTTATTATTGCAAACAGCAGTATTTTATTTATGGCATGCTGCATACAATGAATTTTTTTCATAAATGTATCTCACATTCGACGTGTAATTGCTTTTCAAAATTAATAATATTAGTAATTATTTGTTTTTATTTATTTTTTTTAACTGGAAATCTTTATTCACATTTGTAAGTTATCTTACAGACAACCAGTTAATAGGATGGAATATCTCTTTAAGAACATGGCATGCGTCTCGTGAGAGTGAACAGTACCCAGCGCCACTTCCTTCTGGCCTGATTTCAAAATGAATTTCTGTGCGAGGAGATCCCTCATCTAGCTTCTTTTCAGCCTTCTCTGTGGCCTTGTCATTTATGAGTGAGTTAGGGTGTCCGTGTAATTGGTCGTGGAATCGTTTGCAGTGGGTCTGTATTTGTTCGTTAAAATTTGGTATGTGGAGGCCAGTATGCAAAGTTATGTAGCTAAAGCCACAAAAATGTTACTAAAACATACCACTGTGCTTTTGTTATTTTATTAGTTATTTATTATAATTTTTTTTTTATAAGTGAAAAAAATACGTTATTTCAAGTAACAGTAAGTCACTGGAAAAGAAAAGGGATAGGTTAAAGAGTGATAGAAACTTTATAGCAAACAACAGTGTATATATATATATATATATATATATATATATATATATATATATATATATATATATATATATATATATATATATATATATATTTTATTTTTTTATTTTCTTCGTTTTTCCCCTGTTGTTTGCTGTAAAGTTTATATATATATATATATATATATATATATATATATATATATATATATATGTTGTGGTAATGTAGCGATGAGAATAATATATTGAGAGTTAAAATGAAACAAAGAAAAAAAAAAGTTAAATTTATTATGTCAATAATGTCAATGTCAATAATATACCCAAGGTATTTGGGCAGCATTACTGTAAATAATAATATATATATATATATATATATATATATATATATATATATATATATATATATATATATATGTATATGTTGTGGTAATGTAGCGATGAGAATAATGTATTTAGAGTTAAAATAAAACAAAGAAAAAAAAATGTTAAATTTATTATGTCTCATCACCCAAGGTATTTGGGCAGCATTACTATAAATAATAATAATAATAATAATATATATGTGTGTGTGTATATATATATATATATATATATATATATATATATATATATATATATATGTATATATATGTACATATTGTGGTAATGTATTATGTCTCATCACCCAAGGTATTTGTGTAGCATTGCTGTAAAAAAAGCATTTCTTTCTCTTGAAAGTCTTTGCCCGAAAGATTTGAAGTTTGCTAATGTGAGTCTTATCAGCTGTCCTGCATACTAGGTCGAAATAGGTTTCACTAGGTAATTTTTTTTCTTCAGTTTCTATCCAAATTTTAGTCTTAAATGTTTTAAAAATTTGTTTTTAATAATCTAAGTATTAATAATTCTCTCTGCTGCGTCGATGGATGATAGATATTCAGTAAAATAATATTAATTTGATTTATAATCTATTCAACGATATGAAACTAAATAAACCTTACGCAAGTGAAACCGTGAAGTACAGCGTGTTTGTTATGTAGTATTTATTTAAACATGTAACGATTTTTTAAATTTATAATAAACAATAATTTAATAATATATATTTAATTTATTATTAGAATAACTTACACGGGCATACCAGCCGACTTAATATGAAAATGGAAATGATTGACCTTCCTTACAATACGAGGTAGAGAATCGAAAGGGTGCTGGAGATCTTCTCCCTTAACCATCCAAATTAACTAAATCAAGTCAGGATAGACTTGTTGCTGGGTTTATTATTTTATATTTTTCATATACAAATTAAAATAAAAAATATTTTATATTTTAATATTCTTTACCATACCTGACATGTCAACAGACCCTTGAAAGCTGCGAATTGATATTTAGAATGTTGATATCTTGTTAAGTTTGTTCTATCGTCTGCGCATGTCGCTTTCAGAGTTTCGGAGCTGTTTGGAATATCGTGTGTATACAAACTTCTACACACACCTCGCAGACTTTATATCACCTAACGAAACTTCACAATTGGTTCAAACTTAGGAACATTTTACTTAGCATAGCCAAATTCCAGTTCATTACTTTCACACTTTGAAACAAGACATGCCCTCGTATTTACCTCGAAAATATTCAAATTTCACCGACAACTGCAGTATAATACCTTTCTCTGGTACCTGACATTAGAACGGATCCTCACACCAAAAAACAAAAGAAAAACGCCAAACATATAACTAAGACCATTATACTTCTTGCAAGACGTTCAAAATTGTAACGTTGGAAGAAGCTGAATACTTGAACTTACTTAAGCCCACGTGTATCCATACTTCAAAGATTTACCATACAAGCTTACGCAAAACTTCAAATTTTTCAGTAAAATACTTTTTGAGCTACAACCAAAGCTGTGTGGTACATTAGCAATATTATTTACATATATACCTTATCATGCCAACAGTTGAAGAACATATACGAACCCTCCAAAAACGGTTTCGCAGCAAACTAAAGGACATAATCACTCACCAATTCAAAACATAACCTCAAAACTCATGGCCTATAACACCCTTAGAAGGTTGAAAAGGAGCTGGATGAGGGATCGGATCTTCTTTCATTACCATATATCGTAAAATCAAGACTGGATGAAGTTCCACTGGGTGTTGCTCTCCCACTTGCCTATTGTGCCACATTGCTAAATTTTAGCTCCCAGATTCTTACTGATTAATATTAATATTTTTGTAATGTATATCATCAAAATCATTAAAAGTAAAAAAAAAAAAAGTTTAATAAATATAAAATGTCTGTGTGCACACAATTATTACACATTATCATATGTACTATTTTTATCTCTGTTCGACTTCAAAATCGTTTTTAGTGATTAGTTAAACTTTGTTACTGTTAACTAATCAAATTTTAAAAAAAATCGCCTTTAATCAGATAATTCTCAAAGCATTTTAAATCAAGATGAGAGAATTTTTACCTGGGCTGTAGCTAAGTTTAAAAATTATATTGGTTTCTTAGTAAAATCAGGATAGTTTAAAAGATTATATTAAAAAAAGGCATCTATAGACTTTAAAAGTCTTTTCCTCTGAGTGAAACTTTTTTCGTAGGCGAGCCTTTTACAAAGTGTGATATTAAAATTGTAACTTAAGGACTTACTGTTCAATAATTCTTTTGTATTAAATTTATTTATACTGTGATGCGTTCACAATATTTTTCACTTATGTAGTATACCATGTTCTTTGATTTCCAGTATTTTTCTTTCTTATATGTTCATGTGCAAGTTTAATATTATAGTGAATTTTTATTTAATGCTTCTTATTAGACTCTAGAATTTTAGTATTTCAGTTTGAACTTTCGTATTTTACTCAATAGAATAAAAATGTTTTGCATTTATTAATGCAAGACATTTCAAGCAGGCTTCGTCATACGTTTCCATCAAACATATTTTTATTAGTACATTTTTTTTTTTCTATGATTTTTAAGGTTTTATATTATGTTCCGCTCTACTAAGAATTATTTACGATTTTTCAACCATATCAAACATTTTTTGTATTTTATTTGTTAAGATGAGACTATGGTTTTGCAAATTTGACACTCATCTGTAGATGAAAGGTACAATTTAAAAAGTATATATATATTTTTTCATTTTGTCACTGTAATCAATAATATATTTTCGGGCAAAAGTATACCGCTACAACTCATTATAATTGCGATTATATAACTATAACTCATAACATAACAACAACATGCATATATAATTGTATAGTATAGAACTACAACTCATTGTATATAGCTACAAATCATTATGGCAAACCAGCATTTAATTTGATGTTATTTAAAATTTTCAAAGAACAATGGCTGTTGTGTATTATTTAACTGATAAAATTGAATATAAGAGTTTTTGAGTGTTTATAATTTATATATAACCAAACTTAATAGTTTAGGATTAACATCTGGATCAGAAGTGAATAACAGTTTTTTAATGTACAAACTTTGCTAATCAATTCATTATTTTTGTATTTTTCATTTTCTCTGTTTTTCTTTACTTTTTTCTTGTTTATTTTCTTTTTTTTTTTTGTTCAAATTAATTATATTTTTCGCTATAAAAAACATTTATTTGCTTATTTATTTTACTGAAGATATTGCAAAAATTAATTGGTCTGTATTCTATAGTCTTATGGCCAGATAATGTTACTGTTTTATTTGTTCCTTCATGTTATTCTTAAGGGATCTAATCCCAGAATAAAGTTCTTTTATCTATCTATCTATATATATATATATATATATATATATATATATATATATATATATATATATATATATATATATATATATATATATATATATATATATATGGGAAATCATCTTAAATATATCATCATTATCATTATTTACACAATGGGTTCCGTAAATCACGGGAAATATTCAAAGAGTTGACCTTATTCCCCTCCTCCCCATCCCCCTCCCCGAGCAAAAAATAAGTACATGCATACCATGGTCAGATATCACACCAAAAAGCAGGAAATTTAAGTTTTCTAATTTTTTTTTTTAACTTTTTCACTTTTTTTGATGAATAGGAAGCGATTACTCAAAAACTTTTTAAGGTAATCATGTTCCAATTGCACAATCTTAAAGTAGATAAAATTCCCTTTAAGAAATATAGTTAAGCTTAACTAAGCCCATTGTAAGGTGTCAGTCTCTACAGATACCCCCACTTCTAGAAAAACTTATACTTTTTGTAATTTATTTGTATATAAATGAAGTCGATGAATGAAGTTTGTTTTGTGATAGGTTTACATTTGGTTCCTGATTAGACAAAACGTGTGGCATGAAATTATTTTTCTCCGAAAAAAGAAGTGTATTAAGAATAATATTTATTAAATTCATTTTATTTTTTTTTAAGATAAAACAAAACTTTAAAAAAATAAAAATCTGTAAATTAACCAAGACATTTCCGAAATTTAGTATAAAATGAAACTTTCCCTGAAAAATAAACGTCACATTGAAATGAATAAAGCTAGGTCCACTCTTTCCAGAGGTTTCTTAGGTGCATTCTTTTCGTTTATTATTTCCGCTCACCACATTTTTAGTTTTCAAAAACGGAGCTTCGTAAATTATTAAAACTGTGATAATGGAATATAACTCCGAAAGATATCTACCCCCTACCAGCATTGGCCCAAACTGAGAATTGGAAGCTATAAGCTGATACATTTTTTTTATTATATCTTGAATGAGATAATTTCCGGAGCTTTGTGAGGTCGCTTTCAATTATTTTTTATCAGTTCTATAAAAAAAAAATGTCGTTTAGAGTTCACTTACTTTTCCAGATAACTCATTGTCGCTTGAGATTTGAACTCAAAATAGTCGAATTTACAGAAGGAAGAAAAAAATAAATAAACTCTATTTTCTATAAATCGACATCGTTTTTTGAAAAAGGCTTAAGCGTCAAAACTTCGAAAGTAAGTTTTTATTTTACTATGTGGCTTTAAAAACAGCTCTATGGATTCCCGCTCTTGATATATCGAAAAAACAATTGGAAATTGTCTAAAAATTGACTATTGATGGCATAAGTGTTATATACCGACGACTTTCTGCCGTCAATCTGGCCTTGAGCAGAACTAGAAGTATTAAAAATATATTGTTTTTAAAAAAGTTTTGCCATATTAGTAAACTCCTACTATACATGATAAATAATAAAATTTAAAAGTTATATATTGTTGTTTGGGGAATAAACGTTTCACGTGTTTCCACAGATGTTTGCTATATGGCGCTTACGCCTTTTTAAAAAAACGACGTCGATATTAATTATTTCTCTTTTTAATTATCATCATATATAAATATATATGTATATACATACATACACATATATATATATATATATATATATATATATATATATATATATATATATATATATATATATATATAAAACGGGTGGGGGTGGCCGAGCGGGTTAGCGCGCTTGTAAAAGTGCACCTACTCATTAACCCAAAGGTTGTGAATTCGAATCCCGGCACCGGCATTACTTTAATTTAATTATGATAATTAGTATGTGAGGCCCGTCAGCCTACTGGGGGCAACTCACATAGGCCTGGCGTAGGAGTGATGACCCTACCCCGTGTACCTAAATTGAGAATGGCGGTGTGGTCTTCCGGGACGTAAAAGGCCGCCCGGAGGTTTGGTCGATGGAAGGTCTGCTTCGAGGAAAGAAATATAGGTCCTCGTGCGCCTGCTGACTCCGAACAGCCATAATCCGTGGATCTTGACCGGTTTGTCACTGTCCTTGAACCCGAGTGAGTCGGTGGGAAGGACACTGCCGAATTGGCCCCAAAGGGACCGGTTATGGAGCTACAGCTAGCCTGCCGCTGCACCATGGAAACCATGGTTCGTAGCAACGTGAGGTTGGGTGACCCCCTCCAGGCTGTCTGTTCTCTCGCAAGCAATCTATGTCTGTATGAATATCACTATATGAATATATATATATATATATATATATATATATATATATATATATATATATATATATATATATATATATCCGTAATTTACGAGATGTCTCCAGCAGAATGCGTCGATATTTTTTATGGTATATAGGTCATATTTTTTATTTTTTTACGGCTTGCGAAGTATCACGTATTAAGCGATATTATTTTTGTATAATATTTTATAATACTAGTTAAAAATATTCCTTCTGATAAATTTTCATGAATGGCTATGTTTGAAAACTGGTAATAATTGTCTCTGATTTTTTGTTTTATTTATTTTTACGATTATTAACATTATAATTTTATTGATTTCTGACTAAAAAGGCAAGAGCTTAGGAGTGGTATGGTCAACTATAAAGATTACTGAACAGGAGGACTATCCTTTAATTTAAAAACAAGTTATTAATTTATAAGGCTTTACTGATACATATTTGGGACCAAGAGGCCTGATTTGTGGAGGGCAGCTAAAATTTTCGAACATCAACTGTTTCAGTCCAAAGTCCTTCAATAGTCAATGCTGCATACTCGGTAACACATTTGTTTTATACCTTATTCTATCAATATTATCCAAAACTCGTCATCCTAATCCCTATCCAGCTGCAACCATCCCTAGAATCCTCCTCTAAGGTTGAAACGGCAGTGGCTCCGACGCCTTTAGTAAATGTGTACTGGAGTTCTGGCAATAATCAGATTATCCACTCACATAGCATTGGTTTTCAATAACAGTGACGTGGATGAGAGAGAAGTACTGGGATCTGCTTGAGCCCTGTTTTTTTCCTCTACAAGTGGAGAAACCAGCTTGGTTCCCCAGGCTAAGTTTAAATAATGTTCGTAGGTATATGCTTAAAAATTTTATTTTATTTTATCTATACCTTTAATTTCCTTCATATTTATTTTGATATAATTTAATTTATTTATTTTGCCTTTAAGTGTGGTATAAATGATTTTTTTTATCGTCATTACTTATTCTCTTTAATTAGCGTAGATTGTAATATTAGACAGTCTAAACCAGAAATGATACACATTTGCCAAATAAGAAAATGAATCTGATGTTACAAAGCTTACATAACTATAATTATTTAAATTAAAAAAAAATATTTGAAAAAAAAATACTAAAATGAACGGTCTTAGGTTCAGTACTTGCTAAAGAATGTACAGTTACTTGACCCGCGGTCATGCAAGGAGGTGATCTAACTAACCAGGATCGCACCATTACTATAAATATGAGGTCACTTATATAGCTTCTTTTCTCCTTTTTTCTCGGTATTATCTGAGCTTTAGGGCAGTGCTCATAAGTAGTCTTAGTCGGTTTCTTTTTTCTTCATGTATGGCCCTCGTTTATTCTTCTGTCAAATATTCAGTCCAAGGAAACTAATATTTGATGTAAATATTCGGTCCTAGGTGTTGAGATAAGTTTCAGTTTTCCTCTTTAACTTTTAATTTTAAATTTTCCTGCGATGTTTTTAGATAATGATATCATAATAATATATTTAAAAAATGTATGAATAATAAATGGCATTCAATAAAGGGAAGTGAAAATTTCCATTATTTTTTTATTATGGTTTTATTATAGCTCGTACAATATCACAACCTACGTTTCGGGGTTTTTCCCAATCTTAAGGATTTTACTTATCCCCTCCTAATTTTTATAGTAATGACGAAACAGTGATATGGATTGACTATTCACCTATTAGGAGTGGTTCAGTTAATGAATAAATTAAATAGCTTTACATTATGTTTCGGGGTTTAATCCCGAAAATTTTGGACAGTTTAGAATTTTAGAGTATTATTTTAGTAAAATTAGAATATGAACAATGAACAATTCTTACAAGCTTCAGATGCTTTTCGCTATCATTTAGATAAATTATTGATGAATAAATTAATTCCATGATAGTGATTTATTATAATCATTAGGTTATTTAAAAAAAGCAGCACTAATTTATTAAAAATAAAGGATCTCAAGAAAATAATAGTTTTTTATTAGTTTATATATCATTTCCAAGTCAATTGTACCTTTTTCCGTTTCAAATGTAACCTTTTCCATTTCAATTGTAACCATTTCCAAATCAATTGTCACCTTTTCCAATTCAATTGTAACCTTTTCCATTTCAATTGTAACCCAACTAGACATGAATTAATTCAATATTTTTTATTTTATTATTGAAAAAATAATTATTTTAATTTTAATAATGACTTTTGAAATAATTTTGGCATATTCTTCCGACATTTTATTCCTTTATTAGATAATTGATATTAAGTGCTGATTTCAAATTGTATAAATTTTCGAAATAAAATTGTTGCTTATTTATAGAGTACAAAAATTAATAATTTACATTATTATATTACAAATATATATTAGTATAAACAAATAATTAAAAAAAAAATTAAAATGCAAGCGACAAATATTAATAATTTAGTTTTTATTATATTTCAAAAAATGTTTATTTTGCATATCTCTTATTCTTTTATTTTCTATTTATTTATTGAACATAATACAAGCTGCCACACTCAAGGGCAATGAGTATTAGGGCTGAAGTACCCATTCACACTGTATGTACAACTATTTACACAATAAAATAAATATAAAGAAAAATAAATTGATAAAATAAAGGACCCTGGAGATAAATAAATATACAATGTTAACAAAAGAAGAAATAATAAAATAAAATAAAATAAAGAAAATAGAATAAAATAAATAAAGAAAATGAAATAAAGAAAATATTCTTTTATTAGTTAGGCATATTTCTCATTTCTCTGTTAGATATATTTTATAATTCTTATTCTATATATCTAAGTAGAAGAAAGAAAATATTCCATATGCAATTAAAATAACCTATATGAACAACATTTTTTCTTGAAAAATAAATGATCATTATAAAATTTATTGTTTTATCGGTAAAGAAACCTTACCGAGAAGTTAACAATGTAACAAAGCCAAAAGCTAGGATATCTAATCAATTTTAAGAACTGGTCCCCTTAGGCTTGGCTGGCCTCGAGGAAAAAGTGGAGACCGCCTGGAAAAGGTATGATTAAATTATACGAGTTCGGAGATACCGGCTGTCAGGACAAGGGGTGGAGCCATGCGATGAAATCCCAGAATTTCCTCCCTCTATAAAACTAGTCGGCCAATGAACAACGTTTTCGACCCCCTCTTAGACAGAACAAGAGAGAAAGATGGATAGAAGCAAGGAGGTGAAAAAGAGGTACTTCTGAACTGATCGAGGCTGAGAGAGGAGAGATATTCTGAGACCGGCTGATGCAAGACGAGCTCCTCTGAACCCTGACCTTGCCTGATGCAAGCCTACGACCATCGCCTTCAAGCCTTCGGCTGAGGAACCATCAACACCAATTAGTACAGATAAGAGATTTATGTTAAAACAATTAATGGCTAAGTCTAAGCTAAATCATTCCATGGTTAACTTATTAGTTTGTTATTTTAATTTTGAGGAATAAAGATAAATGTTAGCAAGAAGGTTGTTCTTTAGTAACCATACCCATATTTAATTTCAATATACTTCATTAAGATAGCAGTAACTTTGGTTAACATTAGTATTAAAATTAAAAGTAGGAACATTATCTTGGGTAATTATTAAATAATGGTAACCACAAACCAGGCCCTTGGAAAGCTATCCAAGGTAAGGTAAGAGAGGACAAGGTAAGAAATTCAAAAGTATTCATAAGGTTATTTAATTTTGGGATAATCATCCTCAATGATTGCCCAATGGCATCCCTATATAGACTAATGTATTAGCAGCTAAAGAGAAATCAAGCTCAACTCAATCTAGAAAACATAGCAATAATATATATTGCTAATATATATATATATATATATATATATATATATATATATATATATATATATATATATATATATATATATATATATATATATATTGTGATTATTTACTTCTATGACTTTTAACGTAACAATTAACCAGATTGCATAATGTAATTATTGTCGTTATGTGCATTCCTGCCTCGTAAAGGGAATTGGATTAGTATGTTATTGCACTTGGTATAAAGCATAACTTTCTTTTTGAAGCGGTAAACCTTGAAAGTGTTAGTGAAAGCCCGTAACTCATATTTATTTGTTTGCCTTGAGAGGACTGTTCGGTTCAAAAACAACTCATAAATATTGAGTATTCCCCATTCCGGGCTAGCTTTAGACTAATCCTATATTTAAATCTCTCGTCTCGTTGAAGGAAACTTACTCAAACTACTAAAGCCCTTAATTTTGTTTTGTTTCAAGATGCAATACAAATAAATAACAATATAAATTTTATGCTTTTCATGTATTTGCAGGGCGTCCGGCGGCCTTGAATTCCTTTAAGATTGGGAATTGTGCTTGAATTTTTCAATTCGGATAAAAATTGGGAATCATGCTTGAAAAAGAGGTTTTTAGGTCGTAGTTGTCTTATTATCTATATGCCCAAGAAAAATATCCTTTGGAATAAAATTGTGGTGGAATTTATTCCGATATGTTTACTTTGAAATTATTATTATTTTCTAATTACTTTTATGTTTGGCGATACATTGAGCCCTCAGTATAATAAGTTTTGACATTATTAAACAGGTATAAAACCAAACCTTTATAATTATTTATATACATAGTTTCTTGTCCATTTTTCCATAAGTTTATCAAATACATTTTATAGTTCCTATTTTGTTTTAAATTTAATCCAATAAATTGACGAAAAGCGCCTCGAATTTCACAATTCACAACTTTGATATCCTTGAATTGTGATTGATTTTCTGGAAACCATAATTTATTTGTTTTAAATTTCGTATAGCCCCATGTCTAATATGAAAATTATTCTATTTATTTTAAATTGAAAATGTAAAAACTAAGCCATACTTTGATCGAAATATTTTGGCTACAAGTTAACAATGAATCACACTTATTCTTGTTTAAAAATATTACTCTTTGGGGTTTTGTAAAAAAAGGTGGTGTTTAGCACATTCTTTTCCCTATTTAGGGTATTAGATATATTAACATACTTCATTATAATGATGAAATAAATAAATAGGTATGCAGTTAATAAGGTATATTTCTTATTATACAAGCCGAGGTTTCGACTCAATCACGTGAGCCATCATGTCTGGAATTAAATCTAAGATACAAGAGATATATGTTCAGTAAAAAATTCAAGTAATGAAGATGAAATAAAGATAACTTAGTAATAAGGATATAAGTAATATTATAATACAGATAGTAATAATCTAATACTAAAATAATAATTCTACAATATACTAAATATTCTAATTTATTATTTTATTTTTATTTTACCATATTATTACCTGTATTATATCATTTTTTATATCCTTATTACTAAGTTATCTGTATTTCACCTTCATTACTTGTATTTTTTACTGAATATATCTTATACCTCTTGTATCTTTGATTTAATTTCATCATAATAATATCCCAGTCGATCAAGCAACACTATTAATACTTGATTATAAGTATGTTTATTTCAAAATTAATAAATTTTCATCTTCAAAAAAATAAATACAACTAAGAAGGGTCTGGATCATTTATATGTTTATAACTGCTAAATTCTCCTTTTTGTTTACTGACAATTTTCTTGTTTATTTCATTCTTATACTCATCTCTGTTTTACGAATTCTTACATTTCCTTATACGAAAGTACTTTTATTGTCGTTTTTAGAGATATTTTGGTGAATTTGTGGGAAAAAAGCTGACAATATTGGAAAATTTCATTATAAAAGATCCGTTGGGATAGAAGAGCGTTTGGGGTAAATGAAATATATTTATTATATTGTTTTTCTTTCGTTTTTGCGCATTTCAAGCCATTTTGTTTATGGAGTGGGGTCGAAAAGTTCGTGATAAAAAAGTATATATGTGTATATATGTATGTATGTATATATATAACTTATGTTCGTTCCGAGGACTTAAAATAAAAAAAAGGAAAAAAGGGAACGAAATGACACGCACACTTGTTCAGAAAAGACTGACTTTATTGCCTTAGTAATCCTCTATATATAGTCTTAGAGAGTGTTTACATTTTAGAGTTAGGATTAAGTTGTATACAGTTACACTGTGTACCTTAACTCCCCCCTGCCAGTTTACGAACACTTTTCGTGAACTTCACTCCTATACTACAGTCTGAACAACAAACAAAAAGCAAAAACAACAGAAAAATAGAAAGAAAAAAAAAATGGTACTCTGCCATGTAAACACCCAAAAATATAAAAAATTATACAATAATACACTAAATACAAAATTCTTATATCTAAACTCATGAACTATTTTACAAAAAAAAAAAAAAAAATGAACAACTTAAGAAATCAACATCTGTCAAAAACGAACATAAATCATTCCTCGATACACCTAATCTGCTCCCGTAGAAGAGAGGATACTCACTCATGCATTATCAGGGTCGTCCGGGCTCGCCCAGCGGAATCTTTAATTGTTCAATGTGAACGGTTCTCCGTTTCCTCGGTTCTTTGATACTCTGGATGGTCACTACATTGTGTTCACGTATCACAATCACCTTGAATGGTCCCTCATACCGTACCGCCTCTTTGGTCCTGTTTGATGCCAATTTTCGGTACACAATAGTCCCTATCTTAACATCCTCCATCCTATCCCGGACCCGAATATTCTCCCGTGCCACCCTTCTACTCTTTTCCGCCGCGATCCTCCTGTGTGCTTTCTCCCACAGTTTTACGAGCGCTACCCTATTGCTCACTAATCGCTCTGCCAACCCTTCGTCTACTACCGTGCTCCCTCCGTCTCTTCGCCGTTCTCTAAGTCCGAAGAGTACTTCAAACGGGGAAAACCCTGTAGCCATATGAATAGAATGGTTGTATGCTGCTACCGCCTTTGGCATCGCGCAATCTGCCTCCAACCCCTTGTCTACGTGGAACACTCGCAGGTGATCTCCCAGCGTACTGTGCAACCTCTCTATCCCTCCCCTACTCTTGGGGTGTCCCGGGGTGTTAATATGCCACGCTATCTCCAATGCCTTCATCTCGTTTCGCAGACTCGCATTATCGAATTCTCTCCCTCCATCGGAAGAGATCGTATCCGGCATCCCATAAAATTGGAACCATGTTCGTAGAGCCGCGATCACTGCCTCTGCCGACCGGTCTTGCACTGGGTACGCCATCGCCAGCTTACTAAATACGTCTAGCACTGTAACCCATTTAAACCCTTTCCACGTGAATGTATCCACCTGCAGGTCGCTTAGCGGTGCGCTAGGTGTCGTCGTCTCTTCTTGCTTCCCGGTTGGAGGGTGGCGGTCATATTTCGTAGTTTGGCACACTACGCATGCCCTTAATACCTCCTCTATCGTCTTCCGCATTTTCTCCCAGAAGTATTTCCTTTTCAATGCTTGCAAGGTCTCGTTTACTCCTCGGTGATTTGTCTTCCCTTGGTGATATGCCAAGGTAATCTCCTCCTGCCGTTCTGGGTCTCTGATCGTCTCCACCATGAGCTTACATCTGACGAACGTCCTATCGATGCCGATTTTCTCGGTCTGCCATAAACGCTTTATCTTCTCCCAGACTGACACATTTCCCACATACAAGTAATGGGTAGTTCCTGATCTGGACGCGTCTTTCAGGGCCCTGCAAATCTGCTCCTCTCTTACTCCCGGATGTGACCATATCGTGTTGATGCTATATTTACCATTTTTCGAATAGTCCACCTTCATCAACCCCGACGTCCGGGTTTTCCAGATAATCTGGCGTTTCTTGTCATTAATTATCTCCTCCCTCTCTTCCATATCCGTTGGCCTTTCCTCCGTACCACTTTCTCCTCCCGTCGACATCCTTTCTTCTTCTACTTCTCCTGAATCTAGTTCTCCTTCACCCTCGGGCGTCCATTCTCTAACAAATCTCTGTATCTCGCCGGAATTTTCTCCTCTTTCTGTCTCTATCGCATTGACCTGCAGCGCTCGAGATAACCAATCTGCTACAATATTTTCTTTTCCTGGTTTATAAGCCACCTCCATGTTGTATTGGCTCAAAAACTCTTTCCAGCGGGTAACTCTTGCCGACGATTCTTTCAATTTTCCTACCCACAATAAGGGTCGGTGATCCGTTTGCACCTTAAATTTCCGCCCGAACACATACGGCCTAAAATGCTCGACCGCCCACACTATACCCAACAGCTCGCGTTCTAACGCACTATAACGCGCTTCCGTCTCCGTGAGGCGTCTACTGGCATACGCTACTGGTTGTTCCCCCTGTTTCCCATCCTGCGACAGAACCGCCCCCAACGCGTACTCGCTCGCGTCCGTGGTGATAGTGAATGATTTCGAAAAATCGGGGAACGCAAGTACCGGCTCCTCCTGTAACCGCAACATACACCGTCGAATATTGTCTTCGATCGCGGGAGTTATCGCAACTTTGCTCCCTTTTTTCAGAAGGTTGTTAAGAGGTACTAAATATCCTGCCATCTCCGGGACGAACCGCCGATAATAATTCAATGTTCCCAGAAGCCTCCTTATTCCCTTCACGTCCGTTGGGATTGCCATCTTTTGAATAGCTTCGACTTTTCGCGCATCTGGTCGTACTCCTTCCTTCGATATCGTATGCCCCAGGAAGTTGATCTGGTTTTGCCCCAGAATAGATTTCTCTACGGACAACTTTAGTCCGAATTGCCTCAGCCGGTTGAAGACGCATCTTAAATCTTCTATGTGTTGAGCCTCATTTTTACTGAAAATCAAAAGGTCATCCATGTAAACCTGGCAGACCGATTCGTCCAGTCCCCGCAAAAACTCGTCCATGAGTCTCTGGAACGTTATCGGCGCGTTTTTCAACCCAAACGGCATCCGGGTAAATTCGAAATGACCCCTCTCGAAAGTAAACGCCGTCTTATGCTGGTCCCTAGGGTGCATCTTTATCTGGTGGTACCCTGCTTTCAAGTCTAGAGTGCTAAACACGGCCGCTCCTCCTAGCCTATCCAAGATATCTTCGAACCTGGGTATAGGGTATTTTTCGTCCAGTGTGTTCTCGTTCAATTTCCTAAAATCTACTACGACCCTATACTGCTCCCGCTTCCCATTGTCCGGACTCTTTTTCTTCACTGCCCAAAGGGGGCTATTATATGGCGATGTGCTGTTGGTAATGATGCCTTGTTTCTTTAAACTCTCCAGCTCCTCCCGGATATGTTGCCGTAGGGCTTGCGGGTACCTTCTCTCCTTGACGTAAGTCACCCTATCCTGTTTCAACGGGATCTCGTGTACTGTTTCCCCCGTTACACTCAATATATCTCCCTCTTGAAAAAAAACATCGGCGTACTCCTCTCGCAACGCCCGTCTCCAGTCTTCCCGGTTGATGGCCCCGACACTAATTTTGTCCTTTTTCAGAATCTTCTTACACCTATACTTCCTTGTTCCTATCCTAATACTCCATTTCCCGTCCTTATTTCTTATCCGCGCCCCCATTTTTCCTAACAGGTCACACCCGATTATCCCCCCATATTCCCGAGGCATATTTTCCACTACATGTACCCTCAATCTTTCCCCCTCGGTTCCCCATTTATTCAGATCTATCCCCACTTCCCCTTCTATCTTACATGGACCATTCAAGGTGATTAATCTACATCCACATACCTGTACCTGGGGTATCCTCTCTCCTTCACACAATGCCTCTACCGCACTCCGACACATTATCGTGTTTGAACTGCCTGTATCCACCAAGCATCGTACTCCTCTCGCGACTCTGATAATATGCAACCCACCACACTCACTCTCTATGTTATGCACTACCGCGTGGTTGCCTCTCTGCTCGCACTCTCCTCATTCGTTGTCTCTCGACGCCCTCTCCTCCGTTGCTCTTCGTCCACCGCTCCTTCTACCGCTCCTCCCTCCTCCAGCTCCTCTGTTTCCTGGTTCGATCTCCTCTTCTTCTGTCTCCGAGGTTTCCGATGACCCTATCGACTCTGATGGTGGTCTGCTCCTCTTCCACATTCTTTGCGCATTTACCTCCATGGGTTCCGCTCGATTTGCTTCACCGCGCCTGCTCATGTAAGGACACTGCCTGGCAATGTGCCCTTCGGTGCCGCATTCGAAACATCTCGTTCGGGGGCACTGGGCTACCAGATGTCCCGTCTTCCCACATCCATGGCACCTCCTGTCTTCCCTTTTCCAGATCTTCTTCTCCGGTCCTTGCCTCCTTTCTCGTGCAGTCGTCCTCTCTCTTCCACCGAATTCCGTGTCTCTTCTCCTTCCTATGTCTGGCCTAGGTTTGTTCCTGCTTATCTCGGGCCTCCTGTAAGTTACCCTACTCCATCCCGTTTCCACTTCCTCTCCGAATCTGACCTCTTCGTCCCTGGCACTAGCGTCTACCATCTCCTGGGCACATTCGATGAACGTTTTGTCCCTAGAGAGTCCTTCTTTCTTTCCCGTGTCTCTGGCTAGCTGTACTTTCAGTATGGTCGACAAAAACGCCATCCTGCCCTCCACCTCGGCTGCGTTCAGGGTTTCCCTCATCTTCTCGGTTATCTTGTTGTAGCGAACTAATAGCGTTCCCGCATACTGTCCATTTGTTTGGTAAGGTTTTTTCGTCTCCCTGAACATACGAAAAATGTCCTCTTCTGGGGCCCAACGGCCTCCTCCGAATGCTTTCTTCAGCCTGTCTTTCACCACGATCCATGGCGTATCCTCGTCCGCCTGAATTAGGTTAAGTATGTTCCTCTTGACTCGACATACTAACGCTGCTCTCAATGCGTTCGCATCCATCGGGTCAATAAGGTCTTCCGCCAACTTTGCCTCTATGCGTGTCATCACGCGGTCGCCTCCCTTGAGGAAATGGTTCAGCTCTCCGATTTCCCCGTTAAATCTTTCTAGATCCGTAATCGCTTTTCTTAGGTCCTGCGAGGTCGCTGTCTTTATCTTTAGCCATTCCAGGGCGTTCGCTTGTGCTGCTGCTAAATTCGCGTGAGCCGCCGCCATGGTTTCCGTTGGCAGCGCTGGGATGTCCTGTGGCAGTATCAAGGTTGCCGGCCGCACTATCTCATCTGGCATTTTGTGATCCTCTCACTTGTCTTGGTCAATTTTTTTATTTAAAAAAAAACAGACGCGAGCAGCGAGAACGAGAAAAAAAACGCAAAGAGAGAAAAAAAACAGCTCTCTACTCCGAGTATAGCCTCCCGGGTTTCGGCACCACTTATGTTCGTTCCGAGGACTTAAAATAAAAAAAAGGAAAAAAGGGAACGAAATGACACGCACACTTGTTCAGAAAAGACTGACTTTATCATATCCTCTATATATAGTCTTAGAGAGTGTTTACATTTTAGAGTTATGATTAAGTTGTATACAGTTACACTGTGTACCTTAACTTATATATATATATATATATATATATATATATATATATATATATATATATATATATATATATATATATATATATATATAAATATATATGTATATATATATACATATATATATATATATATATATATATATATATATATTATTATATATATATATATATATATATATATATATATATATATATATATATATATTATTATATATTATATATTAGGATATTTTTTATCCTATTCTGTATATATATATATACATATATATTTTATTAACTCAGGATTGCTCTATTCATATTATTTTTATATTTTTATTTTCTACGGTTTTCCTCTCTTTCTATTTTTTTTTCTTTCTCGTTTCATTTTTTTTTTGTCAGTAAAATTATGTTTATTATATTTTCTTACCAGAAGGATATTTTTTTTTCGTTAGCTATATGTTTAATTGAGATTATGGTAAATATTAATTGGCCTTTATTAATATAGTCTTTGGCAAGACATTTTTTTTTCTGGTATGTTTTTTACTTATACATACTTGTTATTCTTAAGGGGCCCCAGAATAACGTTTATTTTTCTATTCTATTTCTATTTATTTATATATATATATATATATATATATATATATATATATATATATATATATATATATATATATATATTTTTTTTTTTTTTTTTTTTAAATGCAATCTGATTATAAAAAATAAAACGGAATAATTAGTTAAAATCATTTTATTTGTATAGAAACTGTTCTCCGTTGTAAAATTGTATTTAGCGAATTTATTAGAAAATTTGGCATCTTTGTGTAACTTAATATATATTATATATCGCTTATGCAGTTGGGATAATTAATTAGTAAATGTGGGACAACTGTCAGAGATCGGCGCTGAGGAGTGCTGCACTCTATTGGTCCTAGACCAAACTAAGGTTTAAGCGCGAAAGAGCAATCTTCAACATGCAGAGAATGGTGTAGAGTTCCCATTTCATTTTATGATTCCAGCCCTCATTGGTGCATAATTATGTTTAATGAAGGAATTAAGAAGACTGCACTTTTAATAAACTGGTTTAGGGAAACTAACAGATAATAAAAGATAATTTTTTCCTTATCTAAAATTTAAATAAAATGAGGAAGTGCACACTTCTCTGGAAATGGTCCCACAATTTTATTTCCTTTATAAGTCTTAATTCCAGACTTAATTGAGAACTTCCTATTTTTAGGACGAAAATTCTGAAAGCTCATTTTGAGTTTTAGTTTGAGTACATATTTCGGAGATACCCTGATACCCAGTATCAGAGAATTTATTTTTAGATATATTTTTTTTTTTTATTCTACTACTAAAAGTTAGGAAAATAAGCTGCCGTGTTATCATATAATATACATATATATATATATATATATATATATATATATATATATATATATATATATATATATATATATATATATATATATAGCGAGAAAGATAAGGAGAAAGTGATATTGTAATGCACAAGGAGGAAATTTAGTTAATGAAGATAAGTTGGTGTGTACAGTTTTTAACGAGAAATTCATTCAATTTTAACTTTTACTAAAAAAAAAACAAATAAAACATTATATATGCGTTGATCGTTTATGTATTGCTATATTTATGTACCTTAATTGTCATCCTATTTGTAAATTGCGATAAAGATGTACTGAAATGTAATGTAAAAAAAATTAATGAGCTAAAAAACAAAGCAATTAGTTTATTATATGCGTGATTTAGTTATTAGTTATTAATTTTGTCAGATAGATATATGGCGGCCACCAATTGATATAATAAAGCACTAATTCCGAATATTCAATAGTCTACAAAAATAATTTTTAGATTAATTTTTTCCACACATGTTAAAAACAAAAAATTAATAATAAGAAATAGAATCACAATAAACAGTTTCCTGACATATAATTCCAGACATATTTAGACTTCGATTAATATTTCTGAGTAATTTTTAATAAATTCTTAATTTACATAAAGAATGGTTAGATTGATTTTTTGTCTGAATAAACCAACCGTAATTTGCTTCCAATAGTTTATATATATATTTTTTTTCCTCTGTAATATATAATACAAAAGAGGCGTATATTTTTTAAAAAAATTATGCATACACTATGCAAAAAAGATATTTAATATGCATTATCCTCCCTATGCAAGTTATTTGTTAATACAATTATAAATACAAGAAACTAGAAACAAATTTTTAAAAAACCTTAAAAAAAACTATATAGGTACAATACAACTACAAATAACAGTTAGATGCAAATTGTTTACAAATGTATATATAGATTTACAGACGTGTGTGTATATATACCGATAATACATACACAAAAAATAACTAGAAAAAAACAAAACAAATCTAAAGTTGCCTAGTGTAAAAATGATTCGGTAAATAACTATGAAAACAAAGAGAAGAACATCACAAAAAATGCAATTCAATTTTAAAAATTATTTAAAAGAACATAAATAGGCAAAGTTTGATAAAACACGAATAAATAAATACGTGTGAACAAACTAGAAAAGTAAAAAAAAAATAAAATAAATATATATACATACAAAAAAAATTATATATATATATATATATATATATATATATATATATATATGTATGTATATACAAATAGTAAATACAATGAATAAACTGCCTCTATCCCACTATTATTCGCCCGAGAACATTTATCGGTCAGTGCTCCGTCCTTCCAACTTAGGATCCATCTATCAACTTGAAATGCCTGTTTACATCTTACTCTTTCCTGATGAATTTATTTAAATTGTTCAACCTCTCTCACTTCCGCCCACTTTAGTTTTTCTCAGTTTTATTTGTCTTAGAGTACATTCGGTAATCAATTATCCGGATTTCTAAGGGTGGAGTAAAATTAAGTTAAGTTTTCTTAGCAAGGGAAGAAACGTCATATTTACTATATTTGAGCAATCACTTCCCCACTCTTATTAGATAATAGAGATATAAATAATGAAAGAAGGGATATTATTATTAATGAATATTGTGCTAGTGAAAATTGTATGCATTTCAAATAAGGAAACAAAATTAATTATAAACAACAGTTTTAAGTGCGATATGTAGCAAATTAATTTTTTTTTTCCATATTTTAAAGACCAATTTTATTTAAAACTAATTTTTTTTTTTGTTTTTATAAATAATTCCATTTTTTTTTTTTTAGTGTTTCATTAAATTGTAAAGAGTTAACGGATACTTTCATATAGTTCTTTCTACATACCTCCATATATGTTGAGCTTTTTGAATATTATGGTGTTGACACAATATACATGTTTAAAATTTGCCAAAATAGAAGGGCCGAAACGTCACTGTAAAATATACTATATTAAAATAAAAAAATTATATATTTTTTAAAAATCAATGAAAAATGTGGGATTAGAAGTGGTTCTTTCTTTCTTAATTTTAATTGATTAACATTATAAATAAGTAAGAATTCCCAATTATTATTAAATGAACAACCTAAATAAAGTTATGATAAACAACTTAGAGATATAAAAATTTAAAAAAAGACTTTTTTTTCATATAAAATAAGTAATTGTAATTAAGTACAAAAAAGTATATATATAAATAGTCCACTATAAACGATTTTAGGACTTAAACGGATATCCTAACTCACTCATACCAGACATGGCTGCAACATACCTGACAACATTCGCAGTAGGCTGAAAAAGAGCTGAATGAGAAATCTCCTTGCCGATATATATATATATATATATATATATATATATATATATATATATATATATATTCCACGTATTCCACATTTTTTGGTTTGTTCCATGTATTATTTAATGTAAAAACTATATTTTTTACTTAAGTAATAGAAAAAAATCACAAATATATCTTTTTTCAAATAAATATAATTAATTAAAATTAATCTCTTTTTATATTTTCTCATCCAATAACGTGAAACTGAGCTCAAGAATCATTAAAAGACACGACAGTCCATTAATAATAATAAAGTGAGTTGCCTTATTATCCCCGTCAAAAGTTAATGGGGTAAAAATTTTGGCCTTCCAGGTCTATTTTTTTGGAAGCTGTCTTACACCGCAAACGACCTGAGGTTTTGTGGAAACACTATAATGGTCTTGGGACGGTAAATTATGTATTATATTCCAATGATGAATTTGCACGTGCATGTATCAATTATAAGATTTAACAAGAATATATAAACGTACATATTTAGGTGATATTCATTTTTCAATTTTTTACCAGTACCTCGATCGCTGGCTTCCTTTCCTTAGTCTTCGGTAACAAGTTTTCGACCGCTTCCATGATGGGTCATCAAGCTAACATCAAAATTTCATTACAACTCTAGTTACGGCCGAGGGAAAATTTCGTGGTAAATTTGTTAACATACTTTTCTGGAAAGGGTAATCGCTACAAGAATTAGACTATTCCATTTTTGAATAATGTGTTAACGATGAATTTACCAGATAATTATCATACAAATTTTATTATGATCTTATACTATATACTACCTGTCAATAGTTTGTTGGGAATCAGCAAATGACCTGAAAATTACTGGAAATGATGAAAAGTCAGGCATGGTATACCAAGCTGCACATGGCTTTGTTCAGTTGGATTAAGAAGGAGATCTCTCATCCAGCGTTTTTTCATTTTCCTCGTATTCATAGAAATGCTAGTTGTGACCATATCTCTTATCAGCCTGTTGGTATGCTCGTATAAATTAATATGAAATTGTTGTTAAGAGTCCTCGTGTGTTTGTCGACTCTTGATAGATATGTCAGTATGTAGGGTTTAGTTAGTAACGTACTTACAGTTTTTTAGTTATCAGTCGTTATATTTTTGATTGGAAAGTTTATGTGGAAACTAATAACCGTTATGATCATTGCTAGAATTTTTTTTTAATTTCTCTTGAAAATAATAGTTAAAATGATGGGCACAATTTATTTATAGATTTAATTCCTATAACTGAAATTTCTAAGGGATATAGTATAATAATATCTATACACTTCGAGTTATGCATATTTTGAGTTTAAAATAGTGAAAAGGCTAGATGTTTTAGGCATTCCGAATTACAGGTCTAATTTTGTATATGAGTCAAATAGAATTTTATCGAAAATAATTTGCGACTCAGGGTTTAGCCGTGAATGTAATTTCACTGAGAGTATATACACGTATTTGAAGGTATGTTAGCAATTCTGGATGCAAGAATTTTTAAAATTATTTTATTATAAAATCTGCTACAAAAGAGGATTTACATTAAATACCATAAATAATTTCATAAATGTTAAATAACTAACTCTAACCGAAAGGATCTACGCCTGTCGGTATGCTTTTAATATTTTTAAGTGTTTTTCTTCTTCCTATTTCTCTATATTCTTATTTCCTCTTATATTTCTATACTTATCATTTTGTTTCCCACATGTGGTATCAACTTATGATTATATTACTTTATCTTTAAGCTTCTTTATCTTTTTGCTTATTTTCACATACATTTTTTTTCATGTATTTTATTATATCATACACATAATTTATTTTCATATTATTATAATTCATATCCGTTCTTTCTTTCTTTTAACATTATTTTAATTTTCTATATTTAAATTATCAGCATTATTGATTTACATTATTCATTTTATTATCTTAATCTTGATATACGTTTCATACTCTTACATCTTCTCACTAGTAGTTTATTACTATTTGTTACCATATTTTATTAGCGCTACTGTCACTGTTGTTAGCTTGTTTTTCTTAGATTATGGTCTGAAACTTAAGCTGAAACGCTGGCACAAAATTATATAAATCTTCTTATTTGTTTGTTTTTCTTCACGTGCCGCTTCTACAATTAGTTCTACGGTCAACTATACTTCCTCCATTAAAAATAAAATCCACCGTCCGCCGTTTTGAGTATTTACACCTAAGTCACAGGTCACTCCAGTATGATCCACTTACAACGAAATTTCCATCCACTATTTCGTTTTAAAATTTCAGCCATTGATAACCATTTGGAAAAAAATAATCTATAGTGTAATAATTTGCGTTTTTTATAGAAGTGCTTAATTTTTTATTCACATGCTCTTCCTCTTGATTTTTTCTTAGCTATCCTGAAAGCTGTTGTCCAGATATTTACACATTACAGATGGAAACAATAAGATGTATCATTTCAAATTTAGATAAAATAATTTAAAAAATAATACACATTCTGACAGATACCTTCCAGGTTTGACACTCACTTCCGCCTCATTGGTCGTCTCAGAGACATCTTCGGTCAGGAAGAGGAGCATTTAATTTTCCAGACCAGACCTGAACATGGCGGTTCGATACTGCCTCTCCCTGGCCTTCATCTCCCTCTAACAATGGGAATGATCGAGATAAGATCGCTCTTCGCTCTGTTGGATACTCAATTAAATGACCATATATTTCTCAACCTTTAGCGAATACTAAATTATATCCTTCGTTTATGACTGATAGCATTGCTTATGTAAACAATTTAGTTTCCGTGGAAACGTTTTTTTTTTTTTTTTCATTAAATAATATAAAAGTAGAAATTAAAAACTTAAATTTATGCATAATATGTAAGATATTATTTTTTAAATCTTTAGCTTTCTAAGGGTGTATTATATATCTATATTACTTTTCTTATTTCCGGGAAATTGTTTTCAACCTGAGAAAATATTTTTCCATTTTCTCTTCAAGTTAATTATCAAATTCCTTCATAGTTTGTATTTTATTTTATTACTATTAACAATGAGAGATGGTTAATTATTTCAAATAAACAAAGTTAAAGGCACATTAGACAAATTCATAATAAAAATTCGGCATTTAAGCTCTGTCAGACTAATTAAAAGAGGATGAGATCTATTTGATATTAAAGATTAAAGATTTGATATTAAACATTTTATTGTACATTGGTATAACTAATTTGATCAAAATAGTTATATCTTTTTTTGAAATTTTTTTTAAAAATGTGTAAAATCGAAGTTATGAAGTGGGACTTCTGGTAAGTCGATTTCGGCAAACAAGTTGCTGTAACAGAGCCTTATACCTACCTTAAATACTCAATTCCAGTTTCGTATAACTTTTTGTAGCTAGACTTAAGCATGCATACACCGTTTTGCGAGAATTGGTTATTTGGACTAAGGGGGCCTTCTGTTTCCGTTCTCAGATTCTAAATTTTTCACGATCGCAATACTTTCCCTTACTGTATATTTTCTATATAAATAAGTAAATTTTCTTCTATTTATAAGTAAAATAGTGTTCCATACAATGTAAAACGAATGGAAAATTATAAATTATTGATAATTAAGAGTAAATATTAAATATCATTATAAGAATTATTGGAGGTAGAATAATAAATGTAAACAAATACGAGATACATAATATTAGTTCCATTTAGAGAAGGTAAGTTAAGTCGGGTAATTTCATGCCCGGAGCAAATGCATATATGGGGATTTATTTCAAATCTATTTTTTTGGGAGAGCTGCCCTCTATGGGATTTTGAAGTAAATAGTAAAATCGCCGTAAATGGCAGCTCTCGCAAATAAATAAATTGAAATAAATCTATGCAATTATAATCTAAATAAACTTATTCCGACTTATCTTATATTTTAAAAATATGAAATGACAATAAAAAAAACACTGATATTCCATATCTGCAGTTTTTTACTAGCTGTCCGGGCTTCAAATACTTAAAATTTCGATTAAGTTTATTACTCTATTGCTATAAAAGTGGATATTGTTGTGGACCAACTAATATTGGTCAGGAAAAATGCCATATTGTGGGATACTAAATAGTGAATTTGAGGGAAAAGAAATTTAGTTTTTGACTAAAGAATTTGGTTCCGATTTTTTTTTTTAAAGATTCAAAAAACCACCCATAATTCAGGAACTCTTTGACAGAATCAAACCAAATTTAAAGCATCGATAAAGGTTCTTAAACTACGCGATTTGCTTTGAATTGGGTGTTCCTATGGGTTTCAGATAGGTCAGTGTTTCATGTGGGTACCCTTAATTAATCTTAATCTTTACACAACCATTAGCCGTGAAACATTAAGGCCCTTGTTAAGTACCGAACCCAAGACCCTTTATGGGTTGTACTGGTACAGGTTTAATTTATTTAATTTTTTATTAGTAAAGTTATAAAAAGGAATTTTCTTCTTTAGGGTTGGATATATGCAGTACGGAAACCCTGATCAGTCGTGCGGTATAGTATAGATTCAGCCCCTCACTTTTGAATCGCCCACAAATACATTTTTGCATTAAATATATTTATATATTATTTATATTATAAAATTATATTAAATTTATGTTTATGCTATTTATATTTATGTTTATGTTATTTATATTTATGCATACACGTTTATAATATATTCATGAATTTAATAATATATAGTCGTTTCGGAGATAAAAGTTAGCAATTTTTGCGATTAGATAAGGTTTGTTATTTTCCACCTGTGCCAGAACGAAATTTACTCTTCGGTACTGACAAAATTGTGAAATTAAAAAAAAAAAAAACCTTGTCAAAGTTTATGTATCTAGAGACCTTTTTAAATTTTAATTATAAAAAAAAATATGCTGGTTTCTAACTAATAATAATTTGTTCTGAATGTGCGTAAATAGTTCCATTATTTTCTTCAGAATTTATATCCAGCATAATTATCACTTTTATATTAATTACGCTATTATAAATATAACTTGTCATTAATGAATTTTTTGCTGATTTGCAAAAGTTTTTCAATGTCTACCGAGGACAAGCGAATTGAGGGCAACCCCACTCAAGATAATGAAATTACCGATCTCCCATGTCAATGGGTGCTAATTCGAATCCCCACATACTACCGGTGACATATACAGCAGAAATAGGCGTTAGTAACTGGGATAAATTATCTGAAAAAATTGGCTTGTATTGTATCAGCGAAAAATCTAGTGCAGAAAATATGGTGTAAACAGTTTTGAAAAGTATAAAAATTTGATTAATTTACATATTTATAAAATTATTCTATGAAGGTCAAATTAAACCAGTTATGTTAACTAGAACCGAAGAATAAATTATGGATGTAAATGAATTCTTTGCTTGAGATATGGTAATTATTATTTTAAATAAAGAAAAGCATTTTTAGCAAATGGAAAAGAGAGGCGCTCTTCGTATCTAAGGTCGAAATATTCATGTCTGAATTCATAAAGAAAGGAAAAAAAAATCATGTTTTCTTTTGTTCTGTTTTAATTTTTAGAATTTTATCCATTTCAAAATTAAAGTAATCTAGATGGTTGAATTAATTATAAAAATCTAAACAGCTTCCTCTGTAGCGTTCAATTTATTCAAAATAGAACGCTCTGGATATATTAAATATTTATATTAAAAGTTTACCGATTTCGTACCGTTTTATATCTTATCTATAACATAATGTGATTTAGGTAATGAACGTAACGTAATGTGATTTGGTAATGTTTTTATTCTGATGGCGCCTGACGCCTAAAATCGCATATTTTTAAACAGTTGTTAACTGGGAGAGTGAATGCTACAGTTTTCGAAAATTTTAAATTTGTTATTATTAATTATAGTCATAATATAATAATTGTATGATTATTATTTTTTAAAAATATTCGTTTATTTATATGATAATTGGACTTAGATATAGCTATGTCAATACCCATCTTATTATTTAAAACTCTCCTTATTTTAGTTTATCATATAGAATAATAATAAATAAAAAACCTTTTTTTGATGCAATTATAAGTTCGTGCCTGTCAACAGTTTGTTTATAATTGTCAGCAAATTGTCTGACAATAACAGGAAATAAAGACATGTCGGATATGGGTAAGGTACTACCCAGCACCTCTTCTGTAGCTTGATTCAATTACCTTGATTACTTAAGAAAGGTGATCTCTCATCCAGCGCCTTTTCAGTTTTCTCCTCTATTCACGGGCATGTCAACTGTAACCATATCACTTATCAGTCTGTTTGTATTTCCCTGTAAATTAGTATGATATCGGTGGTAAAGAGTCCTAATGAGTCGGGCGACTGTTGGTAGGTGGTAAGACAGTATATAGGGCTTTGAATATTTATATTGTATATATTAAATTATTTATTTATTTTTTAAAGATGTTTTTCTTTTATACAACTACTGAATTTTTTGGCTTAATATCTTACGTTTTATGTTTATTACAAATATCATAAACGTTAGGGCGTTTTATACACACACACACACACACACACACACACACACACACACACACACACACACACACACACATATTGATATAATTCATTTATTTCATGTTTCATAAATTTATATATTATATATAATTGATTTTGTACTACCATGTACACTTCGTTCTCAATTATTCACTCTTGTATACTTATATATATATATATATATATATATATATATATATATATATATATATATATATATATATATATATATATATATATATGTATATATGTATAAGATGTTGAACAAACAGATATTTGTCAAGGTGATGGGGCTAAGAAACATCAGAGGATACCCCAGTCAGATGAAATATGAAATAACAAGACTTGGTATTACATAAAAAGAATACCAGGACAGAGACAAATTCAAAAAATACATTAAGGCCCTTGTAGTGTAAATGAAGAGGAGATAAGGAAAAAAATGGACAGATAAGTGAAAGAGAGAGATGAATGAGAAAATGAAGAGATTTCAAGAAAGCCGAGAAATGAAACACGCGTTGTCCTCAGATAACCATTATCTCGAAATAATAACAAGATGTTGGAATATATCATTAATCGTTTAAATGTATTATGCTTGTGTATCGCTTGGTTAATTAACGTTAAAACTACATTATGTATTAAATCCAGCCTTGTTCTAATTTATCATAGACCGTATGGAATATGCATGGAACTTATGCGCACCCATAAACGGTGAAGAGATTCATAGATACGCTATCTTAATTGTTAATTAAAGGTATCCATCTTGGAGCCAGCGGCGATGACTTATCACCTACTGATAGCATATAAGTACTTAGAGCTTGATATAGAACCCTGCAAGTCCCACTATTTCTTACTTAGTGATGTTACCTACTTAGGTCTGTGGAACGAACGTTTATGGACCATAACACTTTAGCGAAGCGCGAGTAGTTGGGCAAATTGGTTTACTAAGTCCATTTAAGATAATCAGTCAGTAAATTAAATGTAACGGCATTTATATGACTTAGTACGAAGTTATTTTTTAAACTTATTAATCCAATTATTATTTAATGGTGAGTATATCGCATTGATATGTCCCATATACTACAGCCACATGCATAAAAAAAAAAATCACTCAGATCTTATTATATAAACTCTTTCCCATATTTTTATTTTTACTCCTTCCCTGTAGGCGGGTTTTGATAATCCAGTGTTGTATTTATTTTCACTTTCAATTTACGGCAGATAATGGAAAGGATTGTGATCGCAAAACATTTCGAAAACGAGTTTTCTACGTAAATACACGTTTTAAGATACCCACATTCCAAATATCCAAGTCTCGCAAAATGGTCTTTGCCTATATGTGAACTGCCTAGCTCAAAAACGAAAATTTTAACGAAACTGAAATTACGTATTTAAGATAGGTACAGTGGAGTAGCTAAATAAACTGGCGCCCGGGACAAACTTCAACTTGTCGCCTACCAGAGCCAGAATTAGGTGGGAGGGAGGATTATATGGAGCACTTGGCCCATGCGGCAGAAGCAGTGGGCGTTTCGAATGAATGTTTATTTTTAAGTTTATTAAAAAGTATTTGTTTCTCATTTTTGATAGCTTTGACCTTAATTCAGCCAATAAAACTAGTTACTGTTTTCAGATGATTATATTTATTTCGAAACATATTACCCAAAGTACTCCTATAAAACTGTTGGTTTTTATTGGAGGGGGATGAAAGAAGAGGGGGAGCAAAATTAAGCTTGTCCGCCCCCGGCAAAATCGTATTTTCGACTCAACCAATCCCTGCCACACAGGTTATCTGCTTCTAAGGACATACAATACCGATAATGTATCGGCACTCATTCAAGCACCTATATCAGATATTCGATGCCATTAAGATATCAAAAGGAATATTGAATCAGTGATATCGAAACTAAAACTACTTGGTATTGAAAGGGGAGTATCAATACTTTACTTGTCTCGATCGGTATCTTAAGCCCCTTTCTGAGCCCTAACAGTATTTCATTATTATTAATTTTAAAGTATGTTCGACTTGAATTCAATAAAATAAATCTTCTTTTCGGAGCTTAAATAAAAGGAAAAAAATTAATTTTTTGTTGACATTTTTGCGCCCTTCGCCCTACCCTAGGTAAGCTACGCCACTAAAATCGACTTACCGGTTGTGCTGCTTTAAATCATTAATTTTATAAATTTTTACAAGTTTCTCGATATTTGATTAAACTCGTTCGATCAATGTAAAATTATGGTCTTCAATATCACCTAGGTCTTATCCGCAGTAAAATAGTCTGACAGAGCTTGATTGCCGAATTTTCAAAAGGTTTCATCTACAGTACTTTTTTGTTTTTGTTTATTTGAAATGATTAACCGTCTCTTATTGCTAGTAGATATAAAAACTGAATAAATATATATTATGAAAGATAATTAATTAAAGGAGAAATATTCTCCCGGTTGAAAGCAAATTTCCGAAAATAGGATTAGTAATATTGATGTATAATATAGCGTTGAAAAGTTAAAATTAAAAAAAAATATCTTAATATTTTTTATATCTTAATATTTTAGCATATAAAGAAGGTAATGAAGAGTGACAATAAATGCATAAACATAAGTTATTGTTGTAGTTAATATTTTCTATGTTTACTCTTTTTAAGGAAGCTAAATGGAATTTCCATGGAATCTAAATGGAAACTGTTATAATTTCACTAGCCCTAGCAGAAATAAATTTCTTCTTAAAATAGGGTGGTAAGTGAAAGCTGTGTGATGTGCGCAAATTTTACTGAATATTAAATTAACAAATTTTAATTCTAAATATGAGGGTGACTTCAAATTTTAGCTAGTTAATAAGCTAAAAAAATAATAACTGAGCTGCAAGATTTTATCTAGGAAGACTGGAAGTACCAATCAAAGAAATGGTTACAGGTAGATTGGGAGAAGAATTGGGAAAAAAAGAGTCTAAACTACTATATGTAAAATCTGGCTGCAAGAAATGTCCCACAAGCTCCAGAACTTCAAGAAAGGAAAGGAAAAATACTGTGAAGAATTCGGATTGGGCACTGTGAATTTACATATGGCTATCTTCTAAGACGCCTCCCATATGAAGCACCAACTTGCCAAAAGTGTACCCTATTCAAAGAAATCAGAAATAAAATTGGATTATCGAAAACATTAAGATAAATGCTGAAAGATAAGGAATAGCAGGTCACCACTTAAATTCTTAAAAAGAATTGGATACTGCAACAGAATATTAATTATTCTTTGATGTCAATGGCCCATTAGGGTAGAGGCTTAGAAGCAGATAAAAACAAAAACTGCTTACTTTCCAATAAAGCATATTACGACTTACTACAAAAACAACTTTGTGCTTAACTAACACGACCACCAAGTCGGCCAACACATGGGGACTATTTACCAACGATTTCATACTAATTTTCACGTACATACCAAAAGAATGTTGAGAGATATGGCTATAGTTGGCATGCCCCTGGATACGAGGAGGAGACTAAAAGGTGCTGGATGAGAGATCTCCTTCCTTTAATTTCCAAAAAAACTGAATCAAATCTGAGAAGAGGTGCTGCTGGGTACTATTCTTTCCTATGCATTTCTTTTTTTCTTATAATTGTCAGACAGTTTTCTGATTGTCAGCAAACCGTTGACAGATGCATTTTATTATTTCAAATCCTCATAAAAATGCATTAATTGAATGAAACAATTTTGAATATTGTTATAGTTTATATGAATTCATTGTGAAAATCAGCATGTTATTTTAAAGTGCCGAACAAATAAATTGATCTCATTTCTAATTAAATCATTGCGAAAATTTAACATTTGTTGCTTATTATTTATTTATGATTGCAGCTAGTGCTGATTATCTTTAGAAAATCGTATTTTAAATCTGTAGCAACGACTTGGAGAGTACTGTCATAGTGCGTATTGTGTAGGGAGGAAATTAGATTTTCAAAATTTCCGACCTCAGACAGCTTCATGGGACTGACCCCGTTGTGGTAGATTTTAGTTGGTTATGCTATGACTTTATTTTTCACTAAATAAGAAAAAGTTTTGTCAAATATATAAAAATTGTTTTAAAAAAATCATACGCCCTAGAAATAAATCTAACAGTGATTCTAAATCATGATTTCATCCTCTTTTCTTGATCTGGAGTTCTGATAAAGTCTAAATTTAGGAGATAAATCGTAGAGCAGTAAAAGGTTTATGGAGAAGTTTTATTTGGTTGTTCGATTCTACGATTTGAAATTGAACTTGGTCCTTTTATCTAGTTGAGTACTTCAGAGGCCTTCGAGCCAATCTCAAATGAGATTAGTAATATCGACTAAAGCACATAAAATGAAAATATTTTTATGTGATAAATAAAAAAAAAAAAATTTCCTTCGCCAATGTAAAACTGAGCTTTAAAATTTATTAAAAAAAATAAAAAATATGATCTTTAATATATATATATATATATATATATATATATATATATATATATATATATATATATATATATATATATATAAAAAATACTACATATATTTAAAAAAATATAGATTATTATATATAAAAAATAATAAATATATAACATTAAGCACAATATTAGTAATAATAAAATGATTTGCAGACTAAGTACAATTACGGATTTCTATGAGCATGAAAATGAAAATACCAAAGATAAAAACTAAACAAATTCACAATAACGCAAATATTACAATTAAGAAATAAGTTAAATTTTTACTTTCTCTTACCTATATACGAAGTATATAGTAAGGGGAAGTATTGCGATCGTGAAAATTTTCGAATTCGAGTTTTCGACGGAAATACACGTTTTAAGGTCCTCTGAGTCCAAATGACCAAGTCTCGCAAAATGGTCTGTGTGTATGTATGAGAATAGTCTACCTCAAAAACGAAAAAGTTGTATGATATTGAAATTACGTATTTAAGGTTGGCACATTAATATGTATTGATATTGTTAAATATTATATTAATATTGTTTAATATTAATATTTAATTTAACCAGACCAGGTGCGAACAAAAGAAATAAGGGACGAGCAGGTAGAGAAGGGTAACTGACAGGCGATGACAGATGTCACCACATAAGTGATAAGGGATAAGTTAATTTAAAAAACATACTGAGAAGTTAACATTGTAACAATGCCAAAAGCTGGAACATCTAATCAATTTTAAGAACTGGTCCCCTTAGGCTTGGCTGGCCTCGAGGAAAAAGTGGAAAAGGTATGATTAAATTATACTAGTTGGATAATGGTTCGCAGATACCGGCTGTCAGGACAAGGGGTGGAGCCATCCGATGAAATCCCAGAATTTCCTCCCTCTATAAAACTAGTCGGCCAATGAACATAGTTTTCAACTCCCTCTTAGGCAGAATAAGAGAGAAAGGGGGAAAGAAGCAAAGAGATGAAAAAGAGAGACTCCTGAACTGACCGAGGTTGAGGGAAGACCTCTAGACTGAGAGGGGCTGGTGCAAGACTGAGACTCTGAAGATGAGAAATGCGCTCTGGCTCCATGACTGAAGATATGCAGGGGAACCCGAGGGAGAGATGCTGAGGAACCATCAACACCAATTAGTAATAGATAAGAGATTTATGTTAAAACAATTAATGGCTAAGTCTAGGCTGAATCATTCCATGGTTAACGTTTTATTGTAACAGGTTGTTATTTTAATTTTGAAGAATAAAGATAAGTGTTAGCAAGGAAGTAGTTCTTTAGTAACCACGCCCATATTTAATTTGAATATATTTCATTAAGATAGCAGTAACGTTGATTAACATTAGTATTAAACTTAAAAGTAGGAACATTATCTTGGTTAATTATTAAATAATGGTAATCACAAACCAGGCCTTTGGAAAGGTATCCAATTTAGAGGACAAGGTAAGAAATTCAAAAGTATTCATAAGCTTACTTAATTTTGGGATAATCATCCTCAATGATTGCCCAATGGCATCCCTATATATATAGACTAATGTATTAGAGCTAAATAGATATCAAACTCAACTCGAAACTAGAAACATAGCAACATGCATGTGATGTTACAGCAACATTTTCGTCAAAATCGACTAACCCGAAGTGCCACCATGTAATCGATTTTACATTTTTTTAAGTTTTTCTCGAAAACGGCTCTAACGATTTTGATGAAACTTGCCTAAATTATTCTTCATTAAGGTCTTTAACTTTTCATTTATGAAGTAAATCACCGAGGAATTGCAGGGAAAAAAGTTATGATGAAAAGAATATTTTATTTGCTCATAGCTTAAAAACTATGCATTTACGGCATATGAAAGGTATTATGTGTGGAATTGTATGAAAGGTAATTAAATCATCTAAAAAACAATAAAAGAATCATCAAAATCGGATCAGTGTTAGCAAAGATACAGCGCATCGGACAAACCGGAAGTAGCTATTATATCATGGATTTTACACTTTTTTACATTTTTCATGAAAACGGTTTTAACGATTTTGATGAAACTTGCCTAAATTATTCTTCATAAAGGCCTTTAACTTTTCATTTATTTCACCGAGAAAATCACCGAGAAAATGCAGGGAAATAAGTTATGATGAAAAGAATATTTTATTTGCATGACTTAAAAAGCATGCAATTTATGGTAAATTATGTACATAATTATATGAAAGGTTATTAAATTAACTAAAAAACGAAAAAAAAATCATCAAAATCGGACTAGTATTAGCAAAGATACAGTTTATTTTATAAGGAGCATAAAACAGATGGATAACCGAGCGCATCCGAAAGGAGATGGATGCGACCGAACCTCCTCCCACCAATCCGCCAATCTGTTGTAAGTAATACGCTCTATAACAAAGTAATTTAAGAATACAAAAGCGGAAATTAACTTAATAATTTCTACTTTCACATTATTTAATGGAAAGATAATGTTTCCATGGAAACTAAACCAGAAACTTTTAAAATATATTTGCAATTTGACAAAGTTAAAATATATATAGGTAGTGTACAGAATTGTTGTACTATATTTGTTTAAAAAACTGTTTTATTGTACTTAAGTGGGAGAAGAAGTGAATGCCGCTGAGTTTATTAGAAGCAGTGTTTATGTGAACTGTTAAAAATTATATTAAAAAGATAATTGTTATAGGACGGTAAGGGAAAGTTGTGTGATGCGCGCACCGCACCAGATTTTTTTAATGAATTATATAGCAGGAATTGCAGGCAAAATCAACAAATATTTTTATTATAAATAATTACAATCTTTTGATTAATAACAATCAATTAAATTAAGTTTCACTAGTATGAAAGATGATATAGAATTGATAGATAAGAAATATTCAATTCATAAGAAAAACATCAAAAAGCCAAGTATAAGAATAGATCAACATATACAGAACTGCAAAAATATTAAAAACATCATTTTTCACCCATAGCCCAGTATAGCATAGTAAATGAACATGATTTTGGTGTTAAACAGATAGAAAAATACAAAAATAGAAGAATATATATAGCAGAATATATATATGCTATATATATATATATATATATATATATATATATATATATATATATATATATATATATATATACAGTATATATAACCAACAACATAAAAGATACTGTTAATTTCAAGACAGATACTAAAAATATTAATAGTCACTAAGCGGATATAATTTGTAAATTAAGTATTTAACTAAAATTATAATTATTTTATAATTTAAGCTATTATTTTATTTCTTTTCGTATTAGTGAAAATATTTAATAAACTGGATTACTTATGTAAATTTTATGTAGAAGTTAATTATTTCTTTATTTTTTGTTTCAGGTGAGTTGTTCCTATACATATAGATAACAAAAATGTGTAAGTAGTTAAAGCTTCCGAATTTGCATGACTAGAAATTTAGAATAGGTTCGTCTTTTTGTTTTGTAATAAATTTAAAATTATTAAATTTATTCTGTACTTTAAATTGCATTGCATTGATTTTAAATTATATCACGAATTCAGAATTCGTAGTTTCAAAGAAATAATCACAACTTTAACACCCTTTGATTATTAATATTAGTTAATAGATATTTCTGATATAATCTTTTTTTTTTTTCATTGTAATTTTATCTTAAATTTTAAGGCATCATGATTTTAATTTTATTGTTATTTTTTTTAAATTTTTACTAAATTGTCATAATAATCTTTTTCAAAATATTTAAAAGTTTTAATTTTAAAATTGATTGTACATTAACAATTAGTGAATCATTTTAGACATTATTTAGAAATTATTTTACATTCATAAATAAGTAAGAAAGCATTCTTAAGAGTAATAACAGTAATCAATTAACGAAATTTCAATTAATATCTTCTTTGCGTTTATTATTTATAAAAGTATATACGTAAAGACTATCATACTGTTTTTTTTCTGACAACATTTATTATTATTAGTAAATTATTATTATAGAAGGATAAGTTAATGATTAATTACAATCAGGATCGCATTTGCACGAGTATTTATTTATTTTATAAAGTAATAAATTCAAAAATATTTTTTTTTATATTATATTTGATCTAGTTTAATATTTTTGATTATTTAGTATTTATCTGTTGTTTTTTTTTTTAAATTTATTTATGTGTTTGAATAGATGCATGCAATAATACCTATTGCATAAGCAATACTATATTCAGCCAGAATTGTGTATTTTTTTTCTTAATATCTCTGATTTATTGTAAGCATCTTAAAGGTTAAGGTAAGGTATTAAAATTGTATTGGTTTTTGTTTTTAATTAATGAAGAATAAAATTTTAAGCTGCGACTGAAGCATACTCTGTCGGCTTTGTCGGGAACCATCCTTAGTTACGTAGTTCCAGCAGTTTCCGATAGGATGCGCTGACATGGTCTTTTTCCTTCGTTCTTTGGAATTTATTAAATAAAATATTTAATAATTTTAAAACTGTGCTATTCATTTATGATTTTTAAAATTCCTTGCAGGAATATAAATATAAATATATTCTAATAAATGGTAATATGTTTGCATATTTATTATAAAATATTATTTACACATTTTCATGTAATTGTTTTCTTCAGTGAATAAAAGATATATCAGTGTTGATAAAGATAATTCGTACGGATTTATTAATGAAAGTAATGTTTTTTATTCTTTATAGATATTTTTAATGTCAGAAATAAAATATGTTTTCATTTTTTCACTAGATAATATTTATTTACTGTCATTTACACTATTTAGTGGGAATATTTTTTTTTTTTTACAATGTTATTAGTGATATTGAATTACTAAGTTAGGAATAAATTATGAATGGGTTTAATAACCTGAAAAAGGTATTATACCCGAAATAGTGATTTTCGAAAGATCGTTGTGTGTTTTTAATGTTTAATTTTTAACATGTGTTTTTAAAAATAAAATGAAAAAACGGTTTTGTATTATTTTCAAATTTAAATTCAATTATTGTTGCACCATTAATTTATTGTCATTCTTATGCTATTTCGATTTTGAAATAAAATTGGCCTTCTCTCGTTGCTGATTCTAGGAAATAGTCAGTATTTTTCGTATCTATAATAAAAAAAATAAAAGTTTTATATTCATAGATATGATAATTTTAATTTGTACTCCAATCTCCTAAATATAGTTAATTAATGATATTGTACCTGAAAATATATTATAGTTTAGGAAAACCTTTCTGGTAACAGTTAAGTTAAGGACATTTAATCACTTGCTAAATCCTTGTGTTTAACTTCTTTTTTTTTAGCACCATACTTTCTGTTCTTTAAATCGTAATGTATCAAAAAATGTTCATATTTATACTTCAATAATGTTTTATTTTTACATAATATCATATGGTATTATGTAATATTTTTATTCTTATTATGTAATATTATTATTGTAACAAGTACATACGAAAACGGAATAAGGGTCTTTTAAAATTTTACTGAAAAATTCGATATTCTTGTTCATTGGAAAGCGAAGGCGCAAGACGATATCGAAGAGCTACAAAAGCGAAAATTAACGAATTTACAACAGTAGAGACTTGAAATTAACTTTTATTATAAAAGAAAATATTACATATACTTATAAATATACTCTTCTTGCAAACTAATTGTAAGTTGCAAATATCTTATCTAATGTTACATGACTATGGTCTGTTTGGCAATGTGCGGATAAAAGTACGCAATTGCAGGTTTGGAAAAACTGCGATATCTCTGTTGATAATTCTCCAATTGAAGTGGCTCTTGTAAAGAATTTAATGAATGTCGTAGAATATGGAATCTGTTTATGTAAAATTGGATGAATCTCTATATACCTACAGGCCAGTAGAGGGGATGGACCTAAGAACAGGATCTTAGGAGTAGGTGGGAGAAGTAATTCTAAGATTTCTTGTTGGGAGGGACAGAAGAGGAATTTATCGGGAGGGCAGTCCGTAGGATTTAGTTAAAACACCTGACCAAGAATGTGGTAGCTATAAACCGTTAATTATAAGGAGGGACTTGACAAGACTTAGGTGGAAAGGTAACGAGTTTCAGTCTTGGTGAATGGTCAGCAGTCCTTTGAGGTGGTGACAAAGTATCTACGCATGGAACTCCCTGGTGTGCTATGTGCTTGGTCCAACACACATTTGATAGACTTGAGAAAGTGTCCGTTTACTGATGGTATAACAGATGATTTACAATGATCGTTATAAAAACTATCTACAATAATAATTTTCGGTTAATTTTGCATTATTCGTTTATGATTTCTTGATAAATAGTAAAGCATTGCGCTTGTTTGAAATATTATGGTAAGGGATTTTGAACTTTTTTTCTTAAATCCGCCCGGCATTTTTCCCACCTGTTAACGCTCTTTCCGATTACTGTGGCACTTAAAAAAAAAAATGTTTCATTCAATGTTGCCAACTAGAAGTATTAATAAATTATATACAAATAAATTAAATTAAATAAAATAATTATGCCTCATCAACCCTGAAACAGAGAAGGCCAGTTGAACAGGTTGCCTCAACGATGATTTTTGGTTTTAATAAATCATCATGTAATTTCCCATTTCCTAAATTCCAGATTTCCTTGAGCTGCTATTACAAGGGGATACCCATTTTCACGAACCTGAGTTCACCACTTCCAATGCTTTGGTCACTTAAAAGATATAAAAATAATTAATTTAATAATTATTAAAGCATCCAAACATTTCAAGAATTTTTACACGCATAATAAAAATAAAGTAAAAATATGTCGATAAATTTTATTTTAGTAATTAATTAACTTAAATTTTGTTTAAAATACTTCATATTTTAAAATACCAAATCTACCACTTTTATATATAATACTAATAATGATTACATATGACATAAAGGCATTCATAAAAAAAGTTATACTTTAAAATTACAATCACGCTATAAGAAATACAACGAGGTAGATAATTAGTTAAATTATTTCATTCTTTAAGGAAACTGTTTTCCCTTGTAAAATTGTATTTAACGAATGAATTATAAAAGATTGTAATCACTGTAATGTAAAAAAAATACTTAGCCCTAAAATAAAAAATTTAGAATAAAATTTAGAATAATTTAAATAAAAAAATTGGTAATGCCTAATTAACTTTTTAGTTTACATTTTTTGTTGGGAGAGATGAATATAAATATATTATATAGCATATAATACATATAATCATGAGCTATATTGTACTATTTTTTTTAATAATTTGAATTAATAAATACTTTATTAAATTAAATTTTGTATTGAAGGTAAATGTGAACATATTTGGTCTACAGTAAAGTATGTATAAGGACTTATATGGCCTTTAAAAGAAGCAGAAACAGAAGGGCACACAAGACTCTCATGATTAAAGCGTGTTTTAAGTAGATTAAAGTGTGAATGGAAAATTTAAAATTTATAAATTTCAGTTATAATACATTGTTTTATTTAATAAGTGTTGTAGAATTTTATTTTCCCCGTCAATCAAACGTATTAAGAAATCATCAATAATAATTTCAAGGCAATTCCAAGATGATGTTTATATAAAAGTGATTCTTGACGTTGATATTTGGAGGTGGTGCTATCTTGCGGCAAGTTATTCAACTACTATCGACTCACTGTAGTTGCCACTTCGGCCACAGACAGCGCTGCCAGTCACTGATCAAAGGCTACTTATTCCTAGTGATGACAATTTTATCTCAAGTAAAATTGCAAAGCTCACTTTCTAAAGCAATTTGTTAAATAATTTTTTTCAGAGAGTGTTATTTATTTTAATTGTTTTATTATTTGTTTCCAGTGTATCTACTTACGTCATTTGGACAATGTAAAAGTGTTAAAAAACGGGGTTTTCCAATATTTTGGGATGAAAATGATTAATTGAACATAAGTGATTATGATGGCTGCCTGTCCGTATTTTTGTTTTATTATTTTCAATAACAAACCTTCATAATCGGCCAAGAAAAGAAAAGTTAACCTCCGCTAAAAATATGAGATTTTACGTTTCAAGATACGTATAGTACAAAAATCGAATTAAAAAAGAAAAAAAAACATCCATCTGCAGATCGCGACTGAAAAAACATGGCAAATTTATTTTAAAGTCGGTGGTTGACCCCAGGATGATCTTCTGAACTTTGAATTACCATCAGCCAGTTTGCCTTGAAATTGCGGTCAATCAGAAGCTTCACACGCCTATATCTTAACCATTTATGAAGATAGAGGAAAAAATATTAAGTGTTTCGGAATTATTATACCAAATGCTACCAAAAAAAATTCAATACAAATACTTTTTTATTTTTTTTTTCTGGATATATAATTATTTTTAAATAATAAGCCATACTGAATGAATGAATATTTTATTTGTTTTCGGGGTATGTCCCATGCAAATAGAGTTGGATACAATGATCAACTATAACAATCATTTTTTGACCGATACTTAAGTGTAATGTAAAAATTATTAGTTCAGTGCATTGCTATGTCAACATCATCCAAATACGTGTTGGCATAAGTATAATGGAAATAATAAATAAATAAATAATACAATATTACATAAAACTATTTTAAAATATAATATAAACGATACATAAATACATATTTTTAAATTGCTTAAATACAATAAAAAATATTATTTATGGAATAAGTCATACTGTAATAATTTACCGAGTTTTTTAAAAACGTTAATGTCTAACTGAAAAAATCTGAGTGGAATCCGGACATACAGAGGTTCTGCTCTATCAACCAAGTTTTTTCCAACGATCTATTTTAGAAGAATTTCTCAAGAGAAGTATTTTTTTGCTGCTCTATGAATTTTGGAAAAAAAAAATTGAAATACAAATTCCACTTGAATAATTTCATTTTCTGTTTTTTATTAGTCTCAATTAACAAAAAAAAATTTATTTTCAATTCCTTTTTCTGATCTTTATGCGGATTCTTCCTTGTACATAATACGTTAAAGGTTTTTAACCATAGAAGTATTTTCCTTTATGGCAATTTATTTGTTAGCATTGGCTCAACTTTGGGTTATGTAAATTTTAATTATCCAATTCAAGGCATAAAATGTAGGAAATCAATACTTATAATTTTAAAAATTGTATTTTCATGAAAGAATTAACAAATTGGTAACTTGAATGGGTGGTGCAATAGTTGAGCGTCATTTTCATTTTTGTTCAAATATTCAAACTACGAATAAGTAGCTATGACTGGATTTCATTATTTCCTATTTTCCATAAACTCCTTGAAGGAAGGCGTCAAACAAATATCATGTACTAACTGCATAAGTAAGGGACGGCTAATAGGTGTGATTGTTAAAATAATTATAGTACCAGTATTAGGGGTTCACAGGGCTTCAGAAAAATATTCAAAATTAATTTTTTTTTTTTTAACTGTGTATTTGTACCTGTCACAGAAGGGTGACAATCAGCAAATACGATAAAGATAAAGTACTTAGCAGCAACTCTTCTCGGTCTTGTATTAGTCGCTTAATTCAGGAAGTGAGATCTCTCATCCAGCTCCTTTTAGGCTTCTCCTAATGGTCATGTCAGCCATAGCCAAATCGCTTTTTTACTCTATTGTTATGTCCCAGAAGATTATTATGAAAACGGCAATAAAGAGTGCGTATGTCGTTAGTTGGTTGTTTTAAGTCGATACATAGAGTTTTGTTGTTTACGTACCAAGGAGCTTCTGTTAGTAGTCTTAAAATTTTGGATTGAAAATATTGCAGTTTTTGCAAGTGAGCCTTTTTTTTGGCTGAACCGCAAATCTTCAACCAAAAATTCAATCCGGCAAAAATTCAATACATACACATACCTATTTACTTAAACACATATGGACTTACGCCTTACAGTTCAATATAGATTAATATTTCTAAAAATAAATAAAAAGTAGTAACTTCGCAATATCAAATTGATAATAATAATTAATTGTTTTAATCTAGAAAAATTAAAATGGCTTCAAGAACATTTATCTATAAAAAATTTTTGTTGGAACTCAATAATAAAAAGCAAAAACAAATCTGTTGCTATCGAGTATAAAATGCGTACATTTTATACTTTATAGGTAGTAAGAAGTTCACCGAGGAAGAATATATCAAACAATTTTTATTGGATATTTTGCGACTCTTTTCAAAAGAAAACTTAATTCACTGACATGAGTTTTGCCGTTATGAGCTGGGACACTTTGTATAAAGCACCAATTTCACAAAATTTAAGGATGTCTTTATCACAAATATGAAATAAAGTTTAACAAAAGATTTCTCCTTTATACGTTTTTTACGTTATTCTCATTATTAGCGGAATATAATTATCACAATTTACAAAATACCATAATTTAAGAAAATGTCTAGTATTTAAAAAAAAATAAACATACTCCAATTTTTTTTTTAATAATACTACGATAAAAATATATTCTATAAAAATAAAATATATTTGAAATATTTAGAATTAAATATGGTTATATTTTTTTAACTGCTTTAATTTTCTTTATATTTTTTCTTGATAAAATTAGAGAAAAGAAAAATGTTTTCAATGTATAGATTAATATGACTTGAGAATTAATGAGATAATGAATATTAATGAGAAAAAAATGAATATAGTCTCTACAATAGCAAAGACATTAAATAATTCATTCTAAACCTCCATAAAATAGTGGAAATTTTGAGCATATTATAAATTATAAATCCACTAAGAATGTTTATTTCCTTATAATTAAAATTTTTATTTTGTAATTTACTCAATAGTACTCAATGATTCTAATGCGAAAATTTCAATGCGATATTTGGAGCACGTAGGTAGTGTCCAGATAATAGTTTTTTATTATTATTAACTTTTTTTTATTGTACTTCAAACGGCTGTTTTATATTTGTATTGAATAATTAATTCTCAAATAAATAAATATTGAAATTTTCCCATTTCACGGTCCGACTATGTACATACACAAAATAATTACACTTCGAATCATTTTTAACCGGTAAAAGTGAAAAACTGGATACCATAATTGAATGAATACTTACAAGTCCCAGTTCTCTGGTACTTCAGTCACAGTTTAATCAGCTCTACCGATTTTACAGCGCATGATTCTGTTATATGCAGGGATTGCAAGTGATCAGAACCAGAAATTAATTAAGTGAACAAATGTCATTGTATGAGCTTGCCTTGGATAAGCCATGATTAAATCAATCTAGCTAATGGGTATATATATATATATATATATATATATATATATATATATATATATATATATATATATATATATATATATATATATATATATATGCATATATGTGTAAACATATATATATATATATATATATATATATATATATATATATATATATATATATATATATATATATATATAACAATAAATTTTTTTAAGCAATACTTAAGTGCTAATATAAAATATACTAGTTCACTAGATTTCTAAGTCAACTTCATCTCCATATACGTGTTGGCATAAATATTTAGAAATAATAAATAAATAAATAATACAATATAATATAATAATACATAAATCAATTTTAAAATATAATGTAAACAATACATAAATAAATATTTTCATATTGCTTAAATAATATGAATATAAACAATATGCCTCACTGTAATAATTTGTCGCGTTTTTAAAAAATATTAATGTCTAACTATATCTGCGTGGAATTATTCGGACAGACAGACGTTCCGTTCAATCAATTAAATTAATATTGCATATTTAAATATATATATACACACACATATACTTGCTGGCCTGGCAATGCTTCGCTATTACTTGATGTGTGTATATAAGAGTAGCTCAGTTACAAACACGGCTACATTCATTTTTATCACGAAATGAGTTCGGCCTTGTTTTCGTCGGGCGGATTCATCCTCTATGCAATACTAATGCTCTTTCGTTACTAAAACCTCCATAAACGTATTAAAAATGCATTGAAAAACGTGACTCCTATATGATACTCAGTTACATGTGATCGGTTTTCGCGTCCTACCGAAAAAAATTTACGAAGTGGACCTGTCCGTGTTTGTAATTAAGCTACTCATTTATAAATTAAATGAGCACAATTTAAATGTTTATAATAATTATTGAATGGATACATGTATTATTAAAAAATCTGATTAATTGAAGTTCGAAAGAGAATTAGTTCAAGAGATAATAGTGAAAGAGACATACCAATGGCAAAAAAATATGTTTTTATTTTTTACTCTTGATCTTTGCAACGCGTAGAATCGTTTAAAACTACTCATCGACTATTTCAGACGATTACAATACTTTCTTTACCGTCGCAGCGCGCTTATGTCCGACAGTTCCTCCTAACCCTTCCTACAGTTGTGGAAAAATAAATACATGACTACAATAATCAATATTTATTGATAATTAGCTGTATCTTTGCTAATAACGGCCGTTTTTTTTTTGTTTTTTTTTTAAATTATATTTCAAATGAGCATGGGCTTTAAGGAGAAGACTTGGACAAGTTTCATTAAAATCTACTATGCTTTTTGGCGCTACACTCAAGGGGAGAAGTGGTTTTTCGGCTTTCGTGTAGCCTTTTTATATCGATATCAGTAGATTTTATTATTGCAAAACCATCTAGAAACCATGAAGATTATGTAGTTAAAATTTGGTAATGATTGGTTCTTTATTTTTCGTGGTTAGCGCTTACAAACGAAAAACGGCCTATCGTTTTGTGTAATAGCTTCATAAATGTCTGCTAGTTCATTATAAGAACTACGTGACAATTTGTTTTGCTTTGAAGTAAAAAAAAAAATATATGAAAGATTAAGCAGTGTAATTTAGTTGCCAACCAACTCTTTGATATAATGTATCTTAAGTCATAGGTACTGCATCATACGAGATCAGACTCTATACATTTCAAAAATATTGATTTATGTGCTTGGGCTTGAGACTTACTAAGATACTTAGGCTGCAGTACTGATATGGTGGCAGTCATAAGAAGAAGAGCCACTCTATGAGATGAAAGCTTTCTGTAATAAATACCAAATCCTAGGATATGGGAGTCGTATTTGTTCCGATTTCATTATTTTTCGAGAAAAAAAAAATATCTAAGACTATTTTTACTTGCGGTATTTCATTTCAATTTCAGCATTTCTAGTCAGTAAATTTTGTTCATTCAAACAAACAACATTAGGAATATCGGATTTATTTCATTTTAATCTAATTCGTTGCCTTAATGTAGCACTGAATATTTTTGTATTTTTTTTTTATATCAATTGTTTTCTTTTTACTCATATGAAATATGTATATATAAAATGTTCGTTTGAAGGGGTAAAGAGATGCAGGAAGAAGCCAATTTTTAACAATCTCCAATCTGATACCCGTTGAAGCAAGTTGTTCCCGATATATATATATATATATATATATATATATATATATATATATATATATATATATATATATATATATATATATTGTGTGTGTGTGAGGGTAGTAACTAGGAACTTGGGAATAAAAGGGGCAGTGACTACACTATTTACTATATACACTATATATATATATATATATATATATATATATATATATATATATATATATATATATATATATTTTATTTACATATGTACACTTTAATAATATTTTCAACATGATTTCGGATAACTTATCCTTAAAATCAGCAAATTTGATTTTTGAGATTAGTAATGTTTGAGAATAAGTCGTATCTCTTAAGTGAATTTATATATTGGAACAGTAGGAAAAATTAATCAAAAACCTACACACACAAAACAATATTAATAGTAATTATGAATGAATAATAAAAATAAATTAATAAAATAGGAAACTGATGGCAATAAATAATACGATATATATAATAAATCTAAACATTTAAAGCTATAATTAAGTGTGTATTTTATAATGATAAAATATAAAAATTGTTAATTTAACAATAAATGTTATGTCCTTTTATGATTGTATAGTTTGAGTGTATATTTGTTATAATTACCGATCTCTTTTATCATTGGGTTTTCACTGGCTGTTTTTTTACCAAAATATGTAACAGTTTGTGATAAAACAAATTCTTGAACTAAGGGTAGTTTCAAGTCTTGTAACATTGTTGCTATTTTTGTATAACGAGGATAGTTGTTGATTATTCTCATGCATAAGTTTTGGACTCTTTCGAGTTTTTGTAATTGGTTATGGAAGTTGAACTCCACACGGGTGATGCGTAAGTGATTTGAGAACGAATGACTGATTTATATAAGTTCTTTTTTTGAGCTCAGATTGGATTTTTTTATTGAAATAAGGGAACATTTTATAGATTAACAACAAAACTGATTCAGCAAAAAAATAAATATAAAGAAGAATGAAGAAGTAAAACAAACTTAACCACGTTTACTTCCGAATCACAATATAATCTAAATAGGATATTACTAAAAATTACAAAACATAACTAAAATAAAAATATCACGTGCATAAATCAGCTACAGACGCTGTTTCAAATATCGAAAGGTCGTGTAGATTCCGAATATTGTTAGTGTTCTGTGGTTTTTTTTTTGTTAGTGATGTAAAATTATTTTATTCTTTCAGATATTTTTTATTTTTATTTGCCTATATTAGATTTATTTTTATTTTCAGGTGTAGGTTTATTTCATGTGTTATTTCAGAATCGGTTTGGTTAAATTAAAGGTTTTTTTGTTTGTTTTTTTTGGAAAATTTAATTATACTATGGATTATTTTTTATTTTCGTAAACACATTTGGAAAGACCTATTTCGACATAATATTTTTTGATAAATCAGGAGCCTATTCTAGTCCAATCTCAAAACAAATCTCGTTTTCATTTATACGGTATTAAAGCTTAATTAATGTACGAGTTGTGATAAAAAAAAAATCTTTTCCCTATTCTTTCTCCCGAAAACCCCTTTGTTTAGGATTGAGTTAAGCCAAACTATTTTTGTAGATTAATTTCCAAAAGGAAATTTTGTCTACTTCACCATGGTGCAATGCGATGCTAATGCCTTGAATAGTTTTGGGTGATTATTTCCAATTCAACAAGAAACGTGACTTTCTTGAAAAAACTCAAAACTTGTATATATATATATATATATATATATATATATATATATATATATATATATATATATATATATATATATATATATATATATATATATATATATATATATATATTGTAACATACTACTTTTTGGTTAGATATTTGATTTGTTGCGCTAGCCCAGTGGAGGGGGAGCGGGTTCAACGCGACTTTTCTAAATAAATGTAAAATATTCTTAAAATTTTATTTAGTAATAATTCACCAATTAAAAAAAACATTTAGTCTAACTTTGCAAAATTTTATAAATACAGAATTTCAATGCTGTAATATTTACACAATCTGCAAATAAGTCAATATATGAGAAAATTCCTTTAAAATAAGCTATAACAAATAACCATAACTAAACTCACTCGTATCATTTACTCATGAAATAGTCCTCTTTCACTGTTCTGCTGAAATTAATTTTCATAGTCTTTATCATTTTTCAGTTCTTTAATATCTCACCCCCATGGGTTCAATGTACAGAATAAGGATGCACAAAATTAGGGCAACAGTCGTTTTCACACAATTTGTTAACCCTTTTTTTCAAAACTTTTCCCTGTGACATCCCCATTTCTCTCCCATGTGTTTTATTAATTGTCTACCGTGGCAATATATTTAAATTCTGATATACGAATATGGGATTTACTCAGAGCCCTATTCGATCAATCCTTCATTCAATCTTAGCCGTTATAAGCATAAAAATGAAAATTCTATTGTGAAGAATGTTGAAGAAAAAATAATCCAGCTGGATTAATAAGATGGAACGAAGCACGAAATAACGCCATTCTCCCCTACTGGTACTTCTCTTAAAAAATAATATGTGTTTGTGTGTGTGTGTGTGTGTATTTATTTTTAAGGTGACTGTTATTCAGGCGACCCTTCACATTCATCTCGGGCTTTAGGGAGTTTCTATGGTCAAACATTGTTATATAGGCCCCTGGGATGTGTTTGTTTTTCGTTTGTTAATATCATGAACATCCACTGGGTTTCAGTATTCCTAAGAGGTCGAATAGGAATTTATAAATAAATTCGAACTTGCTACGCACAGGTTTATCTCAGTAGATAAATTATTAACGAAGTTGATGTTATTATGGAGTTGAGCAACTTAGGCATATTAAAAAATGTATCTACGTTTATTATTCTCAAACTCACTCACACACAAATATATACATATATATATATATATATATATATATATATATATATATATATATATATATATATATATATATAAATTTAAAATAAATATTAGGATAATAAAAATATGTATTTTATTTTATAAATTGTGCATAAACGAAAGAATTCGGACTATTACCTAGGGTTTCTTGGCAGACACTCTAAATCGTAGTAATGTAATAATAAAACCTTTATGGAGATACGGAATAATATTATTAAAATCTCTGACAAAGGCTCTAACAAAATCTCAAAATATTCAGACCTTTGTGCATAGATGAAAGATGATTGATTTGTCACTCCCCAGCCTCAATGGAAATTCTTAAGAGACTAGAAAGTGACCATGATTGCAATGGAGGGACAAATGGTTAATTTTCTTTCAATATACACTATTGAATTCAGAAACATTTTATTTTTGCTGTCTAACCACCAAAGGTATTTGAGCAAGAAATTAAAAAATGTGCCCTTCAAAACCAAAATTTCCACTGGCGTTTTTTAATAATGATCTATACCGAAACAAAGATATGAACGATTTTTTTTTTAGCCATACTCGTGCAATCAGTGATTCCCTAGTCGTATATGTCACTCCCTAGAATAAGACTATTAAAAAAGTCGATATCACGAAAACTAGCATATTACTAGGTTGTTACAAAAGTCCTTGTGCATTAGTATAGCCTTATTTCAAATTATTTTTTTTTTAAATTATTGAATACTGCTCTTTAAAGTAAAGTCCATTGTTTTCAACTACTTTCACCCATTTTTCTGCCAGTAATTGGATTTGATGCCGGTACCACTCCTTTGGTTTTGAGGCAAAGAACTCTTCACATCCAATTTTTACGTCCTTGTAATTATCAAATGTCCGATCTTTTAAAAAATGAGCCATTGATCTAAACAAAACATAATCTGATGGCGCAATATTTGGGCTAGACGCAGAATTAAGCAAAACGTTTACTCTTTGCAGTTCTGATAATTTTCCCTTGGTCTAACGAGAACGTTGTGCAGGGGCATTATCGTATTGCAAAATGGCTTGGTTCCTATTGACCAAAGTGGGATACTTTGCACTCGGTCATGGCCGCAACTGAAGTAATACTTAGTTATTGCTCTGTACTAATTCAGTAATCATAGTGGTATTAGCGCGTGTATTGATCAGCAACTTTGTAAACATCGATTTTATACAAAGGTGAACAATGTTTTAATAACTTGAGTGAGGTGAGTGCTCCGTAATTAACTTTAATAGTGAGAAGTTGTGCTCATAGACCAGAGAGATCACCCACGTGGCAGAGCTGCCTGTTCCTGCTCGCTACTGGTCTCTGGCTATCATCGCCTTGAACAGTCTGTTATCACATCTCTGGTAGCTCAGTGTACTAGACATCGAATACCTGATCTCGTCGTCTGGTCGTCACGAGTTCGAATCCATATACTTATTACTCTTTTTTTTTTTTTTTCTTTTCCGTAAATCCATAGAATGTTTTATTTTGTATTATTTTGTTTATGTATTTTTAGAATTTAAATTTTAATTTTATATTTCTACAGTTTATTTATATTAATTAAAATGGATAAGTCCTCGAATATGGACACAGATGAGGAGACGGCCTTTTCTGAAATAAGCGAGACTGACTCGCAATATTTAAAGAGACGAACCCTCCAGAAGCGTCAACGAAACGCTGCACCTGGCTCTGCTGGGAATTCGCCAAATAAAAAAAAAAATAAAAAAGTAAAAGACAAACAAATTTCACCACCTAACACCCGCAGTAAATCTGCAGCAACTAATGAAATAGAATCTTCATCAACAATTCCTGCCATACCAACAAGCAACAAGTTTGCAGCCCTAAATAATATAACGGAATCTACCACTCATCGGCAGTTCTCTGAACCAGAGCCACCTCCAATATTTGTAAGCAATATTCAAGACTTTATGGCGTTTGGCCATGAAATTGCAAATTTAATTGGACAAACCAATTTCAAATGTTTTTCTCGATTAAAAGACATCAAAATAAACACTACAAATAAAGATAATTATAAAACATTAGTCAATCATTTGACAGAAAAGAAGTACGATTTTCATTGCTTTCAACTAAAAGGAGAAAAAGCCTATAGAGTCGTCTTGAGGGGTCTTCACACCACCACCCCCACTACCGCTATCAAGAAAGATATAGAAGAGTTAGGGCACAATGTGAGAAGCATCTCCAACGTGTTCCACCCTACTGAAAGATATCCACTCCCATTGTTTTTTGTCGACCTTGAGCCAGGACCAAACAATACTGAAATATTTCTAGTTAATAGGCTAGTATACTCGTGTATACGTTTCGAAGAGCCGAGGCAGAGAGCAGAAATTGTTCAGTGCACTAAATGCCAAAGTTTAGGTCATACCAAATCCTACTGTCATCATCAGGCCAGGTGTGTTAAATGTGCAGGCTCTCATGCGTCTGACACTTGCCAGAAGCCTCGGGATACCCCAGCAAAATGTGCTCTATGTGGTGAAAGCCACCCAGCAAACTACAAAGGTTGCAGTGTTTATAAAAACATGCAAAGACAAAAAATTTTTGTTGCAAGAAATTTGCAAAGGAATGCAATTCTTGAAGACCAAATGCCTGGCCCTTCAACGAGGAATGATCCTGTGAACCTGGGGATTCCAGTAAACATAGAAGAGCGAAGACCGACGAGCACCAAGAGCGGGATAAGAACATATTCTAACGTCACAACAAAACATCTACCTCGTCCACAGGCGCCTCAATCCTCCCTACCCCAGCCTCAGACCTCTCATTCTCAACCTCAGACCTCTCATCCTTATCCTCCGACCTCCCATCCTCAGCCCCAGACCTCCCACTCTCAACCCCAGACCTCCCTTTCTCAGTCACAAACCTCATATACTCAACCTCAGAGTTTACATTCTCAGCCTAAAATACCTACAAATGAAATTTCATCGAAAAACGCATCCCTAAGAGTGAAGTTACCGCCACATATTCCACCACCCTACCATCCCAAACATCCTGATCTATCCCAGTCGCCCTATCCTTCACAAGAAGCTCAATTAAATGTGGATCCCATACAACGATCCCAAAGGAGGGTTCAACCTCCACCAAGGCAGATTAATCCTCCACCTCACGACTCTGCCTTCTACTCCTATCCTAGCCAAAACCCTTCCGACATAACATCAATCCTATCATCATTCCTTCGTGATCTTCAAGATACAATAAGACCTCTTATCACAATACTTACCAGAGTCCTAACTGAAATCCCGCTCAATATCTCACGATGAACAAAAATACCCTAACTATCCTTTTGTGGAATGCAAATGGCCTACAGAATCACAGAGACGAACTTGATATATTTCTCCACGAAAATTTCATTGATATTGCTCTAGTTACAGAAACCCATTTCACGACGCGTTCTTTCTTTTACATACGTGACTACATTACATACAGATCAGATCACCCAGACAACACATCCCACGCAGGCTCTTGCATCCTTATACACAAATCCCTACCTCACTCCCTAAATCCTTCCACTCCAACCGACATCATTCAATCAACATCTATAACCTTATCCTCCCACCCATTGAACATTACATTCTCAGCTGTATACTGTCCTCCTGGTAATTCCCTTTCCTATAACCACCTTGACGCCTTATTCCGATCCCTTGGTCCGCGCTTCGTTGCTGGAGGGGATTACAACGCCAAAGACCAACGGTGGGGATGTCGAACTTCCAATACTCGAGGCAGGATTCTTTCTTGTATCAGGACCTCCAATAGTTATTCCATCCTCTCTCCCATGAACCCTACTTATTGGCCTACATCTCTTAAAAAACGCCCTGACATCCTAGATATATTTGTTACTTCCCAGATACCCTCCTTCCAATCCACAATAAAATCCATAGATGACCTATCCTCAGATCACAGTCCGGTTCTGCTTCTCTTGCATTCAAACCCTGTTCCTAAACCCTCTCCTCCTTCACTGATTACAGGACACGTAAACTGGGACAATTTTCGGTACGATCTAGAAAACAAACTAGACTTAAAAATTCCGTTAAAAACTAAACCACAGATCGATTACGCTATTGAGGAATTCACAAGAGCAATAGGAACCACTATTTACGACAACACAACACGCCACAAAATTAGAAATACTCGAGAAACCAATTTACCACATCATCTCCGCATTTTATTAACTGAAAAGCGCCGAGCAAGAGCGAGGTGGCATAGAACAAGATACCCATCAGACAAAACTCATTATACAAAACTGACCAACAAATTAAAAATAGAAATCAGAAAATTCAAAATTAAAAATTTCCAGAACTTTTCAGAGAGCCTAACTACTAACGATAAATCATTATGGAAAACTACAGCAAAGCTACTAAAATTCAAAACATTTAACCATCCGCTCCTCACTGAATCTCAGACCTGGTCAAGATCAGATGAGGAAAAATCCCAAATATTCGGTGAACACCTATTCAAAACTTTTAATCCTCATCCTGAAATCCTTAACCCAACCCATCTTGAACATGTTGAGGCAGAACTAACTGTTCCACTTCAGATGTCCCTTCCTCCTAAAGCGTTTCATCCTTCCGAAATAATTAACATCATTCAGAAATTGCCTTCCAAAAAAGCTCCTGGCAATGATCTCATCACACCATATATCCTAAAACAGCTCCCTCGAAAAGCTGTCCTATTCCTAACCTATATATACAATGCTTCACTCAGATCCACCTATTTCCCTGACCCTTGGAAACTGTCTATTATAAAAATGATACCGAAACCAAAAAAACCACCTGAATGTCCATCCTCTTATCGTCCTATTTCCCTCTTGCCCACTATGGGCAAAATCCTAGAAAAACTCATATTAAAACGACTGTACCCAATCCTAGATTTAAATCAAGTGATTCCTGACCACCAGTTTGGATTTCGAACATCCCATTCTACTATTCAGCAGTGTCATCGTCTGGTGGATGTGATATCCTCCACATTGGAGCGCGGAATGTACTGCACGGGAGCCTTTCTTGATGTAGAACAAGCTTTTGACCGAGTCTGGCACCCGGGACTGCTTTACAAACTCCGTCAATTCCTTCCCCCAACATATTTCCTATTAATCCGTTCCTACCTCACCGATAGAACCTTCAAAGTAAATCATAATCTTGCCTACTCATCACTATTCTCTCAGTCCGCCGGTGTACCTCAAGGTAGTATCCTTGGCCCCATCCTTTACACGGTGTATACAGCTGATATCCCAACCCATCCTAGCACCATCCTCACTACTTATGCTGATGACACATGTGTGTTATCAGTGAACAATGACCCATTTATCGCATCTCAAACCCTGCAGTCACACATCACAGCCATTGAAGAATGGTGTCAAAACTGGAGAATTAAAATAAATCCCAACAAATCCCATCAAATCACCTTTACCCTACGTCGTAAACCCACTACATCCTGTCCTACTGTATCCTTTAATAATATACCATTTATCCCTGTCGAACAGATCCGGTATCTAGGACTCCATCTTGATAAACGCCTTACATGGAACCCTCACACAAGACTGAAACGACAAGAAACTGCTCGTAGATTTCGACTGCTACAACACTTACTTGACAAACGATCCAAATTACCGATATTCTACAAAAAGCTCATTTACATCACCATTATCAGGCCTATTTGGACATACGGGATAGAGCTTTGGGGCACCACTAAACCATCAAATTCCTCCCGCATCCAATCCTTGCAATCCAAAATCCTTCGAAAAATCCTTAATGCTCCTTACTTTGTCACAAATAAAATTATACACAAAGACCTCAATATCCCATTTGTTGCAGATTTAGCCCGAAATAGATATACCTCCTTTAATTCCAAACTCCTTGCCCATACCAATCCTCTTGTTCGTAGCCTTTCATCCCCATGTATTCCTGATAATCCTCTGAGGCGTCTGAAAAGAAGATGGCCACGGGACCTTCTAACTTAAAATAGACATTGAAGTGCTACCAATGGGTGGTTCCTTCACAAGTAATTCTCATGTCTTGTACTCTAACCTCACATTTACTAGTTGTATTATGTAATACAGTTGTAAATTTCATTAATAAAAAAAAAAAAAAAAAAAAAAAAACTTTGCACTCAAAACTGCATAAACTGTGTCTAGCTGTTCATAGTAAAGTTTTGAGTCCCTACTATGCCCGATAAATCACGAGTAGTTGCATGTGGGTCCTGGTTCATACATCCAAGGACGTCAGCATCAACTACCGATGGGCCACCTGATTGGGTTGTGCGGCAGTATTTCTATGGATAATTGACTCTCCTTCACAAACACACAAATTTGTTCGGCGGCTGCTTAAATCTGTTTGCCAGTGGTGTTTCAGTAGACCGTGAATCACGATTTTTTCTTCTGGCATTGCACGTGTGTTTTAAAAATATAAATGTCCCCATAAAGCCAATTCAAGCCACAAGGAATTAAAGGAGTACTCAAAGTTAACATTCACATAAATAGTAGGAAGAAAAACATTCTTATAGGATAATTATGAGAGTTGGAATTAAGCGTTGTTTTCACGCACAAGGACTATTGTAACAACCTAGTGTGTTCGTACTTCAGTCAAGGAGCATTTCTTCAAACCAATAAAAATTCAAAAAAACGATATATTTCAATTTGATTTCCTCAAATGTTTTATTAGAATAACTAAATAGCACTAAATTCGCTGAATGGCCTTATACTTCAGATATTCGCTAGGATAGCCCAACATTGCTTTCTCGTCTTGTGCCGATATTATTAACTATATGTCCTTTTTTTAATTTCTTCTTTTTAATTTTCTTATAACCGTTCTTTTCAAACATTCATCAAAATATTTTCTCATTTTAGCGAATGGATGTTTATTTTTTGTATGCATTCTTTTGGGGGTGGAGGGAGCGCTTTGTGCAAGACATCTGTCTCGATCAATGACCAGAGAAAAGACGGGATGATAGAAATCGCCCTTGTCTGAGCGGTCTGTCAGGTCCACAATGAAAAGTAGTTTGAAAAGGCTATTCTTCCCGAGAAAAATATTATCCCACAACTCTTTCCTGATCGATAAGGAGGTTTTCTCGTTTCCCGATCAACAAACTTATTAACTGGCTCTTATAACAAAAACATCACTTCCCTCCGGGTCTTCAACTAAACTTGTCATAGGTAGCAGTTCTAGTTTAATAATTTAATAAAAGTTTCATCTTTACTAGTTACAATTGATCTATTGTAGTTTATCAGGTTTATGATCTACATTTTTTTCTTTTAAGAATATATTCGCACCTGTCTAACAAAAGAGTGGCTATAAGCAAATTATGGATAGAATAGATATAAGTGGCATGATAGGCATGATGAAGGAGCCAGCAGCACTTCTTACCGGTCTTTAATTAGTCCTTTAATTCAGGAAAGGAGATCTCTCATCCAGCTTCTTTTTAGCCTTGTAATGGTCATGTCAGCCGTAGCCAAATCGTCTATCAGTCTATTGTGATGTCCGTGAAGACTGGAGAATGAGTTAGTAGGAGTGAGATAGTATGGTCTTGTGTTTGAAAAGAAGCCCCTGATGCTAGACTTTATGAAATGCCCGGGTAACATCTAGAATTACGCCAGTTGCGTATTGTTCTTTGCTCCAGCGATGTAGGCAGTAACTCTGTGTAATTTGTGTGTTGTTAAATCTAATGTGCGAAATGATCTATATTAGCATATTTATATTATTTATTTTCAAAACAATTATACAATGTAGTAATCAATTCCGATGTAATCATATCTTTTTTTTTCTTACTCCTCTTTTATTAATGTTGCAAAGTCCACAGTAGTGTGTTCGCGACAAGGATTTTCTTTTGCAGGTATTCTAAGCGTGGTTTTATAGGTCTGCTGTGTGCAGCGGTGGCATCAATGGACAGATCGCCTTGTCTTCCTTCCGACGAGTGAGGAGGGTCCACCCTGCTGGTAGTTGTATAGATGCGGGTCAGACAACCAAGTCACTTCTCTCAAAGAAAACGTCCGCTAAGGAGGATAAGGCATGGGAGACCGAGCGATGTCCCGAAACAGAGTATTGGGGGATGCCTTCTGCCCATCAAAGAATTTTATGTGTCCTATAATCTCGAGCACCCAGAGGAGATAGATCTCTTCACATATAATGCAGTTCCGTACCCTCTGAAGTGTGGTACCTCGGACGATCTTCCGTAATACGGAGTTCTGATAATTCTGCATTTTCCGAAGCGTATGAAGAATAACTTACAATTTTATTTATATTTGTACTAATGAGTATGTTAAAAAATAAAAATATTAATTATAAGGAAATAAACATTTTTAGTGGATTTATAATTTATGCTTAAAATGTCCACTATTTTTTGGAGGTTAAGAATGAATTATTTAAAGTCCTTGTTATTCTAGTGGTTCAATTCATATCTCATTAATTCTCAAGAGTCATATTAATCTATACATTCAAAATTTTGAAGATTGTGAATATTATAAAATAACTAGACGAACGTCAGTAATAGCCTTGAAAGAACATTAAAGAATTTAGAATGTTTCTTTTTTTTTTCTTTAATTTTATTAAGAAAAAATATAACTAAAATTAAAGGAGTTAAACAAATATAACCATGTTTAATTCTAAATTCAAATATATTTTATTTTTATTATATATAGTTTTATCGTAAAAAATAGAGTATGTTTATTTTTTTTTAAAATACTAGACATTTTCTTAAATTTTGTTATTTTGAAAATTATGATAATTCTTTTCCGCTAATATAACATGTATTATATACGTATATAACGTATAAGGAGAAATCTTTTGTTAAACTTTGTTTCATATGTGTGATAAAGACATACATAAATTTTGTGAAATTGGTGCTTTATACAAAGTGTCCCAGTCCATAACGGCAAAACTCATGTCAGTGAATTAAGTTTTCTCTTGAAAAGAGTCGCAAAATATCCAATAAAAATTGTTCTATATATTCTTCCTCGGTGAACTTCTTACTACCTATAAAGTATAAAATGCATGTATTTTATACCAGATAGTAATAGATTTTATTTTTATTTTTTTTGCATTTTGTTATTACACTCATTCCTTTGCATACAAGGCGTAATTTACGAAAGCCGTGGAAAAAAAAAATGTTTTTTGAGACTAAAACTCGCTAAAAATGTTATTTTTCACTGCATTAATGAATATTTCGTAAAAAGTGCACAGTGAGTGTTGTGATTCTGCCTTAAATAATTTTTTCTTTTTTTATTGAGGTTTGTGTATAAAAATCTTAATTGTTCCATCTAATAACTAATTACTGGATACATATTAGCTAAATCTTATAGACGTTTTCACTCATATAGATAAATGTGGTCATAATAATTTCTAATTTTATTTTAAAACAACCAAAATGTAATTGATTATTCATTTTCTTTTGCTTAATTTTGCTACTGTTAAAGTAACTGTTCTAAATCTAAAATCTTTTACATAGTGCCATTCCTTTTATGCTTTCTACGGATGTTGTCAAGTAAGTTTTTTGTGGGTATGTGCTGAGCATATTGTAAACATAATAAAAGAAGAAGTTGTTATTTTAGGAATATTTATGTTTTTTTTATACAGTCATTTTTTTCTATTTTTTTTTTTATGTTTTCAACCATAGTTATTATATTTGTTATGTATAATTCACTACCATGTTGTAACATTTATGATAAAATAAACCAATTAATTTATATACAATATCAATCTTAATATTGTTTATCCATAAAAAATGGAAATTTAACTATATATTTTCAGTTTTATGGTTACATAAATATATTTTTGCATATATTTTTTCTGTTGCAAGTCATTAAAATATTGTAATTAATGCTATTGTCTGTGTTGCCTTTTGGGATTAAAAATTCGTACTAATGAAGTACTTTCGTTTATTTATATAAACTAGCAAAGGCAAATTCGTTCCGTAGTAAATATGATTTCCTAATACATATTCCAAATAATTATTTATTTTAAATTGTTATTTTTTAATGATGGACAAGTCAAAAGTACTATCAAACGGATTTATTTCGTTGAATTGTCTTCCAACACTTTTACTTGTTTATATATAAAAATTGTTGAAGCCATTTTAATTTTTCTGGATTAAAAATAATTATTATTATTATCAATCGTATTATCAATTTGATATTACGAAGTTATTACTTTTTATTTATTTTTAGAAATATTAATCTATATTGAACTGTAAGGCGTAAATCCATATGGCTTTAAGTAAACGGGTATGTTTATGTTTTGAATTTCTGCTTAATTTTTAGTTTTGAAGCCTTATAGATTTACGGTTCAGAAAAAAAAAGGCTCACTTACAAAAATTGCAATATTTTCAATCCAAAATTTTAAGACTGATAACAGAAGCTCCTTGGTACGTAAAAAACACAACTCTACACACCGACTTACAACAATCAACTATCGATCAATACAAACGTACTCTATATTCTCGTTTCTATAATAACCTTCACGGACATCACAACAGACTGATGGACGATATGGCTAGGGCTGATATGACTTAGGATAAGGCTAAAAAGGAGCTGGATGAGAGATCTCCTTTCCTGAATTAATGGACTAATTCAAGACCGGGAAAAAGTGCTACTGTGTACTATCCTTCCTCATGGCCATCATCCGCTTAAATTTATTATATCCATAACATTTGCTTATTGTCACCCATTTGTTAGACAAGTGCGAATATATAGTTGATAGATAAAAAAAATAAATAATTAAAAGAATAAACTAATATATTATCTTCTTTAAACGGCTACAATGTATTTACTTCGTTTTTAGAAGTTTTTACCCGAGAAATCTTAATAAGATTTTGTCCGTACCTGAAATCAGGTCGAAACGGTCTAACATTTCCAGAAACTTAACTCCCCTCTCCTCCTTACCTCCGTAACGATGCTACTTAGAGGGAGTTCGCTTTCTGTGGATAAAGAAGTCAATAGGGTTCATTTGATGGCGGAACTTTTTTTTTCTTTACTTTAGGCGAAAATTTTCCGATATTTACTTACAATCTGACGGCCAGTTTCTCGATTGTTCAATTAAGAATATTAATTAAGAAGAAAGCAATTAAAAAATGAAACGAAGGCAATATCCATAAGTCCGATATAAAAATTTTATAGGTTACTGTGACGTTATTATTTACGTAATTTTAAAAATGGCGCTAGGTTTTTTTTTTTCAAATAACTTTAATTTTCTTTATTTTGGCTTTTAATAATTCTGTTACTATTCAATCTATCTATTACTATTTAATTTCATTGTGTACATATTTTCAAATTATTATTATCTTTATATATATTATTTTTGTTTATTCATTCATTTATTTTAATTTATTTATTTTATAATTTTTTATTATTATTTATTTATTTTATTTGTTCACTTGTATATATGCTATGAATGGAAACTTATAACCCTAATACTTACTGCCCTTGAGCATGGCTGATTGTATTATATCATTATTCAATGAAGTCATTAAATAAAAAGTATTTATTTTCCATAATTAATTTGGTATCAGGAACGTGAATATCTCGAGTGAATTTTTAACTAAGAATATATTCCATAGTTTAACCATTTAAATTTTTATCAATTGTTTAAAAAGTGTAGCATAATAACAATTATAATCGCGATAGTAACATTTTATTTATAATTGCATAATATTATGCTGATAAACTTTGTTCGAAGCACTAAAGGATGATTCTAAACTGAAATGCACATGTCCTAGACGAAAGTGTGAAGCCACCTAAGTCGAAAACGGTTAGCTTTAGAGTTATTCCATTATTTTATTTAAAGCCTATGCAAAACAGATAATACTTAATTTTGTCTTCGGTTGTCTATCATTCGCTAATGCATTAAAACACCTCAATATGATTATATGTAATAAAATATAATATGATTTATAAATGCATACGTAAGCCGGCACTACTCCTATGTTGCTTGTTCAGGAATTTATCAAAATCAGCGTTTGGAATCGTAAAAGGAACTTCACTCCAGATGGAAAAGACAAACAAATATATGACGAGATACATAAATTAAGAATAAAAGAACTGATAGAAATACAGCAAACAAATTTCTAAGGCTGCTTGTAACTATCAGTAAATGGCATATCTAATAATATTGTTACAATCTCGGCCCTCGGCGATGGAAAAATCACTTAAGGCAATAGACTAATTTATTTATTATTTTTATTTTTTTAAGATATATTCAAATAGTGGGTGAACCCGATGAGGTGATATAGTGAGAAGTAATGATCTTATAAATATTAAAACTATATTGATGCATAAGAACAGAAAGTCCTTAAAATGTAATAAAGTTACAATAGAAGGAAAGATGATAAATGAAGAGACGAAAATATATATTTTATATTTATTATATATATATATATATTTTTTTTTTTTTTTGTTTGATTTAGTTTTGTTTTTATTTCAATTGAACACTGGAATTGTATTAAACCACTGAATATGTAAATTTGATAAATCGTACCAATCATGTAGTATGCCTCTAAGGCATAGAGCATGTATAAAATAATAAACGGTCCTTATGTGGGGTTACCATGTAAGGAAAAGAGGTAAAAAAAAATAAATAAATAAAAAAAAAAAATATATATATATATATATATATATATATATATATATATATATATATATATATATATATACATATTTCATGGATATTGTTAATGGCTGTCAATTATTTATTACAACAAAATTAACACCTTCTAATTGTAATTCATACTATTAAATTCTGTAAAATCGTGGTTATTTAATTAATATATATCCATGGAAGTAAGTTGAAAATATACATAAACTTTTTAATAAGTGTGAAATTATTGTGTGAAAACGTTATTTTGTAAATTAAATATGAGAGCATAGGGAAAAAGAGTTATGAACCTTTATTGTCGTTTTGACCCTTTCCTTGAAAATTGCTGTTTTTTCTATGCTATAAGATTTTTAGTTTTCTAAACGATAGAGGAGACTATATTTTCTCTCCGATTTCTAACAGTAAAACACTGTTAAATATGCATACTACACAAAGAAAATAGTATATCTGAGTATTATTGCTTAATTGTTAAACTCAAGGGATATTTTCCACTGGGGCATGCTAATAATTTATTAAGTAAACTTTTACTTCAGCATCGTCTTTAAAAAAATATGTAGCTTCACAAAAATATATAACTTTCTAGGTAATATTTATTGTATATGTGAATAAATATGTTTCTCCTGATATTGCTTATACTTGGAATGTATAAGAAGAATTGATATCTAAGACGAGAGTTCTCGCATGGGTATACTAGTAACATATTACTTTTCTTTTATATTTGATCTACATAAGATTACTTGGTTTTATTACTGTAATATGATGATACTATCCAAACAGATAGTATCACTTGAATTTATATGGTTAGAAATAAATCAAGGACATTATGTTTACAGAAACTGCATTTAATGTTGAACGAATTCAGTTTTGAGTAAAATTAGGGCTCATTTGGAACTAGTAAGATAAAAATATATAATTAATTAAAACAACTTATTTCATCACAATCATGCCGTCACAAGACGCAACATGATATTGTTCAATTCTTATTCATATTTTATCAAAAAACTTACAAAAAGCTGGGCCAATACTTTAAAAATCTATACGAAACCGTTATTTCACGAATTGATTAATAGTTAATGATCGTAATAAAATTTAAAACATCGATAAATATACTTATTTATATATATATATATATATATATATATATATATATATATATATATATATATATATATATATATAATTTCGTATAGATTTTTAAAGTATTGGCCCAGCTATTTGTAAGTTTTTTGATAAAATATGAATAAAAATTGAACAATATCATGTTGCGTCTTGTGACGGCATGATTGTGAGGAAATAAGTTGTTTTAATTAATTATATATTTTTATCTTACTAGTTCCAAATGAGCCCTAAAAAACATCGATAAATATACTTATATATATATATATATATATATATATATATATATATATATATATATATATATAACTTTTAGTGAATATAAACCTTCAAACTTCTTACAATTTCTGTATTAGTTCTGATGTTTCGCATTGACAGTCCATTCTCAGGAAATTTCTACAAACAATTATATTGCATTATCCATTATCAAATTTTACTATACAAAATCAGGCATCATCAGAGAGTAGTACTTGAAAATTAGGATGGATAAATAAATTAATTTTTACAAAAAAGAAAATTGAGAATACTGTGGTCTTTTTGCCTTACTGTTACATAAAAAATAGTCTCCTTCCTGGAATCCTGATTGACTAATTAATTTTTTATATTATTATATTGATTGAATATATGAGGGCCATTAATAATGACAAATATAATGTAATTACAAATTAAAAAGGACAGGTTTATATTTGTTAAAAAATTATATATATATATATATATATATATATATATATATATATATATATATATATATATATATATTTAAATAAGGATAAATAAACAAATAAGTTTATAAAAATATATAATGAAACTTAGAAAAAGGTCACTAAATCCAGATGATGAACTAAGCAATTATAAATATTGTATGTTAAATTATTAATGATAGAAAATTTAGATATTTTTGACATGGCAGATGCTGGCTATTTTTTCAAAAAACATTATTAATAACTGTGTATGTAAATATAATGTCTAATCAAATTTGATAGTGGAGAATGCCATATAATTGTTTGTGGAAATTTCCTGAGGATAGACTGATTGTGTGAAACGTCGGATGAATATAATTTTATAATAAAGAAATTGTAAGTTCGAAGGTTTATATTTCCTAATCGATCGATTTATTACATTTTATTGCAATCATTAACTATTACTCAATTCGTAAATGAAAGGTATCGTATCGATTTCGTGATAAAGTGTTAATCCATTAGTTTTTTTTAACCTTCGAAAAATAACAGTATTGATATTCTAAGAAGAAGTTGGTCGGTGGATTCGGTCAACGAAGATAAGTGTGACTTTATTGTGTGCCAACGTTTCGGCCTAAGTATTAGGCCATCATAAGGGTAGAGAGGCGTACAGCCGAACGCCAGCTGACTATTTATCAGAAGAGCATACTTTATAAGCGTAACTTGTTTATAAATAAAGTATTCAACTCATTTAACTATTATTTAAGTATTTAATTTATTTATTTTAAAGTAATTATACATAGATATCTGTGTGCTATTGCCTCTCATGTCTCACTTGCTACTATTTTATGTTTTATCATATCATATAATTCACTATAATAATAATTTTTAATTTATTTTTCTTATAGTATTCGTGTTTTGATACACTGTACTATGATTAAATTTATGAAAAATTGTGATATGTGTCTACTCATAATGTATTTATCCATGTAATCAAATTTTATTATGTATGTACCTAACCATTATGTATAATGCCTAAAGGCACTGAAAATATTAACGTTTAGCTAAACTCTCCTCCCATGGTATTGGTATGGTAAGATGAGAAAAGAACGTACCTTTTATCTTCCACCATCCCTCCAGAATCCTGTCTTTTCTTATTCTCTCAAGAAATTCGCCAGTATATCAAAAAAATTCTCAAAATATTGTTTTTTAAATCTCGGACGAATGTCAAAAATAAATATTACTAATACATTGGTCTAAAAAATCGGTGTTTTTTATCAATTTTTTAACGCTCTTTGCTATAGTAGTAAGTTGGCAACGCCAGCTGTAACAAATGTAGAAACAACGAAATTACAGCAACATATAAGTAAAAATATCCTTGATGAATAATCAAATAATATTGAACTAATGTTTATTTTTTTAATTTCTTTGATTATTTATTAATTTCACGTTTGTGGTTGATAAAATTTACAATAAAATTTACAAATATGGAGGTGTATACCGAAAAGTTACGCTTCCATTTTGTATTTAATAACTTGATTGTCATGGTAAGATCTGAAGGATGAAATAATTGTTACGTTTTGTTGTGATCTGGTGATTTCTTTGCGTTACTCAATATGCATTCAGTACGATTTAGTGCAAATTTTGGAATATAGTGTGATTCTTACAAAATTTGCCCTTTCACTGACAATAACTTCTTTTTTTTATACAAAATGGAAGTGTTATCTTTTGGTGTAGACCTCCACAAATGATCTTGGAATTTACGAAATATTCGGAAATAAAAAATAAATAAAAGCAACAGGTTACATTGGCAACAGGTTCCCCAGCCTATAAAATAAAATATCCCGGATTCATGTGCTTCGTGTGGATCAAACCATTGTAATATTATAGCCAAAACAGTACCCTCCCAGGACGTACAAGGGAGAAAATCGAGGGAATTCCGGTCGGTAGGGTTGGTAGCCCTGCTCCGGCGTAGGTCCCTGTAAACAGTGTGGAGTTCCGAAGGGCTCAGTCGTTTCTCGCCGTTGGCCGGATCAAAGTCGTCTTGTCTCGAACTTTCCGTATCAGTGTTATTGAGTTTTATTATTTAATTACTTCTATTTAATTCGAGTTATTAATTATATAGCGGAATCTTCATTTTGTTCGTTTGGACAAAGGGAAAAAAATTATATTGTTTGAAATATATATTTTAATCTTCAAGAATCGGATGGTAAGGCAAGGAATCCAGGAAATGACATAATCTTCCATCGAGAGGTGCTCCGTCTTAGAAGGTAATTAAATTATTATAGTGAAAATTGACAGATTTTATTGCTCATAATTAAGCATTTCATTTGATAAAAGCTCTCGTGTTGGATAAAATATACTGCTTCAACTTGTTGCTAGAAATGTGCCTCTGGTCGCATATCGACCGAACTCGCTCTCAACACCTTCCGCTCTTCTTTAAAAATTCACAGGCTCATCAAGTATTTATTGGAATGAGGCCTACACAAATGTCTACAATAGGAACGATTCATTTCGTACGAAGCTCTATAACCGATCTTGCTATCTTATTAATAAGAAAAATACGATCTGCCGATTGTCAGTAAATGGTCGAAACGCTATTGCTTCTCTAAAAAATAAAAAATATTAATAGGAAAATGAATGATATCAGGCAATGTTATTCATTTTTTAAATACACAAATAAAAATAATGTTTTGAAATGTTTAAAAAATTGTATTTAGAATCATAAATTTGAGTCATCTTTGAAGGTCTAACCTAAAAAAATTGAAGGACCTGAAAAAAATTGGCTTGTATATGAATGAAATATGGCTCAAAGGTTGTGCAAGCGTGATCATATTATTTTCTATTTAATATATATATATATATATATATATATATATATATATATATATATATATATATATATATATATATATATATATATATATATATATATATATATATAAATCGAAATATTTTTATCTCATATTATAATTACGAAATGATCTTGTTATCAATTTATTTCTGGTTTAGTAATTTCAAATCAATTAATTGCTAATTCGTGTGTTCCAGTATATTTTTTTTATCCTGTAGTGATTTTTTACCATTATTATTACAATCATTGAATCTTAGATTCTTAACGGATATTTAATTAATGGCAATTAACTGGGAATATGGCGTTGTCCCAGATGTCTCTGATGGAATAATTGATTGATAAGATAGAGTATTCTGAAATATTTAATTTGATATACGTATAAATAAACAATAACTTTTTTCCAACTCATTTAAAAATCATTCAAGTTATCAATTTTTCGTTATTTCGAACAAAATTTTGATCAATTGAAAAGATATTTTACTTTTTGAAACGGGTTTTTGTTTTGGGTATTATATGAGTTATGGGCAATAGTTTAAATAAGCCTACACTGTTTCAAGTTAAAGTTTGAACTGATAAATACATTATTTATGGATCGATTAAATTTAGTTTAGTCTTTTATAAATATTGTACTATTGGATACTAATACGTCGTAGCTTCATTAAATCTAATACCTTCGCATTTACTTTATAAATTTTATAATGAAAAAATATAATTATCCTATTTATAATTTAAAATGTGAAAAAAAATTCCTTTGCTCTAGTATGTATTATATAATCTAGTTATTTATTACTATTTTTTAAAACTATATTTAAGCTGTTAGTGATGTCTGTATATTTACAGTTTTGGTGTCCATTTTAATTAGAAATTAGAAATTTAAAATACTACCTTAAGTAATGAAATTATTATCATAAAATTTAATTTATTTAACCTGAAAGCCATGTTTGAAAAAAAGTGTGTGTGTATGTGTGTGTGTGTATATATATATATATATATATATATATATATATATATATATATATTGTTATTTTATGAATCAGTAAATTATATGTTCAGAATATTAAATTATACCATATATCGAATATTATATACGTTTATCTTATCGTACTTCAAATACTGTTTGACTTCTGGAACTATGTGTACCTTTCTGATTAGTAACTTCACTAAGTATATATTTCCAGACATAATTGAGGAGCAGTTTTTATAATAAATTATCTACTAATTCCTAACTAAATCTATTACAATTATTCATGTAATCCTTCTATATTTCTCGTACAAATTTTTAAATAAATATAGAGCTGCTTAAAAAAATGTCTACTTTTTGGATACTTTTGGATACTTAAGCCTTTTCTCTCTGTATATACAGAAAATTTATCAGAAAAATATTGACTATAAATTATTGCTGTTAATTAGAAAAACATCAGTTCCCATTGCTCATTATGACAACAGTTCCAGATCGCTTACGATACGATGATTAATTGACCACAGCATTTACAATTCGATCGCTCGGTTGGATCATTCATCAGACTGGATGATGTTCGAATAATGATCAATGTCTATCAAGAAAATATTTTCGATTCTGAACTAGTGGATAAAGAGGTTGTAAAATTGTAAAAATACATGCAAATTCGATGATTTTTCGATCATGCCATCAGAATGATTTATATTATTGACCTCAAATGCAATAAAAAAAAAAAAAAATGCTTATTTGGATCATGGTTCGATTCCGCACCGTAAAGCAGGGAATTTAAATTTCGTGCTTTTTTAAGTAAATCACATTTTTTGTTAAATACGAAGAGTTAACAAAAAAACTATTTAAATTAGAGAATTCGCAATTGTAGTATATTGAAAAAGACAAAATTTTCTTTGAAAAAAAGCGTCTTTGTCTAAACCATTTAAATGGGACTTTCGAGTGGCTGAATTATCTCAAGTTCTGTTTTCATTAACACTATGGATTATTTCTGTTAGCCTTCTGCTGGACTACAGATTCCCTCCTTTTAGAAAAAAATTCTTTTTTTAATATACTTTAAGTCCTCGTTAATTAATTTGGTTTAGAATACAGAATTCGCATCCAGTTTGGAAAATAATTAGGCATTTGAAGTAAAATTCCCCCTCTTCAAACCACTAGTGTTTTCAGCAAAAATAATTACAATAAATTATTACAAAGCTTTAATTTCTTATTTTTATGATGTACAGGATTTAGGATGTATTGTGATAAAATAATTACTTAAATGCGCTTATTTTTCATTTAAAAAATACGTAAAAAAAATTTTAATTTGGGTGCAACAAATAAAATTCTACTTTCATAAAATTTATTAATATTCCTGTTAATGATAATGTAAATTTAATTTTAATGAAAATTTGCAGTGTTCTATTTTCACTTCATTCTGAAGTTCCATTCGTTTCTACACACTCTTCTTATCATTATTCCAAACAAATATTTTAGTTTGGAACTGACTTGGAGTAGGTCTCGCTAGTAGACTTCTAAGTAAAGCCATCTTGTATGCGGTTGCAATATTAAAGAAACATCGCCTCGGATTTTCTTTCTTCTGCTTTTTATATTTTTCCCCGGAATTCGAAGTCTGGAATAATAGGTAGAATAAACTAACTGTTCATTGTGTCGGATCGAATAATTTATTCTTTCGTTTTCGCGAGAAAAAGTATAAAAAAGACAATACCGGATTCTCCACCTTTTTTCTTCGTATGGTCTTCTGCAATCTCTGAAATAGTCTCTTATAATATTTAATAATTTTAAATGATTATGCAATAGACCTAAATCGGTTGATTTTTTTAATTTTTTACATTCGTTAAGCTCTGAATAATTTACCTGAGTAGCAAGAAATTGAATACGAATAAAATATTTCTTAGGTATCCCCAATTCGTTCATTAACCCATTTCTCTTGAAGTCAATAAACCGTGTATGACAATACTTAAGTATTAGGTATCCTTAGTTATATTAGTTCATATATGAATGGCGCAAAAAAAAAATTCATAAAAATTAATTTATGATAAGTAATATAAAGTAAAATCCGTCGTATAATAATTAATTGAATGAATCAAAACTCACTATTAACAATATTCACAGCTTTTTCAGCCCTAACTAAGATATTTTCAAAATTCTAAGTTCAATTTTTTTTTAGGTCAGACACACTCATTGTTCCATATAAATGTCATTCATGGTTGTTTTTATTAAACAAAAAGAACAACAATAGGAAATTATTGTTCGTCTTGAAGTCACATGTTAAAAAAAAATTCTTTCGAAAATCTTGGTTTAATTAATATTAGAAAAAATAACGAAAAAAATACAACAAAAATTAATATTGGAAGATCGCATGGTCTTGAGCCACAACTATAGCCACCTATAGACATGATAAGGACTGAAAAACACAAAATTACATTAATGAGAGATCGCACATCTCATTTTAACACCCTATCACAGACCGAATAATAGAGATAGTTCATCACTTCAAAACTAGTTGGACAAGGGACGTCACGCGTGTCTTACCGATAATACTTGTGGTAAAAAAAAAATTTTACTTGTTAATCAATTTTTTTATTTCCAAAAACAATATTTAAGATAATAAACGAGCTATTCGACAAAAAACAAAGTAAATATAATCATATTTTCCTGTATGCAAATGAGAAGTTTATGGAAGTAATTTACAGTACTAATAAACATTAAATATTTGAAAATAAATTATGAAAAATAATAAGAATTTAATAACTTATATGGATTAGTAGTGAAGTAAAGTGGTATAGAAAGAAAAAGGCAAAAAAAAAAAAGATGAAGATGGATTTCTTTCGCTCTAATGTTCAAAGAAAAATTAACAAAAATATCGGCTATGTACGCGATCGATAGCGCACGTATTAAAAGGATATGTGAGTCATTCTTGGAAAGAAGATTTGCTAGTAATTTTCTTATTACTTCTGATATGACTATAATTTCATATTTTAATTGGATCACACATACTGTTGTAAAAATATGCCATCCCAATTTTTTTAGAACGGAACAAAAATAAAAATATTTCAATTTTCAAAAGTAAGGGAGTGAGGATGGGTGTGAGGGAGTGAGGTTAAGGATATATTACAAAAAAATAATAACAATAAAATAAATAAAAAACGATAGTTTTATTGAAATGTCTTTAGATTCAATAAATTATATTTATAAATTATAAAGTATATTTTTTAGTTACATTTTATTATATTTTATTAAAGTAAATCAGTTTTTAAGACAAATCTTCAAACTAATAGACAATAACATCAGATAAAACTTGATAAGTAAACAAGGGACAATATACAGCTCTCATTGGTTCATTCAATTTTACTAAAACTAATAGGTTAACATTTTTGTTTGTAACTTTTGGTTAAATTTTAGTATGAGTGAGGTGTGAAAGAGAGAGAGAGAGAGAGAGAGAGAGAGAGAGGTTTTTGTGCTTATCCATAGTTAACTGATTAGGCCTTAACTTTATAGCCTCTATATTTACACCACACCAAATCCCATAAACCCGAAGAACTACAATAGAAATTCATCAAATATTTAACTTACCTTCTCTATTCTATGAGCAGGTAAGAGAGATCACCAAGCACAAAGCAATTTTTTTAACTTAACATCTCACAATCACACGTTAATGGAGGTTTCTCTCAACATCTGTAGGAACTGACAAGGCTTGCCAACAGCTGTTACCCAGCTGTGGGAAGCTGTGAGTTAACTTGGCGTATATTTTTTAAATAAGTGGGGGAGTGAGGTGATTGGTCAACAGGCAAGCAACTGATTTAATTAATTGTCAATGTAATTATTCTATAACGAATTTGTTTTTCTTTAAATACTGAGCTTGCTTTCATACCTTATTTATTTTGATAGCGGTAGATTAGGTTTTCTGTTGAACTGTTGCGAACAAACTCAATGTAGAAAATTCAAGCAATGGGACATGTGAGAGAGTGAGGATTTTAATGCTTCGAACGTGTTTACATTTGTAAAATTATTGTTAACATGACGAAAACAATCTAAAACCATGTTTTGTCAAAATAAATTAAAAAGTTCTACCAGATGCATAAAAAAATCCCGGTTTCTTCATGGGACTGTAATTTCCCTATTTTCGAAGACTGGCCCATGCTTGAGGGATTTAATAGCTATTTGATTTTGTGTAGTTTTATTGGGCTGATGGATTGAGATGTTCTATCTCATATCTGAATTTATATATATATATATATATATATATATATATATATATATATATATATATATATATTTTTCAGTCCTGTTAATACCTGGGTTATAGGAACTTTGATTGGATGGAAGGATTTAGTGCTATTTTTGTGACTTTAGGCTTTTTTCGAGCCCAACAATAACTTAAAAATCTTGACTACTACTTTTTCAATTATAAGATATAGTAATATTAATATTTTTTATCTATTAATAATAACCAATGTGTAAAAAAAAATAATGTTTAAATTCGCTATTTTTTCGTTCTTATTCTTGTTACTCAAATCAGGTTCTGTGTTATAAATGATGTACAACTTATTGTTATATTTCTTATCATGACATTATGAAAGGCGCAATGATTTTTCTCTGTTGCCATGGCAAAGTTTCTTCTCCCACTTTTACTGTGTTGTTACGTTGATAGCCTCCATCTCGTTTTCCATCGTTTGCATACACACATAAAAAATATTATCTGATGTAAGGGCTTTATAGTCTCGGATTCATGGTGCTGTTTGATTTTTCTTTGTGTCGAGGGTGTCTTAAACGTATATCTGTTTTGAATATATTTTTACTACCTCAACCACGAACCGCAAAATTAAATAAAAAAAAAAAAAAAAAAAAAAAACAACGAAATTTACTCTTTATCTTAATGACGGAGGTAACATATTTTTCAAACTCCTTGAGTTATATAACAAACGCCTGTTTCAAAGAAACATTAACCAACAGAAGTTCCAAAAATATTATAAAAATGTTTCAAACCATAAGATTACTGTATGATGATGACATTAGTATATTAGTTTGATAGTAAAAAAAAAAAAGTTGAGTCCTATCACTTAATTATGATTTATTAGACATATTTATAGTTTAAGAGAAAGTAGTCAGAATACACAACCTTAAAATTTTACGATGCAAATAGATAAGGAATTTTTTAGGAAAAATGTTATAGAAGTTTAAAATCATTATAAAGCATTTTATTATTTTTTTTAAAATTAAATAAGATAAAATTGAAAGAGATCTACTCGTTTAAATCCATTATTATTATAAAAGTCTATAACAAAATAATAATAAGATATATAATTTGAGTTTAAGAAAAATTTTAAATCCATTTTAAATTTTTTTTTTAATATTTCTCATTGATTTTACTTTAATTTTGTAGTTTTGAGTATTTCCACATTTCTGGATATGTACGTAAATATGTCGGACTCATAAAAAAAAATCAATCAGCTTTAAAATTAAAAAATCTATATTTCGTGTTCATTTACTGCTCAGTACGTCGCAGTTTATTTTTATTTCATCCCCTAAAAATATTCCGTATTATGATTGTAATTTCGTCTAAATATTTCATGGTAGCGACTCCACTTTTAAAGGCAATGCGTGTCGTATGTGCACGTGATACACAACAGCGGTCTCAGTATCGATCCTTGAGTTACTTCGTCCGCTCAAGTAAAGAACATTAAAAAATTAAAAGTTAGCATTCGCAAATATAAAGGGCAACCATATTTTAATAAGTAACGAATAATGGAATTAAGAATGAAGGAATTTTAAAAGAAGATATAGAATTTTAAAAAAAATTCCATATGCTATTATTCTACGCTTCTGATTACTTCATTGCCTGGAGATTCTCCTTTTTCTGCAAATTTCCAGTTAAAGGAGGTCATCTTCATCATTATTTATGTCAATTTGTCATAATTTCTAATTAATAATCAGGTGATTATTAAAAACTAAAAATAAAATGTACTTTTGGAGTAATTTTAGCCAAAGCTGAGGTACTGTAGAAGGTATGAGCTCACTGAGTAAGGATTTGTTAAAAAAATTGTTATTGGTCACAGTTAGGTAATCGCCAACTCTTGGCATTTTTAAACTACTCATGGAGTCTTGGATGTTCCTTTTACCATCCATCTCAATAGATCATTTTGAAATGGTTGTAAGCGCTTTTCTTTTGGCTTTGTAGCAAGGAAAACAATGGAGCGCCGTACAATAGTGTCGGATGTATAATAGTTTTACAGATTAAACCCTTTAAACGAGAAGTTAGGCTTGATGCAGATAATACATTATTAAGCCTGTATGCTTTACTTCTTACTATTTTATTTTTATACTATTTATTTTTTTATAACAGTGTGCCGAAAACTTTAAATGGATGTCAAACATTATTCCGAGATACGCAATATTTTTACATAGTTTGTTTTAGAATTTATTAATTTTAAAATTTAATTTGCATTTCTTCTTCTATTTTTTAAACGAAAATAGTATCCCCTTTGTTTTATCTGGATTTACAACTATATTTAAATCTTTCAGTTCTTCCGCTATTTTTTTTTTACAAGCATTTTCCTTACTGGTTTTCTTTACTGCTTGTGACGGCAATATCATCAGCAAAAGATGTTACTTCCGCATTTTTGTAGTTGGTTCCAACAAGTTTACCCGTATAAATAGGAAATAATACAGGCGGCAATGCCGCGCCTTGTGGAATGTTTGGGGCCAAATACGTTATCGGTAACTCTCACTACCTAATATCGCTCACTTAAAAATGATTTGATGGCCGAATATAAGTGTTGTATGTATTTATATATATATATATATATATATATATATATATATATATATATATATATATATATATATATATATATATATATATATATAAGTTAAGCGTCGGCAGCTTCAAAAATCAAAAAAAAGGAAAAAGGGTTAAGTAATGACACGCACAGTATCCGAAATAAGACTAACTTTATTCAGCTCTTAATTCGCCTTTTATACATTCTGGCTGTTGTTTACAGCCGTATATGGTATTAAGGCTAATACTACTGCACTCCGGGACTTAACTCCCCCCTGCCAGTTTACGAACATTTCGTAAACTTTACAAATACATAGGAACGAAGTGCATAGTATTCAGCCGTTAATACCTTACAATCCAAACTTACTAACTATGACTATATTTACACTTCCCTGGTTCTCTATAATCACTGCACTCACATTTTAACACTATGTCCATAAATAGTAAATGCAAAAGAATAACACACAAAACGAAAAAAAACAATAGCCATACACAAAAAAAAATTAAAAAAAAATAACTATACAAACTATAAATTTTTCCGTGCAACCTAAAGACCAAAGAAAATATAACTCTTCTGGACTCCAAATTCGCTATTGTACATATTCCTGTGTACAATGGTTCTGTGCGCTGAGACGGGGGCACTCCAGCTCGTTACGGTTGCTCTGACTCTACTATTGGCAGTTTTAACTGCTCGATATGAACTGTCCTTCTCTTTTTAGGTTCACTGACACTTTCAATGGTGACAGTGTTATGTTCCCTAATTATAATCACCCTGAATGGCCCCTTGTATCGCAGCGGCTCCTTTCCCCTATTGGAAATTATCTTCCGATAGACGATGGACCCGATTCTTATCGCCCCCATCACGTCCTTTACACGAAGATTTTCCCGCGCTACCCTACCGCGCTTCTCCTTCTCAATTTTCGTTCGAACTTTCTCCCACCGTTTCCCTAATTCAATTCTGTTAATTAACAGGTCTTCCGCAATTTCCTCGTTACCCGTCGTCCCTCCGTAATCCCTGCGCCGTTCCCTTAACCCGAAAATTATCTCGAACGGCGAGAACCCTGTCACCGTGTGTATGGAGTGGTTGTATGCCACTATCGCTTTCCTCATCGCCGTATCCGGTTCTAGCCCTTGTTCTACCTGGTACACCCTCAAGTGGTCACTCAGAGTGCTGTGCAGCCTTTCTATGCTCCCTCTACTTTTAGGGTGTCCTGGTGTATTAAGGTGCCACACTACGTCGAGTTTTTTCATTTCTTCCCTAAGCTGAGCATTGTCGAACTCTCTCCCTCCGTCAGACGATATTCGCTCTGGCACCCCGTAAAATTGGAACCACGTCTGGAGAGCTCTCATTACCGCTTCCGCTGATCGTTCCTGGATCTCTTGCGCCATCGCCACTTTACTGAAGAGATCGATGATCGTACTTGTACCCTCTCCAGGTGAATGTATCCACTTGTAGGTCTCCTAACGGCGCATCTGCAGTCGGCGTCTCCTCCTGTCTACCTTTTGGGGGATGTCTATCGTATTTGGTGGTGAGACATATGGAACATGCTCCGATGGTCTCTGTGATGGACTTCTTCATTCCCCACCAAAAATACTTACGTCGTAATGCCTGCAACGTTTCGGTCGCCCCGCGGTGATTTGTCTTCCCCTGGTGATACGCGAGCGTCAGCTCTTTCTGGCGTTCTTCGTCTCTCACGGTCTCTACCATTAGCTTACAGCGGATGAAAGTCCGATCCATACCGATTTGTTCAGACCGCCATAATTTCTTAATCTTCTCCCAGATCGTGGCGTTTCCCACGTAGATATGGTAGGTCGCCCCTGGTTTTGACGCGTCCTTCAGGGCCCTGCAAATCTGGTCCTCTCTCGCCCCTGGTTGCGACCAAATGGAGTTGATCTTGCTCCGTCCGTATCGAGAGTATTCTACTTTCATGAGGCCCGAAGTTCTGGTTTTCCAGATTATTTGCCGCCTCTTGTCGTTGATCAACTCTTCTATCTGTTCCATCTCCACCGGTCTTTCCTCGATCGAGCTCGTCTCTCCTGGGGATTCTTCCTCTTCGTCTAGTTCTCGCGAGCCCTGTTCTCCTTCTCTTTCAGGTGTCCATTCCGTCAAAAATTGACGCACGTCCCTCGATGGTCCTCCACCCTCCTCCTCTATGGCATTTATCATGATGGCCCTAGACAGCCAGTCAGCGACTACATTATCTTTACCGGGCTTATACACGATTTCCATATTATATTGGGCCAGAAGCTCTTTCCATCGCGTAACCCTCGCCGAGGATTCCTTCAGCGTCCCCACCCATTGCAGAGGCCTGTGATCGGTATGTACGCGGAATCGCCGCCCGAATACGTAGGGTCTAAAGTGGCCCACGGCCCACACAATCCCTAGCAACTCTCGTTCCAAGGCGCTGTATCTAGTCTCCGCGTCCGTAAGACGTCTGCTGGCGTATGCTACCGGGCGTTCACCACCGTCTGCTTCCTGGGATAACACAGCCCCTAACGCGTATTCGCTCGCGTCTGTAGTGACATTAAACGTTTTGCTAAAGTCCGGAAATGCCAATACCGGCTCCTCCTGTAACCGCTGCATACATTTACGGATGTTACTTTCCATTAGCGGCGTCACTATTATCTTTGCTCCCTTTTTCAGCACTCTAATGAGGGGGACGAGGTACTCTGCCATTTCCGGCACAAATCGTCTGTAGTAATTGAGTGTCCCCAGTAGCCTGCGAATTCCTTTTACATCCCGCGGAACCGCCATTTTCCGAATAGCCTCTACTTTGTCTGTGTCTGGTTTGACTCCTTCACTCGTAATCGTGTGGCCTAAAAATTTGATTTGGTCCTGCCCTAAAAGTGACTTTTCGTTCGATAATTTTAGACCAAACTGGCGCACTCGTTCAAACACGCTACGAAGGTGCCTCACGTGTTCGGCTTCCGATTTACTGAATACTAAGAGGTCGTCCATGTACACCTGGCATATTGTTTCGTCTATTCCCCTTAAGAATTCGTCCATAAGGCGTTGGAACGTTATCGGGGCGTTCTTCAATCCGAAGGGCATCCGCGTGAATTCGTAATGCCCCCTCTCAAAAGTAAATGCCGTTTTGTGTTGGTCCCTGGGGTGCATTCGTATTTGGTGGTATCCCGCCTTCAAATCTAGCGTACTAAATATCGTCGCCCCACTCAGTCTGTCCAGAATGTCTTCAAACCTGGGGATCGGATATTTCTCATCCACCGTATTTTCGTTTAATTTCCGGTAGTCTATTACCATCCGATATTTTTCCCCATCTACTCCCGGTGCACTCTTTTTCTTCACCGCCCACAGCGGGCTATTATACGGCGATGTACTGTCAACAATTATCCCCTGCCTCTTTAGACTAGATAATTCTTCCCGAATATGTTGGCGTAGTGCTTGTGGGTACCGTCTTTCTTTTATGTAGGTCACCCTCTCCTGTTTCAACGGTATTTCGTGTATAGTTCGCCCCGTTACCCCGAGTGTATCTCCCTCCCTGAAGAAAATGTCCCTGAACTCCCTCCTAATCGCCTGCTTCCAACCCTCCTCATGACTAATTGCTCCTATTCGTGCTCTACCGTCTTTCATACTCTTCTGGCAATCGTAACTTCTCGTTCCTATCCTCATGTACCATTTTCCCTTGCGGATCCTAACCCGCGCGCCTACTCTTCCCAGCAGATCACAACCAATAATCCCCTGGTATTCCCGGGGCATACTCCCTACTATATGCACCGCTAAAGTGCCGCCTTTAACTCCCCATCTGTTTAGTCCCAACTCCGCTTCCCCCTCTACTTTACATGGGCCACCCAGGGTGATTAGTTTACAAGTACATACCTGCGTCTGGGGTGCCCTCTCTCCTCCACACAGCCTCTCCAGCGCTCTCCGGGTCATGATGGTGTTGGAGCTTCCCGTGTCCACTAGGCATCTTACTCCTTCGGCTACTCGTATGATAGGCAACCAGCAAGCCTCCTTTGCAATATTCTGACTTACTAACAGACGGTCGCCTCTCTGCTGGCACTCCCCTCAGATCGCCTCCTCTGCTCTCCATCGTCTGCTTCCTCCGTTCTTCCGGCCGCCTCTGATTCCTTCGGTTCGTCGGCCTTCTGGTCCGCCCGACTCTTCTTCCGACTCGGATGAGCCCGATGCTTCAGACGGCTCTCGTGATGATGCGCTCCTTCTTAGCGAGTCGTCTCTCCTCCTTACTCTCTGAGCGTTCACCTCCATTGGTTCAACTCTTGGTGGCTCCTTTCTCTGGTAAAGGTACGGGCAATGTCTTGCGATATGTCCCTCAGTCCCGCATTCGAAACACCTGGTACGTGGGCACTGCGCTACCAAATGTCCGCTCTTTCCACATCCATGGCATTTCCTGTTGTCTCCTCCTCTCGTCCTGGTCTGGGGTCTGCTTTGACTCATCCTTTTCCCCGATCCTGCTACTCTCTCCGGGTTGCTGTAAATCTGACCCTTTTTTCTCCAGGTCGTCGGCGTATTTCCTGGGCGCCCGTAGGTTACCCTGCTCCACCCCGCCTCTTCTACTTCCATTCGGATCTCCTCCTCTCTTGCGCTGCTGTCCACCATTTCTTGTGCACACTCCATGAATGAGCGGTCTCCTGGGAGGCCACCTTTAGTCCCGGTTTCTTTGGCTAACTGAACCTTTAGGATGGTGGACACAAATCCCATCCTTCCTTCTGTCTCGGCCGCACTCACCGTCTCCCTCATCTTCTCCGTAATCTGGTTAAATTTAGCCAACAGGGCTCCGGCGTACTGCCCCTTCGTCTGCTGGGGAGTTTTTACCTTCCTGAATAGTTGGAAGATATCTTCTTCCGGTGTCCACCTGCCGCCGCCGTATGCTTTCTTCAATCTGTCCTTCACTACCGGCCATGGTGTCTCCTCATCCGCATGTATCTGGTTCAAGATACTGCGCTCGACCCTACACACCAGGGCCGCTTTCAGGGCTTCCGCGTCTCCGGGGTTTACCAGATCTTCTCTTAGCTTGGCCTCGATTCGTGCTATTAGGCGGTCACCTCCTTTTATAAAGTGATTTAGCTCACCTATGTCCCCCGAGAAGCGTTCCAGATCTGATACGGCGTTTCTCAGGTCCCGTGATGTAGCCACTCTAATCTTCATCCATTCCAGCGCATTTGCATGCGCCGCGGCTAGCGAGTCTTGGGGCAATGGCGGAACGTTCTGCACGTTCAGGACCGCCGGTCTCACCACTCCTTCGCTGGTCATTACTTAGTTCCTTTTTTCGTATCGTCTTTTAAAATAAAAAAAAAATCTTTTACGAACGCTCCGTCCCGGGTTTCGGCACCAGTTAAGCGTCGGCAGCTTCAAAAATCAAAAAAAAAGGAAAAAGGGTTAAGTAATGACACGCACAGTATCCGAAATAAGACTAACTTTATTCAGCTCTTAATTCGCCTTTTATACATTCTGGCTGTTGTTTACAGCCGTATATGGTATTAAGGCTAATACTACTGCACTCCGGGACTTAACTTATATATATATACGTGTGCGTTTATTCGTATTATGCCAAATTCATTTCCAGTAGTCATAATAGATTCAGCTTATATCATTTCTGCATCTCAAATATTTACTTTGGAGAACAAGATATATATTTTTAATTTTTATTAGTCATGAATCTACTCGAGATGTTTATTACATATTTAGACTGTTTTCTTACTATTATTATTTTTTAAAATTTATTTTTGGTTTATTATTTTCTATAATAGGCCTTTGGAATCGACCAAAGTAAAAATGTTTGTAACCCCCCCCCCTCAAAATTTGAGGTTTTACGTTTCAAGATAAGAAGAATCCAAAGATCGAATAAAAATAAAATCTGTCCTCATATTTTATTTTACTCAAAGCTGATAAAATTCCCTACAAAAGGAAAAAAGAATCATTTAAATCGGACCAGTATTAGCTGAGATATAGCGTAATGAACTTCGTAGACTAATTCTCCGGCGCGGCTGGTCATCGTGGCCCTAGGCCTCCTGACTTATCTATTGGGCTTCTGACTTCTTCGTATCTCTCTGCTTTATCCTTCCTTGGATTATTTCTGCACTTCATTTAGCTTCCTTAGTCTTTCCTTTTATTTTTCCTACTGAAGTGCATATCAAATATTTCCTCTGTATCATTTTACCCTCTGATTCATATACTAACCATCACAGCCTACTTGAATAAACACAGTTTTTCTTAATACTCCCAGTTCGGCACTCTCACTTCGGCATCTTGGGACAAGCTTCAAATTTCTTTTCCTTTAGTGCCTAATGCTAATTTTTTTATACTTTTGCAGAATAGATATTTTTGAAATATTACTACGTGGAAATAATAAACTAGTGTGTGATAATTTTCAGCGTTTTTTTTTTTTTTTGAGTTTGAAAAATGGATTTAACAATGTAAAAAGAGGGGTTAAAATTATAAATTAACAGATTTTTATTAAATTAAAATCTTACATTAAAGATGGAACATTCATAGATATAATTAATGATTTAAATGCATCCGTGGCTCATCATATCCTAAGAGACACTAGGCCTTCTGGATTGCTTGCCAATATAGACTTGGTTTGGTATGTGGAGATGCATTATATGTTATGCGCTGGTCAGACTAAGTAATTTGACCTAGCAGATTCAAGTTACTACTCAAAGGGCTTCGAGTAGTTCTCGTATACCACAAGCTTGTCCTTACATTTTAATGACAGTTTCGATCTCATTTAAAAATCACCTTAAAATGCACATCCCCTTTATTTCTTTTAGGCTATAAATTTCAAAGAGGAAAACATTAAAAGCTAACTTTTTATTTTATTTTTTTTTTATAATAGCATGTTCCAATATCAATAATATTGGATTCCAACTTCTCTTTTGGTATAATTTATTGTTCATTCAGAAGTGAGAAAAAATTATCTTTTCTATTCCTTCCTAACGTTTTTATCTGTATTATAAATATTCTAACACTCTGAACCGCCCATTTATTATGTCTATAAAAAATATTGGCGTGAGAGCATAAATCACTGAAAGATGGGCCATAATATCTCTAACCTTTTCACTCCAACCCTACAAAAAGACCCTCCAGTGCAGAATATAACGTAAAAAAACTTCTTTCATATTTAAAAAACAAAAATAAGTTTTTATGATTTTTATAATTATATAATTGCATTTAATATTCTAACTAATAGCATATCGCTCTTCCGGAATGAAAGAGGCCACAACTCAGTTTCTAACGCCAGAAATTTTGATTGCTGGACCGGAAGAACACCCACTCCTCAAATATCAGGTCGAATCAATATACACAATAGGTGTTAATCAATCAACCAGCAACATGTGTTATAGGAAACACCCCTGGGGGCTTCTATGTAGAACTTAACCTGTGTATAATGTTCGTCCTAACAAAACAAAATTGTTTAATTGCACCACTTTCATTCTGAATGCCCGATGCATTAACACTCCTGTGAGAATTATTTAAAATAACTTTATTTTAAAAGAATTTTATTTGAAAAATAACTGGTAAACAACTTTTATAGCAACCAAGTGGCCCAAAATCTGCTATTTTAGGTGATTTAAAGGAGGAAATCTCGAATATCAGGCAAAAATAATATTTCCGAAGACAATAGTATATCTGTAATTTATTATTTAAGCTAAAAATTATATTTTCGAGAAATTTCTCGATATTTGAAACAAGACAAAAAAAAAAACCGAAAAATTTCTATGAATGAAATTTGAGAGCCAAGTGTTTGTAGTGAACATGCCAAGAAACGATTTTGGTGATAAAACCACAGAATTAGTAAAATTTTATTCAATGAAATTCCATCATTCAAAATTTCCAGTTTCGGAGAATCACTGAGTTACTAATTATACATCAGTATCAAATGTCGTAATTCATTTGCAGTGATTAGAATGAAAAATTTGGTTTTATAGACTGCAGATAAACTGTAACTAAGAGCTTTTTTGAATTTCACTTTGTTTTAATCGAGTGCTATAAAATAAAAATGATAATGAAAAGACCAAGTGCCATTCTTTCATTAGATCCTGTTCTGGAAAATTGAAGTATAATTGAAAAATATCAACATATAATTAATTTTCATTCATTATCAGAGCCTCTCGGATATAATAACAATTAAATTACGACTAGGGAAAGGGTGTTTGAAGCCTTCTTTATTTGTGTCCGCTTGTAAACAGTTGTACTTTTGTATTAACAGACATACTGCATAAATGGATTGTTAAAATTTTTTGTTATCACAAAGGGCTCAAATTCTGAGCATAATCTGGTAAAACAAAATAAACAAACATTAAATAATGAAATAAACTAGTAAGAAATTCTATATCCAAGCGATATATCCATGAAATTAAGAACCTTGGCCTCAATGCACTGGTGAAAACAAGTTTTTTTTATCTGTTTTTTTTTGTGGGGATGCGGTGATATTTTATTTAGTTAAAAGCCTTCTGTTTTCTTTGATCTTCTCTCTATCAGATAGTATACATATTATTTTTTTTTTAAATTGACTTTATTTTCTGGGCTCTCCTTTAGCTTTTTAAACTCTCTAAATACTCTTTTAAAAAAAATCATGCCAATTTATTAGGATAATTAAGCTATCTTATTTTAGTTGAGATCAATGAAATGCAGGAAAATTTCATGGAGTCGTATTTTCCACACGTCACCATCTCAGCATGTGCGTCCTCTGGTATAATCTATGGTTTAGGCATTTATTATTATAATAAACAATTTATTTATTATTACAATAAACAATAATTATTAAGAACTGTTGCTAAATTGAAGAAAAAATAAAATTAGTATTTTCATATATACAGAGCAAAGTACTTTCCTAACCCCTCTTTAATAATAAAAAAAAAAATATATATATATATACACATATATATATATATATATATATATATATATATATATATATATATATATATATATTGTGTGTGTGTGCGTACGTAAGTATGAAATCACACGATTTCGATCTTTGCCGTAATAATGCTAAAATATATAAAATGCGTTTTCTTATTTATATACATATACAGTAGAGCGTCGATTATCCGAACTAATATTGTCAGTGGTTCGGATAATCAAAAGTTCGGATAATCGAAATTCACGCACTCGCACACTATATATATATATATATATATATATATATATATATATATATATATATATATATATATATATATATATATAATTAATTTATTTTTTATTTTTTTACATATAATAAGGAAAAGGAAGATCTAAAACAACAACTTTGTAAAAAAAACATGTTTGTTTATTTATATAAATATAGTATGTATTTGCATAGTAAAAAAACCAGGGTCATAAAGTACATATAAAATACATATAAAAAATATGTATTCACGTGTTTGCAAAAAAATAATCAAAGTGTGTCTAATCGAAGCTTTATCAAAATTAATTCTGTGGCATATAAAATGCCATGATCAAATTAATTAAAATTACACGCATAAAAAAAAAAGAAAAAAAACGTTCCGATAATCGAACGATCGGATAACTGACGTTCGGATAATCGACGCTCCACTGTATTCGTATATTTGATCGTAATATCCAAAACCAGTACGTTCCATATTTTATCAATCTCCAAGCCATCAAACTTTCTCTTGGTCCTGGAACTTCGATATCCACTAAGACTATCGTTCATAATGGAACGAATTCAAACCCTCTCTCTCTCGATGTCCTTTCATTAGAGGAAGGATAAGTCTCCCACTTTTCATTGTTCGCTCGTCTTTGAAATCATCTGGAATCAGTCTTTAAAATCAGTGAGGCATACTATTTCACAATACAGCGAATTCTATTAAATAGTTTAACTCGGAATTTATTAAACATTATTGCATTAGCTTTCAATAGATTTATTATTTTAATTCAAATTTATTAAATTTCATCACCGGGCATTGCTATTTAAATTGACTTAAACGAAAATACTGGTTATGTTGTTGAATTTTATTTTTTAAATAATAAATTTCTATCTTATATTATTTTTTAATTGATTCGTCGAACTATTATTTTGTTTTTTATTAATTATAAAAACATGATATATTAGTTAATGGTAAGAACGCTCCAAATTAGTACAAAAAGGTTTATAATTTCCAAATAGGTTTTAAATAAAATGCTTCATATTTTTTTTTTTTTTAATGAAAAATTATGTTTATTGAATTTTTTTTTCTTAGCCTTTGGTACAATGATTTCGAAACATTGTATATTTTCATTCTATCTTCACAAATTTTGGAAATATGGGCGCATGAAACCTCTAACTGGACGCCTTTTTGAAACAAAATGGTGGATGCTAATGTCGAATTCTAAGAAATTCAGTTTGGACGACCTGTGGACTTCTGTACCAAATCTAGAAAAAATATCCTAATAGTTTAGGAGAAAAGCCGCGGACGGACGGATTTTTTTTTTTTTTTATCGTTTTTTGGATTCTACTTATCTTGAAATATTAAACCTCAAATTTTAAGAATTTTAATTCAATATTTTTTATTTGTTGGTCGATTACAAAGGTTTGTTATGAAAATAATAAACCATAATTATAATATTTAGCTATGTCACGCTTGAATAGGAAAAGTAGCGATCATGATTTTTTTTTTTTTTTTTTTTTAATCCTAAATGTGACTTTTATAAAATAAATGAAAAAGAATATTTGTAAATTTGTCGGTGATCGTTATATCAAGAATATTTATCGTTTTTATCATTAAATTAGTCATATCGTTTTTATTATCAATATCTTGCAGTAACAAATTAACTACAGTTTCATTGAATATTATGAGTTTATATTAATCTAGGTAATTATATTGTTCTACAACCAAATAACAACTTAAAAACTTGGTAAAATTCAAGGTATTACCGAATTTTAGTCTTGGATAATTTATAATATTCAGGAATCCAGAAGGAAAGAGAATTTCTTTTTGTAGGTGATCCCGAATCAAGGTTCATTTTCTTCTTGAGGTCAATTTTTCACGATTCGTCAACCTCTATAAGGAATCCTGAAGATTGGCGACTCATCAGTTTTAAAAGTCGCTGTAGGTGGTAAAACTATATCTGTCCTTTGTTTCTAACATTAGATTCAAACGAGTGAAGTATTGATAAAATAATTAAAAATATGTATCTTTTAATGTTTGTAATATATAATATAACTTTATTATTGGAAGAAGTGTGCCATACGAAAAAAAAATATTTTTCATGTTTTACTTGAAAAGCTTTGACGAATCTTTAAAAAAAAAAGTATCAGATTTTCAGTTTCAATATTTACCGCAATAAAAAAATTATTGTTAGTATAGCTATTTTAACTTTACTAGTCATTCATAATGACTTCCTTCAAACTCTGATTAGAGAGTAACTTTATAAATGATAAATAGAATAATAAATTATTTTTAATGTTGTAATAATATTATTCTTAAACTAGGCAAGTTACCAAAAGGTATCAATTTGGATTCTGAGCGAATATGTAATGAACAAGATAACCTGTGACAGGCTTGACCGCTTCGAAAGGAAGGTGCTGCGAGGAATGTTTGGTGGAGTGTTTGAGAGTGGAGTGTGGCAAAGCAGAAAGAATAAAGAAGTATATGATATTTACAACGATCTGTCCCTGTCTAATTTGATACGAATAAGTAGGCTTAAATGTTCATGTCAACCGAATGAGTGAAAAGAGACAGGTGAAGAAAGATCTTCGCCTCTAGAGCAAAGGGCCGACCAAGGAGATGGAAGGAGAAGGTGGAAGAGGACATGCGACAGGCGGGCATCCGTTTGGTGGAGGACAGAGCTCTGTGGCAGATGTTGAAGCAGGCCAAGGACCATTTCGGTCTGTAGCGTCTGGAGAAGAAGATGAATTGGTAATTGAAAACATTGAAAATTATTATTTCGTACTTAATACATTCAATTAAATATTTGGAGTTGAATTTAATTTTTAAATTCGATTATTGTTTATTAAAAAGTTTTTTTTAATGTGTTTCTATTTATAAACTGTAAAGGAGCTGATACTGTTTTTTTTCTTTTTTTGAATAAATGATCAAAAAATGGAGATTAACTTTTTTCTAAAACAGAAAAAGCAAGTACTATGGACTAGAAAAGTATACGACTTCATATTTTATCAGTGAGCTGAGGGACAGAGATAAACCTAAAGGTAGATTTTCGCTGGTACTGCCCGCGGTAGCTATATATTTCATTTAAACTGCTCTCCGTAGCGGCCAATTTGCCTCGTAATAAACATCGTAATTTAAAATATTGGTAAATGAAAATGTTAGGCTTAAATGGTTTTCATTTGTATCGTGAGAGCATGTATCAATAAACTAAATTTTAGCGCCCAATTTCTACAGAGTGATATCTTCTTCTAGTATTGTAAATAGAAAAATTGAAGGTGTATCTCTGCTTTAAAATTTATCACTATTGACAGTAATAATGGCCGTTATTCGTACGATTATTTCAGTAATAAATATCCTTAACGTATTTGTAATAAAATCGCGACAGATAATGTTTTATCAGTATGCGATTTGTAAATCAGTACTTTAATTAAAATAGTATTTTAAAATTTTGATTTTTCAATATTTGAGTTTGAGTATTTATTTAAGATGAAAATTTTTTTCATTATTTAATTTATTTAATGTTAATTGGATTTATTTTTTAATCCTTTTTTAATGAGAAATTTCTGAATTAGTATAAGATATAAAATTTTATGAATACTATTGTTACTTCAATCCTATAAAATTGGCTGGCTATAGTTTTGTTTAAATTTTTAACAACATTTCATCTAATTTTTTCTCCCATGACGAAAAAAAAGGTAGCATGGGAATCGTCGGAATGTTAGCGTTATCATCAAAATTCTGGTTCGACATGATAAAATATCCTGGAACCGTCGAAAAGCCGACCAACAGACTCCTAGAGCGATCAGGATCTAAATGATCTAAAATGATGTTTAGATACGACGTCATGCCTAGACTACCCAGCAGTCCCAACGAAATATGCCCCATTCTATTCAGTATAAGTAATAGTCAACTGCCAGCAGCAACCGTGGGCAGTACCAGCGATATTCTGCCTTAAGTAGGCTAACTTCTAACGCTTCTCCTGTAAAATTCCACTTTTGCGTATTCTTCCAAACTAACAATGTACATTATAATGCTTATTAAAATTCATATAAAATATCATAAGCACTCCTAACAAAATATTTTTTTTTTAATTGTAAGTGCTCAGCTTCTGGCAAACAACATCTTTATCTGTTATTAAATTTATTTTTTGTATGATTTTACCTCTTCTCCATGACGCGCACATCTATATTTTTGCTTTAAACATCCATTTCCTTAAATCAGTCTCTCAATACTTCTCCGGCGATTCCTGGTTGAGGACTGGCTCGGAAGACCATTTGGTGTGATCCTGCAATCCGCCAGGAACTAAATTTTAAGCATTCCCATCACGTTCGGAACCCCCAGAGTATTGAGTATTACAGATATTCGGTAATTAATTTGGAGCTTCTCGTTAACACCTTCTGTAAGTCCTGACGCCTCTTGGAATATATTGCCATGTAAGATACAGTTATTTTCTCATGCTAAGAAACAAATGAGCCAGCAATAATTAATTTTTATAACAAAATTATACAGACCAAAACTATAACTTTTTTGAACATTTTAGGTGTAAATTAAAATTTTGTGGGAGGAGAATTTTTTCGACGAATTTTTTTTTTTAGTAATTATGAAGTTTAAAATTAAAAATATATCTTCAGATTTCTTATATCTTTATTAATTATATCTTAGTCGTTTTAGTGATTCTTGAGGAAAATTTAAGTGCCAAATTTACTAAAATTACTCTGCAATGATGTAAAATAAGTATCTAGTAATAGTTTAAAATCATAAAGTAATAATAAAACCTCTTTTAATGCTTAGGTTTATCAGTTGACATCCGCATGATGGTATAGAAGGATCAATCTAATTAGGGATTGATAAATTATTTGCCACTTCCATAAATTTGTTTTATTGAAAACTAGTTTCGATTGTTATACATTCATCCTCAGTTCTAAAAACACACAAAAAATCAAAAATAAGCAATTTAATAATATAATAATGTAGTTTGATATTATTATACATATTAGATTAATATAAATCAGTATTATAAAACATTTTTATAATACTATTATAGTACAATGTTTTATAATACTGATTTATATTAATCTAATATGTATAATAATACCAAACTATATTTTGAATTTCTTATTTTTGATTTTTTTGTGTGTTTTTAGAACTGAGGATGAATGTATAACATTCGAAACTAGTTTTAAATAAATCAAATTTATAGAAGTGGCAAATAATTTATCAATCCTTGCTTAGATCTATGTTTTATGTAAGTTATGCAGAGAAATCTGATCAAGGAAAACGAAAAAGTAGTTTTAATCATCAAAAATTAAAAAGATTATTGCATGTGATATCCGAATAAATTTAATAAACGGTTAAAATAGTTTATAGAAATTATAAATGAAATATTTAATTAGTATTAAATTTTATTAGATTGATTAATGTTTTTCAATAAATAAAACTGTTTAAAAGACCAAATGGTCTTTTATGTTTGCTGTACAAGAATAAAATGTTCTAATTTATATAAAACAGAAGCGTCAGTGTTTTTTTTCTTTTAGAATAATAAAAAAACAAAAATAATAATAACTTGTTTATCACGAGTAAAATCAATACTTGTAAACTAAATGAGATAAACTGTTTTTTATTGTCAAATAAAATCAATTTGCCATATTTAAGGGTAATGGTTAATAGTAATCTGTGAAATAAAATTAATTAAAAAAGAGAAACATCAATTCATTTCATAAATGCGTTGGTAAGCATCTCTGACCATTGGTACTGGAAAAATAAGCCCAAGCAGACCATATAAAGAAAAAAAAATGTCCATTCATTAAACTTAGGTCATATCTTCGTGTTGGTTGTAAGAATCGAAATCAAGAGAGTCCGCCCAAATTTCCGGGGGGACAACCCTCTCTAGGAGGTCGAAATGGGAGGCGGGATATTAGCAAAATAACTTGCACAAATTAAGTCGAGTAAGTTATCAATTATTTTATAGATCTTAATTTTCTGAATCGAATGAGGCCACTCCCAAGGTTCAGAAGTTATTTCTGATTTTAGGTAAACAATTAAAAAAAAAAAATCATATTTTGCAGCTGAACTATAAACAGGTTTTCCCTTAAGTCGCGAGAAATATTTAAAGAGGTTATAGTGCAACAAAATAGTTCATTTGGGCCCATGGACCGATTTCACACAGAAAGGTCTGAAATTTAAGTTGTGTTTTTTATTAAGTAAGTCACGGTTTTTGTTGAATAGGAAGCGATCACTCTAAAACTATTAATGATAATTAAGTTCTGATTGCACTATCAAAAGTCGATAAAGTTCCCTTTAAGGAATATAGATTGGATTAACTAAATCCATTGTAAGGAGGGAACATTCGAGAAGGTCCAATAACTAAGTTTTATTATTTTTTTTCAAATCACTCTTTACCTGTGAATGTTTTTATCACCCCCTTGCTGGACTACAGATACCCCACTTCTAGGAAAACTTCTATTTTTATCAAGCTTTAATTTTATATAGATGAAGTAAAGTTTCTTTGGCCCCCCTTGTTGAATTCGCTGAAAACATTGGGATATTTTTCCTAATTTGAATTAAATTCTTTTGTTTTTTATATTTATAATAATATTAAAACGATCCCTGTTTTCTTTTTTATTTAATCTATCTGCATATTTATTCAACTGTTATTAAAAATTTAATAAATTGGATCGTTTTGTGAAGCTATGAGAGCAATAATATCCGTCAACAGATTTTTGCTTTTCAAACCAAATGAATTTCTTTTTTTGTTGCATATCATGAGACATTCTCAGCCAACCGTTGTGTAAAATGTTTTTCCTGCTAAGGGAAGTCAGTACCTAATAGTTCACCGTATAGATTGCTTTACGTCGCTTCCATTGTTTGCTTTGGGGGAGGTCTGAGTATATAAGAAGACGATTACAGTGGCAGCAGAATGCCCTATATTAACACCGCTATAACAATAATTCATATTGATTTTAAATTTTAAATAATTTTAATTATTTTAAATAATATTGGTTTTAGTAATAAAAATAGAGAGTACGTATGTGTTGGTCGATAGCAGGTTGTTGTAAGTCGGTATGTACAGTTTTGTTGGTTATATACAAATTTTGGATTGAAGTGAGTCTTTTTTGCTGAACCATAAATCTGTGAGGCCGAAGTCCTTTTAGTTTCTGCCTAATTTACATAATAACCTTCACGGACATTACAACAGACCGATAGAGGATATGGTTAAGACTGACATGGCCATTGAGAGAAGACTAAAAAGAAACTGGATGAGTGATCTCCTTTCCTGAATTGAAGGATTAATTCAAGACCGGGAAGAGGTGCTGCTGGGAACTATCCTTTCCCAAGCCTATCATACCACTTATATGTTTCATATATATATCATTTGCTGATTGTCACTCTTCTGTTAAGGCAGGTTCGAATAAATAATTGAAAGATTAAAATTAAATATCTTATATGGACATCCCATGACTTCCTTATTCGCCTTTTAAACTATAAATGGATGACTCAAAAAGTTACCCTGAATTTGGTTACTAGTTTCCGAAGATAGCTAGCTGTATCTCAAAACGACACTCGGCGTCGCGAGTCCACTATTGACACATACAGACATTCACATATAATAAGCTCTTGTTTCTGGAGGTCTCATTCCGTTATTATATGTTGTTTTCTTTTTAGTACGTAACAAGTTCCTAAGATACTTCTTAGTGTTCCATGACAAGAATTAGAACTGTCTATGTCACTAGATAAAGCATTGTAAATCGGCGGTTTCAATATTTTAAGCGGAAGAACCCGCTTAACTTATATCTTATTCTCCTGCTGTAGACTTGTTCAGCTCACAAATATGGAGGAAAAAAGTATTTTAAAATCAATTTTAACACTTAAAACAAGTAATAAAATTGTTTAATTAGAGTTGAAAAAAAAATCGCGTTTATAACTTTATCACCAAACCGCATGATCTCTATATTAAATTTAAATATATATTTTGATGTAAGTCTATTATGACCTTCAAGTAAAGTACCCCTTTCGGTTCTTCAATTTCAATCAAAATCTATTACATTATTTATATTTATGTAAAAGTCTAATTTACAAAATTTAAGATGTTTTACATTATATTCCAATATAATTTTTTATGGAAATTTATTATGACCTTCAAGTAATGTACCACTTTCAGTGATCATGTAGTCACCAAAAAGGGAAGTTCACAATTAGATTTCAAAATAATTCTAAATACCAAATTTTAACTTTCTACGGCTAACCGTTTTTTAGTTATACGAGATACTTACAAACGTACGTACAGACTTGTCAAAATGGATTCATGGATGGTCAAAATGGATATTTCCGTTGAAATCTGAAAACCGAAAATTTTCTCGATTGCAATACTTCCTTTACTGCGTGAATGGAAGTAAAAAAGTAATTAAAAAAATATTGTATTAAACTGTGTATTGTCTAGCCGTGATGAGTGTAGTCCATATCCGTCTGAACTGAATGTTCTTAATGTCCTCCGTAGTTCATTTCATTAAGGAGTAAGCTGTTCATTTGTTGCCTAAGGTCGACAATTTTATAGTTTATTACCCTCAATTAGCCATTACTTGGCTAAGAGTCAAACAATGAGTCACAATGTTATTCTCTGATGGTGAAAGCATCCCCACTCCACTACACCGCCCCGTTGATTTCCTACGCAAATTATCCTCCCCTGAATTACCAACATTAATCCTCTAGGAAGCAAGCTAACTGCCTAAACGCTCTTCACATTTCACTGGCGTGCTACTTCTAATTAAGTCTAATCCATTCGGCCCAATTGGCTCCAAATGTTCCACAGTGGTTTGTGGTTAAGTTGTGCTTGCAATAGTTCTCCAATTTTGGTTCGTAACTTGCTTTTTGTTGGACATAGCGTTCTGAATATATTTAACCTCGATATAGCGAATATTCACAATGTAAATATTTTAAAAAAAAAAAATAAATCAGTTTTGTTAAAGAGGAAAAAATCTAAATATATCTGCATTAATATTTTCTCGTCATTCTTCGAAAATAGAGAGATTTCAAATAATTTCTTATTATTTTAAATATCGCTGTAATTTCGTTTTTTTTTAATTATTTATTTATAGTAATTGGGGAGTTAATGAACGTGATAAATAAATACCACGTTAATAAATATTTATAATTTATATTTATATTTATTATTAACAGCGTTAATAAATAAACGTTCTTAATAAAAGGTAATAAACGCTGAGCTGACTGGTAAACCTCCGAGGGGTAGACCGAAACGTAGGTGGGAGGATTGCGTTAAGAGTGATCTTATGGATTTGGACGGTAGTTGGTGGATCGAGGTTTCTAGACAGCAATTGGTGGTTTCGGTATCGAACCTTCGCGTTCGCTAAGCCTTTTATTATTATTGTTATTGATATTAATTGCTTCTCACATACTGTTGTAAAAATAACCTATCGTAATTGTTTCTAGAACGGAAGATAAATCAAAATATTTAATTTTCAAAATTGAGATGGTATAGTGGAGGAGTCAGAATAAGGGAATATTATAAGAAAATAATAACAATAAAATTAAAATATTGTAGTTTTATTGAAATATCTTTAGTTCAATAATTTTTAGTTAAATTATTACAATATTATTAAATTACTATTCCATTCCTATAAATTATTGCAAAGCGTATGAGATAAATTAATATAAGCATAAATTTATTAACAAAGCAACTGAATCTGTGACATATTGAATGAGATACAATTTTTATATAAAAATGAAAAAGTGGTGAAGGAGTGAAGTTTTTTTTCTTATTCATTGTTTACTTAATGCTATAATGAAGGCCCTAACTTTAGATCCTCCATATTTACACCATACCATAGAACCTGAAGAACCGCAATAGAAATTCATCAAATATTTAACTTACTTTCTTTATTATTTGAGCTGGTGAGGGAATGAGGATGACCAAACACAAAGCAAATTTTTTAACTTCTCACGGTCACAGCGTGTTAATGGAGGCTTCAACATCGGTTACTATTTGGTCTGGAGGAAAAGCTTAGCAACTGTTTTCCTCAGCTGTGGGCACATGGTCAAGAGACTAATTAATTCAACTAATTTCAACGTAATTATTCTATGACGATTTTTTTTTTCCTGTTAGAAAATACTCATCTCGTTTGCACACCTAATTTATTTTGATAGTGATAGGTTAGGATTTCTGGCTGCTGAACAAAGTCAATGAAGAAAATACAATCAATTGGAAATGTGAGTCTATGTACGGAAGCGAGTCCTGGACACTAACACTCCATGAGGAAAGACTACTAAACAAGTAGGAAAGAAAAATCCTTCGCAAAATTTATGGCCAAACTGAAGAAAGGAACCTTTGGCGGACGAAGGCGAACGAAGAGCTGAGGAGCTAAATATGAAGCTCCAGATATTTTATCCACCATAAACAGGGAAATAATAAGATGGCTGGGACTAGTACGAAGAATGATAAATGGTCGACTCCCTAAAATGATGATGTAGGGGCATCCGGGTGGATGAAGACGGAGAGGTAGGTCTGGGCTTCGTTGGCTGCAGGATATGGAGGACGATCTTCGGACTCTGGGTGTTGGAGGATGGAGAAGGGAAGCCGAGGACAGATCTTTGGAGGATGCCAAAATCCTTCAAGGACCATAGCGCCATCGGACGATGATGATTATTATGACAAAAACAAATTTTGTTTAAAACATCAATAAAAAAAAATCACGAAAAATTTCGAGTACTGCTCAACTGTGTTGAGTTGCCAAACTACACAGTATACCGGATCAATCGGGTAGACCAAGGGAGATCAAAACCGAATACAATGGAGATTGACCTATGGGAAAACATAGTACAAATGAAATTGACAGAATAGAAAATGGGCCACAACCTGACAAAACAAAGCCAAGGCTAATGCAGATGGTGGTGTATAGTTCCCAATGAGTCCAGAATAATGGTTTCTTTATTTCATTCAGTCATTGTCTGGAACTGATTCTATTAAACACTTTATTCTATATAAAACACATTATGTTCATCCATATTAGTTTGAATTGGAAGAGTTTAGCTTCAAAATCAGTACCTGTGGTATCAGCCGAAAGCGCAAATCTCTGAAAAGGCTCTTTCATGATGAGTAAGTGGTCCACAGTATTTTTTTAAAAATTATTTCTATTTAATATTCCAAAATGTTTGTAAACATCATAGCAAATATAGAGGAAAAAATAATTTATATTCAGTCTGATTTTTATTTTGTTAGTGTAATTTTATTTATCAAGATTTAATCATTATTATTAATTGAAAAAGTATCGCGGAGAGTGTGATCATTATTTTCAATGGAATAATTATAACTCTACGATAGTTTTTTGGCACAAAATAGGTATGATTTTTTAATTTACTGATAAAATCATAATGATTATTTCATGAATTGTTGAAAAAAATAATTATCGATTTCAAGCCCTGCCTTCTAATATTAAGTTTTCTTAACGATCCATAAATTTTTATTTTTAAAAATTGTCTGCACATTAAATACAGGTTACATTATGATTATTTTTTTTTGTTTGTGAATATCTATATTTCTTATTCTTTACTTGTGTATATATATATATATATATATATATATATATATATATATATATATATATATATATAGAGAGAGAGAGAGAGAGAGAGAGAGAGAGAGAGCGAAATATAAGTAAATTTTCTCCATATAAGTCAATTTTTCATTCTGTCTACTTCCTCAGTATAGATAACGTTTCTGTATGCGGAGTTTGTACCCAGTCGAGTTGTAAATGGAATGTTGGTTTCTTGTCGAATAATAATTAAAATTCGGTACCTTGGCCTGACATTTGACAGAAGAATGATATAGGGCCACACATCAGGATCGAACCATATAAAGATTAAAACTATTATACTCACTTCTTTCAAGATGCTCAAAATCGAAATTTAGACAAAAATTGAACGCTTAAACTTACTTGCTTAAGCTCACCTGGACCTACTTTTCACTGATACATGGGACAGCCAAAAAGACACACATCCAAAAACTTCAAATTTTTTCATAAACTTTTAGTACTATAGCGAAAGCCCCATGGTACATCAGCAACTTTACGTACGGATTTCGATATCCCAAAAGTTTACGACCCACAACAAACGATTTCACCTTAACTTGCATGGACCATCCCAGCTGACTCATACTAGACATGACTACAACAATCATGCCTGGAAATACTCACAGAAGGCTGAAAAGGAGCTGGATGAGGGATCTCCTTGCCTAGCTATGTACAATATCAAGGCAGAATGGGTATTGCTCTCTATTATGCAACAATATCAAATTTTAGCCAGCAAAATTATTTTTTTTCTATGCGTAATAATAATAAAATAGTTACTTAAATTACGATTGGAGAAATAATGATGATGAAATCATATTTCTTCAATGATAAAAAGCTATTTATTAGATTTTTTTATATTTGATTTAGCTGAATAGAAAAGTTGGTTTTGACCCCAAATCAGTTCGCGTAATGCTGAGCCGACCGGGTCAAAATCAAATATTCCTTCAATTTCCGTTGAGGTCAGACTGAGCTCCTGCCCGCGGTAACAGCCTTTAAAAGCAATAACCTCTGCAAGGAGTGAAAAGGATAGAAAAAAGAAGCAATAATTTAATTAAATTTAGATTTAAAATTTTAGGACATTAAATAATTCTTTTTTAATCGTTTGCATTATATATCATATGATATAATATCGCTCTTATCAAATTTCTATGTATAGATAAGTTGTATATAACTTTTCGTTTATCTTCAGAATTTCATTTGCAACTGTAATCATAATTGCACAGAAATCTCTCTCCCTCCCTCCCTTCCTCCCTCCCTCCCTCCCTCCCTCTCACCCTCTCTCTCTCTCACACACACACAAAAATGTATACATCGACGTCGTTTTTTGAAAAAGGCATAAGCCCCAAGAATTCGAAATTTGGGTTTTGATTTATTATGGGAAGTAAACACCAACTCTATCGATTTATACTCACGATAGATATCGAAAAAATGATTATGAAATTTATATATATATATATATATATATATATATATATATATATATATATGTATATATACTTTTAAAATCAATAATTATTGTTATTAATATCGTTTTTGAATGAAATTTCTTTCTTGGGAACTCGAAGAATAGAAGAAGACTGATATATTTATTTTTCTGTTCATATTTTTAATGCTTTTCAATTTTTTTTTTGTTTTCGCTCCGATATTTTTTAACTTTTTTTTTTATTATCTATATATACACACCCTAAGTATAACTCGTCACAAACGGAATGTTTCTCCAATTTCTTATCTTAACCTAAATTCATTCGTCACTTTTTGCATACTGCTATATTTTCTTTTACTTTTTCGTAGTAAAAAGAGCCAAACAAATATTTTTGTTTTTTTAAAAAGAGGGAATAAATGTCGCATTTTTCCCTAATAAAACCGAAAGAGGAATTCTCGTCTGCTAAGGACTCGGGGAGCGAGGGCAGTGTGTGCTGGCCCAAGGCCGCTAGATCACTCTCCACTTCTCTCAGATCAATACTACTACTTGTTGCCAAACTGGCTAAGGCCCTGGCCAACCACTTGTTAGCCACTGTCATCTAAATAAATTTTAATAAAATTCCTTTTTATTCCTCGAATAAAAAAAAACAGGTAAATATCCGTCGGCCTTAATCATGGAAGTTCTAGTAAATGTTTTACTGCCACGGACAAGCCTAATAGACCTTAAATCTTTCCTAAAATAAGAAATATGACGTTATAATATTTTTTGAATAATTATTTTTTTTTATTACACAATTCATAAAGTACAGAATGGTGCTGTGTGTACGCATTAAAAAATGTGACGATCCATTACAGATTAAAATTAAAATGGGTGGAAAAGTAACCTGAATAAAAGGTGAGAAAATGACCTAAACAAGGGGAGAACTTCAGAATCCTAATAATCTCTGGGCTCTAAATACGTCCTAAGTACGCAGTCGAGTCGAAAAACCTTGAAAGGGACCAATTTAGGACCCGATCTTTGAAAACAATGGCAGCTTTCCCTACGTTAAGAGTGCATGTACGGGTCTCGGACAAATTATATATCAAAAATATCTAGTGAATCCTTTCCACACAACTTTCCTTTTTGATTTTGGTTAGAGTCAAAAATATGTTTGTTATATCTTCGTTTGTATTATCCGATTAAATTTTTTTTTTGTTTTGATTTGTAGACAATTAAATTATCATTCGAATACGCGTGTGGAAATGATCTGGGATATGTATAGTTTTGGAGTCATCAAATAAATTAACATAGGTTTAAATAGGACATGTGCAGAATACTTCCTAAAACATATCGGCAAAGTTCAATACGCTATACCCCTGCTAATAATGGTCCGATTTCGATGAATCTTTTTTTCTTTTAATTTTCAGTTAATTAAACTACCAATCGATTATTCTTTAGTGGATTAATACTCTGCCAAAACAAAAACCGTCACAATTATTTTACTGTCAACATCCCGCAGTTTTTCATCAGATAGCAGCAATATCACGCTAGATAACTGGGGCAATTTAGACGGTGGGACGGATTTCGGGTACCTTATCTTATATAAATACATATATATATATATATATATATATATATATATATATATATATATATATATATGTATATGTATATGTATATATTTATTTATTTATAATTGAAAACCAGAAAATGCAGTAGAATTTCACCCTGCCAAAATCGGATTGTGATAATCTATACCGCAACTGAACGCTAGCATTGGGAAACTGTGAGATCTTATCGGTGATGCTGTTGGGATTCAGCTAAAATGGGAAAACTAGGTGCTTTAGATTTACTTTTCAGTCAGATTGGTTCAAATGCTCATATTTATTTTTCATATTTTTTTTTTAAATATTTCTATTCTGTTATATCAAATGGACCATTTTCAGTATAAATGTAATTTTTTTTTTTTAAATAGATCTATAATAATTTGTTTGAGGTTAAAAATAACTTTTCTATGATACAATTTCCATGGTGGTTGGGATTATAAATTTAGTATTTTTTTTTTTTTATGGCGAATTGTAAGCTCATTTTTATTATTAACAAGATACTTAATTTTCAAAAATGTTACCTAACCCTCAACAGAATACCCTACCAAGATGTGTAGTTGAATAAACTAATTAATCTAAAATGCCTATGCACCAGGCCTATATACACACCTCTGGTGTATATATGATATATTTATTTTAATGAATGGGTTGAACGGTCCTGCTAGCTTTACGCTAAATACTGCAGTAGTCAGTTTAATATTAGTCAATTACTTTTATCAATTTAATGTGTCTATCTCTTGTAATTTTGAAGTGCGATAAATTAAATTACATTATACAAACTAAAATATATTAACGCTATAGAACTTGCGCCATGACATAAAGAAATAATATATAGCTATAGAATTTTTTTAAAAATATAATGCATTAAAAAAAGTGATTTTTCAAATTTAACAGATTATTAGGTATCAAGAAATATAATATGTAATTTTTCTTCTAGTAGTGTTTCTGCAATATGGTACCGTAATAGATATTTAATTTAAAAATTAAAACCAGGACAATTGGACACCGATGTATATTTTTTATTTAAGTATTGACAACGTTTCGCCTATCTTGCCCATTTTAAAGTCTTCAAGAAACGATATGAGTATATTTAGTCATAATGTACGTAGTTGTTTACCATGACAAATTAATATACTGACTCACAATAAAGGTAATTATATGCAATAATAGAATTAATATATAATCACTTGTATAAATTATGAAAATAAATTGGTGTTTATTATGTGATATTTTAGTGTTAGAAAATGACTAATATAAGAAATGAAAATAACGAGACTTCATATTTATGTAAAATATAATGTACGTTACAGGTAGTTAGCCATATTATATTAGGTAGCCATTACATAGGTAGCCATATTTTATTATTAATAAAATTAATAATAGTTAAGTGAATTTTTGAAATTATTAAATAGTTCTTTTTTATGTCAAAACAAATAATAAATATATATATATATATATATATATATATATATATATATATATATATATATATATATACATATATATAAATATATAATGACTAAATATACTAATACTGTTTCTTGCAGACTTGAAAATGGCTCAAGATGGCCGAAACGTTGTCAATACTTAAATAAAATATATATATTGGTGTCCAACAGGCTTGTTTTTAATAATTAACTTAGATACTTAATTTTTATTTTTATTTTCTTACTGGAATCTTAATACACAATATTTATTATTCAAAATCAGTAAGAAATTATTTATACAGAAACTTATTTAAAGCTTAAGGTTTTGTTATTTATTTAAAAATTATTTATGCAGATACATTCTAAAACTCTGAAAGCATTATAAAAATAAGAAAATATGGAATCAAACTGATTCTTGAACGATTAGTCTTCAATAAGAAAAAAAAGTTAATAAACAATAAATGTGGTACTGCTATAAATTTCAAAATGGTATTATTATAAACCTTCTAAACATGAAATTTGATTTTAGTCATTTCAGTAGAAGATTATTAAGAGTATATATATATATATATATATATATATATATATATATATATATATATATATATGTATATATGTATATTTACTTTAACGTTTAAAGAATAAAAAATAAATGTGAAAAACTAATTAAGTAAAAAATTAATGCAACATGATGATTCTCAACACAGTACTCCCCAGGCAAAAGGCTCTATCTAACTCCAAATTATTTTTCTAAATACATTTTTGTAGTCTCGAATCGGTCTAAAAAATACACCTTTTTATGACTTCAGAAAGCCTTAAAACAGATGATCTGGATTTAACCACTGTATTGAGGCCTTTCAAATGCCACGAAAAGGCATAATTTTTAGAGCAGTTCGGGTACATTTAAAAAATGTATTTAGAAAAATGTTACTAGTCAGCGTAGTCCTATCTGAAGATTTCTGGTACAATTATTTTAAATAGGAAGTTAGTGATGGGCATCACATTCCTTAAATAAGACAAAACCGAAGCAATTTTTTGTTTATTTTTTCTTGTTTAAAAAAGGACGAAAAATATTTTGTCTACTTTTTATAAATATCAGTCGAGTACTGAAAGCATCTTTTTTTTTTTTTTTTTTAGCAACCCTACAAGTCTAGATGAAAAAAGAAAAAAAGAAGAAGCCATCTAGTCTTCTTCTTCTTCTTTGGGGCTGGGTAAATGCCATTATCGGACTTCCTAGACTTTTTTCGACCCTATTGAAGAAATCCTTTAGTAAAGGGAAGGTTTGGGTCGCTAATCGTGAACTGTGTGGGCGTGAGACAGTCCTAGTGAAAAAGAAATAGAAAAATTTAATTTATTTTATCATTTATTAAATTAAATTTATTACTTTTTTAGATCAGACTTTGAAGGCATTTAAAATAGTATTTCGTTTCAATTTATTTTTGCATGTTATGGGTTAATCATCTGTGTTTTTAAACATGTATATATAGTAGTCAATTTCGAATTCCGTAAATAATAAAAAAAAAATCAATTAAATAAATATTGAACATGTAAGTAATACCTTAGATTAATATGTAATATCTTAGCATGCTCATTTCTCTTTTCGAATCTGAGTTTCTTTCGCTTCTACCATTTTATTCTATGACACTTGGCCCGAAAAAATATAATATCCCAATTGTGGGCAGTTGATGTATGCGAATAACTAGGTTAAATTCATAATTGTCCAGTGTAAGAATAGCAAACCATTTGAAGCCGTAACGTAATAAATAATGCATAACAAAAATGTATTTTATGTTGTTTGATTAATAAAAAGTGAAAAAAATGTTTTAGTAGAGTTTTGAATTTTTCCCGTATCGCATTATAGTAATCCAGCTGAAAATTTCAATAATTTAAAATTGTTTTTGTAATTAAATGCCTTTTTATGCCCATCTACTTATGTTTAATGTTTATTTTAAATAGTTGTAACTGCTCGAGCTTGTTTTCAACACAGCATTTACAATTTTATTTATTTATTAGAATAAATCTCAAAAAGTTTTTTTTTCCTGTTTTTTTTAATTATTTTCAGTAATGAACCTTTAAAATCGACCAACAAAAAAAAAATCGTCCGTCCACCATCTGCGGCTTCCATCCGAAACTACCGGTCCGATTTTTAGATCTGGCTCAAAAGTCATAGGTCACTCCAGGATGATCCTCGGAACTCGATATTACCATCGGCCATTTTGTGGATGGGCCGATTAAAGATTTTGTTCGTCCATATCTCGACCATTTTTTATGAAGAAGGAAAAACGTTTTTTTTGGGGAATCATAGCAATTAATTTTTTTTAATGTATAATTGTTTGGAAATATCATAATATGTGTAATAATTTGCTTTATTTATTTTTTTGGGTGGGAGATGCTACTAGGATCACTTTTGTGCTTCATCTGAAATAAATCTAATAATTTTTTTTTTAAATATTAATATTTTATTTTTTTTAAATATAATACTTTGAGTTATTGATTTCATATTCTGGGTTTTCAGATGGTATTTCACTCTAATTAATTGAGAAATATTTTTCTTTCATATCTACATTGATGTAAATTACTGATAATGATGTTTAAAATTAATAGCCATGTTAAGAAAAAAAAAACTAATTTTTTTTTTAATTTATGGTAATCCAAAAACTCAATTTTAATTATGATAAGCTAGTTACGATGGTAATTAACTTCTATTTGTTTTATTCCTTTTAAAAAGGCAATTTTCTATGTATATAACAGATGCTTAATTGAGGTATAGAACAAGGGTTTAGAGATACTCTATTTTAGAAGTTGTACCTCTGACGGTTGTTTTCAGTTTATTACCATACGTTCTCATAAACTTGAAACTCATTTGCAAACACTGGACTTTTATACGCTCAGTTATGACAAACTGCCTCCGTGGGGCAATGAGATCTCTTGTCAGGTAGTTGTGGAACGGATATCTACATTTCTAAAGTTCTAAACAACGATTCGGTTACTTGAGATTTATTTAATCCATATTATTGTTTGAATTTCGATTAAAATGGTCAAAATATATAATATTAATATATATAATATATAATATAAATATTAATTAACAGATAATATTAATGCTAAATTCTTATTGTAGGCTAAATTTTAGATTGATAGATAGGTAGATAATTTGCTTTATTCTGGGGCTAGGTCCCTTTACAATAAAAAAATTGAACAAATATAAAGTAAACCAAATCTGGCCAAAAAAAATATAATAATAAAAGTAGATAAGTTTTTACATCAATAGTAATAAAAATAAGTAAACAAAAAATGAGTTCTTCACTTATAAAAAATATACAAGTACAAAAAAAATGAAAAAGAAGAAAAGAAAAATATAAAAGAGTAAAAATGTGAGAAAAATGAAAATTATAAATATATGTACACTTAAATATCATAAACTTTTGATCACATTGTTCACCTTAAATTTAATTTTTTTTCTTTTTTTGCTTATAAAGCATCATTTTGGGAAGTGAGATGCTGGAAAAGGTGGAATTTGTATGAGGATAGAGAAGAAGCATGAGGGATACTTGAAGGGAAGGAATTCCATAGGATAGTGGATCGGGCAAGGAAGGAACGTTCGAATGTTTTAGTTTAGTGGGAGGGGACATAGAGGTCAGAAAGGCGCGTTCTTGTTGCCAGTGCGTGGACTGAGGATCTGAATTGTAGGAGTCTGTATATGTAGGAAGGGTGTTGGGATTTTATAGAGCCGTTTCTGCCTAATTCGGTCCCAATTTTTGGTTTTTGTGCAATACAATTTTAATTTTACGAGGATGTTAATTTTGTTTTTTAAATTTTACCTTTCACTTTTTATTTGCATTATTGACCGGTTTGAATAAAGAAATAAAGCTTAAGAAATAAATAACTTTTTGATTTAATCTAGACTTTAAATATTATATAATTTATTATAATATATAATAAAATTATAAAATAATATTATATTATATATATATATATATATATATATATATATATATATATATATATATATATATATAATATAGAGAAATCACGGAGACAAGCACTGTGGGCAGGATTTATGGCCGAATTCTGAAAGAAAGGCTGGAGGAAGAGGTTTCGGATCAAGTGACGGAAGTGCAAGCGTGTTTCAAAAGTTGGAGACCATGTAGTGACCATATCTTTATCCTTACCCAACTTGTGCAGAAAAGGATGAAATTCACCTAACTTTTGTTGCCCTTCGGAAAGTATACGGCAGTGTCCCTCTGAAGAAACTCTGGGAGAAGTTGGATTTGGCGAAGATAAATAGAGAGCTTTTAAAAGCTATAAAGAGTTTATATGTTGGAGCTGAGACAAGAGTAAAGATCGGAAGGTAATTTACGGAGCATTTCCCAATCTCAAAAGGCTTGAAGCAGGGATGTTGCCTCTCCCCAACACTTTTTAAAAAATATATATATATATATATATATATATATATATATATATATATATATATATCGGGCGTAGGAGTGATGACCCTACCCCGTGTACCTTAATTGTAAATCGCGTTTTGGTTTTCCACGACATAAAATAGCCGCCCGGAGGTTTGGTCCATGGACGGTCTGTCTTGGGGAAAGAGATATAGGTCCTCGTGCGCCTGCTAACTCCGAACAGCCATAATCCGTGGATCTAGACCGATTTGTCACTGTCCTTGAACCGAGTGAGTCGGTGGGAAGGACACTGCCGAATTAGCCCCAAAGGGACCGGTTATGGAGCAATGGGCAGCCTGCCGCTGTACCATGGAAACCATGGTTCGCAGCAACGTGAGGTTGGGTGACCCCCTCCAGGCTGTCTGTGCTCCCGCAAGCAATAAATGTCTGTAAGAACACCACATCGCGCGGCCAAAGATCTACAAGGTCTATAGAGCCAACCGAAAAAAAAAAAAATAAAAAAAAAATATATATATATATATATAAAACAAGCTCTGAAGTCATGGAAACAGAGATGCCGAGAGGTGGGCGTTGAGGTTGGTGATGATGTACTGATGTTCATCCTTCATTTCGCAGACGACCAGTTGGTCTTATCATTAGATGAGTATATAGATATGGAATTTATGATAGGATGAGATATGGAATTTATGATCAGAAAACTTACTGAGGTTTATGCACAGTGGGGTATGGAACTAACCTACGAGAAAACGGAATACATGGCCTTTAACTCGTTTAGGCTCTCTTCGTGGAAGATTGGAAGACTGGAAGACTGGTTACTTATTTAAATCTATATCATGGTTTTTTTTTTTTTTAACTTCCATGGTAATTCATAAATATCTGTAGTACATTTCATTATATTAAATTCTTTTAATTAAGGTATATGAGAAGTGAATTTTATGCTTTTCTTAGAAAAAGTAAGGTCCGTGTATTGTTATCAGTGAAGCACTAACTTCTTATTTTACTTCATTTTCAACTTTTAAGCCTTGTAGAGAATTTTCCAGAAATATAAACATGCAAAATATGTTGCTTGAGTATACTAATCCTATTACTTCGATGGAATTTAATACAGGTAAATGTTTGCATTAGGCAATGTTTGGCTTGCTGACGGTTTGTTTGTGTTGCCTAATCTTTCCTTAAGAAAATATTAAAGCCAAAAATTCAATATATGTGCATGAAATTATCAGACGTTAAGAGACTTTAATCATCCAAACTTCCATGTGATATTAGGGACTAAATATCATTAATCAACACATCTAAGTTATTCAAGAAAATAAAAATTATAATTATTTTTTTTAATTAGGCCTTTATTACTTTTTAGCTGTTTTTGTTTATTTAATATAAGACGAAGTAAAATACAATGAAGCTTGAATTGATCTGATAACAATGTTAATCTAGCTAGTCAATGGGTCCCTGTGTTCCTCCATCCTAAGCACATTTCCGAAACATTTCAATTGGCGTGTTAGCAGAACCTCGTTCAATGGGGCGACCCCAGTTCCTGTCGTATCCGAAAACCTCAATACTAACTTATTCTTATCTAAATCAAATAAATTTTCCTAATATCAAAGAAATTACATTTATTTATAAATGGGCGGCATTATGCAAAAAGGAGTGAACCCTCGAACAAACAAAGTCGAGATTTTTACTGATTCGGGAGCAGTTTGGTGTTTATTATTTTCAGGAAAAAGAGCCAACCTCAAACATCGCATAAACGTTAATAATTTAATTTTGAAGATTTGCTTGATACGAGATTGGAGATTAATATTTTAGAAAAATAAACCAAACCCCGAGGTTTTTATGAGATTTATTTCATATTGAGAGTGTACTAATTTTGTTTTAGTGAAAAGAGCCAACAATTTTAGGGTTCCATTACGGAAATTCTTTTCTTGAAATAGTGACTACCTTGACTTCCATATTAGCTATATAAATGGTGAAAACCGTATGGAACTGATTCAGACAGGGTTAAATACTAGATAAGGGCTTATTGATTAAAATTGTAAACCATGATACAAATAATATTGTATATACTTCTAAAAATATAGAAAACATACTTCATTTACTGCGTAGGTGTTATGTTTTAAATTTATATTGAAATAAATATCTTGGTATTAACAGAGGAGAAAGTACTAGAGATTTTAAATAGAAGGTGTTGGCATAAGTTGTGCATGTATATGAAATGCGCTTTAAATTATAGAAAATTTTTAATTACCGAATTCAATTACAACTAAATAATTAGTATGAGTAGGGCCAGATAAGTCATATTTTTTTTTTATATTTAGTGTTGCCTATCCCAGTTCATTCTTATTGGGAAACGAAGTTCAGATTGTCAATATATATTATATATAATTTATCTAATTAGGCATTGATAAATCATTTGCCACTTATATAATTTTGTTTTTGTTGAAAACTAGTTTCGAATGTTATACATTCATCTTCAGTTCTAAAAAGACCTTTCCAAAAAAGCGGAGTATACGAACTAAACTGTAATGATTGTGCAGCCAAATACACGGGAAAAACTGGAAGATCGCTAAATCAGAGATTAAAGGAACATATACGTGAATATAATAATAAGAAAGAGAATTCCGACTTTGCAATTCATTTAAATGAAAACAAAAAACCATAAATTCATCAAAGATTCAGGAGTTAAATTAAAACATCACGTTGAAAACAGCCTTAAATTAAATATATGTGAAGCACTTTAAATAATAAAATCTTTTAAATCCAATCCAGATTTTTTCTTAAATGACCAAATAAATATCTTCAATAGTCCAATTTTAAATTTATTCCCATCTGTAACAGAAAAAAACAATTCCACGCCGGAATTACTGGAAAAATCACGACCCTTAAACCGTTTACCTATAAACACCCCACTTTTCTTTCATTGCTAGTTCAGTGCGAGAAGAAAAACCAGTACAAAATTTTCTGTTTGATATAATCTACATAAACCTTAATGAGTACCAACATGTATTTGATTTCATGTCTTAAGTAAATTCATAATTCATAAATGTTTTATAATACCGATTTATATTACATTTAATTTATTATGTATAATAATACCGAACTGTATTCTGAATTGTTTATTTTTGAATTTTTGTGTATTTTGGGAACTGAAGATGAATGTATAACATTCGAAACTAGTTTTCAATAAAAACAAAATTATAGAAGTGGCAAATAATTTATCAATTCCTGATTATATTGATACTTCTATACCATCATACGGATGTTAACTGATATTTAATTTATGTTATGATGCTTTTTGTTAGATACCTAAAATGTAAAGTGTTATTTATTTTTTTCGGGCATTCACGAAGACGCAACTTCCTGGCAGACGGTATATCCATGCCGTGTTTGGGGTATGTATGTGTATATATTGGAAGTTTTGTAAATAATGTAGATGAATAAGTGAGTTATGTAAATAAAAAATATTTATCTATCTATCTACCTATAGTGACTTTAAATCCGATTTTTCTATCATAAACATTGAAAAAACAAAGTAGGAAAAATTCATTTTCAGGAGACAGCTTCAGAAACTCCCTCCATTCAATTGATGTGGGAAAATAGGAAGAAGTTTACTGCTCCAAAGCTAAAATAATTAAAATCACTAATTACTCTCATCCCTATTGATGCGAAAGCATTTTATCAGAACCAATGAGAAAATCGATTGGTTCTGCATTTCACCCGATTGTGATGTGGAAACCGACCTTGTATAACTTATTTCATTCTTTACATGCGTTTTTTTATCAAGCGACAGATAATTTTGTTAAACTTGTAATATTTAAGGAATGACCAATTTTATAAAAAAAAAAAAAAAAAAAAAAAAAAGATGGTTTATATGTAAATTGTCCTGTTGTGCGAATTTTGTCTTTCAAAGTTAAACTATTTTGATGTTAATTAATTAAGTTCTGTACAATCAGAAATTAGTGCCACTATATTTATATACTGGTTAACAAAATCGTAGTTTGGAGTTGCATATAGCTGGTGAAAATCAGCTTCTTTTCTGTGCTAGTACACTAATTCGTAATAAACTTCCATTTCAATACATTGTATTATTTTTAGAAGGTATTTCATGCATATCCATGATATATAGGTTCATATCAGCCTTATCGATTTTAGTTTAGTCAGTTCATGGCTATATTTTTCTTATATATCCTGTGTCTTTTAGTCTTTAAGGTATTGAATTCAACCTTAGAAAGGATATTGGGAATTCCAGCTAAGGCGGCCTTTGCCAAATGTTGATATTAAAAATCTCCTCTCAAACCCCCAGTTACTCTCTTTCCAGCCCGCACAGCGTGGGGGGAGAGGGTATCGGGAAATAAAGTTCCTTATTTACGACCACTTTCCCCGTAAGGTCCTCTAAATTCGATCCTTCGATAGGAATAAGATTGGCCCGAGGATAAACTGATGGAAATTAGCAATTTCATTTGAAATGTTTATCTTTATGTTTATGTTATATATTTATTTAGGTATATAAATTGAATTTATTGACGCCCTTGGATATTATATTAATCATAAAATACAGGAATACTATACGAAACATTATAAAAAGTGATCTTTTGCTTTGATCTTTCCACTTATTAAATAGTTATATTGTATATGCTTTAATGTTTTCATCCTTTATAATTTTTGGATAAACTTCAGTTGAAAAATTAGCTTAAAAAAAATCAGATTGTTCTCCTGTAAATCTTTAATCTTCCTCTCCTTTTCTCATCCCTTACTATTTCCCCTAACATTATTGTATTGTTTCCTCTTATGTAACTTCAATATGTTTATGTTTTTTGCGTGTACTGTTTTAATTTTATTTCATTTTTCCCCTCGAAACAGCAATATATTTATTTTTCTTATTTCTATTAACCTCGTATCTTATTTTCTATTTATCATATATATATATCATTATTTAATGTTTTCTTTTTGACCTTTTAACATACCGTTTAAAACATTTTAATATGAAATTTACCAAAGCACATAAATTACACTGGGAAACAAGAAATATTTTCTTATTAGTATTTGAGCCTTAAATTCGGACAAAATTATTTAAAGTTTTTTTTTTACTTTGTACATATCATTGTTTGAATCTTAAAACCGGAAAAAAAGTCCGAATCAGGAAGTTCATTAAAAACTCCATAAAACCCACTGTCATTCATAATTCTGTTCCTATCGCAAAAATAATTTTTTTGTATATTTTAATAAATAACAAATGTATGAGTTTCCAAAAACTTGCTTCACGTTTCAAAAACAGTCATTGTCATCATCAGACTCTAATTAAATAAATAATAATAGTATTTTAGTTCAAATAATTTCCGCTCCTTCAAAAAAATAAATAAAACATTTGTTTTTCTTTCTATATAATAGTATTTACAGGTTGTTTTTTTTTGTGTGTGTGTTAACGAACACACTTTTCTAAATATATCTTTTTTATTTTTTAACATTAACTATAAATATGTATAAAATAACTATAAATAATAACTATAAATATAATTATTTTTTAACATTAACTATAAATAAGTATTTTTTTTTATACCCACACACAAATAACCTTTTCGAAATTTTCATTCATCGCCTGGGTTCTTTCTTTCTTAATTATGCTACTATTTTCTAATATAAAATAGTTGGAAATACTTCCCTAAAGTCCTTTTTATTTCCATAAATACATTATTTCGTCTATTGTGTCCACAATTAAAATTTTTCTAAATCATTTTTGCACTAAGAATTGTCTCCTATGACTTATATTGATGTCACACTGAACTATATTATAATTAACAATAAAAATTAATTTAGTGATGTAAACTTCCGAAAGTAGTAGTAATTATATAAGTTTTTCAGCTTTTATTTAAAAAAATTGGAGTAAATAAGCCAAATCTGATATTTTTATATTTAAAAGATTGGCAGTATCCAGATTTAACTCTGAAACCCTGCGCTGCAAAATCATTGTTGTTTTATCAAAGAGCAATATAAAAGAATTTTTATAAATTCTACTACTCTTACTATTCTAAATTACATGTATCTCATCATTTTTCATTTAATCTTTTTAAGTTATGAAGGAGTATGTAGATTTTAATGAGTATTCGCTTATCTATGTGAAACTTATAAAATCTAAAATTAAAGAGGTCCTTTGTGCGTGAGATAAAACCAAACATACTTTTTTTTTTTAATCTCAAAGATTTACTACATACTGGTGTAGAATCTTAGTTACTGGTTGTTATAAATTATGTTGACATACTATTTTTACGCAATTTATAACTCCTAATTACTAAAACCCACACAATAGCGCATAAATATACGAATAATCTACAAAGAATCTCCAAAAAAAACAAAAAACTACTAAACACAAAAAATTGCATTACCAAGGTTTTATGAATAAATATATGCTATTAACTTCAGATTTCAGGACGAATTTTACAGGTACAAAATCAAGTTTTAAAAAACTACGATCTAAAAAAAAAAAAGGAAATAGCCCCAAAAAAATGAAAAGAAGTTTAATGAGAGACCTGCTCACATTATAAAATATTTTAATTTCGTTTTCATTATTTAATGCGTTAGTTAATGCACATATAATGTAATAATTTAATATATTGTAGACTACATCTGTCAGTGATTCAAATCCGTGATTTCTGTGGCATACTGGGACTAAGAAACTACACTGTATTTTAAATTATATATGTGTATTGATTCCCTTAAGGGAGTGATCAAACAAAATTAATTATTAATACCTAATAGCCTTACAAAAAATATTGCTACTACAGCTCCCAACCTATTGTAATAGGTTGAAATTTTAATTGATTATTAAGGATTATTTCCAAATGTAACATATTATTTACCAATTAGCTATGAACATCTACGTAATTGTGACGTAAATTTAATCAATATGATGAATAATACTTCATAAATAAAAATAACATTATATATTTTAAATATGTTTCTATTAATAATAATAAGGTAATGTAATAGCTCATATGGATTTAATAAAATTGAATTATTCCTAATGTTGGTTCAGCCGCACAATTTACACTTCTAATTATAATATGATGATAATTAAACTTATCTTTTTGTCTTGCGGTGCTCAATTATTTTGACACATGATTGTAAATATTGACGTCGTTTTTTTTGTAAAAGGCGTAAAAGCGCCATTTAGCAAATTTTACAGGAAGCAAATGAAACTTTTTTTCCTCAAATAACAACATATATAATTTTATTCTTCATCTTGTTTAGCAGGAGTTTATTAAGATGGCAAAACTTTTATTATTGCAATATGTTTATAAGACTTCTGGCACTGATATTATTTGGTGCTTACGTCATAAATGGTAGATTTTTTGACCATTTCCAATTTTTTTTTTCTCGATATATCGTGAGAGGATATCGGTAGGGGTTGTGTTTTAATTGTATTGAAAAAGAAAGTAACTTTTTATTTCAATTCGCTACTCCACAATTGCCCCGGCGAAGCATAATAGAAGTAAGTTTGCACTACACGTGCTTTTCTCCGAACAGAGATCCGCACTTACCCCTACTACCATATTTCGCCGTGGAAACATTAACTAGTGCTTAGAAACTTTAAAATTATCAAGGCTATATGAATAACTCGAAGTATTTTGAAGAAAGTCTTCTGAAAGTTTCTTCCACAGCAAAAATTGAAAAAAAAAATAAAAAATCCTTGTGGTGGATAAACACCAGTACAGTTTACAGCAGAAGTAAAACGATCCAACTTTATTTACAGCTGCGTGTACAATAAGCCGTACGATTTTAAGCAATATTGTTTATCACTGATTTGTAGTAGTGCGGTGATATCACACAAAATTTATAGATTTGTTCATTAAATAAAGGAATCCAGATAATGAATCATAACCATGCGTTAGATTTTAACTGTGTTCCTGTATCGTGAATCGAATAAATTAGAGGAATGAATGGGAATGGGTGACATCCCCTCGAATTCGAAGCGTTAGATTATCTTGATCCATTGCGCTCTGTGCCCGAAGCTTTCTTTATTTCCTTTTTTTTTTTCAACCATACCTGGCTATAATAAATCTTTGGTCACACAAACAGCCTAAATTAGTTAGTTTAAACTTCATAGTTACTAGATATAATAATAGGATAATAAAATTATTCGAATAATACTCGTTATTTTAAAATCGGATTATAAAATAGAAAATCAAGAATATTTCTTTTAAATGATGTATAAAATTATCATTCGTAAATTGAAAAAAAAAAAAAAAGCTCATATTTTAAACGCACAAAGAATTACACTACCATAAGCGGATTTATATATTTTGTGCCGACGTTTCGGCCTAAGTTTTAGGCCATCTTCAGGGCTAAAAGGAAAACAAAATAACAACAATGAAAAAAGAGACAGAGGCAGTACCAGTAACAGTAAAAATGATAAAAAACAGAAAATACAAGTAAGATAAAAAAAGTATGAAGTATAAAAATAAAAAGATAACACTAAATTACATATTAATTAAATTAATTTAGTGTTATCTTTTTCTTTTTATACTTCATACTTTTTCATCTTATTTGTATTTTCTGTTTTTTATCATTTTTACTGGTACTGCCTCTGTCTCTTTTTTCATTGTTGTTATTTTGTTTTCCTTTTAGCCCTGAAGATGGCTTAAAACTTAGGCCGAAACGTCGGCACAAAATATATAAATCCGCTTATGGTAGTGTAATTCTTTGAACGCACTCCCCGACCAACTTCTCCCTTTAAATATAAATATACCGTCAACAATAACTCCCTCGTTTATACGCACAGTTTTATATAAAAAAATTCTATTTAATATCTCAGCTTTACTCAACTCACCATAATCGTATAAGGACTTATAAACTGGTAAGAAATGCAGGTAATTCCGTAATGCAAGAGCTTTCAAGAGAATAACTTGAAATTTTTATCCGTAATTTAATTGTTGCACCTGTATTAAAAAAAAATCTGGCATGATGCGCGCATTACACAACTAAAATCAATATCACTTAACTCCCACCTCCGCTTAAAATAAATTTTTAAAATTCCTATTTAGTTTTAATAAAAATTCCATTTAGTTTCCATTATGTAATACAAAGGAGACAACTACAACCATTACTTAAGTTTATGTTTTTTTTTTTTTTTTTGTCACTCTCCATTGCCTTATACGGCTTTATTTGTTTTATATACATTTATTTTCCACTATATTACTACTCTTATTTCTGAAAACTAATTTCCAACCTGGGAATATATTTCTCCTTTATTTAATTATAAATACATTTATAGTTTATATTTATCTATTTATAATTACTACTAACAATGAGAGACGTTTAATTATTTAAAATAAACTAAATTAAACTTACTTTTGAGTAAGCCGCTTTTAAGATTCAGTAATTAAGCTTAGAGATGTTGGAAAAACATGTTTTTTTTTTTTAGAAATATATATCGTAATATCCATATTAAAATTTGAGTGTCGAAAACCGATATTTTTTCCAAAACAAAAAATTTTTTTTTCTGTATTATTATTTTTTGGTTTATAATGAAAGTGGTGATGATAAGTTTCAGTCATCATTAATTCAAGTTTGATTTTCTAAATTCTTTTTTAATTTTTTTTTTATTTTTATTTTGTTTACGTTGAGTGATATAACTCATTTTTCTCTTGTATCTAGCAAAAAGGAGGAGAAAAATTGCGTATGGATGCTCAACTATGTTGTGTTGCTAAATTACACATCATACTTATCAATCGAGCTGGCAATATTAAAAAAAAGAAAAGAAAGAGCTAGAAGGGAAATTACATTACATAATAATATTGACAGAAAAAAAATTGGGTCATAGAATTGATAAAGAAAGTCTTGGCGTAATTCAATGATTATGTAGGATTCCTAGTGATTCCAGAATGATGGTTTCCGCCATACTCTTAAAATGATTATTTTCAAAACATTTATTATTCAAATATTTTAATAATAAAGGTTAATATATTGTTAATGATTCATTCAATATTGATTTTCTTCCTTACCTTGTATTATTATTTTTTTTTTATGTTTAAGCGATTTAATTATTTTTTCTCTAGTAATAAGTTTTTTTTTTATTGGCAAGTGGTAATACATTGATAATTTTTTTTGTAATAAGCTATATATGAATATTTAATTGTTGTTATTAAAGCTCCTTTTTTCAAAGATTAAAAATATTTAGGCCCGATATATCGAATTTGTGTAGTAAATATCGATATTTTTTATTGATATATTGAAGTACTATTTCGATATATTTGAAAACTCTCTCTCTTTCTCTCTCTCTCTCTCTCTCTCTCTCTCTCTCTATATATATATATATATATATATATATATATATATATATATATATAAAGATATATATAAGTCTACTGTACGTGTGTATGTCACTGAACTCCTCCTTAACGGCTGGACCGATTTGAATGAATTTTTTTGTATGCGTTTGGGTGGTGCCCTGGATGTTTGTATATATATATATATATATATATATATATATATATATATATATATCGATATTTTTGTTCGATATTTGCATCCATAATTAAGCAATATCAGACTCTTTAAATGAGGATAAGACCTAGCTGATATTTAACTTCATTTAATAATACAATGGTAATTTAATGACATTTAATAAAAATGTGTAAAATAAATGATAAAAAGTGGCTCTTCCCGGAAGTCGATTTTGGCGAAAAAGTTGCTGTAGCATCCCAAGCGTTTACCTATCTACTTACTATTTCAGTTTCGTACAACTTTTCATTTTTGACTACAGTCACACACATAGACAGACCATTTTGCGAGATTAGTATTTGTATTTGTAGTTGTAGTATTTCAAACATAGATAGTTGGAAGTAAAAATATCTATCTCATTAAAAGAAACATGAAACAATTTTTAAAGAAATTACCCATTAGTGTCACTCTTAATAAGAGAGTCTTTAAAAAGGTACCGAGGTCGTTTTCTTGCTTGTATTTTTAAAAACTTCGGAGAATTATAGTGGGCTTTATATTCATTGCATATATATATATTTTCACACTTGAAAATATCATGATATTGCGTCATAAAATAATGAGATGCCTTTTAATCATCGCTTTCTCGTAATAAAAAGTGTAGAGACTCAGAGTGTTTGAAAATAAAAAGAAGGGACCAATCGGCTGCTCCTGAGGCTCACGATCAAAGAGATTCTGGTCCACTCCTCACAAAGCCCTCCTCCTAATTATCTTTCACCTCAATCTCTTTCTCCTTTGTTCTTTTTGTTTCTTCTTCTATTTTTTTTTTCTGACGGGAAGCTTGATGAGGGTATTCCCTGAGATTTAGATCTTAATCAATGTAGTTCATAGATAGTACAGGATTTTTTTTTCTCTTTTGGATAAATAAAAAGACGTACCTTACAGACCTTGATTTTGACTTTGAGTTAGGTGTTATTACATGTGTTGTATATTTACAACAGTTTAATCAGAGGTTTTTATTGTGCAATAGCTTTAATTATGCTAAAATTAGGGGAGATGGAATCTCTACACAACATGTTAACATAAGGAATATTTTCTCAAAATCCATTTGAGTAATCACTTTCAAAATTTTTATCGAGTAATAATGCTTTTAGTATTTATCCTGAAATTATTTTTTTATTTTAATACTCATATCTAAGTGATCTCTTGTAAAAATATTGTTTTACTAAGTCGTTTTTAAAGTAAAAAATATGTAACATATTTAATTTTTTTTTTTATATGTGTTGGTATTAATATTTTAATTTTTAAAAAAAATCTTGATATAATGTTTTAATATAATTTTTAATATAATTTATAATAATATAATAATGATTTATAATTAAATTTATAATAATATAATTTTTTTATAATGTTTATAAAAAAAAGAAATATGGCTTTAAATTTTTCAAAAAATTGTCAACACATGCAGACAATTACTTTTTAAAAAAATTCCTTATGGACAGAAAATAAAAACTTTCGAAAAAACGCAAAACACTTAATAAATCAAGTTCACTATGGAATACTCGCACAAACAGGTATTTAATCCATAATTACGAATTAATAAGTCAAATTGGTTAAAATAAAGAATTACGACTTCCCTAACTACTGACAATGGAGAACACAAACAATTTCTGAAGTATCTTTTTTATTTTAAAAACTGACTAATTTCACTCGTCATTAAGAATATTGTAAAAATATATAAAAATTCTAATATTACTGAAATGATTACAAACCTAGAAATTCCCTTTAGAAGGCTGAAAAGAAGCTCGATGAGGGACCTGCTCAATTAATAAAATATTTTTATTCTTTAATATTTTTATATAGACTAATAGCATAGGTAATAATAATGATTGGAAAATGCTGTATACAATAAATTGTTATCATAGGATATCAAATTAGGTATTTTAGACAAGTGGAAACTTAAAAAAATTAACGGTAAAAATGATTATAATCGGTAATAATTATTATTTCATTGGGTTTATGCGGTTAATGAGAATAATTGCATCAAAATCTGTGAACAATGAAAATTCTGCTATAGTCAGCTTCCATTGTTAAATATGCGGAAGTCTACAAGGTAATAGAATTTATTTTGTGATAAGCTTAAAAGGCTTTGTGCCTAAACATATTTAAGTTTGGGCAGTTTATCCCCAAACTTCAGGAGTTTTAAGCTCGTTTGTGATTACCTTTTTGTTTCAAAATTAATCCCCTGATATATGCAGATGCCTAAGCAAACTTCTAGCTTGGAAAGGCCAAGTTGTGCTTGACTATATTTTTAAAAAATTTTGAACTGTCAAAACTATAAATCATTTTTAATATAATTAATCGAGTTGATATTTATAACACTTGATAAATAAACACGTTTTTTATATGCAAAATTCTGCAAATTATTACAGTATGATTGATTTTTACAAATAGTTATATATAAAAAATAAATTTGGAATTGATTTTGTCTTTTATGGGCTCCGGTAAAATTATTTCAAAACACTTTTTATTTATCCTCTTTCTTCTAAAATGACCGAGATACTGGCCTAGATCAGTTTAATCGGCCACCGTTTAGACAAAAAATTGCGAATTCCGAGGATCATTTTTGTGAATGATCTTTGACTTTTGTTCCAAATCTCAGAAAAATCGGTTCACGAGTCTCGGAGAAAAGCCGTGGACGGCAGAAAGACAGATTTTTGTTTTAATTATATTTTTGGATTCTACGTATCTTGAAACGTAAAACCTCAAGTCCATTGTTGTAAATAATAAATCAAATAAATGGATAAATTCTTCTCAAATCAATATGTATCAAGTATATTCATCTTAACTAATTCTATTATTCTATTATATCATTATTTAATGCTCTGTTCTGTGACCCATTATAATAATTACTAATAAAAGAAATAGCTTTATATAATAATTTAATTTATACTGAAAGATTTATTTATAACTTAATTTATTAATACGATAATTATTTATTGGTAATGAAAAGTAACTGCATGTAATAAGCATTCCTTTTGAAATTTTTGACTTGCAATATTATTGACAAAATATATGGAAAACACCTGGAAAAATCATAAATACGAACTTAAGATAATAATATTGAACCCTGAAGATGAGGCATATGGCCAGGAAACGTTGGCTCTAATGTATAAAATTTAATAATGTCATAAGGAAGAAATTTTATTCACTATTACCTTAAAGAAATAGCTGTGTAATATTAATAATTCATGTGTAATGTTATGTTTTCTAACTTAAGTTGAGCTTGATATCTATTTAGCTGCTAATACATTAGTATATATATATATATATATATATATATATATATATATAGGGATGCCATTGGGCAATCATTGAGGATGATTATCCCAAAATTAAGTAAGCTTGTGAATACTTTTGAATTTCTTACCTTGTCCTCTAAATTGGATACCTTACCAAGGCCCTGGTTTGTGGTTACCATTATTTAATAATTAACCATGATAATGTTCCTACTTTTAAGTTTAATACCAATGTTAATCAAAGTTACTGCTATCTTAATGAAATATATTCAAATTAAATATGAGCATGGTTACTAAAGAACTATCTTCTTGCTAACATTGATCTTTATTCTTCAAAATTAAAATAACAAACTATTACAATAAATAGTTAACCATGGAATGATTCAGCCTAGACTTAGCCATTAATTGTTTTAACATAAATCTCTTATCTGTACTAATTGGCGTTGATGGTTCCTCAGCATCTCTCCCTCGGGTTCCCCTGCATATCTTCAGTCATGGAGCCAGAGCGCATTCCTCATCTTCAGAGTCTCGTTGTTCCGCTCTTGAGTCCGGCGAGGTCAGTGTTCAGCCAAGCCGTCTTGCCTCAGCCTCGATCAGTTAAGAAGTCTCTATTTTTCATCTCCTTGCTTCTATCCCCCTTTCTCTCTTATTCTGCCTAAGAGGGGGTCGAAAACGTTGTTCATTGTCCGACTAGTTTTATAGAGGGAGGAAATTCTGGGATTTCATCGGATGGCTCCACCCCTTGTTCTGACAGCCGGTATCTCCGAACCATTATCCAACTCGTATAATTTAATCATACCTTTTCCAGGCGGTCTCCATTTTTTCCTCGAGGTCAGCCAAGCCTAAGGGGACCAGTTCTTAAAATTGATTAGGTGTCCCAGCTTTTGGCATTGTTACAGTGTTAACTTCTCGGTAGGGTTTTTTAAATTAACTTATCCCTTATCTCTGTGGTGACATCCGTCATCGCCTGTCAGTTACCCTTCTCTACCTGCTCGTCCCTTATTTCTTTTGTTCGCACCTGGTCTGTTTAAATTATATAACGATAATATTGTCCAATATCAATACATATTAGTAATGTGAAAATAATAGAAGGTGCGTATTATTTCTCAGTTATTTTTCCTATACTTGACATGTTGCAGTTTTGTAAAAAAATAGCCATAGATTAACAATTGAAGCATTGCATAGTGTACGAGATTACAACATAGAAATATTAAGTAGGAATTCTCTTACAGAAAACTAAACTAAAATAAAATTAAAATAACTAAAAGTAATTTTTTTCTTTAGTGCAATAATAACAATTATTTTCCAAACTCCATGGCCACATGTTTTGGCCAAAACGTCCTAGTAAGGTCATATGACAGTTTCCTCTCATATATTTACTTTATCTAATCTTACCATCCTTGCTATTATTTATTTTCATCATTTTTCTATTTACTCCCAATTCTTTTTTCTTATATATAATAAAATTTTATTAGTTTATACCGATTATATACACCTCTCTGATCTATGTATGTCTGATATATTTATCGCCTAAGGATGGTCCATATTTTTAGGCTGAAACTTCGGTGTTTGTTATTTTAATATTTTTTTTTTTAAAGTCACTTTTTCTGATATCATCTTGATTATGTACAATCCAGGTATACGAGTACTTAATGCAGTCAACTATTTTCCATCCCTATTTGAATAATGTTGGATTATTCGAAACTACTCAATCTGTATTCTCTCCTATTGGTACAGCAATGGCGTCTCTGTAATTAAGCTGGTCATTGAAATTAGCCAGGTTGCCAGTCGAGTATATAGGCCTATAGCAAGTCGAGTATAGATGATAATTAATGAGCAAACTTACTAACTAGCCCAGCAAGCTACTCGTTATCAAAACTAACACGAGCACCTCTTGTCAACTGGACAGTGTTCAATAACTCGTCCGGCTGCTAGCTCGCTGTAATGGTGATGCACAGTGGGTCAAACAGGGACTTTATGACATAAAAAAAAAAATTCAAATTTTTAATATTGAAATTTAAATTGTTCGTATCCAAACTTGACTAGTAAGTGACATTGGACCCGAGAAATTATTCTCGAATGTTTACAATACTGATTCAATAAAACAGTTCAAAACAAAAAGAAGGAATTCTTGTATTTTCCCTCATTATGTGTTATTATTCATCAGTGAGTAAAATTTTTTCGCTTAAATGGAAGCTACTGAAGTTATATAACTTTGAGAAAACAAATTTTGATCAATTGTTATTTAAGTAAATTATAGCACAAAATCGATTTAAATAAAGTTACAGAAGTCGTTGGACACGATTGGATGTTTCTTGGTTGTAATATTTATATTCTGAATGTATTATCTAATTTTAAATTAAAAAATCATGTACGGAAACTTGCGAAGCATTAATTTTGTTCGCATTTATTCAATAATATCCTTTTTTTTAAGTCATATCATTTCACAACCAGACGCGAGTATTTCAGTTCACCAGAACCCCCTTAATAAAAAATAGCACTGTGCTTGTTTTCGCTCATGATTTTTTAATTAATAATTAGGCGATACAGTTAGAATATAAATAATTCTGCCACAATACATCCAATCATGTCCAAGAACTGTAACTTTTTAAAAATTTGCGCTATGAAATATGCAATTAATTAAATTTTTTTTTCATAGTTGCATAACTTCACTAGCTTTCATTTTTGCAGAAAATTTGTACTCACTGATAAATAAACTCATAATGAGAGAAAATAGGATTTTATTGTCTTGTCTTAGTGCAAATACTCAAGACTACAATATACACTCGGGTCCAATATTGCTTACTAGTAAAGTTTTGATACGAACAATTTTAATTTCAATATTAAATGTACAAAATTTGAATTTTTTCGTCCTAAAGTTGCTGTTTCACCCACAGTGTGACGGTTCGACTGAATTAATTTTTTTTCAGGTAGAAATTTATGATTGTATTCGTGGAAATTATGAGAAAAGATTAGTTATTGGATTAGTGAAAGTATGAATGAGCCACTTAAACGGAATGAACCTTAAAATCGTCAAATTTGACAATTTTACAGTTTGGTACATACTAATGCAAATATTACTTTTCATGCGTATCTGTAAATAGACGTTACAATTATGAAATGTTAAGTTAATATTAGAAAAATAAAAATAAGTGCCATTGGGCTAGGAAGTTTTCATGAATGGGCCAGTAGGCAATTTTATTTTTTAATACAGTATTACGTTAATACAAGTCAGTAAAATGTTTAAAACTATTTTGAGCACGATCCTTAAATATAAAATGCTGATTAGGAACAAACAGAGACCTCAGATAATATATTGAAAAATATTGATGATAGCTTCGCATTATTCACAAAAAGTCATTAAATTCATCTTTAAAATCAGGATTATGATGTGTGTTTACTCTTTTGTAACCATTAAATAATGTGAGAATCTTTTTTCTTATTTTTTTCCCCCTCTCTCCGACATTATGAACAGTTTATTTATAAATACAATATATACAAAATAACAATTAAGTATATATATGGGATTTTATGCAACAATTCCTATTATTACCCGAAGGGGGTCTCACATTTTTGGATCTTGGCATTTATTAATTTACAAGAAATGGGTAGGACCATTCTGCAGGTTGAGGAATAAGGTAAGGGTAAGATGGGTTCAAACTGCAGAGTGAGAATCTTCGAAATAACATATAATTTTAATTATTAGAAACAATTTAATGGAAACCAGAATCGGTGGATAATTTATAATTAAGCTGGTATTAAAAGAACAATAACCATATCTTATTGTTTGATTTCAATAAAATAGGTATTCATTATATACACAAATTAGGGATACTCCTATTTATATTAAAATTAGACTAATATAATCATCTTTATAATAAATGAAATGAGATAATTATCTAATTATATATTTTATTACTCCTAATAGGTTTATTCTATCTAAATCAGATATAGCAACAGTTTGTTGTACTGTTCGAAAAAGTTGCAAAATATTATTCTCGATATGGTTTTTATGGTTGGGCCCATTCATTCGTATCAACTGAGGCTGGCTCATTGAAGGCATCTTGCAGTCGGTATGTAATGAATTCATAATTTGGCTTAAAACGTAAAAAAACATTGTTAATATGGCTTAATAATTTTAAACAACTAAATATTATTATCGTCTCACTGATATCCATATTTAGTTGTCATTAAAAACTAAAAGCAAATTAAAAAATTTGACCTTCATGTATATTTAGCTTGTTTGAGTGTAAATCAACTCACAGTCTGATAGCGAATCTCCACCTATATACATTCAGTTAAACACGTACACAATTAAACATAGACTATATGCAGTATATATTGAACAACTACATAAGGTCTGCATTAGGTTGTTGACGTGTGTTGTGCTATTTCGAGTCTGTATTAATGCGATTCTATGGTTTGCAGTCCCGATGATTCCTGAATTAGCATTATATTGACCTTATGTTTATTATTAATATAATCCAATTTAGCGTAGACAGAAATGCAAAACGTACCCGGGTTTCTCAATCAACAGAACAATGGTGTGGGATTAAAAGAGGAAACATTTTCTGCAAAATAATATAAATTTAAACGTTGAAAGAAAAACAATCGATTATTGAACCGTAGAACTACGCCTCACAATTTTACAGGTATAAAATTACATATACAAAATAAATATTTTTAATTTAATAAAAAAATGTTTTAATCACACTGGTATATAAGTGATTCTCTGGTACTTTTAGATTTTGTGGCTGCTAAAAAAAAAAAATAGTAAATTTATATATGAAATAATGTGCTTAAAATTTTGATCTTACTTTACATTTTTTAGTTTTGATATTGTGCCAAACTTCCATTAAGAGCTGGAGAATGTAACTAGTTTCGTCATAACCCTCCCCTTCCTTTTTTCATTTTTTTTTAATTACATATTCAATTATTATAGAACATTTTACAATTGTAAACTAAAAACCCTAAAGCGAATATTGAAATAAGGTTATAATATATTTATAAATTCCAAATAGTTTGCATGAAAGAAAAGTTAAAAGTTATATTTAAAAAAAAATTATTAATATTTCCTTTGTATTGCTTTTTTTTACTATAATACAAATAAATTATTTTTTATTAAAAATGTCTTTAAATATTTTCAAATACAATAAATTGTTTCAAAGAGAAATTTATAGTGTGCACAAACAGTACGCTCGAAATAAAAAAAAACCTTAATTTTGATCGCACACGAAATTTAAAATTATATGAGAATCTCTCAGATAACATATGACGAATTTTAATTTTGGCGAAAAACTTTATTTCAGATTTTTTACTTTTTTTTTTTTTTTTTAAACAAAGCTATTCTGCTGACTCTCAATAAGCTTGCAGAAACAGAAACACAATAAAATAATCCTAGTTGACTTCCCAAGCAACAATTCTGGCAGCTTCTAAAATTGGCAAAGGGATCTCATTTGACGCACTGCGTTGTCAGGAGATCATGGAGGAACTGTTGTTGAGTAATAGATAGATTGTACTCCAGTGGATCCCGACACACTGGCAAAAGAGGGAGCAAATAGAGAATAAACTATCATATCATCGAGCAAGAAGCGAAACAGAGGAATATGTAAAGGAGAAGCTACCGAGTTACCCATGTATCATGACCGGCTATGACGGGTGTGCAGTCATGGATTTCATCAAAATCTAATGGTGGATATCAAAAGTTCAAGACATAGGATTAAAAAAAAAAAAAAAAGATGTGCAACAGTGCTTCGTCTATAGTGCTAAGGTTGTATTTCCAATAAGAAAACAAATTAAAAATATAAAAATATAAATAAAAATTATATATTATATTGTAATTAAGCTGGTCATTGAAATAGCCATTGGCTTTTAGACCTCCGTCCTGGTAGACCGGGTAATAATCCGTAGATCTTGACCGATTTGTCACTGTCCTTGAACCCGAGTGTTAATACGTTACGTCGGTGGTAAGGACACTCCGAATTGGCTCCATAGTTTTCGAGCTATGCTTCGTAGCAACGTGAGATTGAGCGACTCCCTCCAGGCTATCTGTGCACCCGCAAGCGTTAAAGATACCACATCCTCCGGCCAAAGATCTTCATATATCTTATATCTGTCTTATATTTCTGTCAACAGAAAAAAAAAATATATATATACTATATTACTGTTTATTTACTACTTTTATTATATACCGAAATTTACTCATACTCTTATGGTATTGTTCTGCTTCGAAGAAAATCCTACATAGCGAATTTTAGCTCATTTGACCTGGGAGGCCGCTGGAGGTACCCAAATGTAGTGAGAAAAAAAAATATATCAGACTTCCTCAAAACTTTCATAATCGTATTCTAGAGGTTATGAAACGGATAGAAAAAGCACTCCCGCCCCTTTTCGCTGATCTTCGATACAGTGCACGGTTTATTCGGGGAAAATATGACTACAAATATATATTTAAAAAATTTAATTACTGACTAATTCAATTATCTTTGTAAAGTTGATATTAAATAAACTTATTCTATCACTTTTTTCCTTTTATTTCCTTACAATTTTATTTATTATACCCCAGTTTGTAGAATTTAATCCGTCATGTGAAGGTCTTGTATAGCACGACCCCAATCCCTTCGATCCGCGAGGGGTGGTTTATGCTAACACCTACCCTTGTTTTTCTGGATTACGTTTTCCTTAAGCATCGTCCACACGTTATAACCCATTCAGGGCTTATATGCATTTCATAACTTTTATGCCTTCTTCTTCTTTTTTATGATTATGATATTTGGCATAATGTGCTCTCTCGGGTTACTGAACCATGATTTTACTACAGGACCTCCAGTTGTTTGATTTTTTAGCAATAAATAGACCTACATGTTACATACTATTTAAGGTACGTTTATATCATTATATATTTTTGTTAAAATAAAAAAAATACAATTTTCCTTCTCCTATTGGTCTAGTTGCCCTCTGTATTTGGGGAGTAACCGGAATATCCCAGGCTTTATTTAATAAGAGCCCTACAGCAAACGTCTGGGGTAAGCGGACTTATTGTTGTACATTCAATTGATTTAAAAAAAAAAAATGGTATGATCAATTATTTGATTTAAGTGTACATTCCGGAACTTGTATGGGGACCCTGATGGATGAAAAAAGAAAAGAAAAAATTCCATATAATAAAAATAAGTAATATATTATAGATAATACTGTGTTAGAGTTTGTCACTAGCTGTCAACTTGCCCTGAAGAAGGCCTTCAAGGTAGGCCGGAACGTCGGCACACATTAAAAATAAGTTCCTCTTTTAAGTTTTTTTTTTCTTCATTGACTGATCTAATGAATCTAATGATCTAAAATCTACGGATTATGGCCGTTCGGGGTCAACAGGCGCATATTTCTTTCCCCGAAGCAGACAGTCCATGGACCAAACCTCCGGGCGGCTATTTGACATTCTGGAAAACTACAGCACGATTCGCAATTTTTGGCGCGCACACACACACACACACATATACATATAATTGAGAATCGCGGTGTGGTCTTACATGTATGAATACCACATCGCGCGGCCAAAGATCTTAACGGTCTATAGTGCCAACCGAAAAAAAAAATATATATATATATATATATATATGTATATATATATATATATATATATATATATATATATATATATATATATATATATATATATATATATAAATAATATTAATATTATTTAATATTAATAATATTAATATATTAATATTAATAATATTAAATAATATAACCTAATAAATATTAGGTTATATATATATATATATATATATATATATATATATATATATATATATATATATATATATATATATATATATATATATTATCAATGCAAGAAACATCCTCGTATATCAATTTATATGATGATTTAGTTTAACTGACTGACCCTAAAAACAGAGGAATGTAAAATGCAAAATGTATAGCTAAAGTATAAGGCATTTTAAGTGAATTCCTTAGTTGTAACTTAAACAAACTGTCAAATATCATATTATGTTTGACATTTAAGCATAATGTAATTGTTAGTCTTCGTTGTGCATAAATGGAACCCTTGATAATCTTATGCTTTGTTTGCACATAAAGTCTACATCCTTATTTGTAAGCTAAAAATATATTAATTCTAAATGACAAATTTTGATATGAATTATGAATTCACTCAAAGCTTTAAAGAGGGCTGTTACACTATGAATAATTTATGAAATTGAACCGACTTCATTTTATTAACTGCCAAAATTCGTTTTAAATATTTATAGAAATCGGGTGACACCATTTGAGTTGAAGGACTCGTTCGAAATATATGGAATTAGTTTAATTTATATAGTCTCAGACTTCATCATTGCATTAGCATCTCATTAATATTCGAATGTTTTTCTTTACGTTAATTGCTTAGAATTACAGTAAAAGGTATTTCAATAATACTTGTTTTATAAAAATAATAGTTGATTATATATAATTATAAATAAATCAATTATAATGATAATTATATGTAAATGAATTATAATTATAATAAAATTAGTTGTTACTTATATATAAATACAGATTAGATGTTTGTCCTTTTATTTATTTTATTTTTTTTAGATTATGTTTTATTTAGTTTGTTTTGTATTTTTATCGAAAAAGTTTATCTTAACCTTGATTAAGAAATTTTGTTGATTTTTTTTCATATTTATTTATTTGTTAGATGCGAAAAAGAAGTTGATTCGCTCAGCATATTTTGCCTAAACTTCCTTTTTCTGGAACCTTCATTTCAGGCCGGGGTAGCCATGTGCTAGAGAACTGCGAGGGACAACTTAAACCCTATAGAGCTGTTAGATAGTGCACTGGGAATAATAGAGATACTGTCCCGGCTGTCATGTCAGAACTGCCTAGACCCTTTGTATTCGCCTACCGGGCAAGAAAACAAAAACCATTAGAGGAGAACCAGTGTATGGGTTAGGCCAAAATAGGCGTTGAACAAGGGGCAATGTTCAGTTGAAATTAAACTTTTTATTCATTATTTACTGAAGTCAATGGGAAATAAGAAAAAAAAATAGTCTAAGTATTCTAAGTTAATTGCAGATAAATATATGTTCAAAAATGATTCGTATGTTTTGTTTTTTGTTGTATAGTAGTTTTATTGTGGATCAAAGCCTTTCATGCGTTAACCGTTTTCAAACCTTATACGAAATTAAATTAAATGAATTTTACTCATTTTGCTTCCGGAGCGATTAACAAAAATTTTCTCTTTTGTCGTTTATTTTATGTATTGATTAAATTTCTTGCAATTTTTCATAAATTTTTTTAATTTTTATTTTTAAAAAAACTTCATAGTTATATTTCGAAGTTGGTATTACCTCATCTTCTGGTTTCTCGTATTACATTCTACAACAAGAATAAAAAATAAAAAAAAATTATTGAAACAAAAAATTCAACGATTTAACTCAATGAGCAATTGAGCAAACTCAATTTTGAAAGTTGATAAGAAATTACTAGATACTTAAGAAATGAGTGGAATTTTGATCTTAATTACAATTTTTTATTTATTACGAACACTTATCATTAGAGTTCTTCTAGAATAGAAGAATAATTTTATTCTGGGACTAGGACTAGGACAATCGAACAAATAAAACAGAAACAATATCTAGCCATAAAATTACAAAATAAAGATCAATTAATATTTACAATATTTTCAATAAATTAATAAGCAAACCATATAAATTCTTGTCTTGAAAAGAATAATTAATGTTAGCAAAAAAAAAAAAAAAAAAAAAGAATCCACTGTCACACTTTCGTGACATGTTTGTTACCAATCCACATTTGCTAGTTTTAAATATTTTGACAATTGCGAAGTTTATAAATTAAATAAAATATTTCTGTAGTTACACTTGTATGAAATAGCATAAGTAATAAACTACGAGAAAAAAATAAAAAGTAATAATCCACAGTTTTAGTTGTCTTGAATACTTCTTGTATATACTGTGTTCTTCATTTTTATTGTTACTGTTTCATCTTTTTATTCTGAACATTACTCTAGGGAGTTTCATCATTATCTTTATTCTTGCTTCTGTTTTTATTATATTTAAGAATTTTGAAATATTTCAGGGAAAATAGAAAATAAAATATAGAACTGGAAAGACAAAGAAAATAAAACATAATTTAATGTTATTTACTGTTTGCTAGTAAATAGCAATTTGTGTTGGTTGTTTCTGTCTCGGTGTTAATTTACAACGTCTTTGTAATTCAGTAGCGTCAGTAGTTGGTTTTATGTCTTGTTTTATTGTTGTTTCGTTCACGTCGTAGTGTGAATGTAACGTGTTGCAACTGGTCATTATTATTTTATCTTTTTTCTGTATGTGTTTTAAAGGGTGTATTGACTACACTATTATGGTATATCTAATAGTTAACAATTCAGTAGGTTCCTATGAATATAACGAATATAATGGTAAAATAAAATGGTTTAAATGTATAAGATCTCTTTTGTCTTTCAGGCGAAGAGGGAATATAATATTAGTTAGTAGGTATTATTATATCTGTAAAAAAATGGTGATATATAATTCTAAAAATAATGAAAAATCTTAACAAACTACTATTTAAATATACTTATTTTTTTCCCAATTTACATTTTATTCATTCTCTTATCCAATTTTTCACATATCTTATCCCTTTTCCTTTATATGGAATACATCATATATCATTTCAGTTTTATCGATTAATTTAATTGATACTTTTCCAATAAAATTATGATAATGATACCTGTGATGGGGCTAAATCCTGATTCTATGATTCATTATTACATCTTAGCTCTAACTTAATTCTATTATATTTATTAAGTGCCGTAGAATCCGGCCACCTCTTTAACGCTGGCGGAGGTGGTTAACTATCGAACCGTAGCTTTATCCGACGACGCGACGTAGGCCAGTATAAATACTGAACATTACAGGAAATAGTATTGAATCTTGAGGAAAGCCAAGGGTCACATCTATAGGTTCTTATAAAGTGTCTCATACCGGATTCATGACGGATATGTGACTCTCCATAAAAAAAAAAGTCATACTCTTCCCACCTTTAAATCCCCTCTATTCAGTCGCTTTATGTCCATGCAGTTCCAAAAGGTTTATAAATAGGTACTCCTTATTTTCAACTAAAATCTGCAGGAAAATTCGGATTGCTCGAGAAAAAATTGAATACGATTATAATAATTACGGCTATGTAACTATTGCTTTATTTATTGGTTTAAACCTAAAAAATATGTTGAAAAATATAAATACTCCTTGTTACCTTTGAATTATAAATAGTTGTTTATTTTATATGTACTACTAACTCTTTTCTTTTTCTCTGCAATTAATGGAAAAACTGTTTATTTTGTACATATTTATGGTGGAAACTTCAACTGAGAAGTGCATAACTTTTTAACTATTCCTGAAAACAAAAAAATATAGCAGATATAGAAATTATTAATAAGGAATACGAATCTAACAAGTGATTATATATTGCACACGTTTCGAGGTGTTCGTTGGTAATGATCCACATGAAACATGGCGTGCCAATGACCACTATCATCCAACTGGCCAACCCTCCATTTCTGTTTTCCATATCAAGTAATTGAATGAAGTTTTTTTTTATAAAACAGAACTTTCCCCTTTTATTCATTTCCGTTTAGATAATGATACCTTTTCTATTCCGTACGGTAAAATGGATTCATTTTGTAGCATTGAGAAATTACTATCTTCGATAATTAATATTCTTCAAAGGCATTTCATTTTATTTACACTGCTCAAGAAATATGCGAAAGTTCAGTTTTGATCAAAATTAGCGTCATACTCACAAACATGAAAAGTGATTTATTAATATTAATATTTGAAATTGATAAATATTATTCTTGACTAAACGAAATTAATTAATATTATTTTTAATAAATTACTAACAATTGAAGTATTTATTAGTGTTTTTTCATCACTATGCCTTTTTTAAATTTAATTATTTAAATTATTTTAATATTTAAATTATTTAATTATTTATAATTAATTATTTAATTTAATTATTTAAAAACTTTTTTTTTGACATCAGAAAGCCAATTATTTGGGGTCTAACCATTGAATCAAGGGCTTTCTAATATCATAAAAATGTGTAGTTTTTAGAGCTATTCGGGTACAAGACAATGATGTATTTTAAAAAAATAAATATTTGGAGCTAGGGCCTCTAGGGCTTGGGAAGAATCCCAATTTCGATTCTTAAATTCTTACTAAAATTTTAATAAAAGTGATTAAAGAACGTCGGATATTTCAAAACTCCGCCGGTGGTAAGTCGACGGGATAGGTCGGATTTTATAGATTTCGACGCGGACATCAAGACCCGTGGGACGTCCCCAAAGAGCCTACTGGTCCCTGCGTTTTAAAGTCCTACAATTTACAATTTTCGAGATAACGCATGATATAGGGCCACACTGGCCCTGTTCCAACTTGCGTACGTGCCGTTGTCATGACGACACAATGCCCGTGGAAGTACTACGCAAACTTTTTAATAAGTTTGAAATAATTTTAAGAATAACGTAATTTTGTTAATAAAATATGAGGGTGAGAAAAAAAAAAAATATATGAAGCTTATTTAAGTGAAACTCTTTTGCCGTTTATAAAAATTTGTCGTTTTGATTCTGTTCCTTGAAAATGTCTGCTTTTTTGTGTATCAGGAATTACAAGAAATCTATTTAGTCTATAATTTTCTTATTAGTAGATAAAATATGTTATCTACACTGGCATTAGACTAATACCATAAAAAATAATTGTCCAAATAAATAATGATAAATTAAATTTCAACTTAAGAAATTTTTAAAGATGTTACTTTATAGGCCTTAGGTTACTGAGCTGAAATACAGAGGTAATTGTGGACGGGTATAAATTCATATAATTCTTAATCCTTAATTCTCGGCTTTGTTGAATAAACTGGATTTTACTGCATTATCCCTTTCATTTGTCTTTCAACCTGAGTTTTCGACTCTTTTAATAAACCAGACGCCTAGTTTCGCATTATTAGAATGTTCCATTAATAAACAAACAGGAAAAGAGGGGGAGGGGCGAGTGTGATTACGAAATAACTCAGTAAATGACTAAGTCTCGGAGTTTTTCCTCATGAAGTTTTATCCTGAATTAGAGTGGGAAAGTTAGCCGAGCTCGTCCTTTATCCTGATGAATACCATAAAGGCATTAAGACGACCATAAATTCCAAACTGACTCCCTACTTACTCCCTTGGATTTATTTCTTCGCTGAATTGATATTCTGGCTTATGTTTCATTGAGTCTTACTGGTATATTTTGTCGAAATGTTTCTTTTGAATATCAATGATAATAATATTTGCTTTAATATTTTATATTGTCCAGGATTAATTAAAAAATATTTCGTGATTTTTGTTCTATTAATTTCCAATATATATAAATTATCTTCTGTGTATATGAGTTTTCTTGGGCGAATCCTGTATATTTGTGTAAGTTACTCACCGACACTACTGAGAAAACCCCGACCCTTAAACCGTTTACCTATAAGCATCCTACCTACTTCAGTGTTAGTTCAATGCGAGAAGAAACCAGTACAAACTTTTCTGTTTGATATAATCCATTTAACCCTTGGTTAGTACCAACATATATTTGATTTCTTGTCTTAATTAAATCCATAATTCATAAATATTTTATAATTTAATATGTATAATAATACCAAACTATATTTTAAATTGCTTATTTTTGAATTATTTGTTTGTTTTTAGAACTGAAGATGAATGTATAACATTCGAAACAAGTTTTCAATAAAACAAATTTATATATTTTTTAGAGTTTATTATTTATTTTTATTTTGCCATATTTGCTTTAAGTCATACTTCAATGGAAGTCAAGTCAAAAGTCTTGCCTCAATTTAGTTGTTGCCGACATAAATTTGTTGGAATATTTGAATCAAATTATTATGTACCTCGTCTCGTATGTTAACGGAGATAGGGAACATACTTGCTAAATTGTCACAAACAATTTATTTTTTAAGCAAACTAATTACTTCCACAACACAACGTGGACGTCATGTAATAAGCTCGTCCTATTATAAGTATAATAAACCTATCAGAAATTAATTTTTTTCATTTAGGAATATTTAATTTTTAAAATTAAAATGTATGTAATTTTTGATCTATGATAACTAAAATAAGTTAAATATTTATTAATATGAAGAGTTGTAATATAAATAATATAATATAAATAATGTTGAATTATTATATTATTAATATTATTTGATATAAATCCAAAATTGACAGTGAAAATTACCTTATGATGTAACTTATTTTTTTTTTTTTTTTCTTCAGTCAAATATATATTTTATTTTATCTTCTGGTGCCCCTGCCACGAGTAATCGCACCAGTAGAAGAACTAATCGGAAACGGTGACAAAAAACGGACCTTAACAAGAGAAAGAAAAATAAACTTCTACAAACTTCCCATTGTAGAAGTTAAAGCTTTCCTCTGCCTGCCATTTAGAACATCTCTATTGTGAGCTTCCAACAGAATTCTAAAGAAAATTAAAGTAAATCCCTGATTTTACTTGGACATTTGCCTGTTGTATTTTTTTTAATTTTTAAAGCATTTTTTGGGGGGTTGCGGTACTAACTATAAGTAAATCTCTGATTTTACTTGGACATTTGCCTGTTGTCGTTTTTTTTTAATTTTTAAAGCATTCTTTGTGGGGTTGCGTTATTAACTATACGTGACCAAAAACTGTAATAATAAAAATTAGATTTTCGAATAACTGATGACATAGTGATTCAAATAAAATGAATAACCTTTCAAAATCATAAGATTGAAAATATTTTTATGCTCCGGTCTGAAAATAAACATCGTAATGACGTTCGTTAACTACAACGCTGTAAATTGTTACAAAATGGTTTATTATTTCCAGATAATTATATTTCAAAAATTTCTAGTGTGCCCATACACAAGAATTTTCTTATCGCTTTGGTTTAGATTAGTTTAAAGGGAGATTGCAAAGGTTCATTATTATAAATAATAAACCAAAACGAACATGAAGAGAACATAGAGGAAGGGGAAAACACCATTTGGCTTTGAGAATTTGTTGGAGGTAATTAGGAGGTAAACATACTGAAGGTCCCCAATCCTACCCTTGCCGCTTCATGGGAGGAGGGATGCATTGGTCCCTTTCTTGGGTTTTTCACTAATATCTCGAAAATTCTGTGTCGAACAGAAAAATGTGTCCTGTCCAAAATTAAAGCTGATAATATTCCCTTTAAGAATAATCATATTAATTTTCTTCGTATCTGTTATAGTTTTCGAGATGATCGCTATAAATGGGCGAGTTACGAGGGTATGAAATCTCTAATCGGCCGCCATTTTGAAACGAAAAGTTGTCTTCAGTAGGAGGTTCAATATATGGTCCTCTAAAAGCTTCTTTTTACAAAGTACTTGTGGGCATAGAGATACTTCCACTAAAAACCAGTATAGGGTAAAGGAAACACTCAAATTATACTAAATTATTTATAAAGAGATAAAGGGTGAAACTAAGTTCCTGGGAAGTATTCCTTTTGGAATTCTGTCATAAGCAAAACGGAGTAAAATAAACGGTTATGAAGATCTAGTTTTATGGATGTTGGCTATACAGACCTTTGAAGAAAGGATGCTGCTAAAGGCGTGTTTTATTATTAACATTATAATGTTACAGGAAATGTGTAAATAGTTTAAAACATGTTTCCCATACTTCTTTTCATTAGTGCATTACTGTATCGACTAAGTCTAAAAAAAAAATATTAAAAAAAAAAATATTCTGTTTTGTTACCCTATTTTAAGCTCTGGAGTCGTTTTAGAACTTCAGGGATGTGTTACTGTGGGTTTGGGGTCGTGTAAAGTGCAAAGGGGTTCAAAGATAAATTTTAAGGATTATATATAGTTTCAACCAATGAAAGATGAATAATTTTAACCATAAGATAACGAATATTTTAACCTGAAGATTGGGGGCATTACTCTGAAAACGTTGTAAATCTGATATGTGAAGAAAGATGTTATAAGTAATAAAATAAATGCAGTGCTAAATAAAATTTCAATGTTTTAATAATAAGTTAATCATATAAAGCCTTTCATTAAATAGAAGATTTTTATACCTAATTAACCATATTTTATGAAGCTTTAAGCGTGCATAGCTTTTAATTTAACTTTGTTAGCAGTCAGGATGGAATCCATACATTTATAATCCGAAAAAGGAAATGGTGTTGTATTGCTATAGGATTGTTTGTTGTTGTTTGAGGTGCAAGATACAGTTTTATACAAATCTTTATTTAGATTATTAAATAATTAATTTAGTTTGGATCCAAAATTTCTAGAATATAAGGTATTTTTAGCTATTATAAAAATAATCATAAAAAATATGAAGTTGTGGGGTCTTATACCAACTGCTTCATATTTTTTATTAGTTATAGACCTTTCAGATTTTTTTTTTATTGGGTATATATATATATATATATATATATATATATATATATATATATATATATATGTTCCTCTCATCCGTCCTTTTTACATTTTTTTTTTTTTTTTTTAGTCACTGCCATAAAATAATTTAAATTAGAGATATATGAAGAATGAATTATAACTAGAGGAATAAATATTTTTTTAAACAATGATTAAGGAACCATATAAAAAAGTATGGATAAAAAAAACATATGTATGTGTTAAAATCTTGTCCATTTACCAATCTTTTACAATTGGTAGGAGTGACGATTCTGCAAATTCATAATAAAAAAAAAATAATAAAATAACAAAATAAAATAAGAGCATAATAGTATTAAGCTGGACTAAAATATGGGAATAATAATGAAATAAAAAAATTGAATCACATCCATGCGAATTTCTATCAATTTTCAAAGTTTATTTAATATTTAATTAATAGCGTTTTCCTAACTATGAGTTTAGCCTTCTCTATCTACCTTCCCATTTTTGAATAGCTCTCTATTTTTTATATAACAACTCAATCCTCTGTTAAAAAGAGGTTCTCGATAATTTGAGGGGTTTTGGATGAATCCTGGATATTTTCTTTTTCATTTAAAAAAGTATATTGCAAACGAGTTAACTGACTTTTGTGTTTTCACCTCGGTGATATAGATTACTCCTTTCAGGATAAAATATAATTTCATTAATTAATTAATTTTACAATTTTTTTTCTTAAAAATTAAATTACAGAAAGTAATGATTATCCCTCCTCTCCCACTCCTTTTCGTCCCCTCCCCGAAAAAAAGCGATTTTAGCTTAGGCTACGATTACCACACTATTCAAATAGCAAACACTAGTGTTTAGAGGAGAGTGCTTAGAAGAAGGGGCTTAGGCTAAGCAGCTAGCTTGTGAATAGCCCAGCCCCTGTTGTTGACTCGTGTTTATTATACATGAGTTGTTTTGGCAGTTAGTTCTCCCGGGCAACGCACGCACATCTGACGTATTAAACTTTTCGCTAAGTTCCGGTTATTACAATTAGATGGTGATTATAAACGTAGATAATTTGTAAAAATATATATATTGATTTCGATACTGTCTTTTTAATGCTTTGGTTTATGCCTTAAAAAGAGTTGATTTTTCTAATCATATAGTAAAATCTTTCTTCAGCAATGCACCATTGCGTTACTTGCATATATCATTACTGGTAATGGTAATAATGATAATCATTATCATTACTTGTGTTCATTTATAATAATTATACTCACATTTTCTTTATATTTATATTACGCGCTTTTACTAGGTTGTTACAAAAGTACTCTTGCATTAGTATACCTTTATTTCAGAAAAAAATATTTCTAACATTGGATTTTATGCCAGTACCACTCCTTTGTTTTTGATTAATAATTAATAAGTTCGCGTAGTCTGTCCAGAAACTCGTAAGTTAGAATTTGCAGGACTCCCTATTGTTCTTTACGAATCCTTACATAAACAGAAGAGTTTGGTATCAATGTGAGGATTTTGAAAATAAATATCACTAAATATATGGCGAAAATACTTCAACTGCTTCTGGTAAATCTTACATTATTAAAACGATGACTTAAGTTCAACGTTTGTTTTACAAAAATATTTTATTTAATACATAAACACAAATAACAATACGCTATGGCGATATGAATAACGCGTTGAAGAACGAATTTCCAAAATTTTCTGTCTCCAATTTTATTTCTGAGACGTAATTTACAGAAGGAGATCAAACATCCATCTTTTTTTCAACCTTTTTTATGCCAGCCACATTCGCTCTGCGATTGTACTATTTTATTTTTATTGCTGTTACGTCTAGTGTGAAATGTTCTGGAAATATCTGTTAATTTGAACAGAAATTTATTTGTTTGTTTGGGATTGATAACTTATTTGCCACTTCTATAAATTTGTTTTATTGAAAACTATTTTCGAATGTTATACATTCATCTTCAGTTCTAAAAACAAACAAATAATTCAAAAATAAGCAATTCAAAATATAATTTGGTATTGTTATACATATTAAATTAGATGTAATATAAATCAGTATTATAAAACATTTATGAATAATGAATTTAACTAAAATAAGAAATCAAATACATGTTAGTACTCACCAAGGTTTAAATGGATTATATCAAACAGAAAAGTTTGTACTAGTTTCTTCTCGCATTGTACTAACAATGAATGAGAGGTAGGCAGGATGTTTTTAGGTAAACGGTTTAAGGGTCAGGGTTTTTTCATTAATGCCGGTGAGTAATTGTTTTTTTCTGTTTTTATTATTTCTGTCATTGTTCTGGATTTTATTATTTCAAGTGCTTCATATATATTGAATTTGAGACTGTTTTCAACGTGATGTATTAATGTAACTCCTGATTTAATCCCTAATTAGATTGATTCTTCTATACCATCATGCGGATGTCAACTGATTATTTGTTTGTAATAACCTGATAAATAAAAAAAATCCTCGAAAGAAACTTCCCTAATTGAAAAATATTTTATCTGAATCAACGGAAAGTATAATTAAAATACAACAACGTTTAATTAGAATGTCTTAACTGTTATACTAAATTGACACAATGGCGGTATCGGTCGATATTATTCTTTATGAGACATAAATTATCATGTTAAAATTTTACTAAACATTCGCTTGTTGTTAAATATTCGAATTTTAATGATGCTTAGCATATGATTTGCATATGTGCACACGTGCTTATAATTTCGAATCTGAGTTTTCAACACAAATTCACATTGAATGGCATACACATTATTGATGTATAATATACCGTTAGCAAGATTGTATCTAAAATATAAAGTTGTATAATATAATGGAGAAAAAAAAACACCTGAACTTAAGTGACTGTTTTAGTTAATAATTTCTACTTTTATATTATTAAATGGAAACTGAATGTTTCTATAAAAACTGAATGAAAACATTTGATTTGCCCTACTTGATTAGAAATTAATATCTATTCAAAATAGAGGTAGTTCGTCATTGTTTAGCAAATCAATTTTGAAATTGTGTAGCAAGTTTCAAAATGTATTTACAGTATTTCTGTTTTATTTATACTTTAAAAATTTTCAAATTTATATTCATTCAGTTCAAGAAATACAACAGAAAAAATATTTATAAAAAAACAAATATTCAAAAGATGATATTACACTTACTTTTTCGTGGACCAAACATTACAAGACTAGCTGTATCTTTTAAGATTCTCTTTCATGAGGTGTTGTAACATATCAAGAGGATATATTCTTTTCAGGAGGAGATATTGCAAATGTTTAGCCCTATATTATCATGCATAGAAATAATTTGACGTCGAAATGAGTTTCTTTTGAAAAAGCGGAATAAAATATTAGCGATGGATTTTTTTATTTAAATATAAAACTGGATTTCAGGAAGATCCATTAGAAATATGATGTTCTGTCTCAGCTTCCAGGAATATACCACTCCATCTCCCACCATTACTGAACCGACTCCGAACTGTACTCATTCCAGTAATGTTACAGGATAACGACGGAAATTTGTAAACCTTCCCTGGATTTAAAACTGGTTCTCTATCGCTCAATGACGATTTCGTTCAATGACCTTACCAATACCAATATTCGGTTTATTTTCAACAGAAACTAGAAAAATTATATTCTCCAGAGTTGACATTTTCTGAAACAAACAGAAATCAGAAGTCAGCCTGCTTAAAACTCCTGTCTACCTATTGTTCGAAAAGTGTGACAATGAGTACAACTCCATCGCCATCCTAAGCCACCATCCTCCTCGGGGTAAGCATTCCTCCCTGAGCGAAATGTGAGGAGGGAAATTTGAATTGGTAATAAGGGAGGAAAAGAGGAGCTGGGGAAGAAAGTATTTAATCAGCGGGAGTGGGTGTGGCTTCGGCCCTAGTGTTTTTCTCCCGCCCCGGGCCTCGGCGTTAAACCCATTTAATAAGACCCAATTGTTCTTCATTTGGGTAATTATGCGTTCACCCTAAAATGATCCACAGTATTTTAAGAGGCTTTTTTTTTTTTGTTTGTATGTATAAGCATGATATAATATACCTTAGGGAATAATATATAGAGAGAAACACCTTCTTCATGAGCAATGCTGCCTAAATACATAGAGTTGCTATTACCACATAACACTTATCCTATACATTATAGAATCATGAGTAATGTTAATAATTTTTATATATTATTTATTCTTTTAAATTAATCAATTCTCTTATGTTATTTTAGTTTACAACTGTATTTGAAATTAATTTTTACATCATATCGGCGTAGTTATTTGAAAAAAGCTTCTTTTTCTTCTTCTTCTTCTTTGTCTCCTCTTATGCCATTAGCTAGCGTCGAGGAGCCTCAATCCAGCGTAACCACTCCTCTCGGTCCCTGCTTAGCCGCTTCATCTCATTGAGCGATTTGCCTCTTTTACTTCCAATTCTTTGGATATATTCTTGGTATGTAATTCTGGGGCGTCCGCGTGGTCTCTCTCTAATACCTTTATAGGATTTGTGTCCTCGTTCATCCGACAGACATGACCAAACCACTGGAGTTGCCGTCTTTCTAGAGTGGTTTTAAGCTCTGTGACGTCTAGTTGCTCTCTAATTGTTTCATTCCTAATGCGATCCCTTCTAGTTCTCCCAACAGATCTGCGAAGAAACCTCATTTCCGCTGCCGTTATGCGACTAGAGTGTCTGTCCAGTGTTGTCCAGCTTTCTCCGCCACAGGTGAGTGTAGGTAGGTAAACAGACTTATATACATGCATTTTGGTCTTCTTATCTACTTCTCGGTGGCCGATAATGCTATTAGTAATCTGGTAATACACTTGATTCGCCTTACTTATTCTGTTTGATATTTCGGCGTCTATCTTACCCGAGCTACTAATTACGGTCCCTAAGTAGGTATATTCCGTCACTACCTCAAGTGTCTCGCCATTGCAGATGAGTTGGACATCTTCCTGTTCTTCCCTCGCCATAACCAGCACTTTACTCTTGTAGGTTATAATTTGCATCACTTTTCTGAGCAACTCTTCTTCCCATTCTACCAGAGCTTGTTGTAGTTTGGTCTTAGTGTTGTCGGCTATTAGGACTATATCATCCGCGTATAAAAGGCTTTGAACGAGGACAGTTCTCATATTCCATTTCCCGATTGTTGTCCATGCAGTTCGGCGCTTGCAGATTTTGTGGATTTCGTCCATTACATTTATAAATAGAAGGGGACTTAAGCTATCTCCCTGTCTAACTCCTCTCGCAATTGGAAAAGGTTCCGATTCCATTCCAGAAAAAAGCTTAAGCTCCAAAAATTCGAAATTTATGTTTCAATTTATTATGGGACGTAAAGACCACCTCTATCAATTCTCGCTCACGATATATTGACAAAAAAATGGGAAATGGTCTAAAAATCGACTATTGATGACGTAAGCACCAAATACTAACGACTCTTAGTTATCACTCTAGCCTAAACCAGTGCCAGAAGCTTTAAAAATGTATTACAATTCTAAATATTTTGCCTTCTTAATAAGCCTCTTACTGTATGAAATAATGAATAAATTAAAAAAAATATATATTGTTATTTAGGGAAAGATCATTTCATGTATTCCCTGTAAAGTTTACTAAATGGATTAAGTTTGCTTACGTCTTTTTCAAATAATCAATATCTAACTTCATTATTACAAATCATCTGGTATTATCACATCTGATTTTATTTGCAATAAGCAATTACCCAATTTATATACAAAATAATAAGTTTGTAAAAATATAATCGAATCTTTCAAATGAAATAATTTTGATTATAATGTTGTTTCTGGGGGTCTCTTTCCGTTATATATATTTTGTTTTCTTTCCGTTGGTAACAAATTCCCAAGAGACTTCTTCGTATTCCGTGACAACATTAGAACTGTCTGTCACTGGATAAAGCATTGGAAATCGACGGTTTCGACATTTTAAGAGGGAGAACCCGCTTAACTTATATCTTATTCTCCTGCTGCAGACTTGTTCAGCTCACCCATAAGAACAAAAGTATTTTACACTCTATTTGAACACTTAAAACAAGTAACAAATTTAGAGTGGAAAAATCACGTTTGTAATCTTTATCGCCGAACCATATGATTTCTGTATTAAATTTTAATATAATTTTTTATGTAAGTTTATTATGGCCTTAAAGTACCCCTTCGGCCCACCAATTTCAACCATTATCTAGTATATTATAAAAATCTTATTTCCCATATTTGAGATGTTTCACATTATATTTTAATATAATTTTTTGTTAAAGTTTATTATGACCTTCAAGTAAAATGCCGCTTCCAGTTTGCCAATGTAGACCGAAATGTGATCGTGTTTCTTATTTAGATAAATATAGATATCATAAATAACGAATTTGAAAAGTTTTGCATTATATTTTAATATATTTTTTAATGAAAATTTATTAAGACCTTCAAGTAAAGTACCACTTCCGGTGACCACGTAGTGACTTAAAAATGAAGAGCTCAACTATATTTCACAGCAATCCCAAATACAAAACTCCAACTTAATACGATTTACCGTTTTTGATTCATGCGTGATACGGTCGTACGACGAAACTAGTCAAAATGGATTCAGGGATCAGTCAAATTGGATATTTCCGTTGAAATCTGAAAACCCAAAACTTTCCCGATTACAATACTTCCGTTAGGGACGTGTATCATATCACGGCAGTATAGTAACATATTGATATGTTTATTGATAACTATTTCGGCTAGAGAAAATTGATGGAGGTAGGACTATGAATGAAATTGATCCTAAAATGAAAAGAAGAAGATAAAACTGTTCATACCCTACAATGATTTAATCCATCCACCCATTTAATCCATCGAATTTACCTATAAATCTGTTATCCTGAGGCTAATCTCGTATTTAATTTAAAACAGATTGGAATCAATGTGCATTAATTAAGTTGAAAAGATATTGAATCCTGGCGTTACAAGAAGACCACCCTACCTTTCTCTCCTCCTCCCCCCTCTCCCTGTATCCTTCATTAGTTATCGAGCGCCTATTCCTTAGCTGAGGACTAATCACTAATCTTCAGGTCAATTTCCTTTCCAACCTATGCCCTCTATCCTCAATAATTTTCCCAATTAGCCTTTCACTGTATGGAAACTCATCAGTGGCTCAATACTCTTTGGGAATAAATTAAAATCCAATTAAAATACTCTTTGATCTCAATTAATAAAACTTTCCTATTAATTTATTTATTATTAAAATTAATAATCATCTAAATACCTACTAAAATCCATTTGGACGTGCGCCTCACAGATCTAATAGCAAAACCCTGGATCAGTTGGCATCCGCATGATGGTATAGAAGGATCAATGTAATTAGGGATTGATAAATTATTTGCCACTTCTATAATTTTGTTTTTATTGAAAACTAGTTTCGAATGTTATACATTCATCTCCAGATCTAAAAACACACAAAAATTCAAAATACAGTTTGGTATTATTATACATATTAAATTAGATGTAATATAATTCATAATACTGATTTATATTACATCTAATTTAATATGTATAATAATACCAAACTGTATTTTGAATTACTTATTTTTGAATTTTTGTGTGTTTTTAGAACTGACGATTGAATGTATGTCATTTGAAACTAGTTTTCAATAAAAACAAAATTATAGAAGTGGCAAATAATTTACCATTCCCTAATAAATCCCTAGATGCCATTTATCGACCAATACATACGTACTCTTTATTTCCGTTTTCTCTATATAATTTCACGAACAATACGACAGGTGATAAGCGATATGGCTACGGCTGACATGACCGTTAGGAGAAGGCTAATAAGGAACTGGATGAGAGATCTCCTTTTCTGAATTAAGGAATTAATTCAAAATCGGAAAAAGATGCTGTTGGGCACTATCCTTCCTCATGTCTAACTTACCAAGACAAAATATTTTCTTATCGAATTTATCTGTTCGCTCGGACTTTACCAATAACGAATTTTTCATTTTTATATGTTGGTAATTATAAGGTATTTCTAAAAAGCTAAATAAACACATTTATAAGAATGATATTCAGCACTATAACTAATGGAGCAGAAACATGCACAATTGTAGATCCGACATAGCGACTATAAGACATTAAGGGACTTTACACATACCCGTTTTGGCTCATTCTCACATATAAGTGCTGTGCCAGGATTTCTTTTTATTTAGTCATAAAGCATGATTAATGATTGCTGTAATTTAAAATGAAGATGAAGAAATACAAGTCAAGAAAAAATGTAAATGGGTTCATGTAGCAAGGATGAAAAGAGAAAGTGATATTTGCCATCTTCTATAAGGGATTGAAGATGGAACAAAGTTTTATAAATATTTTATGATTGACGGGAAGTGTTTTAACATTTTTCTCAAAAAATTGGAAGACCCATAACGTCAAAAGATGAATTAACAGTAACTTTAATGTGTAATAATTACACAAAATTTCACCACCAGTATTAATTTAATGTTGCTTGATAGAAGTACAGAATTATAATTTATTGATGATAAAATGATTTATTTATTTTACAGTTTTAATATTGATTAACAATATGCACCAAGGTATATTTTAAAAATGAACTATTCCTGCATTTAAGATTAGATAAATCGCACAAAATTGTTCATCACTCATTGATGCAAACAAAATATATCACGTTGGTGAAACTCTGAAAATATCGTTGTAATTAATCGTAGTAGCACAAAAGGGACACCGAGGTAGCATCTTTTTTTTTCTCTTTTTTTATTCCCCCACCTGACCATTCGGTCATACAGGGCTTTGGCACACCATGGTAATATGCTGGGAGTGCGCATGCCACATTATGCCAAAAAATCACTTTTTTTATTAATAATTGTTATTATTCAAGCGTTTGGGTACCGGTATAATTATGGGAACACAATATTCTTATACAATTACAATTGGGTATCTATGGTACAGCCCAGTGCCCAGTGTGCACATGCACCTTAATGCTGAAGCTGCAACTCATACTCCACTTTCTGACTCTCCCTCTTCTTCTAGAACCTAGTCCTTTTCATGACCTCCAACTTCTCCTGACGCACTGGATACTCCCAGTTTTCTGCACAGTGTCCTCTTGCTTCCTCCTGCTTCCCCACTGTTATGCGCTTTTTGCATTTCAGAGAGATCTTGTCTCTTTTTTTATACAATCTTAGGCATTTTGGCTCTTCCCCTCCCCTACATCACCGAAACACCAAGGTTCTCACACTTGACGATGAGATTGGTATGATTCTGATATCTTAGGCATACCTGGGGGATCCAGGTAGTTCCTCAATCCTGAACACCACGCTCTGGATATTTTATCCATTTTCATGATGGATTTCCTTTCCATTGGGTGGCCTTCCATCACCGGGGTCTTCTTTAGTCCGCCCCACGCAAGAGAAACGCCCTAAGCCATTCCCAGCAGTCTTTATCTGACTCCCTGAATCCAATTGCCTATAATGTTCTCCATAATATCCGTCTATCTCCACGCAGCCATCCCGGAACTCGTTCTCTGCGAGTAAATCCTTCAATACGTTGCATACGTTCCACGATTCTCCTTTTCATTTCGTTGTTAGGAAAGGCTTCATGGCCTCTCCCCTTCTAGGGTACTGAGACTGCACTTACAACACTGATTCTGAACTCTCCATTCTAATCCACAGATAAATATCATTTTTCACTTATACAAAAAAACGAAACTGACACGCCACGGACATAATGACTGCAAGGCATTAAATTAGACTAGTGGCGACGAGCCTCAGGAATATTCAGAAGAGAAAAAAGGAAATAATCCCAAATAATCAGATCAAGGAAACTCACTATAATAAGAGAGAAAATATTTTATTTATGTTTGTAACTGATGGGTTTTCGAAAAATTGAATTTTATTACTAACTTTATATCGTTATTATAGTTAGCGTACCTTTGGCTCGCATTGGTATATCGATGGTCAACTTCGCAAATGTAGAAAGTATAATTATCCCGGCTTTTGGTATTAAAAATAATATTTACAAAAAACTCAGAATTCCATCGATGGAAATTAGATTATATATATATATATATATATATATATATATATATATATATATATATATATATATATATATATATATATATATTAAAGCTAAGATATGGTATTCGCTCTCATTTTTTGTATGTCCATAAATCATTTTATTGATAAAATAAAATTGAACAGGAAGAGGGTAATAAAAAAATTCTCTCTATTATTCATAATACCTCAATGGGAGACACTCATACCAATTCTCCTCAACAATGGGATGAAATGCGTTGGTAAAATAGGTCGGGTACTCAAGGCTGATGAGATACCTTTCATATTCAAAATACTTTTTTGTGATTTGATATTTCCCTCACGTTTAATACAACGATAGGAACAATTGTAAATTACCTGAAAAAATTTTATCTGTTTTTTAACATTATAAAAAAAATCCTTAATTATTTTCACTGGTTTAGTAATATAGTTCTACGAAACTATTAAAAATAATTAACCGTCCATCTTAAATTTTAAAAAGCAACATTTTGTACGTTTTTTAAATACTCGGATGGTTTTATTGAATTTTGTTATACAACCTTAATCATTTATGTTTTTCGCTCTGTCATATGGTACAATACAACATGTGCAAATTATAATGCCATTTATGTGTTAATAGATTTAACTAATTTGTTTTATTTATTTTTTTAATTTTTATGGGAAAAATAAATCTCTCTTTTTTTCAACTTTAAGAATGAAACCAAACGTTCACCTCGGTCTAATAGCGCGTCCCTTTCCCCTCTACGAAAAAATTACAGTCGAACCTTAGTATAACGAACTTCCATTTATCGAAAATATCTATATACAGAATTTTTTTTAGGAATCGAATAAAATTTCTATAAATCAATAAGGAACATTTAAAAAAAAATTAAATTTAATTTTCATCAATAAAGGGCCTTAGTTTACGTTCATAAGGAAGGGAAATAAGAAAATAAAACATGTTTTCACTAAGCAATGGAAATTCGGGGAAAACTTTACGTGTGATTTTTTTTTCAGTCTATCTTTGTCTTTCTTGTTGTGAACATGGCTCCTAAACGAAAATTATTAAGTTTGAAAGACAAGTTCGACTTAGTAAAAAACGTAATGAAAATTGAGAATGTGGCAAAAAAGTATGGAGTTAGGTACAAGTACGGTATCAACAATTTACAAAAACCGTGATTCGGTTATGAAAACTTTTGAAAATTGTGGAGGATATCGGAAACGAATTAAATCCTTATTAATGTTTGATAAAATCGATGAAGCGGTAATGAAATAGGTGAAAATGATAAGCGATAAGAACATGCTGGTATCTAAACCCTAAAATAAATTATTTGATACTTCTTTAACTCTAGAAAATAACTGCGTTTTATGTCACTCATTAAGTAATAGTGACTTCTTTTTTTTTACTCTTAAGAAATTGAGAACAAGAATGCTATGTCACCAAAACGAAAGACTTGAACCAAAAAACAAAACAAATAAAGAAGCATTAGAAAATTCAGTGCATTATAAATTATAATAAGTGCTGCATTTAATATTATGTTTAAGAATATTTTATATTTTGACATAGGTGACAGAAAATAGAGATTGAATCTTGTTTTTAGTATGAATGACAAGGATGAAAAATTATCATGTTTCTATTATATCATGTTTTTATTATTTTTTTTTTTTTAATCTTTTCCTTACATTTTTACTTAGTAAAGAACCGTGGTTTTTTTTAATCCATTCATTATTTATGCTCTTAATACATATTTCATTATGATAAGAAGTTCACATATTCGATTGGTCAATATTTAACAAATATCGTGTGCGAAAATTAGAAAATAAATCAATGAATTAAAAAAATAATTACATAAAATACGAAATAAAGCCAACAATAAATAACCTCTAATTTTTATATTTGGCAAGTCTGTCGAAGCCTATCTCGCTTGTAAATTTCAAGAATCTTGTCTTAAAATGAGGAAAAATGGAAAGAAAATCTAAGGTTTTTCCGTATATCTCATTATATTAAATTAAATCGTTTGTCAAATACAGATGCATGATTCCAAGAATCTAATAATTTTTTTTTCTTGAGAATATTAGAAAAAATAAATGAAAACTCGGATTCCAAATTTTCCAAAATCTGCGTTAAAAAACAAAACAAAAAACAGTGCAATTTATCTTCAGTTGCTTTTATAATGTTTTTATCTGTAACTTTTACTTTCGCCTACTTAGATATCGTCGATTTAGAAATTAAATTGTGAAATCATCAATAATTAATTAATAATTATTCATAATTTTACAATTTTGTTAATACTGTAGCGTAAATTTGGTTCTGGCACATTCATCTGGCACCACAACAGGTGGAAAGCAGCAATCCTCATCTTTCTAAAAATTAAAGATAAATATGTTTAAATCTGAAGTTGTGAATAAAAGGAAGTTAAAGTTTGTTTTTGACTTGATATTTCAGTTCACTTTATTTTTCGATTTATTTATTTATTTTATTTTTTTTTTAACCATAGTTATATTTAGACATTTTTACATCCAATAGTAAGTAATTTAGGATACACGAAATTCTACCTTCCAATCGTATGCATTACCTAAGCTCTTTCTGCATCGTTTTATGTGCAATCAGTGGCATAGGCGATTATTTAAAATGAAGTTAGCTTTCATGTACGTAATATTTTACGATTTCTGTAACAACTGTAATTCAATCCTGTTTATTGGTTTCTCCCTATAAAAGGTTGAATCTGTATTATATAAGGTGCTTATCTCATACTGTTTTATTCCTAACGAATCAATATTGGATCGCCATAAATACAGAATAGAATTGTTAATCTAATATCTTTGTAAGTACCATTTCAACTTTGCGAACACGCCTATGCAATCGGGGTTTCTTATAGCTAAGCAAATTTATTTGTTACAAAAGTTACTCAATATTAATCCCGTAACAATATTGTATTGAGGCATTATTAATTGTAAATCTATGTAATAAAAATATTTATTATTAACACTAAATATTTATTTATTTATCCATTTGAAAAAGTTTTTTATCCAGAAATGATTTATGTTTATTTGGTCATTTTAAAATAGAATATTTTTAAAATTAAATTATTATTGATGATAGTTTTTCTTTCCCCTGAGATGTTTTAGATTAAAGCTTAAAAATATATAATATTTCTTATTTGCCTCTCCAACAATTAAAAATATAATTTATTTTTATTGTTGCATGGCCAAGGTATACGTTACCGACAAGCAGATAAGTCGCGCATAATAGTATAACCGAAGCGCCGTTTATTATAACTAGCAATTTATGTCTTAATAACTAAAACCTAGAATAATTAAAAATTATTTTAATGTTATTTTTTATTTAAATTATTACTGGGTATTACTCTTTATCATGCCATACATGCCACGATAAAAAAATTTTAGCCAGCAAATTCACTAGTTGTCAACAGCGACAGGTGTGAACTGTATGAATATAAAAACTAAAGATAAATAATTTTAAAAAAATACATAAATAGAAGTTTTATTTAAATGGATTAAAAAAAAGGGGATGGTATATTTTTGTTTCTAACGACATTATTGTGATTTTAAAAAATAATAAAAGATTAGAAGAAAAAACATAAATGAATTTGCAAATTTAACTACTTACTTACTTTTCAATAATATGTATGATTAATTCATATTATAAATATTTAGACGTAATCAGAGTGTAATATCATATTTACATACAGATCGTCACGGCCTAGGACATATGTGAGTTTAAAAAAAAAATTGTACAAGCTTTGAAAGAATAATTTGCTTATTACAACCTAAATGAGGTAATTAATTATAAATTTAACCACAATATATATATATATATATATATATATATATATATATATATATATATATATATATATATATATATATATATATTGTAATTTGTAGCAAAACATTGTGAGTTGTATGATAAGAAAGAGTTTTCTTTTTCTTTGTAGCTACTTTGAAATAAATTTTTAGATTAAAGTAAATCAACAAAACAAAAACAACAAATTTTTACAACTATCCTTACGGTTTTTACGATTGCATAATAGAATAAAAATTAATTTCTTCAGTTGTTTATTCGATAGGGATTTCTTGTTAATCAAACTGGCCTTATCTTTTGCGGTCATACCTTTTGTCTTAACATTTCATATATGATTTACTGATGTAACTATTTTTACTTTCTAATTATTTATAAAATAGATAGGGGTATCAATTTTATTGGAAATGAGTTATTATCTAATAAAATTTATACTTTCCGGCACATGTAAACATTTTCTGTTAGAAGTAAGCATCCATCGAATAGGCAAACACCATGAAACTGAAACATCCTGCTAATATCGACACTCTGCTGGTTTAATATTTCCCAGCACTTTGGGAGCCACTTGAAGAACTATAGAAGACGGCGAAATAATATTTGCCCAGCACTGAGGGGACCCGACCTTTCCTGAAAAATACAAAGGGCAAAAATAAATGAAAAGGGCGCTATTTCCGAATGTATTCCTCATTCATTCAGACTTCAAAAGCGATAGGATTTACTTTCTTTTTGAGGTTACTTTCCACTGTTTGAGGAGGGGAGGGATGTGGAGGGTAACGAGGAATGTAATTATATGGACTGTCGCAAAAGTTTAGTAATATAAAGTTCATAGCAGCCAATCTGTCTGCCAATGGTTTCATTGATGGTTCATTCGAGTCGTTTGCGAGGGTATTCATAACTCCTAATTTTATATCTCATTGGTTTGTTGGATTCGATAATGAAATATTATATATACAACTTTAATAGACATTAATAAAATTATAATAACAGGGATATGATCTTTTTTTCAAGTATATCGTTTAGATTTAAAGCTTCGTACTCACTGAGCGTCTTTAGTCGGGCAGGAGAGTTTCTCTCGAGATTTCTCGTGACATTACTCTTTATTATGAATGCAGGTTTTGCGACTAGTAATAAGTTTATCCGTTATCTATAATAAAAAATAGATACAAAAATAATTAATTTTTTTTCTTTTTAAAAACCTATATAAAATTATTAAAAATAGATAAGAATTTATGTATTTTATATAATATAAAATCAGTCTCGCAAATAAACCATGAAGGGCTTTAGCCGGAGACACTTTTTAAGGTTTTCATAATTATTTTTTTTAATGATTTACTGATTCAATAAAAAGAGCTGCTTCTCTTTCTTACTTACTAGAAAAGATAAGACCGAAGAAGATCATGTGTTTAGAGGAGACTAGAAATAATAACTAAATAATAAATACAAATTAAGTGCTTAAATATTATTTTATTTTTACTTATTAAATCTAAAATAAAATATACTTTTCATCATAATTTTTTTCTCTGCATTTTTTCGGTGATTTACTACATAAATGAAAAGTTAAAGGCCTTTATGAAGAATAATTTAGGCAAGTTTCATCAAAATCGCTGGAGCCGTTTTCGAGAAAAATATAAAAAAGTGTAAAATCCATGACATTATAGCTAATTCCGGTTAGTCCGATACGCTGTATCTTTGCTAATACTGGTCTGGTTTTGATGATTCTTTTATTGTTTTTTATATAATTTAATTATCTTTCGTACAATACATAATTTACCGTTAAATGCATACGTTTTAAGCTATGCGCAAATAAAATATTATTTCATCATAACTTTTTCCCTGCAATTCCTTGGAGATTTACTACATGAATTAAAAGTTAAAGACCTTTATGTAGAAAAATGATGTGTCGAAAACTACTTATTCCAACATAGTTTGAAAACAAAAATGAAGTGATTTACATAAATGAGCTACCAACCACTCTTTTTCTTTTCTTAATCACTTATAACAAACTCAGTATAAAGAAATTAGTTATTTGAACCTGTTTACAAGTGAATCGCTTGTCTCTAGACCCTATGAGACATAAACATAATAAAAAAAAACTGCACATTAGTATTTGTTTTTTTAATATTTATATAAGAGGCTGTGGACTACAAAACTCCTTGCTTCCATTTTTTTCTATATTGTTTGGAAATTACTTATAATCTCATTATCACTTATTTCCAAGATATTAAAGGATTCCATAATACCCGCATGGTTCCATATTACCACCACTTCATATAATAATAATCATTGGTACATTAATTTTAAAAGAAAATCGTTGTTTAAAAGTTTTGCAGTTCGCATTCTCGTATGTATAGTAATATTTAAAATAAAAATTACGAATAATATTATTTCATATAAGTGTTAATTAAATGTAAGCATAGTGGTAAATTTTATTAAATTAATTTTATTACAAATCGTCTCCCCCAATAAGCAATTATTCAGTTTTTGTTTATATATTTTATTGTATTTTAAATATTTAAATTTAAATATCCCGCTGTCTTGAAGTTCTCCCATCTAAGATTCACGCCTTATGTAGCAGAACAGTGCTACTTTAAGCGTCCAGTTTCTAGCTCGAATCCTTTGCAGACAATTAATTCGTTTTGTTATGCTCGTGCTAGTGCTCCAAAGCAGTGGTGTACGCCAGGAGGGGGGAGTATATATCCCCCCACGAAATGTAGGAAATTTTTTATTTTCATACCTGCCCACATATTTTTGGTAATTTTAAGAATAGTTTTTAGTGTTAAGAATCCAATTTTTATGCTTATTCCTAAAACTTACGCCAAATTTGGTGATTATAGACATTTTCGTGACTATTTGTCTTATTCTTTGTTAATCCCCGCCCTTCCGGAATAAAATTAAAACCCCCGAAAAAATTCTCCGTAAGCCCCATTGATACATTGATGACTCATTTCATTTTTGCTTTCACTCTTGATAGCTCTTTTATGGTAAGTCATATCTGCTTTAATTACCCAGTTATACTGCAGTTTAACGAAGGATGTGACGTTAAATGAGTTTTATTGGTTTCCACAACCAATTTATCGAACCATCAATTCACATATTCTAAGATTATTTACAATCCTCTTATATTTTCACATATAATTTTAATAATTTATTTCTATATAGTAACTATACGAATTTCAGTCAAATGGTCCTCCGACTCCTTTTCGCCTTTGAAATTAATTTAAAAGCTTTAAGTACAACTCAATCGTATCCAAATATATCACAAAATTATCATCATATTTTAAATATATAGTTATGATATAATTTAAAAATAATTATTTGACCTATTAGGAATGGAACCTTAATTGGCACATCATAATTAAATTGTAATTGTATCACAATTAAATATATGAATAAAAGATCATTTCATAAGATATCTTCGATAAGAATTTTTAGGAGCTTTCAGTGATGAAAGTAAACATCAAATATCCATCTCTCCTCTTACTTTCGAATACATTGATAAATTCGACTGCTATATTAGAACCGTATTTTTTTTTCGTTTGTGCCGGACATTGAAATAAAAACCAGGTCATTTTGGCGGATCAGATTGAAACCCAACCGCTCATCTTTGTTGTCAATTGTCTACAATGTCGCCCCGAAGGTAGGAATTCACAATGCTCACTCCAATAGTTGTATTCCATTCTCTGGAATGAATGGCATGCGATATATCAGGGACAGCTGAAAAAGTTCTTCAATTGTATCGGCAACGTCTCTAAAAAGGTTTTAGTTATTTTTCCCCGGAGGTAACTTTTTCTTTTTCCCGTCGGATATTGGAGCATGAAGGACGACCTTTCTATACTCCATACTCGCTCAATCACTGTCAGAATACTTCAATGTGGAGCCAGTAAAAAAAAAAAAGTTACGGGGGAAAATAAAATGTACCATCGCCCGTTTGCCGGATATTACTTTAAGACAAGAGGGATTTCCAGATCTATTGTGTCTCTTGCATTAAAAACTGTTCTTTCCACACAGCTGTCGCTAACGTTATTTGCATGGCAATTAACTTAATATGATTCTAGCTAAGGGAATAATTAAAAAGAAAATATTTTGGCATAAAGAAAACTCCGAACTTTGTAACAGAATAAATATTTCATTAGAATATGAAAGCAATGAAATAATTTCACTTATTTTGGATAAATTAAAAAATAATTTTAAGGCGGATATGATGGAGAAAGCCAAAGTATCTAATTTCCATGATCTTTATAAGGAGTTAAACAGTGACTTAGTTGACAGGCATTATATGCTAGATGGGAATAAAATGAATTTTATTAAGGTAATTTTTAGGCTCCGAGGACAATTGGTTCATCTTAACAATAGTGTTATGAGGAGTGAGGAACAAAGATTGTGTACTCTTTTGTAATTTAAATGCAATTGAGGATTTATACCACTACGTGGTTGTTTGTCCGATTTTACAAGAATATAGGGCCAAGTATTTTAAGAAAAAATTACTAAGTCGTCATGAACTAATAGACTTATTAAATGGTAGGGATTGGAACAGTTTTGTACCAGTACCACATATCAGATTATGGCTACAGAATGTTATTGATTCGGCAGTACAACACATAATATTCTTCTCCTATATATAAATAAAAATCACAAAATAAATAAAAACCAAGTGTATTAAAGATAAATTATTAATAAATTGATTAAAAATAAATTAATTTTAAATTGGATGTTCTTTGTTATTAAATTGATATGTAATGTATTTAATTAAGAAATTATTAGCAAAAGGATGTATGTGAGCTGTTTCTTATTGTATAACAATTGTATATATATAGGCAACTCTTGACAGACGGTATTATACCATGTCAACAAAGGCTTGTTAGAGAATTTGGTTGTTTGTTTGGATGTAAATTTATTTTCAATAAAGCTTTTTATCTATCTATCTCTCTATCTAACTTAATATGATAATTAAGTCATTATTTTTTAAAGGGTTATAAAGTCCATTTTTTCATATTTCGACATATTTAAAAGTTTATGTTTGATTCAATTTACAAATATTAGCGAACTTAAATCGAATCCGGTGATACTTTCAACATCATGAATCTATTAGATTTTTTATATTAGAGAAAATTCCTCTCCAAATTCGGTATAAAACAATAAAAAAGGAGAATTGGACCTATAGCACTATAAATTATAACATATCATAAAAAGTAAAAACAAGAGGATATCAGTTCCTTGTTCTTATAGGTATTTGCTTTTCTGAAATAGATTTTAAACTAAAAAATATACCGTAAAATAAAATAAAAATAAACAATATACCGTAGCAAGATATATTCATTGTGAAATTCGTTAATCAGTATTAATGTATATCAGCAACATTACCTTATATACGGGCGTTAATATACCAAAAGTTAACGAACACATACGTACCTACTAAAAAAGATTTCACGGACATCCTAACACACTCATACAAGATAAGATAATGGCTACGACCATCATGGCTTACAACACTCGTAGAAGGCTGAAGAGGAGCTGGATGAGGGATCTCTCTGCCTAAATATATACAATATTAAGCTGGATATTACTCTCTATCATGCCACAATAACAAATTTTAAGCCAGCAAATTCAATGGTTGTCAATATTGATAGGTGCGAATATAATAATTGAAGCCAAAAAATAAAAAAAATAATTTTAATACATAGGCAAAAAAAAAAAATAGAATATAAAAGTCGAAAAATATATTCCGTAAAAAAGAAAAAAAAACATTATTGAACTGTATTGAAAATTATTCAAAGACTGACGCTGTTGAAGTGTCTGGAAAAGGCCTGCTTAGGTGAGTAGACTTGATTCTTGAAATAATCAAGTGGCTCGTACTTGCAATTACGTACAACAGACTCTTTTGTAATTAAATTATTTCTTGAAATAAAGTACCAGTTTGTTAACAAGCCCTTCGTATATATTTTAGTTTATTTATTATATTATATTATATATATTTTAGTAGTTATGGAATTTAAAAAATTACCATTAAGATCTGCTACTAACAAAGACTTAATACTAGTAAAGACACGAATAATCAAGTTTACAAAGAAGTAATTTCTGTTTTATTAAAAATATATGTATATATATATATATATATATATATATATATATATATATATATATACGTGTGTTTGTGTGTGTATATACATATACATACACATATAAACAAGTTTAAAAAGTAAATTACTACGTAAAGAACTAGCATAACAAAATCTTTTTTATTTTTTGAACTAATGAAAATAACTCTTATTTTTCTCTCGAAGTGAAAAAAAGTCTATATATATATATATATATATATATATATATATATATATATATATATATATATATATATATATATATATATATATATATATATATGACATAAAAAAATAAAAGTCATGACTTGATTTTTATTCTTGAATTAAAAACAATTTTTTTATAATTGTGTTTATGTATTTTCGATATTTAGGTCCGTAGAAGGAACTTTTTATGAAAACATTATCGATTTTGAAATAACTTGCTCGCGTACCTATCGATTTATTTTACGTTTTTGGATATTCCCTATATTGCTGGGCCCAGTATTAGTTAAAGAAGGTGCTGATTAAAAAATACTATTTTAATATCGCGCGCTCACGTTTCGATTTTTTTGAACTTTAAGGATATTTTCAGTATTGAGGTCCATTATTTGGGCAATAGTATCTTTTTTCTTTTCAAGAATCAATACTCAGTTAAACTATAAATACATTTTACATCCACGCAAATCTCTTTTAGAATGAAATTCCAAGTTTTACAACTCAAAGCATATCTTAGTCATATAAACTATATTGATTCCGCTTTTGTTGGCAACAAACTCAACAAGATTATTTGTAAATTAATTTAAAAGTTTAATTACGAGCATTCACACTCGGATAAACTTAGTAGTTGGCGAAGTGATCCAATGAAAAGCAAACAGGTAAGCTCCCACACACAACTGTTCAGTTAAGTTCGGAAGGGGAACTCCAGTTGTTGCTTTGAATTATTCAGAGGCTAGATGTTGGTTCTGTTTTGCACCTTTCGTGAGAGCGGTGTCAATAATACTTATATATTAAGAATTGTTGAAACCGGAAAAAAAATGTATATATATATATATATATATATATATATATATATATATATATATATATATATATATATATATATATATATTTATATATATATATATATATATATTTCAGATAACTCAAGATCGTCTATTTATAGCTGTAGGTGTGGATTTTGCAGACCCGTTTAATATCAGAGTACTAGATGTAATGCACCGATCAGTGAGGTATACATATATATATATATATATATATATATATATATATATATATATATATATATATATATATATATATATATATATATATATATATATATATCCTATGTTGATATATCCTATCCTATTAATAGATCATATGACGACCTTGAGTTATCTGAAAAAAAGAAAAAAAAATAATATATATATTATATATATATATACATATAATATTATATTATAATAATAATTATAATTATAATAATATTATAATTATAATAATATTATAATATATATATATATATATATATATATATATATATATATATATATATATATAATATATATAATATAATAATATTATATATTATATATATATATATATATATATATATATATATATATATATATATTATATATATATATATATATATATATATATATATATATATATGTATGTATGTATGTATGTATCTATATTACTGGACCTTTTTTTTTATATGTTTCATAGTATTATCATTTTTGGGTTTAGCGGCTCCTGGAACCATGTTGACAAAGTTCATAAATTTCGGTAAAAGTAAATTTTCTTTACTTAACAGCCAGGAATCGAACAAAGTTGTCCAACCTTCCTTTCTGTATATATGACATGGTTTATTATTATAAATTATATTATGTAAATATTATAATTATAAAATAATATTATGTAAATAAAAACAAATCAAGATATTTAGGTAAAGCATTTTCATTTTTTATTTCTCGCGTGAAAAATAAGCACGTCAAGTTTGATAATAATGTTACTTTAACGAAAACAACTTATACATTTGGTGTAAATCTAATGACTATTAGAAACTTTGATCGGAATTCCTTTTAAAATGTAGCTATAAAAAATAACTCAAACTGAGGGAATCGGTTAAAAGTAAGTGATTGGAAATATTGAGAAAGTTTTTCCTCTGATAAGATCTCACAAGATTGATAACGTTTCTTCAAGAGCGAATTGATATACCTGGTTAATGATGCAGAAAGTGGTTTTAAAAAATCTTTTTTCTCCACCTTATTTCAGGCTTTATTTCATCAGAATTGTTCGAGATAAATTCGGTCCGTTTAAGAAAAGTTTTTAACGAATTTCATTTTCAGGCAAGAAACTTGTTTGGTGTTTTCTAAGAAATATATTTTCAAGAGAACTTGTTAAACCTGACATACGCCGATACTTCTTGAGTTTGATTTTTCTACCGGCTAAAATGATACAAATTATTCCCTATTACTTTGCTCTATATTTAAATAATTTTGCACAATTAAACGCTAACTCTCCATTCGCACAGCAATCGGAAATATTTCAACATGTCTTTGACTCTGATGATGTTCGATGGCTCTAAGAAAAAGATATTCGAGGCAGAGAATTTAGATATTTCTGTTAATTGTAAAGCTGATTGTAGATATTTGAATAATTTCTATTCCGAAACGTTAAGCGTTTGAAACTAATAGTGCGAAATAAATAAATATTGTGCAGAAAGACATCTTTTTATTCTTGTTCTTATATTTGAGACAAGTCTAATAAATGCCTTTTGAAATTAATTTTTTTAAGGATTTAGCTAATAATCTGTTTTTATTTAGGGATTTATAAATTATTTGCCACTTCTATAATTTTGTTTTTATTGAAAACTAGTTTCGAATGGTATACATTCATATTCAGTTCTAAAAACACAAAAATTTAAAAATAAGGACTTCTAAATACAGTTTGGTATTATTATACACATTAAATTAAATTTAATATAAATTAGCATTATAAAACATTTATGAATTAAGAATTTAATTAACACAAGAAATCAAATACATTATCTTAATTAAATTCATAAATGTTTTATAATATTAATTTATAGTACATTTAATTTAATGTGTATAATATTACCAAACTGTATTTTGAATTGATTATTTTTGAATTTTTGTGTGTTTTTAGAACTAAAGATCAATGTATAACATTCGAAACTATTTTTCAATAAAAACAAAATTATAGAAGTGGCAAATAATTAATCAATCCCTAATTAGATTGATCCTTCTATACCGTCATGAGGATGTCAACTGATCTGATTTTATTATGACCTTCCTCAGATGTCAGATTTTAGATTTATTATTTTTCTCTTTTATTATTTTATGGCTTTTTAATACATTTTTGTTTTTTTGGTATGTTTAATTTCTGTTTTTTTATTTCTATTTTCTGCTATCAGTTTTTTGTCTCGGAGTGAAGTACTGTCGCCAATTGATGTGTCTTTTTAGACTGTTGGTGTGAGGTGTGCTGCATTTTGTCTGCATATACGTGATCTTACCAATTCGTGTGTAGTTTTGTAAAATGTCTAACAAAAATTTGAAAAATATTTACATGAGTAGAATCTTAATGGGGATAACTCATCCAATATTATATCAATATACTCGATGAAGTTTCGGTTTTTTTTTCATTATGAGTCAGTTGAAAATTCTTGTTACTTTCAACTTTTAACTTGCAGACAGTGCGCAATGAACATGACCGTAGAAACATATTAAATTGAATACTTTAAGTTCAAAAGTAAACTGTTTGATCTGAAATGACACGAAATCTCAAAGACTTTCTCCAAGAGGATAAAATAGTGTTTGAAAAATCGAGAACTTTTTGAAAAGAATTATTATTGGTGTAAATCATGAGATACGAACAAAAAAAAAAAATTAATAAATTAAAAAACACCAATACCCCTATAGAGTAGAGGCGATAAACAAATAAATTAATTATTTATTAGCTCAATAAATATATTTCAGTTCTGTCAATTGCAAGGAAAGAAATGATTTTTAATAAATTTTGTAAATTTAGTAATAATTCCTGTCTAATTAATTAAATAACATGTCCGCTGGTCATTGAGTCTAGAACTAGGACTATAGCTATACAAAGATTGACTTAATATATTAGTATATTCAATAGATCCATTTTAAATTTATTGCTTCGGATTATTTGTACATTAAATCAGTATATTGGCAATACCAAGCTCTATTTTAAATCCTAATGTGGTATAAATGGATACATAGATCACCATTGATTATTGCAGTTTGTTGATATTTAACCATAAACAATAGTTAGTCTCTCTAAAAAAAAAATTAGATCATATAACCTGTATATTGAATTTAAAAATAAAATAAGGGACATCATCCATTTTCATATTTTTGTGAAATGTTATTAAATTATAAAATAACTAAAAAAATCATATATATTTAAGAGTAGACATGTGTGCTCCATGCAAGAGCTAAAGATATTAATTTTAAATGTCGCCCAGGTATGATTGATCACAATTCTCTTTTATTCCTGGTTTTAAAAGTTTTATTTGCCACCGTTATAGATTATTCAGTAAATTACTTTATAGCTTTATTATGTGTGTAATATATGTATATTTATATATATATATATATATATATATATATATATATATATATATATATATATATATATATATATATATATATATACATTTACACATACATACATAATAATAGCCTGTCTAGCAAAATAATTCAAATAATAATATTTTTAATTTTAAATGATCGTATAAACACACACACACACACACACACACACACACACACACACACACACACACACACACACACTTATATTATATACTCAGGGATTATTTTTCTTATACTTAAAAAAATGCTGAAGCCGTTTTTATTCCTAAAACATGTCAGTATAGCCGCTTCTAGAATTTCATCTAAAATTGAATATTAAATTAAATAGTATCAATACTATTTGAGTTGTATTCATTATTCCCCAACATCGAAATAACATATAGAGGAAGAAAGAACTTTGTATTTCTGGAGGTGTTCCACAAATTTCTAATGTTGTCAATGGATGAATTTTTAGCTCCATCCTAAAATGCATAAATTGCAGTTGAACATAGGAAAGACTTTGTTAATTCAGCCATGTAGATTTTTCAGCTTAAATGGTTGTTCGCAAAAATATAAGTCTTCGAGAAAAGCAAATTTATGTATAAAGCTCTATTTAAATTCGACTAGAGACATATCTGCTAAACTGTAATTTGTCTAAATCCCTATGCAAAATCAAGATTATAAAAAAATTAATAATGCTGATACCTTAGAATTATTTGGATTTTGTCAGATAATTACTGATAAACATATGCTAAAGAACCGGAGATTTTTTTTGTGTGTGTTTTATATAAGCTTGTTATAAATAATCTAACAATAAATTAACGCCTGACACAATAATCGGCATAAAAAAACGTACTAACAAATATGTTTTTAAATAATTGGCCCCTCCACAAATATCAAAGAGAAGAGATATCTAACGCCAAGCCCTTGATAATACGGTAGCAAACAACTGTGTTTACTGCAGCCGGTAGCTAGGTCAGAAGCCAAACACGTGGATAAATCTGGGACCATTTCTCTGGCCTTCGCTGATTACAAGCTCCGGGAAACTCCACATTAAATGGGTCTACTCCATTGCTTAATGTTTACAAAGCCCATATGTACTGTATGCTTCATCTAAAAATAAACTTGGCGCGGTCAATAGGGTTTAAAAAAAAAATTCTATGAGAAGTAAAAAAAAAACAAGTTATGTTTTCATCGGCTGATCCAGAGAGGTAGAGTCCCCCCCTAAAGAAAGGAAAATTTAAATTTTTTGAATAGTTTTATATTACATCCTCCATATTTGTATCCTAAACAAAACAAGATTCCTTTCATAATAAAATAAGTAGTTATTTAGTATTTTGAAACTCATTCTGAATATTTGGAAACACAGTTTAATAATGTTACTATTTTTACCATTTCAATAGGTTTTCTTGTGGTTTATATATAAAGAGAAATATTTACCTTAATCGTTTCCTATTAAAATAATTTAGTAACCAAATTATGAGCTTATAAAAAATACGTTTGAGGAGTTTTCTATTTTCACTTTTGGAAAATTATTACAAACGCATTAATTAGGGGGCATATTATAATGGTTAGACAAACTATTATTGAAAATGTTGATTTGTAACACCTATTTGACGGGGAAAAATTATCAAAAAATAAGATTTGAAATAAGATAAATAATTTTTGGATGTAGAATACTAATTCGTCAGCTATTGTAGATTATATCTATTATATTATATCAGCTTTTGGTAGATTTAGATTCTTTAGTTGAATCCTTCCTGGTAATTTAAAAAAAAACATAAAAGAGTGATTTTTATATATATATATATATATATATATATATATATATATATATATATATATTTCTTTTTCGGTTGGCTCTTTAGACCTTGTAGAACTTTGGCCGCGCGATGTTGTATTCTTACAGACATTTATTTCTTGCGGGAGTACAGACAGCCCGGAGGGGGTCACCCAACCTCACGTTGCTGCGAACCATGGTTTCTATGTGGTCTAGATCCACGGATTATGGCTGTTCGGAGTCAGCAGGCGCACAAGGACCTATATTTCTTTCCCCGAGACAGACCGTCCATGGACCAAACCTCCGGGCTGCTATTTTATGTCCTGGAAAACCACAATGCGATTCACAATTAAGGTACACGGGGTAGGGTCATCACTCCTACGCCCGGTCTGTGTGAGTAGCCTCCAGTAGGCTGACGAGCCTCACATATCCGATGAGAGGGGTGATAAATTTCTTGAATTATTACTTTAATTAAATTAAAGTAGCGCCGGTGCCGGGATTCGAACTCACAACCTTTGGGTTTGTGAGTAGGTGCACTTTATATAATATATATATATATATATATATATATATATATATATATATATATATATATATATATATATATATATATAATATCCATTATGGGCATTTAGTAATTTACATGATTACATTTTGTTATGAATTTTATTTTAATTAAGTTAATGACAATGATATGACCTAATTGATCGAGCGAATGTTTTCTCACGGTTTAATAATATTTTATTTTCCATTCTGTTAGATTCTAAATATATTTTTTATTATTTAGCAGTATCATATCGTAGTTTGAGTTATATAGTCCATTTTTAAATATTTGTTCGCTATTACAAAATTAAAATCTGAATCGTTAGGGTTCAAATCCCACTTGACCCCAATTTTATTTTCAATTTTCTTAGCAGTTTTTTCTTTACAGACATCCTGTATTCATCGACCTTGGCTGCAAAGCATAAGGAAGTTAAATCAAATATAGAGCCTTATAAAGATTTTTTAATTTTATTTATATGATGTCTGCTGATGGATTGACTTACTGTTTACTATTTACTGTTTTAAGCCGCAACCCAATGTATTTGAGCCGCATTGCTAGTAAATGCCTTTCTTTAGTGCCTATCCTCTTAAGACCATCACTCCTGAGTGTAATACTATTTAATGCTTACTATATTATTGAATTATGTCTTTGTAGCATTGAGGCAACAAAGACATAACTCGATAAGGATGATAATTCATATACTTTGATATCATATACTACTATATAAATATTTTTATGTATAATATTTTAATTTTTTTAAATATTAACCCATGGAATCGTAGTATATTTATTTTTTTCTTATCTATTACTCTTGTACCTTGTTTTGCTTGGTCCTGATGAAGGCCTAGAAACTGTGACCGAAATGTCTCCCCTAACAGTATTTATATTCCTGGGTGTATATTCATATGTATTTTTTCTGACCGCACTCCAACTTTTTTATTGTTCATACCGAATTGTATTGATTTCACAATGAATCAAACCCTTTGAAACATACGAGTTCAGAGTTCAGTGAAAATCACCAAATCGGCTATATCCAGTCACAAATTCAACCCGGAATCTTCAGTTGATTTAGATTCCAGTCCAAAGCTTAAGCTGCTTAAGGCCTATCTATAACTAATTTGATTTACTCGAGTTTACGTTGTACTTAATTTCTGAAGTTTAGAGGATATGAGCATATAAATGTATCTATCAATATTGTAATAAATGAATATGAATTATACCGATCTAATCCTGGCTGCAAGAAGAATTTGACACATTTTTTCAAGATCATATCGAGGAAATGATAAAGCTGTTTTAGCCACAATATGGATGCAAATGAGACTGTTTTGAGGACAAAGATTGGATGCCATTTGGAGCGGAAACATTGATCCATTAGATGCTTCAACCTTGATGAACCTATTCTTGCCATTTCATACTACTCTTTAAGAATTCAGAACCTATAATTTGTGGCTATTGCTCAAGTCTCAGGTTGGGTCCTTTGAATGTTTCAAAAGTATTGATTACGTCCTTTTTTATTTTTAGCGATGATGTGGCTTCTATAACTTCACAATTTATAGGATTTTTAATGTCGTTGTGGTAGGTCATGTGTTGAGGTGTTGAAACACGCAGCTCTCTTAAATTCATGAAAAATCGCATTGTTTTATTTTGGAAAATAGTTTATTTATCCTGATATATCAGCCGTGGATCGATCCTGGGGTCCGCCCAACTTCTATAAAGTGGCTTATTCGCTCTTCATCGGATTAGGGGATAACATGTCTGTTGTAGGTGATTTCTGACGTCATTATATAACTCTTTAATGGGTTAATTTGAGTGATACAGGTTTCTTTTTTTGCTATATTTTTTTATGTCTAATTACCCTTCTTAAACGAAATAGTACAGACAAAATAAGCCCAACCGACCAAATAAACGACAAAATTTGTACATTCATTAAACTTGTGCCATAACTTCGTCTTCATTGAGTTATCACATGGCTTTGACCTAGGAAGTATTAGTTATTAAATAGGGTTTATAACGCAGGAAGTTATTTGCTTCTTACTTGTCAGCACCTAACAAATATTATATCCCTAAACACCCCCTCCTCTTTTGTGTGTATAAAAACCTATCTCAAATGAACAGATCAATGAGAGTGTGAGAGAGTCAGTCTCAGAGTACACTCTCAACTACGATAGCTTTAAATCTAGTTTAAGTCTAATGGTAATGTCTTTAGTATAGTCTATCTGCAAATTAACATTGTCAGTAGCTCACTATTTTATATGGTGTAACTCTGTTACTTGTTCAATAAAGTATTTTTTAAGACTTGCACGCGTCATCTTTGTTATCAGTAGGAATCGAAATCTGCGGAATCCGCCCAAATTTCTCGGGGACATGTCTCCGGGTGTTGTTTCTTATAGTTTATATATTTATTTTTATATCGAATGAGAACACTCCCATGATGATTAGTCAATAGTTTAGGTTTACTGATTTTAGGTAAAAAAAACACAGAAAAATCACATTTTGCCGCTGAATATGATGTACACAGGGTATCCCGTAAGTCGTGGAAAATATTCATATTTTACCAATGGTCCGATACCACACAGTGTTTTTTTTTTTTAATTGAGCCACGTTTTTTGTTGAATATGAAGCAATCATTGAATATTATTCAAGGTAATTATGTTCCGATCGCACCATCGTAAAATAGACAAAATTCCGTTTACGAAATATAGTTATGCTTAATTAAATCCATTTTAAGTGGTCTTTAGGAGTAAATATTGAAACATTTTATTAATTTTTTTTTTTTTTTTATATCAGTCTTGTGAATATGTTTCTCAGCCCGCTGTTGGGCTACAGATACCATACATCTAGAAAACTAGCATTTAATAAGCTTTAATTTCGTGTAAATGAAGTGGACGTTTCTTTTGAAATTGGGATAGCGGGCAGTGAAATGCGTTCACAAGTAAAGAGTGATTTAAAAAAAAAAATAAAAAAAAAATAATGGATTTTATGATTCCAAACTGTATTTCTTATAGAGATTTTTTTCTAATTTGAGTGATTGCTTCCTATTAACCAAAAAACGTGATTTAATTTTTTTAAAAACACAAAACAAATTTCCTGTTTTTCTGTGTTGATTCGGACCATGGGCCAATATGAAATTTTTTGTTGCTCTTGAATTCTATTATCAACTCTTTGAATATTTCCTCTGATTTACTGTACACTCTTTGCATAGCCGCAAAATATGATTTTTCTGTAATTTTGTATGTAAAATCAGTAATAACTTCTTAAATATTGACTGCATCGTCATGGGAATGGTCTCATTCGATTCTGAATTAAATGAACTATAAGAAGCAATCCTTACTTTATTTAATTTTTTCAATTTTTTGCGCTCTCATTGCTACCCCCAGGAAGTGTTATCCCTCGGAAAATCGGGAAGATCTTGATTTCCATACTTACTACCAAGTCGAATTTGTGACCAAAGTTTTCATGAATGTACCTATTTTTTGGTTTATTTTATCGGGTCTTTTCCGTCTCCAGTACTCCAGTATTTCAGGTGATTTATGTGATCACCAGTTTAACATATGATACTAAATTTTAGGTTATTAATAATGTATGCAATGGCCAACAAAAATAAACATTTATATGCATTGTTAAACCATAAAATAAATATGCAATATAAAAAGCTTTATAGATCTAAATCTTCAGGTTTAAAATGCCTCATCTCCTCAATGATTTTCTGAAAACGGTCCAGATGAGAAAACGATCCTGTATTTTTGCCTCCACATGAACTCAACACATGTAGGAATCGAGTAGTTTTCTTGAGGTGACACACATTAACTTGTTTTTTTCTTTTGGCATGGAAATCCCTCAACACGATTAGTATATGCGCCATATAACGTATATGTGATCCATGTAATAACAAATACAACTATCCTTGGTATTAAAATCTATAATCTATAAACAAGTATAGAGAGATTCATTTTACCCGAATTAAAAACTTTGGAGTGTAAACAAGACATGAACGGAGTTAGTAGATAATAACAACAGATGTTTAAAATTAAGCATGCAAAATAACATACATTATCACAAAAATCACCAGTTAGTAAACCAGTAGACCCATTTTATTTGTTTTTCCTGTATTACAAATTTGTTTTCATAATTTTCGTTACTATGATGAAAATTCTTTCTGATAGGGTGTAACGTATCTTTTTTTATTCAAACTATTGTACTTAATTTATTACTTTATATGAAATTTTTCTACACTATTTAGATCTTTCTTAATCTAAAATCATCATGGTTCCTCCTCGTGGCTTTATTTCAAGGTTATTTGCTATGTTTGTAATTAGATCCCTCGTGAAACTCTTTTTAGCTGTCGGCATGTGTGGTTAGGAATATTTCGTTGTTGCCGCCATGAACCCTCCTATGTATCAAACGCATGGTTTTACTGGAAAAAGGAAAGATTGGTTTATAAGCAATGTTATAAAATATAATGTTAAATACTAATTACAAGCATTCCAACATGGTAGGTAAATAAACGTGAAACCAATTATGTGAAGATTGTCTTGAAAGTCTCACCTGGGTGATTTCTGGTGATAATTGTTTCGTATGCAATAAAAATTAACAATAGTTGGATTCTTTTTATCAATATAAATCAGCTTACGATTTTTTTACACATGAGTGATTTTTATTAGCACATAGAAGATAAAATCTTGTTTCTAATAAAATCAAAATCTCATAATTGATTTTTGGTCATATGCGGCAGCTACGATTTGCTCTGACCATATCTTTTATAAATATGTTGAATTGGGCTTAGCTACAATGTGTGTAATTGATTTTTATTTCTATAAATCTTTATTATTATTGTTATATATACTATTATTCAATAATAAAAGAAATGGCTACAAGTTTGCTCTGTCATTACGGAACTAAGCATCACTCTGAAAATTTGTTATATAATATTGATCACTTAGCCTGCTGTGCAATCCTTCAGTCTGACGGTTCATAGAGACACGATTATGCCTTCTCCAGCCCTATTGATTTTTCTTGGAGGGTTGTATTCGGAACAGAAATCATCTGAATAATTAAGTAGCTCACTGAATAAAATAGTAACCTTTACCAATTTGTGGAGAACTCGTGTTATAGCTGACCACAAATCGCGTCTCTTAACCTAATAGCGAAGTATCAAGTAATTATATATAATTTATTTATATTGAACCATATGATTTTATCGATAAATCGTATGCACTTATTACCTACTAGCTATCCTTATTTATGTCTTATTTCAAAAAAGTTATTATTATTATTATTTGTTTATTCATTTTTAACTAAATATGTCCCATCATTGAATTTGGTTTGACCCTTCAAATACAAAATAACCTTATGAATAATTACCTTATGATACGTTGTTCATTCTTATTTGTTACAGACTTTTTCAAGGAACAGGGTCAAAACGATAATAAATTTTGATAAACGTTAATTAAATTTCACGTTTTCACATTTTTTTTTATATTTTATCCTCCCATTTTATTTAAAGAAGAAGTTGTCGGAGTGCGCGGCAAATGAAGAAAAAACACTAATAAGTGGAACTTAATTTTTCAATGTGTGACAAGGTTTCGGCAGAAGTCGTAGGCCTTCATCAGGGCTAAGTAAAACAAATGAGAATAACAACCATTAAAGTATGAAAATTTAATAGTACAAAACATAAAAATATGTAAGTAAAAATAGTTAGATATATTATACTAATTTCTCCTTAAATTTCATCTACGTCCTCGCTAAAATTAAAAAGTTTGTGTAGTCAAACTGCTTCTATGAATAGAATTGATTTACAAATGAATTTTTAACAATATACATATTGCTCAATTTATCAATCGATATATCTAAACCTGTACTATAATGTCAAACATTCACTGTCCTATGTGTAGGAATACAGTAGATATTGGACTGACGTTGGATTGTGAATGTGGTGTAGGACTACATAGAGCATGTAGAGTGTTAGTAGGCTTCACCGATCGTCTTAGAAGCATTCTCCCTCTCCTAACATCCTACCGCGTCGGATCGTGAGTAGGGTTATCGTCCTACTAAAAAAATCGCTAACTACATTTGTTTACTACTACGTCATTAATTGTTATCAATATTTGTTTACTATTAGTCAGTGTTGTTGTCAGATTGGAACTTTTCTTTCTAGATTAAGATTTTGTTTTTACGGTTAGAACTTTTTTTTTTATCTGCTGCTAAAAGCACTAATCATTTTTATCTAGTTAGAAATTAATAATTAGAATGATTAGAAAAAAATGATCTAATGGTCTGAAAAAACATCTTCAGTTTTGTTTTTTAATTATTTTATTTTATACTTTTTTATTTTATACGTATTTCTCAAACGTACAGTAGACACTAATAAAAAGGTGTTCTCATAAGCAAATATCCCTTATTATAACATCATTGTGACGTTCTTTTTTTGGGACTGAATTGAAATATTAAATAAATAATGTGATTAAACCTGAATGACGACAATTTTAACTAATAATTTTGGATCGTATTTTTTATAATTAAATGTTCATCTCTGATTTATCTTGTTTTGTATTTGTTTCTTATCATTAATTTGGCCCGATTTTTCAACTGTTATAACTAATTTAAGTTATATTGAATTAAAGTAATATAAAAATATATAAACCTTGTAAAAAAATAAACTTATAACACTAAAATAAACCTTAAGTACAATTTTTATCATTTATCCTTATCTTATACTAGAGGGATGATTTTGTTATACATTCTCCAATAATCTTTAAAATTCTCACTATCTCTTTCATATAACATTTTCAAATCACTGTAATTTATTCGTTTGATAAAACATTTTTTTTCCATTGACGGCTTAGCAAAACAAGTTGCCGACATTTTCTTATTTTTTAAAACAGCTATACGCAATGAGTACAGGTTAGCATAGCTGATCGGATCTCTTGTTGGACCGTGAATGGACAAATGAATCCATATGTAGTCCCAGTTACATTCTTATTTTTTTAATTTTTTTTTTTGTTATTTTCTTTCATAATTTTATTTTTTTCCTGAATTACTACTAAAATTTGAATTCCTAAAAAAAATCTATTATTAAAGAAATATGTATTCTAATTATGATATTTATATTTTTGCCTATAAGGAAGGATCTAAAGTCCGAAGACAATACAGAATCAATCAAACTCTCTGTTTCTCACAAACACACGTACTCTCGTTTGTGTATATGCATTTATATATATATATATATATATATATATATATATATATATATATATATATATATATATATATATATATATATAATTATGTCACGAAGCATTAAAATTTGTTTTGAGATTTAATTGGAGACTGTTTGTTATATTTTAATTCCAAGGAAAAGATTGTTTTAAAGACAAGGCCCTGAGGTGGGACAGACTACGCTTTGAAACAGTAATTTCGCGCCTTAGACAATCTGGGAGAAGTTGCCAGCGGGTCAATACTAATGAAAAGTACCCTTCATTTGACTCTGAGGTTACCAGCTTCCATCTCATTTAAACCTGTCTCCATTTCGGTCTCGTTTTTCACCACCTCTCTTATTCTCCAGGACAAAGAAAATTCTTCCTGGTATTTTCTTTTGTACGAACATATGTCGTACGAGGTGGGTTCAATCCGATTTCTAATTTACCAGCACTAATGAATAAATCAATATTCTTCGGTTATTATTGACGGAACAGCTAAAGAGATCTGTTTACGTAAATTTTATACTTTTGCTCAATCTTTAACTTATTTTAGATTAAAATATGACTTGAGCTAAATGAAACAGAATACCCTTGGCAAACGTCTCAAACCACTTTGCTCAATTTTTCAAAATATCCTAAACTGCAACTTACGACAGAAATTGAATCCATTCACACAGCTACTTAAACGCATATGGACTTATTCCTAATAGCTGTACGGTACAACAAAAATGACTGAGTAACAATATCTTGATGGACAACAAAAGGATTTTGGTACTTGGCTTTCAAAACTCTGCACATGTACTGTTATACACCTACCAACATACAAGAGTTCTTTAACAACGATTTCATAATAAAAGACCATCCAGATTCAAGAACGGTTGACATATTCGAAAATATAAGGAGACTAAACAGGGATTTCCTTCCGTGACCAAAGGTGACTGAGGGACCTTCACTCTACTTGACATGCCATTATTTTCCATTTGGACAGAAAATTTGCTGGCTATCACCAATATTCTGTAGCAGTTGTAAATTAAGAGTTGAAGTTTAAAAACAAAAAAAGAAGTTGGACGAGAGACCTCCTTGACGAACTAAAAGTAGTAACGCACTGGGCTCCTATCTATACTGGCTGGCCCGTTTTATAGTCCGGCTGTAGTAAGTAATTATACATTCTGGAGTCGCGAGATTCTCCGGAAGCATACCCAGTACCTGCAATGTAGTTACTTGATCCTTGAACGAGTCGTAGAAAAAACCTGGTGGTTGAGCGTGAATCTGGTCAGACCACCTCGTGGCAAATCCGTTAGTCAAGAAAAGGTATTGCCATTTAGTCTTAATTGCGCTTTCTATCAGCTGAAGAGATCTAATGGTTAGGGGTTGATTTCCGATATTCATCCTTCTCAACATTAAATGTGTTGTTTAAAATTATGCGGTGTTTCGGTAAAATGCTACAAGCCAGTTTTTTCTTCTTTTTTTTTGTGACAATGGGTTTATGTTATATTTTGTTCTTTAAAATGAACTTTACCTTCGAGAAAAAGGATTTAATGATGACAATGAAACAATGTTCTCGTGGAATATGGGCACTGTTTCATTGACTTATATTATTTTTCTCATAGGCAAACTTCATTATAAAGAACTAAATATAAGATAAGCCCATTGTCGCAAAAAATGACTTTCCAAGATATTTTATCCAGCTCCATGCTGATGGAACTCTTATCGGGCGAGTGGGGTAGCAATCCGAAGATATCGATCAACTTTTCAAGGACTGGGCGATGGGACTCATCTTTATTCTAGGTTGTTTTGAATGGCCTGGCAAACAAAGAGGTGCTTGCGGCCGGCCACTCGAACCCTTTCATTCGGGCAACAAGTGATCCTACATTTATATTCATTCCGGCCGCTCCATCCGATTTTAATGGAATATTGGAAGATGGAAAAATGGAATACTCTCCCACAAGGGAGGGAAATTAGCTGTTTAGTAGACTGTTCTCCAACAATTCGGTACTTGAAGGTAAATTTTTATCGAATAGTTTAAAATATGCATTATACAGAATGAGTGCATTTCAGACAATTTGCTTCGGGCAATAGATGGTTCATAGTTGCTGCACAAGACCTAAGCCTCTCAAGTGCGCAAAAATACATACAAGTCAAGCATCATTGTTTGTAAACAAAAACTCATAAATCAAAAAACCATATTTGGAATATAATAAATTTAAAAAAAATCTTATTATACGGCACAACATCCCATAAGAATAACATTCTGATTCTGAAGAATGTGTACATCTGGCTAACAAAAATTGTGCTATGTTTCATATCGATAATCTCCATTACACCGACGATCTTTGTACTCTTGCACAGCAGTTCAGTGATCTGTAGGAAAAGTTAGATAACCTGAGTCGAATCGCCAATGGAGTTGGATTTCGGATCAACGTCTGTAATAAAAAAGGGGCGCCTGATAATGAGCGATTTCGGGATCCACTTGTTCTGATGGAAATCTCGGCAGAAGTGGAATCATTCATCTACTCAGGAAGTGAGACAAGAGAGCACGTTGGAAGATGTTAGAACTCCGATCAAAAAAACAAATGGGGTGTTTGTTCAACTGTATCCTATGCGGGAGGAAAAGAAACTTTCCAAGAAGGCAGTTTAATACCAACGTAAAGTCGGTCCTGCTCTACGGCAGTGTTGCTACCACACTCCGTCCCCCGACGGGAGTGGGCAATATTGTGCCGATAACCCAGTCGCGACGCTAAGGTTCAAAAAAAAAATTTAATCCACAACCCTTCTACTTTCACCAAACCATCAAAAATAAAATACAATTAATTATATCTCCTGTCAAAAAAAAATAAGTTCGGACGCCACACTATTTTAAGGAAAACAGTGAAACCCTAAAAGAAAAAAATTATAGAAAAAAAAAAACCAAGGAAACATATACCAATATAAATAAATTAAAACAATGATAAAATAAATTTAACAAAAAAAAAGAAATAATTATTTAATCGTCTTGATCAACAAAATAATTTAATTAAAAATTCTTAAAAAGACCCTTAAAAAAAAACTTAAAAAGTCACTTAAAAAAAATAATGATAAAAAAAAATTAATTTAATTATTAAAAAAAAAAAAAGATACCTGCCGGAGGTAGCTTCGAACTCAGGGCCTCAGTGTGACTCTATATTGATATAAGCACTAAACCCTTTGAGAGACGTAGTTTACATAGACATTCCTAAATGTTCTATGGTAAAATATAATAATACCAGGATAATATAATAAATGACATAAAACAACTTGTTTGAAAAAAAAAAATATACATAAACTTTTATTAACCAAAAAAAAAAATAAAAACATTTAAAACAAACAAAAGAAACTATTCCAGCCGGACTCAAACAAAAACAAAATTACTATCCTTAGCTTAAGATATATAAATATAATAATAACAAAAGAAATAAAATTACAAATCCGAAGAATTAGATGGGGCAGCCAGTCCTATTTTCTCGGTTCTTCTTGTTCTCCGGCGATGTCCTTTTTTCGTCTTCTTCTCGAGAAATTCGCTATAAACTCTCGTCTGGCGCGAAGTTCTAACGCCTTGGACGCACACCACAACAAAAAAAATCTCGTTAAACCGTACAGGATAGAGAAAACAAATCCCGCACCTCGTGCACTTCGATCAAAGTCCCGACTTCTCTCGTCACTTGTCTCTCCTCCCAGCTGGCCAGGTCTCTCTCATCACTGCCTCTCGCTCAGCTGTTTTGGGATCGTAATTAAATTTATCACGTAACTTAAAACTATTTCTAATATTACGCCCTCACTAGGTCCCTCAAAAGTTGTATTAATATACAACAATTAATATACAACGGCTAAGCCGGCAAAACATGGCAAGAATCATGACTGATTTCAACTAGAAGAGCGGAATGGAACACGCTTATAGACAAGTCAAGAGGGATAAATCAATCATATATAATCTGCCAATTGTTACACTAACTTCCTTCTATCTGATAAAGTTAATTTAATGCTAACAAGCTCTGTCCCTTAGAGCAATAATGTGTCGTCTCTTTTTGGCAGTTTAATTTATTTTTATGAATAGTTTGTGAGACTTGGTCAATAAGGTGAACCATGGTCTTCTTAAAAAAAATTATATCTAAGCATTATAACAGAAAATGTAATATGGTAAAAAAGAAAAGGAGATTTGTGAAAATATAAAAAAAAAGAAAGAAAGCAGAACTATGGTAAAAAAAATACGTGTTGACCGAAATTCATTACATAATATAATTCATAAAAAATATTAAATTAAAATTGTCAAACTAGTTTAAAAGAAAATTGTGAAAAAGTGTAAACTCGATAAGATAAAGTTGCAATTCCGCTTATTTGATTTTAGCGAAAAAGTTTATCATCCCAAAAATACACCTACCTTAAACAGGTAATTTCAGTTTTGTACAACTTTTCGTTTTTGAGCCAGGCTGTTCACAAATACAGATCATTTTTCGAATATTGATTATTTCATAATAAACGTGTATTACCGTTGAAAACACGGATTCGAAATTGCTCACGATCGCAATACTTCACCTTCATATATAGGTAAGTGAACGTAATGATATTACCGATATTTTACTTAACATAATTTTAATTTTTTTTCTTATAATTTTTATATACGTCATTCTTCTAGACAAATATAGATTTCAATTTTTTTGGTTATCGTTTTTAACGAATATATCTTATATATGAAGAAATAAAAAAAAATACCGGAGCAACGCCTTATTTCATAAGTTGCTAAAATGAGAGATTGCGAAAGACAGGATTTCCCCTTCAGTTGAGGGAGGAAATTCAATTCGTGGAACAATTCTTCTTGTCTTATCAATTTTATTTTTCCTACACTTTTCTATCTGTAGATTTAAAAATAAATTAATTTTAAAGAACACACCTACCCTCTAGGTTCAGTACTATTCGGATTCGAATCGGTTTTCGGGTATAGTATAATTAATATATTACTAAGGACTTAATCTACTATTTTAAGGTAAATCCCTCCCCTCCCCACAAAGTTAAAAATCAATTCAAATTTTATTTAACGTGGTCATGTTTGAATCGAATTTATTTGAATTAACTTATATTAATGATTCAAACAAAACTACATTTGTGATTTTTTTTTTGTATCTGTGTGAAATATTGCATTTAGTCTTAATTTAATAATTAATTAATCCATAACAATAGTAATGGATATGAAATAATTCATTCACAGTAACTAAAAAAAAAAAAATAATAGCAGAGTATTTTTTTTTTAACTTAAGTTAAATAAAGTAAAATATACATCTTAAACGTAGGCATACTTTTATGCACTATTTACAATCAGCCTGGGGAACTTCTTAACAAGCTTGTACCTCCACTGATGGAGGCCCCACTTTTCCGCATCACTGGTGTTAAAAGCCAGTGGAGGCTGAGCGAGGGCGCTACAGCCGCAGACGCTCAGACCTTGAATGGAGAACTTTACTGGAACTCCAATATGCACATGGTCTCTGGACCATTTCCGTTTCAACCTTCGAAAATAAAATAAAATTTTGTTAATAAATTTCATACCTTGCAATCAAACGGTAACACAGAGTTATTTCATATCTGCCTTAATGAATTGCAAATATCTCAGTTTGTTCATTTATTCATCATTCAATCCTGGATTTAATAATTAAATTTTAGATTTAATAGCTTCTTCTTTGAACGCAAATTAAATATCAACCTTTTGTCGAAATCAATCTTTTGAAAGTTATTAATTTCCACTGAATAAAACTTCAGAGAGATGCTAGATAGGATAGATTTTCATTCCGACTTTAATAAAAAAAAACCGTCACATTCTTCCCTGACAGCAATGCACTAGCGGCTGAAATTATTTCAAAGTCTTCTCTTATCGAGGAGGGGAGGGTGAGAGAGAGGGACTTTAAAACTTTGCTTTTATCTGTCTCAGAGATTCCATTGTTAATTGGAATAATTGTTAACCTGTAGCATGTCTGTTGAAAGTAAGATTTTTTTCTTTTTAAATTCTCGAAATATTGAATTGAAATGCTTCCGAATAAAGTCGAACTTATATACATTGAAATAAATATATGTGTATATATATATATATATATATATATATATATATATATATATATATATATATATATATACACACACATATATATATATATATATATATATATATATATATATATATATAAAAGGGCTTGCGCCATATCAACGGCTCATTTTCAATAAATGGTGCAATAACTAATTTAACTTAAAAATACTGTAAATGAAGTTTTATATTCTGTAACAATATGTTCAGTATACATCTGAAACAAAAAAGAAATATAATTTTTTAAGTTCAGATTTGGTGCCACTCTGATACATTGGATCAACATATTTTTATGATAATTATATATTTCAGTGATTTTTATCATCCGGTTTTAAATCATAAATTTTACTAAATACAAATTGAATAAAATAAAATTTTAATATTGGCGTTTTAAATATATGTAAATATTAACGAACTTAGACTTAGAAAATTAGAAACTAAATACATGCACATACTTACTTAAACCCATATGGATGTACTCCTCACACATTTATAATATAGCCAAAAAGACCAACTTAATAAACTCCAAGCATTCCAACCAAAAATACTCATAACAAAACCTCTTGGTATGTGACTAACGAAACCCTACATACTGACTTACACCTACCAATAGTCGACCAACTCAGAAGGACTCTTTGCCGACGATATCGTACAAATTTGCACGGACATACTAACCGACTGATAAGAGATATATGGCTACAGCTGACATGCCCGTGAAAGGAGGAGGAAACTAAAAAGGCACTGGATGAGAGACTTCCTTCCTTAAATAACCAAAATAACAGAATCAAGAGGTGCTGCAGGGTACTATCCTTCCTCATGTATGTCATTATTTCCTATTGTTGTCAGACCATTTGCTGTGTGTGTCAACGAACTATGGACAGATTCGAATCCATAATTGATGCCCAAAAAAACAAAAACAAAATTAAATATGAATAATACTTAGGGCAATGGCAGGCACGCATAATTAAAATGGAAGCTGCATTTTCTGTACTACTAAGAGCCAACCAGCCAGACCCAAGTACGGAGTATTAAATACGAATTAAATGTTATATTCGATATCTATTATCCTACTTGTGAGTTAATGCTCACATTAACCACACCAATAACCAATAACCAATGTGGAAATTTATTTATTTATTTTTGAAAAAATCCTATTATAAAAACTGCAATGTATTGAGAATACTGGGATTGAAGGATATAATTAAGATTCATGATAGTAATTAAATAAGGAATACATTAAATAATGATGCCTCTGCATTTTCAAACAAAGAGAAGCGAGTGTCTACCTGGAACGGGGAGGGGGTGCAGTTCAAGACCGCCAATAGGCCGCTTAAGATAAGCGAAAGTAAGAGCACCATAAACCTAGAGATAGGCCAGGTCGACATGGTATAATAAAATCTGCCGCCCAAGGTTACAAGTCCTTTGAAAATATTCTTACAGCGACAGCCTATCAGATGTCCCAAAAGGAGAGTGGGGAAAAGTTGATCTTTTCAAAAAGGAGAAGAGGAAAACGGTATAAGAGACGGGAAAAAGATAAATAAAAGAGAGTTCTAGGGAAAATGAAGAGTAGTTCTTGGGAGAAGCCAGAAGACGGAGGTTCGCAGAGGGTACAGTTGAGCAGCACATCGAGACAGGAGAGAGATACCTAGACCATAGAGCAACAATAAGATAAGTGCTAATCCTTTGATTCATTGTGCACATCATTGTATAATATTATGTGGCATCCGATTAATATTTTAAATAAGCAAGAGTTCTCCCAGTATTCTCAAATACATATGTTACAGTCTGTTGATTTTTACAATGAGAGTAATTTAGATTAGAAATTATTAAGCCAATATTGTAATTAATAACGTAACGTAAATAAAGTAAGATCTGTAACAAAATCTAACATTCTATTTACCCTGCATGCCATCATCTCGTTAATTAAGTGAAATGGTGAACACGACACCCTTGGATAGGACACCAATGGTATTTATAACATCCTAAGCTAATTGACCATAGCAGGGGGGTCTGCGGTCTCTAGCCTTTTATGTTAAAATATAGTTTGATTGAGCGGCTCCCTTCTGGAACCGATGCAAATAGAGATTAAAATAGATCATTAAATTGAGTAAATGTGGTTTCTGAAACCCCTACCTGCCTTAGAAAAGCAGTTTGCCAGAAACATAGCAAAACTAATAGTTCTTTAGACCTCGCGAACCAATTTAGGGTTCCAAAAAAAAAAAAAAAATTGAATAAAAATAATATTGTAATAAAATCATTAAGTGTTTTATTAAGTGAATGATATATATATAAATATTCTAACAGTTCATTGGTAAAAAAATGTGACTTTTCATAAGGAAACTACTACTACAATGCACGCAATAATTTGCACAAAGTTTTTTCGCCAAACGGTATAGTTTTGCATAATTTGGCTGATGACGCCATATTTGTTTATAATCAAAGTTATATTAACAAAATATTTATTGATAAAAACTCAAATAATCTAAAATTTATTATGATAAAACATATTTCTTATTACATATTTTAATTATCAGTTGGCATCCACATGATGGTATAGAAGGATCAATCTAATTAGGGATTGATAAATTATTTGCCACTTCTATAAATTTGTTTTATTGAAAACTAGTTTGCAATTTATTTTAATGAAAATAATCATAAATTCATTAAGTTAAATTAATACATCACGTTGAAAACAGTCTCAAATTAAATATATATGAAGCACTTGAAATAATAAAATCCTTCAAATCCAATCCAGATTTTTGCTTAAATGACCAAATAAATATTTCCAATAGTCCAATCTTAAATTTATTCCCATCTATAACAGAAAAAACAATTACTCACCGGAATTGCTGGGAAAAACCTGACCCTTAAACCGTTTACCTAAAAGCATTCCGTCTATCTCTCGTTCATTGCCAGTACAATGCAAGAAGACACCAGTACAAACTTTTCTGTTTGATATAATCCATTTAAACCTTGGTGAGTACCAATCTGTATTTGATTTCTTGTCTTAATTAAATTCATAGTTCATAAATCTTTTACAATACTGATTTATATAATTTAATATGTATAATAATACCAACTATATTTTGAATTGCTTATTTTTGAATTTTTTTTGTGTTATTAGAACTGAGGATGAATGTATAACATTCGAAACTAGTTTTCAATAAAACAAATTTATAGAAGTGGCAAATAATTTATCAATCCCTAATTATATTTTAATTAAGTTTACAACGTGCTAAATTTGTTCATAATTGTTAGGTATGTGTTTAAAACTAGACTTCCAAATGTTTTGTTTATTATTTATTTCTTTGTTACCCTCATTGTTATTTTCTTGTATAACTTAATTATTATAATAGTTTTAAATTATGATCATTTTGATCTAAAGAGTGAAAATTATAATTATATGCATAAAATAATCGAAAATAAATAATATGTGTTATCCATTGTGATGCAACGTTGGAAAAAAATTTCCATTAGGTCTGAGCCAACTGAAAGATAAAAATCAGTGGACTAATTTTCCTATACGTGATTCTTTGTTTACCGCTGGAAATTTAGGGTTTTCATCCCTAATGTTACTGTCATAGGAATGGTCTTTGGGAGTTCCCTACCTTGAGAGCCTTTGTTTCTACAATGGATCGACGATATATGTAAGTCGATAAAGCAGTAATGGGCGCCATAAATCCACAATGGGAAAGGAACAACACAAACGACGGCAATGGTCTTCCTTTATTTCGCCAAAATAGACTCCGATTTCCCATTAAGGACTGAGAGAAGGAAATGAGATGCCCTTGTGGGACATCTATAAATAAAAAATAAAACGAAAAAAAAATCCAGTCTGTTACAACATATGATGTCGATTAATTATTTAATTAAAAATTAAAAATGTAGTTTAAAAAAAAGATGGACAATAAAGATCAACGTGCAATTGTGTTGTTCATGAATTGGCCCAGTGGGAAATAAGGCACACTCGTCGTGGATGAACTGGGGATATGAATCTTCGATTAGTTGGAGAAAAACCTGGCGGTTCAGTGTGAAACTGATCGCAAACCAGATTCTTAATGACAGTCACTGATGTCCACTCCTAATGGAACAATGGATTGGAGTGGGGGCGATTTCAAGGGCACCATTGGTGACCTCTCCACTCCATCGTTCCATTTTTAACCAACATGTTGTAATTCACACTTCTACTGGTAATTATAATAACTGTTCTAAGCTGATAAATACTACTATTCAAGGCATTGATAAGAAACAATAACAATTATATTAACAGTCAGAAGGGTGAAATCAGGAACTTAGCTACCCGCAATTGATAATTTTGGTCACACATTTTTTCAATAAAATAGAAAATGTTGGTAAACACGTATTTTATAACATTTACAGTTTACAAATATTACAATATTCAGATTAATATAATTCTTGAGAATATGGAATGTAAATAGTGCCTTTACGATTAAATAGTGAGGATAATAAATAATTTAATCTTTACTGAAAAAAAAATAAAAAAGTGGAAATTTTAAGCATATTATGAATGAATATTATTATAAACACAATAAAAATGTTAATTTAATTTTTAACATAATCTGCAGTAAAAATAATAAGCAAAACTGAAAGTTATTAATATCAATATTTTTGTAACGTACTTATCTACGTATTATCTACAATCGATATAGTAAATTTAACTATTCTGTACTGACCTATAATTTTTATTATTATTATTACATTGCGTAAACAATCTTTCCACTGTACCAGTTTTCCCCACTCAGGGTCGTTTGGAATGATTAGAGTTTAGGGCCGATTGAATTCAAGCTGATCCACAACACTCCAAAAAATCCAAACAGGATGTCACATTCAGGGCAGTTCCACCTTCCTTTTGGCGTGGAGCGATTGGAGTAGATTGGCCCAATAGTCGTGACCGTTTGTAGATGAAGTTGTTATCAAGCACTAAAACAAAGACTTAGATTGTAGTTTTATTTTATTTTTTTCATTATTTAATGAGATTAAAAATAAAATAAGACAAAAACTGATTATACGTAATTATTTGGATGATTTCAAAATAATGCTTTTATTCTTTTAAATAGCACTAAATAACGTGCTATTCCATAGTTTTAGCATTTTATCAAAATTAAAATAAAAAATACGGAAAATCTAATTTAAATTTTTTTATTAAAACTTTGCAATACCACGAATAAAATTTTATCAACAGGATCCATGGGTGTCTTAAGAAATTTAAATAGATTATTTAATAAAAAATAAACTTGATTAAATTAAGACGAGTTTGCATGTAGCTGAGGGAAAAAAGTTTCAGTTAAAAAAAAAATTCTGTAAATTTTACTGCAATATAAAACTGGAAATATTCAGTATGATATAAATCCTTAGGTATCTCGTATTTCTTGCATTACAATGTACTACAAAGGCATATATCATGTCTTTTTCCACTGCCCTATTTACATGCAATAGAGAGAAATTTCATCCCAAAGTAAAAAAAAGATAAGAAAAATGTCGATTTCAAGAAACGATATTTTTAATAATGCATCCAAGAGATATATTGTTGCTTTAGATCATGTATCTCAATTTTTATCAAATTTTCAGGAAAGTAAAAAAACGTCTGTATATTCGTATATACCTCTGTGTTGAATATATATATATATATATATATATATATATATATATATATATATATATATATATGTATATATATATTATTTTTATTCGTTGAATTAATTTTAAATTCTTTAAACAAGCATTAGCTTCAGATTTGGATGGAAATCGTTAATCAAGTGTGTATCTCAATTTCAATGAAAATTGAGACACTTATACATTGACGAAATATTCGTTTAGAGGAATATGGCATTAATTCCCTTTAAGTAATAATTGAATTACATTTAATCACAAATTAATCCTTCTAAAGCGATTTTCCAACGAAATGGTTCAAGTATATTTTATTTGATATTTGTGTTTATAAAAACTCTCAGGTAATCAAAATATTTTAAAGCAATTATGTAGTTATAAAATTAAGGATACTAATAAAACATTTACTCTGATATTTCCTGTTACGGTTATTATAAAAAAACACCGCAAATTATTACAGTATGGTTTGTTATTTTTAAATAATTATATATACATTTTTTTTATTTATTTATTTTTTTAGCCTTCGGTATAATAATTACAAAATACTTTGTAATTGTCTAATTGTCTTCGAGTATTATTTTATATTTAGGCCTATCAGTTTCGGATAAGAGCCCTGGACTTTTTTTTTTTTTTAATGGCTGGGGAACTTTTGTATTCAACGTATGTTGAAACGTAAAACCTCAAAATTTGAGAGGGGTTAATCGAATGAAAACATAAATCCCTAAACAGGCTCGCGAGGTCTACATAACTCTTAGTTTATGTTAGAAAAAAATTTCAAAAATAATTAAATACATTTTCACATCAGTAATATATGTGTGTATATATATATATATATATATATATATATATATATATATATATATATATATATATATATAATACTATTTATTTATAATATTACTATATTATTTTATGATCAAAATTATCTTCATTTAAAACTTTTAAATAATTAAGTTATACAAGAAAATAATAATGAGAGTAATTAAAAAATAAATAATTAATAAAACATTTGGAAATCTAGTTTTAAATATATGCCTAACAATTATGAAAAAAATTAGCATGCGGTAAACTTAATTAAAATATGTAATAAGAAATATATTTTATCATAACAAATTTAAGGTTATTTGATTTTTTATCAATAAATATTTTGATAATTTCATTTTGGATTATAAACAAATTTAACATCATCAGCCAAATTACGCAACATTACACCGCTTTGTGAAAACTATTTGTTCAAATTACCACATTCTAATGGTAGTTTCGCTATGAAAAGTCATGTTTTTTTACCATTGCACTATTAGAACATGTATGTATATCATGCACTCAATAAAACACTTAATGAATATTTTACAACATTAATTTTAATCAATTTTTTTTTTTTTTGATCCCTAAATTGATTCGATAGGTCTACAGAACTATTAGTTTATATTCAAGAAATTTTTCAAAAATAATTAAATAAACTGTCACTATATATATATATATATATATATATATATATATATATATATATATATATATATATATATATATATATAGTTGGGAAATTAGTATGTGGTTAATGTGAGCATTAACTCACCAGTAGGACAATAGATTTCGTTTGCGGGAATTCCTGGGACTGACGTTGATGGATTGACATGTCTATACCAAGTTCCCCTAGGCTGGTGAACGGGCAATAACTCCACTCCTTATCAAAGCTGTTGTATCAAACTTTTAAGATAAATAGCAATAATATTGTGTAATTGATGAAGTATTTCTCAATAAAATTCCTCAAGTTTTAAGAAAATGGCTTATGAAGGTATATATTAATATTATACTAGCTGTACGCGGACTATAATCGCGAGTTAAATACCTTTCCAAATTTCAATTTTTTTTTGTGTGTGTTTCACTTTTAAAAGATAATGTGATTAACAGAAGACAGAACTATTGTTCTTATCATTCTTAATCATCGTTCATCATCATACTGTAAAGTTTGTACAAAACTTTATAAAAAAAAGAAAAGATTTAAGTTTAACTTTGATTTTTAACTCATTAATTATATATTGCACATTTCATCATAGTTATTGCTATATGAAATGAAAGGAAAAGTAAATGAAAATATTATAGCGAACATAGATTCACTCTAATTAAAATGTTTTTACAGTGAACGTGCTTCCACATGTATGAAGTTCTCATGTCAACGATTACAAAATTGCTTATTTTTTTTCTATTTTTTCCCCATTTCTACCTTTAAGGGAAGCATTTCAAACAAATTAATGAACATAAAAACTTCTGAAAGAAATTCTCTAAATGGCAGTAAAAACTGCATCAAAATCTAGTTTTGTAAACACAAACGTACTTGAATATGAATATGCTGAATTTATATCAATATATACATATATATATATATTTCTTCGAAAATAGAGAGATTTTCTAATTACTTCAGAATAAGAAAACACTGTAATTTTTATTTTTTAGTGATTTTAATTGCATCTCATATATTGTAAAGATACTCAGATATTGTAAAAATATCCCATCTTAATTGTTTCCAGAACGGAAGATAAATCAAAATATTCCAATTTTTGAAAAGTGGGGGCTGTTGAAAGAATGTGTTAGGGAGTGAGCATAGTAGAGTGACGGAATGACGATGAGGGAATATTATAAGAAAATAATAACAATAAAATAAAAAAGTGAGGATTTTAATTTTTAAAACACGTTTACTTATGTAAAATTATTATTTACAGGAAAGCTAACTCCTGATAATTCAATCTATTAATCAACAATCTATCTATCGATCAATCTATTTACCAAAATCAATGGAACCATTTTTGCCAGATGCATAAAAAATAACCGGTTTCTTCATGGGATTGTGAATTCCCCTTTTCGAAGAATGACCCATTTGTCATCGATTTGTATTTGGGAGTATGAACGTATTGCAGGCGTAACCAAGAATCAACTGAATTATTCCCTTGTTTTTGAGCCATTATGTGAATTTGTAGGGGTCGGAAATATAAGTTTATAAATACAGGCGAATAAATAAGAGGATTAATTTTACTTCAACCCATCTACTGAAAGTAATGTGTTTGACAAGCGTGGAAAAAAGTATGAAAGTAAAAAAAAAAAAATTAAACTCTGCGGGCATATAGTCCGATGTTTCAGCCGTTAATATATAAAAAAATAAAAAACATTTTTTATTACTGACAATTTATAGTTAATACCAAAATGTACTGCAAAGCCACAGCAATGGGATTTTTTTTTTAATCTTCGAGTATTTGTTTAGGACTGTCATATTTTCTCAACCGTCGAAGGTAAACTCAATAAGTATTAATGTGTGTTCCGAACGTGCCAAAACGCTCTTCCCACTTCACACGTATTTTCCCAGGAGCTTCTCCTCATCGGGATATTTTGATTAAATACAAATTCAAATTGGTTAGGGTAGTAAGATCTGTCCTAACAAAAGGAGGGTTGAATTGTCAATAGTGAGGGATGGAAGTTTTAAACAGGGTGGCCCGGGGGGTTGAGAAAGTTTACGCAGGCTCTCGGTTCGAGCACCCTCCAAACCAGCCATCTTATAAATTTTAAATTCCCACCCTCCAACCACATCTGAGCGGATACGTCCATCTCCCTCTTCCACAGTTATCAGCGTCTAACTTTCCTTACCTATAAAAAGAGCGAGTGGCTTCTGGAATTGACTCACAGATGGTTTTGAACTAAATAAAGAACTGGATGAAACGTTTATTATAAAGAAAATGGTTGCGTTTAAATATGTCTTTAGTTTATATCAACTATGCTAATATTACAAATAAAATAACAAAAATAAATACAATCCCCAACGAATAACAACGATAAAAAAATACCCTTTTGGCAGTAAGTTTTTGCACATTAATTATTTATTGATGATACCAGCTCCGATCAGGTATTTTGGCATTTACGGAATAGCTTTGACCAATTATTTCCGATAAACGGGGTTCTGCTGTACACATTTTTGATAAAATTAGAATATAGAAATCAGTAAACGTTTTTTTTTTTAAATAATAACAACTATTCAAATTGGAAATTCACATTTAAAAAATAAAGAGAAACTTTGGAATAATGTCTATTTTGTAAAGTTTTCTGAACATAATTGATTGATATAGTGAATTGTATTCGATGATGAAAGACTACATGACGATAAACGTATATAGGTATTATTGTTTTTAATAGTGATTAATTGTTTTTTACGTTGTTTTAATTCTGGATTGTTTCATTATTTTTATATTCTTATTTTATTCGTTTTTTTCTTATCATTTTTTTGTCAGTACAAGTATATTTATTTTATTCATTTACCAGAAGAATGTTCCTTTTTTTTTTTTTCCTTTTCTTTAGTTATATGTAATAATTGAGATTATTTATATTGATTATGATTTATATAACATTTTAGCATATTTTTTTTTTATTGGTCATAAACATCCGGCTTGTATATTAGAATACCGTCGTTTCTTATGGATCGTACCATCTTTTTATGGATTCTGCCACCTTGATAACAAACAAAAGATACATTTCAATAAATTCAGTTAGTATATAGGTATGAATGTGTTCATAATGATCTATTTTATTTTCACTCAACATAAATTTTCTTATCTTGGTTGTTATTCTGTTATTATTTAATTGTCTTATCTATTTATTTCCATTGTAATGTACATATTTTTTTCAATTATTTTAATTTCTTTTTATATCATTTTGTTTATTTGTATTTTATTTTATTTATTCATTTTTTTTCCTCTTCTATTTGTATATATGATATGCAGCTTGTATTATTTCTAAAATAAAAATACATATATATATATATATATATATATATATATATATATATATATATATATATATATATATATATACACACAGTGGAGCGTCGATTATCTGAACGTCAGTTATCCGAACTTTCGATTATCGGAACGTTTTTTTTTTGTTTTTGTTTTTTTATGTGCGTAATTTTAATTAATTTGATAATGTAAATTACTTATTGGTATTGTTAAAGTTATTTTTATTTTGAATACAATTAAACGAAAAATAATTTTTTTTTCCCAGAACGTCTATAAAGGAAGCCATCCTTAATTATTTCTCAGAAACTGCTTCGTTAAATGGTATTTGTACCTGGCTCATAAGTAGTGTGTGTGTGCGAGTACGTGAATTTCGATTATCCGAATTTTTGATTATCCGAACCACCACTGACAACATTAGCTCTGCTGTATATATATATATATATATATATATATATATATATATATATATATATAGTCAGTGGTAGTTCGGATAATCAAAAATTCGGATTATCGAAATTCACGTACTCGCACTGTACTTTTATTATTGATATATATACTTATATAGTCAGTGGTAGTTCGGATAATCAAAAATTCGGATTATCGAAATTCACGTACTCGCACACACACATTACTTATGAGCCAGGTACAATATATATATATATATATATATATATATATATATATATATATATATATATATATATATATATATATATATAATCTAATGTAGAGGTCACCGCTTATATAAATATACTTGCTTCCATAATCAATATTTTTAGATGTTTGCCAGTCTGAAATCCTTTCTTTCTAATAATTATTTTCATTTATTTTATTGATTATATTTTCGTGAATAATACATCTGTTGAATATTAAAAAAATTCCACAACAAGATTAGTCGACTGTATGTAATACTGAAATAGTCTCAGTTGTTTTTTTGTCGCTGTTCCTTTCTAGGAACAACCGTGTTGTTTCGCATTCATCCAACCGAGGCTTTTTGACATTTCCGGCACATAAAACATAAAGTCCATCAAATATTGAAACAGTAGCCAACACGAGAGCTTTTTAAACATTTCCCCACTTTTTCTACCCATTGGCATTGACGCAACAGGTGCCCTGCCAGCCCTGGAGCCTGTGATGTAATGGCATCCAGCCGTGGATTTGTGGGGCGATGAGATTCCCATATGGTGTCAGTCCACGGAGAGATGTGGGCAGCGGTCACCAGGTCATTGGAGATATTCGTCGCCTTTTTCGAGTACTATGCCTCCAGGTAAAATATTTATTTATATTAATTAATTGTCAATAAAGATGTAAGTAAGTGTATTGCTCATTAAATTCTACAACGTCATAACTCAAAAATTAGAATATATTAAATTGAATATTTATAAGTTTACCGTATTGATAATAAAGGATAAGATGGTCGGGATGGCTGTAAAAAAAAATTCAAAAATAGAAAAAAAATTTTTATTGAAAGCCGATGTTCGACTCACATTGAAGGCCTTCATCAGGACTACAAAGAATAAAATAGAAAGAAGGAGTAGGTAGGTATAAAAATGACATAGATTAGAACAGAGTAAAATGAAAGAAAATAAAAACAATTGTAACTGATACATTAATAAATTATAAGCCTATAAAATGTGATACTAATAATTAATCAATAATAAAAGTAATATAGTTTACGAGATGAATAAAGATATAATGAAGAAAGGAATATTGTTGAAGTATATAAGAATGACTAATGGCATGAGATGAAATACAAATACAAAAAATTGAAATGAAATATAAGAAAGATTTAAATAAAACTAAAATGAATGAGATGTAATTTAAAACAATATCATAAACATAAGAATATAAAGGGAAATATTAAGATAATAAAGGATAATAAATAATAAGACTTAATTAAGATGATAAAGGATAAGATAGTCGGGATGGCTGTCAAGAAAAATTCAAAAATAGAAAAAATATTTATTGAAAGCTGATGGTCGACCCTCATTGCAGACCTTCATTAGGATTACAAAGAATAAAATACAAAGAAGGAGTAAGTATAAAAAGAAAATAGATACGAATGAACAGAGTAAAATGACAGGAAATAAAAAGAAAGTTGAAAAATAAAAACAATTATAACTGATACATTAATAAATTATTAACTGATAACAAATTATACCGTTAAGTAACAAATAATAAAAGTAATAACGAATGTAGTAATACAAGATAAATATAGATATATTGAAGACAGAAATATTGTAGAATTATATAGAATGACTAATGGCGTGAGAGAAAATATAAATATAAATAAAATGAAAGGAAACATAAGAAAGATCAAAATAAAAATATAATGAATGAGGTATAATTGCAAACATTTTAACAATATTATAAACATAAGAGAAATATTAAGATAATAAAGGATACTAAATAATAATAAGTAATAAAGATGATAAATAAACAATAAGAAACAATAAAGATAATAAAGGATAAGATGGTCAAGGTGGTGGAGAAGAAAAATTCAAAAATAAAATTACTATTCATTGAGAGCCGAGGTTAGACCTACATTGCAAGCATTCCTCTGCACTACGAAGAATAAAATACAAAAAACGAGAAACTATTATAGGAGTATAAATATTACATAGATATGAACAGAGTAAAATAACAGAAAATAAAAAGAAAGTTGACCCAGTTATATTAACAATTATAACTGATGCATTAATAATTTACAAACTGATAAAAAAATATACCGATAAGTAATTACTAATAAATGTTATAACGAATGTAGTAATACAAGATGAAGAAAGAAATATTGTAGAAGTATATAAGAATAACTAATGGCCTGAAAGAAAATAAAAATAAAAACAAAGTAAAAGGAAATATAAGGAAGATGAAAATAAAAATCAAATGATTGAAGTATAATTTAAAACATTTTAACAATAACATAAACAGAAGAATATAAAGGGAAATAATAAGATAATAAAATAATGATATGAAACAGATAAAATAAAATAATAGATGAAATTTCAAGAATGTTAACCGAGTGTTTTAGCTTTCATTAGTTAATTAATTTTATAAATAAAAGTTTATAAATTAATTATTAATTTAATCATTTTTATTTGTTATTATTTTATTTAGTTTTAATGCGATTAACATCCTATTGTACAATTTATAAAGGGAATAAGAGATTTAAACATTTATAACCGAAGTTTTTTTAAAACTATTAATTATCAAGTTTTCGATAAGTAAATAATTAATTAGTTACCTAACTGAAAGTTAATAATAAATTCTTGGAGTCTATTTCAAATCAATTAATGCTCCCCCTTTGAGTGCATACTAAAAATGGAAAAGAAAGGAAGGAAAAAACTGCCCTAGGCGCTAGCAAAACGATCATAAAAAAGAAGGGAGGTTTTAATGATTTATTGATTGCTTTTTAAATTACTGTTACTTTATTTAATCAAACAATATTTTTTTACTACAAATCATTTAAAATAAACTATATAAAATATAATGTAAAGTAAAATAATAAAAAATGTGCTGATATTAATAAATTAGCCAATCTTGCAATATATTATAACGTGGCTCGCGTTAGAAAAAAGGCATTATTTATTTTTATGAATGAGTTTAATATGTTTTTTAAAAATTATATTAATGAAAATAATCATATAGTTTTCTGTAAGAAAATTATTTATCTTATGGTTTTCTAAAATTTTATTAACGAAATATAATATTAGATTTTTTTACACCAAATTCAATTTTAACTCTTAACTAATCAAGCGACATTAAATAAGCATTAAATAATTAAAGTTAATACCACCTTTATTATAAATTTTATCCCCTTATTAAACCATGAACACCATATTATCTTTTGTAAATATTAACTTTATTATTGACGTATCAATAACATGATTTATCCGACAAAAAAATTTTTATTGTAATTTTTTTTAACATCAGCTCATTGGATTAAGAAACTTCAACACCAAAAAGAGTTTTAAAAAGGTTTTATTTAATCTAATCGACTAAAATATACGGACAAAAGTTTTTTTGAGTATGATTAGAACTCTTTTTCCATATCTTACTTAAATATGATGTTGTTATATTTCATGAGTGATACACACACATATTTATGTTACCAACAAAATATTAAATACGAAATACATTTCATATTTCGATGGGTCAGAGATAAACTATTGTAACTTTTTTGAAGTTTTTGTATTTCTTCTTGTGGATAGAGGTCAATCTTTATATTTTAAGTGTTGTATATTTATTTACCCTTTTAGCTTATTTATAATACTTACATATTACTTATATACTTATATTATATACTTGAAAATATAGTCAGAATACGATAATAAAATCTATATCAACAAAATTGAACTTACCACAGTTTACCTCTGACGTTTAAGTTTATAAATGCCTAAATGAAATATGTTATAAAACACATTCCGTATATTAGTTACTTTGGAATTAAATAAAGGTACACAATCACGTGGTAAAGCTACTGTATATTTCTTTAAAGAAGAATTGGTAAAAAATTTTAGGGGAAAATATCTTATCTCGATTTTTTTTTTTTTAGTAGATTAAATTTAATAAATATTTTTTTATTTCTCATTTTTATTTTATAACACCATCATAACGCACAGAGTAGTTAGTAAAACTATCATTAATGGTTGAAGAGTAAATTCATTACATTTTTCACCGGTTATTGCAAGAATTACCTTAGTATTTCATAAAATATTCCATTTTATACTTTGCTGGTAACATAAGTATGAAGATTATATTTGATCTTATCAACGTACCATTATCTAAAAATAAGGCTATTCTAGCCGAAGTAAACAAGATAAATCAAAATAATGGTCAATTATTTATTATAAATTTGTAAAATGTAATACTTTCCCGATTGTGATTGTCATTATTTTTCAATATCACTCATCAGTAAAAAAAAAATTAAATAATTAATGAAATATTAATTTTATGATATAAACTATTTAAGTTTAAACAAACCAGAAATATTAGTCATAAGAAAAAAATAAAATTAGCTCAATATTGACCAGAGCATTAAAATAAATTGCATACTGATAATATTAACCATTATGAAGTGCAATTTGATAATTATACAATATAATTATAAATAATATTTAAGTATAATGTTTTTAGGATTTAATCTTTTTTAGATCTATAAGGAAAGATATGTATGTATCCGAAATCTAGTGTGTAATTTAAAACTTTGTTGATTCCATTATTTTTTATCTGTAAAATATTCTGTGTTAGAAATATGTTAATTTTATTCAATCAAAAATAATGATACATGACTAATTTGATACGATGCCCTTTGTAATGGCCCGAAAAAATTATTAATAAATAAATGTTTTTATTTTTTTAAACATTTATAGATCGATATATTAATGTTGTGATGTGTTTGTATTTTCTATATGGCACTATCACCAAATATGTATTATTTGCACTGCTATTTTTCACCTTAAATGTTTTTTTTTATATTTCAAATAATTTCAGTTATTATGTACAATCATTGATTCTTATGTTTGCGTCAGACAGTAAGATTTCCATTATATAATCTACTTTACTTATGTTTATTAAGGATTCTTTTATATTTCATCGCTTAAAAAAGAATTAATTAAGGAAAAACTAAAAGCTAAAGAGATTTAATATTCATGATTCTTGTTATGGAATTTCATTGAGTATTTTAGTCAACTACTTTTTTATTATTAAACCTATTTATGAAATTAATTTACTTTTTAATATCTTTATATTTTTTATTGTTATAATTTTATATTTTTGTGTATCTTGCGTCAAGATTATTATTTTTTATTATCTTATATACGTTTACGATTGCTATACATGTTTTCTGTTCCATCACAATTTAATATATGCATGAAAACAATTTTTAATTATATTTCATTTCCAGTTAATTTAGTAATTATTTAACAATAAAACCATACATCCAAGCCACATTATTTTTATTCGATTAAAACAATTTAGTTTTATTGTAAATTATATCGTCAGTAGACCATTCGATAATCTCTACATTCATAAATAAGCAAGGAAAATTGTTTAAAATATAAACTTTTATGTTGGATTTGTTCAAAAGGTTACTGAGGTGAACATTACATGAGTACATATCTCTCAAACATATCATATTTCCTGTATTAAATGGAACATTTATGCAACCAACCATATTATTATATTTTAAAATGTTCTTTAAAACAAGCATACTGTATAATTATTATATCTAACCTAATAATTTCTGTGATAGAATAATCAGTCGTGATTTATGATAATATTATTTTAGTCAGCATCCTTATTAAAATTGCATTATAATTTTATTTTTATTGTCTAGATCATACGTTTTATTTTCGTGTTTGGATCTCATAATGTTTAGCTTTGATATTACTGAATTTCCTATAATTTTTTTAAGGAAATATATATTTGTTTTATTCAAAATAAAAGGAATTCAGACAAGAACAAAAAGTTAAAGTGAATTCTTACAAAAAGTTGGAACTCGCAGTGAAATACGCTAAAAGCAATCTTTTCAATTGAGCTGGATTACTTTACGAGACATCTACCGAAATTCTCTTCTATACCATCTTCTACCCCATTCCTATCTGTTCTAGATCTAATCAGACCTAACATGTCTAAGGGTAGCAATCGAGTTTGGTGTATCTGAAAGAACGAGGGGAGAAGGGGAGGGGTCGTCTCTGGGATTCAAACTTTTGACTAGGAAACAAAAAATATCTGATGTGGACAACACATGACTTCCTTGTACGCCTATTAAACTATAAATCGGTGGCTCAAAAAAGTGATCCTCAATTTGGTTACTAGTTTCCGAAGATAGCAATATCTCAAAAACGACACTCGGCGTGGCGACATCCATCTATTGACACACACACACAAACAGAGAGGAAAACCAGTATTTTACACTAAGTTTTAACACTTAAAACAAGTAATAAAAATGTTTTATTGAATTGAAAACCAAATTGCGTTTGTAACCTTTATTACCGAAACATATGATTTATGTATTTAATTTAAATATAATTTTTGATGTAAGCTTATTATGACCTTCAAGTAAAGTACCCTTTTCGGCTCACCAATTTTAACCAAAATATAGTAAATACATTCACATCAATATAAAAGTCCTATTTACCAAATTTGAGATGTTTTACATTATATTTTAATATAATTTTTGATAAAAGTCTAATATGACCTTCAAGTAAAGTACCGCTTCCGGTTTTCAAATTTAGACCAAAATCTAGTATGTCATTTATATCACTATATAAGTTATAAATACTAAATTTGAGAAGTTTTGCAAAGTATTTTAATATAATTTTTTATGGAAAACAATTCTGACCTTCAAGTAAAGTACCACTTCCGGTGACTAAGCAGTGACCAAAAAGAAAGGTTCACAAATAGATTTTACAGCAATCCTAAATAAAAAATTTTAACTTTCTACGGCTAACCGTTTTTGAATTATGCGAAATACGAACGAACGTACTTATGTACAGACGCCACGACGAAACTAGTCAAAATGGATTCAGGGATGGTCAAAATGGATATTTCCGTTGAAATCTGAAAACCGAAAATTTTCGCGATTACAATACTTCCTTTACTTCCTACAAGGAAGTAATATATCTTTTGCGTAAGCTATTACTGTGATTTTTTTAATTGCGTGAAACTCTAATTTTTACAAATTAAGTATTTCTAAGTTCGTATCAAAGGACATTTTAAAGATTTTTTTTCGTTCCTCTTCATTTTTTACCATCTGTCGAATATAAAATAACATATTCTGATTGGCTGGCTAAAAGATAAATTATACAAGTCAGATAGATATACTGTACTTGGTAGCACTTTTAAGTTTTAGAAGGAGAAATTTTAAAGACTTGGTTATTTTTAAAAATTTTCAATTTTTTTTTAAAAATTATATCTTGATCTAATACAGGAAGAGGTTATAGGAGTTAATGGAAAGAATCAATTTAGCAAAAGGGAAAAAAAATAAAAATAAAAAGAAGAAAATTAAATGAAAACCGCTAAATTTATATATTTATTATGTATTATGGATGATGTAATTATGCTATAACTTATATATTTATAAGTTTTGCAAATTGTCAATAAGATGTTAACAGTATGCCGTGTGTATAGCAACACAATACCTTTAGATATATATATAGATATATAATGTCTTCCCAAAAATATATAACACACAAAAAAAAATTTAACTGACAGAGAATTATTTATCGGTTCATAACAAATAATGATAAACACCGAATGTAATAATCTTTTCATTTATTAAACATGCTATTTTCTTAACGTTGAATGACGGCACATGCTTAGTTTTTATAATGGTATTAAAACTAGTTCATACTTTGAAACTATTTTATCGCGGAAAATTGTTTTACAACGACATATCATACACATAAAAAAAAAGGTTAAATTCATTCATTATTTTTTAATATTGAATGCATATTTCGAATGTTATGTGCATGTACTAAGTCCACTCATAATTTTTTTTTCTTATCTTTTTTATGGGTTTCAAATGTTTTCAAATTAAGAATAATGTTGTCTAACTCTATACTTAGAAGCCTTTTCTTTTAACTTAATAAGCAACTCCGTGCATCCTTGAGCCAAATATTAAGTTTTTTTAAAGAATACTATTTTTTTTTTTTCGAAACAACCGGTTTAGTCGAATTTGGTATCTCCAAGCATTGTTGAATGTGTTAACATAAGCAGTAGTCAGTTTTTTTGTATTGGGCGTACATAGAGTATAATGAAGAAGCTAATACTTCCTCTTGAAATACACCTGTGAAAACTAAGCTGAAGAAAAATCTGAATTTATGAACAAGTTTGTTTGCATGTTTTTTGAGTGATATTTAAATACATGTTTGGAGATAGAATTAAATTAAATTTTGAATTGCTCAATTTTGAGTATTTGGGTGGTGTAACATGCGCTATAGCTTGGATCGCTTCATAATCAATTGACATCCGCATGATGGTATAGAAGGATCAATCTGATTAGGGATTGATAAATAATTTATCAATATACTTGTTACCACACAGATATATATATATATATATATATATATATATATATATATATATATATATATATATATATATGTAATAATAATAAGTTTATATGATTGTCTGTATTTATGATGAGTATTGTTGGTAAGCTTTGAAGTCTGCCTTGATATTGCTAACACCCTCTGCGCCACATGTTGAAGGCATAGGCTAGAAATTTATCCCCCAATAGAAATAAATCAGCCCTCCATTTGATGATTTTACCACATTGTACTGTGCCCTATTCATAGAGTGATTTATGGGCCCTATGCCTTCAGTATCCTCTCTCTCCAGCACTTTACTGGCGTCCTTTTAATTTCCTTAGCCGGATATCGTGTAGTGGTCGAAGATTTAGGGCCTTTTTCATCTAAAATTTATATGACCCTAGATATGGCCTATAAAATTGATTTTATAATCGTTATATCCTCTTTCCAAGCATTCATGGGTATATTATATAGCTAGCTTGAGAAGTTGTTGAACCTATTATACTAAAATATTATTTAAAATATATTGTTGTGATAATACAGTGTTTTTAGATTGAATAATATTTAATATGAACTTTTTGGATGAGAACTTTTCTTTAGTAAACTCCTCTCTTCCACTCCCTCCCTCCAAAAAAAAAATTAAATTAAATATATATAAATATATATATATATATATATATATATATATATATATATATATATATATATATATATATATATTTATATATATATATATTTATATATATATATATATATTTATATATATATTTATATATTTATATATATATATATATATTTATATATATATTTATATATATATTTATATATATATACACACACACACATATATACCGTCAACCGGGATGAGAATGGCAAAAATTAGGGAAAATGTGAATTTGGCCATCAAAGCCTTTCCGGTCAATTTCTTTTCTAATTTACTGGTGGTTTTGTTTGAGCTTAGATCGTTGTATACAATTTTATATGCTTTCAATAATTTTATTTTTATATTTTCATGCAAAAATAAATTAAGCCGATGTTTGTATTTCATTTTGTACCAAATATTTTTTCGCACCTGTCATATTAAGAAGATATATATAAACATTATTTTTTTTTAATTATTAAGAATTAATAATACTATTTATTTGTATTATGAGTATTGATCGTAATTAGTATTGTATTATTTCTTGTTTGTCTTATATTGAAGAAAAATGTTTTGATTAAAATAAATCGTATATCAATTTTTTTTCTTGATTTCTATTCCCATTGCACACCTAAATAATGGCGGAAATCCCATGAAGATATTAATCTTTTTCTAATCCTGTCTACGTTTAATTGAATTGAATTAAGTTTCTCCTTTCCAATGTAATTTAAAAATAAATTTAACATCACATGAGCAATAAAAATATTCAATCAGCATAACACAAATAAAACAAGATTTTATATCCGATCGTAAAATCTCAATATTTTCATTTTTATATCACCTCTTTTTTTTTTTCAATCCTATAAAAACCTTTGTTCCTCCAATCTGAGAAAATCAATTTTTCTCTGCTTTTGTTAGTCACGTGTTTAATAAAATCTCTCGGTTTTATCTAGTCCCTTGTTTTTTTTTTTACTTGTGGGTGGAATTGAAGAAACATTTGATTAGATAAACAGCTTCAATCCTATAAAATTTTTATCTTTTTTTTTTTGGACTTTATATTTTAACTTATATTTTGTATTTTTGTATCGAAACAGATGGACTAAAGATTTTTAAAATGATTTTATTTTTTTTAAATAGAAAATTTGTAAAATATTCGTTTATTGTATAAATTCAAAAAGAATAATTATTGTTATAAAAGAACAGATATTTAAAAAATAAATGGAATGAAACATATGGTTCTTTGGTAGTTTGGATAAATATATATAGTGTGATTCAATTTAATATCTGATTAACTTATTTTTTTTTAGCGTAGAATTACGTTACTCCATCTCAGTTGTTAGAACAGAGAAATTTTCAGACGCTTTTGTTGTCGATTTTAAACGCTCATAACTCTGCATCTATAAATGATAGAAAGCAAGGATTGGTATCATTTTACAGAGAAAATGTGCCATTAGAGATGCAAAAAGAATTTTTGGATTTGGACTTAAGGCGGAAGAACAGTATGCGAGTAAAGCAAAGCATTTTTGAGTGTTGACTTGATGACGTCACCGCTCCCAACAATATATTTCTGTTTCTTCTGTATCTTCATTCGCGAAATTGCCATATTATAATAATATACCTACTTTACTATTCGTTTTACTTGCATTCTCAGTTATTCTATGCATTTGAAATTTCGCGAGTATATGTTTTATAGTATCAGTCTGATTTTTTACATATATTTTTACCAGTTCCTTAAAAAATATCTACAGTATTTTTGTCAGAGATTAAAAATAATTTGTTAGAAACTTCTGACTAGTTTAAACGTTATCAACGCCTGCAATAAAAAGTTGATAAAGGTATCTTTTTGCTATATTTTTGTATTCACACCTGTCAAAAATGTTGACAACAATAATTTTGCTGGTTAAAAATTTTATATTGTACATTATGGACATGACAGAGAGAAATACCCAGCGGCATCTGTCCCTGTCTTGATTACTGTATTCAGTTAGGCAAGGAAATCCCTCATTCAGCTCCTTTTCAGCCTTCTGCGAGTGTTGTCTGGCATGTTGGTTGTGGCCATGTGAGTGAATTTGGATATCCGTGTAAGTTATCGTGAAATCGTTTGTAGTGGGACCTAATTGGGCTTTAGTTATATTTCTAAAAAATATTGACTGAAAATTTTTAAGTTTACGTATGAGTCTTTTTGGTTGTCCCGTATATCTGTGATGCTTAGGTCCTTTTCACCAAAAAAGTGAAAGTGTTCAATTTCTGTATTACGAAAAATACAAAATAATGTATTACATGTAATACAAAGAAATCAAAGGATAATTTTAAAAAACATATTTCTATAATATTGATTTTAATATTATTTTTATGCAGTATCTCTATTTATCAAAAATGTATTAAAATTATGTCAGCATATAAGTTTGGGTATAGAAAAGACAGTAGATGGGAGAGAAGTGTGTGTGGTTTTCAATTTAGAACAGAAAGGAGTGAACAATAAAGCAAATTCTTATCAGTAGAGCGCAGCACTCTCCCGCAGTTCGTTTCAGTTTCTCCTCAGGTCTAAATAATATTGTTTATGTTTTTCTTTTTTTGTGTTGGTTTTTTTCTCCTTTTTCTTTGTTAGAACTTTTCAATGTTTTTTTCTCATCCGTTTGCAAAGTTTTTTAATATTTAAATAAATTCCGTTAAAAATTATACATAAAATGATAATAATGGCAGACCTGTTTACTTAAATGTATTATTATTAAATTGAGAAAACTATCATTTAAAAAAATATTGAGCTGGTCAGAAATAAAAAAATATATACATATCTAAGCTTTTAAAAAAATTATATTAAAATAAATAGATAAAATACAATTATATTTTAATTGATACTACATTTGTAGATAAGCGCCTATCAAAGGAAAAGATACTGAACCGCCTAAAAGATCAGTAGTGCAAAATAGTATATCCTTTGCGCCGTACTGAGTTCTGGATATGTTGTATGTATTTCCAAGTCAGTTCTAATCATTAGCAAATCAATTGTCACCTTTTCCATTTCAACAGTAACTTTTTCCATTTTAGCAACTCATTCCAATTCAGGTGTATCTAAAATGTACGAAATGTTTCGAAGCACGCATTAGTAAAATAAATAAGAAAATTTATTCATATAAAAATGAAATTTTGTTACTGTAGAAAAATTATGATTTATGTAAGATATGTTTTTCCTGACGTAATTTTCAAAATATATGCAATTTTCTTCAGTTCATAAATAATTGTTTTCAATCTACCTCAACTTGTCGTAAATTAATAAGATTGCGGTAACATTGAATTATCTTAGTAAAAGTTATTTTTCACGCCTAGGCTCAAAATTGAATATTTTATGGGGGTTCCAGAAATTGAAAATATATAAAATAAAATCGAGCATGTCAGATCATTGTGTAAGTGAAATATATTTTCAGAAAACAAATAAATACACTCATATTTATTCTAATATTTTATTCATATAAATTGTATTTGTGAATGCCTCTAAACATCAGATTTAATTAAAATATCTTAATTTTAACACCATACTGCTTCGTAAGGACGTTCATTGGAATTTTCATCCTTTAAGGAACTAGAACTTAAATATATTTATTTAGTTATTCAGAAATAATTAATGGTGGCTACAGCCTAGAAATGGACATGAAAAAATACATATCTTCAACAAAATGTGTATTTTGTTTTTTTAATTAGCTCGAATGTTAGATTGTAGTTATCTAGTGTAAATTTCTTATAATTACTTATACTTTATCTGTAGAAATTAAAATCATCTCTAAAGTGATGCAAAAAGTGTTTAAAATAAAGTGAAACTTGTTGGTCCACAAGTGTTGCATAAATTTTGAAAATTACCCCTGAATTACTTTTTACTTCATCAAATATCTCAGGTAAACTTATTATGTGCTAGAAAAAGAGAAGAATTAAAACAATAGTTTCTTGTTTAATTATAAATGAGCAATGAATCTATTTAAATTGTATATATATTAAGCCTTATAGATTGATACGTATGTTATGTATTTGTTACCACTGATTTTATATTTCGCACTTTGTAATGATAAAATACTATATAATAGGTTCATCAAAAATTAAAATTTTTAAGAGAATCGTTTATTTTCATTTGATTGAACTACCAAGTTCTTGGAAACGAAATCGATCTTGAAGGAAAATAAGTTCTTCTGTATGCTGGAGTTCTGCCGAAATTGACCCAATCAGATTATATTTCCTATCCTAAAGGCGATCGCCCAGTTCAAATGCGCTTCGTGATTGGTCCGTGTAGGGGATGTTTTGACTCAACACATAAATCAAAGGTCCTGTTCCCTCTCTAATTTGGCTATGTTGCCCCCTTGTCGAAGTGACCACTGCCTCTCCACAACAGGCAGACCACGACACCGAATAATCTGTTTTTATCGTGTTAGCATCCTAGAACAGTTCCCTTCATTAATTAAGGGACATCAATCATTAATATCGAATTGATTAACACCAACAACAATTTATGTAATCGACCTAATCCTATTTGAATAAAATAAAATATATGTTTGGTGATTTAAGGTGATATAAATTAACGAAGGCTGGAAATATTTCACCAATGGTTATTTTATTTTTTTGCCACTTTAAGCCATCCTCATACATATCTGGAAAAGCCCTTGTTTAGTTAATTCAAATTATTATATTATTATTTTTTTTTTTTATTTTTGTTGTTTTATTTTTTTATTTTTATTGTTTTTTATTTTTGTATATTTGAGACTGTTTTCAACGTGATGTATTAATTTATCATAAATTCATCAAAGACTCAGGAGTTAAATTAATACATCACGTTGAAAACAGTCTCAAATTAAATATATATGAAGCAATTGAAATTATAAAATCTTTGATCCTTCTATACCATCATGCGGATGCCAACTAATTTAACGTGGGATTAAATATTATCCATTGATCTATAAATATAATTTGGGCTGGTGGAAATAATACTAGTGGACTGTATGACATTTATATATTTAAAACCAAATTAAACATTAACTTATATTAAAAAAAAAAAGGTGAACTTAAATAAATTTGGATGTATTTGCATTAAATTATGATGAAAGAAAAAGGAAACTTGAATTTTTGCCCGATCTTGCCAACTCATCGCTCCTCTATTCCTCAGCTTAGCTGTAGGTGAGCTCTTGAACTCAATAATTTTCTTGTGGTGAAGAAATAAATAATAATACTTCACAAATTTCTTGGGTACCCTATAATTTTTCCTGCTCTCACTCACAGTAGGGGTTGACTCTGCAGGCCGTTTCTGCTCAGCAAAATGGTCAAGAAAATGGTGTTATACTTTGGTTTATAAATTAAAATTATGATCTCTCAACAAGGCTTATTTGTTTTTGAATTAATTTCATACTATTATTAAATAAAAAGTCACTGCACCGCTATTTCATTTTTTATTTATTGGCTCTTTTACAGTTAATTTAAATATTAAGGATTATAAAATAAATAACATAGAATTTAATTAAAACTAATATAATTTTTTATAATTGATCATAATTTTGGGAGCGGAGTAGCTTAGTGGTAAGGAAGGCACTGTGTTACCATGCTCTCGATACCGGGCTCGAGACCGGCTGAGACAGATAATTATTTATTCTGTTACCAGTCGCTGATCGACCCTGTGGGATCGGGAGACCCCTCCCCCCACTGGGGATCACGCAGCCTCTATTAATTGGGTACCCTTAATTGGGGAAAAAATCTCGGCCAAACCACCTCCTTGCACAACCGTTGGCTTAGAAACAGTACGATCCTTACCTAGTACAGAACCCAATACCCTTCATGGGTTGTAGTGGTACAGGTTTATTTTTTTTTTATAATTAATTTAATTATTTTTTAAATATTTATTTTTTATTGTTTCAAATTTGCACCTAGCAAATTTGATGTCGTTTTTCTTCTATGTCCCTGTTCTGCCTGATTGTGTGTCTTGAATTTTGTCTATAAATTTTTATTTATGTCTTGTATTATGGGTGAACCAGGAGGTCTCTTGGTCATTGCCTTTTGATCCTCCGTCTAAGTAGAACGGGTAACAGAGAGAGTAAAAGAGATAAAACTAATGGATAAGGGTGATTTTGAGTAGAAGAGTTAAATGGGGTACGTGTGTCGTGATTGTAAGATGTAATTGATGGAATTTCCATGCCATTGTGAGCGTACGTGTACGTATTCGAAATATACAATGGAGTATTTAAATTTTGTCTTGTAATTTTGGATTGTGTTGTTTGTCTGTATCTTGTGTGTGTGTGGATGTGTTTTGCTGAAGCCCAAAGTTCTGCTTCGTTTGTCCAAATAGGTCTTAGTACTGTAGTGTAGATTAGACATTTTTTTCACAAGTTTTGTGAGGATCTGTAGTCCGGAAGATGTGATTGTTTCGTCTTTTCAGTTCTTGCCTTTTTTATTTTATATGTTTGTTCCATGTGAATCTTTTGTTCAAGTTTAGTCCGAAATACCGTATATAGTGTTTCGTAGGTACAGATTTGTCTATTGTTACAGCTGGGAATGCAGCTTTCCGAAAGGATAAGCTGATGTGACTTGATTTTGTGGCGTTGATCTTGATTTTCCATTTGTAGCAACCTTTTTTTTATATCGAGAATATGATTTCGCAGTGCAACAGATGCTATGGAAGGATTTTTGTGGGAAGAAACAATGGAAGTATCTTCAGCAAAAGTATAGATGCTGGTGCAAGGGTGCTCCAGAAAGCCAGAGGTGTAAAGGGAGTAGAGATTTTAATTTTTAATATTTAAACTGTAATTTAATTTAATTATTTGAAACTTTCATAGCACCTTTGTGGGCGTACTTAGGGTATGCTAGGAAATTTTTAAAACTTAATTAATGATACGTATTTTATAATTTAGTAATGACAATGTCCTATCATCATATCTTAGTTTTTATAAATAATGAAACTAATTAATAACCAAGACCTATTTGAACAACGCTACCATAAATATATTTGCCAAAAATTAGCAAATTCTCCTTTTCATGTATTGTTGGTTGATACCCATATATCGCGCTAAATAAAGTTTATAATTTTTCAGGAAATTATAAACTTTGGCATCGTCTCTGAACATTAGCCAACAAATGATTTTGAAAAATGGGTAAAATTGCTTGTATAATTTTCCCTGGTGATGTTTTTTGAGAAAAGTATTTTTATAAATTTGAATTTTCATTGCTTTTAATATTGCTTTTGGGTTTTTTCAAGTACAAAAAGTCATTTCATTAGCGAGACATTTTGCGTATTGATTTTATGAAGTTATAAAAAAATTAAATTATATATATGCATATTCTGTGTATTTTATATATATATATATATATATATATATATATATATATATATATATATATATATATTAGATATAATCTATATATATAGATAGATAGATAATTTGCATTGAAACCACAAGCTTGATGTAAGGGCTTAGAAGTTTAAAACTATGTTAGTTCAAGTTTTATGACAGAGTATACTGACAAGATTCGAATCTCCCAATTTAAGGTCGAATTCCCTTATAACTTATCAATTTTATGGCATAGTGTTGAAATTTTAAATTGTTTCCATTGTGGATTCTAATAGCATATTCATTAGAAAAGACGCCGCCAAATTAACAATATAAAATTAATAGAATTTTTAATTTTGGCAATTGAGTCCTACCTCTAAGTCAGTAGAGTAGCAATCTCAATTTCTGTCCGCTCTACCAAGTTATTTTGGATTTATTTTTAATGAATGGTTTTTGTACTACTTATATATATATATATATATATATATATATATATATATATATATATATATATATATATATATATATATATATATATATATATATTAATATACTAGAGCGACAGCTCAAAATGAGACATAAAAGATTGTTAGGACATAAATGAAAAATTCCAAACAAGAAGCCAAGAATCTCAAAAATAACATAAAAAAAATTATCTGTCGATATTTCGCCAATTCAGGCATCATCAGTACAGAAGGAGAGAAAGAAAAAAAATAAAGAAAAAACCTACATAAAGAACAAAGTGCAGCACATCTCACATCCACAGTCAAAAAAGACACTAACCGGAGACAGCACCCCACACCAAGACACCCAGACACATTCTGAGGAAAAGGGAGGTTACATGAAAACAGCTGGGTAAAGTTGAATTACTAACAGTTGTTAGTATAAGATTAAATATTAAAATTTATTCTGTTCTTTTTGTTTTCTTTTTTTTGAACAAACCCAACCATCCAAATTTAATCCGAACTATGTATTTAGTTTCCGTCATTGCATTATTTTAGAAAGACAATTCTGATTATTCAATCAAGAAAACAAAAAATTAAAGCCCAATAAAGTGATTTATTTCAATATAAAAAAATATTTTTTATAATATTTATGTTTTAGATGAGAATGTTTTTTTTTTTAGCCGAAGTCCACGCGAACGTTTCAATATTTTCAATACTTTGTTTCCTTATAAAATTCAGTTGAACATTATTTTCCTGTTTCAATATTTCCCTTTCCGTCATATTATAGAACTTATCTTTTCTAAAAGAACACGTGCATCGCTTCAATGATTCGGTTAGAGACTTATAAAGATATTCTTCAGGCGGTAAAAAAATAAAAATAATAAAACGGTGCATGTTATTGTACTACGGTTTATTATTTGGAGATATTTGTACTAATTTTTCATTAGTGTACATATTTATTACCAGTTTTTTTTTTTAAGTCCGATATAATTATTATGAAACCGTTATTCCCGTACAATGTTCTCCTGTCTTTATAAATGGCCGAAATATGAGCTTATGTGACATTTAATCGGCTGCCATTTTGAAACAAAATGGCGTATGGTAATGTCGAATTCGGAGGATCATCTATTCGCGACCTGTGACTGGTGCGTTCTTTGTATCTTCATGACGTAAAACCTCAAATTTTGAGGGGTGAAGTTTATTTTATTTTTTTTCCTTGGACGATAACAAATGTTCATTTTTTAATATAATAGACCAATAAAGAATAAAATGAAATAGAAAAAAAACACATCGATTTATCTGTTCATTCATTCATTTAAACAGAGTTAAAGTTATTTATTACTTTAGCAATATTTGATATTTGCCTTCAATGAGGAACAATAAACATTATCACTTCATTATAATATGTATTTCTCGATACAGTTTCAATTGTTTCAGACAATACGGAAACTTTTGTTCAACGTTACTTGACTTCTAAACTCTGACTTAGTTCGTGGGTGTCTGTAATAGAAATGAAAGTGTAAAGTGATAAAGCAGCTCATTGTGAGCTGTGGCGAAGTCTTTATCTGAGCGACCCATCTAGCTTGCTTATTGTCTCATAAACCCTTACTCAATCTCTCAGCAAATACTATTCGTTAAATTTATATCCTTCGCCTCCTCTTGTTGTTTTAGGCAAGGATTATTGTGAAATTAATATTTTTTATTATATTTATTTAGGATTTGTTTTTAGGGAAGAATGCTATAAAAATTGAGTCTATCTCTAATTAAATAATAATCTTTAACATGCGTACGCATTGTTTTTATAACATTAACACTAATATCAATAAACAGGGTGTCCCATTTAAAACGATAGAATGTCAATTTTCTCAAAAACCACTAATAACTAACAACTAAATCACTAAAGGTATAGAAGATATGAATAGGGCAAAATTTGAATACTTTTTCCCCTACTATTACTTAGTGTAATCTATTTTTCAATTTACCGTTAGTAAGTACAATTTTTTTTTCACAAAAAGTAGGTTGGGGCTCCATTACGTTACCATGTTTTTATAGGATACTCTAGCGTTTTTTTATAATACAATACAAATGTAGAAAAACTTAGCTTTATATTTTTCATACTGTTCTTAGAATTAGAGATACAAGGGTTCAATTTGAGATAACAATTTCGAATTTCATACGTTTCTAATCATTGTATCTCCGTAAATTAAAGCAATAATTGGAACGGACATTGGAAATTATCCATTAATTTCACAAAAAAAACATATATGAAAAGATCTTTTTTTTCTTCTTTTTTTCACAGCAAATGATAAACATACATCCATTTTAATAAAAATAAAATACTTCAGCTTTGAAAAACAAATTTTTTTTTTTTTTGTCTTATTAACACTTTAATTTATTATCAACCACCAGTCATTATCAAAACCAGATTTTCTTCTAGTTTTATTTTATTTTTTTGTTCGTGCTCTCAAAAAAAAAAATTGCACCACTTCTTCTCATGCACAATCCCATCCGTTCTTCTAATCTGATGGCAGCTTTTATAACCATTTGGGGAGTGCATGATTCGCAGGCATTGATTATTTTATTCATAAGGTCTTCAGGGCCATGGCGTGGCATAGACTTCTTTTTCAGTGTATTCCAAAGGAAAAAATCAAGGGGCGTTAAATCAGGGCAACGTGTGGGGGGCCAAGATGCATGCGCTCCTCTGCCAATCCTCCTCGCAAACATTTCCTTGACTTCTCTTCTTGAATTGCGTGAAAAATGAGCGGGACAACCATCGTACTTGAACCACATTGTTCTGCTCACATCTATGGTAACATTTTATGATAAAGTTGGAACAATGTCCCGAATAATAAAACTGTAAATTTGTCCATTTACTGTTCCTTGAAAAAAAGGCTGACCAATGATCTGTTTATTTAATAACCCACAGTAAACGTTTATTGTGACGGTGCTGCCGGTCAACTTCAAAGTAACAAATGTGAAAAAAAGTTTTTGATCCATACTGTACTGGACTATACTCATTTCTGTCTTTTGTTACTTTGAAGAGCGTATATTTCTTAAATTATAACCGATACGGATAAAAAATAATAGGAACATTGTCATAAAGTTTTTAGCTAGAAGCAACCATTTTCGAGATATAAACAAAAAACCGAAAAACATGACCTCTCCCCTCCTCTCTTTGCCTCTATTCTTAAATCCCAGAACTTTAAGTATATTTACCTCTTAACTAGTTCAAACGAAGCCCTTGAGTCAATTTTGGCCGTCTTGTCATTTCCGTCAACTCCTGCCCTCTTTTGAGAGTTCATAGACTGAAGTATATAAAATAATTATTAGGATATAAATGGATGGATCCAAACATCAAGTCTAGTATATCTAAAATAATTGTAAATAATTAACCTTTCGACTTTGAACCTATTCAGGACAGAAAATTTAATTAATAAAAAGTTAAAACATGAAATAAAAAAGATTGTATCATATTAGTATATATCTCACATCTACAGTCTAAAAAGACATATCTGTCGGAGACTACCTCACACCAAGAAATTCATACACATATCCGCTATGTGTAGCTTAATATTAATATTAAGTTACGTTAAAACCTGCATCGTGTAAAAATACACAAAATTCAATATTACGTGCTAAACTAGGCTAAAAATCAGTATACTAAAATATTAAACGTTAAAAGTAACGTAATTAACACATAAAGTTATCAAAAAGTATAAAAACTATTGTTATCAACAAGCATTTATTTTTAAAAAAATTAATCTATTGTGGTTGCAATATTTTAAGCCCATTTCGATTTTTCTTGCCTTTTAAGAGCCTTAACATCAGGTTAGTAGGTACATATAGGACATTCAAACAATAAATGATAAAGGATTTTTCCCCTAAAATTTAATAAACAAGCCGTTTTATTTCAGACGTTTAGGGAAAATGATTTTTCATTTTATTTTTATAAACGGAAAAATGGCTGATATGATTCCGACCGATTAAATAAGCTTTCCAATCAGTAAAGTAGCATACGGCTGGAAGAGATTAAAAAAATACATTTGTAAGAGCAAAGAAAGATATGTTTGGGGAGAAATGAAGTGGAAAGGGTATGGAGGGGGGAGGGAGAAGGTTCCTTTTGGCATTTTTTTTTCCACTTCCTGAAAAAGTAATATTCTACGCCTTCGCATGTTCTTTGCTGAATAAGAGATATGCAAATAAACGCGAATCGATGCCGCTTATCCAGACGACATGGTATGCATAAATTTCAGCAGAGTATTTTCTAAATTTACTCAATATAGTAGTTTATTTTTGTTTTTGCTTCAACTCTTCAACTCTTAAACTATGATCTTATCTGTCAGGAAAATAGTGACAGACAACATGATATGACTGGCATGGGGAAGGACAGTATACAGTAGCACTTCTTCCTGTCTTGATTTTGGTATTATAAATCACGAATGGAGATCTCTCATCCTCCTTTTAGAGGAGACTACCTCGTGTTACCAAATAATCAACAACCATCGTCCTTTCTATATCTGCAATTTCCTCCAAATCAGGTCATATATCCACACTCTTACCACATGATCTCGACCCTCTGACCTATATACCCTTTTTCACAGATCTGTTTCATTTCAACAATCCTTGATTGTCCGTTCCACCACTTTCTGAAATTCCTTCCCTCTTAAAATTCGGCATTTTCCCTCCCCCCTTATGCACATTTAAAACCCTCTTATTCCAGTTCCTCTTCACGATCCAGGCAGGTGCTGGCTAATGATATATGATGAAATCCTTATTTTCGCTCTACTAATAACTTTTTTGTTATTATTAACATATATTTCAATCCACTTTTCCGTTTTTTTCTCTACTTATACTAGAAGAGTTCTTTCTTGTTTATGTTACTCTATTTTCTCAACTTCAAGCTCTTTTTTACAAAATTGTAATGTAGTCTTTATAGAGTTTATTCCACATTTACGTTTTTGTATATAGATTACGATATATTTTCTTTCTATCCACAAGATTATGTGCGGATTCGAAAGCCTTGTATCACATCAACCGGAGACAAGCGCACACATAAAAAAAAAAAAAAGCCTGTACCACTACAATCCATGAAGGATCTTGGGTTCAGTACTTGTTAAGGACCGTACTGTTTCTAGGCCAACGGTTGTGCAAGGAGGTGATTTGGCCGAGAACACGCTCAACCGCCAGATTTTCCCCCAATTAAGGGTACCCATTTTATAGAAGCTGGGTGGTCCCCAGGAGAGTCTTCCGATCTCACAGGGTCGATCCAAGGATGATAACAGAATAAATAATTATCTTCCACAGCCGGTCTCGAACCCGGGACCGAGAGCATGATAACTTAGTGCCTTACCACTGAGCTACTCCGCTCCCAAAATTATAATCAATTATAAAAAATACGCACATCTGCTGAAGAAAAAGAGAAGCTAGATGACAAAAGCTGAAAGGTTAAATTAAAAACAGCTGATCATCAGAAAATAGAAAATATAAATATTAAACAACCAAAATAGCTCATTAGGTGTATTCAAAATTTATATACCTAATTAAATATCATAGATTTTGTTGTGAATGATATAATATCCGTTTTTATCTTAATCCCGTGATCCGACATTCCCTACTAGCTGTGGTATGCAATAAGGTAGATCCCAAGTTCCCAATATCAGCGGGGCATTTACATAAAGTTTAACGATTTGCATACGTGTCACACGAGATTTCCGTTTCTATTATTAGATTGTCTTCGTCGTATGAATTATTATTTCACAATTCCAGTCTTAGCTGTAAGAAGGTAAAAGTCATTCTACCGGACCATTGTCCACTGTTGACTCAAACTATATTTTTATCTATATTAAAAAACTTCGTAGACAACAGTCGCTATTCTTTACAATATCGTCTTTTGTATTTCTTCAACTTTCTTGTTCGCTTCTTTCAGAGCCTTTATTGAATTAGTTTCTTTAGGAATTGAACCATTGCTGGACTGTAAATTCGGGAATAATTTTACTTCCTTCAGCCTTGTATTTGTATCCGTATTATCTTAATACGATATCCTATTGTTATGATTAATCATTATTAGTTTTATAATATTATCGCATTGTGCAACTAAATACAAAACTGAAATTAAGATTTTTACTTTTTTTTTTTTAATTTATTTTTTATACAACTTCAGTTAGCTTTTACTATTGTTCTTTTTATCTTTTACATGCAGTAAAAATAAAACCCAATTAGAACTATTATTTACTAACCGAGAATTCCGGGTTGTAATGTATTACAATATAAGGTTTAATTTAAAAAATCGGTTAGAGGATTTGTCCTATTATTTTGTCTTATTCTGTAAATTATAATAATAAAACAAAAAAATATGTAAGAAGAATTACTTCTAAGTGAAAACTTAATATTTAAATGACACAATAAACACATAAAATATAAAAAGAAGAAATCATTATATCACACTAGATTAAAAATTCCACTCGTACTAAAAACTAGATCAAATTTTTTCTGAACAGATTTAAAAAGTTAGAGAACAGTAGAAAGAAATTGAAACAGAGTTGCTTACATTGTTGGAAGGTTTTTTTTTTTTTTTCTCCACAGTATTTGTATCATATTACAGAAACTTAGCTTAACATATTTAGTTAATGAGTAAATATTATGTCTATTTTTTTTGTCTGCAAATATTGAAATCGCACCTGTCAAGACCCTATTAGAAATCACCAATTTCCTGGTTTTATGGATTTTTGTTAGGAAAATTTCTAGTTTTGGTGAGTAGTCCCTTTTGGCTATAACATATATTGAGATGAGTATGCCCAAATGAGATTATGTAGTTTTAAAAATTTGGAAAATAATGAGTAAAGTACTTAAGGGTCTTCCAATTCATTTAAACTTTAGGGGTCCAAGTCATCCTGCTTGCTTCCGAAGGTACAGCATCTCACAAAAATATTCGTAATTTATTTTAAATTCTTCGAATTATAGAAATTTGATCGTATTTTTTTCGTTCTTTCAATGGTTTCCCAAACGGAAAAAACTTTAAGAAAAGGAAAGAAAAGAGATCAATTTTTTTATTATTTGAAGAATTCAAAATAAATTCCGAAACTTTTTGTGAATCACTTTAAGTCCAAGTGTACTTTGTTGTCGATATAAGTAGGAGATCAGGTAATTATAATTATAATAATAAACTCTTTATTTATTCCGGGGCCTCTAGAAAAAGTCCCATTAGAATAACAATTTCAGGCAGTGATATGTTGGCCTCAGAGCCTTAGAGTAGATGAAATAGGAAACATGTGAGTTAATAGATAATAAAAAGAAAAGTCAACAAATATGTACAAATGAAAATTATAACATCATAATGCAGTAACTTCTAGTATAAGAAATAGGCACTGATGACCTGAGTGTTTACGTCTTAAAATGAAAACTACAAGAACTTCTAATATTAATAAGATAAAACATAAATTAGAAATGAAGTAAGAATAGTTAACAAGGGACAGATTGAATAAACGGGATTTGAAGGTGGGAAGAGTATTGGAGCGGCTGATGGAAGAAGGAATAGAATTCCATAAGGATGAGAAGCGGACGAGAGAACATCTGTCGAAAGCTGCGGATCAGTGGACCACTTTATATAAATCTGAAGGCCGAGAAAAGGTATAACGAGAATGAATAGAGGATTTGAATTGAAGGAGGCCAAAGATGTACAATGGACGGCGAGATTTTATGACTCGGCAGAGGAAGGATGCTTGGGTACTTTTTTTTCATGATTTTTTTGAATTTTTCGGACTGATTACCAGTCTTGTAATTTACTTAAGTGATCTAAAGTTTGTGAAGCCTGTATAGGATCTTGATTGTTTTTTTTGGATCGTATCGTAAGTGTAGTAGTCAGCGAGTTCTTGTTAACATGAGCGTCGGATGTATAACGTATAGTAAAGGAGTCAGTATTGAATCTTGGAATATTCCTGCCTGGACTATACGAATGGATTCCAAACGGAATAAGGAAAACCTTCTCTTTTTAATGATTTTTGTATTATTGGATAATATTCAATAATGAGTATTGTTCAAAGCTATTTACTTAATGCTTGATTCATACATTCATATATTAATAAGCGGATGTATTTTATTTGATATTAATATACCTATTTTCCATCCCAAGTTTTATTAGTTCTATGGCGACGGGAAATGTTTAAAATATTTCTAAAATCAAATTTCATTAACTTTTATATGGACATTATTTATTACTATAGCTATAGAAATGTCTTGAACATATTACTGCTGTCCATAAGACAGTATTATACTTGCACCGGAGTTGACCTATTTGGCTTAGATAACTAGCTACTTTTGCTCAAGTTGCAATTACTGAGGCGCCAACTCGAAGGCTGCTGTAGTTGGACTACAGTTTAAAGGGAAGAGAATATTGAGGGCTCCGTCAAAGGCAACTTCGTCAAAGAAGATAACACGATTAATTGTCAAAGTATAGTCATCCATCAGATTAAAATGATCACTTAGCCGATCAAACTAAATTTTATCGCGCTAACTCAATCCTAGTGATAGGTACTTAATCATGAATGAAAGGATTTTAATAGATTTAATATTTCTTTTACATCGAGTAGGAACGTCAAAGTGAAACATAACTTTTATTAAAACGAAGGCGTGTTGGCCGAGCGTGTTAAGGCGTCATCCATGAGCTTGAGTAGGTATCTCCGGAAGGGGACCTTTCTCCAAAAAAATGTTGAAGAACAAACACAAAGATATACATAAGAACAAAAGGATTTGGCTAGCGACGCATATGGTGTCAACCTCCAACCACATTGGCGTAGATAAGTTGGTATCTCCGGGGGGAAGAGAGGGACCACTCCCTCCCCTATCCTCTGAGACTCCTGCCGGTTCCCCCTCAGGAAATTTGGTTAGCTACGCCAATTGCGTCAGCTTATCATTATTTAGTCTGAAGAGAAGGCATATAAACGGCAAAAACTCTGTCCAGGATGTCTGAAAAACGGAATTTTTATAGAATTTTGTGCTTGAGTCAATCCAGAGTGAAGCCAATTTCGTGAGATGAACCGTTATTAATACTGAATATTATATGCTTTATCCTCTCCTATTTCTGTAGCATTTACGTCCTGGAAAAATAAACAAGGAATGCAGACGATTTTACTTATTAAAAATTGTCGAAGAATCCTGCATGTATCGAACAGAACTGATTTTCGAGCTAATTTTAAGTATCCTAGATCGAGAAAAATTAGATGACAAACTGTCAGGGAGTTGTTTTATGGCGTTTGTTTCGCTTCGATTATTCCTCAATGATTTTTTTTCTTTCTATTCTAAAAATTATAATTATAATTATGATAAAAATTCTACTATAAACAAATAATTCAAGCCCCGATCAAATTCCTGTAAAGACGTAGGATGGCCCTCTAATCACCGAGAGAGGAGAAGTTATTGGACGATGGAGGAACCACTTCGAAAATCTCATAAATGGAGAATCCATAAGAGAAGGCACGGACCAAGAGACCAGTATCAGTGGTGAAGAGTTTGAACCTCCAGATAAAGAGGACGTTCAGGACGCCATAGATAGGATGAGGAATAATAAAGTCCCAGGAGTGAATGGAATTCCGGCTGAGCTTTGGTAATATGTAGGAGAAGCAATATCTGAACATATCTATACCATGATTCTAGACATCTGGGTAGAGGAGTGCATTCCTGAAGAATAGTACACAACTATTATATGTCCTATTCACAAGAAAGGGAATCCTCTTAACTGCGTGAACTATAGAGGAATATTCCTCCTTTCTTCTTCTTATAAAGTATTTTCCAATATTCTTTTCCATAGATTCCTCCTTTTTGGTGAAAGGAGAATAGGCCGATATGAAGCAGGCTTTATGAAAGGCAAAGCTACAACGGAACAAACCTTCTCGGTGAGAACGATGACGGAGAGAGTGGCTGAATATAATATTCAGACCCTCTACCTCTTTGTGGATTTTCGTGAAGCCTAAGACAGCGTGATCCGGGAGGGGCTATATGAGGGAATGATTGCTCTTGGCTTCCCTCCGAAGCTAGTCAATGTAAGGGCAATGATGGCTACTCAGTGCTCAGTGAGAATATCCGAAGCTACAATATCAGAGTTTTTCTATTGCCACAAGGGAATCAAACAAGGTGATTCAATTTTTTTATTTAAAAAAAAAATATTCAATAAAACCTTGAAATATGCCATCAGAGTCAGGTGTCCAGGAACAATTTTCAACAAATCGTGCCAAATCCTAACTTACGCCGATGGTCTGGATATCGCTGGACGCAATTTTTTGAGCATAAAGAATGCCTTCCTGAATCTTCAAAGACCAGCTGCTAACGTTGGATTGCAGACAAACGAGTCTAAAACTAAGTAAATGGTCTGTAATCCTAAGAGCGGAGAGTATCTTGGAGGGACAAAAAAAAATCGGAGATTTCAACTTCGAGTGTGTAGAGGAATTCATTTACCTTGCAACACAGTTGAACTCAACCAATGATATAAAACCGGAGATTCAGCTTCGGATTATGGCAGCCAATAAGTGCTATTATGGGCTTCAAAAATGTCTAAGAAGCAAATCTCTCTCCAGGATAACCAAGATACGAATCTATAAGACCCTAATCAGTCCGCTACTACTTAGCATACATTACTGGTACTGCCACTGTCGTTACATATTTTATGTAACTTTAACTTTGTAATTTTATGTAAGCCTAAAACCTGGGCCGAAACGTCGGCACACATTGTAATAAGTTTTTTCTGATTTGTGTGTTCATTTATTGACCGCAATCCCAACGAGTATTCTCCTTCATACTTTTCCACGGTCAACCATACACTCTCCAAAACTTAAGTCAATTTGCACTTTCTGAACACCTTAAAAAAATCGTCTTTTTGTCTTGGCGAGTTAAAATTTGTTTCTTAGTGGACATATATATGTATTTTCATTAACAAAGCATTTAATAGACCATGCTTTTACATTGTTTTGTTACACTCCATCGCTGGATTTTATATATTTATTATTAATATTTCGTTTTTCTTTGTCGGAAGAAAACATTTCTCTTCTTTCTTAATATAGTTTGGATATATTAAATACTAAAATACACTTAGGTTTCCTCTAATAACCCAAACAAGTTATTATAGTAGGTTGAAGATTGATTGCCATTGAAGAATTATTATCTTACTTTTCATTCTCAGTCTTATGCTATTAAATTATTTTTTAAAGAATTTTTTTGTGTTTCATTTAAAAAAATTAAATTGTTTTTTCATTTTTTCATAATTCCCTTCTGCCTAGGATGCATAGTTTAAATTAATTTTCGTTAATTATTATTAGGAGCCTTGGAATAAAAATAAATTGGTGTTGCTTTTATTATTCTGTTTCTATATCACATTAATTAGCCCTTTTCCACCATTAAGTTTCTTTGAAAAGGATTCCCCAATAATCAGTAAATAAAAAGTAATCATAAATGTAAATATATATGTGTACACACACATGCACCCCGTAAGTGGGCTGGATACATTATTGTGTCTTAATAGAACTTCAGAATAATATCCAATATCTATATTACATTGACAAACGTCCCTCAGAAATTTGTATGCTAATTAGTTGACATCCGCATGATGGTATAGACGGATCAATCTAATTAGGGATTGATAAATTTTTTGCCACTTCTATAAATTTGTTTTATTGAAAACTAGTTTCGAATGTTTTACATTCATCTTCAGTTCTAAAAATACACAAAAATTCCAAAATAAGCAATTTAAAATACAGTTTGGTATTATTATACATATTAAATTAAATGTAATATAAATTAGTATTATAAAATATTTATGAATTTAAATAAGAAAAGAGATCAAATACATATTGGTACTCGCCATGGCTTAAGAAAAGGTTACATTAGTTTGTTCTCGCACTGAAATAGTAATGGAAATTACTTTAATGTAAAAAAGGTCAGGATTTAACTGAACACCACGTTTGGTCTTTTTCAGGAGATGTTGCCACAGTTTTATTTTAGTGTTTTATTTTTATTTTATTACAATATTCAAGTTAATTAGAATTATCGATCAATACGGAATTAGAATGCACTATGCCGACTGAATTATCGGTAGAGGTACGTCATTTGTGGAACAGTAACAAAGGTTAAAGGAAGTAATTGAGAATTTCTAGTGAACTATAATTAGATGGCGCTCGTATCGCTTTGTAAAGAGCTTTCCTGTCGATCAGTCAGCTGGCCTTATTCTCAGTGCTTAAAAGTATGTCAATGTTTGAAGATGGTTGAACTACTAGCTCGCATGTGGAGAAATATTAATTTACAATGGAGTAGGGGTTGTAATTTCATACTCCTAGTATACTCCTAATTATAGGTATATTAGTAACACAACGACAGGAAGGACCTTGTTACTAGTCAGTAGTGGAAGTGTCAGATTCTCCACCTTTAGCTATTTCAGGATGACACTATAGTGCTGTTATCACTTACAAATATATTGTTGAATTTGAACCGACGGCTCTAACTCTAACCACTAGGTCACTTTATTCTTTTGGAAAATAATTACTCGTTCTAGATTATTAGGAATGTAAATTTTAGGTCATTTTGGTTTATTATTTTCAATAGTATAATTTTTCGGATCGACCAAAAAGAAAAAATTGTTGTAACCCCCCTCAAAATATGACGTTTCAAGATACGCAGAATCCAAATATCGAATAAAAAAAATCCGTCCGTCTGCCGTCCGCGGCTATTCTCCGAGACTACTGGACCGCTTTTCTTGAGATTCGGTTCCAATGTCACAGGTCACCCCAGGATGATCCTCGGAACTCGACATTTCCATCCGTCTGTTTGTTTCAAAATGGCGGCCGATTAGAGATCTTATAAGCCCATAACTCGGCAATTTATAAAGATAAAGGGGAAATGTAAGGCGTTTTGAAATCAGCATAACAAGCCATAAAAAAAAATCATTTAAATCGGACCAGTATTAGCTGAGATATAGCGTAATGAACGTCCGGGGCGGATGGTCATCGTGACCCTAGGCCATTTGGCTTATCTATTGGGCTTCTGACCTCTTCTTGTCTCTCTGCTTTATTCTTCCTTGGATTATTTCTGCACTTCCTATAGCTTCCATAGTCTTTCCTTTTTTTTCCTACTGAAGTGCATATCAAATATTTCCTCTGTATCATTTTACCCTCTGATTACATGTCCTAACCATCACAGCCTACTTGCATTGACACAGTTCGGCACTCTCACGGCATTCATCTTAGGACAAGCCTCAAATTTATTTTTCTTGGATACCTACTGCTTCATTTTTTTTACTTGGTGGAAATAATAAACCATTTTGTAATAATTTGCAGCGTTTTTACTTCGCTACCGCAAATCACTTTTCAATAAAAACATATGATTTCTTTGTCACTGTTTACACACTTCTTAACAACTATCGTTACTTAGTTATAACCTCATTATAATTCAATATTGTTCCAATCCGTAACAGTCATGGAGCTTATACCTAATTCTCTTCTAGAGAACTATATGGCAATATAGTCGTTCGTCCATGGATAAATAAACAATAAACTTTTTGTAAGTGATAAATGGCAGTTTTCAAACTATGTTCCAGATAGAACGCTATTATTTATCCTTTCTTCCGTATTCCGGCATCTCCAACGAGGGCCATAATAATCCTTGTTGGTAATACAACTTCATTACGTGCTCTCTCGAACATATTCTTCACTTATGCACTACCTCTACTTCTTGGGGTAATTGAAGCAGGTTTTCTTCACTCTGGAATGTAGCTTAGCAAAAGATTAATTTTTTTGTTGTATCTAAACACGCCAGGACGTACACAATAAATAACCCAATCTGTAACAGTTAAAACAATATAAACCAAAATCATATGTTTTTATTGAAAATTGATTTGCGGTAGCGAAGTAAAATATCTCAAAAAGTGAACTTGAACTTGATTACTAGTTTCCGAACATTGCAGAATCTCGCGACATCCATCTATTGACACACACGCTCTTGTTTCTGCAGGTCTAATTCCGTTATTATAAGTCGGTTTTTTTCGTGTTCCATGACATTAGAACTGTCAATGTCACTAGATAAATTATTGGAAATCGACTGTTTCGACATTTCAAGCGGAAGAATCCACTTACAACTTCTTTCTTATTCTCCTCCTGCAGACTTTTTCAGCTCACAAATGGGTAGAAAAACAGTTGTTTTGCACTCAATTTCAACACATAAAACAAGTAATAAAAATGTTTAATTAGAGTGAAAAAAAATCGCATTTGTAACTTTTATTACCGAACCATATAATCTCTGTATTAAATGCCAATAAACCTTTTTATGTAAGTATATTATGACCTTCAAGTAAAGTACCCCTTTCGGCTTTTCAATTTCAACCAAAATGTATTATATTATTTATATTGATATAAAAGTCTAATTTACCAAATTTGAGATGTTTTACATTATATTTTAATATAATTTTTGATGAAAGTCTAATATGACGTTCAAGTAAAGTACCACTTCCGGTACGCCAATTTCAACCAAAGTTTATTATGTTATGTTATAATATGTAAGTGTTATATAAAAAAAAATTGAGAAGTGTTGCATTATACTTTAATACATGTTTTTATAAAAATCAATAATGGCCTTCAAGTAAAGTACTACTTTACATATATAAACATATAACATATAACATATATAAACATGCAGTGACCAACATGGAGGTTCACAACTAGATTTTAAAATAATTCTAAATACAAATTTTTAACTTTCTGTGGCTAACCGTTTTTATTTATTCGAGATTAGTACGAACGAACGAACGTGCGTAGAGACGTCACGACGAAACTTGTCAAAATGGATATTTCCGTTGAAATCTGAAAAGCGAAAATTTTCGTGATTACAATACTTCCTTTACTACGTACAAGGAAGTAAAAAGGCTTTTAAATTCTTTGTTTTAAACACAATGTCTGACAAATATATGTTTCAAAATTGCATAAATACCCTCTTGTTGGCGCGAAGACTTCACAAAACTATCTCCATGATCTCATTGCTGTCATTATCTGCCATTGCCTTCCGTTCCTCGTGAATCTACATCTTCCCTTATCTGGATCATACATCTTGTACTCTTTCCTCCGCCGCCTTTACATAGCGGAACCGTCTTAGCAATTATGAAGTTACTTCATAGCGAAGTGGTTAACTACCTAAGGCGTATCGTAATATTTATAACTATTTCCCGTAGTTAAGCGTGAAACTTCTTGCAAGTAATGCATTTCTCGTTTCCACCTTGTTTCGAAGCTGACTTTATTTATACCCCAGGGCATATTACAATACCATGTGTAAATGAGGGTATAAACTGCTTTAAATATCACTTTTGTTTTGATAGGCATTTTCTTTCTAATGAACTTATAAAGTTCTTGTAGTTAAAGAACTTTTCAGTCCCATTCTTATATATCTTTTATTTTTCTCTACTTTTACGAGCTTCGAAGATCATATCGACTGTGAAATTAAAACTTACTAAATTTTACTATTAATTCTCAGGATAAATGCATAAAAATGAGTTATAATTCCAACTGTTTCGACAGTCATTTTTTTCTAAATCATTACAGAAATACAAATTTAAAAAAAAAAAAAGAGTTCCTGTAAAGAAAACAAGTACTCAATTCAACATTATAATTTTCCTGAATTTTGTATTTGCATAAATTCAAGATTATATTACGTTTTTAAGTACAAGTTCAGTTTTTATTGCAGCCTATGAAATATTCTTTCGCTAACAATTTTTATTTTATTTTAGGCTTATATAATTATTACAAATTCAGATCTTAATACCGAAACGAAAAAAGTTGCCCATCATTAACCATTCGCATTATACCCATAATTTATTTTAGAAATAATTGCTGTTTGATATTTATTTTCTAAATGCTTATTATACTAAAAATAATTATTAATTATTACAGTGTAAAATTACTATGTTTATTTATTTTAAATCTCTATAACTTGTATTTTTTAGTTTTAATGTAATTGAAAATTTCAAAAAAGTAAATAAAAATAAAAATATCTATACAAAGATTTTGAAAAAAACTTGTTTAAAGGATTTAATCCTCCTTTAAAAATCCACACCCCCTCTTGAAGTTATCCTTACGTTTCGAGAATCGGAGATGAAAAAACTTTTGTATGAGCTTGAGCCGGATTCATATGAAAGACCACAATTTCTATCTTCTTATCCCACTGAAGTTCGAAATGAATTTATCCATTGCAACTGTTCAAGATTAAACTTAATGTTGAAATCAAAGAGTATTTTACAAGTACTAACATTTAGAATGCTCACTTGAAAATTTAAATGTTGATTAATTTTTTTTTGTTAGTTATTTTCAATAATGAACCTTTGTAATCAACAAAAAAAAAAAAATTAACACCCATGAAAATTTTAGATTTTATCTTGCAAGATAATCCGAAATTCGAATAAATATAAAAAATCCGTCCTTCCGGCGTCTGCGATTTTTTTTGAGACCATTGGACCGATTTTTTCTTCAAATTTGACACCAAAGTCACAGATCGCCCCAGGTTAATCTCCGGAACTCGAAAATGCTATCCACCATTTTTTTTTCAAAATGGTTCAAAGGCTTCAGACACCCATATCTAGCGTCATTAGTGAAGATTGAGAAAAATGTAAAGTGTTTTATAATCAAATATACCATAATAATATAATTGTTATTAAAAACAAATCCAAACTAATATCTTTTGTAAATAATTAATTTAACAAATAAATGATAATAGTTAATAATAAACCATGTGGTAATAATTTTCAGGTTTTTTTTTTTAATTTTTTTTTTATTAGCAAGATTCACTTATTTCCACAGTATAGATTTTTCCTACTGACTAATGGCACACATTTTAATGTAATTGGCAAGTTTCAATAAATTTCGCAATTTATTCACTATAATAATTTGTGTCGTAACATCTAATTACTCTGTACAACCTGTGTGAAATTTAACACTTATTATGTCTGGTATCTATTAAATTTTAATTAGTGCTTTGGTAAGGAGGGGGAGTGTTTTCGTAAAACTGATTAAATTTCTGAGATGAATTCCTTATCATAATTTTAAATTTTCACGTCGAGGACAGAGAACTTTTGCAATAAGGGCTGTATTAGATAGAAGAAGTTTAAATTAGTTTTCCAATCTGTTGTCCAACTGGTTCGCTATATATTTTGCATTAGAGCAAAAATATATGTCCAGCAAACAGATTTCTCCTTATTGGTAACATGCAATTTATTTGGTTTGCAACATTTATTTTATATCTGATTCATTAAATATTGCATAATATTGGGCTTTCTTCATAGAATCACGAATCAAGAAAATCTATAATGAAAATTCTATGATAATTATACATAAGTAATCATTAATCCTTTTTTTTTTTTTTTTTCCTTACGAATAAATTATTACCAAAGGGGATTATTACATTTTTTTTATTGTGTACTGTATAAAATTAGATTAATTATTATTAATATATTAATTAATACTATTAATTAGGTTATATGTTAATATTATTTCTTTATTAATTTATTTACAACCTTCCTGGCTTCTCGGCAACGGGTCTCGGAAGAATCAATAAAATTGTACTCCAATATATATATATATTGTATATTTTCAAGAAGAAAGTGAAAAGGAGAGAATAGTGAAAATACTAAAATAAAATAATTATTCTTTTCTTTCTCTTTGACGTTATTAAGGATACTTCATATTAGAAGGTACAAGATTTCTGCTGTTAATGAACATGAAATAATAAATTAGTGCAGAAAACAAAAGTTGGTGTTTATTCTATCCAAAAAAAAAAAATAAGGTTTTATTGAATAACAATACAAGCTGCCACATTTAAGGACAATAAGTATTTTTGATCTAAGTATCCATTCATATTATACATACAAAGTAAAAAAAATAATACTAAATAAATAATTTAAAAAATTTGTACATCATAAATGAAAATAAATTGGTAGATAAATTAAATAATGGCAAAATTAACAAAAAAAAACACCAAGATAAAGAAAATTTAAGTTAATTAAAATTAAAATAAGTCATCTTGAACAAATTCATACCTATATTCCATTTGTTAGTGTTCTTTCTAGGTGTTTCAGGGCCAGCAGCGACAAATAGGTGTAGAATAATAAATTTAATGTTTATAGCTGGTTTTATATTATTCCTAAAATAGCACTTATTAATTTTAAATTTATTATTCATCAACTATCTAATAAATAATCAACAGGAAAAAAAAAATCGTTGCTATACTCCGCATTTTCGTTACCTCATTTTAAGAAAAATAAATGGCTTGACCAAACAGATTTAGTTAATATTATTTTTCAGCCTCGTACCAAAAACTTTAACTTAATATGCAATTATTACATTGTTAGTTGATTACAAAAAAAAATAATTAATTTTACCGATTCTGTGGATATTAATACGCAAATTTAAAATCATACGGCATTAATGTAACAATAAAATTGTATACAATATTCGAGAGTATTGATATATTTTTTTTTTCTCTGCTATGCTATCTGAATTTGAGAAAAGTGAATCATGTCGGCTTACACGGTCCAGTTTCATAAATCTAAACCAATTAGGTTTAGATAATATTTTACAAATAAAATTGTCAAAATATTTTTAGTTCTAAATTTATTAATCTTAATACCAATCCATCTATCCATCCACATGTATTATAGACTAAATATGTAATGCATAATTATATGTTTGATTAAAATGTTTTATAATATGTAATGGCTAGAGTCCGGATTTTCGTGAAGTTAAAACACTCAAAATGTGCAAAATCTTGCAGTAAGAACCTAAAACGTGTAAAATTGTGTATATAATACCTCAAACGTGCTAAAATGATCTTTTTTTGTTATTTTATGGTATTTTTATATGAAACATTTTTCAATGTTGTGTTAGAGTTGCAGCCTGTGAATTGAAATTATTTATAACGTATAGTAACGTGAGAAAAACTCTAAGTATAATACAAAAATAAATTAAATCTAGATGAAAGAGAAACTTAAGCTATAAATTTAATAATAGATATAATAAAGAAAAAATAATGAAATTATATTAAAAACAATAAATATTTATTATATGTATTATTATTTGTTATCTATATGTATATGCCATGGAAACTTTGATTCAAACGTTCAATTTTTTATTATAATCGACATAAACAAATTTAGTCCAAAATAAATTTTAAAATATTATTCCATATATCGTAAATCGGATATATAATCGGTTTTAAAGGTGTTTCACGCAAGCGAATAAAATGTGCAATAACATGAAACGTTTCTAGTAATGGCAATTAATTTTTTTTTTAGAACATTTAAAAATTTAATTCCTTTTTATGGGCGCAATACCCTTATTAAACCTTTTATTTATTCAAGGGTAAACTTTTAAAGAAATTCTCCTGCAGAACTTTTAAAAATAGAAAATATGGCGAGTCTTAATATTTCACATGGAAGAAAAAGTCGTGATTAACGAGACAAGATTTGATGAATAACAGAGTTGATGCCAGTCGCCAGCTTGTTAGGGCGGTAGTTTCAGGGTAAAGAATTGCTGTTGGAGGAAACGCGGAGAAGGGTGGGGGAAAAAATGAGGTTGCGAAGATTTGTTAAACCAACCGGAGTGGTAAAGGGAGAGAGGGGGAGGGGATGATGTAGCCCCCAAAGCTACAGCTAAAGCACAACAAACCTGCATTAGCAACTTTTCTTTTTTTAACACTCCTGCCGAAAAAAAAATAAGGAGATTAAAGAAAAAATCTTGGGCATTAGGTTTTAAAAAATTCGTATTTCATGAACTGCCTGAGGTAGCGGATTAGGGGAGTTGGTCGTGCGATCTGTAGCAGCGTATCACTAAATTATTAGCAAAACATTGTTTAGGATTTCCAATTCAAAATTCCAAATGTAAATATATAATATAACTCTTCTAAACTACAATCTAAATATAAATAAGCATTATTGCGGTGGGAAAAAAAACCTATGTTAATTTTTTTTTATATCCTGACAACAATTTGATATCCTTTACTAGAATACGATCAATGTAAGCCTGCCTGCAAAATGGTAATACTTTTTTTTTTGCGGCCATTTTAAATTTTCTTCGCAGCCCATTTTAACTTAAAAAAAATTGTAAAATGTCTCTAGCTCTGATAATGTTTCAGAAAACTAAAAATAAAATTATGATAATGATATTCTCTACGTTTCGTGCCCTCTCGACACATCGCCTAAGTAGTGAGGAAAGTGTTTAAAAAAATTCACAACTATAATACGAAAATTAATACAAAACAAGATTTTCAGCGCTTTAAATAAATAGCTCACCTTTGATTTTTTTTTCTTGTATAGTTTTATCACTGTGCTACTTGCTATAGGAATTTCTGTCTTACAAACTTCTTATAATATGAATTTTCAAAAATGTCTAAAATTCATTTTCGGCAAATTTAAAATTTAAATATCTTAAAAGGGACTGATATGAGTGAAAAATTATTAGTCTGGTAACTTGTATATCTGTAGATTCCTATTCCTATAGGTAGGTACCTGTGGACTAAAGTGATAAATAGCCTTTAATATATACAAAAATTTATATCATGAAGTGTTTAACACAATATATAAAATTTATTTAATTTTATTCTAAAAGTAATATTTGATTTTAAAGTATTATTTTATGTTAAATTAATCTAAAGTGTTACCTAACTGAAGTAATGGCAAATCTTATGTGTTTATAATCCAGACTCTTAGCTCTCCAGGGAGAGGCTTATTGTTCTGTAAAGAATGAAAATAAAGTTATTATTTTATTATCTTGTATATCTTTAGGATCTGAGATCCAACTTGTTCTAGGGATAAATTGTATCAAATATTGTTTTCTACGATATTTCAATAATTAATGTCCACCTCATTCACTTGTACAGTGTATGAATTTCAGAAGCATCTTTTACCTGAAGTCAAAAAAGATGATTTACTTCAGCGATGTTGCCAGCAGCTAATCATAGTTTGAACTCACCAAGTGATAAGGAATAACTGGTGAAAAGAATTTAAAAATTAATTAAATTAATGTCGAGTAACATGGTCTGGATGATTTGAAATGCATTGACCCAGAAACATAAGTAAAATATGAATGATGCCGTAAAACTTCCCGTATCTGGACGACATTTTGCGTCCCTGAACTCCGTCACCCATATACGTCGAAGTTTAATGATATACATAGATATATTTACAAATTCATTGAAGTTATAATTTATTGATATATAGTAATTACTTGATTGTTAATCAATACGTTATGAATGTGATGACAGAAAATTGTATGCATGGAACTGTTCTTATATTAAATAAAAAGGTACCATTTTGTGAAGTTTTTGTTTTGACTTCGATGTTTACCGTTGATATCCTTGCGGAGTTGGTTAATGTCCCTTTCTTCTTAAGTACTTAAGAACAGTAATTTGCAGTTCTTTAGGTATTTAAGGTTTGAAGAAGTCTTTTTTTTTTTGGGCCATTATCCTCTGTCATCTGCTTCTTTTTTTTTTTATTTTTTTTTATAGTACTTAAGAAACTGAACTAGTGATACTGAGGAAAATAGTTAAGAACAAAAATAAAAATATTTTTTCAACTATCCAGTACAAATAAAAATCAAATACGTTAAATACATACCTATTATTATTACAGTATATTTAAAGAAGTGTTTATATAATTATTATACACCGTAACACACACTACATTATAATAAATTAAACCTTCAAGGACTCATTTTTTTTAAATATTGAAAACAATTAAGATGTGGCCAACTTTACTTTTTTAAATAACTTTTTCAGTTATTACATTATTACCACTTTAATAAAGTCAATTATTGTAAAATAATTAAACGGTACATAGCTTAAAGTTATTATGTCATTCTTTTTCCTTTACTCTGATTTTAGTTCACCTCGTTTTTGTATTGTTTCGTAGTATTAATAAAATATAAACTTATTTTTATTACAAAACTTTTATATGCTTTGATAGTTTCCAGACTAAAGGAGTATATTAAATCTGGAGCCCCTTAAATATTTTTCATAACCTACTTAACTTAAAACTTAAAAACTTCACTACTTCATGCTTCATTTTTTTTAATAATAAAACTGTTATTATTTTGAAATCCTTATTTTTACTGAATACACAAGCGTGGTATTGTAGTATAATAATTGCTTGTCTGCGTTTATAAATCGCTATATCAATTTTATGAATGTATAATTTTGTTAATACCACACAAACAAATAAAATTATATTCTAAAGACCTTAAAACCCTCAAATCAACCTTGAGATTATAAAATATATCTCCACTATTTAGTCAAAATCTATTCTAAAACATCAAATAACAGACACTGTAAAATTAAATGTTTTAAATAAGGCCTGGTATTTTCAACAAATAAATTATTATTTTATATTGTTTGAGAAATTAATAAATTTGATATAACCCCACTATTACATATAAATAAATAAGACAGGGCAGGTTAAGCAACATTATCTTAATGCATATAATATTATAAAATTTAATGTTAATAAATAAGAAAGTATATTGGAAATTGCATTTTCTCCTTATCTAAATATTTTTAACCCCTGAATTTCTGTTTTATAATAATTCACTTACTAACACACAATTCTCCAGATAAAATAAATTATATTCTTTGGATATATTTATTTTGCTCTATTGTCAATTCTAACAATAACATTTTTTTTCGCCCAAAAATAAGCACGATTTTTTAATATTTTTTTTAATTCTGAAGTATTTCATATTTTATTACCCTGTTAATCAAAATTGTACTTAACGTCAGTTTTTTTACAATTTCATTTTTTTTTTTTAAATCCCTTAATTCTCAAAATTGATAATATTACAGATAACATTTATTAAATAATCACCGATATAGCTTTTTTTTTTTGTCAAATAAAATCAGGATTTCTTAATGATAGTAATTGTTTGTTATATCTATATGCAAATATCTCTTGAATTTCTCAAATAAACAAACTTAATTATTCAATAGCCAAGCTCATCGTTTCGCTCGGTGATTTTTATCTCTTCAATGATTACGATAAAGTATTATTTCATTTTATATTAAATTTATTTCTCAATCATCATCAGATGAAATGAATTCGAAGAGAGTAGAATACATTAGAGGTAATGGAGTACGACAATGGATTCAAGAGATAAGACGAAGGAAACTCAGGAAAACAAGACTTCCATTGTGCGCAATTGTGAAGCGGATGAGGTGAAGTCTTATCAGGAACACTTCCCGAAAAATATGGCAGTGTGTATTAAATTTATTTATACAACAGTTTGCTGTGGATAAAACCAGTTTATGTAAGGTATTAACTAAGAATAATTTTTTTATCACTTACCGTTTTTATTAAAAATCTTGTAAGCTTAAATTGTAATCACAATATTCAACGATAATTATTGTAACAGTTAAAAATACTGAAAAATATTACACTATGGTTTATATTTCCATATAGTTATATATCCTAAAAAATAAAAATAAAATAATTTGTATTTTTTTTTTAAGTTTTTTTTAAACACTTATATTCTTCCTCTATCTCCATAAATGGCCGAGATATGGGCGCATAAAATCTTGAACTGGACGCCATTTTGAAATGATATGGTGGATGGTAGTGTCGAATTTCGAGGACCATCCTGGGGTGACCTGTGATTTTGGTACCAAATCTAAAAAAGAGATCGGTCCTTTAGACTCGGAGAAAAATCACAGACGCCTAACGGACGGATTTTTTTTTTTAATATCTCAGATTTTGAGGAGGGAGCGGTGTTAATTGTGTTTTTCTTGGTCGAATACAACGGTTCGTTATTGAAAATAATAATCCACAAGATGAAAAAGACATTAATTTATCTAACTTAAAAAAAAAAAATCTATTTGATGTCGTATAAAGCGAAAAAAAATTCTAAGGGATTATCAGGTATTATTTTATTCTTCTTAATATTTCAAGGAAATTAGAACCCTTCTTATATTCAGACATATTTTTTATATCATTTTACTCAACGTTTCGAGCCTAAATTGGTTCATCTTCAGGCTCATATTATCTGCAATCATGAAAAACATCATTTAAGACAATAATTCGAGCTAATTTACCAAGTTATCATTATCTATCATAATATATCAAAAAAAGTCAATCAACAGTAAAACCCATGTGCAATCTATCATATTGTATAATTATGAAAACTCCACATACAACGAAAATTAAATACATTACCATATTAATATTTTTTTTTTGTGTAACTACTCTTTTTTTCCTTTTAGTCTTCATTATTCATTTAATTGATATAATCTAAATTCAATTTAATTTTATTGTCAAAATTAATGATGATTAAATATTCTTTACAATAATATTATCTTCATTATTTCTCAATTAAAAAGCGTAGTAGGTATTATTTATAAATTAATTAAAATTCTCTAAATTGATAAAATGGAATCTAATATGAATTTGTATATTTGAGAGTGCTTACATAGTATTTTTTATATTAAAATATCACTACTCAGGTCCATTGTTTTGCATGATCGGTCTGTATGGCGTTTTACATAATTTACGATTGACTTTAATCAGGACATGCATGTATGACACTATTTATAATTAACTCTCTTGCTAATTTTATTTTTTATTGTCATAAATATGATCATTCATCTATATAAAACACTATTACTTGATTCATGTGCATCAGAGTAGTTGCGTAACTGGATTTTTAGCCCCTGGGTGCGAACAGCGGAAAAGTGCATTGACATTTATGGATCGTGGCGAGAGGAAAAAAATGAGTGCACTAGAGAGGGGAATATTTTTTGTGGTATAAAAAAACATCGGAAAATAATTAAAATAATTAAAAATACAAATCGTATACCCGATCCATAAGAAGGCGACACCAAACAAAAAAATACTCTTGCGGATTATGTTGGGAAACAGCTGTGTTAGAAGAGGGACGATGGGGGAATGTAGTTGAGAGGGAAGCGACTATGCTGCGCCAGTGGTCTGGTTTCTTCAGTTTACTCGGTTTTAGATTATCCAAAAACAAACAAATGAGCTAACAAGATTATCCAAAAACAAACAAATGAGCTAACAAGGTTATCCAAAAACAAACAATTGAGCTAACAAGATTATCCAAAAACAAATAAATGAGCTAACAAGATGTGACAAAAACGTTAGGTCATAAGTTTCCCTTTACCGCCGCATTCCTTTTGTTTTGCTTCTTTGAGTTACATCAATCTTTCATCCTAAATTATATTATAGATTTTCTTTCAATAACCTTGATAAAAACGGAGTTTTTAATATGTTTTTCGATATTTCGAGGTTACCGGTCTCAGAGGTGAAATGTGGTGTGTCCAATTTTCTTGAAAGTAGGTATCATTCTAATCTTTATGCAATTTTGCACGCTCTCTTTTGTGGCATACAGTTTGAAGGCCAGAAGGTAATGAGTGGTAAAATATAAAAATGAACAAAAAATATGAATTATTTTCTAGAGAAAAATCAAGTTTTGTCTTCTACTTCACAACTTTATAAATGTGGTAGCTGGTCTTTTACCTCTGAGGTAAAATTACTATATTATTATAGTATAATAGATCATTGACTTTTACATACTACGAAATTATTTAGTAGCCCGTAAGAAAAACCATTTATTTTCGGTCTTTTCAGAAATATATAAATTAATTATGCACAATTTTACTTCTGATTTATATCGCCGACGAGGCTGTCATTAAATTTTCAGAAGTAGCTTAATGAGTTGGCATCAATGTCCCGATGATTGATTACAGAAATCACCAATTTATTTGTATGTCATCGCTGAATACTGGCAGAAATGATGAATGTACTTCGGGGGCCCATTCAATGTAAGGGGTTCCTAACTACATCCTTCTTGGGTCTTATAACGCTATTTAGAGATCGTTCTTATTATACAGCTCTGTATTAATTAATTTTAACTGATCCTTTAAAAAAAAATTTATATTCATTAAACTATACTGTAAGCGAATCATTGTGTTGAGAAACCCCATATGTCACTTTTTGGAGTGTGTTAAAAATTTAGTGGATTTCAACTGAAAATTTATGAGCTGTTATATAAGCTATTGATCGTCTCTGTGGCTTGGAGGCCAACGTGAGATATACCCATCCTCCATAAATTTGGGCATTTGACCCCTCATTGAGTTGGTAAATAAACCTCCCTGTTGAGCGTGAATGATAACCACATCTTTTTAGCTAACCGTTGATATAGAAATAACAAGCCTACTTACCAACAACTGAGCACGAAACCCTTCATGGTTTGCTATTCATAACATTTTTTCGACTACATTAGATACTTCAGGAAGTTATTATCACTAGATTAATCGAATACGCGCGTATTTGAGTCCTTTTGCGAAACAATGAATGTACAAAATATTATATGAAACACAACTCTTACCTTCTTTTTTTTTTCCTGGTAGAAAATCATTGCACATGGTTTAAGGGCTGAGAGCCCCAGTGAGAACTCTGTAAAGGGCCTGTTGTTGGTTGAGTACCATTGAGGCTCGTTATCCCTATTCACCTCAACCCAGCGAACAAATGACCTTGCCATTTTTCGGCCCTTATTCTCGATTGCTCCACGACTTGGTATATTACAGAAAAGTAACACCTGGCCCTAGCAAGGCGAGAAAGATTTTTTCTATTTGTTTCATTTGTATTTACCTTTTTGTAAGTTTCGAAAAGGAAATACGTTTGCACTAGGTTCGAAGTGGATACTTCCTTACTTACTTAATTAATTATTTTTTTTAGCCATCTTTTAGTAGCAGGTTTTACAATACCATCGCTTTGGTTAGTACGCGAAAAACCTAGCACATTTACAGAGAATCGGGGATAGCTATGGTCTAATAGTGTATTATATTATGAGGATAACGTGAAAATGATGCCTCATTATTTCTTGTTTATTAGGAAAAGCTTCGGTTTTGTGGAAATAAATTTATGAAAACCGTATTATAATATATTTCCACTTTTCCTACATACATAGTTATCCTGCCATTTTATTTACACTTACTCCTTCATTTCAAGAAACACAGGATAAATAAATAAGGCTAAGTACATAATTAATTCATTAATATATTACGACTAAATGAATAAATAATATGTTTTGTATTTTTTCCACTGATTACAACCGTTCCTCTAGATCATTAATGATTATGATCATGATCATGATATGATTATGATCATTAATGAGAGAGATAGCGCTACTTGGCCGAGCACTCAGGCCAATATTGTGAGAGTTCGAATTCCTCATGGGGACATTAATGTTCTTACCCTGAGAGTCACTGGGAGGTGAGCGACCCCTGTGTCTGACATAGCTGCTGGCCCTCCAGGTTGAGGGTTAGACGAAGGGCTGATATCCCTATCCCACGAAAAGAAAACCTTAATACGAAACATAAAACTAGCTTCGGGAAATCTGACTGTCTTAATATGGTAACGACTCCGGCTTTGTATAACGGAATCACGGAATCCATGTTGGATCATGGAATGTTCGGAGCTTATACAGACCACGGGCCGCCCAAACGATAGTGAATGAAGTAAAAAGGTACAACGTACCTTCATCAGCCATACAAGAGGTAAGATTCCCAGAAGGTGGTGAAGTGACTTTTGATGGCCACACACTGTTCTACACCAGGAGAAATGCCAAAAACGGAACAGCTGGCACTGTATTTATAATTAGTCGAGCTGCAAAGAAATCAGTTATAAACATCACCCCGATAAACTTATCCTTCATTGCGAATTAGGGGTCGCTGGTTTAATATCATGATTATTTACGTCTATGCACCTCCCGAAGATTAATTCGATGAGGTGAAGGATGATTTTTACGATCAGCTAAAAAAATTAGTGGGCCAGGCTCATAAATATGACATAAACTAGTAAAAAAAAAAAAAAAAAAAAAAACAGGCGGCAAAAGATCTACAAGGTCTTTTGAGGCAACCGAAAAAAAAATAGCTTTATTATAATAATTATAATACATTATACTACATTTATTATAATAGTGCAATATAATACATAAATGCGCCTATTATTAATACCATACATAGAAAGGCCTAATTCCTTTAAATTGGAAATATTTATAAATTGCAATCATTAACTAGTCACACTAAGAAACAGACACCATTTTATGATACTAACCCTGGGACCAAACAGATTTTAAAATCATCGAGAAACTATTTACTCTTACTTAATAGAATACTTGATATGCCAAAATTTACTACATAATATCTGAAAATGTTGATTTAGATTTAGTTCATTACCATATATATCTACAATGTAGACTAAACTAAAGAAAAAATACAAGTCTTTCAAATGGAATTAAATAACTTTTTAATTTTTTTATTTTTTTTTATTGGGGTTTAACGTCTCTTTCTATCCCTTTAAGGCATACAAAACTGGTTATCCTACAGATTACCAACCTATTCTTACCAGAGTGGGAAGTTCGAGATTAATTACGTGGGTCCGTCACGAAATGAATTTCAACCGCCAGACCGTATTAGTCTGGAGATTGCTAAAGGTAGACTTTCGCTGGTACTGCCCGCGGTTGCGACTGGCAGAGCTTGCCAATCGTATTACGTCATTTCTAGACTGCCGGGCAGTACCAGCGAAATATGTCCCTACCCATTCAGTAAACTGCCCGCAAACTTTGCCGGCCGCAACCGCGGGCAGTACGGTTTCCAGCATCCCGTCAATAAATGCTTCCATCCATGCATATTTATGATCCAGGGTATGTTATGACGTCGGTGCCCCGTTTCAATATTTTATGTGACCTCGCAAGGACTATTAGCATTTTTAGTGCTTATACTCCATATGCCAATTCCCAATGTAAGAATTATGATCTTTGTTGAATTATTTTAGTTTATTCAATACATTTTTTGTTTCTTGTTATTTCATTGCTTAGTTATTGTATACAGTACAATATACAGAGTGAAGAAATGAAATTTCTCTTGTAAAAAAATGGTTTTATTTTTTAAAATGACATAGAAAATAGTTTTATTTCCATGGATTTTAAACATTACATCTTTTGAATTTCGGTCGTAATCGAAATTCCCAGAAATTTTTCTTCACTCCTCTAGTCTTTTCTGATAGAGTGGTATTGATTTCTCGCCTGATCCTTTAATTCATCCAGAGGACGAGATCAGTGCTCAAAAAATTTGTCCTTGAGATATCCCTGAGGAAAAAATGCGTTAATGTGGTGACTATGCCGGGCACGCCCAGCTCCTCTCAAACAGATCAATCTGCCGGGGAACGATTCCCTCAAAAATCCGAGAGAACGTCGATATGTGGTAACCAGTTTAACCACATCATCTACGTCGATTTCATCCAACGCAGGATATTCTAGGATAGGAGCAAGTAGGATCTCTAGGATAGTCTCCAACATGTGCACGTAGAGCTCATAGTTTCCGTCACACACGCCTTCTCAAAAAAGTACGAGCGGATAAAACCGAAGTCACAAAAAGCCGCCCACTGTGTCCTTCCGTTATATGTCGGCTATTCTACAAGAAATGACTCGAAGGGTGATAGAAAATGTTCTGGAATATCTTCGGCAATGCCTGGTCAATAATGGCCGACATTTGCAAGATATTATTTTTAAAAACCAGTGAAATAAAACTGTTTTGATTGTACTTTACGAAAAATAAAACTTGTTTTGTTTGTTACTAAAGACATTGCTTTTTTTGACAGCCGTTAAAAATGTGTCCTTTATTTCTGATCCACTCCGTATTTAGGTACAGTAAAATCAAAAATAAAAATATGAAGTTTAAAATCTACTGTATTATATTAGATCAAGAAATAAAATCCGACATTTCTTTAGGCATAAAGGTCACCATTCATCCAATTAGAATAAAAATTATGGATAAAAATGTCACATATTAATATTGGTTTATATAATATACATACTGAGTTCCATTCAAATTCTCTAATTTTTATTTTTCGTTGGTCTTTATTCCGACCTGTCTTTTGTCGTTTTTATCCGCCGGCTCCGCTTTTCTTGGGCTCTTGGAAATTATAAAACTTAAAAACTTATGATAATTATAAACTTTTAATAACTATAAAAACTTTTTATATAAAGTCATACAAATTAATATCTTTCTTTAAGTTATCTTTTCTAGTCTAATTAATTATCCTACGTTTGAATTGAATGAGCTTTTCTTTATTCGCCAAGCCATAACTTATAATTGATAATTATTACGGGCATTGAGGAGTTAATTTAGCCTAACGAAAATTAATGCAATGGCCTTTCAGTCCTGAATTATGAATAAAACCATCTCTTTCTTAATTTTGTACTTTAAAGTGTTGTGCTACACTAATGAAGAGAGAAACTTTTCTTATATTTTGCGTGAAATGGTATGACTTTATTTTCCTGTAAATTATGTCATTATCAGCTAAATTATTACAATGATTAAAAAACTCTATCATAACCGATTTATCCTACTTAGAAAGTTCAAAAATCATTAAATAAAAATTGAATTGTTCCTCTGCCTTTTAATTTGGCAGGAGTTCTGGTAGTCAGCAATACCCGATAAATCCATGTTCCCTCTGATATCGCTGAATGAGACAGGATAGCTGGAAGTCGTCACTCTAATATTTATCTTGCTTTTAGACCTCCAATATCCGAATCATGGTGGTATCACATCCATTTCAAATCTGAAAATTTAGCAGCTATGGTTTTTGATTAATTAACCATCAGAATTGCACATGCATTATGGTACCTATTCGTTTTAATTAGGGCTGTCTTTCCTAGTTATTTTCTGTTGATAAAAATTACTTTAGGAAGAACTTTTTTGGGGAAATAGTCTTAATCTCCTCACTATTTCTTTGCCTTTCTCTATCTTGGAACCATTGATGACGCGTCGCATGGTTAAGTACCGCTTGATGAGATTCCACAGAAAAATGCTGGTGATTATTATTGACCTCATAACTAGACAAAAACTGTTTTATTTTTTTTAATAACTTAAGATAACAAAAATAGAGTGAAAAAATTATGAAAGTTATGAAAACAAAATAGAAATTAAGTAAAAAAATAGGTGAAAAGTAATGAAATACTAAATAAAAATTAAGTCAACATATAACTGAGTAACAACAAAATAAAATAAAACAAGTAAAAAAATAAAACTGAACAAAATATAACTGAATAAATACAAGATATGAACTAAGTCAAAATATAAGTGAAAAATTACAAAATACCAAATAAAAATTAAGTCAAATATAACTGAATTAAAATTAGTAGAAATATCCCAATATATATATATATATATATATATATATATATATATATATATATATATATATATATATATATATATATATATATATATATATATATATATATATAATGGTATATTGATTCATTGTTAACGTTACCACTTCAAGACTTAAGAGACTTTTCGAGGCACCCAACATTTTTCCATCTCTGTCCTGTACCGAGGGCACTCCTCGAAGATTTGACTCATTGTGAGTGTCACTATACTCAATTGATAGTGAGGTGGATCTCTCCTTGTCATCATGTAGTCATGGGTCAAACGGCAATTTCCAATCCTGAGGCGTGTAATGATTTTGAGTTTGTTGTTATCCAGCGAAGTCCTGGTCCGTCGCCATTCAATTAGGATCTTTTTATTTATTGGTTGAAATAAATCTTAAGGGGAGGGATATATGAGGGCGATATTGGTTCCACTAGATGGGCTTCTGTTGCTGCTTTATCTACTTCCTAGTTTCCAGAAATTCCTGGATGGCTGGGAACCCAGAAGAAAATTATTTGTCTAGAAGTATCTTCTATTCGATTTATGGCATAGTGTAATCCCATTTAAATCGATGCTATAAAATGGCACTACTGCTAAACCGATTTTGACGAAGAAGTTGCTGTAAGCTTACTCTACTTAAAAAATGCAATTTCAGTTTCGTAAAACCTTTTGTTTTGCAACTAGACATATAACATGCACACACCATTTTGCGAGACTTTGTTATTTGGATTCGGGGGACCTTAAAAATTGTATTTCCTTTGAAATTTCGAATTCGAAAATTTTCACGTTCGCAATATTTATACATTCCATATATAGCCGAAAGGCTCGCTAGGGAGAAATAAATAAATAAACATAGATGTAAATTATAAATATAAATAAATAATTATGTGAACGTATCAATAGGGTCATTATTGTAGGAAATTTAGTGTTCTTTAATTTTTAAATAAAATATTTTGTGCTACGGCCAACCGTTTTCGAAATATAAACGAAAAACGATTATCTTCTTCCCTCCCCTTCCTCTCTTTGCCTGTGCTCTTAGATCCTGGAACTTATAGTATGTTTACCTCTTAGCAAGTCCAAACAAACCCTTGAAGTCAATTTTTGCCGTCCCGTCAAACTCCCGCATTGACTTGCCTATACCTACCATTTACAATTATGTTAAAATAAGTCCAAAGTATTAAGTCCAAATTATATGTAATGAAGAAATTATATATTACGAAATAATAATAAAAGGTCTAAGACTCGCGTGTACAAGTAATCCTCTTATATATACATATTATTGTAAATATATATTCGTATAAGTTAGCGAAATCCGACCACTTCTTGCCGTGTTCAATTTTTTAGATGTAATTATCTTTGTTCTGTTGGCTAAATAATTCAGGCAGCTCTGAACACGTAACTTTTAGTTTCAATTATTATAATTGTTTAATTATGATAACCCCGGTTTTGGGGGATATTACCACATTTAATTGGATTTTAGTGGTTTCGCTAGTATGACTGATAGCGGACTGTATTATAAGATAAAATAAAGATAATATGTGTGCAAATTTAAATAATACGACATAATTTAGCAAAAGGGACTATAATGAATTAATTACGTTGAGAAAAGAAAAAGTGCGTCTGTGCCTAATCCGGTTACATTGTGGATTAGTACTGTTAGTAAATTTTGCTTTAGGAAAATTTCCTAGTGAAAAATTAAAGTTATAAAATAAAATAAATGCAATCTAGAATTTATTGATAAGAGTGAACTAAATTACAGAAATTATTTCTTGCAATTACAATTAATATTCTTTCTATCGTATTTCCTTATGTATAGCTATTGTTTGGGGAAGAAAATTTATTTTAATATATTTTATATGTGTATATATATATATATATATATATATATATATATAAAATATATATATATATATATCGGGTGTAGGAATGATGACCCTACCACGTGTACCTAAATTGTGAATCACGTTGTGGTTTTTCAGGTAGTAAAATAGCCGCCCGCAGATTTGGTCCATGGACAGTCTGCTTCGGAGATAGAAATGTAGGTCCTCGATCGCCTGCTGTTCCCGAACAGCCATAATCTGTGGATCCAGACGAATTTGTCACTGTCCTTGAAACCGAGTGAGTCGGCGGGAAGGACATTGCCGAATTGGTCCCAAAGGGTCACGTTGGTTCGTAGCAACGTGAGATTGAATGTCTCCTTCCTGACTATATCAGTGCTCCCGCAAGACATTAATTTCTTTAAGAATACCACATCGCGCGGCCAAAGATTTTTATGGTCTATAGTACCAACAGAAAAAATAAATATATATACATATATATATATATATATATATATATATACATATATATATATATATATATATATATATATATATATATATATATATATATATATATATATATATATCTGATAGCAGAAAGTTAAGACTGATTTAGCTGTAAGGAACCTGTTATAATAACAAGCGTCCTAAATTTCCTTTTCTGTGTATTTACTAAAACGAAGCAGCTATAAGCAGTCTAATTTCCATTGCGATGTGAAGCCATTAATTAGTAGAGCCGTAATTCCCACCGCCAACAGGCCGCAAGCAAGCTGTGCCCCGCAGTGTGGCCAACTGTGGACGAGCTGTCGCCAGCCGTTATCATCGGCAGTGATACCAACCCCCCGTTATATTTCACACAACGGATCTCTCTCTTCAATGGCTTTATCAGCCGTCACCCGTCCTACCTCCTTAGGGCTGTATATTGACGCGGCTCTCGACAGTTGGAAATAGACCCTCAACCTTCGTGTTAATTTAGTAAACGCCTTCCATGCAAAACGGCAATAAGAATAATTAATCGTATTTTTAATTAACTCTTTATCTTTAACGAGAGTGTCTAGAAAGGCTCTAAATATTCCTCTTTGATTTTTTTTTTTCATTACTGCATTTCCATACAGTAGTACTACAAACTACTTCAATAATAACTTCTAAAACATGCTACATTCTTTTTAACTTCCTCAATTACCATAGTTTGTAGAAAATATGTTAATTGCCCGAAACTTTTTAAAGAACTGTCACTTAATTTTTTACTCGTAATAGAGTTTCTCTGAGAAAAAAAAAAGTTTTGCATAATGATGTTTTGACAACAATCTCCTGTTTTTCAAACGACAAAACCGTTTTCGATTAAACTTAAGGAGTACAAATATATTATTTCCAGTCGAAAAGAATTGTTTTTTCTCGGTGAATTAATATTTTATTTATTTAATTGTATTAGGTTTATCCTGTAATTTATATGAATCATGTTCACCTTCAACGTTTCATCTTTTATTTTTTAATACCATCATTTTTAATAGTCATTTTAATACCTTTCGGGCATACGTCTATCTTCAAGACCAACATTCCATCACAGGTTATACCCTAAATAAATTTAATCACTATCAGCATAAATCCACTTTATACTTGATTAAACAAAATGTTTATTTGAATGTAAATATTAATGTAAGATTTGATTGTAAAAAATTACAGCTGTTTTTTAGTTCGGTCTCGCTCTATTTCATTCACGGTTTTTCCACCTACTTTATTATCATTATAATTATTTTCCGTCGAAAAATATGTTTTTTTCTCAGAGAACCAATATATTTTTTAAAGGTATTAAGCTTATACTGTTATATTTCAAGTATATGTATATTCAATAAACATCGTACACTCTCAGCACTTATTTTATTTTCGAATATAGCAAACGTTTCAGACATACGTCCATGTTCAAAACCAGTATTCCATGATAAGTAATACAAAAAATAAATTTAGTCGTTATAAACATTATTCTACTTTATATTACATTTTTATAAAACCTATATCACGCATATATACCTTCAAAATTAAATTATAATTATATAATTTAATCAATTCAGAAATATAGTTGCGCACAGTCCAAGGAATATTGTGAAATGTAGAGGATTGCGATAATAATAAAGCAAATTTTTAGTTATATAGCCATCAAAATTTCGTAATCTACTTACAACATTAACATCATAATTTCAGATTTTTTAAAAATATTGAAGATGAACATAACAAAATCGCACCATAGAGATAACTTTAGGATATTTCTGACAAAACTAAAACCTAATATAATGAAATATGTAAGAAAATAAATATCAAATTTGGTTTTTTCTCATTGATTAAATTGTATAATATCCCATATCTTCCAAATTTGGTTCGAATCACTCGCCCTTCAGTTTTAAAATTAGTACGCACACAAATCCTAAACTTCCTTCTCGATTGGATCTTGATATCGCTACGAACGGTAAGAAAAGAAGATGGTCTTAGGTCCTTTTTACATAAAACTAGCATTTAATTGATATTAAACTAATCATACCTGAATCTGATTAATTTGGGCGTCTTGAATATTACATGCAGTTGTAAATATATATATATATATATATATATATATATATATATATATATATATATATATATATATATATATATATATATATATATCTTTATCGTATTGTTTTCGAAACATGCTCTAATTATTGCTGATTAAAATGAGCTCATTATCTTCAGAAAAAGGTAAGTTCCTTAGTGCTTGTATTTTTTTTTCTTTATTTTCATTGCATGAATCTTAGAATTGAATGTGCATGAAGCATTATGAGTGCATGGTTAGTGGCTCTTATGCTCGCTGCTTCGTTGTAATGCATTTTTTTTTCCAATTCCTCGGATTGATCAATTTAACTTAAATGTTTGATGGCTCTCGAAAAAAAAAAAAAAAAAAAAAAATTCGAAACCAATGCTAAAAGCTAATTGTCTTTTCATTTGTTTCATGCTTTCCTTTGGCTGAGCAGAGCTCAATTAGAGTAAGTATCGTACTTTAATGCTAAGTTTACTGCTGCTACTGCAAAAAAAAAATAAATAAAAATAAATGTAAAAATTCATTTTATATTTATGAAAGATATAGACTTTAATGGTATTTTTATAAAGTTTCCTTACAATGTTTCGTTAATTTATTTTTATTAATTCGTATAATGTCATCGATTACAAATTTTAATATAATTTTAATTTGTCATTGATATATAGGCCTGTACCTACATGGTAAAGGGTAATTTGTATCAGTGATGCTCTCGTAAGCTTCGTTGCGAAGATAGTTGGCAAAGCGTTGACAGACCTTTCAACAGTCATTTTTCTTAAAGTCCGCTGGAATGCATGTTTCTCCTGTGCAAGTAAAAACTTATTTTTCCAAAATGTACAAGAAATGACACTACGCTTTGACTTCGTTCCAAAAATAAAAAATATCATCTGCCAATACTGAAAGTATATGTTATGAATAACGAAACGATTAATAAAAAAATATTTGTTAACATTTTAAAAATCATTTACTCGTATTTCTCTATAGATAAATATTGAACTTATTGCAAAATCTACTTTCATTTTTTTTTTTTTTTTTTTTTTTTTTTTTTTTTTTTTTTTTTTTTTTTTTTTTTTTTTTTTTTTTTTTTTTTTTTTTTTTTACAACCTTAGCTAATGATTAACAATTTTTTGCTACATTAAATGTTAATAATAATGCCTCCTACTGTTTGGAAAAATATTCAAACTATGTCATAGCACGAATTAGAGCCAATCTAAGCTTAGAGCTGCTTTGCAGTTGCTAGTGCAAAATTTTTAGAGCCCAAATTTAGTCCCAAATCGTTCGCTATAATTAAAAAATCAATTAAAGTTAAAAGAAATGATATGTAATATATGATATCTCGTAAGTACGAAAAAATCAATATCATTATTTTTTTTTCACATCATTCTAGTGAAATCTTTCTAGTCCGAAAATTTTTTTTAAGTCATTCAAAGCGATAGGTAAATCGAGAAAATAATTTTTTTTTTAAATGTTTTTTCTTCCTCCTGTAAAATTGACTTTTTTGAGCTATGAGTTACCTTAGCTTAATGTTCTATATTTATATAAAAAGGTTTAAATTTGAAGTTTCGACTGTAGCAAATTGATTTCATTATTCCTACAGAATGCAATGAAAGATAAATTACATAAATAATAAAACAATAAAGTTAATAATATAAAATATTATTTTAACTTTTTCTGTATACTGTACATTCAAAAGGAAAAAGCAGCAAAAAAAGTTATGACCAAATGAAAACTTTATTTGCGCATAACTCAAAAAGTATGAGTAGTTTCAAAAAGCATCTGACAGTAATTTTTGTTGTAGAAATTTGATAAATTAAAACAAAAAATCCTTATCAAGCCAAGGCACAGCTAACAATTTTTGTATTTGACTTTTTCCCCAATGCGATAAGAAAAGTCATTTTAGTGGACATACCTCTTATTTTTTTTTTGGTGAATAAAAAATTTTCTCTTTCATTTGTGATCCTGTATTATTTCCAAATATAATATGCATTATTATAATAATATTATTGGTTCAATAATATGTTATGATAAAAAATTTGGCTTCCTATATACGCAATCCCATTTTCGACAGACTGCGTATAACTTTTATAACATCCGTGCATGGCTCATTCTCATGAGACTTGTCAAATTCGTATCTTTTGACTTTGAGGTTATTTCTACATGACTCTAATTATTATGGAGTTGGCTCCAATTTTGGTGTGTATTACTGGCATTCCTATCATTAGTAAATAGTGAATGGCCAAACTATTTACAGCTAAATAAATTTCAAAATTCTCATGTATGCTATTGTCCATATCTTGATTCACCAAAACATTCACTGGTATTCATTGATGAAAAGAAAATACTAGCTCATATTGAATGTAGTGCTTACAAAGGACCAGATTTGGTAGGAGCCCTACAAAACTTCTTCCAAAGAGTTTGGGACAGCGAAAGAATTCCTCAGGAATGGGAATACAATGTTATTATCACCATCCACAAAAAAGGGAGTCAAAGTGGTTGCTCCAATTACAGATCTATTTGCCTGTCTCCCGTGCTTTATAAAGTAGTATATACTTCTAGAGAGCCGGTTAAGACCAGTGGTGAAGCCTGATCTGTAGGAAGAGAAAAGGTGCTTTTAGACCCAGCAGGCAAACTCAAGATCAAATCTTCGCCTTGAGAAGTGTGATAGAGAGGTCATGGGGCCGTGACCGGAACATCGACTTGGTGCCCCGGAAAGAAATTTGTGAGTCCTTGAAGGCAAAGAACATTCCTATAAAGCTTCTGAAGGCTATAAAATCAACTTACTTGGAGCCGAAGGGTGTTGTGCACCTAAATGGCCATGAGTGTTTAGCATGAAGAAGGGAGTGAACCAAGGCGATTCTCTGAGCCCCCTTTTCTCTATGGAAGAGATCGCCTCCATTTGCAAAAGACGCACAGCATGCATGGGCGCATGGGCCAATGGAACTTACATCCTGTCGCTATACAGTTTCTCTTTGCGGACTACATCGTGCTTATCGCCGAATCCCATGAGCGACTTCGACAGGCAGTAACGGACTGGAATGAGGAATTAAAGAGAAACGGTATGATTATTAATACTCAAAAAGCAAAGTCCTTCAAGTCGGTAGAACTCAAGAGGAAGTCCAGATTGTCTGTGGTAAAGAGGTGATGGAGGTGGTAACAGAATTCACATACCTTGGATCGGTGATCAGTTGATCTGGTAAAGTGGATTCGGAAATCTCGAGCAGAATATCTTAGGCAAATTCCGTATACTACCAGATCTGTAATCCTGTTATCGGAAAAAGAGAGCTGTGGCCAGATGTAAAGCTCCGCTTATTCAATTCTGTTTTCCTACCGATACTTATCAATGGAGCGAAGAGCTGGATTCTAAATGAGAGGCTGCCAAGCCGTGTTACTGCAGCTGAAATGAGATTTCTTAGAAGAAATGCGGGGGAACAGACGGAGGGACTGTGTCCGAAGCAACAGGATTAGGGAAGAGCTATATGTACGCTTGGTGACTGAAACCCTGTATAAGAAGAGGTATGGACATGCCTGCCACATGGACCACCACAGTGACCCGATAAAGACCGTTGAGGTGAAACTAGTGAGAAGAAGAGCAAGAGGGCGGCTAAAAACGTCCTATATCAACCACATGGGACGAATAGTGTGACTCAAAGGGAAGACCCTAGGAGAAATGAGGAACCTTGCCAGTGATAGGAGACGCATGGCACAAATGGCTGGAAGCACCCCCACGCTAAAAGAGAAATGGGTGGAAAAATAAGAAGACTTACAAAGCACGAGTGTGATATTTTCAAAAATAAATGCTATTAAAATTTTCGAGCATTTCCAATGGTTAGAAGATCATCATGAACATGGTGAAAACTAGTCTCAAGCATGTTACCACTATTATTCTGGGAAATATTCGTTTTCAAAGGTGGTAATTCTGAACTCCTCTAACCTTGGGTGATGCAATGTCCCACAGTGTATTGGAGAGCACAAGCCAAAAATGTCGGGAAGATGTATCACTTTTATTGTTTTCTAAAACTTATCTTGCCAAGAAGGGCCAATTTGACAAGTCTGATGATAACGACCCATATTGCTTCAATATCCACCTAGATCTAGTTCTTGACTTTTTTACCACTTGATTGTCTATTTTTTAATAGTATTAATTTAACACGTCCTATGTGTTGATGATGCCCCAACTAATTTATTCTGTTCTCTTTCATTTTGTTCTATGGTGCGACCGCCATGTACCAATCCCAACAGGATTGTAAACATTAATTCATGCTATCTATTGATTATAAATAATAATTAAGAATCGGGTCTACTTGAGAAGGTCGTAGGTTTATTGAATAATCTAGTAATTTCAGGTTTTCATGTAGTTTATTTATTTCTATTTTTAGGTAGTCGAGAAAAGTTGAAAGACAAAATTTCCATTTATACCAGCTTTTAGAGTATGTAGCTAATACTAAATTCTATTATCTTCTTTAGGTTTAACCATGTTTCATACTCGCATCGAAGTTTTCTGCCATTTTCATTAGAATTTTTAGAATTCCATTCATCAAACACAATAATGTAATGCATCTGTAGCTGTGGAAATCTGATTTCTCTCCTTTGTGTGGATTGAGAATCTAAATAATAGTGTCACCCTTTTATAAAACGTATGCATCGATCATAGTTTTATTTTATTTTTTTAGCAAGTTGATAAACTAGAATATTAATTATAATATTGCAATACAAAATAAAATAAAATAAAAGGAAAAAAGTACAGATAGCAAATGTATGTATATATATATATTATATATATTATATTATATTATTTATATATATATATATATATATATATAAATAATTTGCAAAATATATTAATTAAAAATATTAATAAATAAAATATATAATCCTAGTTAGCCTATTAGTTTATTGGCCTCTAGGACCTTGTGCTAATAAGCCAATATAAAGCTTTATAGTTGTAATAAACTTAGAAATACTGTGACCAATATTTCCAATTCTGCTGTGAAGGTACCATTATTCAACAAAAAGAATTATTATTGCTTTAGTATATAAAATAAATAAATAACTCAAACTGATTCTATAATATTTTAATTAGTACTTTTTGTAGCTAGAGTTATTCTGGTTTCTAGAACTCAGAAATTTTGATAGTAATTTTCATTTTTATATGTTATAAAACTCAGGTTATACCTTCTATCAATACAATTTCATTTTTTTTTTTAGTATATAAAATTTTAAATTATTAATGAAATAGGACTGAAAGAAAGTTGTTTATTATTTGAAAATTAATTAGAAGTTTTTAAATTAAACATAGTCTATGAATTCGCAGGTATATTTTCTTTTGTAACGATTATAATAATCAATATTAATAACAATTATTAATGAAATAAGACTGAAAGAAAGTTGTTTATTATTTAAAAATTAATTAGAAGTTTTTAAATTAAATATAGCCTATCAATTCGCAGGTATATTTTCTTATAATATATAGGTATATTTCTTATAATGGTTATAATAATCAATATCAAAATCATGACGATTTTTTTATATTAATTAAAATAGTATTGTAAATACTAATCTACTAATACTACACTAATATACTCTATGCTGCTAAACTAATTCAATATGTTTCGAATAGTTCAATAATGTAAGCCTGTCTACATAATAATTACAAGTACTACATTTGTGAAATAGCATGAGAAAAAATAATTACAGCGGCTGAATGCTCCGTTTGAACAATATATTTAAACAATAGTACCTTGGTAATTTATTTGATATGTATTTTTTTTTTCATTGATAAATAATTTATATGAAAATCCATGAACTAAAGTCAAAACCAGCTGATGGCAATGTGGATTTTATTTTTATTCCACAAACATTTTTTTTTATAGGTTAAAGTTTTGTTGAATTAAAAATATAGATCAGTCGGTGACACTTTTTTTCTCGTACACGTCCATAATCAATAGTGTATAAAATAAATGTAAAATACAAAATATATGAATATTAGAAAATAAATGTGTGAGTAACACATGCACAACACAATTTTTATCTGTGTAATGTTTTGTTATCATGTGGTTATCACATAATAGATTAAATTAACATATTCAATTGTTTCAGGTTATTAATTATCAAAGTTTTTAATATATTATTAAGTTATTATCAGTATCAGTATAAGTATGATCAAAACTATTAATGTAAGTTTTATATTTTCTTTACTTCATCAACGGTTTTATATAAACGTGATGGTTTCATATATTTTCCATCATGTTAATCTGTTGAAACATAAAATTGATTTACCTTCAGTAGTTTGTACACTATTGATCGGAATTGGATTCCATTTAATCAAACTTTTAATAGAAGCCTCCATTTCTCGTTGAATTATAAAAACGTTAATATTTTTCGAGAAGTTTATTTTAAAATGTTATAATTAATTGCTGCTAATAAAGTTATTATAATTAACGTATTACTTAAATTACTTCCAAAAACTTTTTTTTTATTATTGAAATATTTTAGGAAGTCCAAATAATTAATAAAAGGAGGAACAATTCTGACTTTCCAAATTATTTATTTTGTATTTAATTCACATGTCCAAAAACGTAATTTTTTTTTTTAAGTTCTCTCTTCTTTAGAACTCTGAAAGAAAAAAAAAGAAAGCATTTATCACTCCTAATTTTTTTAAAATAGCCTGACTTGATTCCACTATGATGATAACTGAAGAATTTGAATTTTAAAATCTTGGAGATTGTCTTCTGTCAATTTCGAAATGAATAATCAATTACTATAAAAGAGATGCTTACATTTTAAAATTTATGATTTTCTCTAATTCTGCACAACAGATGTAAATTATTTTGCATTTTTTTATCGTAATTGTGAAGTATCTTATATAAAGAAAAACGTTTAAAAATAATGCATTTAATAACTTCGCATTTAAATATTGACCAATATTCATAGCAAGCAATACTTTGCGATCTTAAATCTCTTTTTGTTTCTCTGTAAAACTTTAAAAACGTTACGATAGCTTACCTCTGAAGTACAGAATTACCAATCTATAGTTATTTTATTCGTTGGTATATAGCTGTTTTATTCAAAACTATTTTCTAAAGTCACTCCTTTATGTTACTATAATCATATTTCATCTGATACAACCAGATTATAAAGTGATACGTCTCCCAACGGAGATTTAAAAAAATATAATTTGTCAGCTTTTAAAATTAGTTAATACTTTCCTACGTAGTTTATAAATTTTGTTGACAGAAATTGAACGCTTACATTTAGTTAAGCCCATCTGGACCTACGCTTCACAGATATACGGTGCAAAAAGACTTACATTCAAAAACTTTTAGGACTATCACCAAAGATCCTTTGTGTATTAGCAACATGCCAACCTCAATATGCCAACAGTTAACGAACTTGTACGGATCCACTACAAACGATTTCGTGGACATCCTAAGTCACTCATACAAGACATGGCAACAACCAACATGCCTTAAATCACTCGCAGAAGGCTGAAAATGAGCTGGATGAGAGATCTTTCCTAACTATACAATAATCAATACAGGAAGAGGTGCCCTTAAAAACAAAAACAAAAAAAAGTGTATTTTCTATTTTTTTTTTATTTATTTATAAATTCTAGATGTATCATGTGTATAATTAGAACTCGAAATTATATTAATTTACTTCATACATCCAAATATATAAACTTGTTTTGATAAATGCATTTACGTATACGTTTTTTAGTAACCACTTGTATAAGGGATGCATCGGGCATCGGACAGAGTTGTTGGACTCGTGGCTGTCCGTTGTAGAGATGTTTCAGTGTACCATATAAACAAAAAGAAAAATGTTGTAATATGAAACTTGTAGGGCTTCCTTATATTTCGTCTATACATTATAGTTATTCTGCTTATATATTTGTTGAATAATATCTGAAATAGTGTATTTTAGCACATGAAGTTTTTGAAGTGGGCAGAATGCTTTAGCGATATGAGGCTTTGTCTAGTTTTGAATGAGGTATTGAGATGTCATTCACCTGCTAATGCTGGATCCAGATTAGAACATGATTTTGCTTTCGTCTCAGTGAGTAGCTTTCGATGTAAATTTGGTCCTCCTTCATACCATCTTGCAGCCCTTCGTAGGAAGGAAAACTAAAGAAAAAGATTCTCTGAAAATATTATATGAATTAAGTGTAATATATTTGGCAGATGCTTTGCTTTGTATTTTATAGTTACCTAATCATAGTATTTTTTTTTTTAATTTACTATTCGAAAATCATAAGAATACAGGTATAGACAATTTACTAAAAACATTTTTTTGTTTCGTTTTAATCAATATTTTGTTTGAAAGTTGATTAAATGGATGTTGATTTTGTGTTGATTGTGAAGTTGATTTTAGATTTTCGAAAATACAACTTCAGTATAGAAGATTTTTTATATTGATTCATCTCAATAGCTATTAATTTACGTTTTTTTTTAATATTTATTAAATAAACGGAAAAAAATAATATTGAGTTTTTGTTGATTAGAGCTGTTCAAAGAGATTTTCTGAATATTTTATAAAAATTACTTTAAATAATTTTGTATTTACTTTAAACATTTACTTAAAATGCGTTGTATTTTCTACTTACTTCTTATTTTATTGATTCATATTATATAATTACTACTACTTTTGGAAGTTTACATTACTAAATTAATTTTTTTGTGAACAAACACGCTTCCCTTAATATATCTTTATTATTTTTCATATATAATTCATACATTTAATTAATTTGTGAAGAACAATTTTCCATTGATATTTAACTTTATATTTAAAAAAAACATTTTTATAATATTGTTGTCGACGTTTCGAAGTTCTTCTTCGTCTTCAGGATCTTTATTTTCTTTAAAATACGCAATGCAATCCCCACGTTCCCACATCTGTAGTATTTTACTTCGCCAATAATTCATAGTTTCATTATAAAATATTCTGGGGAGTGACTTTACTTTTATATTCTTGTCACACTGTATTATTTTTTAAATGATATTACAGTATGACAATATAAATTTTATTTAATTGAGATATAAATTTGCTTAAACGAATAAAATAAAAAAATAACACTAAAATAAAAAAAAACATGTAAATATTAAATTACTTTGAAATATGATTAATTTTCAATTTAGAAAAATAAGGCAATACAAATATATTAATCGGTCCCACTAGGTATTTAGTTATTAATTTTCCCATTTATTTTATTTAAAATTCTTTAATCATGATTCTTTAAAATAATATAAATTAATGACAGATTAATGTATTTATTTGTGAGTTTGTTTAAAGTGACAGCTTAATTTTTTTTTCTTCTTAACACTCTTCGTCATGATTTTTATGTTCAGATAATTTACTTTAACCTACTACTATAACGTTGTAAGGACTTTCTGTTCTAAAGTATCGATTTTTAATATTCATCAGTTATTTATACAGTTATGGGTTCACTCTCTATTTGTAAACGACATGATATATATATATATATATATATTATATATAATATATTGTTTATAAACGAAATTAAGGTATGTACATATAACTAACACATATACTACATATTTGTACATATATATAGTTTATTTTTGTATGAAGTGTTTATAACATTTAAAATTAAAATAAACTCCTCCTAAGTAGGATTGTTATATGGGAAAAAGGTTGTAAATAATTCCTCCACTCGGACATTGCCTTATTTATTTTAATTTTAAATGTTATACTCATTCCATACAAAAATAAACTATATATATATATATATATATATATATATATATATATATATATATATATATATATATATATATATATATATATATATATATATATATATATGTAATTCTGTGATTTGCTAAAATTTGTTTGCTAAAAAAAAATAGTTTATTCAGGAAGTTTTAATACAATCAATTTATTATTTCCAAATAATACAAAATACACAAACTTACCTAAAACAAAATAGAATTGTATACGAGTCTTTTACTCCCTAAATCACTATAATATATTTCACTAACAAGCGTGCTGATTAGTACAACCTTCATTTATAACAAAAGCCAATAAACAGCTGTTCAATGTCATTTAAAAGTAAACGATATGAATTAATAATTAATCTTATTATTAATTTACATATATAATATATATGTATACACACAAGTATGTAGTGTGATTTTTTTTGAAAATTGTGTGATCTAAAATTCAAATAAGTCTTAATCCTCAGAGAGGGCAAGGAAAACCTTGGTCTAAGCCGAATGGCTTCCATCCCCACCGGAATCATCTGAAATTAATTTCATGAATACTCTAAGTAGATCCAGATATTCCTCCAGGCGAGGAAGGGTTGGCTATCTCCAGGCAATCAAGCCTCAGTAACTGAACTCTCAGCCACTCTTTGAATTAAGAAACACGAATCACCCACCTTTGATAAAAGAAGAAAATAGAAAAAAATCGGCTATCTGTTTAAAAAATATATATATAATTTTTATTTAAAGTTATAAGAATATAATTTTCGCTTCAAAGCTAATAGGTTCTCACATGGGTAAGAGTAGTACCCAGTAACATCTTTTCTTCAGTCAAAGTTATCTTTGTTCACGGAAGGGAGATCTCTCGTTCAGCACGTTTTTAATATCCTTCTATTTTCGGTAATGTCATTTTCTGTTCGTTTTTATTTACTGAAAATAATAGTAAATAATAATTCTGTTATGTCTTTGTAGATTATTTTGAAATATTTGGTAAAGAGCCCATATGTGTTGTAAGGAGTTGGTCATTATGTTGAATTTTGGTAGTCACTTACCAACTTGCTAAAAATAACTAATTCTTTATTTATTTTTCTTAATATTTAACAAAAATATGCAACGTTTATCAGAGGAAAAATTTATTCGTCTGAAAGAAAGAAGTGTATGTATGATCACATTCCATTTCATAAGGGCATATATAACTAAAAAATCCATCGCTCATATAAATCATGCTGGAAATAAACCTGGATATTGTCATTGTCCCGATTCACTATTAATCCCCTCTAATGCCTCAGCTCCTTTGAAAGACTTTGAATCAGACCAACATCCTTTCTCAACGCTTTTTCAGAATAACAATAGAACGAAAACACACAAATCCACCTAATAATATAGTGCTTGCCCTGCTGCTTGCAAATTACGAGCATTCATAATTGCAATTTATACTAAATGACATAAATTATTATTATGAAAGGCTTTTACCATATGACAAAAAAAATTGTTTTTTCGATTTTTTTTTTATTTAACTTAGATTCTAATATATTCTCATCCTAATAGGCTTAAATGTTCATCTGCATTATGCATTAAGAAATAAAAACGCTGCAAATTATTACACAATAGTTTATTATTCATTATTATGTTTTATTGTTAAAATTATTATTGATAACATTAGTGAATGCGTTATTGAATCATTATATCTAAAAAAAAAAATATTAATATTTTTATTGCATTTTTTTAAGGCTTTTGTATGATGATTCTAAAACACTGTATTTTTCCTACATCTTGATAAATGTTTGAGATATGGGTGTATGAAACCACTAATCGGCTGCAATTTTGAAACAAAATGGCAGAATGGCGATGTCATGTTCCGACGATCATCCTGAGGAAGCCTGTGACCGGTGCCAAATTTGAAAAAATCGGACCAATAGCATCAAAGAAAGCCGCGGACGGCAGGCGAACCTATTTTTTTTGTATTCGATTTTTTGGAATTTGCATATTTTGAAGCATAAAACCATAAATTTAAAGGGGAATTAATTTTTTCTTTCTTGACCGATAAACCAAAATATTCAAAGTTCATAATTAATTTCAGAACCTTCTGTAGAGACAATTAAGGCTAATTTTAAAAAGGAGAACAGCCGACAATAATATGGCAGTGGGGGAATTAGAAAAGTCCGAGAAAGGGGAAAAAATTCTTTCCCCCTTCACATATTCATTCAATTGGCCTGATGAACAGTTGGACTGAATAATCGCTCATAAATCATAAATCAGGGATTTTTCAAACGATTCAAACAAAATTTGAGGCATCGCTAAAGGTTCTTAAACTCCCCAATTTGCTTTAACTGTGGTTTTTTACGTGTTTCAGAAAAAAACGTTATTCGCATAAAACTTCAACTTTGTTTTTGCGAGGTAATCTCTTTTTTCAACACTGACCTTCTAAGATAATGCAATTGTTTTTTCATATGTATCAGAAGAAGAAACTTTCCTCTTTTGAACGAGTCAAAGAACGTCGATTTCGGGTAAACAGAAGACAAGGCATGGAGCTTCAAACCCAAACTTAATTTTGTGGCTTTCAAAATTTTGAGCACACTCGGAACTGAAAAAAAAAAATGTTTTATTGTTTTCGATGATATTTTTAACATTAAAGTTTTTTGATGTGCTAAATCTAAATCTGCCATAATTTTCGGTGTGAAAATCTATAATCCTAGTTTACTTGATAATTTAAACGTTTTTTTAAATTTATTTGACCAAAAATCAATTATTTTTTAATTTTTATATTTTTCCTTTAATGTACTTACAATATTTCGAGATATAAAATAAAGTATTTTTAGTATGTTTTATTTTTTTTCTCAGATCCTACGGCCCATTGGATAAAACGGTAGGATATAGGATATGGGTAAACTTTTTTTCAAATTTAGAATTACCCAAAAATTTTTGCACAAACTCGTCGACGGTCACATCGTGGACTCCCCTGGTAAGATAACATATAACCTTCATACGAGTTCTGATAATATGTTTTGTATTTGCAAGTAAAACATGTGTTAACAATTCAATTGTATATTTCAACAAATAACCTTTTAAAAAAGGCAAAGTCTATCTAATGCTATTTTTATAGATTATTTTCAATTATTTGATAGGGAAATATACGATCAAAAAAAATTAATTTTATGTTTACAAATTTTCTATACCATACCCACAATACTTACCCCGAGATGTCAAGTACGGTCATAATAATAAGTTTCTTAGGGTAGATGATATTGAAATATTGGAACTTAATTAACTTCAACCTTCCTGGTAATCCTATTAATGTCCAGGAAATATTTAAAAACCGATTATAACTTTATATAAAGAAGTGGAGTTAATTAAAAAGGAGTTTGCGGAAAATCTTCATAAAAAAAACAACAAAAAAAAATTTGAGGGGGGAAAACTCGAGCCGCTTTTTATAGATATATAATAACCTCGAAGAAACAATTTGGGAATGGAAAACTATTACGTCTCAGTGCTTGTATTGCTTTTAAACGTTGTATAAATTTTAATATATTTAATTAAAAAAATAAGTTTCTTTAACATTGAATTTTGTACCGGTTTTCCTCATTTCAATTAAATTCCTATTAAATAAAAGTTCTGTAGGGTCGGGCCAAAATAATCTTTTAAATGGTTACACCACAGGTTATGAAAAATTAAATTATATTTCGTAATTTAGTGGACCCAAGCAAACTGGGTCCTATGCAAACTTTAATTTTAAACTACTTTCAACTACATTTTTTTATTTTTTGTTTTGTGCTTCTTTTTTTCCTTAGTATTAATTAAAATTTTCTTTTAAATATGTATTTTAAGCTCACAAAAAAAAACAGCCTTAATATGACCTACAAGCCGAAGTTTATGTATTTAATATTAAAATATGTTAATAAAATTTTGTTAATTATTTCAAGAATCAAAGGAAATCGAAATATGTAATGGTATCATTTAGATCGCACTGCCTTCATGTTTCATTCGGAGGCTTAGGTATAGATAAATAATTAAAGATTTACTTTATTTACTATTAAATTATTACATTGTGAAATAATAATATTAATATTTTGTTACGCTATTGTATATATAATAGTATGTATGTATAGTATATGTAAATATTAATATTTATATATATATATATATATATATATATATATATATATATATATATATATATATATATAAGTTTACTTTTGACACTTCCAAGCCCAATAATTATATGGATGAAAAATGATCTTTTTATTTTTTTTTATTTTTTGAATGCACACTCCTTATATTTTTCCTTTTGATATTATGTAAAATTGTAAAATATTTTATCAATATATTAACATAAGATCGCATCGAGCCTGAAATAGGAAGCCGAAAGACAGTTAACAAGTGTATCATATATATTTATTTTATAAACTATAATTATCACTTTATTGTTCTGTAAATTGTTAAAATAATATTCCGACGGAAGTATGTAAGTATCATACTTAATTTACTTATATTTTCAATTGCTAATAATCCATTAAAGCCCTGCATTAATTTTACCCCTCTTTCAACTGTGTCATAAACAATTAATAGATGCTTTTCTGAAGATTTTAAATAAGATGCCTCACTGGTCTGGATTAATATTTCAAAAGTCCATGTTTATTCCTTATTCCTTTAGAAATATCAAGTATTTTTCTAGAAATTAAGTCTTTTATGTTTTGTTACGAAAAAAAAGAAGAAAAATACTTATGTAAACTTGTCTTGACATAATAGCAATTTTAGTTGATAATTAAGACCATTTAAAAAAAAATGTTTTAAAGCGAGATTAGAAAATAAATTTACAATCTCAAAAATTGTAATCTTACACATATATATCTTCTTTCCGTCCTAAGATTTTCTCTTTAAAAAATTCTTAATCATATGTATTTTTATTTAGCATATAAAATTGCCAAAACATTTTGATTCTAATTTAAGTATCGCAGATAGTTGGAAAAAAATTTCAAAGCCGCAAATGATACACCTTAGTTAATTGTATAGTAATTACCTCTTTTAAAAAATTTAGATCATTGAATGGATCTCCGACTGCCGATGAACACAGTATCCAGGCTTTTACGTGTAATGTCAGCAGAAAGAGGCATAAGTTCTTTAGTCATAAGTTTACTCCTGATACTTCCAAGCCCAATTGCTCACTAAAAAAAATCAATATATAAATCACCTTTGCCATTCATCATCCATGCATCGTTTAGCGTACCAGAAGGTCTGATTTTAATTTTGCCTTCTGGATTGCTTCTAATGAATATTTGGTACAATTCAATGAGCTCTTTGTAATCGTTTTTCAATTTATCACTGGCTAATTCATTTCAAAAATTCACTGGTAGATCATGGAAGGTTATAACAATCAGAGTGTAATGGTTCAATCCGAATATGAATAATTCCTGGTTTATCTTTTTATCTCTGTTAAATCATCTGTCACTATAATGTCAAAGTTCGTTTCAGGAGATTTCTTTACTACCAGTCTTTATTTTGTCTTCTACGGACGTAGTGGAACTTCTCTTTCATAGAAGTATTTTTAAAGAACATTTCTTAGTCAAGTTTCCATCTTAAATCATTTACCGGCTTGTCTGGAGTTTTGCACGAAAATAGACCAACTCCTCCTGAAAAACCCAGACAAGGAAGAGTTGGTGTGTTCGATGAAGGACATGTTAGATCAAATATATCCTGAATATTTAATTCATCCTCGGATGTTGACTCAATGGGTGGAACAATGATTTAAGAACTACCATTGGCTTAGCACGTATTTCTTCCTCCTTCATACGGCTCAATAAAGTGATTTCTTCGCTCTTTCCTCACTTTACATCTACTCCTACAAGGCTGCTCTTCAACCTGGCTCTCTTATACCTAATGAAGAAATTTTTATATTTTTTCATATGTTTTCACAATTTCCAATGCATTGGTATGGGGTATATCAAATAAATCAATTTTTTCAACACAATGTGATGTTTGTTCGGAATCTTGCTTTTTCCAAGAAAATTAATCATTCACGATCTCTAACGTGTGGGGTTCCACAGGGCGCGGTACTATCGCCTGTATTGTTTTCCATTTATACTGGCAAAATTGTTGGAACCAAATACCAGAATGTAACAATATCAGTTTTTGCAGATGATCTTGTCGTCACAAGTACCAGCGTAAATGCCAGCAAGGCTGTAACTGCTTGTCAACAAATAGTGGAAGAACTGAAACATTTGAAGATAGATGAGAATCCAGATAAGGCGAAGGGCATAATATTTTCGTTCCAGGAAGGAAAGAAGAAACCTCCATCACAGTTTAAAATAAATAATTGCATAAACAAACTATCTAAAAGTATCGTTTATCTTGGAATCACGTTTGACAGGCATTTAAGGTTTTCGGCAAACGTTCCTAAAAAAATCAAAGCTGTACTAATTGAAACCTACCGGCTTAATCATTTATTCTCTGCCACACGCCTATCATATCGCTTAAGTTCTTTAATATATAAAACTATTTTACGCCCCACCCTTTTGTATGGCGCACTATTATTTTCCCACGTTGCTAAATCGACAGAAAAGCTTCTACAATCATTTCAGAATCGAGTGTTACGGAGAATAGTAGAGGGAACTTCATTGCGAAGGGCGAAATAGCAAATTCCATATTCAGAGAGCTCATACCTTCTGGAGCACTCCAGCTTTTGGCAACAACTATTTTGAACCTTGAAATTTAGTATTATTATTAGTTTGGTAGTATCGACCCGTAATGAAAGGTGAGCCCCATCGCCTAAGTAATAATTCGAAATTATGAAATATTAATAAAAGCTGAAGATGTGTACTAAAACTCCTTAAAATGCATATCTGCAGAAAAAGGGGAATCTCCATCCAATAGTGTTCAGAAGCGTAAAATAAGGGGATATGGAAGACAAAAAAAGTCAATTTAATCTTGTCGTGTGTATTTATATAATAAAAAATAAAATTAAATATTAAAATCCATAAAACTCAAAATAACCTAGCGTGCTCAATGAGAATGTACTAAATATATATTTTAGCAACAGCTGAATCAATAATATCATTCTGAAAGTTTTACCGAATTGGAGACCAAAACAAAATAGTTTGTGTGTATTTAGTCATCTTGCGTAATAAGTAAATACAAAGATATGGAAAAGAAGGTGGATGTAGGATTTTCTGAGGTAATATTAATTTAAATTAGGCTAGATATGTATTAATTAAGTAACGACTGCAACCAGTATTTTGGATATTTTTTTTTCTGAAGCCTGTGAAAGAATCTTCGGAGTTTTATGAAAATATTTACCTCTCCGATAGGAATAAGAGAAATATTTATGAACCCTTAGTATTTTGATCAAGGGCGAAGCAAATTTTGTTTTCCTTGGATTTTTTTTTATTCTGTGGCCGTCCCCATGGTTGGAGGAGAGATGGAGAAAATTCATTTTCTTGTAAATTTGTTGGGGTTTTCCATTTCCTTCCATTGATTGGAGGCAACTGCTTTTTTTTTTTTTCTGCGGAATGCTTAAAATGAGATTATCTAAAATACTTCAGACTCGGGTAGGGAAAATTCAGGAATTGAATTTATGGTGCGTTTAAGCGAACTCTATTGGATTCAACCTTATATTTTATAAATATATTTTTTATTTTTTTTTTTGTAAAGGATAATTATTTCCAAACCATTTTCAAATAGCGAGGGTTATCAATAAACAACTTAGATATAAGAATGAAATCAACAATAATTAACAGTAAACAAAAATCGTGTTGTGAAACAACAGTAAGCTTTCTAACTATTAATTGTTTTCTGCGAAATGAAAAAAAAAAGGAATTATTAATAAGACAATAATCAGCAAAAAAAATAATAAATAATTTAACTTAATTTATTTCGAATAAGTGCACATAAAGAGATATATATTAAGTTTATAAATAAATAAAATATATTAATTTCCCAGATATATAAGTTTGTAGGAATCTTAATAAGATTTTTTCACTTCTTTATAATTATAGTGATTAATATAGTGACTTTTTTGCAATGAATAATGAAAATAAAATCCTTATTATTGTTAAAACAAAACCTTTAATAGTAAAATAGAATATTGGTGTATTCTAATGGCTGTATTAAGATGTATTGATTAATAAATTGACTACCTAAAATAATATAACATATTAATGCAGAATAAAATAATATTGTTGTTAACTAATTATAGATGTGAATTTTTGATTATGGGCAATTAGTCCAAAACGCAAAACATATAATATAGCTGTGCAAGAAGTCTGAAGGTGTCTGTATATACTCATAACTCTGGAAAATGTTATCAAGCCTTCATTTAGAAATAGAGTCTAACTTATATATTTATTACATTCCATTTGAATATAATATTTTATTTAATTAAGTTATGATAATTAATCTATATAATTAATAATATTTTATTATATATTTTATTGTTTTATAATTATATATAATTAAATGATAATGAGATCAATATATAGAAAAATTCACAGTAATTTATACTTATCAAAGATAATTTACTACATAGCCACTATCTGTTATTTAATATATTTTGAAATTATGAAGGCACACTGTTTGTCGTACATTATAATCAATGATCTATTCCTTCTTGTATTCATAAATTATGATTAACAGTCATTCAACAATTATAGTTAATTAGTTAATTAATTCAACAATTAGTCCAGAACGCAATATTTATAATATAGCTGTGCAAGAAGTCTGAAGGTGTTTTATAGACTCATATCTCTGGAAAATATTATCAAGCCTTCATTTAGAAATAGAGTCTAATTTATATATTTATTACATTACATTTGAATATACTATTTTATTTAATTATGTTATGATAATTAGTTATTAGATCAATGTACAGATAAATTCACAGTAAATTATATATATATATATATATATATATATATATATATATATATATATCAAAGACAATTTATTGCTACATAGCAACTACATACTATTTAATATATTTTGAAATTATGAAGGCACACTGTTAGTCGTACATTATAATCAAATTTGTATTCCTTCTTATATTCATAAATTATGATTAACAGTTAAATAAGTCAACTATTTTTTTATAACTAATTTAAGATCCAAGTGGCAGACTGTATTTTTTTCCTATAAATGTTTTTAAAAAATAAATACCTTCATACGTTCCTCAGAGTGATACATTAACCACAGGCTGGATTAATATAATAATAGAAAAATAATAGATATAATTATAATATATGGATGTAATACTTGAAAGGGAAAGTATTTTTTTAATAATTTTTTTCTTTCTTTTTTTTCCCTCGATTAATTTTTTTATTTTAATCTGTACTTGTTCCTAAAATTGTAACCATAAATAAGCATATAAAATGAATCATAACTTTAAATGACTCGTGGAGTGTGTGTGTGCTATTTAGTACGTAGAATCGAAATTAAATTGAAATATTTTATTTAATCATAGACTAGCTCATTTTCTTTTTTCATCCCGGTTACATAATCATAATTATATATTCGATTCATTTTTGAAATACAGTAATCCTTACCAGAAAGAAACAATAATTGTTACCACTTTGATTAATCTCCAAGCGTTGTTCAAATTTACATAGGCGGATAGCAGAGATGTAGGAACTCTTACCTAAGCTCGATTTACATAGATTAGCATTAGTCGATTGAAAACCGTAGACTCTCTGCCAATTCGATTTCCATTTTATCTAGTAAAAGCCCATCGAATTCCGTCTGTTTGTACATATTTATTTTAATTAAAGCTAATTGCCAGATTTGAAATTTCTAATGCAACTGTAAACGATATTGAAATTTAATAAATTTTAATCATTTTTTATTTTAATTCTATTGTATAATAATAATTACTAGACTGCTCAGATTAATTTTTGCGTTTTTCTTGTTTAAAACAACTTTTGCCCCTTCATTTGTAAAACATGCACGCCCGCTACACCCATCTGTAATGCGGTATAATACCTACTTTTTTTAAGGCGTAAGTGAATCCTTGCATATAAAGCATAAGGAACATTTTTTTTTTTTCAAAATTCATTCAATCAATCACTCCATTTTTTTATCAACTAATATTGACTCTTGTTACATACCCTGAGTTTTTTTTAGTACGTTTATCTAAAAGATCTATAGAAAAAAATGTATTAATTCGTATTTAAAGTTTAAAATATTAAACTGTATAAAACCAAATTTTTAGCAAGAAAGTTCACTGGTTATCAGCATTTTTGACAGTTGTGAATACAAAAATAAAGGTTATATATATATATATATATATATATATATATATATATATATATATATATATAACTATAACATATTGAATTTTTTTAAGTATAAAAAACTCAGTATATATATTAATGTAATTATATGATTGTGTAAAATTTCTTCAGATTCAGAAAATTATTTTTTAAGAATATGTTCCTTATTTGCCACACATATAAACTTTCAAAAAAACGCAAACAATTAAAATAATCAGGTTTGCAACTTACATGTTTGATTTTTTTTTAAAGTAAATTTGCGTCTGAAAGACCTTTGTAAATCGGTTTAATAGTATTCCTTATAGCTTCTGGGATACTGTTATATTCATTTTACAACGGTTTACTCTTCTAAAGTACACATATTATACATCATTCTAACCAGAATAAGTTCTACTTGTATATAAAAATATATTTTTTGTTTTCAAATTTTTTACCTTCCACCATCAGGGACACAACAAGCAAGTGTCACACTAATTTTATTTTTTTATATTTATAGGTATCATTACTTCTTAAATTTCTTCTAAAGGTATATCACATTAAGTTATTTTTTTTTAAATATTCACTCTAAAATTCAAAAATTGTTTATTTAAATTGTTGATTGATCAAAAGTTGATTTAAAATTAACTGAATCAAGTAAGGTATAGGAGATTAATATTAAGACAAGATAGTGTAGCGATAAAATGTAAGGGCATGCAGAATATATAATTAATATTTAAAAGCATAATATACTAGAAATGACAAAGGAAGGAAAAAACTGTTAGAATAATTTCTTTAACAAAACAAGATTTGGGAACTTCAAAATGAGCCAACCTCGAAAAGTTCTTGATATGAAATTATAAACTTTGTTGAAATTTTAATTCCTTTTAAATAAAAAAATATGACATAACAAATAATTTTATTGCGTTAGCGAACTTGGTTGATCCCTCTTTAGGTTTATAATTAGTATTATGTTCAATAAGATTTCATAAACAGATACGTCATTCATTCTTAGTTTTTATTTATTTTTATTTTTTTTTTTGGATTAACTGATCTGGTTTCCTTAGGAAAAAAAATTGTTTAATATTCTTTCTTAATTTCAATCATGTATTGTGGTCTTAAAGCCATTATAAAAAGTGGCAAGTTTTGGGTTATTTTGTTCGTCATACAAAAGTCAATAACTTTACACAAATTAATTTTTGTTTTCTGTATTCGTAGATTGCTAAGCACTAATGAGGGTTTTATTTTCTTCCTTTTATAAAATACACAGCACTGGTTTATGATGAGTTCGTTAAAATATTGTGAATGCATTTACAAACATCTGACAGAAAATTTCGGAATTTTCAAAAATTTCTTACTCGATATATAGAATAATTTGCCGGTATCCTCTTTCTATTTTTTTTTTTTTTTTTTTTTTTTTTTTTTTTTTTAACTTGGCTTTCAAGGTTCCATATTTCTGACCTAATGTAGTAGCTATAAAATTATAATGCACACGCCGTGAAAAATCCTTCACAATTATTTCATAATGAACATCTTTAAGTTATCTCAGACTATTGGATGGATGAACACAGTTGCATTTTATTGCTAACTGTTCTATCAATATATGTATAATTAATTCAGTATTAAATTCACTTGGTTGATATTAGTTTATTATCGGCTATCTATTGCATATATTTGATATTTAAACTATTAATATATGATTATATTTATAATCATTTTTAAGAAAATTGGTTCATGAAAGTTAAATTTAATTTTAGATCTAGGGCTCTGGTGTATGGAAATGTCATTTGGTACTTACAGCCGGTACTTATATTATATCTATTAAATTTAATAACAAGAAAATATAAAAAAGAAAAGACAGAATTGTATATTTTTTATCTTATTTTATAAAGAGTTATCTGTTCAAAAAGAAACTCGGGACATCACCATTATTTCATTTTTTTAAAAAATACGAAAATAAGTTAATAATATAATTTTATTAATTAATTAATGGGCCTAGGTTCTACTTAATTAATAATTATTAACCTTATATTAAGTATAAATATGTTTGAATCTGAGCAATGGAAAAGTTGAAATCGATCAATTTAGTTCGACCAAGTAATAACATAATCCAAAAAGCCAAAAGAGATTTCTTTAAGCAATATCCAGGCTTAAAGTGAAAAATAGTTGCTAAGTCAAAAAGAAAACTGTGCCAACTGATATATTACACTTTAGAAGCACTGGCTTCAAACTTGAATGGAATACCAAGTATGTCCAACTATCTTCCGTACCGAAGAGAGAACTTAAGAAACTTTCTCACACATGATCTTTAAATCATCAATGCAAAAAAAAAAAAGAATTGGCATGCAAAACGTGGGCTTAAATGTTTTGGAGAGCTTTCTTTTTAAAACTTAAAATATACATTTGATGGTTTCTTTTACATACTATTTTCTGAGTAGTATGTTTCCTTAATAGTTAAAAGTATTTCAACTGCTTTTTTACCCGACTACGGCAAAGCCACTAGGAGGTATTTAACGAATTTTTTAACGAACGGCAATATAGATATTTAAAAAATTCTATAATATTTCATATATATATATATATATATATATATATATATATATATATATATATATATATATATATATATATCTTGCAATAGTTAACTATTAATGTGAAAATATTAGCAACTGGTAAACAGAAGACATATGAAAATCTCTGTTTCGGAATACAAATTACCTGTTTACTCAAGTGATAGTTCTTACAAAGTTTAAATTAAATTCTTTATAATTTTGCTGATGAATAAATTTTAAATTGATGCAATGAAATTTGAATTAAAATTTGCTGTTTCGAAATTTAATTATAGTTTATTATCATGGAAGCCTGTTTTATATATATATATATATATATATATATGCCACCTAATGTTTTTAGCCTAGCCACTCCTAATGTTTTTTAAATATCAGGTCCCTTGGTAAAAGTAATTAAAAATGTTTAGTTTCTGTACTAGATGTTTTTAGATACGACGTGACGTTAATGAAGAATCGATTTATTAATAACAAAAAATTCTCCTTGCGATTAAAAAAAAAAAAAATTACTTCTATAGTAAAACTGTTATGATTCCAGAATTTTAAATATATTTAAGTTCTCTTGTGTCTGACAGATATATCAGATATTTTATGTGTTATACTTGAATATTAGTAAACTCTATTATTACGTTTAATTACATAGTAACAGTTTTACGTTATGATCCATCTTATTCTAGTGGGGCAGCTACGTCTACATGCAATGTTGTAGCCATAATTTTGAGATAAGGTTTATGCCAAGGTTTATAGTGGTCTTCGTTTCTTGCTTATGCATGGGCCTATCGAAACGGTTGTAAAATCATTTTCTTTGTTTTATTATATTTGCATCATAATTTCTATCATAATTTTTTTATTTTATAGCTCCATTTGTATTTCTTTAATTTTGTTTCTATTTTGTGGGACATAAAAAATCTGGTTAATACTTTAGTTATTTTTTTACCTGCTTGAAGTAAAATTTTTAATGTATTTTTTTCGCCCACAAAATCATTTATATGATTATAATGAACTTATGCAGTGTCAATTTCAAAAAGCTGCTAAACGTTGCTTCTCTATTTAATTATTTGAGTTTCTAAAGGGTTTTTGACTCGTCTGTTTTTTTTTCTCAACTATAACGCTCAAAACCCCATATTAAATTATAATAGTTTATAATATAACAAACTTACAATATAACTAAAAAAACAATCAGCAACGATTTCCTCAAAATCGCCATTTTGGATACAATACTTTTTTGGAAATGATCTCCATAATTCTAATTGGATTTCTGTTAAAAGTTCAGCATATATTATAGATTATAGAAAATTATAGAAGTGGCAAATAATTTAATAAATCCCTAATTAGATTGATCCTTCTATACCATCATGCGGATGTCAACTGATTAAAATATATTCATTAAAATAAAAAAAAATCTTTTACTAAAAATAAGTATCCATTCTTTATTTTCTTTAACATTATTTTTAAGATTGATAGTGATTGAGTGATAAAGACTGATAAGACAAATGTGTAATGAGTTTTTTTTTTGTTAATAAAACGTTGTTAGAAATGTTTGAATAACACACACACACACACAAATGCTGCCATCTTATCTCTTTCTTATCGGTTTAATTTTATTTTATAAAATTTCTATTTATCAGAATGTAATTAGTTAAACATTTTGTTTCTTGGTTTTTAGTTCTGTAATGTAAAAGAAATATATATGAAGAAAAAAATTGATTTACTGCTGGTAGCTTACTATTATTAATAAACGGCCAGCCATTATTAAGTACGAAGAAACAATGAAACCTTTCTAAATTGACATCCTAAAAGTTTCAAATCTATTTTTATTTTTATTTTTTTTTTACTGTTTTTGGGACAATCTTTTTTAGAATAATTATCATTTAGAGATTATTATCTAGGAATAATAAAGCGTTTATATTTATTTCACTATTATACTATGATGATTTATACCATGTAGATAAAGTTTTCTATTGCAGCTTTTTAGAACCAGCTTTTTATTTATTATTTTCCTATTATGAGCGATACAACCATGAGAGAGAGAGGGAGAGAGAGAAAGAGAGTGTGTGTGAAAGAGAGGGGTGTAAGCTGTTATCAGATCCCAAGTGCCTTGTCATTGAATAAAAATGACACCACTCAATAGGTTCCTAAAGTCTTTCCTTATCTCGTGACGAGGCATGTAAAGTGGAAATTGCTTCAGCTGGCTATCATTCTTCAGTGTAATAGCATTTTTATTCGTTTTATAGATCCAAGCAGTAATAGTAAAAAAACTTTATATACATTAGTCATTAAAATACGAGTAGCCATTTAATTAAATTATCTCTGAATATTCTCCAGTTATAATTATAGGTGTCGTAATTATTATTTAAAATGAAAGCTATTGCAGATCTAGATAAAAATACGACTGAATTTAGTGGAAGATACCTTATATTGTATACGTTCTATAAAAAAATTTATTGAAATTTAATCACATATCATTGAAATTAGTTCTAAAACTTTGAAAAAGGAAGAGATAGTGGTTTCATTGAATGGAAACAATTTAACAAAAATATTCTCCTATTTTAAGTATTTCTTTAAAATATTGACTTTTTTGGGATTAAATATCAATGTATCAGTTTCTCTAATATTTATTTGTGATTAGATACTTAAGGAGCACTTTGTAATTTGTATTCTAGTGAAATAGAATATTAATAAATTAATTATTATTATATATATTTTTCTTTATTAAGCCTATATTGCATGTTGCAAAACAAATTTAAATTGTTCATATGTAATTTTACAAAATAACACAATTTGTCTTAAATCATTAAAAACATATTGCAGTAACATTGAATCATTGCATACTAGTTGAAATTTCCGAGTTTCACGCCTAAGATCAAAAAGAAAAAAAATTAAATTATATTTAAAATTTCTTGAGACTTTTATGAAAAGATTGATATGCAGGTATATTTTGGGGGTACTGCAAAATAGAAAGTGTCTAAAAACATACAAACCAAAGTAAAATTGAACTTGAAAAAAATAAATAAACTCATATTTATTTTGTTTCTTTGAATTATGTGAATTGCATTTATGAATGCTTAAGGGCTTTAGATTTAATATCCTATTTTTAATACCCTACTGCTTCGTAATAAGATTCATTGGTATTTTCCTCATTTAAGATAACACTCATGACCAGCAATACTCCTGACGAATTGAGCTATAAATGGCTAACAATGTGGTTTGACATTCTGAGATTATTCTAGCTGAGTAAGAATGCCATCCGCGAAGAAACTAAATTGAATGGATGTTCAAAAAAAATATTTAAAGTAAATTATTAGGGTAAAACTTAAAAAAAAATGAATTAAAATACTGATTATTTTATTCTGATTTTGAAACTTTTCAATCTCTGCATTTAAACATTTCCTGAAAATACACATATCCTGTTAACAATATAAAGAACATACTCTTTACGAACCCGGAGGAAAAGCATATTCCCATAAATCCCTATCAAACCCAAGATAATACTCCTGAAGTACTATTCACGACAGATTTTTAGGGCATTACTAAAACATAATAAACTGACATTGTAATGATAATGTTTATGGTATATCTAGCATTGCCTTATTTTATTAGTTCTCCTAATATCAAATTATTACAATATTAATCCTTAAATAAATTTATTTATTCCGAACGAATTAAAGGTGTTACAGTCTGGTTTAACACAGGGAAAAAAAATATATCTTGAACAATATGTTTATTTTTATTTTTGTTTACTGTTTAGCTTGAATGTTAGAATTCAGTTATCTAGTGCCAATTAGCTAAAATTACTTTTACTTTATCTTTAGAAATTAATGTCGTAGAAGAAGTTAAAAAAAATTATTAAAGTGAAACCTATGGACTGCAATGTTGCATACATTTTCAAAATGACCCTGCATACATTACTTACTTACATATACAGAAACCTAAAATGTGTATGTAAATCTTTTAATCAATATCATTGAAAAAGTATTTTTCCTCCCAGCAGACGAACATTGGTCAATGCTCAGTGCCAATAGCAATTCCAAATTTAAAAAAATTATACATAATGTTTACATAATAAATGTCTTTGTTTAAAACATATTATTGTAATTAAACTATGTTCTTGTTGATTGTGTTTAAAAGATTACATTGTTCATTTCTCACACTACCCTGCTTAAAATTATTTCTTTTTTTAAAATATTTTAATTCTATTTTTGAATAATAGAGAAGTACAATTGAGGGAGTGGCGTCTATCTGAATGATGGGTTAGAAACTATTTCAAATACTAAATTTAAGTATGTGTCAAGAAAAAATACAAAAATTTCTCCATAAAACATTATTGTTCCTTTAATTCGCTTTATAAAAAAGACATAACTGATATTAAAGAGCATTTAATTGTCATTGATATAACGAGTTTGATCAAAATCGTTAGAGCCTTTATCAAGAAAATTGTAATAATGTGTAATATAAGATAATATGAAATGGCACTTTCTGGTAATTCGATTTTGGGGGAAAAGTTGTTGTAACGTCACAAGCCTAAACCTACCTTAAATAAGTAATTTCAGTTTTGTACAATTTTTCCTTTTTTAGGCTAGACTTACCACACACAGAAAACTTCATTATTGAACTCAGAGGACCTTAAAATGTGTATTTTCGTTTAATACAAGGATTCGACATTTTTCACGATCGTAATACTTTCCCTTACTTTATATTGCATATATTGGTAAGAACTTAAACAAAAAAAATTAATTAACAAATGGTGAATTTATAATTATTCTACTTCGCTATTTCAAATTTTGTAAAAAACGCAATTTCGATAAGTGACCTTGAGAAATTTCCCCGGGCGAGGACCCTCCTGTTGCTAAAAGGTATGAGGTCTATCCCTAGGCTCCCAATGTTATTCCCCCACCCCAAATTAAATCCTGGACCAGCTATTGATCAATACGTATTATTTATCCTAAATAAGATATATTTTTTAGATGAAGTTTAATAAATATTTTATCTATCTATATATCGGACCTTGAAAAGGTCAATTTTCAGAGATTAATTTTTTAAAATATAGATGTCTACAAAAAAAAAATCAAAAAATGTGGACATGTTTTTTTAGACCAAAATCACTTTTTATAATAATTAAATAATAATAATAAATCTGAATAAACATAATTATAGAAAATTCTTAAAAAAAATTAATTAAAAAAGGATTCCAAATGTTTTAATGCCATTTCGTGAAGTTCAAAATCACTTACCCCCTCAGTTGGCAGTCCCATGGAACTATTTTGCACCTCGTGGAATAATAATAATTCCATGGGACAGATCACAATAGACCATGGTACGGACAACTCAGACTTTGAAGTCGATTTACTAGTATTTAAAATGTCTAATGAAAAAAATAATCATTACAGCCTAGTTCATTCCAAAGAACAGAATAAAATGGTAATAACAGGAAAAATTAAATATAAGTTTGAATAAGTGAAACATTGAAGCATGGGATGGACATTAACAAAATGTCCCACATGACGTTCTCTACTGTAACTGTGGCTGGAAACTGAAGCCTGGAGGTCATGAAAGAAATTTTTTTGCAAGACAGCAGGGCTGCCAAAACAAAATGTCATTCTAAAATTCCCCATTTTTATCACTGAAGGATGAGGAGGGAATTTTTTCATTCAACCACGGTACGTATTTATTCCAGTATTCAAAGTTGATGGTGCTCATATATAAACACAATTTAGTTGCAATAAATGGAATAACCTTCATTACTATCACTCCAGTAACCTATTATCTTGAACAGAAACCTTTTCTAATTTATTGTAAATTTTGAAGCAAAGAAATGAGTTTTGAAATGTGAAAGCATTAATGGACCCACTGTACGGAATTTTTCCATTTTTATGAAAAGGAATAATCCCTTAAACAATACAAATCCCCCGAAATGGTGATCGATCTGTTCACCTTACAACAAATAGAAAATTTCTTTAAAAAAGCCTTGGATTCCCGGGCATATAGTTATATAGAGCTCTGAAGATACCTGGTACATCTAAATCGCCCTCTTCTTGATAATCATCTATCTAGTTCTTTCCGGCCGAAAAAATAAAAAAATATAAGGTTCTTATTATCTGTATGCCTCATTAAGATGGCAGAAACTATGAAAGCCATTGTATAACATAGCATAAGTTATGCAAAATGTTATTGTTATAAAATGTTAGTGTTATAAAATGAATTTGTCATATATTTTAATAAAATACCGACTATCTGATCAAAGAAATATATTATTTCTACCATCCAAACTGATGTCCATTTTGCAGCCCCTACCCAAACGAAAGGTAGGGGGTTAAGGAGTGTGCCTGGGAGAGGTAGTGGGGGTTGTAGCTTCCCCAGTCAGGCGCTGCTTCCAGCCGAAGTTACATGGGGTAATGGAAGTCCTCCATATCGCTTTGCTTTGAGGAACTGCTTAGCGGGTAGCAGAAATGTCTTAGAGCCAACTGCTTAGCATGACCTCATTTAATTGCTGGGAATAGAGTTCCCAAACCAGTCCCAGAAATTTTTATTTTTCGCCACCTTTGTCTACAATATTTTTTTGTAGACCACCACAGGAAATTTAAATTGCACAAAAGCTTTGAAATAATACTAGACACTTATATTTAGCTATTTATATAATTTGAATATTACATATAAGAAAAAATAGTTGACGGATGTTTCAACCAATCACAGAAAAAAAAAGTTATGCCTGTCTATAATTATATAATTTTGGACTTCCACTACAAAGAAACGCTCATTTATATGACTTAAATATTTATAATAATTTATAAATCATAGATTAAAAAAAGGATCTCTATTGGTCTTAAGAAAACCAATTTTGTTAATAAAACTTCAACAAATTTTATTAAAAACACATTATAAACACTGTGAAGTTTCGGCCATTTTCAAACTTTTGCTTTAATTTACAAAACTAAAATGCTTACATCATTTGTCCAATAAAATAAATTAATATATACAGCACTTAGAAGTACTAGTATAAGATTTAAAACTTTAATCTCTCATATACAGTTGTTGTTTTTTCTGGTAGGATTCCTTATGTGAGAGATGAAGTTTGTTTAATGAAGAAATAATAGTGCTAAAAAGTTATGGATATTCTTGAATATGAAGTGCTATCACCAAATGGACTATTTCACTGTACTAGTCTAATAATACCTGCTTTCGGAAGAGACGTTTTTTTATATAAACTTTAAACTAAACTAAAACTAAAATGTTAAAGTATTTCCCGGTGTTGTACATATTAATTTATTTATTTTAGACTAATGGTGTTGGCATTTTAATTATTTAAATGAATGCAAATGTTTGAAAGTGGCCCAAACCACATAATGACCGAACATCACAATGTCTGTAAGGTATTTTTAATAAAATTGGTTTGGAATTTTATCAACAAAATTGTTGATTAAGAGTGTTTTTCAATATATGACTAATTAATTATTATAAATATTTTCAAATCCCAATTTTTAAAAAATGAACGGTTTATATATTTTATATGTAAATCACAAGTAATTTAATTTTTTTGTTTTTAATGTTATTACTATCGAAATATGATAAAATCAATTCCCTAGTTTAAAAGCAATAGTTTAAAGCAAGCATAAGAATGTGATAAAAACATGCATATCATTTAGCAATATGAGTTTCTAGACACTATTCCTATAGTGCGCCCATATTTAATAATCACTACAATTTTAAGCCCCTTCTGAATTTACTAAAGTGCCTATTTATATTTATTACTAAACATGATCCTATAATAAAGATTAAACTCTCACTTGCCTGTAATCTTATATACCAGTCAATTCCTGACAATTCTCCATAGCACCTGAAAAAAAGGACGTTGACCTTTACTTAAAACATTCATTAAAGTATTGCTATATGTATAGTAGTATAGCTATAGTATCACTATACCTTCTCCAAATCTCATATTCACTTCACTATTACTAACTAAATTGTCAAGTGCATTTTGAAGACAGTTGTAAAATCTTAATCATCATAAGAAGTCAAAAGTATTTTTTTTTGTGTTAAATACAAATGCTTAGAAAATGAAGGTGGGAAAATCCATTGGCAAGTATAATGACGCCCGTAGTCTATGAATAAGTCAGGAGAGTATAGCATTACTGAATCATGAATTACTAGTTCAGATTAATTGAAAGATAGTCAAATATAAACTTCACCTTCGTAATTAGCATAATTTTCTAAGAGCCATTTGGAATCGAAAATTTTAAGTAAAGAAAATATATGATTTTTTTTTATACTAATAAATGATTGGGCGATAGGTCAATTTTCATCTGTTGGATGAACCCTTCCTTCCTTCCCTATATATATATATATATATATATATATATATATATATATATATATATATATATATATATATATATATATATTATATATATATATATATATATATATATATATATATATATATATATATATATATCAATATACCAATAAAAAATGATTGATACTTTAACCATTATAAATTTTCTAATGAAATATGGCTTCCGTCAAACTGAGATTTGAGAGCAACTTTATAAAAGAATCTTGACAAGTGGTCAAAAAGTATCAACATTTTGTTTCTTTATGAATAATTGAAAAGAACATTATTTATATTAGAAATATTATTTTGTATTTTAACACATTCGATGAAATATTTTTTGTAATTTTTTTTTAAATCCCATTTATTGTCTAGTAAAAAGCTTTTTTTATTATTTCATACTTAACTCTAAAGGAGCTAGTATTATTTTTTATGAAAAACTGCCGCAATTTTATTCACGATTTATGACGAAATGATAAAAAAATACAGATTAATTATTTATTTTTTTAACAAAAGAAATAAGTTATTAGTGTTATATCACTAAGTTGGGAGATAGGGACTTAAACAGAGAAACTTCAAACGATTCTTCTGCAAAATTCCATTTTTTTTCATATTTTGGCACTCTTCTTCTAAGCTAACGATATATCCTAAAAAATAATAAATATGAAGTCAATCGACATAAAAAAAATTGAACAAACTTTAATAAGGAAACATCAAAAGTCAAAAAGAATAATTTAATTTTAAATTACTTAAACATTAAATTAAAATGATCATATTGCTAATCAATAGGTGATTTAATTGATAATATTCCTTTTTTAGAAAAATTAAGTTTTGTGGCATTTAGTTAATTACATTTATGTTATTGTCATATGAAGGGCCTCCGTAGATATATTTCGTGATATGTATCACACAAGCATTACATTAATTATAGATACTAAATCAGTGACCCTCCGCTGCTTTGACAGAGACAAGCGGAGGTAATAATTAACATTTACATTGATACGACATCTTAATGTGTAAATATTTACGAGGTAATTATATCTCTGGAAATTATTATTTATTTTTACAATTTAAAAAAGTATAAAATATCCTTTTGAAATCTGGAGAAGAAAAAACATGTACCTTCATGGAAATTTGTGTTGGGCCCTGCATAGAATAGAAAAAATTGAAACATTACCTCGTACATATTTACATATTAAGATGTATCAATGTAAATGTTAATAGAAAAAATTAACTTTATTGTGGGACTAGGCCCCTTAAGAATAACAAGTATGTACAAGTAAAAAAGATAACAGAAAAAATGTCTGGCCAAAGACTACGCGTGTTATAACAGTGTCAAAGTATGCAAAAACTGGCTTATTCTGGGAGTTTACAATTTTTTTTTTCTTTTTTCATGGCCCCTCATGAACATTTAATAGCTATTAGTAGATTCACATCTTCTTTTTAATAATTTTTTATTTTACTGTAACAATTTTACATTCTAAGGAATTTATGAAGTTAAAATAAATTCTTTGAGATTTTGTTTTCCATATTTTACATCTTTTTCCATTTCCTAGGTACTTTTTTTGATAATTCGAATTTTAATAAATAGAAATCCCTTTTATGTCACGCGAGTTACGCATTAAAATATCCTTTTCTTGATTTCACAAAATCTATTTTTGTTGCGTTATTACCTATTATGACCAGTTCTCATCGTGCGAAGGATCTCAGTAATCAAAATATTTTTTTTAATTTAAAATATTTAGCGAAAATGTTCGAAATTCACTTTCACAAGCATTTTTTTTTTTTACTGACTTTCTATTTTTATAATTTAAATATCTCAAAATGTACTCTGCTTTGAGACAAAGTGAATTCTGATCGAGGAGTTGAAAAAAATAAAATAAGTACCGAAAAAATGAAATTTGGCGAGCTTCTCCAAACCTCAGGATTGCCCAAGTGGCAATATTTGAGAAAATTATATTTTTTACAAATCTATGCAATTAGAAAAAGGTGTTTCGGGGCAACTGCCTATTTACAAAAAAAAAATTAATAAGATTCAATATTTAAAAAAAAATAATGAAAATTTCGTGTAGGTATTTCAAAATTTAAGTTTTATGTCTTAATTCACACCTGTCAAAAATATTGACAGTCTGTAAATTTACTGGCTAAAAATATTAAATTAAAGCAAAATGTGCTTCAGTGTTTTTCGTTAGTTAATTTATAATTTTAACAATTTATTAAATAATTTACCATTTTTAAATATTTGGGAAAATTTATTAGTAAAGCTGTAAAGATAAGTAAATAATGCAAATAAGTATAGCGTCGTATAATTTTATCTAAATTATATAAAAAATCTTCTCATGCTATAAATATAAGTTGATTTTGATTTGTGAAGTTATTGTATAAAATACAAAGAAGTTATTTTTCAGTGTTTCTTGGCTGTTCAGCTACTTTCAAATTAAATAACTAAGTCATCTTAAAAATGTAATTTTATTTTCCATTTTTATCATATTAAATTTCATTAATCATTATGCCTTGGCCTTATTTTAATTTAATTTTGACAAATATTTCAACAAAACTATTTTAGTTAAATTATTCCGTCTTACTTTGAATATTTCGGGAAGAACCCAGGCGAAACCGGTTGGATCGTTCTAGGTCACGCCAAATCATGAAGTCGTGCAACCTTATAAATCTCCTCGCTAATTGCTTGGTTGAAACCAAAGTCCGATGGTCTATTATTTGAACAAAGAAATGTACGACAAAGCTGATTTAAAGATTTTTTATTTATCTATTGTATAGGACTTATAGAGTACTTAGATCAAAATAGCGTTAGAAGAACTGTAAGACTAAAAATTATGTTAAAATCACAAGCGATTGTTAAAAGATCCCAACATATCGAAGTCGTTTTTTTGAAAAAGGCTTAAGCGACAAACATTTGAAATTTAGGTTTTAATTTATTATGAGACGTGAACATCACCTTAATGGATCCCGCTCATGATACATCTAAAAGAAATTGGAAATGGTCTAAAAATCTATTATTGATGGCGTAAGAACACTCTCAGGCCTTCACCAGTGCTAGAAGCCTTAGAAATATATTGTGAATATAAAGTTATTGCCACCTTAATAAGCAACTGCTGTAAACAATAAAGATTTTTTTTTTTAAATATATTTTTATTTGGGGAAAATCATTTCATGTTTCCTGTAAAATTTACTAAATGGCGCTTACTCCTTTTTCAAAATAACGACGTTTGTATGATAACATAAGGGTTGATCAATTTCAAATCACCCAGACCATGTTCCTCAACATTTTTTATTTTTTAAAACCAGTTATTTCCTAACATTTGGTGAGTTAAAAACCATGAAATAAAACATTTTTCAGGTTCATACCATTTTTTTTTTACGATACCGCTTCGCAGCTTAAAACAAGTTTTGGGAAAATGTCTCTCTAGCTTAGGTAATTTTGCAGGTATCAAAACAAAAACTAAAATTATGATAATGGTATGTTCTACGTTTGTATTCTCTTATCACTTATGTAGTATGGAATTTGGTAAAAAAAAAATCACAACTACAGAACGAAAATTGAGATAAAACGATACTTTAATGTTGTAAAAGTCCATTAAGAAAAAGATAAATTTGTTTTGTTTTTTGTACAGTTTTGTCATTGTACTAATTACTGTAGAAATTTCATTCTTGTGAACTTTGATCTTTTTTTAATATGAATTTTTAAATATGACCAAAAGTCGCTTTCGGAAACTTTTAAAGCGAAATGTCTCGATAGGAACTGAGTGAAAAATTACGAAACTGGTGCAGTTGATAGCTCTATATAATTGAAGCATATTAAACAAATTTGGTGACTGAGTCTCAACTGGCTCTAGAGTTATATTTTATAAAATATGGCTGTATCTTGAGTGCCGGTATCAGCATATTCTCCTCATTGAGCTCGTTGCAGCCGGTCTTCGGTGTTTGTATAAGTGACCATCTCATGTATATACGCAATATATATACGTATATGCATGAGTACGTAATTATATAACGTCATATATATATATATATATATATATATATATATATATATATATATATATATATATATATATATATATATATATATATACTACGTATGAATAAAGTTAAGAATCATCTTCTAATTTAAATTGCTCATGTTCTTATTATTTTCATACAAATATATCAGTCCTATTGATGATGTCCATGTAAAATTTAATATTAATATCAAATGTAATCTCTCCTAGTCATTCACTATTTTTTATTCATTTCTTTTTGTACTGGAGTCCACACGTCATGATGAAAAGAAAGGTTCTAAACAAGCGACAAACGACTGAAAATCAGGCAGAAACTCAATACATACACTCACTTACATAACCCCATAGGGGCGTACGCCTCGTAGATTTTCGGTTCAGCAAAAAATATTCACTTACAAAAACTTGAATCTTTTCATTCCAAAATTTTAAGACTGATCAGGAAAACTCCTTGGTACATAAACTGCAAAACTCTACAGACCGACTGTCGACAAACACTTTATTCTTTAGTCCCCTTTCTATAATATCCTTCACTGATATGACCAGACGATATGACCTACGGCTGACATGACCGTTTGGAGAAGGCTAAAAGGAGCTGGATGAGAGATCTCCTTTCCTGACTATAAATCATTCCTCAAAGTCGCATAAAAAGAAATGAGGGGCGAAGTTTGGCGGACAAAAAGGTCCCTTTACGATTTAGCTTAGTAATTCGTTCTCAACTTACTCCGCTTAGTGGTTCATATTTCTGCTTTAACTTCTTTCCTGACAGATTTGCCTAGTATCCAAACCCTTGATAAAATATCTCATCAGAAATTATAGATCGTCTTAATATTGAATAAAAACTTTATTTGGGACGGACTTACAAGATTTTATAAAAGCATATTAGTTTTAAATGACGACCTGGAAGTCTCTAGAGGGTGTGGTAAATAACTATATACCTATTGAGCTCAATTCATCTTGCTAATATACGTTTTATTATTTACAAGTATTATAATAATGACGATAATACCAATTTATGGTTAAAATACAAGTAAAACTAGGTTGTGCCAAAAAAAAAAAAAAAAAAAAAAAAGTCGGAAAAAATCCTTCATAATTTATCAATACGAATAAATATTTGTTTAATATTTTAAATATAAAATTTATTATCAAATTTATGAAAACAAATACAATAGTAAAAAAAAAATACAACTAATTTACTTAAAATTCTTCTTTATTCAGCAACCTGGCGATTGTAAGCAAAGGGACTTTTTTTGTCCTCATTAGTCTTAATTAACTCTTAATTAGGGCATATTTCCGCTTCCAAAAATACTCCCTACCCATCTCACCCCTCCCCTACTATCTCTCATAAACCCGTAATATGAGCAAAATTATAACATTTAATAGAATACGGTTTTATGCTAACGAGGAAAAAACTGTCAGTCTTTCTCTTAACTCTTTATCACCATTCTTTAATATACAATCATATTTCCTTTAGTTCACACATATAAAAACTATGTTTTGACCCTTTCATACAATTTAGTTTAAGTATATCCTAGTTGATTATATTTATTTTATTATTAGTTATTTCATTCCAGGAGATATGAATAAATTCAATTTTTAAACTATTAAGCAATAAAATCTTTCAGAACGTTACAATAAAAGGATTTATTATATAAAATTTAAGTATATATTTAATTGGAATTAAATTATTATTGTTGTTTTTTTATTAATTATGAAGTGTAGTTAAATTTTATTTGGTGAATTTGGGTGCTGAGCCGGCTTTTATTTGATTTTTTTAATTTATTCCATCACCTATAAATCGTTTCTTTTTGTTCCATTGTTCAACAATTTTTTTTTTCAGAATGTTTCGATATAAATATTATTTATAAGTAATTTGATTCATTCATTTATAGTTTTAGTTGATTGAATGCTAGGTTTAAGTAAAAATATTTAAAATTCAATCGAACATCTTTTAAAATACTAACTGCATGGAGTTTCACAAGCCTTCTCTATTTATTTAATTTAATATGAATTAAATTTTTATGTAATAATTAAAATTATAACAATAGAAAAAATTATATACATATATACATATATATATTATATATATATATATATATATATATATATATATATATATATATATATAATATATATAGGGTATCAGAGGATACTCTATTCAGATGAAAGAGGAAATAACAAACAAGACTTGGTATTACAGAAAAAGAATCCCAGGACAGAGAAAAATTCAGAAAATACATTAAAGTCCTTGTAGTGGAAAAGAAGGAAATATAAGGGAAAATGGACAAGAGAATGGAAACATGGACAGACGAGTGAAAGAGACAGAAAATGAAGAGTATATGGGCTAATAAGAGAACCATGAAATGATATACGCGCGGTCCTAAGATGGCCATTATAAAGTTCTTAACAAAAACGGAAATATTCACTATTTTTAATGACTATTTGATCTAAGTTAAAAAAAAATTATGATGCTTGAATTACTGGCACCCGTCAACTCAAAGAAAATTCGATATTTTATACTCGTTTGATAGCGTAAGGTCTCGTTTGAAAGAATTGCGTGAGAAAAGGTTTTTTATTTTCAAAAATGTATAAATGATTCTGATTTGAAAAACATTAATGAAGTTTATACCAAAATAATTTACAGTTTTGTTTTTAATAAATATTTCTTTTTTTAAATATTTAAAAAAAAATTAAATATATGTGAACATTTCTATTTCTGTGGATAGCTGAACTACAATGACACAATGGACAAGTAGAAATTAAAAAGCAAATTACAAGATCACTTGAGAATGGGCAATATGGGCCCGAAACGTTGTGAGGAATAATCAATAAAGTTGTGGAAGTGAGTAAGGGGAAACTTTTCCTGAATATTGATAATTTGAATAATTAATGTACCCTGAAATCACGGCTTTTTTTTTTCTAAAAAAAAAACTATTTTGAATATTTAAAATCATTACTTCGATGTTCGGCCTATAAATTGTTTTAAAAAATTGCTCTATCGAAAAACACTAACTAAGCAAATTAAAGTATATGTTAATCTATTTTCAGTTTTACCAAAAAAAAAAAAAAAAAAAGAAACCAACCAAATTGTTTACTAAATGAAGATTTACAATGCTTTTGTCGATACGTATATCATATGGAGAATATGTCCAAATGATTTCATTAACCATTTTTCTTCAAAATTCATCATGAAGGTATAACTTACAAGTCGAAAAATAGTTTCGTAAAATAACAAAATTCGTTACTGTTTTTTTTATTTTTACTCAAAAAATTTAAAAATAAGATGCTAACTCACACTTGAGATTATAGACAGTTTGCTGGGCCCATCCCCTCTCCCGCTCAATAACAGATGGATATCACTTAAAAGTTGGTGCATTCGGACAAGCTCTTTTTTCCTCTCTTTTCTACTTTTATATAAATTTTAACTTTTTCCGATAATAACCATTAAAAACAATATCATATAGTTATTGTCAGATGTTGCTATTATAATTATTATTTAGTCTATTACTTTTATATAGTCTTGTATATTCTAGTAGTAAGAATAATTGTCTTATTTAACCGTAAATATAAAATATCGTCATCGTCGTCAAACTTTATTTCATTATATCTAAAGAATGAAAACATATCCATTTCAGTTATTACACCTTATTGTGGGACCTAAATGGAAACATGTCACTCGTAAGCGAAAAAGTCACTTGATCTAATCCCTTAGAAAAAAAATCTTATGTGGACACCACATGACATCCTTGTACACCTAATAAAATATAAATCGGTGGCTCAAAAAGTGATCCTGAATCCAATATTTGGTTACAAGATTCCGAAGATAGCACAGTGTCTCAAAAGCGGCCTACCTACATGGGAACATTGGTTCGCCAACAACGGTTCGACGAACCGAAGTTCGGTTCGTGTCTCTCTACATACTATACGAAGAAATGAAAAACTTAGGAACCAACGGTTCGTCATCTAAGAGGAAAGCGTTGGTGCGATTCGCCAATCTCTACACACATGGGAAAATCGGTTCGCCAACAAAGGTTCGTGCGAACCAAGTGCCTTCCCCTGTGTGTGGAGGTCGACGAACAACGGTTCCTAAGTTCCATGGAGATGGAAAGCATTTGTTGGGTTCGCCGACAAAGGCTCAGGGTTCCATTTTGGCTCGATGGGGCCCTCTATTATTTGAATAGTTCTTCGTTTCTATTTCATTTATCGTAATTATTGCAACAAACTATTTATTAATAATTACTATTTATAATAATTTAATTTATAATAATTGCTGTTTATTAATAATTATTGCAACAAACTTTTACTAAGCCCAGGGATTAAAATTAAATTTTATTTTTTCCTCCTTGTTTAGAAAAGTGATGAAATGATTTTCATGCTTGGCATTAAAAAAAAAAAATCAATATCATGATTTTTATTTTTGTTCTTGATAAATAAAAGCCATGAATTTCTTTTCAATAATTAATAATTGATAATCAAATAATTAAAGTAAATGTTGAATATTTATTATTTGAAAATGAATATTAAGGTTATTCGGATATTTTCGTTATCGATGTCCATTGTTGGATTAACATAGACTATGAATATAGAGTATCGATTTTAAAATCGTACGCTAACGTACCGATTCATTTTAATTTTTCGCATTTCCTTGTAATTGAGCTCCCATTGTTGGGTTATCGAAGGTGATGCATATGAAAGAAGTATTGATTATAAAATCACGCGCTCACATATCGATTAATCTTAATCTTTCGGATTTCCTTGATATTAATGTCCACAGTTAGGTTATCGAGGATGCTAATTATTAAAAAAGTATCAATTTTAAAATCTCCGTAAATCACTTTTAAGAGCTCCGTTGCTTGGATCGTAAGTTGAAATCCCCATTAGACTCTTCCCTAACATCAACTCAATTCGCATACAAAACTTTAACTCTAACTCAATTTGGAGGGGATGTAGAGATGGAAAACCTTAAATACCGCGAAAAAATTTTGACCAAAATTCAGGCTGAAATTTTCCCTCACTTCTTTGGTATTTTTGATCACATTTGATCCAGAGTGATGCCGCTAGAAGTGCTCAAATGTAGAATAATATAGCTTTATTAATATAATAATAATATAGCTTTATTGACAGCATTTTCATGACAAAAACCTCTTCCGGAGTAGGTACAATGATGTTCAGTGTTTCTACAATATAATTATTCAAGTATAAAAATCGAATATACAAATATAATAATATAATGTCATAAAAAATAAAACACTAAAAATATAATAAAACCCTCAGTACTCTTATTAAAATATACAAATAAAACAGAGAAAATATAATTGTAATATACACTTAAAAAAAAAAAAATAGAAAAATAAAGAATAAAAAATAGAGAATATATATATACATATATATATATATATATATATATATATATATATATATATATATATATATATATATATATGTGTGTGTGTGACATTTCCAAAACCGAGTTTTAAGAGTATAAACGTATTTAAAATGCACTCCACACCTCCTTCGATGGCCTTCGACAGTGCAAATGTCTCTTTTCGGTGTAAAAAAAAAAAAAAAAAAAAAACCTGTACCACTACAACCCGTGAAGGGTCTTGGGCTCAGTACTTGGGGTAAGGACCGTACTGTTTCTAAGCCAACGGTTGTGTAAGGAGGTGATTTGGCCGAGATCACGCTCAACCGCCAGGTTTTTCCCCCAATTAAGGGTACCCACTTTATAGAGGCTGGGTGAGCCCCAGGAGGGTCCCCCGAACCCACAGGGTCGATCCGCGACTGAATGCAGAATAAATAATTACCTGCCTCAGCCGGTCTCGAACCCGGAACCTTGAGATTAGTAGCGCAGTGCCTAACCCACTGAGCTACCCCGCTCCCTATTTTCGGTGTAAATACGACTAAAAACGCAATAATGATGCTATTATTAAGCATAATCACGACACATTTAACCTAGGATAATTGTGGAACTATTAAAATAGCAATAAAGCACCTATTTTACGACCCAGCTGATAGCCGTTCCATAGATTAAACTCGTTTAATAGAGTGGCTATCACGATTTATTAACTGCACTTAACGGAGTGCCTACGGTAGGATTTAATAATAACTAATATTAGTAGTATTTGTATAATTATTTAGAAATTTACTTTCTTCCATTGCTATTGGTTTATTATTTTATTATTATAATGAATCTTTGTAATCGACCAAGGATAAAACAGAAATTTAATTTTTTTAAAACTATCCGTCCACCGTCCACTGCTTTTCTCGGGGCCGATTTTTTTTTTCGAATTGGTTCCAAAGTCACAGATCACCTCAGAGTGATCCTCGGAACTCTACTTTACCATGCGCTATTTCTTTTCAAAATGGCGGTCAGTTAAAGGTTTATATCGGTCATTATGAAGATAGAGAAAAAATACAAAGTGTTTGGAATCATCATGCCAAAGCCTATAGAAAAATAAATAAAATAATAAATATTCAATCCAAATAATTTTTTTATTTTAAAAAATAGTTAAAAAATGTAATAATTTTATTTATTTTTTTTAAATAATTACAACACGTCTTTTCATTTACCTTCTTATAACACAATTTATATTATATAATATATAAAATTATATTTTAAAATCATTTATCAATAAATATTTTTATTCACCTAAAATATATGTCTCAGTTCTCCTTAGCCAAACTCTTGGAATATTACTCAAAAGCCTTATAAAATGCGTAATAGGATGTTTTTATGAAGTTTTTCTGTTCTGAATTTTATATTTTTCCAATATTTTACTACTTTATTATTAGAACGACAATAATTTTTAGGTATGCTGAGACTCCGACAAATCTCATCAAGCCATTCGGATAACCTTTATATTTTCTGTCGCAGTATGTTCTTTTCAATCTTATGAGTCACTTCAGAAATAGGCCAATATTAATTGAAAAATATAAAAATAAAATTTAATGAGACCCTGTGCATTAAAAAAAAAAAAAAAATAAGTTGATAAACAAATGCATTAATACAGAGAGAGACAGAACTCCAGATTTGTGAGCGGTTGAACCACACATCCTCTGTGTTTATTTTATCCAACTTATGATGATCTCTAAGGCATAGGATAGTCTCCAACATGTGCAAGTAAAGGTCGGAGATTACAGTTACCGTTACAGCTCTCCCTCATCAAAACAGTACAGTCCGATAACACCGAAGTGACTCGAAGGGTGATAGAAAATTTCAGAGAGCGCCTTCGGCAATGCGTTGGCATTAAAGGCCGACATTTAGATGCTGTAATTTTTTATGACACTCTCAAATAAAACTATTTTAAATGTACTTTTTGAAAATAAAATCCAGTTTTGTTTTTTTATTATTGTTGAGACATTGGTTTGTTTTTTACATATGTCAGATATTTCTGGTCCACCCTATATAACCAAATTTAAAAATTACATTGTTAAAGATAAAAGTTGATTGAAGGTTAGAAGAAAAACCAGAAATCATTATTAAATAAAATTATGAATTTTTATTTTTTTTTACTATTACTAAGAAACAAAAAACGTTTTTGACTTTTTATTCATGTTCTGAAAAATGTACATAAAACAGAAAATGAAATACTGGCTAAATGATTCTGGATTGCTTTATTTTAATTTATCAATTTTTTTAAATAAATCATAAGATAAGCATTATTTTGTTTCTACAATCATTTTTATTTTTTTAATATATCATGTTTTAGTAGCACTGTTAGATTGTCTCGTGTCGAATGATTGATATGCCCAAGTAAAATAAGGCATATTTAGATCTTGTTGACCACGATAAGTTTGACATGAATGGCCATTTTAACAATAAAAGACAAGACTAAATGAAAGACATAAAAGACAGGAATGATTGAGCCAACGACTACAGGTTGTTGTGAGAATTGGAAAATCTATATCTAAGAATAGTAGGCAACAGTTTGATACCAGTCCGTGTTATCTGGTTTTCATAGTTTTGGCTGGAAGAGATAAAATTTATTATTTATAAATAATTTTGTTGATTATTACCACTATTTTTTTTTATTTGTCTTTTTTAAAAAAAAAGAAAAATTCTAGAATCTGTTAAGACATATAAAATGACACTATAATTGCTTTAGATTAACATTTTTCAATTGTTTTCAAACCAAATCATCGATGGATTTGAAACCAAATCCAGAGATCATTTTGGTTAATTGGTATGCCAGCACAAGATTAACTTCTATATAATTTACTACTGCACCATTTACATATGAGAGTTGCCTGTTTGCTAAATTAGATATCGAATTTGGTTACAACCATGATATTGTTATAATTTAACGTTCCTATCAGAATAGTTTTTTTATATCGTTCATTTGGAGATAGCGTGACAGAATAGGAAAAACAATTTTCTCCATTTTTTGCTTGGAAAGCTTCCATTGGCGTATGTTTCTTTGAGAAAAAATCACAGATTTGTAGTTTAATCATTTACTGCAATAAAAAATTATGGTTAGTGCAACTATTATAAGTTTACAAGTCAAAAATAATGACTTCCTTCAAACTGCGATTATAGAGTAACTTTATAAAAACTGTCTTGATAATATAATATATAAGATAATTATGAATACTTTTTATTGTTGTAATTAAATTATTCTTAAGCTAGTTAAGTTACCAAAAGGTATCGATTTTGTTTCTGAATGAATATTTGAAAACATCTTTATTTATGTTCAAAAATATTGTTTTGTACTTTAGTGCATTCAATAAAATAATTTGAGCTGATTTTTACATTTAAATTCAATTTATTTATTTTTTTTTTCAAAATGTGCTTTTATTTACCATCAACTATGAAGGAGCTTTCACACTATTTTATAAAAAAAAACTGCCACAATTCCATTTATGATACATGATTAAATCATCAAAAAATAAAGATTAACTTTTTTTTAAATCAAAAAAAGTAAGTTCTGATGTTTTATCAGTGTGAGGACAGCTCTAAACTTAAATAAGCAAATTTCAAAACCTTGTAAAAACCTGTTTCAAATTCTTGTAAAATTCCAATGTTTTAATTGTGGCATTATTTTTTGAAATGAACGAAATTATTAATTTAATACATAAGTCCCGTAAAAAAATATATCTATAATAGATGATATATATATATATATATATATAGAACCAGTATATTTTCTTCGTTGATAAATATCAGAAGACAGGCACGATTCAAATAAAATCTAAAAAAAATATATATGATGACAAAATAATTTATATTTAATGCAAATGAATTATATAAAAATTATTAATAAATTGTTTTGTTTTTTCTTTTAATTACTTTTTGAATGATGGATTACCTGAAACCAACTTGACCTGATGAAACACAATCGTGTTTTAAGAGGACACTTAAAAGCAAAAGGACTCATAAGGAGGTAAAAATGAACCATGTACTATAAATTATACGTAAAGACTACTAATTTTGCAATTTGAATTATGTGGAGTGTTCTCCAACACAAGATCATTGTAGAAATAAAAACACTATATTGTACTCACTTGCATATTCCGACTGTAAATCAAAAAATATACTCTTTACTAGAGATTGCATGATAAAAGACTCGGACTATTGGAAATGGCTCCAGTTGACATGCCGTTTAGCAGGTTGACGGAACTGAAAAGAAGCTTTATGTAGGATCTCTTTCAGTGACATTTTAAAAATAACTCAAGTCCCAGAAGATGTGCTGCAGGGAACTTTCTTCATTTTTGAAATTTTATTATCTCCAATCTAACAAGCCCGCCAATTCTATAATTTTTTATATTTCATTTCGACAGGTATGGATACAGATTAATATTTCCTTAAAGTACATAGTATATCAATAATACGCAATAATAAGTCTGATAAAGACCATGTATAATTTTCTAATTATAATTTAACTTACTGATAAAATAGTTTTGATTTGAATTATTGTAGCAAAAACATGTAAATAGAAAACTGAATATAAAACAAGCTAGGCTGTTTGTAAGTCGAAAATGTAAATAAAAAGAAAATCTATTATACAAATTTATCCATATTTTATAACAGAATTGTTTAATTGATTATTCATGACCAATCAGCTTGTTCAAATACACTGAGTTTATTTTTCATTCATTACTAACAGGCGTAAAGACATGATTACAAACACTTTTTCATTAGAATTAAGAATGTCAAACATCATAGGCATGAAAAAAGTTAATTTTTATATACGATCTGAAATGAATTTTGTTTTAAAATTTCAAATTCCATTTTTGCAAAGTGTTTACTTTTAATTATATAACACCTATCATAATGATGGCATAATCTAGAAAGGAAATATTCAGCATTAAATCAATTTCAATGAACTTCCCTAATGAACGAACATATTAATTGTAATTAGGTATTGATCCTTCTGTGCCAACATGCGGATGTCAACAGAAAATTAATTGTATTTAAAAATTAACTGAATAGTTTTTGCATCACCGATTGTACCACAGACATCCTAACTGATTTCAAAGCCCACTTCATTATCCGAGTTCCCTTCCCAATTAATTGATGAAAAAAGAGAAGTCAGTCAGTAGACATAAGCTTGGAAAATTTATCGATGTCTCTCGGAAAAACTAATCAGCATTTCATCAGGCCACTAACCCTTATAATTCCCATTTAAATCGTTATAAGCTTTAAAAAATTATAAAGTAATTACACACAATTTTCTTATGGCAAACATAAACAGAATGAACAGATTTTCATAAAGGTTGGATGAAATTTATATCATAAAACAGTTTCGCTTTCAATGTCATACATATGTTTCTGAAAATAAATAATATAATCCTATTTATACTGTTGTTTTACTGTAATGTAAATTTTTCCTTTTTTTAAAAAGATATTTTCAGGATGTTAAAATTTAGCTCTATTTTTAATCTATTTTAAATAAAAATTATTCTGAAAGGAAATTAACAATTACAGCATTGTATTACATTTTACAATTTCATTCAGTAGTTCATAGACAGAAGGTTTAAAAATTATCCCGAAACAAAGAAAATCTACACATCCCGAAGTAGCAGGTGATTTTTTAAAAAATTAGTAATATTCTAAAATCCTTTAAAATAATAATAAAACAAGCACTGCTGCTTTCGTTGTCTTATTTCAATTTTGGTATCATTATAGAAACATTTTCTAAATGATATAATACATGAAAATATAAAAACGTCAACAAATTGAAATTAAAAATGAATCCTCAGTCGATTCCCTCCTAACAACATACAGTATCTCCAATGAATATTTCGTAAATATTTTTTTCCTTAATTTAGAATTTATTTAAACATACTGTGTGAAATACCTGAAAATTTGTGGAACCGAGATCATTGGGTTTGAATTATGGATGCGGAAGTCAGACAGCTAATTTCTTAGTTAAATTAGTCGTATTTCGTACCCTTAATTAGTGACGTCATATATTCAGTTAGGTATATTTGGCATTGCGAAGGGGATATAAGGCCACACGCTAAAACTCAACAGAACCAGAAAATAGCAAAGTTTGCAGATACGCCACTTTGACATAGCACCGACAATTTGTGTCATTGGTTCTTAAGCAAAAACAGAGTTTATTGATTGTCAAAAGTTATAACAGGATCGAATTATTACTGTCCGTAAGTAAAAAAATTAATAAAAAAAAACAAAAAACTGGAATAAATTGTTTAATATATTTAATGTATTTCTAAATTATTCAAATTAATAAAATTGTCTCATAAATCTACTTTACTCTTAAGCTGACTTATCTATGGTTAATAATTTAATATAAAACATTGTTCATTACCAAGATAAAATCTCGATTCTTGTTTTATATTTTTCATATATTATCTTTTTATATATATATATTTTTTTTTATTAAATAATTCAAAGTGTAATATAAACCATTGTCACTTTTCCGATGGAAATTCTATTTTCAAATTGTCCATAGGTCTCTCAATATCATGATAGCTTTATGCTTATCCAATCCAGTTAAAATTATGTAACGATTGGATACCTTATAATAGAAAGGTTGCCGACCAAATTATTTTTTTTCTTCTATATTGGTTGATTTTCTGTTACGCTGTATTAGGTAATCTTTCTCTCTTCTACTTAGCGGTAAGTTCCCTGATAACGTGATATAAACCACAATTTCGATTTATTTAACTTTGTCTTGACTTCGTCAACATTTGTTAGTGTATTCAATTCAATCAAATTCAAAAAAAATGATAAGCCTAAAGTATGCAGCTGGTTTTTTTTTTTTTTATGTATTGTTAAGATAAGTTATTTTGGCTTAAAGGAAGCATAAATTAGTCACGAGTCGTCGACAATTTTTTTTATACTCTAGAGATCTTTGGCCAGCTGAACAGTTCGTTGCATGCATCTCTATTCCATCTTTGTTGATTCTGTCTATCCATCTGCTTTTTGGCTTTCCACGTGGTCTCTTGCCAACTATTGTGATATTAGTTGATGTGAAGAGACGCAGAGATGGATAGCTTACAGCTACATGCCCCACCCATCTTAACCTCCTTGCCTTCATATCCTGAGATATTGACTGACCAGTTTCTATTGGTAATTCTTTATTAGTCTTTCTCCTCCATGAGTTTTGATTCTTATATCATATCGCTCCGGTTATCGTGCGGAGGACCTTCCTTTCAAATCTTTCAATTATCCTTTGTTGGGTGCTGTTTAGAGCCCAGATTTCGATGATATACGATCAGTGGCTTTATCACGGCATTGTACACCCTCTATTTGAGAATACTAGAAATTTATGGGAAATTTCAGTACCCTTGAAAGAGAAGAATGTTTGTTACTTACTGAGTTTATGGTGGAGCCGAGCTATTTGAAGCTGTCTACTTTGGGTAATGATGTGCCATCTATTAAGATACTATTGTTGGGGTTGATACTATGAATATTTTTCGGCTTTCTATCATATATTTTGATTTATCTTCATTCACCGATTTGCACTGCTTATTGCTTCCAAGGACTGCAAGTCATCCGCGTACTCCAGGATTTCATGTTTAATTTCGACGTTCACCCGACCATTTTTGCGTGATGATCTAATCACCTTCTCAAGATAAGTTATATAGCATCGAGGGTTCATCTCCCTGCCGCAGCTTGTTCAAACTTCAAAGGCTCCCTGTATCAAGACTCTGCATTTAGGATCGTTTGTACACGCCTTCGTCAATCTCACCAATTTTCCGGGAGCACCCTACTTAGTCATAATCTTCCATAGACAGCCACGGAAGCTGTCCACGGAATCATAGGCTGAAAGTGACGAATAAGGCGTGCACACCTGTTCTACTTTCCATCGATTTTCGAGTACCTGTTTTAGGATGAAGATCAGCTCTTGCTGAAGTTTCTAGATCTAGTTTATTTTAAGTAGTTTCTGGTTTCTGAATCCTGCTTGGTGCTCGCCTAATATATTTTCATATCCGATTTAGCAGGATATTGATTATTATGTTGTAGGCAACCGTAAGGAGTGCTATGCGCCTCCGTAATTATCTCACCCATACATGGAATCCTTCTTTAGGATAGGAGACATCAGGTCTGTGTTCCAAACTGTTTTGAAAGCTGCATTATTTATTTGCATTTATATAGACATATGTATTTATATATATATATATATATATATATATATATAATATATGTATAATATATATATATATATATATATATATATATATATATATATATATATATATATATATATATATATATATATATATACTGTTTTTGAAGGGCTTAAATGTATAAAGAAAGCTTAGAAATATTATTTAAAAAAAATTAATTATCACAATTGTTGATTTTGTTAAAATTTATAATTTATATTATGATCCCTCCAGGATTCACAAATTTAAATTGTTTTTATATCCTTGAAAATGAATTAAATATTTTTTCCATTTAGTAAGAATACAGATCCCCATAGTCCAAATTTAATTATTATTTATATTTTATATTATTTATATTTATATAGTATTAAGGTGTTATTATCATTATTATAATCAATAATATTACTGATTATAACATCATATCTCTCTCTCTCTCTCTCTCTCTCTCTCTATATATATATATATATATATATATATATATATATATATATATATATGTATATACAATATATATATAATATATGTATAATATATATATAATATATGTATATATATATATATATATATATATATATATATATATATATATATATACATATATTATATATATATTATACATATATTATATATATATTGTATATACATATATATATATATATATATATATATATATATATATATATATATATATATAGAGAGAGAGAGAGAGAGAGAGAGAGAGATATGATGTTATAATCAGTAATATTATTGATTATAATAATGATAATAACACCTTAATACTATATAAATATAAATAATATAAAATATAAATAATAATTAAATTTGGACTATGGGGATCTGTATTCTTACTAAATGGAAAAAATATTTAATTCATTTTCAAGGATATAAAAACAATTTAAATTTGTGAATCCTGGAGGGATCATAATATAAATTATAAATTTTAACAAAATCAACAATTGTGATAATTAATTTTTTTTAAATAATATTTCTAAGCTTTCTTTATACATTTAAGCCCTTCAAAAACAGAAATTGTATTTTATACTACAGTTTAATGATTTTTATATAATAAAGAAGCCATACCGTGTTGAAACGGGTAGAGGTTATACTATCCCGCACGACTGATCAACATTTCTGAAATGCATCTTTAATTTAGTAAGGCGGTTCCGACCAAGCTATACCATAATTGGGTACCAGAGAATATATGTACAAATCTCTAGTGCCCACTTATTTATAATTTTACTTTATTTGTGGTCTCTGTTAACTGTGATCACGAATTAACTCATTAAACTACACAAATATACATTGATACAGGATTGCTTCTTATGGAACCTTAAAGGAGTGAGCACTTGAGCTAATAAAAATAATTTAATTTCATACTTGCACATTTTCTACGAAAACATAATTTGTTTGTTAATTTTAGAATATTTTAACGGCTTCTGGGAGCGGGGTAGGGCACTGTTTTACTAGGTCCCGGGTTCGAGGACCAGCTGTGACAGATAATGATTTATTCTGATTTCAGCAGTGGATCGGCCCTGTGGGATCGATAGACCTTCCTAGGGCTCACTCAGCCTCTATTAAATGGATATCCTCTATTGGAAGAAAAACCTGTTGGTTGAGCGCGATCTCGGCCGAATCACCTCATTGCACAATTGTTGTCTTAGAAAGAGTACAGTCCTTACCAAGTACTAAACTCAAAATCCTTCACGGGTTATAGTTGGTTTATTTATTTTATTTTTTTTAAACGACTTAATTCATTACAGTTAAATTACATATTTTTAGAAGTTATATACAGTGATTGTGACTGTACCGTTACATGCATTAATTAAAAATTTATCTAATGTCGCTAATAACAAAGAAAGTGATTTAAAAAGTGTATTAAAATTGGTATATATAAGCAGAATATTATTAAATAATTACTAATAATTGTCTTATTGTATATTTAATATTAATAATATCAGTAACACTGGTATTATTACTAACACTTTCAAATATAAGAACATTTGACCCGGGGAAAACCAAAATGGTGTGGGACAAGTTTCGTTTTATTCGATATAGAGAATGTTTTGTAAATTATACTATATTATATTATGCATATTATAATTATATGGTAATTTATAAATATTTATGTACATTAAAAAACATCAACTTAATCGGAACAAAAAATAATTAGACTTACATCATTATGGTTCTCACCGACACATTTATATCGAATTCCTTATTTTGAGATTTCAGAGAACAACGTATTCAAAATCCACGTTAATTAAAATCATTTATTGAATTTCCAATTAGCACATTTTCAACACAAAAAATAATTTAAAAGATTTACTGAAATTCTTATAAATAATTAGAATATTATTGAATAATCTATTGAAATAAATCCTGTTGCACTGGCATTATTACTGACCCTATAAAATAAACATTTATAACCATAATTGGGTAAGTATTTCTTATTTCGAGGCTTAAATCAAGAGAGAATTGATTAAAAAATAAAATAAATAAATAAAAAAATAAAAATGTTATTCTAGCACATTGGTCCCACAGGAAAACTGTAGACCACAATTATAACACTAACGAAAAAAAATTAAATCAATAAATAAATGTTCATATGATACTTAATGAGGAAGATGTTAGCTACCTCAATTAACTACTAAATAAAGAAATTTAAGTCCATATACTTTTTGGCTGACACATATTTTCTAAATATGTGTCATAAATCTAAATGAATCTAAAGATTCATTTAAACTTTCTTCCGAACTCCTAATAACTCCTGATAATTTTTATGAATATGGCTTACTTTCCTAATATTACTTCAAAAATCAAAATGGTTTCCGATTCTGATAAACTCATTGCTGTACGCTTCGTACTTTACGACAAAAATACTTCTATACATGGTCTGAATTAACGTACTTCATAGTCTGTTTTAGACCGAATTCCACATATTCCTGTCTGTATAGTTAAAGCGATAATTTTTCTGTTTAAGCATCTGACTTGTTTGGTAGGCCTTTTCTCTACAAATATTAATTTATTTTCCTTCTTTTCTTTTTTTTTTTCTATAGTGGTTACGCAATAATAGGGCAAGGCTAAAGACACCATATGCAATGGATTACTTTTTGATTATCTAAATAGAAAGCTGGTTAAGTGGAAGGTTCGATGAAGCATTAAGGTGGAGAAAATCCTTGGAAGGGCTAAAGGTACCTTTCTAAAGCCCTTATTGCTCCTTGTTGGATCCAACTACGGCCCTTTCAGACTACCTTGTCACACAACAATACTCGTCAATTTCTCCTATCGGCTATTTCGCCACATATTTTCATTTAAATAGATTTTTTAACGTCTTCGTTCGATAAAAAAAAAAAACTATTATTTTTCAAGCGACATAATTTTTAATTCACATTGACGTAAAACGGCTCCTTGCCGTTAGCGTATATAAATTGGGTATTTATAAATATTTATATAAATATAAATATAAATATTTAATATAATTGGGAAATACAATAGATATTGTTGGGAAATTTTTATTTTATCCATCCTCCATTAAATTTCGTAGCAAAGTCCATGCTCTCATTCCGCTACCAATCTATTAGACCTACGTCTTTATCCAGGTTTTCAGCTAATTATCCCAATCACGTGTAGTTAAATGATCGGGCAGTGAAGCACTGGTTATTTAAAATTATCAAATTATGTAACTTTCGATGCTCGTATTCTCGGGCTTTCTAGCACAGTGGCCGTCATATATATATATATATATATATATATATATATATATATATATATATATATATATATATATATATATATATATATATATATATATATATATATATATATATATATATACATATATAAGTGATTTGTTTAACATTTAGTGAAATGTTTACATTGGTGTTTGCCTAATTTTTTTCTCCAAATATTCATTCGCACCTTAGTCCAGACACTGTAGTCAAAATGTATTCATTGTTGAAATAAATTGCAGCAGGTCTTTCTCAACGAAATAATTATGAGAAATATAGTAGATACGAATTGTATATGTTTTTGATAAAATCCGTATGTAGCAACATGGTGACAAAAAAATCATAAATATTAGCATAGGAAAAAGAAAAGGTATCCTGGTTTGAGGACCTTCAATTAGCCTGACGGAACTGGAGGAGACCCGGACAAAGGAAGGCTAATTTTAACTAAGCAATCGGGAACGAAGTTGCCTTTTGTATTACGATTTGCTTGACAGAGGGAGGGGGCACCTTTACTTCGATGACCCTCCCTCTTCTAATTGCTACCTCCATTAGCTTTAATTATACTTTGAGTCTGCTTGAAGAGGATTTCAGACATTAATGGAAGATTGGAATCGTTGTTCTAAATAGAGGATATATGACTATTTACAGGGGTCTACTTACTTTGAGTGTGTTATTGCAAGAGATGTTGTTTCCATAAATGGCATACAGAGCAGTGCCCAAATGATTTATTCTAATTATACTTTCTCGACCATAACCCTATTTCACAATCAAGTACAAAAGTACAAGTACGAGTGGAAAGATTCGTTTTTAAAGGTTACAGGTTGCTTGTAGTCATTAAATAATGTTTTTGTATTGTTATTTATTGAGTAATTTTACATTCTGTCTCAGCAAGGACAATGGTGTAATAGTGATCAAAGAAATTATTCACACAATATTTACAAAAAAAAAATGAAATAAAGGAAATATCAAAAATAAACTGTATACAAAAAAGTAATAAATAAATATTTATAAAATAAAATAAATGTTACGTCTTAAAGGCAGGAATAATTATATGCACTATTTACAATCGTCCTGGAAAACCCCGCGCAAGGCTTGTCCACCCACTTATGGATGGAAAAGCATATCCAGGATATCCCAGGGCTTCTCACTGGCATTGAAAGCCAGTGGAGACTGAGCGAGGGCGCTATATCTGCAGACAAACAGAACTTGAGTGGAGAATCTGGCCGTTGCCAGAGCTCCAATATATTATATTATATATTTACAATAGGTCTCGGGGCCACTACCGTTTCAACCTTCGAGGAGGATTGTAGGGATGGGTGGAGCTGAATAGGGATTGTGCTAAGGGATTAGGATGATGAGTAAAGTTCTATTGAATTTTGAAGGATTTGGATGGAATAAGCTCTAAAACAAATGGGATATTAAGGACATAATTTGGGTATTTTTGGTTACATAGTATGGATTAAATAATAATAATTTTATTTAAATTTGTTTTTAATATATTATTTTTTAATATGACTATTTCAAATGTTATCGAGTTTTAACATTTCATTGTGTAAGACACAGGCCTAGGTAGCCATGGGCCAACTTGTACTTTTACGTTTGTACGTTATTATTAAACTGGGTGTGCCTCTAAAGTAAAGTACAAGTTGTTATATATTGCTAAAAAATTATTGTTATGTTGAAACACGGCAACATTTAAAATATTTATATTAAAAAACAGTACACAAAAAAAATTAAGGGGGTGAGGACTTTCGGGCGAAAGCCTCACCCAAAAAGAAAATTAACATTTGTTTCTATCAATGATCTGAACCAAACAATTAAACAATTGCAGTTTTTGTTTATTTGTTTAAAATAAACTATTGTATTAAACTGTGTTTAAACTTATTTTCACAGTACCTTCCTGAAAATTATATAAATTTTTAATAGTACAAAGAATAAAGAATTATTATTGAAGGAATGGTATCTACCTGAATGATGGGCTAAAAACTACTTCAACTACTAAATGTAAGCATGTGTCAAGAAAAATTTTCTCCCTAAAACATTGTTCCTGTAATAACCGTTATTAAAAAAAAAAAAATTCAAACGATTCAAATTCATTACTTCAAATGAAATCCCACATCGCTCTTTATATCTTTAACTAGTTTGGGGATCACATTAATGCGTGAGTATTTCCTTTTTAATAGGAATTTAGATGTCCTAGGTGTAAATATTGTTAAGAGACACTAGAGCTTTATTGGGTATCTGTTGTAGTGCTTCGGCAGTTATAGAATTATAACCAGAGACGTTTCTTTTAGGTAAGTGTCCGATTTCTTGTGCAACCTGAGATGGAGTAGTCATAATGAGATTTTCTTTCGAATTATCTAGTCAGATTTTTACAGAACTGTTCATTTATTTTTTTTAAATAATTCTGTTGTCTATATTTTCGGTTGGAGTATAGAGTTGACTTCCTTGTCTCCCATGAACACAGTTTGGGCGCCAATCCGGGAGTTCAACTGTTGTGTTAACTAATAAGTTAGTCTTAGCTTATTTCTTTTGTATTACGTATATTTTAAACAAAATATATTTTTAATAAACAGATTATTATTACAAACTGGTGACCCTCCTAAAACATATAAAAAGTATGTTTAGATCTCAAAGATTTTCTTTTTACATAATTAACGTGTTCGTGTGATTCTTTTTTATAGATTCAATGCAATACAAAATACATTTACTTTATTAAAATAAACATAGTTTTAAAGGTTATTTTATTTTATGCAGCCTTTAGATAATGCTAATTTTGTAAGATAGCAGCTGGTACCTCCTACAATTTAGTGATACCCTTAACCGAAGCAATGAGTGTTAAGCTGTTCTCAACATAGTGCCGGTGTTTTTGCATAAATTTTCCTGTCTACCTGGATCAGTAATATAATAAGTTTATCTCTGGCTGGGAAACTCGTTGACCTAAATAATAGAACTTATTCTACATAAGAATCAAGCCCTGGCTAAACAAAGTTATTCTTCGACAGTTTCCTTCTCCCAATTTTAATTTATTTTGTCTCTTGTTCTAACTCTCTAAGTCTCTAAGAGAGTTATAAACTCTCTTGTTCTGTGTTAATATCTTATATCTTCCTAGTATTGACGATAAGAAACTTGAGTTTTTCTCATTTTGAGTGCCTTTTTCCTGGTATTTATTAAAATAGTAACAATTCCATGACGCTAGTGTGAAATTCTGGCACTTAGGTTTTTTTAATGATAAAGACTAAGTTGTTCATAAAATTTATTGAATGATTATTGTAATTATGTTTAATTTTTTGACTGAAAAGTTAAAAAAACATTTTCGATGTTATAAAATTATGAAATAGTTATAACAATTTCTGCGTTCATTGGTTTTTGGTTTTTATAATTATTATTTTTCTTTTCTTAGCTCTTTTTGTTTCTTGCAAACATCTCATGCAGGAATTAACAACAAAACATCCTCCCTCCCCCTCCATTAGTTAAAAATAAAATGTACTGGACTGTGGCTGCTTGAGTTATACGGTAGGAATGAATTACTGAACTACAAGTGCTCTATGTATTTTAATGAGGAGGCATTCAAACGTGTAGAGCAAATGCTTACCTTTATTCTGCGATAGCTGCAATTTGTCTTTGATATATTTATAAATCATTGAAATGATCTTATGCGCAGTTAGGAATCTTATGAACTAATGAATCTATTTTAGTTATTCCGATTTTTGATGTAACTAAAGTAATTCCGATAACTGATTACTATATTTCAGCAACTTTCTTGAAAATAACTTAGTAAGCCCCACAGAGTACCTTTAGGTATAGATTATCTCAGAACTGATAGAATTTAGAGATGGGCATCTAAGTCGAAGGCTGCACAACACACCCACAATGGTCGCTAACTTGCGATCTTATCCAGAAAAGGTCCACCGTAAATTGGAGCCATCAGCTGTTGATTTATGGGGAATTGTTCTCCGATCTCATTTGGCCTTTGTTCACGCCACAAAAGGTATTACTATTTGTTTCCTTTATAGCTTCCTTCATCAACAGATTGCTTTTCCATTTATTTCTCGGCTCGGCTATAGAAAAGTTCCCTATAATAGTTGCTGCTCCTTTCATTACCTTAGTTTATTTATATATAAATATATATATATATATATATATATATATATATATATATATATATATATATATATAAAAGGTTCAGTTTTAAAATATATAAACATTGCAGTCCATAGATTTCACTTTATTTTTAACTTTTTTAGGTCTCTTCGTATATGATATTAAATTATACAGATAGAGGAAAAATAATGATAAAAAATGGTACTAGACAATTAAATTCTAACATTCAAGCCACAGTTAAAAATATATCAGACCTACAGTCCAACGAATAAAATAAATATAATTTATACTTATTGCAAGATCGACTAAATTAAACACTCTGTGTGTGTGTATATATATATATATATATATATATATATACACACACACACACACACACACACACACACACACACACACACACACACACACACACACACACACACACACACACACACACACACACACACACACACACACACACACACACACACACACACACATATAGAATATATATACACACACACACATATATATATATATATATATATATATATATATGTGTGTGTGTGTGTGTGTGTATATATATATATATATATATATATATATATATATATATATATATATATATATATATATATGTATATGTATATAGTGTGTATATATTTATATATACATAAATAGAAATAGAAAAACAACTATATTCTGGGACAAAATCCCTTTAAAATAACAAATATGTCTAAAATAATAAATAATTTATCAGGCCAAAAGAGCTATTAGATAAGAAAAAAAAACATTAAATATATAAACAGATATATAAAAAAATATATATATATATATATATATATATATATATATATATATATATATATATATATATATATATATATAAAACAAATGAAGGATGGTGGTATAATATAGATTCTATACAAAGATAAGACGGATAGGCAAGGAAAAAATGATCTAATTAGAAAAAAAAAAGAAAAAGACCACTGAAAAAAATGCAACTATTATATGAAATAATCATGTGGATAGGAAAAAAATTTCTGATCTATATAAAAAAAACGTAAATGTGGAATAAACGCCACAAAGAGTATATTATAGTTTTGTAAAAAAGAGCTCGTAGATAAAAAAAAAAAAAATGACATATAAAAGAAGGAACTCTTCTAGTATACATATGGGAAATGATAATGTCTGTGAAAAGTGAAATAAAATGCATGAATCGTTGATTTGAAGTCATTGAGACTAATGTTTTGGGAAACAACCAAAAACAGTCCAGGCCAAAGCGTAATGGTCTAAGGCAGGTTGAAGATGTGTTTTTGAAAAAAAAAAAATGTTTTAAAAAATCTTTTTTTACGTCCTTAATAAGATTGTAACATCCTTTATTATAAACAAATACATTTACTTAAGGCTTAATATTGTAATAATATACAATTAGAAGAACTAGTAAAATATAATCTGTCGAGGCAGTATAATTTATCTAAAAAGAATTTTCTGAAATTATTGTGTAAATATTTAAATATCAAATGAAAGTAAAAAAAAAATTTTCTTTTTTGTACTATCTTGAAGAAAATATCATAGTCATAAGCATAATAATAACAACAATATATAAACATGGCATAATTATATAATAATATGATAGGTAGTTAAGTGTTGATATTTAATTAAGATAATAATTATACGGATGTTAATTAATCTAAGTACATACTCGTAATTACCATTAATTGCTTGAATCCAAAGGAATAATTATTCTAAATTGTAAACATTCTAAACACTACTAAGCTGATATTGTGTCAGTGATTTTGACAATTCAGTTTCGATAACATTTCAACATATAAGTATGTTTTTATATTGAATCACATGTCACAAACATTGCATTAAGCGACGTATGGTTTCTTGTTTACGCTGTCAACCTCGCATTACGCTTGACATCGCTTCGTTATTATAACAGACAGAAGACTGACATGATGCTGATCGAAAAAGATAGAATGAAATTCGTCACTCAGCATTCCTATGAGTGAGACAAGGCTTATCAGTGAATAGTTTATAGTACCCGCGAATTTCTTCCCTCATAAACCAGAAAAACTTAAAAAATCGAACCTAAAATAAGCCTGCACACCTGATAAGAATAATATTTTTTAAAAATTACAAACAAATTTCAGAACTCTAAAATCATCACTTGTCAAGTAAAGCTCTGAAACGCATTCAGCCATTTCGAGACACACCTTCTTGGGGCCTATGATCCAGATAAATCAATTTTTTTTTTTTAAATTAAGTTTCATTGAGAAATTTAGTAGATTATTACGTAGTATTTACCCATCAATGTGAAACCACCCGGCATAAGAAAAAAAAATAAAAGCAAGGCGAGAAAGAGGAGTTATGTCATGTAAGCGAGGAACTAATAGTATTAATGCGCAAGGTAGTAATTTATCTAGTGTCCTCATTTAGTCTCCACTGGCTTTCAATGCCAATCGGCTAGGAGAGAAGCACTGGGATCTCCTAGAGTCCTTGGTTCGGAGTTCCATAGGGCAGAATATAAATATTGTATATAGGTATGAATCTGTTCAAGATGACTTATTTTATTTTGACATACCTAAAATTTTCATTATCTTGGATTTTTACCTATTTTGTTATTGTTTAATTTATTTTCATTTGTGATGTACATATTTTTTAAATCTTTTTTTTTTCTTTGTATTCACTTTACATATATTCTATGAATGGATACTTTCAACCATAATATTTTTTAATCATTTTTAACCATTACACTTTTTAATAAATTTAGAAGTGTGACATTTCGATATATTTCTATTGTTGTCAATATACTAAGCAATGTATATGGTTATTTATTTAGACTGTTGTATTGTATAATGTATATCTCATTAACTATAGCAGGTATCCTTCGAAACTCACAATCTTAGTGTTAATATTTCTGATATTATACAATTTAATAAAATGTTACTTCCCTATTCTCATTTAACTCCCTCCTTTTCCAACATCTAAATTCTCGAATCATGAAATTTTGATATAAGAATAAAATTTTGATTTGAAGTAAATAATTTGATTTTACTGCTGAAGTTTTAATATTGTGAATGACTATATCATTTTTTTCTCGCCTTTTTTTTTTCCTTTTTTCGTTTTTTGTTCACTACAGGTTATTATCTTCTTTCGAGAAGTATTTCTTTTTTGTAATGTAACGGGTTGATTTTTATTATTATAGTATTTTGGTTAGATACGTTTTCTGTTTTATTTGTACACTTTTTGTTATTCTCAAGGGACCTAGCCTCTGAATAAAGTTCATTTTTTATCCAAGATTACCAAAAAGCCTTCAAGTTTATAATTTTTACTAAAACCAAAAAAACGTTCAGCTCATAAAACTCAGATTTAAACTTTTCAAAGGGCTACTATGATGTTGATAAAAGAATCAATATTCACAACTTTTGAACCTAATTTATTTCATTTTGGTACTACACCGAACAAATCAATATTATCGGTATTAATATAGTATCGGGAAATTTTCATGATAAGGAGTTTACCAGATAATAAAAATTAAAAAAAAAAAAAAAAAAAATGTGCAAACTAATACCAAGAATGATCTTGATGTCCCTTCATAAGTAATTCCGGATTTATTATCATACTACATAACATACCAGTTATATCGAAAGATGACGGTAAAATGTCAGAAGTGTCAAGTGCACAGTTTGTATAGGTTGAGAACACCCGATGGAGAACCGATCCAGAGCGGAAAGTGTAGGAGAAAATTACTGCCAATAGCCGTAATAGACTGGGTAAAAAACTGGAAATATTAACGGTATATTTGATATATTTCACAATTAATATTATAAATAATCATAGTTTTCATATTTATACTATTGATACAACAGACATAAATATTTTTATCGATCTTCGTACTAGTCGGCGAAAAGCAAAATGCGGAGGAAGTCCGCAAACCTTTCGGCATAAACTTTGGCAGCTTCAGAATTGTTCACGGGACAATCTCCGAATATTAGTAAATTTCAGAGTATTCCGATACAAATTCTGAATAATCGGTCATGTATTTAAGAAAACTGCTCGTTTCGAGACCTGACACTAGTGGCTTCTTCGTTTATAGATAACAAATAATAATAGTACTATCCGTAGGGATTAGGGAAGCAAAAGGAGCCTAGAAAGGATTACACTAATTTATACTACATTAATCCTTCCCACCATAAATAGTATGTAGGGTACCGATAATAAATCAATAAGTATTAATCATTTTTTAGGCTAGGGATTGATAAATTATTTGCCACTTCTATAAATTTATTTTATTGAAAACTAGTTTCGAATGTTATGCATTCATCCTCAGTTCTAAGAGCAAACAAAAAACTCAAAAATAAGCAATGCAAAATATAGTTGGTATTATTATATATATTAAATTAGATTAATATAAATCAGTATTATAAAACATGAATATTATAAAATACGAATTATGAATTTAATTAAGAAAAGAAATCAAATACATGATGGTACTCACCAAGGTTTAAATGGATTATATATATATATATATATATATATATATATATATATATATATATATATATATATATATAAATAAGTATTATAAAACCTTTATGATTTTAATTAAGAAACAAGATCAAATACATATTGGTACTCGCCATGGTTTAAGAAAAGGTTACATTAGTTTGTTTTCGCACTGAACTAGTAATGGAAATGACTGTAATGGAAGAAAGGTCAGGATTTAACTGAACACCACATTTGGTCTTTTTCAGGAGATGTTTCCACAGTTTTATTTTAGTGTTTTATTTTTATTTTATTACAATACTCAAGTTAATTAGAATTATCGATCAATACGGAATTAGAATGCACTATGCCGACTGATTTTGTATATCGGTAGAGGTACATCATATGTGGCACAGTAACAAAGGTTAGAGGAAGTAATTGAGAATATCTAGCGAACCAAAATTAGATGGCGCTCGTATCGCTTTGTAAAGAGCTTTCCTGTTATCAGTCAGCTGGCCTACCAGATCGCTACGTGGAGAAATATTTGTTTACAATGGAGTAGGGGTTGTAATTTCATACTCTTTCATCAGCAATTCAAAATATAGTTGGTATTATTATACATATTAAATTAGATTAATATAAATCAGTATTATAAAACATTTATGAATTATGAATTTAATTAAGACAAGAAATCAAATAAATGTTGGTACTCACCAAGGTTTCAATGGATTATATCAAACAGAATAGTTTGTACTGGTTTCTTCTCGCATTGTACTAACAATGAACGAGAAGTAGGCAGGATGTTTTTAGGTAAACGGTTTAAGGGTCAGGGTTTTCCTAGTAATGCCGGTGAGTAATTGTTTTTTTCTGTTATTGATGGGAATAAATTTAAGATTGGACTATTGGAGATATTTATTTTTATATTGATTTATTTAAATGAAAATAATCATAAATTCATCAAAGACTCAGGAGTTAAATTAATACATCACGTTGAAAACAGTCTCAAATTAAATATATATGAAGTACTTGAAATAATAAAATACTTCAAATCCAATCCAGATTTTTGCTTAAATGACCAAATAAATGTCTCCAATAGTCCAATCTTAAAATTATTCCCATCAATAATAGAAAAAACAATTACTCACCGGCATTAGTGGGAAAACCCTGACCCTTAAATCGTTTACCTAAAAGGTAATTTTCGGTAATCGCCGATATAAATTCGTTTTGAAATTAGATTTCCTATGAGAATCCTTCATTGGAAATATCTCTTTCCATTAGTAATTCCAGAGTTGAGTGCACTGGAGAAGAACTGGTTCAAAAGATGCTTCATCCATCATAACTAAGACCTACTAAGTTTCATTTCGAAATTCTCAAAACTCTCTAAAAAAGGGGAGAGTAGACAGTATGAAATACCCTGAGTGTGTGTGTATTCTTTTGAAAAGGGACCGAACTAATTTGTACAATATATAAGTGTGTGTGTTTTCATATAATATATTGATCATGTAATACAATGGTACATACTAAATCTATAAATAATTTCATTTAATAATAATGATGACAATAAAATTAATAAACAAATACATGATAAATTTGTCATTAACTGCTTGAAAAAAAAAATTTTGTTTGTGTGAAGAAAGTAGTCGAGCTGTGAGCTGTGAAGACCATGACCTGAATATGGTTGAAAAATGAGAGCCGATAAAAAACATTGTCAGGGAAGAAAATCAATAACTCAAATGTTTCTTTGTAAGTCTTAATGGTGTTGTTGTTTGGACAAATGTTTATATACCAAAGCTACTCAATACACTTAATATCTTTTTTAATTCATTATATAGTATGCTGGTCAATTGAAGTAATATTTAATGGTATTCTTTAATACAATTAGTTTTTAGTTAAAATATTAATGTAATACATGGAAAAATAATAAGAAAAAAATACTATAAATCCAATAATTTATAAAAAATTACTAATATTTATCAAGTTTAATCATGTTCATAAAGTAAAAAAATTGTTAATTTTAGGTAAATTCTCGATTGATGGTGCGCCACTTATCCTTTTACTGATTAATTCAATACTAATCTTGACAACTTTACCCGCCCATTTCATTTGCGCGATGGATGTATGATGTTAATTTATGGGATTATATTTCATTCATATATGGGATGGTTATTATGGTGTTCCTCAAGGATCTGTTCTGGGTCCAACAATGTTTGTAGTCTGTATTGATGGCCTTGAGTAAAAAAGTTAGAAAGTATATTTTTAAATCCCCCTGTGACGTAAGTCCCTTATATGTGTGGCCTGTGACTCAGCGATGGCCTTAAATTAATATTAAAAGCTAAGTGGGGAATCTGTAGGAACGAAAAATGGTGCTTAGGGTCAGTGTCACCGAAGAAGGGGAGGTTGAGCGGTGTGTCACCTTTACCCACCCCAATAATTCGAAAACCCAAAATGTTTGGAAATTTGAGAACCTAATTCAAACTGATGAAATTGTAGTAAAATCTTTTACTCAAAGATTTACCAAATTTTAATACCTTTCAATTAATAAGTTGGGATTTAATCGATACAATGTAGTTTGAATAGAAAAGAACATTATTATTTTCGAATGTCAATATTCGCTACAGATAAGTGGTAAGTTCAAATCGAAAGGCTTTGGGAAAATTGAAATATATCATAATATAATTGGGAAAATTCAAATATTTCATAATATAATTGGGATAATTAAAATATTACATAATATAATTGGAAAAATTAGAATATTTCATTATATAATTGGGAAAATTCAAATATTTCATAATATAATTGGGAAAATTAAAATATTTTATAATATAATTGGGAAAATTAAAATATTTAACTAATAGAGTTGAAAAATTCGATCATAATTGTTGAGATATTTTAGCTTTTGCCCAAATTTTTTTAGAAATTTTTACGGGACCATTTCCTAACACATCTCACTTAATTAGGATGAAATAAGAATCAATGAGAAAATGCATTTCGAAGGAAATAGAAAAGTCAGTGTGCTGATTAAAACGATTGGAATTTATATGATGTAAAATGTTAGCTGAAGTTTCCACATCGCAGCAGTTGAAAAGTTCAATAGATTTTTTTTTAATAAGCAAAATTAAAAGTCAACACAAGGACTTTGAAGGATGGTGCTCTTCGGAATACTTATTTCGCTTTGACTCGACCTCATTTAATGTTTGGTCTAACAATTTTCGGTGATGTTCCGTCGCCCGTAAGACTTTTCAACATAAATATATTATAATTATTGGAAATAAGAAAAAAAAAAACAGAACCACTTTAAGCTAATATTTATGAAATTTGATGAAATTGATGGGAATCGTTGGCATACATGGTAATGATGCATCAGTAGAAATGAATAGGATTTTCTAGTACGTAAGCCTAATATTGACTAACGCTTTTACAACGATTAAATGTCATTAAAAAAACTTTATTATTAATAACAGAAAATCTCGAAAAATGAAAAAACGTATCTAATTAGGTTAGTTGAACATATAGGAATATAGCCTTTTGCATTATCAGGATTGTAAACTACAAAATCAAAGACCAGTGATTATATGTATATAGTTTTTTACTGCCCTCCATTTTTTTTGTAATAATAAATATTTATAAAATTTCTTCTAGCATTTTATACTTCATTATTGCATTTAAAATTAATTTATAAACTGTCATTAAAGTCGAGTATTACAATCTTCTGTAAGTAATAGAAAAATATATTTTCATACATACATTCGTATTTATTTATAAATCTTGATGATTTCATTGATTACTATAGTATGAACTCGTATTATTATTCATATAATGGTAAATGGAAGACTAGAGGAGTAAAATTCTGTTTTGTTTTTTATGGGATCTGGTTTTATTGATGGATTGGAATTGTCCTACTACGGGAATTATAAAGAGTGGACGGATCGTGCATGGAATATAATTCAGCGAATTTATTCCATCTGGTATTTTTTTGACAGTAGTATATCAGCATTTTTTTTATTAGTTTCTGATATTATTTCTAATCATTGGAGTATTTTAACTATTCATTAATATAATAATCATTTTTCAGGCCCTAGCCAAATCATACATATTTTCAACATTTTTATTAATTTTTCTGATCCTGGAGATGCTTTCTTACTTTCCCTATCACATAGGTGAGGAAGGTATTGTAAGCAGGTCAAAATTTAGATGTGCAATTTTCAACGGACCTATGCGTTTCAGAGCCACCTGAGACCAAAAAAATTGGGCACTCTGTGCTCTATGGCGGCTGCGCAATATCCAAAAAACCGTGAATTTCTACAGAATAAAGTCCCCAGAACGGCTATAACGATTTCTATTAAACTTGCCTAAAATTTCCTCCTTAAAGCCCTTTTAATTTTCGTATGTAGTACGTCACGGAAAAAAAGCATTAAAAAAAAATTATGACAGAGAATATTTTATTTGTGAATAACTCGAAAAGTATACCTTCTTGGTCGATTATATATAATCGTTTGAAAGATTATTCAATTCCCTACAAAATAGAAATTACCAAAATCGGACCATTATTAGCGAATTTATAGTTTATTATACTTTTATAAATTATCCTGTTTATGTTTCTATAAAACCCGTTTCCATTTTATTTTTTTAGTTTTTCAAAATGAAATTTTTCAAATGTGAAAAATTTTAGTTTGAGAAAATTATAAAATAGCGTTTAAAAAGATGGAAAGATGAGTTTCAAACAACTTTTCGTATAAAAAAAAAAAAAAACGCGAAATGAGGCCATTTTATGCATCTAATTACAGGGATTGTAATTTGCGTAGAAATATGTTTGGAGAATTAAATTGTGCCTTTGAGTGATACCTAGATAAAATAAAAAAATTCTGTCAAAAATAATTGTAAAAATGTAAAACAGGTTTTCTCGAAAAAGAGCTTGAACAAGGCCCAAAGTGGTCCTAGAGCAACGTTTCAAAGCACTATTTGTTCGCAATGAGCTGCTTCATAACTTTATGATATATATGAGATTCGATTTAACATCTCAAAAATGAGTTTGAATAGTTATTTCTAGCTTCGGCCGCTGGGGTTTGCGAGCGATGAAGTGTTGCATACCACAAAACGTTTTTATTATTTTTACTGTAGATAAAGATCTTAAAAAACACAATTTAAGCGCCTACAACAATTACAAGCTCTGCAATTAAATGTCCAAAAATGGCCATATGCCACGGTTTTTAGTTTTGAAATTAAATTTTTACTGTAGATTGGCCCCATTAGAAATGACAATTTAAACGTCGAAACTTGTTCCTACGAAAATTTCAAGCTCTGTAATTAAATCCCCGAAAATGACCATATTTAACGGTTTTTAATATTTTTGTAAAAAGCGAAAAATAGTACGAAATAGCAGTTTTGCATAAAAAATTAAAAACTCCGAAAGACGGCCATTTTTGGAAATTTAATTACAAACCTTGTGATTGTCGTACAGGTGCTATTTTTTTCCCAATCATTACGATACGAAAATCCATTGGGGATTTATTTCAAAAATGATTATTTTTCCCTATCGTACCTGTAGTACTTCTTGTTCAGTTTTCAAATAACTTGAAAACTGAACATCTCCCAGAATATTCCAGATGCTCATTTGAAAGATAATTAAATGATCAACAAAGTTAAACTTTAAAAAAATCCTTATCGGATCAACGTTAGACAAAGATACAGCACACAATTTTGTAGTCGTGTGGGTGGACACACCAGATATTTAAAAATAAAATATTCTATAAAAATGGTATCCGTAATGCCTGTCCAAAACTAAGTTCTGGAACTCCAAATATTTGTGATTTGAAATTCTTGAAAATTACTTTATAATAAATTATAATTATAAACCACCGAACACTTATTTATTTATTTTCGAACCATATTACTCATCGTTCTTGTATCTGAAAATTTAATAAAAGGATGTATGATTGGATAAGGGATGATAAAAAAAAAGTAGTCCCCCAAATTTGTCGGCACCATGCTCTACATTAGACTTAAAACTTTCCAACTAAGCCCAACTTCAACCCGATACCTAAGTAGGCGCCTGACAAGTAATTACCCAAGTTACAGTAATGACTGAGATAGCCCCAGTTTACAAAATGTCCAATTTAACGGTGATTAACTTATAATATTTGCCCATCTAGTTTTGCATAGGGTAAAGTTAGGAACAATTATGATAATGGGTTAAAGTTAAAAATTTATAATTAGCCGCATCGATTCAGAGACACATTAAAATTCGAATATTATTAACGAATATATTTTATCACAAACATGAATATAAATGTATTTGAAAATATTGCGTACAATCTGCTGATCTTTAAAAAAATATAAAAAATAAAAGCAGATAATTAGGTAGTTATATCCTTAATTAAATGCATAAATTTCAAATAAATGCTAAAATACGTAAACTAAATAGTGTTACTTGTTAAGAAGGGAAATGTCAACTAAATTAAAACTGCAGCATTAATTTTTAGTTTTACGTTTTTTAAACTTTACTCGTGCTGAGTCCTTACAATACTCAAAGCACGTGCTTTTGAAAAATTAAGTACTGCTGAAAATTAAGACATTACAACATCAAACATTACAAAACTTCATGACGTGCAAACTTTAGCTAGGTATAGTAAAAAACAATTATTTTGTTCCTAAAAATTTGGTTTTGTGGGCATCTATCCTTTTAAATTCTGAGCGTTTATTTCTTTGTAATTGTTGTAAATTACCATGTGAACTTTAAAATCAGTTTTATGTTTCTGAATGATGATGTACTCCAGGCACGATAGGGAAAAAATAATCATTTCTGAAATAAATCCCCAATGGAGTTTCGTATCGTAATGATTAGGAAACAAATAGTACCTGTAAGACAATGACAAGGTTTGTAATTAAATTTCCAAAAATGGCCGTCTTTCGGAGTTTTTAATTTTTTATGCAAAACTGCTATTACGTACTATTTTTTGTTTTTCACAAAAATATTAAAAACCGTTAAATATGGTCATTTTCGGGGATTTAATTACAGAGCTTGAAATTTTCTTAGGAACAAGTTTCGACGTTTAAATGGTCATTTCTAATGGGGCCAATCTACAGTAAAAATTTAATTTCAAAATTAAAAACCGTGGCATATGGCCATTTTTGGACATTTAATTGCAGAGCTTGTAATTGTCGTAGGCGCTAAAATTGTGTTTTTTAATATCTTTATCTACAGTAAAAATAACAAAAACTTATCGTGGTATGCAACACTTCATCGCTCGCAAACCCCAACGCCCGAAGCTAGAAATAACGCGATATTCAAACTCATTTTTGAGATGTTAAATCGAATCTCACATATATCATAAAGTTATGAAGCAACTCATTGCGAACAAATAGTGCTTTGAAACGTTGCTCTAGGACCACTCTGGACCTTGTTCAAGCTCTTTTTCGAGAAAACTTGTTTTACATTTTTACACTTATTTTTGACAGAAATTTTTTATTTTACCTAGGTATCACTCAAAGCGACAATTTAATTCTCCAAACATATTTCTACGCAAATTACGATCTCTGTAATTAGATGCATAAAATGGCCTTATTTCGCGTTTTTTTTACGAAAAGTTGTTTAAAACTCATCTTTCCATCTTTTTAAACGCTATTTCATAATTTTCTCAAACTAAAATTTTTCACATCTTAAACGCGAAAAAATCACTTTTATGATTTTTTTTCGCCAGGTTGCTGCATACCGATTTTATCTAAAACATATTCAATTCGAATCTAATACTCTCCTAATTATCCTAATCTATATAATTATATTAATTATGGGATTAATATTTAAAAATAAGCTATCGCTCCTGGACTATTGAATGAACTCTTATTCATGTTATTATTGAGCGTTTTTATGAGGTTTTGTTACTAAGTAATTTGTTTCCTCTACTGATATCAGTTGGATGGCTGGTTGGATTGGCGCGTGTGAGCATCAAACAGGCCTACTATGATTGCCCAACGACGCCGCTCTATTCAAACAGTTGTGCCGAGGGACATTTTAAATTGAAATTCCCCTCCCTCCACCCCCTCTTCCCTCTCTCTCCCCCCATCGCCATCCTGGCTTTCAGACCCTCCCCCTCACGGATCCTTTCATCGCCCGAATACAAAACCGGATAAAAATCCATTTGTATTCAGGTCGCACAATCCTCGTTAGCTCGACGCTAGTTTCCGATTTACTTTATTACGGCTAATGTCTCTTCTTTGTTGCCTATCCTGTGAAGTCATCCCTTCTTCAGGTAGGGTTTGCGTCTTCACCAACTGCTGGTGTCTATTACTGTATTTTCAATACTGTCTCAACTAAAAAAAAAAAAAAATGTTTGGGTCATTTTAAAATTAATCCGATTTAACACAGTCTATTACTGTATTTTCAATACTGTCTCAACTAAAAAAAAAAAAATGTTTGGGTCATTTTAAAATTAATCCGATTTAGCACAGTTGAACAGTTCATAAATAATTGATGTCAAATACCACAATTTATCTTAGATTTTCAAGAACGCATTGTGCTACCATTGAATTACTGCATTCTAGTTTAATTCTCCGAGTCACTTCTAGGCTCAAAAATGAAAAAAAAAATTAAACATTTTATATTAAAACATTCTTGAGCCTTTAATGAAGAAATTGGTATATAGGTACATTACGGGGATTACAGAAATTGAAAGGGTTAAAAAAATATACAGATTAAAATAAAATATCTTTGAGATCATTGTGCAAACGAAATTTATTTTCAGGGAAAAATAAATAAATTCAAATTAATTGTTTTTCTAATATTTTGAATGCTTCTGGGCTTCATGTTTAATTGAAATATCTTAATGTTAACGCCCTACTGCTTGTATGCTAAGTGCACCTAAAAACCTAAATTTTGAAAATATTTGAAAAAAACTGAAAAAAGTAACTAAGAAAATAAAACTTTATTCGCGTGCAACTCAAAAAGTATACATTTTTTTATCACAACAAAACCATTCGAAATGTAATTAAATTGATTACAAGATAAAAAATACAATCATCCAAATTCATCCAATATTAGCAGAGATATAGCGTTTTGAACTTTGTGCACATGTTATAAATTACTTTGCTCACGTTCCTATGGATACCGGTTCATCTTAGATTAGTCGAAAACTATAAATTTCCTGAAATATTCTAAATGGGCCTTTGAAAGATAATTTGATTGTTTACAAAAATTAGAATACAAAAAAAATATCAGACTAATGCAAGGGAAACATTTTTTGTATTTGACTTTAGCCTAAAGCGGAAGTGAGTGGACACACCCGATTTTTTTTTTTGGCCCAATGAAAAAAGAATTTATTTAAATGTTTATATTTTTCGCCCCCTTTGGCATACACATCATGGCTGGTTTGATAAGAATGAATATTGGACGAAAGGCAACCTCAATTCTTTCGAATTGTTAATAAACAGTGGTTTATTGCTGGATAAAGGATATTTTGAGAATTATATAAATATTGTAAGATAAATCTTCATTAAATAATTTTTGCCTAAGAACAGAAAACTTAATGTTGAAGTCCGTTTTCCAAGTCAACTCTCAATAAAAAAAAAATGTGTTTACTCAAAGTTTAAAAAAACAATATCTATTTGTTATTTGTTTAAGATCTAATTTTTAATATTTATTTATTTTTTTGAAATCTCAGTTCCATATCGTAGGCAACATATATAACGAATATGGAAATAGCTATTTTTCAGAAGACCAAAAATGGACTTTTTATCTCTATTTTTTTTTTATATTTTTTTATCTCTATGTCTTTCCACTTCTCAGAGGCCCTAAATGTGTATACATTATCTGTATATGCATGAAGTAGCTGTTTCCATATCCGTTAATTATACATTGTGGTGATGAAATGCTCAAGTGCCTATCAGTCCAATAGCAATTAAAGCACTCTGTTTTACGTTATGAAGAACGCAAACCTTTGGGAATTAAAACCTATCATAAGTATTAATTTTGTACTTTTGCTTGTTTTAGTGTGCGAATTTTTTCTTAGGTGATTTTGGTTTATTCCTTTCCAACCATGAATAAAACACACCATTATTTTTTTCATAAAAATAAACTCGTAAACAGTAGTTTTTTTTCTAATCCTAATGCGCTTTATTATGTCATTTTGAGTAATAGAATAATATTAAAATCATAAGAAATTCTTAATTGAAATGTACTGTACTATTACATATATCATATAAGTATAATATATATCATGTTATTTTTCACCCAAATTAAACACACTTAGTTAGTGATAGTCCCTCACCCTATTTCTGTACTAATGGTGCGTATTTTGGTAACTATTTTACATATGAATAAAGAAGAAAACTAATCAAAATAATTACAATTGATTTGAATAGATATTATGTTAGATATAGAATTAAATAGATTTATAGTCTTTATTTAAATCTATCCTATTGTAGAAAGCTAAAATGTTTGTATGAACGCGCTAATTCCAGGAACTACCTGTCCGATTTGAAAAAATTCTTTTGTGTTCCATTGACCGTGCATTGAGGAAGACTTTAGGCTTTATAAAATCGCCCTGTGATCCATTGGAACGGTGCAGCAACCGTAAACAAATTGTTAAGAGAAAAAGTTCCTATCTTGCCAACGTTTCGTTGTCACGACCACTTCATCTGTCTGTATCTGTACGATTATATAAAGCTGAATACCGGCATACCTGTAGAAGAATGTTGACTACACAAAATTTTTAATAAGTGTGAAATAATTTTGTTAACAAGATAAGAGGGTAAGAGAAAAACAAAATTGAAAACTTGTTACTGTATTACCGTTTATTAATATTTATTTTTTATCCTGGTTCTGTAACAAATGAGACTGAAAAACATACAATAGGTTATTATTTTAAAGGTGTTTTATCTTTTTGTTGTATTTTATTGATTATTCGAAATTTAACGCGGGGCACAGCTAGTTTTAAATAAAAGCTTTAAGAGGAATTTGATCCAATTTCTAACTCAAACGGCATGCGAAAATTGAAACACTAGTTTCCTCATTGTACGTTTATAAAAATTCGTTTAGGGGAAGGAAGGAACGCATATTCTAAGGGAAAAAATTAAAATAAATTATTATACAAATATTATTGGAAAATTGATTGAACCTATACTGTTATCGAGGGTTAAAAAATAAACACAAAAATAAAACCGTTTTTTTTTTCAAATTTAATCTATTAATATACACCTATATATACGTATATGAATTCAACATATTAGCCAATAGTTAATTTATAAGGGTTAATAAATTTAATTAAATCAATAATATTACTGATTAAACATACCCATCGCTGATAAAAAATTTAAATTAATATTTCCAGAAATCTAACAGATTTGTGACCTAGTATTACAAAAAATAAGTTAATAAAATGAAAACGAAAGAAAATAAAATAACTTAAAACAAAATATAAAGAAATTGGGATTCCCAATTATTATAGGGATTTCGCAATAAATTGTATCACCACAATAATTATGTTAATTTAAAAAAAAAAACGAAATTTAAAATAGTAACATTTATAAGATTTTAAAAGTGTTTCATTATAATAAATATTTATATACGTATATAAGTAGGTATTTAACGTTTTTTTTTTTCTCAACTTTAATATCTCTTCGAAATTAGACTAACATCGCAAAGTTGTGTATATCTTTTGGAAAGGTGATAAAATGGAACTTTTTTGAATTCTCCAAGGTTATGGCTAGAAAATTCATTCCGTCAGATTAGACCGAGTATTTACGAAAATATTCGTTTTTAATTAATATTTCTGGAAATATTCATTTTATATGTTCTATCAGGATCAGCATCAGGGTATATTATATCAGTAATATAATTGTTTTACTTAAATTTATTAACCCTTGTAAATTTATAATTGGCTAATATGTTGAATTCATATTAAAGGTAATAATAATAAGAACATATAATATAATAATAATATAATATATTGATAATATAATAATAAGATAATAATTATAAGAACACGTATATACTTGCATATTAATAGATTAAATATGAAAAAAAAAAATTTTCTTTTTGTATTTATTTTTTAACCCTCGACAATAGTCTCATAGGTTTTTCGGTTTATTTAATTTTGCAATAATTTGTTTTAATTTTTTCCCTGGAATTATTTGTTCCTTCCTTCCTCTAAACTGATTTTTTATAAACGTGCGACGATAAAATCAGGACTGTCGAAAAATGAGTTAAACCTCAATTTCCAAATGATATTTGATTTAGAAATTGGATTAAATTCCTCTTAAAGCTTTTATTTAAAATTAGCTGTGCCCCATAATAAATGTTTTATCTTGATCAGCAATGGGTATATTATATCAGTAATATTATTGGTTTACTTAAATTTATTTACCCTTGTAAATTTACAATTGGCTAATATGTTGAATTCAAACTTGAGATTGTACTGTAGGCAGTAAATATTCCAGAGAAGGAAACTATAATGTACAGGTGTGTTTAGCATTGCGTGAGTTATGATTTCCATAATTCATGAGGAGTATACCAAGGAGCAATACATATCTCACTCACCACTGTGGTTTCTCATCCACTTTGCAATTACCTATCCTTCAAGATTAAGTCTTAATTAATTTTTCGACCATTACTAGTTTATTTTGATTCAATGATGTTTTTTGTTGTTGTTTGTTTAAGCCAAACAATATTTAATGACGTAACTAATTTAGGTGCAAACATTTCTATTTTTGAATGTAAGTTCATCATTCGTTCATAACTCGTTTAAAGACGACTTTGTCTATCGTCTGTAAAACAAATGTATTGTGGTATACCATACGGGATACCCCAAAAGGAAATATCAATGATTGAATGAAATTATCAATGAAATATCAGTTCCGCCAACTGTACCTTTTGATCTCAATCCGTTTTCTTAATATGATTTTTTTACCGGTATTCCTAGAAAACCACGTTGTTTTTTTCTCTATTATAACTAAAATTTCTCAACTTTCGTACACCATTTTTGGAATCTACGATGAATTTCCCACAAGATAGAAACCAATTTGTAGAAAAAATATTGCTTCGTCTGACGATCATAGGAGCCAAAGCAAAGCAAACGAGTAAAAACGAATAATTTTCATATATGCTCGGTTGAATCGTACGGAATGAATTTTCTAGCTATGACCTTTGGGAATTAAAAAAAGTTTTTTCGTTTCATCACCTTTCCAAAGATATACCCAACTTTGCGATGCTAGTATAATTTCCAATACATATTAAGGTTGACAGCTCAAAAAAACTTTAGACTTTAGTTTTGTCGCATCTTGGTTTTTTCCCAACTTTTTTTTTAAGGGGGTTACTGCTACAAGTTGTTTTTAGTTTTGAATGTTTTTTTATTATTTACCCAACAATTTTAGTTTTTATTTATTTGTATTAAGGGTGAAGGTGGATATCATAATGCAATAAATGGGCAGCCGTTGTAATATTTGATTCCTTAAATTTGATATTAATTTTAGGAAATTCGTAAAATTTAATAAAATACATTATAAAAAGAAATTCATTTTATAGCTCTAAAATTTATTAAATGTTTTTGGTATTATAACTATATAGGAATATAGAGATATTTAAGAAATAAAACTATTTTTTCTTATCATCAGGTTCATTAATAAATATTTGTTGTTCGTTATTCATTTATAAGTTATTCAAATTACCAAACTATTTGTTATCTGTATGATTAAATGTTTATTCTTTAAATTGTATTTCTTATCTTAAATTTCGAATAATATCATATTCAGCAAATTTTAATTATTATTATTTATATTACATCACTGATATCGACTCAATAACGGTTATAAAAATAATAGTTATTTTGTTAAAAAAAAAAAAGACTTTAGTCTTGAAAATAAATTACCGGAGTATTTAAAATTAATTATTAGAAAGTTTAGTCAGTAAAATACGTCCTTCGTCATCTTGTTGAAAACTGCTAGGGCCAATCGTTTTATTTTTTAAGCCATGTTTTTAATTTTTTTTTTTTTTGCATTAATGAGTTTTGCTATACAGTTATATAAATACTAAACCAAAGATTTCAATAAACTTAATTTTTCTAAAATTTTCATGATTTTAATATTCTTATCTTTAAAGTAACTCCACGGATTTTTGTAGGATTAAGTTTAAATCGTTTATTTAAAAAACTATATTTCGCAACGATTTTTGAAAAACTCATTTTATCAGCAGTATATCAACCCTGAAGTTTGTAGACCCTCCTTGGACATACCCAGCCTTTATAAATCGTTTTACCCCGTCCTTCATTTGGTTAAGGAATAAAAATGGCTGCTTCCATCGTCACCTCCTTGTTAAACGTTAATCAAGAACAGTACGCCCTTATTAAGTACTAGGTCGAGGAACTTTCTTCGGTTGTAGTGGTATAGGCTTATTTTTTATTTTTATACACACACACACTATATATATATATGTATATATATATATATATATATATATATATATATATATATATATATATATATAATTCACTCTAGCATCCATTTTCAACCGCTTACCATACCTTATCATCTTAGGTGATTAGGGTGGACAAATGCATTTTTTTTAATATAAAAAATTCAAAATTAAAAAAAAAACTTCTAACCGATAACGTACGATAATCGAATAAAGTACTTTTTATTTCGGGGTACATTCATTGAAACTTTGTCCACGTATACGAAGAATAAGAAAAAAAAAGGGAGAAAAAAAAATTAATAGCTCTATCATGGTAGCGATTGAAGGAATAAAGCTAAGGTTACAATGAAGGTTCCAATCCCCACCAATCAATTCTACTAGATTTATATTTCGCCTTATCTCCCTTCCAACGCCTCAGTTAATCCTATCTCATTCAAGTCTTTCCCGACTCTTGAAATATCAGGGCTATCCTTAGCCTGTACCTTAGGTATAGATCTGATCTAATTCCAAAACGTCTTGTCACTAATAGCATCCATTCTTATAACTTATTAGGGTGATGTGGAGCAAGTGCGCAGTATATTTCATGAGGTTCGACTTTACAGGAATGTAGAATTTTTATTTTTGAAGCTAGATTTTTTCTCTGTTTTATTTTTAAATGTTCCTTATACGATTGTGTTCCAATATTGCATTCAAGCCAACGCTTCAACTACATAAATTTGTATGTGATTGATAATTTAATTGAATAGCACATAGTAGGCACTTGCCCCGAGCTTAAGGGGTAAATGCGTACAAGGTATCTGGAAGATTCATTATTCAAGTTTTTGGGTAAGTGCAAAATATTTTGGTTTTCGGAGGATTATTATTCTGGTGTAATCATCGAAAAAAGTTATAGCTTGTCTGATTTTCACATTTTGCAATCTTCATTGAGTTATGAAAGTGGGATGTAGAATATAATTGAAAATAATTTTTATCTTAATTCTCTAATTCGTATTGATAGAATTAGGGATTGATAAATTATTTGCCACTTCTATAAATTTGTTTTATTGAAAACTAGTTTCGAATGTTATACATTCATCCTCAGTTCTAAAAACACAAAAAAAAATCAAAAATAAGCAATTCAAAATATAGTTTGTAGGTAGCCGTTTACCTCTAAACATCCTGCCTACCTTTCGTTCATTGTTAGTTCAATGCGAGAAGAAACCAGTACAAACTTTTCTGTTTGACATAATCCATTTAAACCCTGGTGAGTACCAACATGTATTTGATTTCATGTCTTAATTAAATTCATAAATGCTTTATGATACTGATTTATATTACATCTAATTTAATATGTATAATAATACCAAACTATATTTTGAATTGCTTATTTTTGAATTTTTTGTGTGTTTTTATAACTGAGAATGAATGTATAACATTCGAAACTAGTTTTCAATAAAACAAATTTATAGAAGTGGCAAATAATTTATCAATCCCTAATTAGATTGATCCTTCTATACCATCATGCGGATGTCAACTAAACATGACAGAAGTGTACATCACGCATGCTTGTAGCATTACGAAGGTCTGCAATTGCCCCTACTATCATGTTTTGTTGGGTAACAGTGAACAAGCGCTAAATAAATCACAAAATATTTTGAAGAGCAGCTTCTGTAGGTTCTGCTTAAAAAAAAAAAAGTAATAAAAAGGCCTGCTGGTAGAAAAATACCAATACAGCTGTCCTGCAAATATTGAAAGATAAAACTTTATCAATGGGTTGGAACTAATATTTTTACTGCTCATTATACTTCACCGTAGCGAACTTTCGTGGCTTATTTCTGTTACCTCAGTTTTTAGACTTCACGCTTGGTAAAGGACAGTTCTTACCAGTTGCGGATTTGAATTTAAGGATACAATTACGTACCTACTCCGAAAACGCATTTACCCCACATCGCTCTAAATGTTTTCTATGTGGTCAAATGCATTAATAAAGAGACTAGATGGTAGATGATATCAAGACTTTCGAGTCATTAAAACTATTAAATAAATTTTTTATTTTTAAATAAATCGGACAGGGGATGTGCTAGCTTACACTCACGGGGTTTTAACGGCGCAGAAGTACTTAGACTGTAAGTAATGATAATTGGAAAGAAGAATATATAATTATAAAATACCAATCTCGTGGATAAAGATCTAATCATATGCTGCAAATTATATTGTTTATTCTGAGCGGTGACGTCATCAACTCAGAACTTAAAGTTGGTAAACATTACTCCTTTACTGTTCTTCCACCTTAAGTCCAAATCCAATAATTCTTTTCGCAATCTCCAATGGCACATTTTCTCTGTTCAGTGATACCAATTTCTTCTTTCAAGAATTTACAAAAGCGCAGTTATGAGCGTTAAAAATGACATAAAAAGCGTCTTAAATGATTTTGTCCTAACGCCCCAGATGGATGAACGTAATTTTACGCTAAAAAAAATGAAATTTAGCCAAATTAATATAAATCCAAGTTATAGTAATATCATTGATAATAATGTAATAATACAAATGATGTCGTTATAATTTTTAAAATAATTAATAATTTAAAATAATTAAAACTGTAGTTATTACTACTTTTAGCTATTAACATTGTAAAAATAAATAAATATTCATTATTATTATATTATATATTATTCATTAATATATATCATTATTTATTATTTAGTTCCGTGTTAAAGGAATTCATGAATACTTCGAAATTCTATTCACACCATTTAATTTTGATTTCTATTCAGATAATTATACTATTTCAAACTAATTAAGGTTTTAGTTGTTAATTTAGATTTATTATTTGTTGGGTTTAACCACCTCAGTTCTCCAACTAAGGCTCAGGCAGCAGGTCTAACGTCTTATTCTAACCTGACTGTAAATGGTCATTTCTATTCCATAGGATTGCTGTGAAATAAATATTTAACCCAACAGCCTGGGAACCTCCAAACTCCAGCTATTTCGGTTCTTTTAAATTTTTAATTGAATTTAAAAATGAAATCATGAAATTTAAAAGCATTTTTTTGGTTAACTATAATATCCTTGAAACTGTGTTAATATGTACAAATGACGACCAACAACTTATTTACGAAAAATATGTGTTTTAGATTCATTATAGCAAACCCTTTAAAAAAATAATAAATAAATAGAAAAATTCATTTAATTTTATTTATATATATATATATATATATATATATATATATATATATATATATATATATATATATATATATATTAAACCATAGTCTAATAATTTTCAGCGCATTTGGTCTCCAAGCGGATGTGCTTAGTTTATTACCTGATTTTTCATGAACTAGTTCCGGGTTAAGGGAATTTACGAATACTTCGAAATTTTATTCGCATCTTTTAATATATTTTTTTTTATTTAGATAATTATATTATTTATAAGATCCAAAAACGGTGACAGGAAACATTAAATCCTGTTAAAGATGTTTAGAAAACTGCTAGCAGATTTTCAAAGGGCGGTTAATATAGGGCTAATTGAGCATTCAGCTTTGATAATTGCTACAGCTCACCATTTACCGAATCAATGGCCAGCGGATAAACGGGTTTCAAAAGCTGGATTACTTCGAAAAAAAACAACGGATAATTTTTATCTGTTAAAATTCCACGTTCTTAAAAAAGCATATTTACTTAGTCGTACCACTTATTTTTCTAATCTTAAAATGGTAATAAAAATATGGAAAACGTTGCCTACTTACTTATTCATTTGTAGTAATGAAGTGTATTTATTTATACTATGGTTTATTTAACTTATAAATATTAGAAATTTAATTTCAAAAGCGGTCACATCCGTTTTCAGAATTTTATCAGAATAAAACACCATTTAATTTTTAATAAAATTATATCAATTTATTGAATAATCATTGGTTGACTAGAGAACTTATGAAGGAATGAGATGGTCTGGGAGGCGGTCAAAAAGTGGAACACAAATAGTAAAAACTATTTATTAAGGAACCGACGTTTCGACCCACTTTGCAGGTCTTCTTCAGGGCTGAATAAACAAGATACAAAAATAAGAATAAAACAATGTTATATACAGTGAATTAATTAATAATTAAAAAGACTTAGTGAGAAAAAAATGAAAACAGTGATGAATTTGTAAAATGGAACTGATAGAGTAATGACAAAAACTAAAAATAAATTAGTGAATAATAATACATAAAGCTGCTTATTAATAAAACTGGCTATATAGGAACGTCGGCTAAAGAAAATCGCGTAGCTTAAGAACCTTTACCAATGCCCCGAATTTGGTTTGAATCGTTCAAAGGGTTCTTGATTTATGAGCGATTATTAAAATTTTAAGAAAGGTTTAAGGGCAAAAAATAACATTGGCAAATGTTTAATAAAAGCCTTCGATAAGTCAATTATTTTGCATATTATAATTGGTATTTACTTTATTTGTTGATAAATTAGTCATTAAATCTTTTGTCGGGTTGAAATATATCGTTATCTTATGTAAAGGCTAGCAAAACAATTGATAATTCCTTGGTTCTTGGATTAATATTACAATTTTGATGTTGCGGATAATGATTTTAATTATGAATTTAATTAGGGATTGATAAATTATTTGCCACTTCTATAAATCAGTTTTATTGAAAACAAGTTTCGAATGTTATACATTCATCCTCAGTTCCAGAAACACACAAGTATTCAACAATAAGCAACTCAAAATATAGTTTGGTATTATTATACATATTAAATTGGATTAATATAAATCAGTATTATATAACATTTATGAATTATGAATTTAATTAAGACATGCATCTGATTTCTTGTCTTAATTAAATTCATAATTCATAAATGTTTTATAATACTGATTTATATTAATCCAATTTAATATGTATAATAATACCAAACTATATTTTGAGTTGCTTATTGTTGAATTTTTTGTGTGTTTCTAGAACTGAGGATTAATGTATAACATTCGAAACTAGTTTTCAATAAAACAAATTTATAGAAGTGGCAAATAATTTATCGATTCCTAATTAGATTGATCCTTCTATACCATCATGCGAATGTCAACTGATTATGAATTTAATTTATATTAATAATTTGGAAAGTATTTTTTAAATAAATAAAAGATATACCAAGTTAAAAGATACCAATGCCCCGAATTTGGTTTGAATCGTTCAAGCGGTTCTTGATTTATGAGCGATTTTTTAAATTTTAAAAAGGGTTTAAAGGCAAAAAAGAACCTTGGAAAAAATTTTGGGTTAGGTATTTTTATTTTTAGATTCACTCCAAAATTTCCACATCTTCCAAGGATATGAAAACAATGACGGATACCTACCTACGTACGCAAGCATTTTATCATGTAGTTAGCTTATTGTTTAACAAGTATAAATAAACAAATTATTCAAAACAAAATACTATAATTTTTTCTTAATAATGCGTTTATTTATTTTTATTTATTTAACAGTAAGTTATTATGTAATAATACACTTTAATAAGAGAGTATTATGTAATACACAATTTAATATATTATACAATACAATATTATTTATTTACTTTCCTTCTCAAGAAACCTTTGTCAGACGGCCCAAATTCACACTAAGTAGCTTTTTATTTATTATAACAAATAACATCATTATATAAGCTCATGCTGGTGCTTTTCATTTCATTTTATTTATTTTTATTAATTCTTTATTATCCATATTATTAACAACGAAGCAGCCTTGCACTTTATTATTATTATTATTGCACTTTATTATTATTATGTCTGTTTAATAAAAGCCTTCGATAAGTAAAAAAAATAACCAAATATTTTGCAAATTATTATTTGTATCTACTTTATCCATGGATAAATTTGATATTAAATCTCTTATCTGGTTGCAATTTATCGTTATCATATTTAAAGGCTAGCAAAACAATTGATAATTCCTTTTGTCTAAAAATTTGAGTATTCATTAGAATCTTCCAGAAAAGCAGTAAGAATTATGATTTTTTGTATTTTGAACGCGAATTGTTTTGTTAATTTCGTAGTATGAAGATTTATTTTAAACATTTCTTCAAACAAAATATTTCAAGTCCTGACTTGATTTTTTTTCCTTTTTTTCCAAAAAATGGGACATGTTTTGTAACCAGTCCTTCAAGTTTTCTAATTATCGAACTATTATTTTAGGTTATTGAAATAGTATGAATTATTTTTCAATATTACACTAGCAAATAAAAATATTACTTATTCAATAAAGGATAATAATGAACAAAATAGGAAAAACTGAGGCTACCATTGATTGCATATAGAATGTAATTGATTATTGCTCGTGGTTAGTATGTTTCAATAATAAATATCATTAATTAAAATACCTTATATGAATAATTTACATTTTCAAGCAATATGTCCCTCGAGGCTAGTTAATCAACGAGGCTATATGGTAAAATATTTGATAATATTCCGTAGGTAATATTGTCGTAAACTATATTGGCTTCTGTTAGTGAATATGGACTCCATTTTCCTTATATTGTACGCTGGTACTTGGATAATTAATACAATTTTGAGATTACGCATAATGATTTTAACTATGAATTTACTTTATATTATCAATTTGGAAAGTATTTTTTTATTAAATTAAAGAAAATATTTTCTTAAAGGTATGGCTGTATATTGGAAACTATTTTTTTTTTATTGAGCACACTTCTTTATTAATTAGCTAAATGAGAACTTTATTTTTCCAGCACCACTGGAAGCGGTGGCAGTAAATCTCCAGGCGGAACGACACCTGGAACCTCTGGCCCTGATCACAAGACACCCCCACCTGCGCACAAGGCTTTACACAATGTCAAGGGTGACCATCCGTCGGTAAGTGGTTGATGTGTATATTTGTGAGGGGTACGTCCACATGGCTTTAACTAAGTTTGTGTATATATTTTGTTTCTGTTTCAGTTTCATTTTTTAATATTTCTAATTAAATTATTCATCAGGAGTAGTGTGATTGAAAATCTATAGCCATATAAAATGATAACAATGAATTTCAGATTTAAGGGCTCTAAGTATTCAACAAAAAATATTGTGAAAAGAGAATTTTTTACATTTTAAAGGGGTAATGAATTCCCAAAAGTTGTTTCCCTTTGTTACCTGATCATAAATTGAATTATCGTAGCAAACTTGACCTTAAAAGTTAAAGACGTTTTGTAGTGAAATTGCGACTCATGAAAAATTCATGGCGCAAAAACTGTTCAAACATTCAACAGAGCCGTGAGAAAACTTGATAGAATTCCAAATTAATCTTTCATCTTTCTCCCTTGTAGTCTTAATTAATTATAATTTTTTTGGTGTAACGGTACCCTTTGAAGACGTACGGAGCAATTAAGGCTTCTTAGGTAATGGTCAGATGTAATTAGCTGAAAACTTAACTGGATTCGTAAAGGACGATATTCATGCTTTAGAGGGGGGAAAATTACCCGGATGGTGATGATGATAAAGTATATAATATTCTTGACGTCCATTTTATCTCTGCGTATTACGGATAATATTACATGCACTGGAGACCTGTTTATAAGCTGTTGTACAAGCGCCAAGCTGTTACTTATTTAACGGCGAACTTGATCATGAAAAATGGATTTTACCTTCGTGTTAATCAACCTAGTTTTGCAAAGTTTTGATGAATTAAATATTTAACTGACTCCAGAAACCAATATAATAGGTTGTTACAAACGTTTTTTTGCCTAGAATAAGTTTTATTCAAATTTCATTATAAAATCTAAACATTAAAATTATTATTCAAAATATAGGCCATTCTTGCCAATTACTTTAATCCATCTTTTTACCAGAAGTTGAATCCGGTTGTCCTTGGTTTTCAAGGCGCAAAACTCCTCACATCCTGATTTGGTATTAATGTTTTGTTTTTTTTAAAGTGAAAAATGTGCCATTGACCGTAAAAGACCATAGCCAAACAGTGCAATGTCAGGGCCATAAGGAGGATGGGGGAAGATGCTAACAACCTCCATTTCTGAGAAACTTTCTTTGATTATGAGTGAACGATGAGCAAGAGCATTGTCTTGCTGAAGCTTCACTTTAATATGATTTATCATAGCGGGGACTCCTCTATAAAAACTCTATATGCTCTTTATAATTGTAGATCAAAGTGCAAAACATCCTCATAATTCCTCCAAGCACAAAGCATTACCTTGAAGGCTGTTGTTCCCAGAATTGAACCGATGCACCGATGCCACCGCATTTTCATCTTCCACCGCACAAATTTCCTCAGCAGGTTCCTTCACACTTAATCCTTTTTACCAGTAGTGCCTCAGAAGACTACGAATGACAATTGTATACATAATTAAATAAAGAATTAGTCAAAGCAAACAACGATATATGCATTGTTTACATCTGTGTTGAATAAGGATTCAAATGGAGACTTCAATGTCAACAATGAATTAATGCACAAAAACTTTTGTAAAAACCTAGTAGAGTCACCTTCCGAATCTGCTTAGGGGAGATTTTCATTTAACAGGCAATTTTTTGACTACTAAATCATTTACTCAATTAGTTAAGTCTAACAGGAATGTCTGTTTTCCCCCAATTGTGTAACAGTAAATTTAGAATAAAATTTATATGTAACTGAAATTTTTTTTGACGTCGCTCAACCTTTCAGCAATGTATGACGTCAGGGGCTTCTCTTAGAACAAAATACAAATTGAAACAAGAGCGCTGAGGTAAAAATAGGAAAACTTTATAAAATTAATAACCTTAAGTCTTCAATGTTAATGCAGACATAAGATTTTTAATTTAGGATATTCTGTTTATGCCCTAGCTTTGAATACAAAATATCCAGAATGAATGGGGCACAACTCCAAATTTCTAACGTCAGCAATTTTAATAGTTCGACCCCTATCATCCATAAGAGCAAGCAGCCCTCAATCATTATAGTCCGGGATCCGGGAAGGTAATTATGTTCTTGAAGAAGAGCTAAATAATATACATCTGAAACCACGAAGCTGACGGTATAAAAAATGGCGGCCAATCAAACATGGAAGTTTTGGGATATTTTTAGCTATTGATTTATAACTCCAAAACAGTATTTTCTAGCGAAAACTTTTATATTTCAAGAATTAATGAACATTAAATTCTACGTCGGATGAGCATCTAACATTACAAATTTGGTTCAGAAAAATGATCGAACGCGACGGTCCAAAAACAACAATTTCTACCAAATTTGACAAAAAATTAAACTCCTGTACCATGGAAACGGTTATTATAAATCAAAAATCATTCCAATGAAATATGTAGAGCATCAACGTTTGTACTTAGAGACTACCTTATGCATATTTAGAATCTAAATACTATACAACCCTTTGTACGACTTACTAACACAGGCAGCCAGTCAAATTGTCTCCCTCTCTCACTCATCTGTGCAAATTCAAACCAACTTACTAGATGATCTTTAAACTTATAATCTTCAACTTTGGTCCTATAATTTTTTGTCGTTCGAAAATTTTTCCATACATCTAAAAATCTAGTTTCAAATTTATAATCGATGGAGATACGACAAAAAGTCTCAAGACCAAAGTTTTATATCTTTTTGACTTCGATAGGCATACCAAGTTTGAAGACTGTTAGTTTCCATTAAGTGCGAAAATAATTGAAAAATTGGTGAACACGTTAAAGAGATGGTCTGTGGTAGATATAAAAGAATTGCCTCCATCTAAGGTACAACCGATGAAGATATGACAAAAATTGATGCTCTACAAATTTTATTCAAAAGATTTTTGATTTATAATATCCGTTTCCATGGTATAATAGTTTAAAAGTATCTATATTTTTTTTTTGGTAAACTTGGTGGAAATTGTGCTTTTGGTTTCGATCATTTTCCTGAACCAAATTTATAATGTTGGATACTCATCCGACGTAGAATTTAATGTTCTTTAATTCTTGAAATACAAAAGTTTTCACTAGGAAGCACCTTTTTGGAGTTATAAATCAATAACTGAAAATACCCCAAAACTTCCATGTTTTATTGGTCGCTATTTTGTATTTCGTGGGCTTTGTGGCGATAGCGTGTATTTTTTAGATCTTCTCCGAGGACATAATTATCTGAAATAGGTGAACCTTTGCGTAAAATAAGTCATAATTTTCTGCATGGGCCCCCGGACTATTAGGCCAAAACAATTGACACGATAGGTGATCTATTAGCATGTGCTAGAGAAAACACATCCCAGGCTTCTATGTACAATTTAAACTGTGTCTAATATTCGTTCTAGCAAAAACATATATTTTGAGCTATGTCCCTTCCATTCCGGATGTGCTATATGTTAAACGCGGCTACAGACCGATTGGTGTCCCAGCTGCTATCTTGTAACAGTTCACACCCTCGGATGATTTGTTAGCAGTTATCTGGGGTAAGTAATCAAGCTAAAGACAACGTGTTGACACCGACGATTACTCAGGTTATTATCGTAACAAATGGCCGGGGCTGGAAGCCAACTGACACGACAGACGAAATTGATGCGCTTCTCCTTGTGATTTACGACGTTGCTCGGGAAGGGTTATACTATACTGGGGCCCACGGCATTACATGAGTATAATATCAAGGTTTACAACCTTGATATTATACTCACAACCTTCACTTTCCTTAACATTTTATCGATCTTAATACTAGGTTGTTACAAAAGTCCTTGCGCATGAACACAACCCTTAATTTCAACTCCCATAATTAATCCTATAAGAATGCTTTGTCCCTACTATTTATGTCAATTTTTCCTTTAATTCTTTGGGACTTGAGTCGGCTTTATGGGGTCATTTAAATAAAAAAAATTATCACTACTGACGAAAAGTGGATGATTAAAATAAAAAAACTAGCAAACATAATCGGTGAAGTTACACAACCGGAGATTCGCCACGGCCGGTTTGGGAAATAAGTGATGCTTTGTGTTAGTTGGAACTTCGAAGGCGTTTTGGATTTTGAGATTGTTCCTGATGGTCGGGCAGAGGACTCAATACCTTTATTGTGAACAGCTAGACAGAGCTTATGCAGTTTTGAGTGCAAAGTACCCCGCTTTGGTCAACAGGAACCAAGCCATTATCGGGATCTGCATCGAGTAAACGTTTTGCCTCATCCTGCGTATAGTCCAGATATTGCACTATCAGATTATGGTTTGTGTAGACCAATTGCTCATTTTTTAAAAGGTCAGATCTTTGATAATTACGAGGACGTAAAAATTGGACGTAAAGAGTTCTTTGCCTCAAAACCAAAGGAGTGGTACCGGCATCAAATCCAATTACTGGCAGAAAGATGGGTGAAAGTAGTTGAAAGCAATGGACTTTACATTGAAGAGCAATATTCAATAATGTTTAAAATATGTAATCTGAATTAAAGCAATACTACTTAATAAGGACTTTTGTAACAACATAGTATTTATATATATATATATATATATATATATATATATATATATATATATATAAATCGTTCACCCGAAAGAAGAGTACCACAATTCAAATGTATTTCTTTTTCATCTTTTTTATTTGGAAATCTTCCAGTGACCGTATATTTCTTTGAGAATAAATGTCAGATTCTTAGCTTCAATAGTTACCTCCATAAAAAGTTACTGTTAGTTTAGCTATTATAATAGCTAACCCGAGCCAATAATATAATTCAGGACCCCTTTTCATCTACCATTGTCTGTATGGTGATTGACGGAGTGGATAATTATTTTATTTTATTTATTTGTTATTTTTTAATTAGCACTATCCTTTTATTTATATATTTTTTTCCTCTACTGGTTTCGTCTCTGTGTTTTCGCGCTTAAAATGTTTAACATTGATTAACTAATTACTTCTGAAATTGTATAAATATATTATATTAATTAAGAAATGGAAAAGAAAATTATAAGAGAAATGAGGGTACAGCTAAAATATTAAAATAAACAAAAGAAATAAAAAGAATAGATATAATATAATACAGTTAAGATAAGGAAATAAAATGAAAAATTTGTTTATATATATATATATATATATATATATATATATATATATATATATATATATATATATATATATATATATATTGCATATTATTGATTAATTATTAAGCTCATGTTGCAACTCTATGTATTTGGACAGCACTACTGCTAAACAAAGCATTTCTCTCTCTAGTAGTCAATCATAATCACTTCCTTCAAATTGTGATTACAGGGTAACTTTATAAAAACTGAGGATAATAAAAAATTATTTTTAATGTTTTAATGATATTATTCTTATGCCAGTTAGATGGCCAAAAAGTACCAATATTTTGGTTTTGTATGGATAATTGAAAGCATTATTTATCTTAAAAATATAATTTTATACTTTCGCATGTTCAATAAAATATTTTTGAGTTGATATTTTTTTTTTGTGAAATTTAATTTATTGTTTTGTAAAAAAAAATTAAAAATGTGTCTATTGCACATAGACACTAATGGATCTTGTTCTCCAAGTACACTTCTATTCATGAAAATTGCCAAAATTTAATTCATGATTCATAATTAAATGATAAAAAAATTAAGATTAACTTTTTTTTTAAATAAAAAGTTAAGTTTTAGATATTTTATCAGTGAGTTCAGGGACAGTTATAAACCTAAAGGCAAACTTCATACGCTTCTTCTTTGAATTTCCACTTTTTTTTTTTTATTGTGACACTCTTCTTCGAAATTAATGATATATAAAACTTACGTTTTTTGAACATTGAAAATTGAACAAATCCAGTGCAAAATAGAGATGGTCTCAATGCAAACTAATTAAATTTTTAAGCTTTTGCTTTTGTCCTTAATGATATAACAAATTATAAAAAACAAAATGAACATGCCCCTTTAGTTGAAATAATAAATTAATACTGTTGGTTTTAATAGAGATTATGACTTAATCAGCATAAATGTTTATTTTTACGTCAGTTCATACAATTAAAGATTAAAAAAGGATAATAGAAATGTCTTTATTAACTATTAAATATCTCACACTAATAAATTATTAATATAATGTACAATTTCGATCAGTCATATTAACAATAATATAAATTTTTTTTTTAACTCTGAGTAGACAATAAAATAAAAACAATAATTAAGCATAAATTTTCAATTTATAATACTGAAAAACAAAATTAGCCACGACCTGTAATAAACGGAGTGGGGATTATACTATCCCGCACGCCTCATCAATATTGCGGGAATGGATCCTAATTTCGTAAGGCGGCATATAGCATGGTTTATAATTTATTATTTATTTAAATTTCTTTATGAAATTGCTAGGAATATTTATAATGTTCCATATAAAGAAATATATATTCAGAAACAATGAATAATTTTTAGTAGAGAGCAGTGAGTATTTAAAGGTAATTGAAGTTATGTATTACTTAATTCCTCAATAAGAAATTTTCAACATAATAATAATATTTTAAAGGTATTTGGCCCAGGAAGATGGTCAATGATTAGACAATTATTATTATAGACTGTTTTATTTTTATTCAGGATAATAAAAGACCACACAATCTGAAAAGCAATGTTACACAAACTTAGAGTTTAAAATGCCCTGACTAAGAAAATTCCTCACCTCTTAATTCATTCAAGAAAACCGATATGATATCCACCATTTGTTAATTTATACACAATTTGCTTTTTTCCGTTGTTTTTTTCTTTTCGTTTTTGCAAATTCTTTCTTCTCAATTTTACACACATAAGATGAAAACATAATATTTTAGAAAAATGTAGTTGACGCATATAATATTTTTTTCAGGAAAAAAACAATTAAAATGAATTTCTCAAAGTAAGGAAACCACCGTTTAAATTGTCACTGAAAACTACTTTAATCCAGGATAAATTTCATTCGAAAAATAATAAGGCGCAAAATAGCTTTAACAGAAAAATGTTCATTCAAATTATTACGGGTATATCCAGGTATTTTTGTTTTAAGTATCTTTTTTAGCGTCAGTTTTTAGATTATATAAACTAATTGTGTTACCAAAAACAAAAATAAATAAATAAAATGAGATAAATAGTAAACTAAATCATTAATTCAACTAATTATTTGCTCTTAATTAATATAACTATTATTATTATTTTTGTTTATATTTTTATGTTCTCCATGAATTCTTAAGTCGTGCACATATATAGACGTTTGGTGTTGTACATGCTCTTAAGTAAATATCTCAGTTGTAAACGACTATTTTCACAGAACTCCTTTCGGAAGGATTGTATTCCAGATAAGATTCTAACTTGTCTTCCTTTTCCTAATGCCTCGCCTTCAGTCTCTTTATCTCTTTTTCCATTCTTCACGTATCAACTGTTTTTCTCCATTTCGTCTTTTATAATTCACTAGCTGTACTTCCTTTCTTACCTCCTCGAATTCCTTTTATTTTCTTTAAGTATCATCATGTTTCCTACTAAGGTCATCTTATCTGTTTTACTATTCATCATTTCATTTTTTATTGTCAACCATCATTTTTTTTTTTTAAACTTGGCCAAAGAAATGCCAAGAATAATGCAAGAATTCTTAAATTGTCAAAAATCAAAGAATTTCTTATTCATTGGCATTCATCATTTTTCAATTCTTCCCTGAAGCTGACTGTAACGGATTATTCAAAAGCTTAATGTTTGTAGAAGTTCCAAAACGTTGGCAGCAATTTTATGAAAATTAATTTTTAATTTAAAAAATTAAAAAAGTGAACCCCATTTCTAACATGTTTTTATTACCTGGGTTTCCCAAGATATAATTAAAAATTAATTAATTTTATAATGCATCAGTGCAATGAAAGGACTCTTAAGTAAGATGAAAGTTTAACAGTTCAGAACTAGAAATAAAAAAGGAGTAATAAAAACAAAAATTAAATAGTATTGGATATGTTTTAGTAAGATAATTTTATATATAATCATAACCCTCAATTTAAGCGCAATAAAATAAATTTTGCCTATATATAATCTTTTTTTGTTTAATCTTATTATTTAATTCTGTTTTAATTGAATATTCTGTTATGAATTTTTAGAATGTGTTTCCAGCAATTTAACTATTTAATCATACTGGATAAATAATAATAGCTTTTTCAAGATAATTTCGAATGTTCAACAGATACTTTCAAGAGTAGTATTCATTTATTTGTAGACTATGGTGTTCACACATAATATAGGTTTGAAAATGGCCAAAAATCAAAAGGCCGAAACGTCGCATAGTGTTTTTTATAATATAATTTAATAAAACTCGTCGTAGTAGGATTTATCGTAGTCCTTTTAATAATCTATGATTGATTCTTTATAAAAAAAAAAATTGAACTTTTTGTATAATTATTTTTAGTTCACTTTGCTGAAAAATTCTATAAAATTCTTCGGCGATCGCTGTTTTCTGAATTAGGTTAAACACTTTTATAAATAATTATTTTTGTAAAAAAATAAAATAATAATATTTCGTCCTGCATTATAATTTGATTTTTATTTTTTTTTTTTTAATATGATAACCATTTTTGTTTACAAATACTTACCCAAATTCTAAGTAATAGCATCTAAGAAAGTTACTGAAGGTGGCTGTTGCAGATAACCTAAATAGATTTGATAGTTTGCTGAAGCGAAGCTATGGGCTGTAAGCTGTTGTTGAACAAACAGAAACAGACCCACTCAGCCAACTCTCAACCTAAGGTGTTCCCCTCTTGATCTTCAAAGAACAACATTAGCAAAATCAATGTTGCAAATTTCGTGATGAAATGTTTATTTAAAAAATATTGTTTGAATAAAATATTCAGTAGTAATTTATATGAAAAGATAATTAATTTTGTTGCATTAGAATGTGTTAATTAATGAACAATCCTTATTCTTTCTTTCGGCCATGATTTTTTTTTTCTTAGTATTTTTTTAATTTGCACTTAACTCAGAATCATAGCGACAATCAGCAAATGATTTTTTTTTTTTTAATATTACACCAGCTTCACTAACTTTATAACTTTAAATAAAATACACGGCTAGTACAAACTATGGAAAATTCGACTAAATCATGAATGTTGAACCACCAGTTCATATCGATAACAACCAAATTCCTTGTATATTAATCGTTTAAATTTGAACAAAAAATCTTATTTTTAGGTTTATTTTTAACTATTGCAGGTTTGCCGGTTTATTCAATTTTGCAATCATTTGTTTAGATTTTTTTTCTCAAAATATTTTCCCAACGGAGTTTTTTATAGAAGTACAATAAGGTAACTAGTCATAATTTTTTTTATTGATATAATATCATGTCGGATATTAAATTTATTTAGGAATACATAGAGGAAAATGAAATTTTATTATATTTAGAACAAAAATATAGATATATATATATAATGAGAATAAACTCTTCTTTGGCAACAATATTCGCTCTCTGATGCATTTAAAAGGTATAAACATTCGTATTTTTGGGACTATTATTTTAATTGAATACATATATATATATATATATATATATATATATATATATATATATATATATATATATATATATATATATATATATTGTATTCACACCTGTCAATATTAAATTCCATTAATTATTTCAATTGTTGACCTTACATATTAGGTTTTTATCTTTAAACAATTTGCCTTGAGGTCAATTTTATTATTTTTGGTTTTTGCAAAGGATTCCTTAAGTTTATTTCTGATATTATTTTTTTCGTTTGAGGAATATATTCAAAAATTTCAGCATATATTCAGGGCACCTCAAGGAAAATTGACTAAAGATAAAAATTAAGTTTCATAATTACGTATCTAAATCTTGGGTTCCCATGGAAATTATTTTCATTAAATATTAAATTCAGTAATTCAAATCAAAATTCCACTACAGTTGAAATTAATTAATTTGGTTCTAAAATTATATTCCAGACGCGATTGAAAAAAATTGAAAACCGCGAATTATGGTATTTTCGGATATTTTATTGCAGGGCTTTGAATTATCAATTAAAACTCATTTTTCCATACTTTTAAATGCAATTACGTACTATTTTTTTTCGTAAAATATTTTTTCACATCTTAAACGTGAAAAAAATACTTTTCGGCATCTTTATGAATTTTTTCACCTTTTTGCTACATACCGATTTTATCTAAAACATATACAATTTGTTTCCTACTACTTTTTTCTTAATTATTCACGTTGAGAAAGTCCCGTGGCAATTTATATCAGAAATAAATTATCGCGTCTGGACTATCTAAATTCATAGCCTTCATTTTTTTTTTTTTTAAGTTCATTTCAAAAGTATCTAAATACCGTCGCCGTCATAGTTAACTAACTAGTGTGAATATAGCTACTGTTCAGGGGTCCAAAAAAGAACTTAATATTTTACTTTCAAGTTCTGGATTGCGAATTTTTTTTTAAATCTACGGGCCTCTTTACTTCTTTGAGCTCTAAACTTGAGTTTATAAGATTTTATTTTGCAAATATTCTTTTGGTTAATTAATGGTACTAAATCATTCGAAAAAATTAATTTTTCTCATTCGCTACTTATTAAACAATATTAAGGCTTATGAAGAGAAAAACCAGCCGGTTCCAATAAATCCTCATAATATGTTCATCAGGATCTGAAAGGTGAGATGTGAGATATGGATGAAAAAAGAAAAAAGGCATTGAAGTTTTAGTCCTTCTCCGCCCCTTCAAACAATCATGATCAAACTTTTAATTAATCTTGTAAACTTTTGTAATTAAGCTAACTGACCCCAGTCTGCTGAGCCAAACGAATGAAATCAGTATCTCAACCGCTCCTATTAATCAATCGGTATGGATTCATTTTTATTTTTTGAATTATTCAAACTTAGAAAGGGAGCATTTCATAAGAAGGGAAACACTAATCTGTTTGACATACGGCTTGAAAGTTTCTTATGGAGGGAACCCCATTGTCATCTCTCCTAATGACTGTTCCAACAACAGGGGAGGGGGGAGAGTTATGGTGTAATGAGTTTTTGTGGCTATAAAGTTTATAATGGGTATTATCTATTTTCAACCAAGTTTGTAACATGAAGAATATTAATTCTTGAGTATTATAATTTGAGGGTTATCACTCAAATCATAAATTTACAAAGTTTTCTGATTTTATATTATATATATATATATATATATATATATATATATATATATATATATATATAGATATATATATATATATTTTCAATAAGTAATTTTATTTAATTAAGTGTAAGTACTTTCAAAAGTTTAATCTTCTTAAATGTCCTATAAACGAAGTATGTGATCAATATACATACAAACAGCATAATATACATAATAAATCCAGGAGCAAACCTTTCACTCAAGATGTATGAGATCTACCATATATATGTTATAAATTAATAAAAACCCTTTTCAGATTTAAATATAAATATAAAATATAAACAATAAGTATAGATATAAATAAAAACAGCTGAATATTCAAAATAAAATCCTGGAACAAATATTTTAAAAAACCTTAACTGAGATTTGTTCCAGGATTTTATTTTGAATATTCAGCTGTTTTTATTTATATTTGAGTACTTCTTGAGGAAATACTGGAATTTTTGTTTAAAAAAAAATGATGCTTATTCATGCGAAATTTTAAATTTTGATTTACAAATATTTAATTATTTAAATTCAGATATGTTTATTATTCCTTTGAAATATTATATTTTTATCCTCAATTAACATTTTGTTATATCCAAACAACCTAAAAGAATAAAGCAAACTTTTTTTTTTGCCTTTTCTTAATTATATTTTTTTTTTAATTAAAAAAAAATAGTTCAGATCCGAAAAGAATTCCTCACAGAATGTATAACAAACGGGTAAATGGCCATTTTTACCTATGACCAAAATCGTGTCTTATTAATGGGAAAACAGTGCAGGCCGAAGTCATAAAAAACATCGGAGTGTTTTAGTCGCCTTAAAAAAACAAAGATAGTCTTGCAAATTATCAATCTTATTTTTTTCTTATTTACTGCATTTTTATTAGACTGCATCATGAAATATATTAGCTAAAGCGATGAAAACCATATATTTATTTTTTTTTCAATAATGGTTATCTCAGAGCAAAATAAGTTCATGTTAGGTCATAAAATTGATATCTCGCCGATTATCGAAGGCTGAACATGTCCATACTACATACCTATGCATATATAATTAAAAAAAATAAGATATATATTTTATCGGATCTACCTATAAAAATATATTTTATTTTTGCTTATTTTAATTTTACAAGCTATGATCGCGTCAATAAACTTAATTACCTATGTATTTTAAATGTTCAATGATTTTTTTTACAATATGGTAAAAATATTAACATGCAGTATTATTACTAATCGCTCTTAATTAAATAAAACAGTTAATTTTTTTATATAAATCCGTATTGCATTTATTTGTTATTCATAGCTTCCTGTCAAAGTATACGTGATACTATACCCAATTATTTCTTCATATTTGCGGCTTAGTTTTATATAAAATAAATAAAATAATATTATATTGAGGACCTGAATGAATGCGTTTACATAAATTCTTTGCGCAAAATTAATTGACTTTCTGGTTTCATCTACATTATAAATAATTTAATTTAGTTAAAATCTGAATAATTTGTGTCTTAGAAAGCCATTAAAAATTTTTAACTGAAAATACTTTAAAGGAGACAAATTCCTTTAGATTTATTTCATTTTATTTTTTTTTTCAGATGGCTTTCCTGCAAAGCAGGTCCATATCCTTGGTGGATATGTACATTGATAACTCGGAACCGTCTGAAAATGTTGGACAGATACACTTCAGTCTTGAATACGACTTCCAGAACACAACACTTATTCTCAGGATCCTAACAGTGAGTGAAATATTATCATAAATTTTATTATATTGCCATTAATTGTTTTTTATAATAACTTCTTTAGATATACAGATATTTTATAATAACTAAAGTCGCTTATATCATAAAAACCTGTACCACTACAATCCATGAAGGGTCTTGGATTCAGTACTTAGTAAGCATCGTACTTTTTTCTAAGCCAACGGTTGTGCAAGGAGGTGATTCGGCCGAGATCTAACATAACGGTATTTTGTTACAAATTTAATGTTTTGAGAAAATGATTTTTTTATGTAATTTTTTCAAAGGCATGGTCTTTTTTTTTTTATTAGGCATAGTTTATACAGCCCATTGATAAATCATATTATTAACCAAGAATCTTGGTTTGCTAATGTTAGAATGCGGAGACAAGCATATAGAATCTCCATTCGTAAAACAAAAAATAAAAATAAATAGTTGTAGAAAATTGTTTGCATAGCACTTCAAGTTTAAGGAATAATTTGTAATGAGAATTTCATATATTTTATTTTATTTTCATTATATGAGGTAAGAAACGTCGAAAAATAAATATTAAAGGAAGATGTTTCACATGTCATTTATAAATTGAAATTTTTAATTCTGCCTGAAGTAATAATATCATTATAATAAGATAAATATAGTGCAAATGTGAGTGGATAAAAATGGTTTTATGTTACAAATTTAATGTTTTGAGAAAATTATATATATTTTTTTTAAACGCGTTTTTATTTAAGACGTTTATCCAGCCCATCGAGAAAATCATGCGATTAACAAAAATTCTTGGGTTTTTAATGTTAAAAGGAGGAGATAAGCATATAGCATCTCCATTCGTACAAAAAAAAAAAACAATTATCGAAAATTAGTTTCATAGCACTTCAAATTTAGCAATAATTATTAACAATCTGTTCTGTCATAGCTTAAATATTGCTTAAATATTGTGTACCTTCAAAAATAATAGAAGGATCAAGTGGATGAAGGTGATAAATAACATTTTTCGAGTTCTGATAAAACTGAATCCAAATCGCCTTTATCCACTATTTATTAAGGCAGACATGTATCATCAATTGGCACCTTTATCAACTAGTAGAGTCTATGTAAATGGGAGGAGGAAATATCGAAAACATCACTTTACACCCTAATCTATGGATTATGTCCATTTCAAAAATGTCACTTATCACCGTTATCCGCTTTACCCTTCATTTAGGTTCGAAGAACCTTTATTTTGTTATTTTAAATAATTCGCCATATTCGAAACAGCTGATTTAGGCAGCGTTTATAACGACAAGGGGCGATGATTTATGTTGACGACAACGCCATCAGATGATGAAGGATAGGCATAGATAAAAAGAGGAAGAGGGTTGAGGGAATAATGAATTAATTGTATCGCACTGATTTAGTGTTCACTCCCCCCCACTCTTCCCCTCCGGGCGAGCCCATGATGGAGTGGACCCCCTCCCTCCCCCCCGGAGGCAGTAAACAAGTGGAAGTACGGCTGACCTATCGATTCCAAGGAGATAAATCTACCTGAGAGTTGTTTGTTTCCGCTCTCCTAATGTCCCGCCAACTGCTATATCTTTCTTTTATTTGTTCGTCATAGTAGTCGTTCTGCCATTTGTTAATATTCTTATCAACAAATGTACTATTGGTTTTTTTCTGCCAAATATGGAGATTAGAAATACAAGTTGGAAGCTCGAAAACTCCAAAGGATATTTTATGATAAGTGACTTCAGCAGTACGTTGTTACAAAAGGACTTTTATGTATTATTTAAAGTATGTTCCATTGGATATATATATCCAGGTATATCCATTTATAAATCACAATAGTTTCACCCATCATTATGCCTGAAGTTGAATTAGATAATTATAATACAATGCGGCCATAACATAATATAGAGAGAATAACTGGGGGTGGCAGAAGAAGAGGGAGAGGAATACGTATCAGTTGACATCCGCATGATGGCATAGAAGGATCAATCTAATTAGAGATTGATAAATTATTTGCCACTTCTATAATTTTGTTTTTATTGAAAACTAGTTTCGAATGTTATACATTCATCTTCAGTTCTAAAAACACACAAAAATTTCATTCGATACTAGTTTTCAATAAAAACAAAATTATAGAAATGGCCAATAATTTATCAATTCCTAATTAGGAATACATATATATATATATATATATATATATATATATATATATATATATAATTACTAATAGTCCAAATTGAATTGGTTATTAAAGAATAATTTTTTTATTAATTTTTCATGTATAAATATAAAGTACAAGAAATACCATTTGCCGAACAATACGAACAAACTATAAACACTATATTTGTCAAATATTCTTCATTGAAATTTATACAACCTTAGAGTTGGAAGACGTCTCACAGCATCTTGACAGGTTCAGTATCGAGTTCTTGCTTCAGTATCGTCTCGAATGAGTTGTTTGAGGACTTGAATAGTTCAGGCTGGATCGGCCTCAAACAATTTTATTTAAAAATCTGCCAGCTGCTAAATCGGGAGAGAGAGAGAGAGAGAGAGAGAGAGAGAGAGAGAGAGAGTGGGAGGGAGGGAGGGAGAGAGAGAGAGAGATGGAATTTTGGAAAACGACGTATTCACGGGAACAAAGCATTCACAGCATTCATTCACCGTCACCGTCGCTCTGTTACTACCATACGAGCTCTCAATCACATCCCAAATCATCCCGCTTTACTACTAACTACTAACTGGACCTATGCAAGCCGCTTGGCGAACCTAGTATTTAGGAAATAGTTTTTTTTTTTAGCTATTGTACGTCAAACGGCAATTCTTGTGCTTTATATTTACACTTGAAAAGTTAATTATTAATAATTTATTCAATTGAAATCATTCCGTTTCATTGCCGGACTCGGTAGTTTTGTTAACTGTGAGTTTTCGATTGTGAAATCGGCGGCCCCTCTGAATAAGTTGGTAAGATGAAAAATGGTCCTAATGAGTATTGTGAGTTCTTCGCCGTGGGCAGAATGCTTAAGAGATCACCTCAATTCTGATAACTACGGAGGACCATTTTTCGACTTACCAACGTTTATTTATATATATATATATATATATATATATATATATATATATATATATATATATATATATATATATATATATATATATATATATATATATATATATATACACATATACATATATGTATACATATACATATACATATATACATATACATATATATATATATATATATATATATATATATATATATATATATATATATATATATACACCCTGTGAAAGCCTAAATAACAAAGTATTTTGCTCTTCTATTATTGACCCACTTAAGTGAGTAATTACTGATTACTTTCATTGGGAAAGAATCAGGAAATGATACTACTGTCTTACTTCATTTAATATTTCTTCTTTACAGGCTTGTTATTTGAGCTGTTTTATCAGTTTGGTGAATAACTAATTTATACTAGTAAATTTATAGTTACTATAAACTAAGCAATGCACTAAAGAAAAATGGGTAAAAGATCGTCCTGTGACTTAATAAGGGTTATCGAAAATTTCACGAAGTCTTTTAGATTGTAAGGGTTGCATATTGGTTGGCTTATTTCTGCCCTATTCTAGTCTTTAAAAAGAACTTTTTGTTGCTCAGATTGTCTGTCTAGTAAATATTGAAATACTGGGAATCGTAAAGCACTTTCTTGTTCCAGTGTCGTGTGACGGTTCAAAGTTATTCGCATTTCCTTATGAAGTCCTGGAGTAGTGGTTCTCTTTGACGCAGGACATTTCTAATTTTTTACGGTTGTGAAATTAAATAAATAAATTTAAAAAAAAAAAGATTTGATGAATCCAGAGTAGTCGTTTATTTAATATCAATCCAATGTATTTTTCTGTTTCGATCCGACTCAAACTTTGTCAAGATAAACAGGAAATTATATTTCAGTTGGTTTATAATTTTATACTCGCCGAGATAAATAACAAATATATAGATATATGTAACGTATGCTTCGCTGCATAATATATATATATATATATATATATATATATATATATATATATATATACAGTAAAACTTCTCCTAACGGACACTTCTCTCTAACGGACATCTCCCTGTTACGGACATTTTTTCATTCCCCGAGACGTTATTAATGATTTTATTGTATTTTTAACTTCCGTCTAGCGGACTCTCTCTGTTACGGACGCGGACAGGTATTAAGCTCAATATTTCTGTATTTGATCTCTCTGTAACGGATAGTAGAGCCAAAACATAGCTCAGTTTCTAAGAACGTCTAATACCATTGTTGCCTAATTTTTGTCTTACGTTTTTCTCTGAACGTCGGCTATAACAATCCCAATTGTTTTCCAAAAAAAATTAGATTCGTGTGTTAACAGTGAGGGGATTTCCAGCGTTGTTTTTATTTTTAGTTCAATATTACGCCTGTAGTTGGTCAATCATGAATTCCTCTCGTGTACATTTATCGTTAAAGGACAAAGTAGAATTAATTAATGTCTGTGCGCGGGATAGGAGTAGTGTTCGAGTACTTTCTTCACAATTCAACATTGGAAAAATCTAAGTGAGTGAAATTTTGAAAAAGAAAAACGAATTGTTAGAAAAATGGTCCCAACACGGTAATATCCATTTACAAAAATCATTTCCAAATACAATTTACAAACATTGACAATGTTTGTACCACGTACGAATGGTTTGGGCGAGCTCGTGCGGCCAAAATTTCCATTTCCGGACCCCTGATTTCCTCTTCAATACGCGAAAGCCGAGAAGAAACAATCAAGAATTGTGTTGTCAAATCAGGATTTTCAAAGCCTTCCAACGCTGTTGAAAGTGACATGGGCCAAAATGAAGAACCCGAACTACTTAAACTATTGGAAATGTATAATCCTTTAAGTGATTTATCATATGCTGAGATAGATTCCAAAGCCACAACTGAGGATAATTCCCTACATATCAGCAGCATTGTTCATGAAAATTACAATGTTTCTATCGAGCTATGTCTTACATGCATTACAATGTCTCTTCTAATGAACATGAATGGATACAGAGCCAGCCTGATGACGACGAACCACCTATGAAAATACAAGAAGCGCTCAGGCAAATCAATAGACTTAAAAAATTCTTCAGCGACCCAGAGGATACCGAAGGGTTTTCCCAGGTTTCTTCTCTCCAGGCCTACATTGAAAAGAAAATTGTCCAACAAAAGAAGAGTCAGAAGAAAATATCACATTACTTTGTTTAATAATGTTTTCTTGGTTTTTCCTGTTTTGTTTTTTTAATGTAAATTCATATGTATGTAAATACATACTATTTTTTCTGTTATTATTTAAAATGAATAAATTAAGTAGGAATGTAGTTTTTTTATTATATGTATGTACATTTTTGTTGCATAATAATATCATTAAACATGCGAAATGGTAATGTACTTGTTTGCTTAAAAATCTGTTTCCTTCTTAACTTCCCTTTAATGGACACTTCTCTCTAACGGACAAAATATCTTTCCCCTTGGGTGTCCGTTACAGGGAAGTTTCACTGTATATATATATATATATATTGGCACCTGAAGCTCAACCTATGTTATAGATTTTAGCCGAGAACAGGAATAGTCATGCTGTGTGGACAAGGTTAGCTAGGTAGAAAAGGATCTGTCAGTTGGGCAAAGGAACGACTTACGCACCCTTTTGCCCTTTGCCAATGTTGGTCACGTATACTCAGACCTTAGAGGTAGAAATTTTTCTTAAAGCAAATAGTAAATATTTCTTCTCGGCCAGTTACACGTTGAGATATTTATCAAATTTACTGACTTTTCAACTTTCTCGCTTCGTTTTTATTCCTTCGCTGTCTATCTTCAGAGATAACCGACTTTTCGACCTTTAGGTTGTTTCAATCTATAACAAGATGTTCCAAGAATCCTTTTTATCCGAGAAATCCTCGTTATTCTTAGTGCTAGTTCATATTTTCTTTCAACGGTTTGAGGTTTAAATAAACGAAAATGGAGCGTAAATAGATTTTAAAAGCAATATGAAAATATGTTATTAACATCTATTTTACTCAATGATGTAATTATAAATATCCAGTAAATTAAATAGTACAGTCTCAACTTTCCATAAAATTATCTTTTTCAACCGAAATTCGACAGCATGTCTTGAATTGAAGATTGAGAATATTAATGGAATACTTTTGAATTATTTTATTTAATAATCATTGTTTTTAATAAAATAAGAATAATAAAGGAGTACAGCGGGCAAAACGTAACCAGTTATTTCTTATACTACGTGTTTGGACTAATCCTATTTCTATGGGGGCGTGGAGGTTCAAATATAATATCTAAATATTTCCATCTAGTCCATATGGTATTTATCACAGAATATACCATCGACTCCAGATGGTAACCAATGTAAGGGAATGTATTTTCTATCTAACTAATAAGAAGGCCACATGTTCCTATTCTATATTAAGAAAATAGGTGTTTATTATTAGATAAGTTTTAAGAAGGTGTCGTGTTTACTAATTCATATAAACAAGATTGTGGCATCAGGTTTCATCTTTGTAATTAAACTCCTGATCTTAATTTATTCAAAAACTTTACAGTTGGTGGTCTTAGTTAAGTAGTTAACTTAATTAACCCTGCCGCAGCCAGTGATTGGATGAACATAGAATACTTAAGGGAGTCTATCTAGAACATCCATCAGCTTCCAGACTTTTTTGTCTAATCGAGGGAAGATCTTATATTTCGAGGAGTGTTGTCCCAACGTTGGTATAACGTTTTCATAAAATTCCCTTGATTTATTCGTCTCTTGCGGACTTTCGATACCGAATACGAAAGTTATTCTTCAACAGTGAGACTGGAATATACACGATGTAATATATTATGGTAAATTTTAATCACAAAATTTTATATTTTCGATTCTCATCGCGGACGGAGAGCCTACATGGAAGCGAGATGTAGAGGATGCTAGACTAACGAGTCAATTTTTTTTAAGAATCTCTCCGGAAAAAAAGGGTATGTAGAAGACAAGGAGAAGGTGAGAGAAGGTGGAAGACCGATTGTGTTCTTGAGTCGGTAAAAGCTTCATAATGTCCGGATGGTCAGCGACAATCCCGGCACCTCCTACTGGGACTAAGATATTTTGTTTTAATAAGTTCATTTCCAGCAGGATATAAATGTCAAGAAACAGGTTATCACCTAATCTTTCTCCAATTCGTTCTGACTTTATTTTTTAAATTTTATAAAGATATTTTTAAATATCGATATTTTTATGCCGATATTATCAAGATATCGATGTTAACCGATATCGATATCAATATTAATATCGATATTTTTCTTTCGATATCCAATACCTAGAACGACCACTATAGATAGTAACACGAACACACCACATCACAAGTTCTTATGGTTCTTTGTTTGTCTTACCCGCCGTACTTGAAGATTTTTTTTTTTATATTTTTCCTTCTTTTTTTAGTTGAAAAAATTCGGTTTTCGATACTCAAATTTTAATATCGATATTACGATATACCGATATTTTCTCAACCTATCTACTGGAGAGGAGTTTGGTGGTGAGGGATTCCTTTCGAGAATTTGGATCATGGGACATACCAAAAAAGACTATGCACCAAATTATTACAAAGTTATTATATTATTATAATTATTATAACATTACATCCAAAGTTCTCAAAGGATCTAGTCTAAATTGAAGATTACTTTGTTACTTTGGGTTGTGCAAAGTTCCCCACGCCAGAACACAGTATTCCCTTTAGTGCAATAAAAATTATTTGTTAAATTAGCATTTGTTTTAACCTCGGATTCGGTATTCGGATATTTCCTTTAAAGTTTCTTTTAATATTTATTAATATAATTTTAATATCATGTTTTTTATTTAAATGTTTTAATTTAGTCATGATTTTTTATTGGATTGAATCCCAAAGTATACAACAAAAAAAAAAAAAATATATATATATATATATATATATATATATATATATATATATATATATATATACATATATCAGAACGGTGTAAATTGGTTTGAGTCTGAATGTTGCTTGGTATGCCTTGTGAGGCATGGAATCTTGTGTTCTAGGATTTAATGGTGAAGGTTTAGGACATAGAATAAATAAATAAATCTTTCAATTATCAAATATATGAACTGGTAAATAAATAAATAATGTGATTAATTGTAATCACAAAATTTTATAACTTTTATTCTATACCGAGATCCACCTTCGGTAGAAAAAAACATTTTCTGTATCTAAGGCCCACTACTTTATTTCCCCTAATGAAAAGTGTTGAAAAACTTAATGTGAAACACAGCAATTAAAATTTTTTTGTGTACTTTTCCTATGGAAAACAACTAAAAACTTCTATTTTTCAAGAAAGCCTGATGCAGAACATTACTGTCAATATAATTTTTAAAAAATTATGAACTGGAAGACAATATTTTGATGTTACATATCTGGGATTGCAACTTGCCTCTAGCTTCAGAATCGCCCAGATGAACCTATTCCCGTTTGGAAATAAATATACACCAATAAAAATGTTTTTGTCTTTATTTTATCGATAAAACTTATGAGAGGAAGGCTCAGTTTTGATAAATTGAAAATAACGGCATGCCAGACGTGAGTAATATTTTCTGATCCATCCACGACCATAAATTCTAATTCTTGCCTCAAGACTGTGAAATATTCACTTGTTTTAATGTACTTTTAATTGAAGTATTGAATAAACTAATCCTTTTAAACCCCGTGCTAAATTTAATAAAGAAATTATTTTATAAATTTAAGTTATTTCAATTAGAAAATAGAAAAGGTCTGCGTCAACAATGCGCTTTGTTTATATTTGGATAATTTATATACGAAAATAAAATAAATAAATTTACTTCATTTATTAGGTTAAATAAAAATAATCATATAAATAATACACAAAATAGTACATACAAAAATAATGTGCACTTCTGTATTTGTGGTTATGTTGTGTGCTATTTATGATTTTAAAAGGTAAACCTCTGTTAGTTTTTATTTTTGACAATTGTGAATTTATAAATAATGTTAATGCTTGTGATTAGCGTTACCAACAGCTATTAGCAAATCATTAATAATGCTTTTAAAACTGGTAAATGAGGATAACCTCCATTAGGTACTCTATTTATTTTTATGAGGTTAGATAAACGTCTCTTAGCTCTATGTTAGTTCGAAGTTGAATAGATGAAACCAGCCTTAGCTGAAATATACTATCACTAATTTTTTTTTTGTATTAGTTGGTTAAAGCTTTGTGGATTTGTTATTTTAAATATAAATTATTTTATCAACTATATCTTCCTTATTTATTTATTTACGTCATTCACATTTTATATCGAGGTTTCAAGGTTGTTTTCCTCATCCACAGGATCATCTTACTTGTATTTTTCCATTTTTGAACTTATATATATATATATATATATATATATATATATATATATATATATAATATTGATTTGTTTCTTCCCAATTCAATCATTTCATATGGGTCAGTCTCATAACCCCTGTTCAAATTCTCTTCTTTTGACTTTGAGGTTGTTTTGACATTCCTCTAATTATTATCGTGTTGGTTCCAATCTTCGTATATATTATTGGTGAATACAACTGTCATTAATAAACACTGAATGGTCAAAATATTCACATTTAAAGTAAATATTAAAATTCGAAATTCTCAAGTATGTTACTATCCACATTGGCAAATATTGGTGAAGAAGTTAGACGGTTGAGTGCAATAATAATTCAAAATTAAAACTTATCGGGTATCAGCTTGGAGCGAAATACAGTACAGGAATAACTGAGAAATTTTAAAGGGCTGTAAAAAAATAAACTGATATCTCTGGAAAAAAAATGGTTTTATTTTCAAAAAGAACATTGAAAATATTTTTATTTCAGCGGGTTTTAAAAATTAGATCTTTAAAAATTAAATTATTCATCATTCTTTTTAACTTTGCACCACACCGCTCCGCAACTCATTAATTCAAATAACTGTACAATTTCCGGACCAAGTCCACGGTAGAAGTAACTTTAAATAGAATATTATAAAGGATAGGAGAGCCTCTTATTTCAACTTAATATTAAATTAAAGGTTATGAAGTAAATATTTCAGATCCGGTACCATATTCCACATAGTAGCTTGCTCTTGCTAGTTAAGTCCAGAAGATGGGGAAAAATATGACAGAAACGTTTGCTAATATGACTACTAACAAAATATAATCAGCTTATTTTGTAATCTTTTGTTATACATTGTGAGGCATGAAATAACTGAACCATTTTGAAGAGAAGTATTTAATTATTTATAATAATTATTTGTCTATAGATAAGAATTTAGACGGTTGTCTGCAATAATAATTCTGAATTATAATTTGTCAGGAAACACATTGGACCGAATACAGAGTAGGGCGGAAATGGCCAACAAATTTTAAGGAGCTGTTAAAAACAATACAATGTCTTTAGAAAAAAATTGGCTTTATTTTCAAGAAGGATATTGAAAATAGTTTTATTTCAGTGGGTTTCGAAAATTACATCTCGCAAAATGTCGGCCGTTATTGACTATCCATTGCCTTTGGCGTTCCTGGAAATTTTTCATCACTTTCAGTCAGTTCCAGTAAAATGGTGTTGATTTATTCTTGCCTGATCCTCTCTTTTAAATGATCCAGAGGACGAGGTCAGTGTTTAAACGCTTGGTCTTTGTGATATTTCCAGAGAAAAAATCGCATGGATATAACTCTGTGCCGGTCAACCCAAGTCAACCCTCAAAGAGATCAATCTTTCAGGGAACATTCCCCCCAAAACTCCGAGCGAACGTCGAAATGTGTGAGCCACAGCTCCACCTTCTTGTGTTGGATGATTTCATCCAACTTAGGTATCTAGCAGTATCCAGCACGTAACGGTCGGAGTTTAAAGTTACTGTTATGCTTTTCTACTCAAAAAAGAAGGGGTCGATAACACCAAAGTCACCGAAGTCGCACACAGTGCCCATCCGAACTGTGTCAATTATTCCTCCAGAAATAAAGGTTGATCGAAGGATAAAGGCCGGCATTTACAAGATGCAATTTTTAAAATTCATGAAATAAAACTGTTTTCAATTTAATTTTTGAAAATAATACCAGTTTTTTTTTTTCTAGAGACATCGGTTTGTTTTTCTCAGCCCTTCAAATTTATTTTTATTTATTTATTCCCTTAAGTTATTTCTGTCCCACCGTGTATTTCGCTCCAGATTGATCACCAACAAATTATTTTTTGGAATAACAATTAATATAAATAATTAAATATAGAATAATCAATCTTGTACATGACAAATTATATTATTAAAATCCTCTTGATACACAAACAGATCATTCAAACTTAATACTTATTAATTACAAAATTTTCATAATCATCACATCAAAGTATATTTTATTAAAATGTAAATTAGCTACAAATACATTGGAATAGTTGATTACCCTAATTACAATTCTCACCCTCTGCAAAACTTAATTGATGTAATCCCCCGGGGATGTCAACCCCAATTAATTGAGTAATAATCCCTTTTTGCTTCAGGAAATAGATGAAGATTAATTATTCCAATAATGTATTCAAATCAGTACAACCATTGTTGGCAGTCTCGATAAATTAAAATAGGCAGCATCTGTTTGAGAAAATATTGTTTCGACATGTCTGTGCTCAGAGATATTATAATTAACCTGAAAATATAATTATTTTGTTTTCTTATTAAGTATATTTATCAAAACAAAAGCTTCGAACTATTTCCGTGTTACTTATTACTTCTTAGCGTTGAAGAATAAAAGAATTTTTGTGCAGGTATTTCTTTTGTTTCTATCTATACATTGTTTTCTAATATTTCTATAAACAATTTATGTTTATAATGGAACATTCATTATATTCTTGTATTGTTTTTTTACTTAATTGTGCGTTTTCCTCGATTTCTGTCAAGCTTTTGATAAGGCTTGGCAAGAAGGATTGCTTTCCAAGATCAAAATTTTGCTTCCTCCTAATTACTATTTAATATTACTTTTGTACTTGACAGAAGGACATTTTACAGTAAAATTAGGTAACAATTTATCAGGCATAAAGCGTGTCAGATCAGAGCAGGAGTTCCACAGGGCAATGTACTAGGACCATTGTTATTCAATATCTTCTTGTCAGACAAACCCGAACATGATCATACGTTAATGGCTACATTTGCTTATGACATAGTACTCGCATCCCACAAAAACCCCATATTAGCATGTTTTCAGAGTGTTTTATTGTCTTCACACTTATTCAAGGTTCATGACCACAGGTGCATTTTAACAATGTATTAATTCCTACATCTGAGGATATGCGATATTTGGGACTTCACCTGGACCTGAGACTGACATGGCGGACACCAGACTGAAAAGATAACAACTGAACAAACGATTTGGAATATTATCCAGATTACTTGACAGACGCTTCAAATTATCCTTAACTAACAGACTTACAATCTACAAAGTACTAATTAAACCTTTTTGGACATACGGGATAGAGCTATGGAGCTCTGCCAAAACTTCAAACATCCAAAGAATTCAGTATTTCCAGTCAAAAGCATTGACAAATAATAGTGGATACGCCATTCTATCTGGCAAATGACTTGTTACACAAGGATTTGGACGTCCTAACAGTTTCAGATACTGCCAAAGAATATTATAAAAATTTCTACTACAGACTGACTTGCAGTATGAACTACTTAGCACAAATATTTACATTCACCGCGAAAACCCATACATGAAGTACGAACCCACAGATGGCAAATTGACTAAATGCCAAACTAAATAAATAAAAAAAAAAATTACTTGTAGGCTGTAAAGGAAGTGTTGTAATCGCAAAAAAATTCAGTTTTCAAATTTCAACGGAAATATCTATTTTGGTCATTCCTGAATCCACTTTGACTATTTTCGTAGTGGCGTCTGTATCTACGTTCGTTCGTATCTCACATAACTCAAAAACGGTTAGGCGCAGAAAGTTAAAATTTTGTATTTGGGATTCTTGTAACACTAGCTATGAACCTCTATTTTTAATTACTACATGATCACCGGAAGTGGTACTTTACTTGAAGGTCATAATATATTACCATAAAAAAATGCATTAAAATAGTATGCAAAACTTCGCAAATTGGATTTATAAAATTTATGTATTATTAACAGTAATGTACTAGATTTTGGTTGGAATTACGAAACCGGAAGTGATACTTTACTTGAAGTTCATGATAGGTTTTCATAAAATATTGTATTAAAATATAATGCAAAACTTCTCAAATTTGGTATAAAAGAATATTGAATAAATATAAATAATATACTAGATTTTTTTAAACTGGAATAACCAGAAAGAGTACTTTACCTGAAGGTCGTAATTAACTTTTATCAAAAGTTATATTATAATATAATGCAAAACATCTCATATATGGTTTATAAGACTTTTGTATCAATATAAATAATATGCTAGATTTGCATTAAAATTTGATTGCCGGAAGTGGTACTTTACCTGAAACTGTTTTCTTTTTGTTACTTCCGTCCCTGTGTGTGCAGTTTAACGGGCAAATTCCGTTCAAGGGAGTCATGCGGTTTCCATATCAGATATTTTGTTTTTATTTAATTTCCTATTTCATGATAATAATAATATGTAATTGATCTTATCGTTATTTCTATTTTAGTTAAACTGGTACAATTTTTTATTAATTGACTTCATTTTGTATCTCAAAGGATGCTGCGGAAAACTTGCGGCTATGGCAAGCCCTAACGTATTTACTCTGCTCCATTATCCAAAATTGACACTGATGAACACAGGAGCCTCTCAGTTACTTTGTTTACCGAAAGTTCATAAAGGCAAAACTTGTTTAGGGCAGCAGTTGTCCCAAATGAAGCCTCGGCCATGGAACTTCTTAACATGGTTATAAAGAAAAGCTTAATATTTCTGATTGCATTGCCTTGTTCATATGTTTACGAAAAAGATTTTTAGCCTGAATATTTCAAAATACAGAAGCACTCTGTTTTTTTTTTTGTTTTTTTTTTCTGTTGGTCTTAAAGAACTTTACATATTTTGTCGTCTTAACCAACCAAATACACCTGTTTCTATCTTGGATTCACATTCCCACACTATTGCATATTACATTTTGTTTTTATCCATACATCCACCTTTTTTTTTGTTCATCCATATGGTTTCTATCGGACTACTATTGCTGTATATGTAGAAACTCTGCTACAATCTATACTCCCTGTGTATCTTTACCACATTGCCTTTATATCGTACCAACTTTCGATTAGCAGTGCCTCATCTCTCTTTATAAACACGAATTCACCACAAAAAAAATATATTTATTTATTCGATACTACATGAAACCACTCCAATTTACCTCGAAAATGTGAAAATTCCGCAGACTGATACAGCCACGAAAAATACTTCCTTGAGATGATGATGCCACCGTCCTTGTGGTTTGGAAGCAAAATGGATTCTTCCAGACTACTGGCTATCATAATTTCTCATTAGGCATGGAGGTTTCTGCGGTAAGCTGCGTGGTCTTGGAAAGGACATAGATCATCTGAGCACATCATTGTGAACTGTGCCGTCTTTGAGGCAATGAAGGCCAAACTTCTGAGGGAAAGCGGTCTCTACGTCCAAAAATATAAAGAGGAATGACATGCGGCCCATACTTCAAGAACAAATGAAAAACGCTAAACCTGAGACTTAAACTAGGATACTCACTTCTTTCAAGAGGTTCAAAATTGAAACTCTCACGGGAATCGAACACTTGCGCTTACTAACTTAAGACCATTTGGACCTACCCTTCGCAGATATACAGGACAGCCAAAAAGACAAACATATGTAAACTTCAAATTTTTCAGTCAAAAACTTTTAGGATTAAAGCCAAACCAGCCAAAGCCCCATTGTACATTAGCAACATTACCTTACATACAGACCTTCATATGCCTACAGTTGTCGAACACATATGGGCCCTCTAGAAACGATTTTACAACATACAAGGACATCATAACTCAATCAAACAGGACATGTCCACAACCAACATGCCTGACAACACACACAGATGGCTAAAAATTAGCTGGATGAGGGACTCCTTGCCTAACTATATACAATAATCACGACAGGAAAAGGTGCCGCTGGGTATTATACTCCATTATGCCTATAATTTATAGTCCTCTATGGTCCTTGTATGCCTATATGCTTGATGAATTCCTTCATTATATATTGTGAGTGTTCAAAAAAAAAATTTTTGTTATTCATTCAAACACCACAAAGAACCTATTAGATCTAAAATTTAATAAGTTAACAATAGTCCAAATTCGCCACCTACATTTAAATTTAAATTTGAAAATCTACTTCTACGAAGGTCTACTGCAAATATAATCTGATATAACAATATAACAAATAATCCGAGTATATGGATGTAAAACATTTTCACTTTGCATATTTTCAAATAATAACTGTGCATGAACCAGAGACCGATATGACACATGCCAGAGACATGTAATCTCCAAATGCCGACGGAAGAGATTGCAAAGGCATGGTGACTCAATCAAGGAAACATCTCTCTAGCTGGTCTTTGGGAACCTGCATTGTCTCTTACTTAGACCATTGTCTCTTACATTATCGAATCATTATGTAACTATCCACTTGAAATATTTCAATTCCAATTATCTATTTATAAAACTACCATATTTGATGATATTTTATTGACATGAAAACTTATGATATTCTCTTGAACACGAAGGATCCGAAATCCATGAGGAAGAGCGATTAGTGGGTTGGAGGGGCAGGGAGCAAGCTATGAATATATTCATGTAATTGCTGGTGGGATCCCTGATATTCATGAGCCCACCTCAAGGCTTACAACCTAAAATTGCCTTTTGTATTCCACTCCTTACTTTTAATAATTAACAGTTGCCTTTCGCATGTTTTTTTTTTTTTCAGTAGCCTGGTACTTAAAATTTCAAAAGGGTTGTTCTACCAGTCTTGTCCATAACTAGCTGGTACATTGCGAACCTTTACAGACTAAAAAACACAATCTCTGTTCCTGCTTGGTCCTATTTGGTGTTGTGATATTGACTCCTTTGAGGGAACTTAAAGACTAACGAGTTTGCAAACAGGTTTCATGAGCCGACAGAATGGATAGTAATTGCTCTGAACCTGTGGAGCTACGTATGATGTAAATCTTTTTTCAAGTTAACCTACCTCCAATGTTGCCAATGTCATTACCAATATGCTGAGCATTTCAAAAAAGATTGTATTTTCCGTACGATATCCTTTTTCTTTTTTTTTTTTGTTGTATCTTGCAAATTCACATAGATTCAGATGTTCTGCGTCCAAGGTGAAGTAAGAATGTCGATTCTATGTATATGGGTTTCCAACATTTCTTCGGAAGTCTTATGGAGCACAAAAAAGAGTAATCGTGATTACTCTATTATATACCTATATATAGATTAGACGTAACTGGACTTGGCCAGATGTGCTGATGTCTTTGGTGTGAGCTTTAGATATACCAAAAATGAAACCTTTTTTTTTTAAGTTAATCTGCCTGCAATATTGGCAATAACGTCGTTCGGTGCCGCGTATATCGATAAATATTACATACCTCGTACGGTTTCATTTCTTTTGTTGTTTCTTGCAAATCCAGATATCCAGACTTGAGAATGCTGATTCTAAGTAAATGGGCTGCCAAATATTCTTCATCTTTACTCATACGGATAAGAACGATCTTTATGACACTGGGAAGATTGCGAGGAATCAGGCGTTCCAAGTTATCCGATCATTTTCATCATTGCCTGTCGGAAATATCATTTAGTTAAAGCTCATATATTTTCTTTATAATCGAAGTAATACGAGTCTGGTTTGAAGAAAGGTGGAAGATAGTGCGATTTCGCTCCTAGAAATTTCTATATAGGCCCATTGCAGCCTTAAATCGCAATTCATATTTATTTACTGATCCAGTAACTGACGGTACGTTACCGTATTACCACTATTAGTAATACTGTATGAGAAATTATATATTCCTACTTAGAATCGAAAATAAATAAAATTCTACATAAAAAGGCTTCATCCTTTTTTCATTTAATGACGCGTTATAAGTGTTGCCAGATTGTGTTTTTTCACCTAGATTTATGATTTTATTCACCCTGTGGGGAATTTTTTACTTTTCTAATGATTTATTCTTATCTTACGCTAGTGGTTAATTTTGATTACACTAATAGAAAAATAATAATTAAACATTCAGGGTTAAAGTTGGTGGATTTAGAGGAAACTTTAGATAAGTGTTGGGTTATAGCTGGTGAATTTAGGGAGACATTTAGAGAGTTTTAGGGGGAAAATACAGAGCTGAGCTGGCAACACTGCGCCTTATATACTACAGTACCGTCATATTTAAGCGGTTCCCCGCCGGCAACATTATCTTGCAATCTGCACCTGATTTTCTTGAGCCGAAGCTGCATTGTTCATATGTGAAAAATATGTATTCAATTTTCATGTGGTTAGAAATGACAGTCTCAAAATTAAAACAAGATACCTGCTAATAGTATAGCCAGAGGTGTTATAAGTTTACATAAAGGAAACATCTTCACCCCATAGCTCCTTTAAAGAGCCCCTATATCAAAGTATCGAACATTTTAACCTGTTCTACAGATGGACAGAGAAACATTGAAGAGGTTGACAGAACTTCGCCTCTACAACGGTCAGAGCAGACTTCGCGAACAATGTTATTGGAAGTAAGAGAATAACACTGCATAATATATAAGTCAGTGTGATCCACTTGCATCTTAGCGGTCTCTACATCGTATAGCTGATCCCAAGCTTTGAAGATTTGTTCACAATGATTATCTAAGGCTTGACAAAGTATCTGTATAGGTGATGTGGAACTTTTGTATTTTAAAGATGTTTTGCATTGCGCCCTTCCATCCTATATGAGCGATACATTTAAGCATTTTAAGATAATGAGTAATTTCTTATTTTTTTTTAATGTATTAATGAAGTTGAAAGAATTATTTCTATTTCATGTATAAATTAGAATGAAATAGATTTAATCCTTCCATTATAATTTACACGGTTCATATACATATAAAAGACATGGAATAATAAAAACCCGTTCGCTATGGAATAGGCGCTTGTAAAGGGGAAATTGCATTTGGCATTCATATATGTAGCTACTAACAATCTTATAATTCTCGTCTAAAAGCGGAATCTGTATGAGCATATCTATTATTACCTTTATTGTATAGTATTTTCTAAATAAATCTTCCCTCTTATTCGCGTTTTTTTCCCTCAAAAAAAGTTAAAAAAATTTTACTGAAAATTATGAAATCATGTAAGAGATGAATATATTCACTCATATATATATATATCACTCATAATGATTTAATATGCTTATTATTTTCCTTTATTTGCTAAAATATAAGCCCTATTCATTTATAATTAATTGAAAAATCAGAAATACGTAGAATGTTTTCTTTTCTTTTTTGTTTAGACACGATTTTAACTTATTAAATATACAAAGAAAATAAACTCAATGTTTATGTTTATTTAATTTATTTTTTTATTCTGTAATTCTAAGGATTTATTTTTTATAACTGACCTAAACGAAACTTGATTTGTGATAGTTCTTCTAATTGCAGTAAATACAATGTCTAAAGATATGCTAATACGATATAATGGTCATTTTTTTATTTATTTATTTTATTTTTATTTTTATTTTTCAAGTAATAATTTTATTGTAATGAACATAAGTTTTCTGTACCAAAATAGACCAGTCCTATATTAAAAATATATTGTTCAACTTTATACCTACGACTAATAAATATCTTAAGAAAAAAAAAACATATAATAAACTTTCTCATTTCTAAAATAAGAAAAAAAAACCATTATGTCTTACAGTGAATAAATGTTTCGTTCTTTTATGTGCATAACGTTTTGTATTAATTTTGTATGGTTTCCAATATTTTTATAACAGGATTTTTATTGTATTTACATTTTTTTTTTAAATTGTTTACATAGCTTGGTAATATATTCTTTAATGAATGATATTCCCAATTCCAATTAATTTCAATTAATCTTAGTATAGTAAGGGTAATCCCCAGTTATTCTAAGGCATTTATTTTGATAAATTTGTAATTTTTTTAAATTAGTTTTGCACAAGTAGCTCAATATTAGGCAAGCCTAAGTTAAAATTTGGTCGTAGACAGGCTTTATATTGATATAATTAATTTATAATTCCTGTTAAAATATGGATATATAGTACACAGATCGTTGGCTTTATTACAGACATAATCAGTGTGGTAAGAAAAAGTCGGTATTTTATCCATGTTAAGTCCTAGGTACTTAGTCTGAGTTGACCAAGGTGCAGGCGTGTTTTTTACTGTCAGTTAGGGGATAACATATGGCCTTCTCTTTGTTAATAGTACATCTGGGGTTTTATCCTGATTTATTTTAATTTTCCATATAAAATCTCTCATTTTTTTTAATGCTACAATCAGTCTATTAGTGACGTGTCCGTCTGCAGCTTGAAGTACAAAAAGCATTATCATCTGCAAACAGGGATTTTTGTGCCTTAAATGTCTTAGGTATTTCATTAGTATAGATACTGTAGAGCGTTGGCGATAGAACCCAGCCATGTGGGAGTCCGGCTTTAAGTGTACGTATTGAAGAATGTTGACAGTCGGTAACGACTTGTATCGTGCGGTTAGATAGATAAGATTTTATTATGCCTATCATATATGGTGGAAAATCGTTAACTGTCAATTTATATATGAGACCATCATGCAAGATACTGTCAAATGCTCTTTGAAGCTCCAGTAATACCAACCCTGTGTGCTGTTTGTGATTAAATCTCTCCGTGATAGGATCAGCCAGCCTACCTAATTAGCTATAGTAGAATGTTGATGCCTAAATCCAAATTGTTCATCTATAAATATCTTTATATGTGCAATAATTGAATTTATTCTTTGGAAAATTATTTTTGCTGCTGTATTACCTATAATAGATAGTTTTCTACATTTTTTTTTATATTTGTTTGGTTTCGGGCCAGTTTAGTTTTGCTTTGATTGTGGCCATTTTCCTCCTAATTCCTATTGGTGGTAGTTTTTTAAATATATTGGTGATATACAGTCGAATCCAGGAGTTTTTTTTTTGTATTTTATTTTTTTCAAAATTTTGTAAATTGCTGAATATTTACAAATGACTTTTGGGTAGTTTCTACAGACTTTATCACTTTTCTCTTAACTTGGATCCTAAATTATTGTTCTGGTACTTACATCTACTAGGTGGTCGGCTAACAGATTGGTTTTATCAGTTGGAGAAAATTCAGTTTTATTTAATTAAGTAAGCGGTGGCTAGTGGTTTGTTTTTCCTTTATTAAAGATCCGATTTATCGTCCAGAGTTTAATATAATGGCTATACGACGCGTCAACGTAAAACTATTCGTGTGATGGTGCCCATGTGACGGAAATATTTCTTCAATTATGCATCGCGATTAAATTTATTTATTTTATGAGTAGGAACAAATATCTCAAAACAATAATAAATTAAATTTTCAAAATATTATACTATAGGGTATAGAACTACCGAAAATGTCTAAAATCGAGTCAATTCTGTGAACATAAATAATTTTCACTTTATTTTTCTAAATTTTTTTATTTTAATTTATTATTGTTGCAGGATAGGCATGAGGAAGCAATAATAATAAATTATAATACCTCCTAAATTATATAATAAGATAATTTATACCTTACTGTTACAAACAAACTATTTTTTTACATAGTATACTTATAATAATATTACATACAAAATAGGTAAGTATTTTCAATTATAAATAGTTGAAATCTTATTTTATGATATCTTATTTTATTGTTTTGTTTTTTGGCAAGAAAAAGCTTCTATTATGTTTTATATGTTTTGTCTTCGAATATTAGATAATTTGCAGCTGTCAACAGTTAATTGATAATCAGCATCTGCATATTTTATAAAACAATGAAATGTCAGGAATGGGAAGAATTGTACCCAGAAGCACCTCTTCTCTGTACCGAATCAGTTACCTTCGTTAATTAAAGAAGAAGATCTCTCATCCAGCATCTTTTTAGCCTCCTTATACTCATGGACATGTCAGCTGTAGCCATTTCTCTTATCAGTCTGTTGGCATGCCCGTGTGATTTATGAAATCGTTGATAAAGAGTGCTTATGTGTTGGACGTCTTTTATAAGCAATTTTATTAAAGAAACAAAAAAAAAAGAAAAGAAAGCTTCCAATTGGCTGAAACTTGCCTTTAATAATTTCTGCTCCGCTGAACTGCACTGGAGGATCCCTTTTCGTTTTTTTTTTTTTTTTTTTTTCCTTGTCTCCATTCTTTTCCACACGACTCTTGTATTGCAACTCCTTTATTTTTAACTTGATATTGACGTCGTTTTTTAAAAGAGGCATAAGCGCCATTTAGCAAACTTTACAGGAAACACATGAAACGATTTTTCTCTAAATAACAATATATTTGTTTTCAATTTTATTCTTTTTTTCTTTATTGTATACTGTAGGAGTTTATTAATGTGCCAAAACCTTTACAACTACAATATATTTTTAAGATTTCTAGCACTGGTCAAGGCCAGAGTGGCTTCTGAAAGTCGTTAGTATTTGGTACATACGTCATCAATAGTCGATTTTTAGACCATTTCCAATTTTTTTTTCTCGATACATCGTGAGCGGTAATCGATAGAGGCGGTGTTTAGGTCCCATATTTAAGTTGAAACCTAAATTTCGAATTTTTGGCGCTTAAGCCTTTTTCAAAAAACTGCATCGATATAAATAATAAAATTATTTATAAAAATATTATTAAACTATGTTTTTTTATACTTCTCTTTAAAGACAGTTGATTTATTTTTTTTAAATTTAGTTTCAACTTTTATCGGGCACAATGCACTTTTCTGATGTAGTACATCTTGAAAAAAATTTATGATCTTTGATTTTTTATTTTTATTTTAGTTGTATTCCCAACTTTAGCTATAAATAAAAATGACAATTAATGAATGTGCTATCGTTAAAATTAAATAATAAATAAAAGGACTGGAAGGTGTAAAGGAGAACTGCATCCAGCGGTACCTGCCCCTGACTTTAGTTTTCAATCAAGGAGATCCCTTATCCAGCTCCTTTTTATCCATCTACGGGTATTAGCTATAAGACAGTAAAATTATGTCAATATGTCTTCTTTATTTTGGTGGATTTTTCCGTTATGAGTCGGTTTGCCCTTATAAGTCAGTACGTAAAGTTATGTTGCTGGTGTGCCAGTGTAGTTAAATTGTTCGAAACGTTTTGGTTTGAAAAAAAAAATTGTAGTTAGTCCTTTTTTGCAATCTCGTATATTTGAGAAGTAAAGTTAATAATATATAATAATATAATAATATCATAACTAACTATAAACATTCCGTCATATGGTAGGTAAATAACTTTGAAGCCGTATATAGGAAGACTGTCTTAGAAGTCTCAGGTGATTTCTAGCGGTAACTGTTGCGTTTGCCATAAACACTAACACTTAAAAGGATTCTATTTGTTCTATTTAAATTATGTCAAGATTTTTTAACAAATGGGTGCTTTTCATCAGCTAATAGAAGATGAAATCTTATTTCTAATAAAACAAACTTACATAACTGATTTTCGGTCTCGTAGGAATCATTCATTTCGGTTTCATGGCGGAAATGGCAAAATAATAAAATTAAAAAATGGGTTTTCACTGGTTTTCTATGCATTGAAATGTTTTACATTATATTTTTTTTTTTTTTTTTTTTTATGAAAGTCTAATATGACCTTCAAGTAAAGTACCACTTCCGGTTTGCCAATTTTGACCAAAATTTACTATGCTATTTATATAACTATGCAAATCTTAAATCATAAATTTGAGATATTTTGCGTTATATTTTAATATAATTTTTGATGAAAATCAGTTATGACCCTCAAGTAAAGTACCACTTCCTGTAATCATACAGTAAACAAAAAGAGAGGTTCACAACTCGATTATACAATAATTCTAGATACAAAATTTTAACTTTCTACGGCTAACCGTTTTTGAATTATGCGAGATACGCACGAACATACGAATGACGAGACTAGTCAAAATGGATTCAGGGATGGTCAAAATGGATGTTTCCGTTGAAACCTGAAAGCCAAAAATATTCGCGATTACAATACTTCCTTTACTGCGTACAAACTTGTGAACAACATTTAATAACTGTTTTTTTTAATAGAATTTATGTATCTTTTCAGAGAAAATTTACATCTTTAATATTTTAGGGATATAAACAGACATAGATAGATAAAATCAGGACTGAATATCTCCCCCCCCCCCCCTTCGGGTTCATGGTATTCACAATATCCATGCGAAAGTGTCATTTTCTGCTGTATTTTTATCTCATGTTTTTTACACGACGCCTGATACATACTATCAATATTCAATCCGGGTTGTGATTTCGGGAGATAAATCTCTGTTTTCTCACTTTCAGAGTGAGGGAAACATCGGAAGTGAGGGAAATTTTACTGTCAAAACAAAACAAGCGGAAAATAAGTTTTTTTTTTAAATATAACTCTTGATGAATTAAATATTATAATTTGTAAAGTACTATTTATGCTTTATTATATTCTTCAGTGCTTTTATGTTTCCAGCGACTATTTATTGTGGTAGTTTTTAATTTTTTTTTTTTTTAATTCATTATGATTTTTAAGGTAAATACTCTTTTTACTTTCACATACCTATATATGAAATATATAATAAGAAAAAGTATTGCGATCATGAAAAATTTAATAGGTAAGTCACGCAAAATGTTATATGCGAGTTTACATGGTAAGTCTAGCTCAAATACGAAAAGTTTTACGAAACTAAGATTGCGTATTTAAGATAGGTAAATATGTAGGGTGTAAAGCAACTTTTTCGCCAAAATCGATTTACCAGAAGTGTCATTTTATATTATCGATTTTACACAACTTGACAATTTTCTCGGAATAAAAACCTCTTAACGATTTTGATTAATTTCATAATAGTCTAACAGAGCTTACTTGCCGAATTTTTAAAATGGCTTCCTTTAAAGTACCATTATTATTTTTTTTTTTAATAATTAATGTTCTTCCCTCTTAGTAATGGTAACTATGAAAGAATTTGATAATTAACTAAAAGAAGAAAAAGAAAAAAAATATTTTCTCAGGCTGGAAAAAAAAAATTCGGAAATAAGAAGAGTAAAATAGATGTGTAATATACCGTTAAAAAGATTTTAGGAAAATTAATATCCAACATTAGTCGTTGAAGGTAATGGAGAGTGAAAAAAACGCATTAACTTAAGTGGTTGTTGTAGTTAATAATTTCTAATTCATATTAAAGTAAATGGAATTTCCTTGGAACTTTTTGAAATTGATTTCAAGTTGGGAGGTAAGTGAAAGTTGTGCGATTCGCGCATCGCACCATATTTTTAAAAATAAATAAACTAATTAATATTAATTATCAAGAATAATGACCATTTTTAAACTCCACTTTTTTAAAAACTTCTTTATTCTCTTGACATAGGCGACTTTTCAGGCTTCTTTCATTTATGAACCGAAACATTGTTGAAAATTAATTTATTATTCTAAAACATTTAAAATATCCTATTAAATTTTCATGTAACTATACTTTACTAAAAACCTTTCGCATCACATAATTCCACACAATTATTAGTAACAATCCCACTGCATAAAACCAAAAAAAAAAAAAAAAACTAATCAATGTTAACAACTTAGAAAAGACCAATCAAATATTTACACTAACTAATTTTTTATTAATTTCCTTGGTATTAATTATTCCACTCCGTCATAAAATAAATTACGTTAACATCTTTACAAAATGGATTATTAACAAAATACTTAAATGGTACAACCTTCCTAATATATTGAACATCGAAACTGCATGCAGAATTAAAACTTCCGAAAGTCAAGAATTTTTTGAGTAAAAGGAATATAAAAATCGTCGACGAATAATTTATACATATATTTTATAAATTATATATACTGATTAGAGATACGGCTCCGGCCGACATGCCCATGACTACGAGGAGGATGCTTAAAAGGTGCTGGATGAGAGATCTCCTTTCTTAACCATTAAAGAAAGAGATACTATCCTTCCTCATGCCTCACATGTTATTGGTATCAATATTATTAGCTCATTTCCTGACAGATGCAAATTAAAATTTTAAGTGAGCTCTATAACCTAAAACATTAATTCAAAATTATTTTAGATAAACAGCAATAATTATAACGATAAAATGCAATGTAGCAGATAAAGAAGAATTTTTAGAAGTATATAATTTTCAAAGGAAAAAAGTAAGGGACTATGAAAAAATAAAAATAAATAAATACTGAATAATTTATCTTTTTTTTCTTTTTCTTTTTTTTTTTTTTTTTTTTTTTTGCTGCGAATAGACCCTCTGAGGACCACGTTCCAATTTCAATTTCTAATTCTTTGTTCTTTTCTTTTCTTCCAGTATGCTTTCATCTGTTCACTATATTTCTTCTTTCTGCCGTCAGACCATTTTGAACCATTCTTCTTAGCTACCATGCCTTGGAATCCTTCTATTTTCAATATTTTACCTATTTTTATTTTTATTATATTTTGCTTTCTTGTACTCAGTAAAAGAAGTATTGTAATCGCGGGAATTTTCGTTTTTTTTCAAATTTCAACGGAAATATTCATTTTGACCATTCCTGAATCCACTCTGACTAGGTTCCTAGTTTTATAAAATAAAATTCTTAATCTACACATCCTGGCGCCGAATGTCGTTTTTGAGATACTGCTATCTTCAGAATTTAGTAACCCAATAGTGATTCAGGATCACATTTTGAGCCACCCATTTACAGTTTAATAGACGTTCAAGGCATCCCCCATCAGATTTTTTTTAGACAAAAGTTATAAACGTATTAATGTCCTGTTATGCGACTTAATTTTAAACTTTAGCTCTACGATGTTAGTTTTACAGATAAGCTTTTACTTATTAAGCCTTAAATATACCATAGACACGGAGATAATTTAGATTAAACCCTATATCAGTTTAATCAAGTTACAGCACCTCAAGACTAAGGTAACAAAGGGTGTATGGTTTTACCAAAAGACCAATATCATGTACCTCTTCTAAAGAATTTTAATTATATTATTACTTAATTTATTAGTTATTTTCAATATATTAGATTAATTGTTTCCTTTTTCACAGCCAACGGATTTGGATTTCATCATCATTAAAAATAAATCGATAACGGTATAATCGTCTTTTCATCACCAAACTTTTAAGAAGACTCTCGCACTACTAAAGTTTTTTTGTTTTGTTTTTTAGAAAAAAAATAGTTCGTATCAATATAGATACTTATTGGCTTCCTGGTCATTACAAAGATCCTGATATCACTAATTAAATGTTTAAAGCAGATCTTTTTTAACCAAAAGAGCAACGAATGTAATCATTAATAAAAAAAAATACAGCTAAATAATCGATACGTAGACAATTTATAAATCGTACATAGAGTAAAGAAAGAAGGTACATAAAAAAAAAATAAAAAAAAAAAAAATAAAAAAAAAATGAAACTCTTCAAATTCTGGAAGGAATCATTTCACTCACTGATTTTCTGCTGGAGTTGTGAATATTTCCCTTTATGTATTTTACTTTATTTTCATTTCTACTATAATTTTGATAAAAATCAAACGGAGTATCACTCTTGGATTAAATTCTTCTAAGAAGTTACGAACTTATGGTGTGTTTTCATACATATACTCATTTCAGAGATAACTCAGTCTAAGGACTTAATTTAAACTTAAATATAAGTTGGGTTCTCAATCTTAAGTTTTGACCTGGTATTACTAAAACGGGTAGAACGTCAGGTATGGTTTGAACATTAGCTTCGATAAAACTTTCAATCCATCCACGACGCATTAATATATATATTGTTTAAAGATAACAGGGGACTACTGAATTTTCGTCCTTAAATACTAAAATAATTTAATTCTGGATTTCGCGAGTATTTCTGAAAATACCACAGAGTAGATCTATATTTTTTAATTCACTAAATAACTTATTAAAATAAATAAATGGTAATAAAAAAAAATTAATAAAAAAAATGGTTGGAACCAACAAATCCTAATTACTTTATTTTGGTTGATACAATGATTATATTATGGAATAAATAATTTATAATATTTTTAAGTATATAGATGTGTTTGTATTTCATCCAATTTATTTCTGATTATAGTCATTTTACTGGAATTTGAATGTATATTTATTCATGTTTCTAAAAATAATTTTCTATTCGTATTTTACATAGTAATAGTTCAGAGCCTTGCAAAATGCACACGCAATACTAAAACGTTGATAAGTCGTGCAAAATAGTATAGCCACTACCCCGTCTTTCACCCGACTAATCACTTAAAAGTTGTTGATTCTTATAATAAATTCAGTATAAAAATTGTTTATACACCTAGATTAAAATGTTTTTATTTTTATTTATAAGCTTCTACCAATTAATTCTCTCTCTCTCTCTCTCTCTCTCTCTCTCTCTCTCTCTCTCTCTCTCTCTCTCTCTCTCTCTCTCTATATATATATATATATATATATATATATATATATATATATATATATATATATATATATATATATATATATATATATATAGTCGAAGCTCTGTTTTATCGAACTTCCATATATCGAAAATCTCTATATATCGAACTTTTTTTAAGAACCTTGTATTTTTATGAGAAAAAAATATTCTGTATATCGAATTTAAAAAAATATATAATGTGATTGTCATCAAAAAGAGCCCTTGGTTTCTGTACATAAGAATGAGAATAATTAGATAAAAAAAAAATGTTCCACTGGTTTGCAAAGCAATGGAAATTCGGGGAAGATCTTGTTTCAGAAAAATTACAGGAGTATCTAAATTCTCTGAATTTCTTTGCTGATATAAAATGAAATTTTCATTTTAAATTCAGTTTAACATTTCCTTCCTTGTTGTGAACATTGCTCTAAAGCATAACTTCGATGATAAATTATACACAAATATATATATTAGAAGCTATTTTGCGTAAAAACAAAAATAAATTAATTTGTATGCATGTTTGCATATTTTAAATGCATGTCCTTATTAAATTATGAATGTTCATTTGTAAAAAAATCTGCAATCACAGATGTATATTGTATAATTTTTCATGTAAGTGCTATTGATCGTTCAGCTTTGTTTTTCTTTGATCATAAAAAATTGGCTTTGATACTTCTTTAATCCTAAAGAATAGCAGTAATTGATTTAGCCTAAAAGGGGTGAACAATTGTAATCTTTCTATATATCGAAAATTCCGTATATCGATTTTTATTCAAGGAACCTTCGTGTTCGATATATAGAGGTTCGATTATATATGTATATATATATATATAAACCTTACTTAAATTAAGACATAGATTGCATAGAACATAGAATAAATATCAAGTTTTATATTTGGTATTCCTTGATAGATGAACGAATCATAATCATAATTTTAAAAAAATAATATGTTTTGCATATTCATATCTCAAAAAAAAAAAACTATAGCTGTGTACAAAATTATCGTTCACTGCTAAACCATCGGTCTGACTACTCTAAAATTACTTTTAATTACTATTAGTAATTAATTACTAAGCTCTGAAATAATGCTATTTTTTTAAAATTGAAATCCCCAATTTAAAAATTAGATTTATAGGTTGAGATATTTTAGGTTATAAATTTTGAAAATATATAATTTTCTCCCTCTACGTGTACGTTACATTCCCTTATCATCTCTTCTGCTTCATTATTCTTATTACATTTTAAAACGACCCCTGTAATTGTTCGGTAGAGACCAACCTACGTCAGTACAAACCTAATATTATCCTGCATTATTCTTTTGTTCTTAAATCATTTCTTTTATTAGTTATTTGGACACCCTTCAAAGTATCTCGCTAGATATTTTTTTATTGGATGCTTTTTATTTCTTAGGAAATTATTTGTTTTTATCATTCTCAGTCTTAAACACCTCAGTAATTTCATTGTTACATTGGCCTAAAGCAAATATTTTACATAGAGCTGATCTAGAGCAGAGAATTCACCAAGTTAATGTTATGAAATTATGATATTCATTTAGAAATATATTACCTAAAATACTGTTGTTGACTTTTATTTTATATAATTTAGCTTCCCCCTTCGAGCAAGAATCCTTGTTCTGGTACTTTTTTATGTTATATTAAAATAAAAATTTTTTGAATATACAAAATGTGTGTGTGATTTATATAGCAGTTTCTTAGTGTGATAATTTAATATATAAACAGTGCTTTTCATTATGTTTAATGAAACACAGTTATAAGCTGACTGTCAATCGAAAAGTTTCATTTTGGTTTATTATTTTCAATAATCAACCTTTGTAATCAAGAGAAAAAAAAAATTAACATCCCTCAAAATTTGAGATTTTACGTGTCCTGATACTTCGAATCCAAAAATCATACCGTTCACTTTTTTCCAGACTACTGGACCGATTTTTTTTTTTTTTTTAAATTTGGCATGATACTCGGAACTCGACATTAGGGAAGGACGAACTTCGGTTCCAAAATGAAGGCCTGTTAGAGGTTTCCTAAGAAAATAACTCAGTTATTTATGAAGATAGAGAGAAAAATGAAGTGTTTTTGGAATCATTATACCAAAGGCTTAAAAAAATTCAAACAAATGATTTTTAATTTTTTTTTTATTGATAATTGATCTACAAATATTGCTATTCCAGTTTGAACGATGATCACTGGAAAAACAAAAGGAAACGAAAAAGCCCAAATATGTCGAGTTTATTTAACTAATCGAATTATTTCAGAACAAATATTATTTTTAAGAACGACAATTCATAAAGAAATTTAACGACTGAAATTTATTACATTTATCAAAATCTATATCGTATAGTTTTCAGTATTTCACCAATTGAACCGAGTGGAAAGCCACCAAACCCCAAAGCTCTTTAATTTCAATTTCCCGGAACAATTACCCATTGTCGCACGTTAAAGCAACCCTTGTTTTAGTCACACAACGTTATCGTTTGCCCCTCTTTGTCTGCCTGGCAAACCTTTGTCATTGTTTAGACGATTAATTAATTAATTTAAAAATTATATGAAGGATTATATCACAATTTCTCTTTCACGAGTAAAACGTTTGTTTTAGAATTACAAGGCCATATTTTGTTGTTTAGCCCAATAATCCGTATCATTTTTTTGTTGACAGTCACGCTACGTTGAATTAACCCTGCGTGCTTGGACACCTATCGTTACTGTCACATTATCCTATACATATACTTTTGTTATTATGCTAAAAATAAACCTTCCATTCAATCAACTAATTGTTTTCATCAGAGAATTTTCACATCAACAAACCTTCAAGTATTAAATTATCTTAAGCGTATTAATCACTAAACATGTGATTTTTAGTTGCTAAATCTAGTTCATCAGGTTTTTTTTTTTATTAATAAAGCAACTTCGTAAGAATGAGTTCTTTTTGAAATATGAAATTCATAATAAATGCACCGTATACGTTTTGTACCTGAAAAACGTAATATTTCCTCTGGTTCCTTGGAAACGTAATATATTCTAGAAGATTTCGAAGAATTTCATTCTCACAATGCAAATATTCTGGTCCTGCAGCGCACCAGAATAATATAGTAAAGGTTAAAAATATTGCGATATACCTTATTTTATAATAAGCAATGCGTTTATTAAACAAGTTCAAAAACCGAGCAAGAAATAAAAACCGGCTTCATCTATGATTCGCTGGAACTTCGCTTTTTTTCCGAAAACAAAAAAAAAAAGAAAAGTTCATATTATACTAAATCGTGTTAATTACGTGTGTCATTTTTATATTTGAAATGTACACGGGTTTACAATTTGTTTCTAATGTACACACCAATCTGAAATATCTTTCGATACAATCAGAGTGGAATTTATGGAAATCTTTACTATCAGTTTTATCACAGCCTCTTCGGCATCTTTTCAGATCACCCCCCTCAGGAAATTTCACTTGGCCTCTCAAAAACCTACATATAAACATGCTATTGTAAGAAATAAATAAAAACTAATCTCTATGACCGAGTTCCATACTAATTATCCCCTAATAATTACGTGAATGTATAGATAAAGGTACAAATCTGAGTTAATCGTGAATCAAACATTAATAAATTTTTTTTATATATATATATATATATATATATATATATATATATATATATATATATATATATATATATATGACAGAGAATTCTGGCTTTGCCCGTCTTGACCACTTGAGTCCTGAGTGTTTGCGGCTATCCTGCACATCCTGCACTGGCTTTCAACACATGTGATATTGCTATGAATATATATATACGTATATATATATATATATATATATATATATATATATATATATATATATATATATAAGATAGATAATAGATATAATAGTAGATAATGAAAGAGGTGTAAGAATAAGTAGTAGTAATTTTAAGGAATTAGATAGGAGGCATTACGAAGAGAGATGGTTGAAGAATTCCAAAAAGAGGTAGCACAAATGATAAAAGAGGTTTTAAAAGAAACAGTTCATTTCCAACAGAAGGCATTGGAAATCTTGAGATTGAAAAGATCGAGAGGCATAGGAATGATTTTTGGTTCTAAATTATTAGAATAGAAAGACACTAAGAAGGTATAAAGGCAGAAAACAGGAGAAAGCCTCACTAGTTCAGAATTCGAGTAAAAGCTTCGAGGAACGACGAAGACGAATCTTATGACGAGAATCTGTAATCTATAGTATCCAAAAGTGAGGAGAATAAGGAAGGACACAAAATTTTTAAATGTATTTCAGGAAATAAATCTTGAATTCGTATGGGCTGCTTGAGGAATTTTGAGTGATTGGGAAATTCGGGAGAAGGTATTGATCAAAGTTGACACAGTGGTTTTTAAATAGTGTTATGAAAATGAATCAGGTTCTTATTGAGGTAGAGCAATGGATACTAAGGAAAACGTAAAGGGAATTTTTTTTAACTGCAGAGGAAGGTCATAGTAGAAGAAGGAAAAAATAATATTTAAATAATGCTTAATTTTTGTTTATCATTTGGAATAGTTGGAATATACAGCGCACCTACACAACTAAATTTCCTTGAAACATATATTCTAACATATATAAAAAATATATGTTGAGCGATTTAAGACCATTGTAAAAGCCACTAGCACCTATGATTCAAACTATATGATAGCTAAATGTTATGAAATGTGTTCAATCCAAAGTTGTTATAACTAATGGCAACACTATGTGATATTTTACTAATAATATTTCAGCATTCCTCCACATACTTTAAATCGTGTACATTTCGAATTTCCGAAAGGCTCAGTCCGGATTAGGTAGGTAAAATTCCCCCGAGCGATAAATGCCTGCTGATTTACACATTTATACATCCTCAGAAGAATTTGCTTTTACCAAAGTTTCAGACCTCTAGTGCCTTCTTGAACCCATAATTAGCCCCCCATATCTTGAAACGCAATGATTTTTTCACAATTGTTCTTAATATTTTTTTTTATAAGCAGAAACGAAAGAAACAAATTTTTAGCGATTTTCTTTTTTTTTAATGAAATAACTTTCTTTAGCTTCGATATATTTCTACCAACGGCCAAGACTTTTTTAGGGTAAATAATTTTAAAAGATTTTATTAAATCTTAATATATAATTTTTATGGTATGTAATTTTGTAAAAGTTTATTTTTCCTCAAAGATTTAAAAGTTATGTCATTATTATTTATTATGATTTCATTTTTTTTTTCTTATTTGTTTATTTATGCTATTATTTACTCAATATAATATTATTTTTTGTTCTACTCTAAGGCTCTAAAGCTCTACTGATTTTACATGTATTACATATTATTCTAAAGGGACATGTCCGGAATAAATAAAGAATTTATTATTATTTTTAATTGTTATATATTATTATTATTATTATAAAGTGACAGAGCCTTGCGAACGATCCTGCTCCTCTGGTAAAATCTCTACTCAGGTCCTCTTGCCCCAATAATCCTCCTCGAAGTGAAACGGAAGTGGCGCCCATAACATACGATATAGAATTCTGGCTTTGGCCATCTTGACCACTCAAGTCCTGAGTGTTTGCGGCTATAGCGCGTCCTGCACTGGCTTTCAACACATATGATATTGCTATGGGACTACCACTCCCCTGAGTCCTAATACATGGAATAAAAAAAATTGTTGGTTCTTGGGGCCTAGGCTGAGTCGAAATATAAATATAACAGTGTTTATAAATGCGTGTCAGTAACAATGACAGATTCAATAAGTGTCAAATGCAACGGTGAAAGGCCTGAAATAATTATGCATATAAATAATATCTTAGGGTCTAAACATTCCAGTGAACAAACAGCCATGCTTATGAGGATCCCTTCCCATTACGGGATCTTAGGCAATGAAAAAGCCGATCGTGCTGTTGCCAATCCCAGAGAAAGCAACGACCCAAAAACCACTAAACTGGAATTTATAACTGCAGAAGATTGGATCAGTGGCTTAAAGCGGGTAGAATGGCTAAATGAATAAAGAGGCAATGGGTTAAATCTAAGAAAATTAAACCTGAGCTCCACGAACATAAAACGAGCAAGAGAAAGTAAAGGAAAGAAAAAATTATTTTATGCCGTCTCCCCATAGAGCACTGCAAATGTTCACATGAACACCTGCAAAAATCAGAGCCACCCATTTGCAGAAACCTCTCGGTGAGCTGAAAATAGACTGCATTAAATTCAAAACCATACGGTCCAATAAGAACCTACCAGAGAACCTCAAAGACCTCCTCCAAGATAATGAAAAGTCTGTAGAAAAACTCATAAACTTCTTGAAAAAGTTTTTTATACTCGGAAATCAAAAAATTAGCGGGAGGGGAAGATCAATAACACAACGCCAATGGCCCTCTAGGATAGAGGCGTTAACCAAATAAATAAAAACATGATTTTTTTTTTGTATTTGCATGGATGGTAGTTATTTAAAATGTTTACTTTTACCCATTTTTTAATTTATTTATTTACTCAGTTTTCCGTTAAAAAGTGTATCGTTTTGTTTTATTTTACTTGCAAATATTTATTCGCACCCGTCATAATACGAATTGATAATTAGCAGATTATCGGAATTGTTACGGATTAGGAATGGTATTTCGGGAATGAGGAAGGATCATAGCAGGAACCATTTCCTGGTTTAGCCAATTGGTATGTTCCAGTAATTTATTGTATTTATGTGAGTGGGTATTTTTGGCTCAACTGTATGATATACATGTGAGGATTGTGCTCAGAGCAGTTTTTAATCTCCCTAAACAATTCTTATTCTTCTGACCCACTATTTCCCTCAATTGCAATCTCGTAGCTAAAGTGACTTCCTAGTATTTTTCCACTTTTTAAGACTTCCACCTTTTCCTAATGGTGGCCAAGTGAAATAAGATAAAATTATTACGCAGTAGTTTATTATTAATTATTATTTGATAAATGTATTATTTATTTGATTATTGCCTCCACTCCTAAGATTCATTGGCAAAAATACAATTTATAATAAATTATAGTACTTGATTTTTTTTCAAATACTTAAGCAAGGTCTCTAACAAACCTTCAACGTCTTCTAGAATATCTTCAAGACTACTTTTCAATCCCAAATTCCTACGAATAATGGACAATTTCGGGCATTCCAAAAGGATATGTTTAACATTTCTGATTGGGTAATCATCAGCCGGGTGGTAGAGTTCACACATTCGAGCCTCAGGTCCTTACAGAAGGTATCCGTGAGAAAATTCACAGTGACCTCTGCGGAGCCTACACAGAATCACTTCTTATGTTCTAGATCTGCGAGAGCTTGTGTTCCATTTAATGTTTTGTTTGATCTCTAGAAGTTTTGTTCCACTTAAACTCAATTGTTCTTGCCATTTAGAACGTATTTGGTTCTGCATAAGTTTTATCTGATATTCTTTAATTGTGGCAAAGAATGTTTTGCAACAAGTAAATTGTTTGTACAAGCCAATGAGCTGCGCGATCGGCTCTCTGGTTCTTTGAAATTCCGCAAAGCGAAGGAACCCATACGGAAACAACACTCCTACCACCTTGATACTGTATTGACCACGAATTTCGAATTCTCCTGATAAAAGGTTGATTTGGCTGAGAATTTTCGATAGCATTTACTTCGGTTGAATCCATCACTTAGGTTAGACCAGAACAAAATCAGAGCTTCTCTAATGGCAGCTGCTTCAGTAGAAAATATCGAGCATTCTCCAGGCAACTTATACAAGGTTTGAGTCATTTACTACTGAGCACCATACTTTTATGCCTATCTTCGATCATGTATATCATGTATCGATATTTACTATCATATAGTTTTTAAAATTCTCAATCAATTCCATGAAGTAGGTTTTGATCTGGGGCTTATATATTTTTTAGACGTTCCCCATTGACTTGTCAACTATTGGGATCATATTAAACCATCTAGGAACTTCTATATCCACGTTATGCTGAATAGAATTTATATGCAAGCCGAGTTCAGATAAAGACTGGTGAAGTGCCTGATTGAAGATCTTGGGTTTTATATCCTTTAGCCCAGACCCACCAGAATCCCCACTGAACAGTATTGAACTCAATGGATGTTCTCTAAGTGCCTTTAGTTTCGTAGAAGGAGACGTACCTAAGGGACAGAAATGTTCACCGCAAGCGCAGAGATGGTTGGTTCTCCTGGCTGAACATTTAGCTCTCGGTAGATGTTCGGAATGCTCCAGTAATCCATAAGAATCCAGGTTAAAATTTTTTTCTTAGTCTATTACAAAGATTCATTATTGAAAATTATAAACTAAACTGAAAAAAAAAATTAGTGACTACTATTATCTTTTAATCGTTCTCCTCAGCCTGATACTTTCTTTTCAACCATTAAATTATCCTGGCATTCCAACTACAATAATACAAACATATTTTTTTCTCAACAAAATAAATTTTCCAAGAAATGTAACAGTTAAAAATTACTGCCTTTTAGTAAAACAATTGCAATTTAGATTTACGATTACTAGCCCATATCTAGGACTACAGGTATTATGGGCGTTGAGACTATGAGCTTGTGTTCAAATTTTAGTGTTGTGAGTTTCTTTCGGATAGTAAAAGTTTTCTTTGAGATATATAGCTGAAGCTGTGCTCCCAAGGGATCTCTTGTTTCTTGTTTCTTTCGTCGTTTTCTTTAGACTCGTTGAAAAAAAGACAACTATAAACATTTAGTGTCAAATACTCCTTTCTCTTTTACAAGAAACTCGTTTCTTTAAATCACAATTTTTGATCGCGGTCTCTAATAATTTATTTGGTCGCGTCGTTTTAATCCATAAGTATATTAATCATCCGTAATATTTATATCGCATCTTCAGCGATCGCTTCAATACGGATGTATTGAATGGAACGCACTAATTTCGACGCTATGATTTCTCGTCGTTTTATTGAGAAAGGAAGTGAGCGAAATATATAGTCGACTTTATTCTGGGAGGTTTGTTTCCTAATTGGATGTTGAAGATAAATTACAACCCCTTCCTGAAATCCCTACCCAAGCCTTAAAACCTGCAGCCGTTTTGTATCGTAAATCCAGACTGTTTCGAATAATCACGTCTCTCATTAGTTCCCTTTTTGTAATCATTCTTGTTTTCAACATTTATTACTAAACGATTTTAGTAACTTTTTTTAAATTTATTGAAGTTAATTATTTAATGAAACGTAAATATTAAACCTTGTTTTAATGACATTTCTTGCCAACTTGAAGTTAGGTGCTTTCATTATCATGTTACTACTATTACTTAAGTTATTGAAAACTTCAACTTTGTTCTATAACTTGCAACAAATAATCTGGAAAAGATCGAAAATTATTTCTGAAGAACTAAATTCCATTGTTCGTCCTGAATGGAGAAGTCACTAGACGATTTTCTTCTATTTTCTTTCAGGTGTCTCGGAGAATATTTCTTTCGAAGAAAAATCAAATATTAATCAATCTAAGTGACGAATTTTCATGATTTTTATTAATTGATTATTTATTTTCAGGAATAAGTTTGCTACCCATTATACTTCATATATTTTATTTTCTCATCTCCTTTTACACGTTTCGGACAGTACTGTCCTTTTTAAATTGTTCCATTTCCTTAATCGTCATGTATCAACTGAAGTTATGATAGCAGAGAAGATATGAACGTTGAGAATCGAGGAAAAATCCATTTCCAATAGTAAATAGGACAAATAAACAATCAATTTAAACTAAAAACATGACGATTAAGGAAATCGGACAATTGAAAAATGGGCAGAACTGAACGAAACGTTGTGTAAAAGGAGCTGAATAAATAAAAGATATGAAGTTTGATGGGTAGCAAACTGATTTCTGAAAATAAATAATCAATTAAAATTAATATACTCATAGAAAAGAAAAAAAAATAATTATTAGTAACCCCTAGATTACGGCTTTTGAGGTTTCGGATATGCATGAAAGTGGGGATAAATTACAGTAAAAATTTCGGTATGTTTTTTTCGCGCTTTTTAAAGTTTTGCGCTCTTCTACAGCCCCACCAAATTAAATTAAAGGGTTGAAATTTGGTATGTGGATTGATTTGGTGTTAGGCAAGTGCCTTTTTGGTGTCCCAACTTTTTCTCCCATCTCCGCCATTTTGATATTTTCAATTTTGTATTTTAGTTACAAATGACGATAATTTAAAATACAACTTCAATGATGAAGATCTGCTGTTCATTCTTTTTTTTTTCATGCATTTGCAGCTCATTTCCTTAATGTAAGTTTATTTCATTAAATAAAAAATAAAACCAATTAAATAAAATTGAGAGGCTGAAATCGTCCTGTTTTACACCTAAGCGGACTTTTAACTTTTCAGAATAAAATATTTGGACCATATTATCTGTTTCTTCTATGGTCATATCTATACCTATCTATTTGTATTCTATATGATATCCACAATTTTCCAGACAGAATTAATATGAATATTTAATTTATAGTTCATTGATTCAATCTTATTGGACTCTTAGATGATTACCTAATTACAATCGGTATAAATACTTCATGAAAATTCTAATGGAATGGGTATAAAGCTAATTTTCCGTAATAGTTGATATCCCTCCTCAAAGATATGGTGATTTGAAGTTATACATATTATAATAACTTTAAATCGATAAGGGTTAGTTGGGAGTTAATATACAAAGGGATGTAAATCACGCGATAAAGGATATTTTCTTGGTTATTAAAAAGAAACAGGGGTTCTGAGTCTAGGGACTGAGCTAGCCAAAGATAAGGGGCTTTACATATCAGCCCACTTCAGCACTCGGCTTAGCTAAGCTGTCTTTATGCACCACCCTCCATTCAGTCTATATCATAGTCAAAATTGATTTTATATTCTTATATATATATATATATTTTTAAGAGCTGAATTTTTTTTATTTTTTTTTTAAATTTCAATACAAAATATTATGTTTATATCATCCTCCTCATGGCAGGTATCTGTTTCAGATTACTTGGATTGCAATGAATAAACTGAAAAAAAAAATCAAATAATCAAAAACCGCCATGAGAGTATTTTCAATAACTTTCCTAAAAGAAAACATATCTCACCTAGTTGGTTTCTCATTTTTTAACGGAACAAAACTTATTTTTTCGTAAACAATAGGTATTATAGTAAACAGTAATACGAACAAAAATCTGTATGAAAACGGATGAACAGGGGACTGGTAAAAATAAGCAGGGGACTGATGTAATGACAGGGAGCTGGTAAGAACAAGCAAGGGTCTGAGGGAATGACAGGGATTGATAAAAAAAAAAAAAAAAAAGGTTTAGAAATAGTTTTATCTTTCTAGAGAGAGAGAGAAAGAAATGCTTTATTTACAGCAATGCTGCCCAAATACCTTGAATTGCTAAATACACAGCATACTATAGCTAGACGTACAATAATATTATACATAATATTCATAACCATTTTTTTTCCTTTCATTCTAGTTCTAAACACATTATAATTATCCTTACATTACCAATATTATGTCTGTTCCTTTTTTTCTTTTTCTTTTCTCTTTTTCTGCTACAGATCTATTACTCTTTAATCCATCCCTTGTTTCTCTTTTCCGGTGACTCTCAACCATTTCATAACTTAAAATAAACCTTTCTCTTTTTTTTTTGTATACATGCAAAACAAAACAAAATTCGAAAACTAATCGAATGTTCAAATTTTAGAAACGCACACCTAAGCATAAAAACCAGTACAATAAATAATAACTAAATAAAAAGGTACGGATAAAAATAATTAGTATGGAAAGACAGGGAGGTGGAAAAAACAAGCAAGGGGCTGATGGAATGACAGGGATTCTGTCATTATTTAATTATTGTTATTAATCAACGTGTATTATCTTTCATATCAGTATCTACAATACATATTATAACATCGCTTTAATGAGCCGTTATACATCGCAAGCTCGTGGAATCATTCCCCTGACGATCATTGGTACCCTGTGTTGATTAATACTAGAGGCTGACCGACAGGAGACTGACAAAATAAATGTTTAAGCAAGTTTTTTTAAGATGTAAAAAGAAAACTCGAACGACTGGTGTTCTGTTTACTAAATAACATGTCTGGATTGAATCAATTAATTTTGAATCTTAATGTTGTTTTGGTAGTAAAATAACAAGTGCATTGTAAAAATACACCCGTCGACTTATCTCTCCACAGAAGTTTATCAACACCAACAAAATGCACGTTGACCGGTGACTGTCAGCCATTGATATGCTACTAGTCCCCAGCTTCTCCAAGAACAATGTTATTGCGACTGTGTTGATGTTTGTTTAGAGCTTGACCAACTAGCGTTGTGCGATAGAAGATTGACGCACTTGGTTAGAAAAAAACTCTAATCTACTCGAATAACCTGGCATGTTTGAATTAAATACTTAGTTGATAATATATTGGAAACTGAAATTAATTCTAAATACAAATTAACAATTAAATTAATATAAACTTATTCTACTAATTTATATATTTTACGTTTTAGATTTATTATATTTAAAAAAAATATATATTTAGGTTATATAAACGTGTTTTGACCTAATTATAGTTTAGATCCAATGATAAAATAATAGTTAATACTAGTATTTGCATAATCACTACGTGATTTTTCAAGCTTGTTAAATTATTTATATTTTTAGAATAGACCCGCTGGGACATGAAAGTTATGTGAAAAATATTTATAAATAATTCTTAAATTCTTTGCAACAAGCGGGTGGTCTACTGTTCAGCGACCTAATCACAGCAGACGTCCTATAACGTTGACACAATTATTTAAACAATTTTTCGTTTTAGAAGCAAGTTATTTCTCAGACCGTGAATTTCCCAAAAGATAATGAAGAGCCTTACACATTAAAATGTATTAATTAAATAAAAGGGCTAAAGATAAAAAAAAAAGTAATAGGTGTATGTACTGTAAAAGGTAATAGATATACCTAACTATAGGTATTATAAGCTGGCGAAAGATTGAACCTCTAATGGCCGCTTTATTACTTTTATTTTTCATGTTTAGTAAATTATTCCGGAGGTCAGAATATGTCAGAAAATGCATTAACTTTTTATATATATGACAGAATTTAAGAGAGACTTATGAATGTTACAGAGATTTATAAACTTTCTAGTTGGACTGTAGGGATGATCTAAGAAAACTCTTTGTGGATTTGAAGCATACGATCTAAGAGCTTACTTAGTCGTTTGCCTGATTAGGCTATGTGGTGCGAGCCGTGAGCTTTGATGTATCTCTTTGTTAAGCTTTACCTCGTATTTCTACTTCTTTATAATTCATTTTGTCATCAAAAGTGTTCTTTTAATGCGTTTCAATAGTTCTTTATCAAGCTTTGTCAACTTTATGTTTAATGGAAAGTATATTTCAATGAAAGAAGCATACCCGAAGTCTTCAGAGCAAACTAATCTGTAAAGAATTTACGGATTAGCACGAGAAAATTTAATAAGTAATAATAAATACCAATTATGTATATTACTACATAACGAATAGTAAACATTAGCTTCGGGTAGTAAACGGCGCAAAGAATATACTATCAATATACTATATATATATATATATATATATATATATATATATATATATATATATATATATATATATATATATATATATATACTATATATCAACATTGCAGTACTGCATATATATTCTTAAGGCTCTCTAGTATACTGTTTGAATTAAATATAATAATTACCTATTAAATAAAAATATTTTCAAGAGTTTATTAAAAATAAAAAATAAAAAATTAAACTTTTGAATCAGAAACAGTGAGACTTATAAGATCTCTGTTTGGCAAGTTTGTATTAAAGAAATCTAGTTCTAAAAAATATATGTATATATTTTTTGCCAAATTATTATCTATATATTTTACGTGTTCATAAAATTTCAATTTTATTTCCTTTTAATTAGGCTCAAAACTTGTTTTAGTAATAAAAAACTAAAATAAAAAATATAAAAAGATCGATTTTATTTTTATTAAATGTTATATAATGTTAATTTTTATTTAAAATGTCTGAGCAATGATTACCTGATTATAGATTTATGTGTAATATTATTTTTTCCGTAGCTTTTTATTTTCTAACATTAAATATAATATGATGCTGATAATTATTCTTTTCAGCAATATTAAATTTTATTCAGCCATAACAAAGTAAAATATTAACTTAGAGAGGGGGGTGAGAGGAAGGGTCAATAGCCACGGGGTCTAAATAGATTTTTTTTTTTCAAAATTGGGTTAAATGCAGAAATCAACACTACATATATAAACGTACTTATTAGCAAAGAGATCAAAGTATAAAATAATATTTAACACTGCCAAAAGTAATTATATATTATTTTTCATAATTATTACAACAATCCTGTGATGGCCTTGTGAATAAATAAAATTTTTAGAGAGTTCTAAATGTAATCTTGAAGTATAGGGAAATCAATAATAAAATACTTTAAATTAATATAATACAATATTAACATTTTATTACTTATACCACTTGGCTCCTTGCCTCCTCATTTTGTCTTCTGGAATAATATTGCCAAATTTAATTTACAGAACTGAAGCTCTCAACTCCAATTTACCGTCGAACCTCATGTGCAGATGACCATCGGGCCGGTTTGGATACTGAGATGCAGGGTTTAACCAGGTCATAAATTTCCTTTTCTTCCAATCCCTTCGATCAACAACGTTTTGAAATTTGTATTAAGTATTATATTACCAATTATTATTTTACGGATTTCATAATAACCCTAATCCTTGCTTCTCAAGTAATTCTGGATAATCCTACTTAAGATTTAAATAAAAATACCTTATGGCCTCCAATATACTGGTCGATAGTAAATGTATATAGTTAGTCTATAAAATAGAATATAAGTTTGTTGTGTTTTTTTATGTATTTACGTGACGATTAAATTTATATGGGAATCATAAGATTTTTTTAAAAACTAAAATGTAAAAGAAAAAAAAACCTCGAGGACTCGGAGAAATCATATCTTGTAACCATCGGGCCGTGAAATAAAATCAAGGTAAGGCGAAGAAAATATTTATAGGAGCAAGAAATCTTAAGATCGGCTCTACATTTTAACATACGAGTATAGAGTCTAGTGGAAGTGCTAAAAGTTTATGATGGATACAGAACATTATTCTTATCAGGAACAATTTAGGAGTTTTCGCTTTTCCCATATAGTGCTCCCATTTCTTTAAGAACTTTTTTACTGGGCAATGAAACCGTTTTCACGGTAGGTTATGAAGTTATTTCGTAGGGTTTATAAAATATGAAACAGCGCTATATATTCAACTATTCTTAAGCCCTAAGATTTAAGAGAAAATTGATAATAACCTTTGAATATGTGCTTTATGATTTTTTTTTCTTCATTTTATTTAGTTTAACCTAGTTTTATTAATTCAATTAGTTATTTTGAAATGTCAGTGAGACCTGGTTGGAATCAGTTTGTCTCGTGAAATTTGCATTATCGTCGGCTTATGTTAGAGTGTTAGCGTCAAGTGGGATGTAGGTTGTCACGTGTGTATATAATGTATGATAACGGCGCAGTTATCGATCCTTGAGTTACCCCGGTCTTTATTGCATAATTAACTGCCTAAAAGCTCATCGTTACTGTTAACTTTATTAAAAGCATGCGATTGTGCTTTATTAAGAAATGTCGTTTGGTTAACCTAATAGTTTTCATTTATGGAATTGTTTTTAAGTAATTAGTACTTTTTTCAAACTCCAAATATGCCTTGGCGATTTTTTTTTTACTCGTTCCCTTTATCTTATCCAATTTATCTATGGCACAGCTAAACAATTAAAATTTTCATTTATGGATAAATGTGTTACTTTAATAATCTTAAATTAGAATAACTGCATTTATAAAATTTCGTAGATTATGAATGCCAGTTCCGAAAGATACTATAAGCCATTTTTTCTCTATTGATCTTTTTTTTTTTTTTCGCCTCACAATCAGTTCATTTCGAACCAGATCGTACGACAACTATTTCGATTCGAAAAAACTAACATCAGTTATAGTTTTATAAATTATTTATATGTTTTATAAAAAAGGTGAAAATCGAACTTGATTTTATTTTTAAAATCAACATTTTAAGCACAGTACTTTTGTAACTTAGCACCACAATTGAAGAACTACTTGGAAGAACATATTATTTTACGAAAATTTGAATCTGAAAAAAATTGAATTTAATGCTTTAATTTTCTTACTTTAGACTGAATCACTTAATTTCTGAAAAAGTACAACAATTTAAGTTTTACAAGAAATAAACAAGGTGCTGTGTATAAAGGCGTATTTAAAATATTCTTCCTCTTATTTCTTCGATTGTTTCATTGAGTCGCCAAAGAGACAATACAGCAAGGCAACCTCCTACCGACATTTTCTCACATAGACGATAACTTTAGTCTGGCATCTTCAATTTTATCAAACAACTTTAAAAACAAATAATTTTATCAATGCCCTGAATCATAAAAAAGACCAATTGAAATAAAAATATCAATTTACAGATTTACGAGATCCAATGATAATAATTACGATAATCCTATGCAACAAAAATAACGATTTTATTTTATGTTTGGCATCTGCATAAAATGAAAAGCGGGACTTCGGCCTCGAATATTCTCATATCCGCTTTAAGAAGGTCGTGATGACTTCAAGATGGAATGGGGCTGAATAAAACCCCTTTCGACTTTAATTATGTGGAAGGCAATGTTTTGCCTTTATCGTGGCTCTCAGCTATATTTACAACTTAGTATGACTTCACAGTACTTAACCTGCCTAATACAGTTTTTGAAGACAATAAGTACTTGTAACTATTAATTACTACGGATCAATGGATAAGTAAGTAATGTATAAATACTAAAATTAATATTTAAAAGTACAAATGAAGAAATAAATAACAATTTTGTGCAATGCTTTTTTTTTCAATTAAGTCTGTGTTTTTGGCGAAAAGTAGTAATATTAAGCTTGTTGATCCCGGAGGTTCTATAATGACACTTCCAAAGAATACACTCGTGGCAGTCATAAGCCACAAATTTAGAACTAATGTCCAATTAAGCATTATTAGATTTAGAAATCTCAGTAAAAAACAAATTCAGGAATTTGGAATTTAGCGGAAACCTACCCATACGGATGTCGTTATAAACAATGAAGCTCGGAGACCGATAGCACATAAATTCGCAGCCATTTACGATTTACCGTCTTTTGAACGTGCCATTAAATGAAAAGAACTATAATAAAGAAATTGAAATAATTTAATAATAATGAAACGCCAGCCCATGTGCTGGGAAAATGCCCCAACAACTCCCTCCTCATAACACGCCGGCACCATAGGGTCAAGCATGAGTTAATAAGGCTCCTCAGAGAAAAGGACTTCGCCTGCTTTGACGAGGTCTATTGTATTGATACGGACGGATCCGCGAGGTATGCTGATATTGTCGCATTCCCTAGGACCGGAAAGACAGCATTGGTCCTGGATCCGACCGTAAGATTTGAGGGAAATGATCCTGATCAGGCAGGTGGAGTGGAAAGGGAAAAAAAAGACATATATGATAAATGTATGTCCCTTTCCTAAAAGAAAAATTCCGCGAGACCTTCGGAGAGAGAGAGTTCACCGTGAGAGGCCTCTGGTTTGGGTCTCGTGGAACAATACCGAATAGAACGGAGAGCTTTTTGGAAGACCTAGGTGCTAATGCTGGGGATATTGCGGTGTTGGCCGAAAACATTATTCTGGACTCCCTGGGGATTATCCACCATCACCTGCATGGTAGGTAGATGGGTCTATTTATCATTTGGGATTGTCTGTATATGTATATATATTTATTTATTTATTTATTTATTCTCCTGTACTGTTGATCTATATATGTGTGCGTTCGGACATTGATGGTTGATTAGTTTCATAAATTTTCAAATTGTCTAGAGTTTATATACTGGATTAAGAAGGGGTTGATTGTTAACTGGAAGGGAGAATTATGGAGAGGTGAGAAGGTAGTTGGATGGATGAAAATAAATAAGGGATAGAAAAAGAAAAAGAAAATGGTGTGTAATCGAATACAGACGAAAAGTCTATGAAATATGTGTATGAATGGAAGAAAAAAAAAGAAGAAATAAATGTAAAATTGTGTATATATAAATATTTTATCCACTATGGATTGATAAGTATGCTGTGTATTATAGCAACCCAATGTAATTGGGCAGCATTGATTTTTAATAAATCATTTCTCTCTCTCCATAGCAAAAAATAACGGGTACAATAAAACCACTATCAATCATATTTTAATAAAAACAAATACAAAAAAAAGACAATTAATGATATCTGTTCAACAACCCCCAAAGATAGACCCATCCCGAAACATTATGTTTTGATTCCATATTAGAGCCGTATATCCACCAAAGCCGGAAATGAATTGAAAATACTAGGATTAAACCCTGCATTTAAATAGAAAAAACCCTATCCTCATATTTCTCTTCTCCTAATGACAAAATAGACCCTTTCCAAAAAAGCGGAGTATACGAACTAAATTGTAATGATTGTGCAGCCAAGGGAAAAACTGGAAGATCGCTAAATCAGAGATTAAAGGAATATATATGTGCATATAATAATAAAACAGAGAATTCCAACTTTGCAATTCATTTAAATGAAAAAAAACATAAATTCATCAAAGACTCAGCAGTCAAATTAATATATCACGTTGAAAACAACCTCAAATTGAATATATATGAAGCACTTGAAATAATAAAATCCTTCAAATCCAATCCAGATTTTTGCTTAAATGACCAAATAAATATCTCCAATAGTCCAATTTTAAATTTATTCCCATCTCTAACAGAAAAACCAATTACTCACCGGCATTACTGGAAAAACCCTGACCCTTAAGCCGTTACCTAAAAACATCCTACCTACCTTTCGTTCATTGTTAGTTCAATGCGAGAAGAAACTAGTACAAACTTTTCTGTTTGATATAATCCATTTAAACCTTGGTGAGTACCAACATGTATTTGATTTCTTGTCTTAATTAAATTCATAATTCATAAATGTTTTATAATTCTGATTTATATTACATCTAATTTAATATGTGTAATAATACCAAACTATATTTTGAATTGCTTATTTTTGAATTTTTTGGGTATTTTTAGAACTGAAGATGAATGTATAACATTCGAAACTAGTTTTCAATAAAATAAATTTATAGAAGTGGCAAATAATTTATCAATCCCTAATTAGATTGATCCTTCTATACCATCATGCGGATGTCAACTGAATTTTAATTTAATTTACTTTTTTCTTTTATAATTTTTATTTTTATTTATTAATAATATTATTTAATAATTTTAATTAAATAACTATTTTAATGAAAAAGTTTTAAGGTTCTATGGATTTTAGGGAATGTAATGGAGGATTTAGTACTCTGCAAGGATTGTTATGTGAAGGTAAAGTCCAACATAACGTAATATTTTATATGCAGGGATTCAGCTTATTGTTGGTGTTAATTTTCCTTTATAATATCTTGAGGTTAGAAGTATAGATTCTCTACTATCAGTCTTCAATAATAGAATGCTGTTTAGTATTATCATAATTTATCGTCAGAGAAATAAAATAGGTTCTGGAAAAAAAAAAGGAATTGAAAGCTTGCATGAATAAGATTGCCATTGAAGGCACTCAAGCAGTCGATAAATCGAAAACTATTAAATGTTAACATGCATTTCAATTGCATCATGTTGTTTAAAACCACTTTATTCATGTCAGAAATATAAAATAAAAAAAATTGTGTTTTCACTAACGTGGAAAATCTGACAGTCATATATAGCCAGATACACAGCGGCTTTTCGTAGCGGGAACCTCCCTCCCTCCCTAATCTAGCGAGCTTACCTAAATAATTTTCAGATCTAATTTCTTATACGGGAAGAAGAAGTCGAATATTAAAATTGACTATTTAGCGTTTATTCTAATGTCCATCTACTCGCTAATATAGTCCGTTCCGCTTTAATAAAAAGGCAGGATCTATCGGAGCCTGTATCAATGTTAAAACCGACTATTTTTGTTATAAGGACCTCTCGAAGGACCTCTATCCTCACCAAAACAAGTATTATTTGTAGAGCGTTACAATATATGTATAAATTTCCCCCTCCTCCTCCTCCCCCCTCTAAATAATATTCCGCTTGTATAGAGCCAAGAAAAGAGAAACTATTTATACATTAGACTGTTATAACGCATAGCATAATATATCAGCCGTACATTTATATATTTAAATACTGAAAACGAATACACAAATAATATATATATGGCGATAAAAAAATAAAATTAGTGTGTCATATTCATTATTTTTCTAGGCTTCGATTTAAAGTTCCGCGTCAATATCGAATATCCAAAATTCAGCTTTCTTTTTTTAGTAATTTTTCGAAATTGTATTTATAGTTTTTTTGTATATCTCAGTTTCAAAATTGAAAATAAAATTTATTAGTTTCTCCAATTCATGTTAATATTATGAGTTATTTTACAACTATACCTTAGGTGTCCGTTCAAGGCTGATTAAATTTCTAAAGATTCCATTACTATTTAGTCCAGTGGTCCTCAAATTGGGTGCCACGTCACCTTCGGGTGCCGCAAGTATGCCACAAGGGTCCCGAATTTTTTTTTAAATAATTAAATTAAATGAAAATTCAAAGTGTTAAATTAAATTAAATTATTAAAACAATTATAATTTTTTTTTATATTTATATTTATTTACTTCTTCTATATTATTTCAGTTATAATATATATATATATATATATATATATATATATGATAATAATTTCGTCCACAAATTTTAGTCTGCAGCCAGACAAAAAAAGTTTAAAGAGCTACATTTTTAGTCCCGCAACTTTGTACAACGTATTCTGCTTGTATAGTTTGAATTCTACCTTTCGCGTGTCTTGCTTTTGGACGAATATCTTCTACATTTAATTTTAAAAACCTCATCAATTTCCACTTTATGAACCCTCCTCGTAATACTTTCGTATGAAATTATTGAAAGCATGAAAATATTTGTTGATCATTTAATTTGAATTCCAACCTGTTGCTCATAGCGCAAAAACCTATTCATTTTGCATCGAGTATTGACTTCGTTACAATTGATGTTGTGTGTTAAAGTGATTCCTAATATTTATGCTGTTTAATCCAAAAACTCCGAAATGTTTAACTGCACTTATTGTGTACCATTTTATTTTCAATGTCTAGGCGTTCTCAGTCAAACATGATTTAATAAAGTTTTTTAAATATTTTTATCCATCTTATGTAGAAAATCTTATATATCCACGAACTTTAATAGTATAAACAACTACTATAAAACAAAAAAAAACTATACTCAAACAGAACTATAATGCCTACATCCTCTGCATGTTTACTTTGAAGTGTATATTTCTTTCCTCTTGTTTTCCAATGTAAATAAATTAAAACAATGCCTTTGTTCCTATAGTCCTCTTTAGAATAATGAGGCCAAACTCTTTAGTTAAAAAACCTCTCTAATCTTTGTCTATAGTTATTCCTTGTTATTGTTTTCTCTCTTTTACGAGTATTCTTGTCTTGTTTTTTGCTTATAAATCCAGTAAAGGAATCCGACTTCCATCATTGATTTTCTCTTTTAACACCCACCATGATTTTCATCTCATCCATTCCAGAGGGGTCCGGACCTCCTCTGGCATTACAAAATATTGTTACTTGTTCCAATCTGTAAACGAAAATTGTGTAAACCTATTTGAATTTTATTTTATAAATAATATACCTAGGGAGGACCCCCTTACATCCACTGTTGGGGTCGGTTTCTTTAAAGTACATCCTTGGATGGATCTCCCTCTTCCCCCTCCCTCCGAAACGATATCCTGTCTACGCTACTGCTCCCCACTGTTCTTAAATTTCATTACAAAGGATATTTTTTAGCTGTTTGTTTAGTGCTATCCAGATAATTATAATTTCAATAAAAATTTCCAAGTCCTTACCAAATCTATAAATTAAAAAAATTAAATAAAAGAATAGATGTTCAGCTCCTTATAATTGGTCTACATCATAACTAAATATTGTTTTCAAAAAATATAACATTCCCATTCCTATCGACTAAATTATACGTTATCAATTGGCTAAATCAGTATATGTATTTTTAGCGTCAATGATGCTGCCATCTGTAAGACAAGAAAGAACAAAAAAAGGGGGGAAGGTACCGCAGTGGAAAAGGTTTTTTTTTAATCCATTAGACATATTTTTTAATCCATTATCTTCTCTTAAAACTCCACGCTACCTCACATGTACTATCTCCCTTCTTCTTAGAGATGTCTTCAATTCGACCTGTCTTGGCAGGAGTACCACAAGGATCAATACTGACTTCATTATGCATTATATATGCACATGGCATACCGACCAATTTCAAGATATTGACTGCTGTACTTATGACTATTGCATGATAACGATACAAAACTTCTAACAGTACACGAAAATTGTGTATACATATTTGAATTTTATTTTAAAAATAACTGGCTTTATAAAATCACTTTTTGCATTTACCCACTTGATACTCACTTTGGAAAATACGGTTAAATCAAGATCGCAGTATAAAGCGTTCACACTTCAACGAGATATGTGTACACCAGTTCATATCGATATATTCCTCAAACGGATAGAGTGCGTTCTTGGACTATCATTCGACCGATGGATGACCTGGGGCCCACATTTCGAAATGAAAAGAAAGGCTCTAAACAGCAACCGAAATCACTTCTCTTTTTCCAAATCCTGGAAACTCCAATCTTTTTAATTCAAAATTTTAACACTAATAACAGAAGCTCATTTGTAAGTAAACAACAAAACTCTACACATCGACTTACAACAACGAACTATCGACTAATATATAAGTGTTTTTTATTTCCATTTTCATAATAATCTTCACAGATTAATGAATGATATGGCTACGACTAACTTACCCATATGGAGACGACTAAAAAGGAGCTGGATGAGAGACCTCCTTTCCTGAATTAAGGGACAAATCCAAGACCAGAAAGAGGTGCTGCTGGGTAATATCCTTCTCCATGCCTAATATGCCATTCATCTCTTTCTATCATCATATTTCCTGATTGTCCTCGCATCTGTGATAGTTGTGAATAAAGAGATGAGATTTAAAAAAAAGTAATAGACAAATTATTACGAGAATCAACAAAAAATAAGAATTATTAACGATATGGTTACGGCTGACACGAGCGGTAGAATAAGGCTAAAAAGAAGCTGGATGAGAGATCTCCTTTCCTGAATTAAAGGACTAATCCAAGACCTGGAAGAATACCTCTGCTGTGTACCACCATGCCATGTATATCTATAATACCCATAACATTTACTTATTGTCACACTTCGGGTAGACAGGTGCGAATAAATAGTAAAATAAAAAAAAATTATAAAATTGAACTAGAATTGAATAAATATATAAAAAAGGCTACCTTAATGATGTTTGCATGCATGCGGAAGCAGTATTAAGAAACTCCAGGTCATATTAATATGTTTGTACTCTCCTGAATATCTATCTAGGATTGCCAGGTATGAACTTCTACGCACTACTGAAACAGCTACTGTATAGCAATATTAAAATTTGAAATATGGGCAAGAAGTGGCTAGAAATAGACGGGCATCGATTGGGGTCGGAAGCCCTCCATTCCTTCATTGTCCAGACGAACAAAGGTTTTACGGATTATTGCTTGGGGACAATGAACCACCGCCTCTCATTCCAGTCAGATTGCTCTTTCATATGATGGCAGCTAGTGGTTTATTTGAGGTCCGCGATATTACACTTGGCTACCTGTTACCATCAGGCATGCATTAGAAGCTTCTCTTCGTATCTGAATAAGTTCATACTACCTACGTATGCACGTTTCGTTATTCATCTTAAAATCATTTTTACTCAAATGGTTGATCCACGAGTAGACATTGTGCAATGCCTTGGTCTGACATTTGACGGAAGAATGTCATGGGCCGCGCACATCAAGAACAAAAGAAAGTCTCTATACCTAAAGGTAGGATTCCCCTGGAACTGCCCACCCTAGTGACTGCCAACCGTTACTGCTTGTGTATTTCGTTAAGACTGCTCACTGTTGCGGCCAACTCTTCTCGCACTGAACGTCACAGTTTAAAATGTTAGGCTTATTATAATTATATTATAATTATAATTATTATTATTATAATAATAGGTATTATAATATAATTTCAATAATAAGGCTATATATGTCTTCATGACGTATCCAACAATTTTAACAAAACCTAGAAATCCTACACATGCCTCACAGACTTTACATCACCTAACAAAATTTCGTGATTGGTGCAAACTTAGGAAAATTCGACTTAGCCAAGGCAAATCCCAACATATTACTTTTACTCTTCTACAAGAACCTATCCTCCAATGTACCTCGACAATATTCTAATTCCGCAGACAGACAAAATTCGATACTTAAGCCTGAAATTTGACAGAAGAATGACATATGACCCGCACATCAAGAACTAACAAAAAACGCTAAACCAAAGACTAAAACTATTATACTCACTTCTTTCAAGACGTTCAAAATTGGAACTTAGACAGAAATTGAACACTTACACTTACTCAAGCCCATCTGGATCTACGCTTCAGAGATACGCGGGGCAGCCAAAATGATACAGATGCGTAAACTTCAAATTTTTCAGTCAAAAACTTTTAGGACTATAACCAAAGCCCCATGGTACATTATCAACATTACTTTACATACAGGCCTTACTTATCCTTAATTTATGAAATTGTGATCTTCACATAAAATGTGTATATGTATAGAACAACTAAAAATAGTATACCTAAGTGCTTTTGTTATTATTATGAAAGTTTTTGACTGAAAAACTTGAAGTATGTTAATGTGAGTCTTTTTAGCTATATCTTCTATTTTTGATACGTACTTCCATATATGCTTCATTATTTTATTTGCACCTTCTTAAGTACAGACATCAAGTAAATTTACTAATTAAAAAATCACTAATGTGGCATGATAAGAATGAGAGCATAATACAGCTGCGCCCCTTATCTTGATCTACGGTTTATAGTAAAGACAGGGGATTCCTCATCCAGCTCTTTTTCTGGTTTTTACGGGAGTTGTGTCCTTGTGTCATGAAACTGTTTGTAGTGGGTCCTTGTGTGCTCGTTCGCTGTTGCCATGCGAATCCCTGTATGTAAAACAATTTGTCGCTAATTTAGTATTATTACGTAGCTTTGGTTAAAGTGCTATAAGTCTGGTCTAAAAAATTTAAAGTTTAATTATGATGGTTTTTATGGCTATCCCGTACATCCGTGAAGTGTATCCAAAAGGCCTGAGTAAGTAAAGTGTATGTGTTGAATTTTTGTCTAAGTTTCAATTAATAGTGTCTTCAATCAAGAAGTGAGTATAATAGTCACTGTCTTTGGTTTATAGTTTTTCTTTTTTCCCCACTTCATTCTTCTATAAAATGTCAGCCCGATGTGTCTGTCTCTATCTCATCATCATTTAATCATTTAAGAAAAACGAAAAAAAATTGTGTGATTTTAATAAAATTCGCTGGTTGTGAGTGTTTAACATCCATTACGTTAGTTACAATGATTTAGATTATCAGGTGACAGTCCATAATTCTGGAATCGGGTCATAGGTAATCTTAAGGGTGAGTCACAGTTGCTATTCCACGAAGACGTGCCTTCTTCAATTTTATAAATGGCCCATAAAAGGAAAAATATACCATCACTAAAAATCGGATCGGTGATGATAAATTCTGTACTGAAAATGTATTTAACTGGTTCATGATGAGTTCTAAGCATGACTCCAGCTCCATAGGCATACTGTTTAATATTATTAACTCCAAAAATATTAACCACAGCTTCTTTATTATTGATATATCGATATATCATAATTATGGATGATTTTTAAAGAATTAAAAGAAACCTCTATGTTTGATCTTTATTAATTGGATTGCTCAATTTTTATATAGTATTTGCACTACAATAGTATATTACATAAATATTTTAAATAAATAATTAATATTTTTAAAACGAATATATTTTTTAGATTATCAGGTATATCTTCCTTAAAATTGTATTATTCATTCTCACATCAGGACCAACGTTTCGTAGTCGTTACCACATCCTCAGGGTCCAATAACAAAAAAATCAATTATATATATATATATATATATAAAATTGATTTGACTCAATAACATACATCAAATAGTAATTGAAATTTTAACCTTGCAGTTGTACTTTATCATTCTAGGCTCCATACACTACATGGCAACAAATATATTTAAAGAAAAAATAAATAAATAAGTTAAAATTACTTGGAGATTAGAATAGTTCTGGAAATATTATTTGTTCATAAGTTTTTATGCAACAATATTTTTAAGAACCAAAATTTCAACACTAATATAAAGAATTTAATAATTCGATCCTGTAATAACCTAATCAAGCAATCCTCAGTTATGTTGACAGGTTTGAATAATTTATTCTTAATTGGTATTCCTAGAATTGTTTTTTTTTCTTTTTCTTTTTTCGAATTGGTATGGTCTAAACAATGAATTACGGATTATTTCTGTACATATTTATTTTCATATATTCGCATATAATAACAATGAAAATCCTAATGTTTCATATCCATGTTAAAATTATATTTCGAAGGAATATTTTCTTAAGATCAAATAAAATTAGATCAAAAATATTCCCAACAAACTCATAAAATCTCATTAAATGGAATTTATTATGGACCAAGATCCAAAAAAGAATAATAAAAACCCTCTATAGTTAATAAAATTTCCTTAATGAAAAGCACTAACTAATGAATGATTACAATCGAACAACTGTTGCTGACAGAAAAGCCACAATTTAACCAGCATCTGTAATAGACCCCCAAGGGCTAAAATTAAATCCGTATTTCCTGTTCCAGTTCAAACGAAAGCCACAACTCCTCCAGAGAGAAGGGTTATGGCTTCCAGTTTTTTTGTTCCAGACTCCAGACTCTCTCCCAACCATAGGAACCGCAAACTGGCCATCTCCCTCCCCTTTCCCCTTCCCCCCTGCAAAGGCAATTCTCAAGTCTTCTTTCTAATTAATGCAATTTCGTATAAAATGTAAAAGAGCTCCTTAGTTACGAGGCTCTTTAGCAGACTTAGTAATTTCGACCCTTTTAGATATTCCTTGCTCTAATGCTTGAAAACCCCTTCTTCTGGAGATGGTAATAATCACCACCTAAAGTGTCATTCCATTTCTAAGTACACTCATTTAAAATTGTGCATTGTTAATTAAAAAATTTATATGGGGCTAACCTCGACTGCAAAATAATTATAATTATTTATTTATAATGGTGAAAGTATTGTTGACAGAGGAAAATATATGTTGGAGATGCTTGGTTGAGGGTGCGTTCAATGAATAAACACACAAATAAGAAAAACATGTTATGTGTGCCGACGTTTCGGCCTAAGTTTTAGGCCATCATTAGGGCTAAGAAAAACAAGATAATAATAGATGTAACAACAGTGACAATACCAGTAATAGTAAAAAAAGTTAACAAACAGTAAGATTAAACAATACGATGAAAAAAAAAAGTATAAAGAAAAATATGCTGATCATAATGTGAATAATAAGAAATAAAGAAAATATGTTAATAGATAATGAAAATAAGGATATTTAAAATATTGTGAAAATATAGAAAGAAAGATGACATTCATATCATATCATGGGATATATCAGAAGAGATATATCATATTTTTATTTCTTATCATTCACACCATGATTAGCATATTTTTCTTTATACTTTTTCTTTAATTCAAATTAGTTTTCTGAGCAAGGGGCCTCAGTAGAAAGTTTTGGAGAAGTTCTGAAAATTTTCTGATTTATGTTTTTAGAGGTGCTAATTACGAAGTTCAATTTTTTTATTTACCTCAATTTTTTCAAGAAATATAAAAATAAAGCTCAAAAAACTAATTTAGATATTCAACCTCATAACTTCGACTCGTGCTCGCATCAAAACGGAGCAGCCAAACAAAAAAATCATTATAATCAGAATTTTAGGTAATTTAGTCTTCTTTAATTCATTATAAAATGAGTATTAGAATTTGTTCTAATACATGCTTTTAAGTTATAAGAAAAAATTCAAAAGAAAAAAAATGTTTATACTCTTGTTTTTAATCTCTTGAATTTACTCATGTTAAATATATTATAGGTTGATGTTGCTTAAAGAAATGAATGGTTTTCATGGAATGTAATGAAAAATGATTTTTTGATTTTTTTTTTAAATCATCTGGAAAAAATTTAGGTAGCAAAGTTCAAATTCGTTATCATCTCCCCGAAAAACATAAATAAGCAAATTTTCACAACTTCTCCAGATGAAAGTACCAAGGGCCTAGACTATCTGAGGTCACTATGTAAAGTAATATTGCTGAAGTACCATGGAACTTAGGTTTTTGTCCTAAAAGTGATTAGCTGAAAACTTTGAAATTTAATTGTGTAGGTATTTCTCAATTTGCACTAGGAGAACGGACACCCAGCATTTTCATGAGGCTCTCCGCTAAAACAACATTTAAAAGCTTTTGCTCACGGCTTTTTAAAGCACACCTCTGCTATAATTGAGAATATGAGAGCAAAAGTGGCCTAGCCCACAAAATCATAAAAACTCCAATATTGTTCTTTTTTTTGTTCATACAGTTTTTGTTCATACTCTATAGGTGAATATCTTTACGAACCTATTTTTCAAATATACCTGTAGATATAAGCTCTTTGCCTATCCAAATATTTTTTTTTTATCAGTCGAAATGAAATGAAAAAGTGTCCTAACCTAAATGTGGCTTAGGCCACTTTTCCTCTCATTGCCTTAATACATTATATCGACAGTTTAGCGCACGTATAAAGTACTAAGAAAACTGTCTCTTCAGTATGCTCACCAGTCCTCTACCAGAAAAAGCCGGACATAACAAGGTAATCGCCCATCATATAAAAAAGAATTATTTCTTGTTTAATAACATTGTTATTTTTTATTGTATATTTTACTATGAATATGTACATGTGTTATCTTTTCTTATAATAAAGCAATAGTATAGATATTATATTTACTGAGCTGTGCTAAAAATAATTCATTGAAACAACTTTAGATGTCCCTGTTTGTCATATCGTTACCAACACCTCAGAGCTGTACCGTTCTCAGTTCATCTCTGTCTACTATTTTAGTGCTACACATGGTTTATCAGTTCACTTCTTCCTGACAAGTCAGGCGGCTTATACCCTCCATCTATGTCTTCCTATGTGCAGTGTCAGAGGGTAATACCTCTTCCATACACAAAGTCTAGGGATGAATACCCTCCGTTTATGGGTGACATTCCTGCGATGTTCTTAGGCTAACAGCTGATCGAACATGGTTCGTTTGTTGCTCCTTCGACACGTCGATCATCCTGTCTCAGTCTCTCATCCTGTTCTGTAACTCTTATCGTATTTTGAATACGCATTGTTTGATGCCTTACGATCCCTCCTATCACCTATTACCCTTACCGCTGACATTGGTGACGACATTTAACAATACTTCGATATAGTATACCTGTAAATCTTCTTAGTTCCAATTTTATTAAAATAAAGGTTTTGAATCTCTATAGGAAAACAAGAGGTGCCTGATCAAATGTAGTACATCATTTTTACGCTATCACTTGTATACGATGAGCTTTCATAACCTATCAGTTTAGAATGCTTCAGGTATTTGAGGGTTGGCTGATATTTGAGATGTTAGGGGTCCAAATATTAAAATTTCTGGCATTAGAAATTCTGAATTGGCCTTAATTCACTCCGGATGTGCGATAGTATTAAAAACAATTTTATTTTTTAAATACGTAATGCACAATTTCACGATGTAGTGTAATCATACTAAAGTACAATACTAATACTTTTGCGCCACAAAAATTAAAAATATTTGTCTTAGGCCTGCGAAAAAAACTTTATAAATTTTAAATTGTTTCCATCAAATTGAGCCCTTGTTATCATCAATCAAGTATCCCTGAAATTGTAATTTCATACTTTAAGCAAGTAGGACACTGTCGCTGGTTGGAAACTTGGAAAGAGGAACTACGACTAAACTAATTGGGCAGACTGGAATATAATCAAAAATAGTCCAGATTATGGCCTGCCTTAAACTTAAACTTACACTCAAATTTAATATATAAAACTATCAACTATTACTCAAACTATTAACTATAAATATACAAATATTGCAATAAAGTAAATTTATTTACTCTCTGCTTCCATCTTCTTCTAGTTATTTAAGAATTTATTCAGCTTATAGCAATTTATTCCGAAATGTATATACAAATCATGCGATAAATATGATAGATGCATTTATTTCATTTTCTTATGATTGATTAGTTATAAATTTAATAAGTTTAACAAAAAAAAATTAAGTTAATAAATTTAAAATATTAAATTTAAGTGGAAAGAGCATAGATATTAAAATTGAAGCAACCTGTTAGAATGTATATTCTCATTCGACTATGGTAAGTTATTTAGCAATCAAAATATGATTTTTTTTATTTATAAATTAAAATAAATTTATTGCTTATGAGCAATCTAGTCTACAAATTCGAAAACTCTACTATTGATTATCAGAAACCAAATTTTGCATAGAATATTAACATGATTTTTTTAAAAATAATTATAAAATTTATAATATAATTTATTAATTTCAGGCCAAGGAACTACCCGCTAAAGACATGAGTGGTACCTCTGATCCATACGTTCGAGTCACCCTCCTTCCCGACAAGAAACACAGGCTGGAAACAAAAATAAAGAGGAGAACGCTGAATCCAAGATGGAACGAAACATTCTACTTTGAAGGTATTTTCTAGATCCTAAAACAAATATGTAATTATCATCAATTCGTGTATAACATTTGATGTGGACAACACTTGGCTTCCTTGTACCCCTATTATCCTATAAATCGGTCATAAATTCATCATAAAGTCATCCTGAGTTTGGTTACTAGTTTCCGAAGATAGTAGTATCTCAAAAACAAAACTCGGCATCGCGAAGTTCATCTATTGATACACACACACACAAGCTCTTGCTTATGGAGGTCTTATTCCGTTATTATGCGTCGTTTTCTATCAGTTGGTAACAAGTTCCCAAGAGATGTCTTCGTGTTCCTTGACAGCAGTTGAACTGTCTATGTCACTAGATAAGCATTGCAAATTGGCGGTTTCAATATTTTAAGCGGATGAACCCGCCTTAGCTTATATCTTATTCTCCTGCTGCAGATTTCTTCAGTTCACAAATGGGGAAGAAACAAAGTATTTTACACTAAACTTTAACACTTAAAACAAGAAATAATTGTTTAATTAGAGTGGAACCTTTAACACCAAATCATATGATTTATGTATCAAATGTCGATATACCTTTTGATGTAAATTTATTATGACCTTCAAGTAAAGTACCACTTCCGGTTTGCCAATTTTAACCAAAATGTATTACATTATTTACATTAGTACGTAATTCTTAAATACAAAATTTGAGAAGTATTGCATTATATTTTAAGTTAATGTTTGATGAAAATCAATAATGAACTTCAAGTAAAGTACCACTTCCGATTATCATGCACTGACCAAAAAAGGAGGTTCACAACTAGATTTTACGATAATCCTAAATACAAAATTTTAACTTTTTATGGCTAACCGTTTTTTGTACAGGCCCTGTGCCAACTTGCGTACGTGCCGTTGTCATGGCAACTTCATATCTATGGTAGCAAGTTGAAACTGTATACAAAAACTTTTTAATAAGTGGGAAATTATATATTCTTTCCCATGCTTAATCCTAAAGGGCACTGCTAAATATGAATACTGTAGAAAATCTTATAGCTGAGTCTGATTGCTTTGCTGTTAAACTGAAGGGATATTTTCCAGTTGGGCAAGCTAATTACTTATTAAGTATAAACTGTTATTTTAATATAGTCATTATAAACTATGTAGCTTCGCCAAACATGAGTTTTAAATAAACTTTTTTGGTAATATAATATTGTTTATACTAATAAACATGTTTCTCAAATATCGCTTATACTTGGAATGTATTAGGGATTGGGAGAAGGATAGATATCTAACGCGATAGTTCTCGCTCGGGTATATTAGTCTTTATATATAATACGGTATTAAAGATCTCTTTTCTGGCTCTCAGGAGCGATGGATTTTGACGAATGAGGAATCTAAAGAAAGGGAATTTCACGGAGAAGTGGTGAATCCCAATTTGAATTCTCAAATTCTTACTAGGGCTTAAATAAAAGTGATGGAAAAACTGGTCGCGTTTTAAAGATTTTGATGCGGGCATAAAGATGTTATACCTTCCATGGGAATGTTTTGGTCCAGTGTTTTAAAGCCATCAAACCTACGGTTTTTAAAAAACGCATGATATAGGACAACAAGGGCCCTATGCCATCTTTGTGTCGCTAATGTAATGACGGCTTCACATCTAGAGCAAGCTGGCTATATACAAAAACATTTTTTTAATAAGTTTTAAATTATAGAGTGAAAACGTCCTTTGATAAATACTCCAGATCAAACATTTTGCTTTTTTTTTGGCCATTATTCATGCTTTCAATTAATAATGTATTTTATGATAGTATTAATGGAAGTTTGATGGTTCTAAAAATAAGTTGAAATCCATGTTTTCAAGCTTTTTTAAATTTCTGATAATACTGTGCTTGGAAAAGTAATATTTTAATTAAGATTATAATGAAACAAGAAAAGCTTACTCCATGGTAAAGTGTAGATTTTATTTATTTACTAATAGGTTAGTTAACATTTAAATAAATAATTAAGTCTCTGTGAGTACAAACATAACTGAATGTTAAAAATTAAAGTTTTGCTGAGCCTCTAATGTATTATAATCTGATGCAACCTTATGGGTTGTGCGAAATATTCTCAAGGGTCCAGCTAGTTTTATATAATAATTTTATTATCAATGTTGAGCAAACAGTAATTAAATTTTTTATTAAAGAAAATTAATAATAATTTACATTCTTATCAAGTAACGAGTCCAATTAAAATAATCAAATTGGTCCATTTAAAAACATATCCGAATATTAATTGAATAATCATATTTCAAAATTGAAACTTTGTTGTTTATTGTTATGAGAAGTTTTAATTCCTTGCTACTCCTAATAGTTTCCTCTGGGGCCAATCCATTACCAGAAATGATGAAGGGAAATAATTTTCCTTCTTTTAGGCGCTAGAGTTTCTTCAGTTCACGCAAGTCTTTTGATATTTTCTCTTCTCTGATATAGCTTTGTGTATATTTTCATCCTTTGAGTCTTCTGTTTCAGTAATTGTAGCCATCTTTTCCTTATTTTTTTTTTAATTTCGGGAGCTATATATTTCTATAATAAATACTGGCTACTTTATGGAGCAGAATAATAGTTTATGGATCTTAGCCGTAATAAGGTCATAGAGACGTCAGAATTACTAAAACTATTAAGCAAATTAATATATTTTTTTAAATTCTAAACATTCCCTCTAATAGATAAATTGTTAATAACGTTAATGAAACACAGTATAGACTAATAATAAGAACCGACTGTAGGAACATTAGAAAAATCGATAAAGAAAATTGGAGGATAAATCAAATTTATAATTGTCCCCCTCTGAATATATGCAAAGCTATACTTATCGCACGGCAGCTCCTGAAACTGTGTTAAATTATAAGGTAACTGACCCATTATTAAAGCGTGTATTGTTATGTGAACAGGTTGGCTTAAAAATTGGAATCATTTTACACGAGAAAAAATAAGCTGTTATGTCTTTTTACCTTTGCATTTATCTCAGTTCATTCTTAAAAATATTTTCAATTAAATTGTTATAGTTTTATTTCTCTATCCACTCATTTAAGTATATTAATAACATCGAAAAAAAAAAATCAATATTATATTTAATTTTTCATAGTTTGTTCACTTTCATTTAGATTTTAACTACGTTTTCGAGAAATTTACTTGTAATCTGATATCTGTTGCACTAAAAACAAAATATTCATTTTTAAATGAGTTTATCATTGTAATAAACCCCTTAAGTGTGTCCATCGTTAAACCCTCACAACCGTTAAGTATTGCGGGTACTGTATAGCCTACCCCGTTCTATTTCTATGTTCTATTAATAGAAAATTTATTTATTTTTATTTTTTTTTTATTATTTTTTTTTCATATTCCCTAATTACGCTTCTGAACATTGTATGATCAGTAGATTCGCCTTTTTCTACATATATGCATTTTAAAGAGGTCTATTAAACATCTTCAATTTTTATTAATGTATCATAATTTCTAATTATTACTAGGGTGTTGGGGCTTACCTTTCATTTTGGGTCGATCTTATCATCATAACTAATTTTTTTGGTTCAAAATAATTGTTACCAACGCTAGGGTACTCTATCCAGAAGGTACGAGCTCTCTGAAGATGGGGTTTGTTATTTGTAATAAAGATTCGAAATTTTTTTTATTTCTCTCGGTTAGGAACTACGCAATTCTTGGCACTTTCAATTCCTCATGAAGCCTCGATGTCGAAAATTTATTAACATCTGATATTGAATATAGAGAACATCTGTAGACAACTTTATTGTGGGAAGGGACGTTAATAAATATGGCTAAATAAATAAATTTGGGATAAATAATTAAATATTATTTTTTGTATGTTTTCCCAGTGATTAAAACCGCCCTAAGTATTGATTGACCAATAGCACTAGTCTTACATAAATGAGTACATAATTAAATAATATTTAAAAAAAAGTAGAGCAAATATATCAAAAATGTAACTACAAAGAATTTTGAGATTTATTCCAAAATACTACAAATCTATTTACATAAAATTGAGAATTCCAAATATAGAATAGGAAAAACATTTACTGAAGTGAAACTGTTTTTTTTTTCTTTCTTTTTTATTTTATTTATTTTTTTTTTTTTGTAAACATTTCCAGGATAATGAATTGGACATCACTTAACTTAGATTGCAAATGCACTTTTTGATATTTTTAACTTATCTCTGGTTACAGAATAATCAGAAATATAAATATAATTTATTTGAAGTTACAATTTTTTCATTATATTTACATAGTAGCATATACACCTACATAATAAAATAATATTTAATTGTATGCTAGTATGCAATCTGTCTAAATAAAAATACTTTTCAAAAATACTGACGTCTTTTCTTTTGAATATTATATTTATTCATAAATAATATTTTGGTTAACCCATACGTAAAGTTTGTGGAAAAAATTGAATAAAAAGAACAATCGACAACGTTCTATTCAAGCATTTCGCCATTACCAACTATTTTCCTTTATTATTTGAATTTGCACTTTAATAATTTTCCTTGAGGGAAATTTCCATACTTAGAACTTGAGAATTAGAACTCATATTGAGGAAAATAATTTTTCCAACGATCTGACTTCGTATGTCCTATGACCAAGTAATAGAAACGGATTGGAAATCCACATTTGGTTCTATAGATACTTGTCCATTTTTAATAAGTAGAAGGAAGCGGAATAGTAGTTCCAGGAAGATAATTGTGTGCTGGAGAAGCCCATTTCTTGCTCACTAAGTCCATTTCTGTATCGGAATAACCATACTGGAATATGTTAAGCTCCTCTTTTGGGGACTTGCTAAATATTAATTCGAGCGGAATTATGTACTGTCACTTTTTCAGTCTTGAGTGGGTCTTTTACAACAACCGTTTCCGGGTTTCATCTTGCTCTTAATGAAGCAAAGTTCAAAAGGCTGAATTTTGAATGGTTTAGTTAAATGGCCGCATAGAAAGCATTTCTTCGAAGTCAAAAGGGGTTTCTTCAAAAGAAGAGGTAATTTCCCAAATTAAAAATTAATTAAAATATAAAAGCTTTAATTGACGTCGAATGCTTTTAATTTTTGTGCGAGTAAAATTTTCCTTATTTTGTTTTGCAAGAATTTTTTTTTTAAATATTGAGAAATATTAAAAATGTTTTGAACTCCAATCATAACCAGGTAAATGTCTACTTTCTTTTCCCATGCCAGTAATATCATAACTTTCTTATTACTTCTATCTGATTTGCTTATTTTCACTGGCTATGACAGGTTCGAATGAAGAATTGAAGATAAAAAAAAAAATGTTTTGGTAATTATCGCTGAATAAATAAATAGCATATCAAAATTGATCGAATTTTCAAATTTAGATGCATTTCAACCTCCAGAATTTTTTCACGTCATGCATTTGATTCTCTAAATAGGATTCGTGAAAATATCCACCATGTTGTAACGTTTATTATGACTGTATATTTCACTTCTGTCTAACTTTCGGTTCTGAAGGTTTGAAAAAAAATTTGCTGAGTCATTTAAGTACATTTTTGTAGTTGAGGAAACCATTAGGCTCAAAAATGAAATGCTTTTTTTTATTTTTTTTTATCGTAAATAAACCTTAGGTCTTTTCTGAAAAAATTACTTTTCTGCATGTTTAGAACATCAATCTCATTATTTGGAACGTTTTGTGAAACTAAAGGAGCACTAGGACAGGAGAAAAAAATTCTAAAGTTTAAAAAAAAAATGTTATTGTGGAGGCCGTAAAAAATTTATTTGATTTTTTTTTAAATACTACCCAACAGAATACTACTCATGAGAAATGAGACGGGACCAACAGTATGTCTTTTTCTCTTATAGTTCCTGAGAAAAAAGTACATAAAAAACTGTATTTTCGCACCCTCCGATGCATAGAGATCCCCTTAACAAATTCTGTTAGTTTTTGAGTTAGTACATAGTACATAGTACAGCGGGAATGTACTCAGTCCAAACCCAGGAGAGTTAAAAAAAAACAACGTGTAGTACTCCCCCTCCCCCATAATATAAATACTCGTATAATCTTAATAATAGTAATGTCTGTAATAATTCAAATTTGTTAAGGTTATTTGGAAGTTTCCCAATAATCTACTACCCCAATAATATTAAGCAAGCTATTATATCTTGGTTATACACAGAAGCTATGTGCCCTTTGAACTATTAAATTAGGCTATGCATAACATTATCGGAACCATCGGTCGCCTACTAATGCCACGTCTTTGGCCTTATGATGATTATTCATCGATTACGGTTCAACTTATCTCTTATCTAGCAATGGCTTTAGGAGCTTCCTCGATATCTCACGCGCCGTTCATCCATTGAGTATGCTATCAAAGTGCAGTTGCCATAACCACGGATGCATCGTTAAAATACAATTAGAGTGAAGTGAACCGAGCATATCTGTTCCCTCCATTCCATAGAGATTAGAACAATATGAATGATATTAGGGGGAAAAAAAGGAGCTATCTATGATATTCATTTTACTCTTGAGCCCACATATTTTAATTGGTCCTGTAACGTAGTTACGTTGTGCAACATACTATAACCACTACTCCCCACGATCCTAGACTAAATAGTATTATTTTAGACTCTTATCCGTTAATAGGAAAAGAGGTGGTAATATGATCAAGACTGACAGTGCTAAGAGAGCTTGATGGCCTAGCACGTTGGGGTGAGGGTCCCAGAGTGTCCGGTTCGATTCCCGTCTGGGTTAGTTAATATTTATTTCACGGTGGTCCCGAGAAATGAATCTCGACACTCCCACCCTTGTTAGTATGCGGCGTCTGAAGATACCCGCCTGTGGTTGGCAAAAAGGACCAAAAGACCTACTTACCGGACTTTTAATTTTTTTAAAAATGTTATTGTTCTCTATGATAATTACTACTTTTATATAGTTATTAATACACTATTAATTAAAAATTTGCTCTCTTCCAACCAACAAATGAGCAAAATTCGATTTTATCAAAAAAATCAAATTGCTGTCCCTGACTTGAGGTGCGGGTAATATGGAACTCCTTATTTTTTTTTTTAATTTATTTGTTTTTTTGCAAGGAAAATCAAGATAGAATAATGGTTATAAACCAAAAATTAATTTTATTATATGATCCCTGCTTCATTTTTTGTTCTGCCCCTTTCTTCTCTTCCATCAGTGATAACCCTAGATTTCGATGTAGCAGCTCCCTTCACATCATCATTTGATGTAGTCTCTCTTCCTGTTTTTTTTTTTAATTTTATATCTTTAGAGTGATTCCTTGAAGCTGTTTTGGAGGTGAAGACAGTGGAACCCGGTTCCATATAACCAGTACCCATGGTGTTCCCATGTATCAAACATTGCCATCGTGGATTTGATATGTCCCCCAAAAAAATTAGGAGACATAAGATTATGGGAACACGTTAAAAAAAAAAATAGCAACGAGAAATCACCATTTTGTGAATTTATTTTTTGGCAAATATCATGGAAATTGATCTTCCTACCAAAGTAATCACTACAGACTACATTATATAGCATTCAACTAACTCTAATTTGAGTGGTAATTAACGTCTGTACGTCAAATAGTTCCCGAGATAAAGTTATTCGAATTAACCCATTTTTTTTTTCCAAAAAAAAAACAGAATACATAATTTTGTCGATTTATTTTGGGAAATATCATGTAAACTTGTTCTTCTTGCGATGATCATTATTAACTGCTTTATTGCACATATAACTAGCTCCAATATGAGTGGTAATAGACAACTGTAATTCTAAGATTTTTTTTTTTCTTCAAAAAAACACATTGTACAAGATTTTGATAATATACCATTGATTCATATTTTGATAAAACTTAGATATCTCAGGAACTATTAAACGTATAAATGTCTATTACAACTCAAATTGGAACTAGTTAAATGCACCACGTTGTATTATATAATGATTAACTTCATAAGAATAGCAGTTTCTATGTTTGCCAAAATAAATTCTTAAAATGGTGATTCTTCGTTTATATATATATATATATATATATATATATATATATATATATATATATATATATATATATACGTATATATGTATTTGTGTTTTAAAAAACTTTATTTTGAGAACCAGTTAACGCAAAGAGCTCTATTAGCAAATTAACTTAACTTTTTAAAAAGTATTTATAACGTTTTTCTCACGGTTGGTAGTTTTCAAGATATTATGCACTGTATGAAAAATGAACGAACATTTTAGGAGTTTTCTTGAATTTAATGAACTTACAACGGCATGGTCCTGAAATAGTTTAATATAAATTTTTCGAGGGCATTTACTGTACCTGTTCTATAGTCTAAGTAAAAATTGAATTATTTTCAAATTGTGGTAAAAAAAATAAATAAATAAAAAACATTCAAGCGAAAATTTTTAATGAATAAACTTTTTTTTATCTCTTGGTGTAAGAAACAAACAATTTAAATCCATCCATTGTAATTGGGTTTCTTTATTTTTCAATTTTTATGCATTAATGCATTGGTCTGGTTAGTTAAGTGATTATACTTTTTTCTATCATTGTATTTTGCAAGTTCCTCTGGTCAATTATTTTTCTACTAAAATAGCTGAGGAGAGAGGGATATGTTCTATGCATATATTTGGGATATATCGTTTTGAAAATTAAAAAAATAAATAAATACAATTTTTAAAAAATTTACTTGCTCAATTTATATTTATAAGTCAATTTTTTTCTAAGTTAAGTTTATGGTAAGGTAAATATATCAGTTTTGCATTTATTAGGACCATATTTAATGGTATATGAACATTATCATTTTTAAGTTACCATAATATAAATAAAACTCAGTCATCTTCAATTTATTTTCTCTTAACTTAAATTTAACCTCCATGTAGGTACATATATATTAATCAGATATAATTGTACCTAATGCAATTTAATTACATTTTTTTATTTCATTTTTATGCTGAGACGGTTTATTTATTCCAACGTTGAAACGCATAAAAGATGTTATTCTCGAAACTTCATTTTAAATACATGGAATATTCATGTTATAAATTAGCGAGATAAGCCCAGATCAACTATTATTCCAAAACAATGAGTATCATTACATAAATTATACTGTTCTCCATTTTGATAGCATTACTTCATAATTATATACTAAGGGGAGCCATTTAACTTCCCGTGACTACTGGGGAAGGAACACCGCCTTAATAACTTGATGAAGGAGCACAGTGCATCAATAAATCCTTATCAGCAATATGAGCTCATAATCTAATGGGCGATTTAGTAGCAAGTCTTTTTATATGCAAATTTTACTATCCATCCCGCCCATATTTCTTTGCACAAAGAGTAGAAGAGTTGAAAATAAATGCACACCGATCTCGTATGTGGACAAAGCCAAGACAATTTATGAACAGTTATTGTTATTTACAGTGATCTGTGTTCAATTTCTTGTGTATTCGTAGTGTATTATAAACCCAAGCAATTAGTTTTTCCAGGATGTCAAATAGCCGTCCGAAGGTTCGAGCCAAGCACGGTCTGCTTGGTGGAAAGAAAAATAGGTCCTCGTGAGCCTCCTGAACGGTCATAATCCGTGGATCTAGACCGATCTGTCATTGTCCTTGAACCGCAGTGTTTGAATGTACGTCGGTGGGAAGGACGCAGTCCTTTGGGACCGGTAATGGTGCTCTGGGTAGCCTGACGCTGCACCATGAAAACCATGGTTCGGGGCAACGTGAGGTTGGGTGATCCCCTCATATCTATCTGTGCTTCCGCAAGCAATATATGTCAGTAAGAAAACTACATCGCGTGGCCAAAGAACTTCATGGTCTAAAGTGCCAACCGAAAAAAATATATATATTATATATTGTTATGTCCCTTTATTTATTTTGTTTTAATATTATAATATAATAATTTTTATAGTTATTTAAAAATAAAATAAATAACTGCTAAAACTAATGAAAATAATTTTGTAGGCAATTAGTTTAAATGATTAACAGATCACTCAAGAACACAGTCACAATTTAGAACACATAAAAAATATACATTTAACTATGAAAATTGATAATTCTTTATTGTTTTCAAAATAAAAATTAATTTTAACTATATTTTATTTAATTAGTGTTTGATAAATTATTTGCCACTTTTATAATTTTGTTTTTATTGAAAACTAGTATTATTATACATATTAAATTAAATGTAATATAAATATACCAAAATACCAAATATAATTATATAAAAATACAGTTTGATTTTTAATTGCTTATTTTTGAATTTTTTGTGTGTTTTTAGAACTGAAGATGAATGTATAACATTCGAAAGTAGTTTTCAATAAAAACAAAATTATAAAAGTAGCAAATAATTTATCAATCCCTAATTACATAAAATATAGTCCGTTTTTAATTTAATTTTTTCTTCTTGTATAGCCTTCTTTTTAAATATCCACACTTGTATTTTATTCTTTAGTTTAAACGAAACTTGTCTTATATTGAAGATCCAATTTCAATTAAAGTTTATTTTTTAATATGTTGAGAAAAAGTTCTTTAAGATAGTTTTAAAGTGTTGTTAACTTTATTCTAATAACATTTCACTTTCATAAAAAAGATATCCTTTCGAAGTATAATCTAAATTCACTCTAATCCATTTTACCTTGTTACAAAATTTCCACCAACACATTATAAAATTTAGTTTTAATTAAATTGTATCTTCATCTACATATATAATATATTATAAATATATTTGTTGCCATGTAGTGTATGGAGCCTAGAATGATAAAGTACAATTGCCAGGTTAAAATTTTAATTAATATTAAATCAATAGTCAATATTTTTAATTTTATATATAAATATATATATATATATATATATATATATATATATATGTATACACATTTTAAAAAAATATTAATTATGCATAATATATATCTAATATTACATTTTTCTTGGTTTTAGGGTTTCCAATTCAAAAACTGCAAAGCCGAGTATTGCATCTTCACGTATTCGACTACGACAGGTTTTCAAGAGACGATTCCATTGGAGAAGTTTTCCTACCTCTTTGCCAGGTTAGTTTCTTTTTCAATTCTAATATTATACAGATCCTTAGCTATTGTGAATATTCATTATTTTTCAATCATTTTCCTCCTGATTTTCTCCTAAGGAATGTTTTTACTAAACCAAAAATTGTGCTTGAGCATTATTTTTTTTTGTTTCAATCTAAATCTGTACAAATCGAACTGCCATGTGACGAACATATAGGCAATGTCAGTTGCAGCAATTTTCTAAATGATTAAAAATTATTAATTAGGTATAATATTATTAATTAATAATAAGTACTTAATAATAGTATTGATTAATGTATTTATTAATTAAGCTATGTTTGTCATGTAACGTGCCATGAAAACGTAAGTATAGAGTAGGTATTTCTTGATTTACTGATTGGTCGATACATGGCCAATATATTGTTATGTGTTGTGCTAATTATTCCATAAATTATTATTTTTTTATGTTAAGTTAATAAAAAATGATTATAGCTGAAGCGATGGAAATAATACAAACTGCATAGTTCTCACTAAATATGCATATGAGGATTGAAATTTTATACAATATTCAAAATGGTTATACTTCAGCACTGGAACGGCAATCGATTATGATCAAGTAATCACCCTCTTTCTTGGATTATAAATATGGTTATAATCGTAATCATAATCATGATTATGATTTTACTCTGGTATAGAGTATAAACCTGAGCATTTTACTAGGTGAAAATATGTTTCTGTGAGAAAAATAAAAATATGAATTTTGTCCATAGTTCCAGCAGTCTCCCCTTCCCAATATAAATATTTTATAATCTTCCATTTTCTTAAAATATTGATTTGATAAATTACTTTGGAATAAATAAGTTCACCGATATATTACCAGTATATTTTTGAATCGTGCCAGTATGAAAAACCTGGGTATTATATCCAAAAATCTATTGTTCCACATCCACGCGCCATTAAGCACTAACTTAAGAAGGGAATGGATGTTAGGGATGAGAAGGAAGGCTTAGGGAAATTTTTCCTTGCCAGTATCCAGGTGCAGCTAATCCAAAGGATATAGCTGTCTTTTAAAAAGATCCCCAACCCCATTTGGACAGCCTTCCGTTTCTTTAGTGGTCTCCATAACGCTCCACTCTCTTATTTAGAATATTATTGGGCATAATGACAAGCGAGTTTTGGTAATGTTAATTAGAGATGTAATAGACACTCTTTGGTCTTCCATGATGCTAATTAACTTCGAATCTGGTATTAATAGTCCAGCCAATGAATGCCCAAATGGGGGGGTGTAGATTGAAATGACTGGGCGGCCAAAATTGACTTTAGGGTTTTTGTTTGGACTACTTAAGAGGTAAACATACTAAAAGGTTAGGAATTTAGGAGCAGAGGCAAATGTCAAGAGTGGGGAGAAGGTCATGTTTTTCGGTTTTTCGTTCCTATCTCGAAAACGGTTGGTCCGACCTTAAAACATTTCATTTAAAAAATTGAAGAGCTTTAAATTTTCTACAAGAATGTTCCAATTAATTTTATTCGTTTCTGTTATAGTTACAGAAATGTGCATTCTTCAAAGTAACCAGCGGTAAAAACGATAAAAGGAAAAGTCTGGTCTAGTATAGTATAGTCAAAACTTTTTTTAAAAATTTGTTACTATGAAAAGCGTATATTTTTAAATTATAACATAATCGAAAACAAAATAATAACAGAAACATTCTTGTAGTAAATGTTTATAAAAATAAAATAAAAATTACAAAAATGTATTTAGATACGACCAACCGTTTTCGAGATATAAACGAAAAATATGACTTTCTCTTCTCTCCCTCCTCTGCCTCTGCTCCCTGATCCCAGGAGTTTTAATATTGGTCAACTTTCGGTTTGGGTAAGCCAGTATTTAAAGTTTCGTTAGTCAGGTACCAAGGTGTTTTAGTTATCAGTCGGAACAGTTTTGATTGAAAAAAATTATATTTTTGTAAGTGGGTCTTTCTGGCTATATCGTATATCTGTGAGGAGTATACAATTATATTTATTTATAAAATGCACGTTTATGTATTTAATTTCTTTCCAAGTTTCAGCTTTGAAAATTTAGAAGAAAAAAGTAAGTAAAATAGTCAGTTCAAGTCTTTTGTTAAGGGTTTTCAATTTCATTTTATGTTTTAAGCTGGATACGAACTTGTACCCGTACGAATTGAAAACGGAAAGGCGATCGGGAGAATCGAGCGTTCTTCTGAAGTTGTGGTTGAGTTCTCGCCCCAGAATCAATCATGGCATTTCAGCAGGAAGTGTCAGCAGCCGCGTACATTTTGATTGATTACGTTTTGAAAAAAAGGAAGAAAAAAAACGCGTTGGTGGAAGATTTAATCATTTTCCCACTCCGTGCTTAATTGGCCTTTTCTATCACGGAGAAGTAACCAACCATGCTCAAACACAAACTGATAGAATAATAAAAATTCACAGAACATACAAGACAAGGGTGAGGACGGGCGGGAGAGGAGAATTCGAAGAACGGAGGAACGGAACGGTGCACCTTCGACCCTGTCCACACCAGTCTCACCCCCTTCCGAACATTTCTTAGATACGACGGTGAAATGGTAAAAAACGGCAACCGAGCGATCGGCCCCGATTCGTTCTCCCAAACATCATTTCCTTGAAGTTTTGCAATGCCATCTTTGGGATTTGTTCGGTGCCGCTCCGTATAAGTCCAAGGCAGTCTACTTTTGACCCTCTGAAGAATTAGGATGGTCGATATAAACTTAAGGGCAGGTATTTTTTCGAACTTTATGTGTTGCAATTTAATAACCTTCTTGGTAATCCCAACAGAATAATTTCAGGAAATGAAAACGGTTTACCTTCCCGGCAATACGAGGAGACTAAATAAGTGTTGGATGAGAGATCTTCCGTAACTAAGGTGATAGAAGAGATGCCCGCGAAGAGATGCTCCAGAATAGGGATGTCAAAAACCGTTTGGTTAGAATCGATAACCGGTTTTATAGTAGCAAATTACCTGTTTTTATCGGTATTTTTACAGTACGGGTTATAATTGATTTTTTTTTTTCCAAAAACCGGAGAAAAAACCCGATTAAATATAAACTTCATAAAAATAAAAAAACCTATTGAGCAAAAAATACGAAATAAACACCCAATCTTTTACCAGCCTACCTCCTCTCCTTGGTATAGTCAAACCGTTACATGTACTATAACTATACTTTCATTGTTTATTTCCCCGCTCACCTGTAACGCAGTTGCGGTTTTGAGATTTACAGATTTCTTTTTAGTTTATTGTTAATTATTTTCTTTCTCTGTCTCCTTTTCAGTTTATTCCCGAAAATAACTGATTATGATACAACTTTACAATGCAGCCTCCTTAACAGTAGCGGTCGCTGCACTTGCGCTCTCTAAAGCCATTTGTGCTAGCTAACTGCTTTGTATTCATTTTAATTATTAAAATTATTAGTGCTGTCGACTTCCTTCCCCAGACCACCGGAAGTCGACAGCACTAATCATTTAAAATAATATCTAATTAAAGCAGTAATCATTTTAGTAATTCTAATTAATACTAATTTTACAATTTAATACAAAGAAATTATTTAGCACAAATAGCGCTAGTGCGGCGGCCGCTACTGATAAGGTGGCTACATTGTAAAGTTGTATCATAATCAGTTATTTTCGGGGTTGTAGCTATTTTTTATTTGTGTAAAAATGTTTAAAGGTTTTTTTTCTCGAAGATCAATGTATAATTCACTCGAATAAAAGGTTTTGCTAATGACCAATTATTTGTAACAACTCCAGTTTGTAACAAATGTTTGGATGGGAAGCTATTTCATTTAAAATATTTTCCAAAAACCGGTTATTTTCATCGGTTAAAACCGATCGATTATAATTGAAGGTAAAATAACCGGAATAACCTATAACAGTTTTTTTTTACTTTAATCGATATCTCTACTACACAGTCCTTCCTTATGTCTGACATGTCATTATTTTCCTATGTAGTCTGATAACAAATAAAAATTAACTTCTTTCTTTAGGAACCCACTTTGTACAAAACTTTATCTGTAAGAACGATACACTATCAACACAAAAACTATTTATTTATTTATGCTATTAAATCTCAAGTAAAATTTACGAACTTAATATCGATTATGAAAAGTTTCTTTAAAACTTCATGGTCCGACCAAGGAAATTGGCTAATCATCCAGTTATTTAAATTTCGTCCTATAATCATTAAAACAATATGAAGGTAAACCTATTCCGCTTAGTCATTCATCTGATGAGGCTAAACGAATGAAGGGACGGTAATTAGGGTTTAACCTTAACGAAGAGTACTTAAGCGGGTAGCGAACCGATGACTCTAATCCTATCCTCGTTTTAGCTGCTACAGCAAATGCCTTCCAATGCTTTGTTTAAATTGGGGAGAATATCGTAAGCTTAATAGTATATTGGGTAGTTCAATTCCCTGTAACAGTATTTCAGCCAATTTCCTTTTTCGATTCACAATTTTAATTAAAAATAATGTCTGGAATAGTCAGCCGTGGTAAATCTAGGTAATGGTCAAGATGGCGGTAAAAATTAGCTTACAATTATTTAATGGTTTGCTGGTGTTTTAGCCAGTCGAATGTAAGCTCTTGATTATTTACAGAGAATTACATTAGAGAATTACAATCTTAATTTTTATTTTACCTTTTATATAATTTCCTTTCGCTTATTTATATAATTCTAATCTCTGTCGTATCTTGTGTCTTTATAACTCTGAAGAAGGCTCACAGAATTCTGAAGAAGGTCCGAAACGCCGTTACACATTAAATAGTTTTATACTAAGAAGATTGGCGTAAGAAGATCGTCTCGGATCGGACGACACTTCAAGAGGTTCATCTAAGATAATGTTCTGCAGAGATCTAGATTAAATTCTTATTTATGTTTCATAACGATGAAAAATAAACAGTCAAAATTCAATTGAACTGAAAACCATTAGATTTCAATAGCGAATGTTAGGCTTTTGGTGATAGCGAGAAATTAACGGGAAAACATAACCAATGATTAAAGAGCAACATTGTAATGTTATGTTTGCGACAGCTACCTATTGTCCAATCTCACATTCCATTGTTTAAACGCACTGTGCTCTCATAGTAAAAAAAGTCTTCGAGGTCAGTATTGCTTCCTCATCGTTTCTGCTGTGTACAAAAGGAAATACAAATGCAAACAACAAATGTGTTAGGAAAAACAAATTTAATGTCTAAATTGTTTATTTTGATATGTTTCGGAAAATTACAAAAAATATGTGTGTGTGTGTGTGTGTGTGTGTGTGAGTTTGAATGAAATCGATGCTGAATCATTTGTACACTGTAGCTCATTCAATAAGAGAATGTCGCTGAAACGTCTCTAATCACATAGGCCAACAATGAAAAAACTTTTGTACTGAAAATACCTTATTCCTATAGTTTTTAGGGTGCTGAATCCAAATATGATATTAAAAAGGCTGTGTCACCCACAATTGGTGATCAGAATAAATCTTGGGCATAAGGTATGCTATGTATGTGTCGATGATCTAAGAAAATAGTCAAAAAAGGAGAAAAAAACCTTTAAATTTGCTGTTCCTATGATATGTAGGTAGCCAAGAAATCATTCCGATGATTGCTACTTTAGCAGTGTCGATATTACTGGTCATAACTCAAGAAACAAGAAGGTAATAAGCTACCCTAATCTTCCGTCCGCCATCCGACCAATAGGGCACGGTTTACCGGTCCCTGAACCACCAGATGATTTAAATTCTATTCCAACGGAAGTATTTTCTGATGTACAATCGGAATTAGATGAACAAGATGATTAAGAATTCCAATGTTTTACAGAAAATGTAGAGCCTAAATTGTTTACTCAAATCGGGCTTAACGACTTGGTTAGGGATCTTGGGGCTTAACGAAAGAAAAAGCTGAATTGTTTGGCTCTAGACTAAAAGAAAAGAACTTGTTGGCGGTTGGAACTAACATTTATGTGTACAGGAAGAGAAAGCAACAATTATCCAAGTTTTTTTAAACAAGAAGGTGACTTAGTGCTCAGACATTCCCGGTGTGATGAATGAGTTTGGTATTGAATAAAAAAAGGAAAACTAGAGGTTGTTTATTGATTCATCGAAAACTAGTTTAAAGGCTGTTTTATTACACAATGGTAACATGTACACATCTATTGCTGTTGGTCATTCTGTACATATGAAAGAAAACTATGAAACAGTGTTAAATCGAATAGGCTATTCTGCTCACGGTTGGATGAAATTTGGTGATTTAAAAATAACATGCATGCATCTTGGTCAGCAAGGTGGTTTTACCAATTTTCATGCGAACAACTCTGTTGACAACTGAGTCAACAAGCGACTCATCGTAGAAAAAGCTACACAAGAAACTTCAAAGAAAAAGAGAAAGAAAGTATAGACCAATTCCAGTTGGCAATTGAAACCTGTATTAGCACATTATATCACTGTTTTAAGTAGCCACTGTATATACAAACCATGCTTATGATGTAACATAGTGTTTCATTAATTCCTCCGTACACCGCATAGGGGTTTAGATAGGAGTTTATACTATATAATACAAAGTATATTGCTGGAAAACTATGGGTGATACAAAAAAACTGAGATCAGATTTAGATTCAGCACATAAAAATCTATAAAGATCAACTATTAAAGTTAAAAAAGATTTCAAAAAAAATTTTTTTATTGGCCTGTGTCATCAATCTAACTCATTGCCGTTTAGTCATTCTGACCTAGAATTTGAATGAGCTTTATCTTGTCAATTCGTGTCGCAACCCACTATTCAGCAGCATTTTCTTAGCGAACGGACTATAGTCTCCAACTTTAGGTCGAATCGGATGAGCCGTTTTTTAAATATTGGCGTGTCAGGAATAATGCGTTTGCACGTGAGTTAGGGAAAGTAGAGAATGGAATTTGATAAAATTGACGTGGAACCATCTAGATACTAATCAGCACAATCCCAGAAAATTTCTTCAAAATTGAATTACAGATTGGATTGACTACAGACAGACACAGAACCAAATTTGCTCCTTGATCTCAAAAACAAAAAACGCGGGTGAGCATTTTCGATTCACAGAACAAAAATATTTTTCATTTCCTGCTTGAATACAAGGCATTCCAGCCTTCCATAGCCAGGAAGCAATAACTATTAAATAAATTATCAAGCAATTTATCCATTTCACTTGTCTATATACATAATAATCAAGCCCGATCTTCTGGTTCTTTTTCATGAATATAAGGGATTACGTTATCCACTATCACATAGATACTGCCAGTAGCGTAGCCAGAATTTCGTTTCTGGAGGGGGAAGGAGTCCATCCGAGAATCTAGTTTGAAGAAATACACCCTAAACGGGGATGTAAGGGGACCCTCTCTATAGATAATATTTTCTAAGCCTATTTATATTATTTATAAAATAACATTCATATAGGTTTATACAATTTTTGTTTACAGATAGGAATAAGTATTATGGATTTTATGATTTTGGTTGGTCCAGATCCCCTCTCTGGCTACGCCACTGAGTGCTGCGTAGTTCTAAATACCTCTCTACAAAATTCTAATTATAATGGATCTTGATCTCTTTTGAGAACTGAATTGTCAACAAAATTTTGTCTGCTGCAGTTCTACTCCTACCTATGCTATAGATGCTACCATTGCTTTTGTCAAGCTTTCTCCTATTTTCCAACAAAAAATAACTCAAGAGCATATTTTTTTAATTGTCATCTCCTTGTAAATCTAGTTGCATTATTAATTCAATTTAAAACAGTAATTTGGTGCAAGATATTATTTTGTGAAATCATTAGTCTTATAAAATGTTCTCCAGCTCAATTTTATTTTCTAGCACAGAGTAGCTTGGGAATGAAAAGCAAATTGACTTTAGGTATGGGGTGATAAGCTAAGTCTTGATTAAAAATTTAGACTTCTGGTCTAACAGTTTCTTTATACCTTTCTCTATATTTTTTAATATTTATTATTTAACCTCAACAGTTCATCTGAGAAAATGATCACTTCCATATTACAAAAACTGTGGTGGGGCAGCTAAAACAGGTATTGTTTCAAGTAGTGACCAGTAACAGTAATATTAGGTATGATTTAATTAAGCAGTTTGTAAATCGCCAATTCAAAACAGAACTATCCTATCTTCAAATTTGGCTTTTTCTGTTTTTTTATCACTTAAGATAGTTCAGGCTGTGGATTTGTTGCAGAAGTAGCCTGTCTTGTAACCCTAAACATGGCAAAGTTCTTTTATTCACTTATTCTCATGATATTATTCTATTATTCAAATTTTCTAGCAAGTTTAGAGATATATATTTTCTAAATAAACATTTTGTAAAAAATATTAAATTTTAAAAAAATTATTAAAGAATACTTTTTAAAACTATTGAAAAAAAAAAAATCACAAAAAGGTTCTGCCAAGTTTAGGGCTAAGCTAGAAAGTAAAAAGGTTTACACATTCATATCATGAAATAATAAAACAAAAAGTAAAAAAAAAAAAAATCTGTATAATTTAATTTTCGAAGTTAAGCTACTTCTGCTCTGAAAAAGCGAAATATTTAAGCCAGGAAACATGCCAATTTATGAAAATAAACTTCTTGGTTACTTAGTTCAATTTACCATCATGGGACAATGGGTCTAGTATCATCAAGTTAATTATATTGAGCGGTTAGGGACGATGGTTAATTAAGTGACCAATATATCCATGCTTAATTGTGTGACCAATATATTGTCATCTTAAATAATGCTGATTTATTCAATTTTGCAATGATGATTAATGTGTTGGACACATCCTTAATTGGTTACTAACTTGGTATTAATGGTATTACTGTTGATTATTTAAATCTGAACTTTGATATTTCTCTTCATGAATATGTATAAGATGTGAAGAATTAAAGCAATTTTCACTATTGTAAGTTGTGAGAATTTATGACCAAAACACTATGTTAACAAATAATTATGAATTAATTCATTATTATAATTATTTAATATAAATTGAACAAATTGTTTTGTTTTGCTGTGAATTAAATTTTCTAAAATTGATAAGAAATTTTGAAAGAATTTTTAAAAACATATTTGGTTTTAAAAATTTAATTATTTCTATCTTTAAATGGAACACTAATGGATTCATGTAAAATAATATCAATTCAGCAAGAAAATCTATGAGTAGCCTGTCCAAAAAATACAATTAAAATGTGAAGTGATAGAAAATAATTCTTAAGTAAATAATAAAGTAAATTGACAAATGAATGCCTTTTAAATGTGAAGGAAAAAGTATCTAAATCGTAGAATATATATTAAAAAAAAGAAAAGAAGTAACAGTTTTCAGACAGAGGAAAAAAAAAATTGGCCTGTATAATTTAATTTTTAAATTAATCATTTACAATTTATAAAATATGTCATCAGTATGCATTATACAATATAATTAATTAATCAAGGCATTAAAACAAATAATTATGTTTAAAAATAATAATTACATCAAATCCCAATGTTTACATCCTTCAATCATATTCGATGTCTTTAACGGTAATCAGTTACATCATACAAAAATTTATGAAACATTGCTTTGGCCAATGCCCTTTTTTATTGTATTGCTGGTTAAATTTTATTGATACATAAAAATTTAACGATATGCCTCCAAAATTACATGCCAGTTTATGTTAAGAGTGAAGACAGCTGGGTAGTGTTTAGGGGCAAATAATTAATGAAGCTTTTAAAACTAGTGGTTGAGGTTTGAGTCCATTACAATGTTTAATTTTACGTGAGTGAGGGAGAAACCTCTTTACAAAATGTCATTCACAATAGACCTCTAATAAAATTTCCTATTCCTAAGCTTTATATATGTGGACATAGGTGGACAAAATTTTAATTTTTACTTCTAATTACTATAAGATTGTATCATTTATATATTTAAATTGTAATCTAATTTGACTAACAAGGTAGGTTTTCCTTACAGTAAATGATTATTTATCTGATTGAATAATTTAAGTTAAAAGAGCTTAAACTTCAAGAAATACTCCTAACGTACTGAGGATCCTATATGGATGGAATCATTATTTTTCAAGGTTTCTTATTGTTGGAAAATCTAAAACTAAATTATAAAAAATAAACATAAACTATGTTTATGATATAAATAAATATAAAAATATATACGTTTAAGAAAATCAGCTTAATGGCAGAAAGTGGAATACTTTCAAAACTAGTTGGAAAACTAGTACAATACTATAGGAGGCCAGTATTTTCAGATTTAATATAATCTATACATTTATCAAGGCAGTTGTTTAACCAAAATTTAAAATTAGGCAGTACATATATGAATAATCTTTTTACACTTATAATAATGATATATTACCAAATAGATATTATTATATTTAACTCCACAATTATTGGGTTTATTTTATTATGTAATTTATTTTATGAATGAATCCTTAAAATGTTTTCTTATTATTTAGTCATATTTCTTTTTGGGTTTAATAGCCTTATGAAGCTATTTTTGCCAGAGCGTAAAGGTCGAGATGTATTATATATTTATTATATTGCATAGGTACATATTTTCAATTAACATCTACTTTGAGCTTGATCATGCTGGAGTATTGCTTTAGATGCTAACTTATCAATAGCACAGTCCAATATATTTAAAAATATTATCAAGCAACAGTTGTATCCAGAAGTCTGCTACAACTGAAAATATCTTCATTAATTTAATTTTTCCTCAATAAAAGCATATTATAGTTCATCTTCTTACAGGTTGATCTATCAGAAAAACCCTCTTTTTGGAAAGCACTGAAACCTCCATTGAAGGATAAGTGCGGTGAACTCCTAGTTTCACTTTGCTATCATCCAAGCAACAGCATACTCACCATAACTCTGCTGAAGGCAAGGAATCTAAAGGCTAAAGATATCAATGGAAAGTCAGGTAATATTTTGAGGATTAATCTAAATTAATTATGCACTATTTATAATTATTTTGTTATCTGAATTAAACTGTAAACTAGTATCCACCCATGCAAGTCAGGAAATAAACTCCTTTGATAAAAGAGCAGTGGAGAATAGTTTATTTTTTTTATTTTTCCTCAACTGATTTCATTTCATTTTATTTTTACTGTTACTAATTTTTTAATAGTTATTCAATTGACTTGAATATTGCAATGAAAAAATAACTTTCCATAAACTATCATTATAACTTTTTCATTTTAAGTTACTGGAAAACTTTTAAAATTTAACTTTGGACACAACAGAACTGACTTTGGATAAAAGATTAAACCTAATCTTGCCTACCTAATTATAAGTATTTAGCTAAAAATCTTTCTTCTATATTTTTCAGATCCATATGTAAAAGTTTGGTTGCAATTTGGTGAGAAAAGGATTGAAAAGAGGAAGACACCAATATTCAAATGTACTCTGAATCCAGTCTTCAATGAAACATTCAGTTTTAACGTACCTTGGGAAAAGATAAGAGAATGTTCCCTCGATGTTATGGTGATGGATTTTGACAATATTGGCCGTAATGAGCTCATTGGCCGCATTCTTTTAGCAGGTATTTCTTATATATTCCTTGTCTCCATGTATCACTATTTTATAGAATAGTAGAAAAAAATAGAAATAGAATAAATGACTTCCAAAAATTATGTATTATACAATGTAAATTAGGATATTTTATTAAAGTGTGTAGAGCAAAGTCAAACAAATCCAAATTTATTTAGTGGAAAAGATCCAGCTTCTTTTCTCATCTGCTCTATATTATAAAACACACTCAAAGATAAAACATAGTAAATAGTTGCTGAACGTCTAATATATTAATATTTATAATGATTTTGGAATTCAAAGTATTTATTATCATATACGTATCACAAAAAAAATATACGCCTAAACACGAAACTTACCAGCACCCTTTTTAAATTTGTATTTGGTCCAATTTTTTATTTCTTTTTTGTTAGAGTTTTATCCACCATTGTTCTGTCTAATATTTAAAATAATTTTCAGGAAAGAATGGTTCTGGAGCTACTGAAACAAAACACTGGCAGGATATGATAACCAAACCCCGCCAAACCATTGTACAATGGCATAGGCTTAAGCCAGAATAAACATCAAAAGTAAGTTTAAAAACTTTTCATTCCGATCATACAAATGGCATTGGACTAACAAACAAAAAAGATTTACCAGTGTCTGTATCTTGATTGCCGATAGATTGATCAATCTGGTTTGTTGGTTTCAGTAACTTTTTATAAACACTCACCTAATAAAATCTCAATTTTTGAGAATCAGTCTTCATTTTTTTTTTTAATCATAACACATCTCACTCTATGAAAAACTAATTAAAAAGTTATAGTAATAAAATCAATGGAACTTTGAAAAATTTTCCAAATTTTATTTTTGTGCTTTTTAATTTATTTTCTATGAAACTGAGCTATATCCAATTCAGTTCATTATCAAAGTGAACTGTCAAAAAGATTTTCTTTCTTTCACAAAAATAATATAAATTGATAGAATTTCTTGTGATGATTTTGTAGGATTTATGTTAATTAATAAAGATAGATTTCCACTTTATAGATAGATAGATTATAAATAGATAGATTTTCCAAGTCTTTACAATTTAATAAATATAGGACAATTTAAACTCTCAGTATCATTTTTATTTTATTACATATTGTCCCCTTGTTTACGTTTCGGAGAAAACCATCTTCACCTTCAGAATTTCCTATCATCAAAAAATTTTTATTTTTTATTGCACATTATTTATAACTTCAATTTAAACTTCCACCAACTTTCATTCTAAAAATTAAAAATTTTTGATGATAGAAGATTGTGAAGATGGACATGGTTTTCCCCAAAACGTAAACAAGAGGACAATATGTAATACAATGAAAACGAAACTGTGAGTTTAAATTGTCCTATATTTATTAAATTGCAAAGACTTCCCTAGAAATTTAAACAAAGTAGACAGCATTTTAGTGGAAATCTACCTTTATTAATGAAAATATATCATACAAAATTATCACAAGAAATACTATGATAAAAATGTTAACTCTTTAAAAAATATACTATGGTGAGATAGAGTTCATCTTGATTGTATTGAGCTCCAATATTTAAAATTTGGAGCCAGTAGTTATAATTAAGCAGTATCCTAATGTTTTAATTGGTGCTAAAATTATTATTACAAAATTGTTATAAAAATAAATTACCTTTTATAAATTATTTTCTTTTTTCAGGTAATGATATTGCAGTTTGTACTAGAAGGCATACCTTGAAGACTTAGAAGTTAATATACTAATATAAGATCTCTATGTTAACATAATCCATTAGTTTTGTCTCTATTTTCAAATAAGAGGCTGATAATAATATCTATTTTTGTGGGACATATATTAGTCTCTATATTTTATCATATTTTAAAAGAGATTTGAAGATTTCCAAAGTATATGTATTAAGAAAATTAATACATGACTGTAAAAGAAACCTTACAAACCGAAAGTTTCTTTTGAGGGATGGGCAATATGAAAACTTTTTTATGATGTATCGTGTTGTTATAATGTTGGATAGTTTATTTAGCATACTTAGCTTTTTAAAAATATGGAATATATTGCAAATTTAATTTTTTTAAAGGATTTAGACTGCTGTCAAAGCATTTTTATATACCTGTGCTGCTTAGTTCATTTTTATATATTAATTCAATCAGTTATGTTAGGATATTTTACATTTATATGACTATTTCATTTTGGAAGAGGTTACTTAATGTATTCTCATTGAACCATGGCTGAAGATACATCGCATGTGAGTAATACTAACATGAAAGTCCACTGCTCAAACTGATATTAGTCCCATGGTCAGTCTACTTTCCAGTTCTAATGAGTTTTCGGTCACCTGCACTATTGTAAAACTGAATCCTCTAGAATAATTATATTTAATTGTGAGTACCATACTTATGTTTCATGTACTAAATGGTGCAAGAGAGTTGCATAAGCAGTTGTTGCAGTAAAGAGGTATTTGGATAAAAAGTAAACTTATTAAAGTACTCTTAAACAAAAATAGTAATAAATACTCTACAAAATACATTTATTTGATCCTTTCATTTATTTAGGTAATCAAGTTCATACTTTTCTATAAAAATGTCTTTAATAATATTCTTTTAAATTTATATCTGAAAATGGCCTTCTAATTTTTGCATCAATGAAACATTCCACATCTTCGGTTTATGAAACTAATAACTTATGTTTTTTTTCTATATATTGTCAGAGAGTAAACTGATAACCTCTGCATGAGATGTGAGGTATTACAAAAACGAGGCATAGCAGGAAGAAAGAATATTGCCCAGTGGAGTATTACCTTCTTTGGTCCTTATTTTAATGTTTCTAATTACTCAATCAAGGTCTCTCATCCAGTTCCTCTTCAATCTTGTTGTTGATGAACATGTTTGTGATGATTAATAGCTAAAGTAACATCAAAATAATAATTTTAAAAAACTAAGTATCATTTAGAGTGATTATCAAGAAACGAATTTGCGTGTTCTCTAGTGATAACTATTTAGATTGAACAAGTTTATACTTTCAACTTGGAAATAGCGTAACCAAACAGTTGGTTTAGTTTTTCCTACTCGTAAGAAAAAAACACTTAACAAACTCCATATGTTTGAACCTATGACTCATTGCAACTCACCTGCATTGTAACCTCGGTCTTATTGTTTTAACTTTTTGCATAAAAACATGTAACATTCATTATATAAAAAAGAACAAATATAAAAATAAAATGTGTCTTTTATATAAGACATATTTGCATTCTTACAGCTGGTAAGAGATAGAGTCCTTATTAAAACTTTTTAAGAGCGAAATTCCTTAATATCACATGAACAATTGGTAACTGCTGAACACGTGGCTAATACAAGCCAAGTATTTGATTATTTCTTACTATTCAATATCGATATGATACCCAACATTCTAAATGGTGATTTTTTTTAATTTAATTAATTAATTTTTTTATGTATACTTAATAAAAACAATTTTTAATATCAAATAAACATGCTTATAATTGTTCATGTTGGTTCGTTCTATATTTAGGATTCTTTGTTTTTCAAATAAAATTGATTAATGCTTAGAGAAAAAGTGTTATTTTAAAAGTGCATTTTCATTTCATAAATTTATTCATTAAATGCAAGTTAAAAAAATAGTTGGCACACAAATTTGATTTTTCAAGTAAGGTGAAAAAAATCAGTTATAAATTTCAGTTAATTAAACAAAAACAAAATGAGACAAATTCTATTATAAAGTTGTTCTAATCTGATCGGTGCAGCTTAAGCCTTTAAGTCTCGGATAGTTTGTTGTGTGGAACGTCTACCAGAGTCAACATTTAAAAAAAAGTTATTTACTCAAAATGAAAGAAAAATTAACATCTTAAGATGTAACATTTCAATTGTAGGACTAAACTTTCTAATTTTGATGAAAAGTTTCTATTGATTCCACTAGGGACCAAACCACACAGCAAATTATCGCTGATTCAATAATTGAAGGAGAAAGATCAAGAACATGCCAAGTCCATATTTGAGAAGAAACAAGTCATTGGTTGGAAACACTTATTTTCCTTGTCCTGGCCTGCATGTGTGATTGCACAAAATCTATCATGTTCCACTTTTCTAGAACCCATTTCGATAAACGTGGAAGTCAAAAGCCCCCTTACTTCAAGGAAGATGAATGAATAGTTTTTTCTTTCTTCTGTAAAATGTTTTTTACTGGATTTGATGTGTTTTTGATCTCCATGTTTCAATTGATTAACAGTGTTTACATTTTTTTTACTTAAACCCATAACATTTAAGTATTGGGAATGGAACAGTAGGAGAGTTTAAACATAATTTTGAATTGTAGCTACAATAAGAAGCCTTTTTCAACCACCACTTAGTCCAGGCAAAATTTATTTTGAGGTAATTTTTTTCAAATATTTAAATATTGGCTACTGCAGTCAGTCGTCACTTTGATTCAACTTAAAATATGTTCCTTTTCAACTAATTCATAGAGCACTTATAATGCATCACACAAATTGCTATATTATTTTCAGTAATCAGTTTGAATTCATTTTATAAAACCATAATTAGTTAATTTGAACTCAGAAAAAAATTAACTATTGCAGACAAATTAACCAAATATTAAAAAGAAAAAAAAGTAAAATTGATAACCACAGTACATTTGAATCAAATACAATTCTTTTGATTTTTTTTTATCCTGTTTTCTTTTTTTCCCATGAAATAACTTACAAACCTTACTAGACAAAAGTACATTTTTCATACTAAAAAAAAAGAAGAAATTATAATGGTGGAAGGGTGCAGGGTAAAATTTATAATTCTTTTTTTTTATTACTGATATCTTCAAATCTCAGTATTTGAAATTGAAAATCTCTACTGAATTTATTTTATTTCCAGTTAGTTTTCTTTGGTTGCTGTATTAATATAATTAATACAGTTTATCCTTGATTTTGAAAGACTCAAAATTATTGAATTTAGTATTAAATATTTTATACAGATTTATGAAAAACTTCTTTGAAGCGTCAATGCTCCAAGGTTGAGGTTTAATGTTCTAATTCTATGGAAGTGGTTGTGAAAACTATCTACTTTCTGACGCCAAGCAGCAAATTTAAAAATATATATACATATTGTTTTTAAAATTAAACCAAACTGTTTTTCTATGGCCTATGTGTTAAAAGTTTGTATTAAAAAATAATGAAAGAAGGCACAGAGTGGTGCTTCAGAACTAAGGAATGTTTTCAAACACCAAAAATATCATGATTTCCCATTTAAATTTGAGTCACTGGAAAAAAATAAAACAGTAACTCATTTTGATTCAACAAAGTGCTTGAAGAGCCTCGAAAACTTAATGTTTTACTGAATCAGATAAACAGAGATATCAAATCTCACATATAAAACTGAATAACTGATATCTTTTTTTAAAACATATTTAAAGTTATTAATTGCTATCATTAATTATTATTTTAAGGTCTGTTGAGTTTTACTATTTTAAAATAAAACAAAAACTAATTTTAATTCCTAAGAGTGAAAATTTATACGCTCAATTGCAAGACATTGTGAGCTAATTTATTAAGATTTATGTAGTCATTTCATCCCTAGAACTGCGTGTGTTAGAAAAATATATAATATAGATAATAAAAAAAATACATTAGACTGATCTGGAAATTATTTTGAAATTTTATTAGGCTTTCCATGAAAGTCCTATATTTTTGTAAAATACGTATAATTTATACCTTTCATTCTTTTATATTAATCTGGATATGTAAAAAAAAATTAATAACTTGCACTTATTTTTTAAAATTAGCCGCTTTCACAGGATCAATTTGCTTTAAAACAATAATTGATATAAAAGATTTCCAGATCATATTTTGTCAGGTAGAAGTTATAAACTGGATGTTAGCTTATGCTGTTATTACTCTTGATGTATTTGATAACCTACACACCCAAAACATCCATCTTCAGTTGTTTATGATGTTTTTGTCCTGTAAAAATAGAAATATCGGTTGCAAAAATCGGAATAGAGTTGTGAGGATTTATGTGTGGATGGCATACAACTTTGTCCATGCCGAACTTCAACACACCAGTAGCAAAATCCGATTCAGAAGATATCCTTTTCTTTTTCTTTTGAATATCAATGGTTTTAATATTACTATGCAATGATTAATATTTATTTTAACTTACTGTATTTTAGATTTCTCAATATATATTTTATTTAGTAACATAAAATATGACTTTAACCCATTAATAACATGTTTAATTTATTTTATAAGTACTTTTTAACTTATGTTAAGTTAACATCACATTCAATATCATTGTACATATAATGATAAAATGTGTTACAACATATTTCTAACAAATTGCTTTGACAAAATATCGATGTTGAAAATATTTAGTGTGTCTAGGCTTTCTTTAGATAGCTTGCAACATAGATAATATAAATTTCTGCTTTATATATGTGTTTTTATTTCATAACAGTTATTGCCATTCCTTGCAAAATCTGTCGTTTCTGATTAGATTCTGTCAGTGGTAAACAACGGATTTTTAAATTTTAATTCTATCAGTTTACAATTACCAGAGGAAGTATTTAGTAAATATTCAATGCTATGTCTCCTTCGAGTTTAAATTGCAGCTGAACCACTCACAGTTTCTATTCAGAACAAACAACAGTTAAATGACAATAGAGCTTTGATGAAAAAGTAGCAAAAAAATAAAATAAAAATTTAAAAAATAACTACAGTTAGTAAATAGACCCTAATGTTCTAAATGAATGTGTTAACGTTTTTTATTTAGTTTGTAATAAAAACTAACAAAAAAAAAACCCATCAATGTCTAAGTGTATTTCCATGTAAACCCTATATATGTGTAATAAAATATGTAAAATTTATTCATATAGAAATTAGCAATTGTTCAATGTATTTATGTATAGAGATCAGTGTAAAAAAAAATAAATAAATAAAATAGTTATGAGTATTTATATATGTGTAAAGGATACAGTATAATACTAAAGTTTTTCATAGTTTTTGACAGTAATTGGCATACTGTATATTTATAATACAAAGACATAGTAACAAACTTATATTTTTAACTATATTTTGAGTGAAATTCTTTAATAAAAATGATATTATTTCAGATTCAATAATACTTTATTGTATGATTATTTAAAAAAATATATTATTGTAGATCACTATTTTTGTGCACAAGATAACAGACAGTTATAAATTGACAAATAAGTTGGCTTCTTGTCAAGTACTAAAAATATTACATATATGTTTTATGTGTTAATGGTGTATTACTTTAAATCTCTATGTAAAATACAAAATGAATAGAATACAGGAATGTATCATGAACATTACTTTATTTCCTTCCCCGCCGTACAAAAAAAAAAAGCAACAATATTCAATTATTTAAAAACTAAACTGAATTTTAAAATTTGTTAATGAATTCCGTGGTTAAAATTTTAGTTATCAGTCATTATCCATCATTGGTGAGTAAATTTTTTTAATAAAATTTGGTTGGTATTTAATTTTGCCCTACTTCGAATGGAAATGGTATTAATATCATTTTAATATGGCCTTATCCCATGGTTAATTTTTGGGCTAACATTAATTACAAAATAATGGGCACGATAAAACTTCATTAATTGATCAAAATATGTTGATCACTATTTTTGTGCACAAGATAATGGACAGTTGTAAATTGACAAATAAGTTGGCTTCTTGTCAAGTACTACAAATATGTTTTATGTGTTAATGGTTTATTACATTAAATTTCTGTGTTTCATCATTATAAATATTGTTATGAATTTTAAATTCACTCCCAAAAATGGTGGGATTAACAGAAATAGGTCGTCTAAATAATGCACAACTTCCGTAAGTCTTTGAGTAGTCCAAGTCAACCCAGCCCATTACGCCTGGTAGCTGTTTGTAAAACAGCCACAAGCATCATTACAATAAAAAAATTTAAACGTTCAATAAAACTGACATATTTTTTTTGTAATATTTAGTAACTAATTATGATTAGAGAAATATAAATGTGTTTGTTTGAAAATGATTTTTTATTTGTACTGTAAAATTTTAACAATATTTCTATCAAGCATGATAGAAACAAACACATGATGCCTACTGCCTCACCAATACTCTAGAATGTGCTCTTAGATACAGAGAATCTTGGTATTGACCAATTTGACTAAATAACAATATCTCTCCATAAATTTTGGAAAAATCAAGTGTTACATAATATATTACTCTTATTCTCAATCAAAACTTATATCACTCTGGGATGGATAGCAGTAAAACCAATAAATTATATAAATAAATCATTTATTGGAGCAAATTTTCATAGGCACATAAATAGCAAATAAATTATAAATAAATAAAGAAACATAAATTATTACAATCTAACAAATACAAATGAATTAGACTAATATCATTGTTTATTTTCATTCTTTCCATTAAGTGATAACATACAGAACATTTTAATAATACATATGATAAATATGAATATCTTAAAAAAAAAAACTCAGAAACAAAAACTTTGATTTATATATAAATGGACAATACCTTATGTATTTAAAGCCAATTATTAATCACAGTCAATTATACACTATTCAAAAGAAATAAATGCTTCAAAGTTGCACTTTAAAACATTTAAAAATAAAAAATCATGCTGTCCATACTCGGCTCATCTTGATTGTAAAATAAATGATACTAAAACACAGTGTAAAATGGAAATTGCACTGTAAAGCTAATTAAATGTTATACATGCATTTCATTATGGTTGTAAGCTATTAACAAAGTTAGAAAAAAAATTAGTTCGGAAATATGAAAAAAATACTTCTATACATATTCTAAATTTTATCGGAATAATAAACCTCACTTTTCACGAAAACAAAATATTTAATGCCCAACCCATTTCAGAAAATGTTTATAGCCGAATATCAACAAAAAATTCTTTATAACACCTATATACCTGCAAAACCTTGTAAGTGATTTTGAGATAATTTTAAGGAGACAAAAAAAACTTTAACCCCTCTGAATCCTTCTAAGCTAACAGGTTATTACAACTGGTCAAAGACAAGAAATAAAGCTAATAATATTAAAATGACTCATGCCATTCGATCCAGAAACGAGATGCTTTATTTAAATAAAAATACGACTTACGAGGTTTAGCAGGTATACTGTCGATAAATTAGGTGAATACTAGTTTCAAAAAATTCATTTTTTAACTCGTTTTCCTAAAACCTGTCATGCTTACAGACAAAATCATAACACTACAAAAAAATCTATATAAAAGTATTTTTTTAAATAATTTATAATTGGACGGTTGGATGTAAAGTGAATTCCAATATGTCTTCACATCATTACACCAAGAAAAATTAACATATTTCTAATTGATTACTATAAGTACAGTAATAATGAGATCGTAGCATTATAATCCACCTGACAACACTAAAGTAGTGGTGAATTTTTTCGTGAATTTTAAGAATAAAACTGATTGAAAGATTACAAAAATCTAGTGTTAACAGTTTTGACAGCAATGAGAGAACTGAACACTCATGAAGATTTTTTGAATTCAAATACTATAAAAAATATTTTCTTATCAAAACAACAGAAAATATAACTTTTAAATCAAGCAGGATTAATATTAGTAAATAATACACTTGTGCTGACATTTGTAGTTCATTAGTTTCAAACATTATGAAAGTGCATAGAAAAGAAAATTATAAGACAAATCAATTACTTCTATATTGAGCAATTAAATATAGTATTTTGATTCTTATCTAACCATCTCATGATAGTAGCTGAGCTTTATGAGACTTATAGTACAATATATCCATATATAACATATACATTAAATATAGGAATAATTTTTCTATAACAAACCAACACTCTTAAAGCAATCCCTAAATCACGGTATGAACCTTTGTTCTATATGCGTGCATGCATATGTTCATTATAATATATATACATAACATGATGTAGTATTCAGGTTCATTTGCCTGATAAAAAGTGAAAGGTATGTAGTACCTTAGTAAAATTCCTTCTAATAAGAATACTAAATTGTGAATCCCCTAAAAGACACAAACAATTACTTGGTTTCTTTTGAATACAACTAAAACTGGCTGTCCACTGTAGCAGACAAGGCGAAACTACTTTGCTTCAAACTGTACCAACGAAATTAAAGCCATTTCGAAATATCCCGCAACAACTTACTACTTACAGAAGTAGTTTATTGCTTAGTCTTGCCACAGTTGGTGTTGCATTTACCAAAAGAAAACATCTAAATTATTGAATGTGGCCCTTATACGCAGAAGAATGCAACAGTTTTTTTTTTTTTTGCTCTCCTGTGATTTCGATATTTGTTAGTTTAGCAGATATCTTCTGCCCAAAACAAGCTTGGAAATGTATCAACATTACCGCCTACTGTTCCTAGTGCAATGAATAAAACTTCTATATAAACAGTGGGGTATAAATAACAATTTTTCATATCTTCCTATGCCTTATCTGTTGCAATGGACAGCTGACTTAAACTTACTATTATCCAATCAAATAGGACTTGATTTCATTATGATTTCTGCTGATTTCATTATCTTATGAATATTGTTTTCATTACATCAAATGTTGTAATAAAGAAAACTTGAATCAGAACCTAAAAATAAAAAAAAAGTTTAAAAAAAATAAATGGTTAGAGCTGTTTTCAAGGAAATTATAAAAAAAAAAAAAAAAAAAAATTTAAAATCGACGATATAAAGTGGCACCTCTGGTTAGTCGATTTTGACAAAAAATTGCTTTAACATACCAGGCATATACCTACCTTAAATATGTAATTTCAGTGTTATAAAACTTTTTCTTTTTGAGCTAGGAGCCTCTAACAATAATATTAAATTACTGAATCCCAAAAATACGAAAACAATTAAACAACTAAGCTGGTTGTTCACTGCAATAGTCAAGGCGAGACCACTTTACTTTGCTTCAAATTGTATCAAAAAAACTAGAAACCATTCCGAAATTACTACTTACAGAAATAGCTTATTACTTACAATCTTGCCATGACAAATTTAATTCTTATTTTTAATTGTTTTTTTTTTTTTTATTAACTCTTTGAAGGGCAGTGGCCATATTTGTCCCACATTACAAAAAGCGGGAATTTCATTCTTATTCTCAAATTTACATTCAAAATAGTTTCGTTACTTTCCATTAGATGGCAGAAGCTGTAGAAAAATATGTTTGAAGGCTTAGAATCGTTTGTCGGCTCGCTATAGCCAAACTTCATTTTTGGTGGGACAAATATGACCAGTGCCCATTTGAGGTACTGGCATAGGTAACAAACGTTCAAAGCAGTTATACCTTGTTTTCAGTTTTTCCATTTACTGGCAAATATTTCCATGGTAGAACGGGAAGCTCTTTTTAATATTATTATTTGAGATATTATTATTTGAGATAGTATTAGTGCAATTTTTATTTCATTTTACATTTCCGCTAAGATTATATGAGTATTTATATGAATAATGAAAGGAATAAACCAAAACCAAAATTTTTTATTTTTCCTTTTATTCTGCTAAATAAATTTACTGTTATATTTTAATATAATATTTATAACTACTTGAAATGAATTGAAACCATCTAAACTGATAAAATTGTCCCAGCTTGATGAAGCTTTTATTTTATTTTTTTTATTCGTAGATATTAACATTTTTAGTCTATATAATTATTTGTAAGTGAATTGAGCTTTTATAATATGTAATTTTTTTTTAATAGTAAATGAATTAAAGAAAGTATATATATATATATATATATATATATATATATATATATATATATATATATATATATATATATATATAGTACCTTTAAAATAATAAATACCTTTAAAATAATTTAACCAGTTTCTAATGATTCCTTTACTGTAAGGTCGGGAAGTAAGCAAACCGCACAAGAATGATCTCTTACTTCTGTTTCGATATTCATGTCCAGTCATCCCCAGTGATATTAACCAAACTTCAAATATAAACACAGACATGACAAAAATGGCTGCTTCAATACAGTATATAGATGTAACAAAGCATAAGGCACATCTGAAAAAAATCATATTCAATTCTGAACATGGCCCAATGAAAAGAAATGATCCTGTGATGAATTTATATTATTTCTATAAGCTATTGTGTTTAAAGGCCAACAACTTAGAGGAGACCTTTTAGTGTGCATGCAACTAAAAATAACCATTTGTTATTGAAATATAAATCAATGTACGAATTAGTGCACGCAATCGAAAGAATGTAAAACAAATCAAAATGTTTATAAAAAATTCAAGATGGTATATTTGACAAGATAGGTGTCAGAAGTTATGTAGAGGGAGAAGACTTTTCATACTTTCAACGAAACCTCCTGTCGTAGGCACCGCCCACAATGTTTTCCTTAAATTATTGCATTCATAGTATATTTCAACTATACATTCAAATAGCATATGACTTTTATTTGATGTATTCACTTGATCTAATGTATTAATTTTATTTTAATGCTTAATATTTAATAGTTGAATAGACTGGTAATAGATTAGAATATCAGCTCCTGACCCTCCCCCTCATTAGAACACAGAAAAATGGCAGATTGGGCAATTATTGGCTGCCTTATTATTAATAGTATGTGTTTTTAATCAGGATGAAACTGTTTCTGAACTCAAATGCCCAAACAACAGTAACCTTACTCCCTTAGAATGCTATCTCAATCATAATTCAGTAATCGGAATGTGTTCTTCCTCGTTATGTTTGTTTTGTTACCCAACATACACAACGATAACATAACCTCTTTTTGATAATATAAGGTGTTAACAATTTTTTTAAATTTAAAATAGCAGAGAAGGAACCCTTTAGAGATACCTGGCTCTCTTGAGCAAGTGTAGCAAACAGAGGTCTGTCTGTTTTATAGGCTCTGACCTATAAAAAGCTTTTGAAATAGTCAAAAGCTATAATATTAAAAGATAATAGGAAAGAAAATCATTTGTCTATTAATTAATTAATTAAGAAAAAGCAATATTACGCAAACAAAAAATAATATCATTAGCAACAAGAAACCTGTTTTGATCACTGTATAATCAGTGTGTTTTGGGTCAAAATTAGGATTCTGAACAATAATCCAATTATACACAAAATAACATATTAATTTAAGATTTCAAGATAGAGATAAATTACTTACAAACTATCAAAATATACTTCACTGCAATCATCAGGAAGCATTATAGCTCCGATGAATTGAACTGGATGGCAAGCTGTTGTCAATATTAGATTTGCACAAAACAGAAGATAAGTAATACTCAAGATCAAAAACAACATATACCATTTATGATTTTTTTCTCCGATGCAGCAATTAAACCTGTGAACATTAAATACTGAAGATGAAATATTTATTTTGCTAAGCATAAATTTATTTAAAATCAACTGGACATATTCAATAAATTACCATGCACAGTGTTGGCCTCTCATAAGGACACAAGCCTGGCAAGTATAACAATGAAAAGTTCTTGGCGGTATTTTAACATTGCACTCAGGGCAAAGTAAATTAAATTTGAAGTCTCCATCATATTCACAAATAACATGTGATAACTTTTCTTTTTGCTTGATTTTGTAAATGCAGAAACACACACAAAATGTCAAGCATATAAATGCAATATTTTCATCTGCACGAATTTCCAATAGTTTAACACCAATTATTTCAAATATCAAAAAAACCTCCACAAAGGAAGCAACATTCCAAACAAAGAAAAATGAACTGTATGAATAAAATTTCATCAAAATAAAATGTAAATAAGTCAGAAATATAGGAAGAAATGAAAAAGCAACTACAGAAATCCAAAGGCCCTGTGCAGCTGCTGTAAGAAACAAAGGCAATGCTATTACAGGCAAAATGACATGTAGAGAACATTGCTTAGCACCACCCTTCCAAGGGAAACGTATTCTCTCAGTTGCACTAGTCATTATCTTGGCACACAAACTGATGGGAATTGGCTTACAGGAAATCAATCTAAAAAGAGATACTCATTAGTTCTATAACATTATAGATATACCTACAATACCTACACATAACACTATAAGAAATACCTGTCAAAGCAATAGTCAATCTCAGGACAATTACAGCAACAATCTAATAAATGCTTAATTTCTCCTTCAGTATTAACATATTCACAACAACACAGTATCCTGGGTGCCATGTTAAGAATGTTTTAACACAAGGAAATGAAAAACATTTAGCACGATAAACTATCTTCATTATCTCCGATACATCATATAAGTAGCCTGACATGGCTAATTAAAAAAAATCTACAATCTCATATCAATAGTTCACTTAATACGGTATGATTGTTACCTTTAGATAAGGTTAAAAAAAGCCTACAAAGAGGATATTATTTTCATACTCCCCAATCATATAAATACAAACATAAATGCATGATAAACCAATGACAAGTTCTAGAAAGAGAACCATCTTCGGAAATTAAAGAGTTTACAAAAATACGAAAATCTAGTGGAAAATAGTAATAGCGTAATGATTTTTTTTATCTTAACACATCAAACCAGTTTTGAGAGTTGATCAATCGAATAAAAACTCTATTTCAGGATTGAAAGAACTACATTAATTACTGCATTTACATAATTATTAACACAATAATTTAAATAAGTTCCGATATTTACAATTTCATATAAGGTTAAAACTACCTACAAAGAGGATTTTTTTTGTATTCTCAAGAGGATGTATCTGCAAAGATCATAATCTCTAGTCACATAAATACAAACATAAATGCAGGATAATCCAATGATCATAGCTCAAGAAAGGGAACCCATATTTAACATATGACATTGTTTCCGTCATTGAAGAAACAAAAGACGAGATGACTGAGCGATAAACAGAAGATAAAAAAGAAGGCCAGTAGTCAAACAGAAGAAAAAGTGGTCATTTTTCCCCTTTCCCCTACTTTTTGAAAAAACCGCGTCTCCCCACCAACATCAACTTCCTGTCATCAACTTCCTGCAATTCTTCGAATGTAATGTCTTTAATTTTTTTAAAATAGCGCCACTCCCCTCACTGCCCTCTAGCGTCAACAGTACAAAGTTACAAACAACAGTTACAAATAACGTAGCTATTATTTTGTCAAATTAAGTAACTTCGTGTTTGTTATCATATATATTACATTTAAGAGAATGTATTTAGTACCTCATACTTTGTAAACATCATTAATCAAATTAAAAAGTGTCAAAGGAAATATGTTTTTTGGTTTTTAATTTATTGTTTCTAATTAAATATGTTATATTCTAAGAACTGAAATTACTATATATTAATTAAATATCCTACTAATTTTATCATTATAACTTTCAATAAATTATTTAATGAAAATTTTTGATAAATATCTAAAATAAAATAACAAATAAATTTAATTATAACAAAATAGTTATGATGAAATTGATTATTTGTAATTGCTGAGGAGAATAAAAGAGGTGAGAGAAAATAATATTGGAGAGGATATTGTACAAACACTGAAGAAATACCATAGCAGATTAATTACAGCAGTTCAGAATACCACTCTTTTGGTGTATACAATAGTTAACTGTTCTCTTTAATTGTTTGGGGTTCCCTCCCCTGTCATCAACTTCCTGCAATTCTTCGAATGTAATGTCTTTAATTTTTTAAAAATAGCGCCACTCCCCTCACTGCCCTCTAGCGTCAACAGTACAAAGTTACAAACAACAGTTACAAATAACGTAGCTATTATTTTGTCAAATTAAGTAACTTCGTGTTTGTTATCATATATATTACATTTAAGAGAATGTATTTAGTACCTCATACTTTGTAAACATCATTAATCAAATTAAAAAGTGTCAAAGGAAATTTTTTTGGTTTTTAATTTATTGTTTCTAATTAAATATGTTATATTCTAAGAACTGAAATTACTATATATTAATTAAATATCCTACTAATTTTATCATTATAACTTTCAATAAATTATTTAATGAAAATTTTTGATAAATATCTAAAATAAAATAACAAATAAATTTAATTATAACAAAATAGTTATGATGAAATTGATTATTTGTAATTGCTGAGGAGAATAAAAGAGGTGAGAGAAAATAATATTGGAGAGGATATTGTACAAACACTGAAGAAATACCATAGCAGATTAATTACAGCAGTTCAGAATACCACTCTTTTGGTGTATACAATAGTTAACTGTTCTCTTTAATTGTTTGGGGTTCCCTCCCCTTATATTCACTTGAGGAATTAGATGAGCACTGATCAATTAATAATAATAAGGAGTTATGTTTTTAGGTAACTTCAGTTTTTTCGTAATACACCATTATGAACTATAGCATGAGTATAAAATAATAGAAAAATCATCCAGTTGCAAGACCGATTAAAATTTATTAAAAATTTTAATTCAATTGTAGGATAAAAAAAATTACCAACTACCAATTTATTTATTTAATTGTTTGGGGTTCCCTCCCCTTATATTCACTTGAGGAATTAGATGAGCACAGATCAATTAATAATAATAAGGAGTTATGTTTTTAGGTAACTTCAGTTTTTTCGTAATACACCATTATGAACTATAGCATGAGTATAAAATAATAGAAAAATCATCCAGTTGCAAGACCGATTAAAATTTATTAAAAATTTTAATTCAATTGTAGGATAAAAAAAATTACCAACTACCAATTTATTTATTTATTTAAGCTCTACTCAATTAATTAATTAATAATGAATTAAATTCCTAGCTTCGTAATTTTTCTTATTAGTTATTAGTTATAGTTATTAGTAGTAAGTGTGATTAATAATGTAGAAAAGTACAGAATATCGTGATTAACGCGATGGGGAACATAAATTTTATTTATTTTAACTTTGTTATTGTTAATGATAATAAAAATGTGTTCATTTCTGTGTTTACTGTATATAACTTTCATTCGTTTCTTCGATGTAAACATTATTATTTGAATTAAATTCCTAGTTGGTAATTATTGTGATTAATTTTCTGAAAAAGCGGAGACAGTCGTGATTATCGTCAGTGGGAAACGTAAAATTATGTATATTTCGGTAATTATTTACCAGGAAGAAGTAAACGTTTCGAAAAACAGTGACGAATGTATAAGGGAAGGTGGTGGGGACGTAACCTCAATGTCAACAATGTGAGCCACGCCCCCTTTTGATAAGCAGCGTGAGATCCCAATAATTACCAATAACAGATATACCTTTGTCATTGGAACTATTATTTTTGCTTGATATTTGGAATTACCTCTTAGAAAACTCCTTAAATTGTAGATTTTAGTTCACTTGGTTTGTCTACAGGTCTTATACCAGTTATTTTTCCAAAACCTTCCGTTAGTGGTTACCTTTCTGCGACGTCTAAGGGGAATACCCTTAGCTTCGCTGATCGTAGTAACGTTGGTTGACCCTTCGATATTTTGATTATCCTATCTGATCATATCCTACATCCGTCCAGTTACTCATAGTCCAGTATGGAAACGCATTGTTCGAGGCCTTCTGGTCAATCCTAAAACCTTAACCTTGACACACCCACATATACTTCCAATATTTTTTGTAAAGATGCCCTATAGATAATCATAGAAAAACATTTAAATATAAACCAAAATAAAATTTGATAATAAATAAAATTAAATAAATTATGTTTAAAAACAATCAGCTATATTAAAATCATAATTCAAGGAGTTGGTCCTGGTGGCGGTCAAAAATAAAATAAAATAGTTGTAATTATTCATTTAATGCCGATGTTTCGACTTACATCATAAGTCTTCATCAACATAGGCTTAGGAAGAAGGAGAGGGGGGAAGAAGGAGCAGAGAGGAGCCTCCGACCCTAAAAGTTATTGAAACATATAAAAATAATTAAAATACATGAGATAAAAATATATTTCAGTTCAAGAAAAAAAAGTTTAGTTTGAGACTATTTTTACTTCCATGCACGTACTTCATTTTCAAATTAATCAATCTATTTTCTTTGTATTTGTTTTTAGTAGATCGGCATTAATCTGTCGCAGTTACTTCTACTTTATTGGCAATCATGTGACTATTTTGTCTATGATGTGATGTATACGAGACGAGACCTCAACAACAATGTAAGACATTAAACTACTTTGTTAATAAAATAGATAAATATTCCACATTCTAGATCCTTCTGGATGTCTGAATACATCTAAGAATACGAACAGAGAGTAGAAGCGGCAAGCCGTAGAAGATAGGCATCAGCATCAGCTACTCCTACTTCTGTAGGCTTCGCTGTGTAACCTCCAGCCCAGTGTTTTATTATAGTCCACATAGGCATAAACAAGATCCGACCTTGCAAACGCTGAAATAGTTATTTTTTTTTACCTAAGCCAGTAGTATAAAAACAAATTTGCTAATTCGAAACTCTTGTGCGAGCTGCGTAGCAATAAAAAAACACCGAACTTTTGACACTATTTTCAGTTATACACCTATCATAATCTACATCAAAAACTACTTTGATATCAATTTCTCGGGTGTTTTCTATAGGTAAAGTTTCTGACGATAAGGAAGATATCTTCACCCTTACATAGAACGAACAGCAAGACGAGCTTGCACATACTGTTCAATTTGAGAATTCCTCCAATAAACTTATTGCTTCTTCAGAAGATCATTTCTTGAAGCCTAGACCGTTAAGATTAATGAAATTACAATGAATTTTTCTTTTATACGTATATATACTACTTCTATAAGTTCTATTTTCATTTTTGAATAAACTAAAATTGTAGTTATTACTATAAACGTTCTCGCGAGTTGCTTCCATTGATTAATCCCAAATTTCATTTTTTGAGATTTTCGGTTATATACTAATTTCTAAAAAAACTTTGAGCCTACAGGTGCTTTAATACTGGCTAAGGTCCAAACACCATAAAAAAAAGTAGAACTACTTGACCTTTTGCAGGGTCGGATGTATAATTTGATTGGACTACTGCCTGAAGTGTAGTACACGTACGCCCAGGGATAAAAGATGTTGGTGAGGGTTCGCGCTGCATTCGGCTGTGAACAGAAAAATAAAAAAAAATCGTTACTTGTTAGTGCTGTGTAAGTGTGGTTTTCATATGTACTTATTCGTGAAGTTGCTGTTTCAGCATTTGTAGAAATCAAGTCGATAAAAAGGAACAGCCTTTTGGATACAGAATCGCATCTCAGATTAAAATTAACAACCAGAGAACCAAATTATGATGATCTGTCGTCTTAGCATAAACAATTACATCCTTCTCATTGATCCAAATAAATCTTACTTATAACATAACTGATGGGTGCACGCAGGGGAAGAATAGGAGGAGACATTTCTCTCCTCTAAAAATCATTAGAAAAATTATTAACTTGTGAGAGATAAAAAAAAGAAGAAAATAAAATTATAGAAAACAAGGTGTGGGGAGACTATTTTCACCTCAAAACTCGAACTTAGTTTTTAAAATTGATCACTCTGATAATGAAAAATATAGCGAGCTAAATTTTGCACCAGAAATTCTCAAAACACCCAAATTTTCATCCGATTTTTAAAAATTTCTTGAAACAGTCACATTATACTCTGCTCTAGAAATCTTTAGTACTCGACACCCTTCGTCCGATTTTCATCAGTTTTCTTGGAAATATCGAAATTATAACCAGCAGCTCCAAAAAGCTAACATTTTAGTCCAATTTTAAGTCTTTTCCTTGAAACCGATGAAATTATAATAAGTGGAATTCTGCTAAAAAAGCTGCAACACACTAAAATTTGCGTCCGATACTCAAAAGTTATCTTGAATAAAGGGCTATTACGTAAATTACCTATATTTCAGATATATCAGCTATATTTTTCTAGAATTGGCCCCTCTAAAGAAATTCCTGCGTACGCCAATGCATACCATGATGGTAGATATTTTATAAGATATACCTAATGATATTTTGTACTAAATTAAATTTAACAGATTCTCTGAACTTCCGAGTCCCGGAACCATGGGTTCGGCAACTCTACCTTTCTCCCCTCCACCGCTCCCATGATTGCATTCATGTAATCATTTCTTGTGGTAATTAAATAAAGCAACTTATATGAGAATAAATCAATAATTACATCAAAAAGTTCTTTATAGTGACTGAAATATTTGTAAGACAATTATTTTGTATGATAAAAAATTAATAATTTATTGAAAACACGTGAATTCAAAACATTGTTTATTGGCTAGTAAATTTATTAATTTTTTTAATGGTTGTTGAATAATTAATACATAATAAATTTATTTTTTATTATAAAACAATATTTATTTATAATTAATTCTTAAAACGTTTATAAATAACCATTTCTTAAACAAAATATTTATTAATAAGAAGGTTAAAGTCATCTGGTCAGGTTACATGTTACACCATTTTATTGTTGGCTGTGTGGTGGACTTTCGGTTGAGTTTTTAATCTATATCTTCTGTAGTGATTTGTATTCGACATGTCTGCAAATGGTAACTTTTTTAATTTCATTTTATTAGTTATCATTTCTTTCTTGTTAATCAATTATAAAAAAACATCATTTAGGTTATTTCTGTGTCGTTGTTATAATCTTGAAAATAATTAAGTTCAACTATTTTTTAGTCTAACAGGGTAAATTATTTGTTATATTTGATTTAGGTGAAGAAGCAGGAGACACGCAGTCTTCAATTGGAGTGCCTGGACAGAATGGGATTAATGAAGCAGCCCTTGTAAGTTATCAAATTTTTAAATCATGTTTATAGTATTACTGATTTTTTTTTTAAGTTATTAGTTTTAGCAGAGGCAATTTACTTAAATCAAAAGATGTTGTAAGAAACTTATAATTTCTTATTCAGTTATAAAGTATATCACTTAATAGGTCATATCATTTACTGTTTTGGATTTCATAAAGTTTATTCTAACATGATGTAAATATTAACAGCATTAATGTGGAAATAAAATAATACTACATATGAGAACTTTTATCATTGTTATATAAACATATACTATTAATAATAATTATTAGACTTAAAAAACCTTAATATTTGATGCCAATATCATCAAATTCGCTACCTACCTCTTTACACTAAACCCTATCCAAATCCAATTACAACTTAATCAACATCAACCATCAAAATATTATTCCTTTTAGTACAATTTATATTGTATTGGAAATATATTAATTTAACATAAGTATATACTATTGCTTTCTTAAAATGTCTAAACAGATACATTTTATCATAAATAATGGTAAAAGGCATTGTATATATATATATTGTATATATATATATATATATATATATATATATATGTATATACATATAGCAGCTCCTTTTTGATCAAATGAGCTGAAATGTGGTATGTATGATTGTTTTCTAAGCATGCCTTAATTTTTTTTTCCAGTTTTTAAGATTTTGTACATATCTGCAACTTCTCCAAATTGAGTAAGATGGTTGAACATTTGTATGTGAATTGAATAGGTGTTAGAGGAGTGCCTTTTGAAGGTTTCAACTTTTTCTCCTACCCCCGCCATTTTTATATTTTCAATTTTGTATTTTAGCTCTTCAATATGTCTCAGTCATTATTGATCTTTTCAAGACAAGTTGTATAACAGAAATTATTGTAAAAAATGTTTAAAACTAGTTTTGCAGCACAATGCAATAAATCTCTTCGGAGGGATTTTTTTAAGTATTGACACAAGAAAGTTAATCTTTTCTCATTAATGCTCTTTGAACCAATTTTCAGTTCGTATTCAGACTTCCCTCGTTTAGGCTGTGAATTGTGGTTATTTCTGTTCAAATAGTGAATTAATCAAAGCGAAAATTTGTTTGGTTTTTTCAACATCTTTTTTTAATTTGATAGGCATTTTAACAATAGCTAATTCGGCTTTTCAATCGATCAATTTGACAGATTTTTGTTGATTTCATTGTTAAATTATGTTTTATATTAATGATAATAATGAACATTTAGTTCTTGCATATTAGTAATAACTGTATTTAACTAACTTATAAAAAGAGAACGCCAGTAGCCACATGTTTCATGGCATAGCTTAACTTAAAATATAACCATCTTTTCAAAAGCGTTATGTGGCACACAAATTGATATTTTCTTTAAAAAGGTGAAATTTAAGGTTTTACTCAAGTTCTATTACTATTATTATTATTTTGAGTTTTTGGTTTTACCACCAATTAAATTTCTTGATGCTACTAAATTTTAAACACCATATCATTTGTTTATGTTTCATGTATTATATATTGAATGAATTAATTCTGAAATAAATATATCACGTTTTCAATTTTTAAAACTATTCCTTTCATGTAATTTGATAATTTTGTATTTATAAATTTGTACTTTTTAATTACAAATTGATAATATTTAATTTCAGAAAGTAGTTAATGCAGAGAAGGAAGCATCAGAAAATCCATTGAAGAAGTCGAAGGTGGATCTGCAATCCCTCCCAACTCGACAATATCTTGACCAAACTGTTGTTCCTATTTTACTTGAGGGATTAGCTAAGCTTGCAAAAGAGAGGTGAAGCCCATATTGCTAGTTATTAATTGTCAAGTGTTTTAAAACAGAAACACTTTAGTTTAAAACATATTATATTAAATGTGCATGCTGTTTAAAATTCTTTTAAGGATTATAAACGGGCCTATAAAAAAATATATATTTTTTTGGTACCTAGGATTTTAGAACTGATTTGAGCTATATTTGGGACACTGAATCAGTTTTTCTCTATCAGCTTCTCTAATCTATCAATGTTATTATTTATTCATTACATTCAAGTATGGTTGATTGATCCTACTTATATCATATGCCATCCAGATAGTTCTAGCAAAATCTGCTAGAAGAAATAAACAAAATCTGTCCAGTAACTGTAGTAACCTTCAATGTTTCAAGGAGAGTTGAGGTTAGTTTGTGAGTTCTCATCATGCAGGGTCCATCCTGTGAGGTATCTGTTCAGGAATGAGTGGTTAAAAATTTAATTTAAAACTTAAGCTTAACCACTTAAAACTTAAATTTTAATTGAATGCACAAGATTTCAGAGACTTATATGAAAAAGAATTAAAATGATAAGTTTTAGTATTTTTGCAAATAAAAAAGTGGAATGGTTTAACAATGTGCAATATTCGAAAAACAAAAAGAAATTGTTAACTCTAAAACAAAATATTAAACTTAAATTTTACCTATAAAATAATAAATGTTATTTTGTTACTTTTATTAGAAGTCTTCATAACTCCTGCTTAATATTTATCTTCTTGATTATGATTTTGAATAACGATGTTTCCTAGCTAGACGATGCTACAACTTAACTTTGTCTTTGGTCACTGACCTGTATTCAATTTTACTTTTAAGACTCATATACTGACTTTAATACATTTTAAAAAGAACTTGGCTCAATTTATGACACTTACTCCGGTCCATGGTCAAGATCAGATCACTACAGCACGTTCCAGATCTAAAGACGCTAATTACTGTATAAAGTGCTGCCTCTCTCCCGACAATGACTTGCTAATTAAGAAGGCTTAATCAATGTTTTTTTTCATTTCTTTTAAATCTCCACAATTAATATTTTACTTTAAATAAAAAATAATTTCATGTTTGTAGAATCAATTTATTCTAAATTTATAATTTTAAATTATTGATATTTTACAAAAAATTTGTAGGAATATTGTTTTTAGTTCTGAAGATGAGGATCAATGCCCCGAAACGTTAACAAAGTATAAAATTGGAAAATAAAAGTTACCAATTTGGAACTATAATTGCCAAAATTTCCAAATAATTTTTAATGTTTTATTATATTTAATGACAATATATTAACATTTTAACTCATCAATTTTATCATTAAAGTATATTTCTCTAAAATGTTCTACTTTAGAAATTTGAGTTCTTAGAAAAAAATTAATGTTATGTTCAAATTCAGGACTTCAAATTCATACGAAATCAGCTATAAATACCCTGACACCAAAACCATGGTTGGCCTGTATTGTCTATAACTTCTGCAAACCTCCATATTTTTAAGTTGACAAGCTTGAAAAACCTAAGATCCTTTTTACTATTACCTCCTTTATGTGGAGAAATGTGTCAACACATATAAATAAACATATAACCTATTATTTGGTAAAGGATATCATTAGTTTATCTTATAGATATTGTCTATTCATCATGGACCATTACAAAAAATGGAAGTGAGAAAATTGACCGACAATTTTTTTAACATTTTTATAGGGTCCCACTTTCACTTATTTCTTACAATAATACAATTTTTAATTATGCAAACTTGTTCAGAATTGTGTTTTTCCTTCAAAACCTCTTTTTTTCTTTTTTCTCTTAAAATTTACATACAGTGGTTCCTGATACATATTAGCCTGTATTATTTTTATTGTTTAAAAAAACAGCAACACTGAAAGTATAAATTGCAGCTTCTAGGTGATGCGAGTGTTAGGATTTTGTACTAATAAAGATTGGATGAGAGGTTGGATCTTTCTTCTGTATCAGGATGATGACACAGAGTTTGAAACAGGAGAGTAACCAGTTGGGTAGACGAGAGGGATGTTCGACTGGTCCTACATAGGCGAAGAAGACTGGTACATCTCCGGGAGCAGGCAGGACTGCTATGAAGCTCCTGAAAGCTGGAAGGGGGAAACTAGTGAACCCTTTGATGGATGTGGTCAACCTTGTTCTCAAGGGAGATGATATCCTATAGGACTTGATGGCTGGCTATATATCTTCAATACACAAGAAGGGCGACAAAAATATTTGCCGGAATTATCAAAGAATCTGCGTGCAAAGTTCTGTGAGCAGGATCATTGATATGCTGCTCCAGGGCAAGCTGGAGGAGGCATACTCTATCCCTCAGGATTTATGGTGGTCCGGTTCTGTACAGACAAAATATTTGTCCTTCGCCAGCTCATTGTGAAATCCCAAGAACTGAAGCAGAAGCTCCATTTAGCTTTTGTAGACCTTGAGCAGGTCTGTGATAGTGTGACAAGGGAGAGGTTATGGGTGACATTTAGAGAAGCAAGTATTATAGTAGGTAATGTTGTGAAGCACTAATATTGCTAAGACATGTACCAAATAAGGTTTGGGAACCATCTTTCTGACCCTTTTCATGATACCAAGGGATTGAAGCAAGGATGTAGCAAGTCACCTACTCTCTTTTCTGCATGAGTCAATTAGGCTTTGGTATGAGCAATGTGGGGATGTTGGGCCTTTTATTGATAACGAGCAGTTGCTGGCCTTGTTCTTCACTGATGACCAATTCGTGTTTGCAAGATGGAAGGTTTATCTCGAAATTATGCTATTTGTGCTGAAGTCCTGCTACTTTGAGAAGACAGAGTACATAACCATTGGCGATGTCAATACTGGTGAACTTCTAGTATACAGAGATGCCTGTAAAAGATTGAATCTATTTAAGTATCTGGGTTCATATTTGGATGCTGCGGGTTCATCTGAGCATGACCTCAGAAAGAAGATAGAGCTGACCCGGAAGACTATCTGAATGTCATATCCAGTCCTTTGGAATACTGAGGACATGCATCAAATTTTCACAGCCATAGTGGAGTGTATCCCAGCGTACCCCTCTGAAACGTGGATAATGAACTCTCATTTGTGCTCAACGGTAATGGCGATTGAGACGTATTTCTAGAGGAGGTGTTCCCATATCACCAGGCTGGATAGAATTTTGAATAAAGTGATTTGCCAGAGGATGGATGCTAGTGTATCAGTGCAGTAAAGGATTCGGGCGCACCGTCTGAAATGTTATGGTCACATTAAAAGAATGTCGGATGAATGTTGGTTGGATTGGGTTCCACCAGGAAATAGAGAGCGCGAATGACCCAGAACCTGGTGGAGTGTGACCAAAAAGAAATGGCTGGTCAAGATCTTTAGCAGGGTTTGTTGGATCAAAGCACTTGGAGCTCTGCGCTGTATAGTTTATACAACACCTATATTAGTATAAGTAAGCAAAAAAACATAATTCAGTCTCCCAATGACCTTTGAAGGGTTTATGGGGCAGGCACTGTGCTTCTTCAAGCTAATTTATCCTCTGACTTATAGTCTTGCACTAATTTTTTTTGGGTTGAATGGAACTTGAAAATGTATTTCAAACCACTTTTCCCAACTTAAAAAAGCTCAATAATTTTAAATATTGATGAACTTGCCAGAATTTGAAGCAGGCTCTGTGAACATTAGATACCAATGCTCTATCCATTTGGCTACTTCTGTCCTGTCCCCATATTAGTTATTTCTCAACTAAAGACATTATTACTAACCAACTTTGAAGAAAACATGATAACTAAAAAAAATCAATCATCATGGGATTTATTTAGCCTTGTGTGCTGCATATATTTATTATATAATTAGATGTGGAATATATATATATTTATACTGATCTATACTTAATTTGAATCAGCCAAGAGTGGGTGTAGGCTAATAAATAAATAATAACGTTTAATTAAAATATCTAGAAATTGTTATGTAACTATGACTATCAAAATACACCAAGTTTATAGTCCATTGTAGATATCTTTTATCACTTAGCTCACTTGTTTTCGATTGATTTTTTTTTTTATTACTGTTATTTTAATGTTTTTGTAATTTTAGGCCTCCAGATCCAATCAGTTATCTTGCAGCATATTTGTTGAAGAATAAAGGTCAATATGATTCTTCATCTGCTGCTTCCTCTTCATCACCTTCTTCTAAAAGACCAAAAATGAGTGCACAATAATAATATTTTTTTGTTCTCTTTTATATATATATTTTGTTTTTTATAAAATAAGATACCAATATTGTGCCTATTATTAATATTCGAATGTATATGTATACATATTTTTTTCTAATGTGTATATATAGACAACTGTATAATTGATTGTATTATTGTGTAAATTGCATAGGAAGTATAATGTAGATAACTTTTAAACAAAGAGCTGGAAGAATGTTACTAAATTTTAACTTTTTAATGCTATTTGTAAAAATGATGTACAGCTACTAATTCTACTAATAAGTGTAACTTTTAATATCCTGAAATGAATCTAGATTAAGTTTTTGCCTGATAGATACAAAAAATAAGTTACTGAATTCATTTTTTTAAAAGATAAATATAAAGTGGAATGATTTTATTTTATTTTAAAGAATGGGCTTTGGCATTATTTATGAAATATCTTTTGTTCCAATCCAAGCTCAAAATCTTTTATTTTTTCCTGAATGTTATAATGTGACAGTTTTTTAGTTGTTGGATCATTTTAAATGTTAACACAAAATGTTTTCCTGTTTTCTACTAAAAAAAAAAAAAATTGTGTTTACAGAATATCAGCGGCCGAAATATGAATATATTTGTCTTTGGTATAATGTGATTCTAAAAAATTAGAAAAGTTACCTTTAAGTAAATCCATTTTCTTTTCTTGAAGATAATTAATGGAAACTTACTGCTGCCTTTGAGTTAACAAATTTTTGTTTCTAGTTTTATTTCAGGAATAATAATTTAGGTTTTGTAAAAATTGTATAGGTGCATATATAACTATAAAAAAAAAATGCATGAGCTTTTATTATGCGTAAAAGGACAAAGCTTTATGAAAAATAACTAAAATAAAATAAAAAGGTATTCTAAATTAACAAGTTAGGCTACAATAAAATTTTAAAAACAGCAGAAGATTTTATGGAAAAATTTTATACATTTTTACAAAATATTTCCAGCTTTTATGCGATTAATTATTGAATTATAAAATATTCATACTGTATTAAATATGTGATCATTTTGGCGTATCATGTCTAAATATGGATTCATTCAATATTGATATAATTATTTCTTTTTTTTTGTTAATGTTAAATAAATAAAATTAAGCTGATATAAATAGATACTGTATTTGAAAGAGATGCTGCTGTGTATTGCTTTTCTTTATGTCCCATCTCCCATGTTAATTTAATATGTAAGATTTAGAAAAGAAAGGAGTGTAAAGCTGGTAATGATCAAAGTGTGATGTATAGTGGATACGTCCCAATACAGCTTCATTGAGCTTTTTTGTAGCAACTTATTTGGAGTATATCTATAAATATTGCATGTTTTGCTCTAATAGATTTCTTTTTTAACACATTGTACTAATTTTCAATAAATTTCATTTATTAGTATAAAGTAGGATGTGGTTTTAAAACATAAAACTGGATTTTTCCTAAAAACAACTTTATTTAAAAGTGAATGTAGTTATTTGTTTTTATTTAGAATAAAATCCACACTTTTGAACTATTTTTGATCTACTTATTCCTAGTAAACTTTGACGGAACACAGAAAAAACTATTATTTGGAACTTAAATTCTGCTTCTTTTACATGATATAGACTTTTTTATTTTACTTGAATTGGCTATAAGATTCGCTTGTTTCACCTTTAAAAACTAAGGCAGTCCACACAGCAGGCTCTTTCTATATTTGTCAATGATGCAATATTTGTAAGCTTGGTCATCACAGCATAGATTAATTGTGGGACTGCAGCATCCCCCTTGGAACATCCTCGAATTGTCAAGAGTGAGAATTGTAGGTACAGTTCTCAAGACCAACAATCTTGTTTTGCTGGTTGAATGGATTCTTCAGAAGTTATATTAAATGAAAATGGAATGATTTTGTCATCTTATAAAATGCCAAACATTTGGAATAAGGTAATGCTCAACTCCTTTACTGTGATGTTGGGCTGCTCTCCAAGTAGTGGTGAGCCCATAATCACCTGGACTTTATGGTATAGTAGTGATTTAACAATATACCCTTACCATCATTACTCGATGAGGAACTAGACAGTTTTAAATTAATCCACTGAAAAGTTAGTCATACTGATGCTTACTTATCTATAATGGAGTTTTTGTTGACCGTATATTTATATTTAAAGGGAGAAGTTGGTCGGGGGGTGCGATCTTACATGGGATGCGAATTACACTACCATAAGCGAACTTATATATTTTGTGCCGACGTTTCGGCCTAAGTTTTAGGCCATCTTCAGGGCTAAAAGGAAAATAACAATGAAAAAAGAGGCAGAGGCAGTACTAGTAACAGTAAAAATGATAAAAAACAGAAAATACAAGTAAGATAAAAAAGTATGAAGCATAAAAAGAAAAGGTAACACTAAATTACATAATACAAGAGACAAATGAAAAAGTAAAATAAATGAAATAACAATGCAAACATTAATTGAAAATAAAAATAATGCGATATTTTCACAGGGAATAGTGAAATATATGAAATCTATTAATTAAAAAAAAAATCCTTATCTATAAATATAAAAAAAAATTCCTTATCTATAACTTGACTACCCCTCTGCGGATGGAATGGTGGAGACAAGATTCTTTTTTTCTTTTGCATACTTGGCAAGACTCGAAGGCATCCTATGAACAAGCATGGAATGACTATGAGTGGAAACATAACGTAACAAAGAGGATAGAGGCCCGAGGCAAATTAGAAAAAAAATAAACTGAGATGAAAGGCTCCCTTTTAAGATACTCCTATATTTCCAATTATTTATAAACAAAATATTTCATTTTTGCTGCAGTTAATTGCATGTACTATTCAAGTGATTCTGATGATGAACTTGCATCAGAATGCTCAAATGCAGAGAAGTAGAGAATCCTCAATACTCAACACATATAGCCATCCTATGAATATGCTGTCTGTGCCCACGATTTTCAGTGAAAATAAATTTTCCGATCTCTTCTTCAGTTATGTGAGAATAAGTGTGCCACTTACTAAATGGCTTAAAAGAGGAATTATATAAATCCTGGAAAAATTGTTATGTGAGATAGACTTTCACAGAGATAGGCATTCTGAAGAAAGACTGGCGATCACATTAATTTAAGTAAGTAATTCTTTCAAAACATACTTTTCTACAAATCCTTTAATATACCATTTAAAGGTAGGATGGTACATTTTTGAGGGGAGATAAAAAAAATGTTTTGGTCGATTACAAATGTTGATCATTGGAAATAATAAGCCAAAAAGATGATTGTGCCCATCAATATGAATCCTCTATTCTCTTATCTCGCTGGTGGGTTCTGTTTCCACTCTGAATAGGGTGGAATGTGAAATATTTAGGGTTAGGCTTGATGATAATCAATATTAGAAACTAATGTTTGTAACATATCTTCCATGTCAATAAATTAACAAGTAGTACAATATACTTATATGCACAAAACAAAAATAAAGAAGGTTTTTTTTTAAAATTTCGAATTTAAGTCCATTAGGTTCTCAGGGAGAGAAACGCCCCAAATTCAATACAAATAATTCACCTATTTATTAAAATATAGTGATGGTAGACAATGAAAACAGGAACTCAGCCAGCACAGAAACATCACTTTATTTTATTAAAATACTTATTTGTTTCTCCTGTAAAATTTACCAAAATGACGTTAAGAGGTTTCATTGGCTACTATTGATATAAGAGTTCTTCAAGCATGAAGTGATTACTACTAAAGTGGGCTCACTTCGCAAGGTGCAATATGGCGGACGGTGCCAATTAGGTCACAGGATCTTGTTCTTTGATAGTGCGCTATTGACTTCAGATATCAAGGTTATGTCTTGTGGTTTTCTTCAGGGACGCATGCAGCTTTTGGGGAGGAGGGGATTTAATAAAAATAAGACAAGTTATCTTCAGTTAGAATTCGATTTCTAAATAATAAATTTCTTATTTAGTAATAATTATGTAAACTGCCCTTTCTTATTTTGATTGGGCAATAAGTAAAAAAGAGGAAATTAAGCATGGAAAACGACTATATTGGCCAGCTATTGCGGTGACAATGATGTCAGCGAAATAAGTCATGTGAGCTTACAGACATAAGAGAAGGGAAAGGCAAGAAGTTGGAGAGTTTCTTAACAGATTGAGAAGAGAAGAAGATATTATAGTTGCTATGTCTGATGGATGCCAGTTGAGTGAGGGCCCATGCTCTTATCACAAGAACATCATATTTATTCTGGAGGTATACCTCCTTAAAAAAAAAATAATAACAATTATAGGTAGGAAATCAATATAAAAATGAAAAGTCGAATATTTTCCTAGTTCATCAGTAATTATCCATTGATGTAACATGCTAAGCATGTCCTGTAAGGCATCTTAAAGCTTTCGGAAAAAACGGTGGAAAAAATATCTTTTGGTTTATTATTGTCAATAATAGACCTTTGTAATCAACCAAGAAAATTTTTTTGTAACCCCTCTCCCCTCAAAATTTGAGGTTTTACGTTTCACGATGCAATAGAATCCAAATATCGAATTAAAAAAAATCCGTCCACCAAATTTTTTTTTGTTATACTCAATCGAAATCTGACGAAATTCCCTACAAAATGGAAAAAAAAAATCATTTAAATAGGACCAGTATTAGCTGAGATACAGCGTAATGAACTTTGCACACGGATTCTCCGGCGCTGCAGGTCATCGGGGTCCTAGGCCTTCTGGCTTATCAACTTTCCCGCATCTCTCTACTTCATCCTGCCTTGGATAATTTCTGCACTTCTTTTGGCTTCTCGGTCTTTCCTTTTTCTTTTCCCACTGAAGTGTACATTCAATATTTTCCTCTGTACCATTTTATCCTCTGATTTATAAAGTATTCTGCACATGTTCCTTTCCGGAAGCACACCAAATGCTCATTTGAAAGATAATATAATTATCCAAACTGTAAACCAAAACAATATGGAAAGTTTTGTGAATAGACAGACCAGATATTTTTGAAATATTACTATTTGGAACTAATAAACCATTGTGTAATATTTTACAGCGTTTTACATTAGCATTTTTTCGTTCATATTACATAAATTATAATGCTAAACATATGGTCCTTTGTGTGAAAATTGTAATCTAATTTAAAAATTATAAAATCAGAACTGTTCAAAAGACTTTAATGTTCGTGATCATTTTGACTACCTTTGAAACACATAACCTCTTTGGCATAAAGATTAACCTGTTACTTCAAGTAAACATTGCAAGATTGTCAATAATTTGGAAATATGGCTGATATAATGATAAAAACGTCAGATTTTGTAAATGTTTTGGTTTCTGCTTCTTGTCAAAGCGTATCTATCGAGAAGAGATTTAAGAAAGACATTACAGTTTTAGAGTTGAAGGTATCAATAATCAGAGGCCGTGAATATGCTCCTTGTAATATCTAAGGTTTATCATTTTTCATTGTTCTCTTGTAGGAGAAGTTGGAATTAGTCACTGGAGGTTCTTCAAATACGATGAAATTAAAAGTTTTTACTAAAGATGACCAATTGGTGTGTGCTTTGGAGGACAACAATGCTTTAATTGGCTCATATCCTATTGATGATGGAATGAGGCTTCACGTAAGTTCTTAATAAGCAACCAGTTCTGAGTTAGCAATTTTCATTTACCAGTTTTATATATAGTTATTATAGTCAGAATAATTAACTATTAGTATTAATATTCATGACTTAATAATAAATAGTATTAATAATAATAAATAGATTATTATTGAGAATTATATTACTATGATTAGTTTAATAATTAAATTCCTTCAATATCCATATTTAAAAGTATGCTCTTTTTATGACAAGCTTCACTGGGGCTATCTATTTTATTGGTATAAGTATTCTGTAATTTTTTAATTAGCGGAAACCTGATAAATTCTTAACTATTTGTGTGTGGAAATCAATAACTATCCTAGCAGTATATCTTATGTGATGGGCAGTGACCGTATTGTCCTTGTTAAGTCAAAACTCACTAACTACAGAGTCCGTTATTTATTTATACGCTCCAATCAATGCAGTATAACAAAATCTTTGTAGAGGCACTCATTAAAAATAGTTTTCTTCTAAAGAACCATTTCAGTTTGGTGAATTTTACCAGAATAGAATGGGAGGTCATAAGAGGTTACTTCTTCAGGCCATATGAACACACTTTTGTAAATAGTATAAAATACATGTTATACATGAGCATGAATTAATACCTGCCAGTAAAAACTGGAGCAATAGAATGAAGTGATGTCGGTAGGACTCTTGAAAAATTACTCAGTCCAACCATTTCACTCCGTTGTTCCATTTTGATTGATTTTTCAGTGTCTGACTGGCGGTCGAATGAACTGGAATTTTTAATGTTTGATATTAATTTGTTTGATAAAAATAATTAAATTTCAATAGTAATAATTTTCATGTTCTGTTTTTTACTTTTAGGTTGAGGATTCTTTTGCCTTAAGAAAACAACTTGAGGAAGATGAGTCAGTTGAAAAATATAAACTTTCTGAAGAAGAATATGCTAAAAGAGAAGGTGAGAGGTCATAATTTTTTTTTTTTTGGATACAGTATTTATTGTAAATTATACTGCAAAATTGATGGCACAAAATAATTTATACTTTATCAAGATAATATTTTGGTTTTTATTTACAGATGCTTCAAAATGCAATATCAAGAAACAATGGTTTATTTCATTGTTTTAGGAATATTACAACTTTTTTTTTTTTTACAACTTATTATTCCTCGCTTATTTTGTACCCTATATCATCAGACTGACAAGTATCTCTCAAATAGGGAAACAACTTAAGGGAGAACCTTGTGGGCGGAGCCTAGGCCAGGAGGTTACACGCCTCTTCTCCCTCTGCATAACTTCAGACAGCTACTTTGTCAAATATACAATCTTGAATTTTATTTTTAACATTTTGATTTGTTTTACATGCAATAATCTACAAGTTGATTTTTATTTCAATAACAAAAGATTATTGTTAGGTGCATGTACACTAAAAGGTTCTTCCATATGTTGCTTGCTTATAGTTTCCTTTTCTTCTTAGAAATCAAAAGATCTTAGAGCTGCAAAAATTTTGACTTCCCCCTACCTAAGTAAAAAAAATTCAAAATTTGCCAAATTTAGGTCTTCTGTTTTTACAGAAATGGTTTGACTTAGGTAAACTTATTAAAGTTGGATTTAAGTGCATTGATGCTCGAGGCCCACAATATATGGGAAGTGCTGTTGCTGCTCTTATTTATTGTAAATAACTGGAGACATTTGCGTTATAATAATGGATTTAAATCCACCACAGGTTATTCCAAATTATCATTTTTAACTTAATTTTACAATAAAGCCATTTGATAATCCTCAATAAAATATTCCCAAATGTTTTTAATTTTGATGAAATCATTTGGTTTTTATATATTCAATAAAGAAAAATATTTCATTTTGATAAATTTAGTTGAAATCATTCAAAAATAATTTTAGATTTATATGCCCATTTTAAGTCAATAACTTGGCACTGTATTCTGTTGTCCTTTTTCGAGGATGGTTTGTAAGGTGAAAATTTCGTCTTCAGAAGGTCTGCCTCTCCAAAAGTCTGCTTGGCGTTTTCACAAAGTTTACTTTGTGTTCCGCATTTAGTGTGAGTTGGTTGAAGAGGATTTTCGGCATTACTTTGTGGGTGTTATGAAAGAGATTATTAAAATATGTAACTCTAACGGGTAATCTGCACATTATCTTGGTAAAGAGTGTACGTTATCTTTAACTGTAATATGCATACTTATGTATTAAATATTTTTCATTCATTTACTTTTATAATTTAGTATGAATTTTTTTTTTAGTCTTACTGTCTCTTTGTTGTCATTAATTTAATTTTTGATCCTTATCAACCAGCTTTTAAGAACAGCTCAGCCAATTTTGATAAAACTTAGTGGTTATCTATGCTTCTTAAAAAGAATTTCAAAATTTTCCTTCATATTGTATGTGTAAAACATTTCTCAAAGAGGTTTCATAGTATTTTAATCTTTTATGGTATTCCATAATTAAAAGAAAAGTGTTATGGCTGATTAGATTTTGTAAATGTTCTTTCATGTTTTATAGCATTAGCTGTAATTTAATAGTTACTTTGTATTTATTTTTTCTATTTTATTTAGATTCATTGTTAGCCTATCTTAAAAGAAATAAGCTAGGAAAATTTAGTAAAGATGAACAAGAAAGGAGAGAGTTGCAGAAGAAGGAAGAAGAAGAAGCTGAAGCTAAAAAACTTGAAACTCTATCTGTGGGAGCGAGGTGCGAAGTGGCTGTTCCTGGACAGCCCACTCGTCGAGCAGCCATAAGATTTATTGGTGAGTCCAAATTAATTGGGTATATGCATGAAATATATATTAAGTTCAACATTTTTTTTTTTTTATCTTTATTGCTAATGATTTAAATCTTAACAGTTTTTTCTTTCCAAATTTTTGCAATCCTTGTATATGCATGAAATATATATTAAGTTCAACATTTTTTTTTTTTGGAATCTTTATTGCTAATGATTTAAATCTTAACAGTTTTTTCTTTCCAAATTTTTGCAATCCTTGTATATGCATGAAATATATATTAAGTTCAACATTTTTTTTTTTTGGAATCTTTATTGCTAATGATTTAAATCTTAACAGTTTTTTCTTTCCAAATTTTTGCAATCCTTGTATATGCATGAAATATATATTAAGTTCAACATTTTTTTTTTTTGGAATCTTTATTGCTAATGATTTAAATCTTAACAGTTTTTTCTTTCCAAATTTTTGCAATCCTTGTATATGCATGAAATATATATTAAGTTCAACATTTTTTTTTTTTGGAATCTTTATTGCTAATGATTTAAATCTTAACAGTTTTTTCTTTCCAAATTTTTGCAATCCTTGTATATGCATGAAATATATATTAAGTTCAACATTTTTTTTTTTTGGAATCTTTATTGCTAATGATTTAAATCTTAACAGTTTTTTCTTTCCAAATTTTTGCAATCCTTGTATATGCATGAAATATATATTAAGTTCAACATTTTTTTTTTTTTGGAATCTTTATTGCTAATGATTTAAATCTTAACAGTTTTTTCTTTCCAAATTTTTGCAATCCTTGTATATGCATGAAATATATATTAAGTTCAACATTTTTTTTTTTGGAATCTTTATTGCTAATGATTTAAATCTTAACAGTTTTTTCTTTCCAAATTTTTGCTAAATAATAGGTTTTGCAATCAATACGCACAGATTTTAAAAAGTCTAAACACAATTTTATTGGTTAGACTGCAGTGTGATGTCAAAGTATAGGTAAGCATAACTACTTCTTCTGATTGCTAACTAATTTTTTATGTGACCGACGATAAATTGAATTTAACACTTTCATTAAGTGTTGTGTGAAATCATTAATTAAAATGACTGAAAGAGGATTGTCTTCCGAGAATAGACAAATTTATGAGGTCTTTTTTTTGGTTCAAATACTGATTTTATATCTACTGAATTTAAAGGAGTGAAAGCTGCAAGATAATTATGTGATGATTAATTTAGTTTTGAATTCTTTAATTCACAATTTCCCATATTAATTTGGAAAACTAAATAATCAATAAATGCAGAAAAAATAATTTTATCAACAAATGCAATCTAAGTATACGAATGTGCAAAATAAGATAGAATGTAATAAATTTTACCCGAAATAATTCAAAGTCGTTTAAAAAGTATTGTTGACTTGCATTGTGACATCACAGGAATCCTGGGAAAAATAGCGCGTTTGAATAGGCTGAATATCTTGTCTAAAGGAAATATTTATTTTTTAATTTAATAAGAATGTTTTTATGAATGATTTAATGTGTTACGAAACTTTTGAGACGAAAATAATTTATTTAAGATATTTAAAATCATGTATACACCTTATTGAGAACACCATTAAAAAAAATAAGTTTATTAAGAATTGATAACTGTGAACCTTTAAAACTGCCTACCAAGCACTCAATCAAAAACATCTCAGAATGAAAGTATGGACTAATAAACTCAAAAAGTGTGGAATACTATTAAACTCTATGGGGCCAGCATAGCTAAATGGCTAAATCCTGAAAATAGAGTTGTAAAGATCTTGGATTCGAATCCCGGCTTCTACTTCCCAATATAGTTTGTCATTAAAAGGTTATGATTGTTGTTATGATATATGGTACATGATAAGATTTACATAGAAGCCCTACATAGTTTTTCTTTTTTTAAGAAGAATGTTTTATTTATTCTTGGGTAAAACAGTGATAATAGAGATTCAAATAATAGAGCTTCTAATGATTATCATTTTGAGTTGTACCCTTAAATTTTTATGTGAAATATCTTGTAATCAACTTGCAATTGTTAGTAAAAATCACAGTGTTTTTATATGCACGAGCAATCAAAAATACCTTCAAAGGATCTGTTTCTTCTTGAACTCCTAAGAATTTATGAGAGAAGGAATTAAAAAGCTTCTTGCAGTTAGAAGTGCATGAATGCTCACGGAGCCCATTTTTATTGATCTTTAAATTGTTGTGTTAATTTTCGTTTCATTAACTAGCCAAAAACTAATGTGGTATATCTGTGCTTGTAGAATATATTTGTCAGTAAATTTAATTAGATGTGCCTTAATGATCCTAGAGGCCCAATACCATATCACTACCGGCAAAGGATGGTTTCAACTTAGCCACTTTACATTGTTGACAGAAATGATTTTAGCAAATTTTTAATAAAATTATATTTTTATAGGAACCACTCACTTCAAAACCGGTTCCTGGGTTGGAGTACAGTATGATGAACCAATGGGAAAAAATGATGGTTCTGTTGACGGTAAAAGATATTTTGAATGTCCCCCAAAATATGGAGGTTTTGTAAAACCTCTCCATGTTACAGCAGGTGATTTTCCAGAAGAAGAATTAAACCTTGATGATGAATTGTGAAGATGAATTAAAAATCAGAAGAATAAAAAATGCTTTAATATTTTTTAAGTTATATTTAATATTAGTATTTTAAGTTAAATTTTGTTCAATGTACATAGTAAATATTTTTATTGATATAATTTAACTCACATTATAGCTTTAAGTTCAATAAAGCATGCTTAAAAAATTCTAAAGGAAGATTTGCCTAAATGTTTCCTTCTCAGTTTTATTTTAATAATGCCTAAATAAAATGAAATTTCATGTTGCAATCTTATCCTGAACATTTATGTGACTATTTTTATTGCTTCAAATAATCCAAGAGTAATTGTTCAAATAATTTTGTATTGACTAGAGCAGATGGTGATATGGTGAATGAGGGAGGTAATTAGCGATTGATCCTTCTATACCATCATGCGGATGTCAACTGAGGGAGGTAATGTTCGAGTTCAAGTAAAATTTTAGCTTTTTGATCTTTAAAACATTAGTGCTTGTACTATTGCGAGATAAATAACCAATCGGAAGGTTTACCCACTTGACGAAACATCCAACCATTAAAACCGTCTTGATTTAAGATAGAGTAAATTTTGCTGTGCTTAGATGAAAAGTTTAATGAAGTGACGGAAATGAAGGAGGAATTATAGATGCTTGTTTTATATTATAAACATTTTGTTTCAATAACAAAAAATATACTCCTTATTTGAAAACAATCATTAATGTACAAACACATCAATTAAATTATAATATAAAAATTAGTAAACAACCAATATACTAAATTTTGCTGAAGACAAGGGCGACTCTGGAAGGCATGTAAATCTGGAAAAGAATGAGAAACATGTGAAAATATATCAACAATTAAAATATTTAACAAATAATTTTCATAAAAATCAGTTGGAATTTTTAATTTTGTATAAATACACAGCTTATCAAAAGTTAAAGGCTATCCTAAAATTAAATGTTAAAACACAATGGTTTAGCAATAAAATTTATGAAATCTTTTATTTTATAACAGGATAATATTTATAGCTGTATAATGGATTTTTAATAGAAAGAGGAGAGGAAGGAATATTAAAAATCCTGAAATGTGACTACCACTTATCTTAATCTGATTGAATTGCATAACGAATTTGCAAGATAAGTGCATATTCATATGTGTTATCCTTACTTTAATATCACGAAAATACTTAATGGAGATTATTCAGCATTGCTGGGACAATATGTTATTAAAAAAATTGGAAAAACTAATTCACAGAAAGTCTTAAATTATTAAGACTGTAAATAAAAAGTAAAATTGGAGTTTTAATTAAAAGAATTTTAGATCTGTTTATTGATTATATTGTTAACAGAACAGTTTTTAGTGTAAGCAATATCAAAATGTTTGTATTTTGTTGTAATATTTCAAGCGGTATTACAACTTATGACAAGCAAATACACCAAGAAGTATTTTAGCTGTTTTTATAGTAATGTTCTGACATGGAGATCAACCTGACTTATACTAGTAATGTGAAAATCTAAAAATATATGTATGAGTCACTTTTTTTAAAAACCACTTACTTCAAAAGAATATTTCCTGTTTGCATATGAAAAATTCTGGGTTTCATATTTTATGTTTTTATCAATTCGATCAAAACCTCCAAATTGCTTATCATCAGAACAAATGGCTACTACATAAGTTCCTGCCACATCTACTCCAATTCGGTATCCAGGAAAACTCTGAGTCGGATGAAAGTTAAATGCAAAAACAAGGCCAGCTCTTTCAAAAACTATCACTTTGTCTCCTTCATGTTTCCAACTAACATAGCCCTAGACAATTAACAAAACATATTTTTTATACTATGCTGGCAAGATAATATACTATCTTATATTATACTATTACAGAAATAAATAAATATGACACAGCATTAGTAGCTTGGCTAATACAGCAAAGATTTATTGTTTTATGGTAATAGTTCTCTCAAAACATTATTTATTTGTTCCTTTTTTTTTTTTTTTTTTTTTTTTTTCAAAAAGCTACTAATGAGTATCATCTGAAAATTAAACAAGAATAACAAAATCATAAAAATTTTATAGAAAAGGAAATGCACAATATAAAATATTGAAGTACCAACAGTTCTAATAAAACCTTTAGAATCAAATAATATCTGACTTATTAAGTGTTTTCAGTAGAATCTATTGATTTTTGAAACTTGACTGGCATTGTTGAAAAAAAAAAAAGGTGAGTAATAAATTCAATTAAAATGGATGATGATTTGAGTTAGAAATATAGTTGAGAAATCACACATGTATCATGAAATAATTATGTTTTGGATTCTGAAAAATTTACCACTATTAAGTGGATAGTTTTGGTTTTAAAATGGTTTAATTAAAATTAAATGTTGAAAACATTATGATAAATTTTATTCTTGTTACAACTTTAACATCACAACAACAAAATAAATATTTTCTTAATAATTCTAGTGAACTAAAATGTACTTACTGGAGAAGATTGAAGCCACTTGTATTTTTCTTCAGTGTGATTCATTAATATATCAAAGTCATTTAATTGCTTATATCGTAATGTATCATTATCAACGAGGTTCCATTGTCGCCTACAGTAATGGTATGATTCTTGATTACCTTCTCGAGGAAAATCTAACCATTCAGGATGTCCAAACTCATTGCCTAAAAAAATGAAATCATGAACTGATTACCATTTTTTAAGTCGAAAATTCATTAGGTTATAAGTGTTTAATTTTATTACCAATAAAATTAAGGTATCCTTCTCCACCAAGAGAATGTGTTATCAACCTTATCATCTTATGAAGAGCGATGCCTCGTTCAATGATGTCATTAGATCCATATAAGAGAGACATCCCAGTATACATTTCCTTGTCCATTAACCAAAAAGCGATGGTTTTGTCTCCAACCAAAGCCTACAATAGAAAAAATTATTGTCTTACAGTGAGATTTAGATACAATAAACATTAGATACTGGCTCTAAGATAGTGAATAACCTCACAGTATTATAGCATTGGCAACAAAAACTATGACTTAAAAATTAAAGTCTTTCCTGATTCACCAAAAGATAGATCTTAAATTTGTTTTTTTAGTATAATATTCGGTAACAATTTTAATTTTTATTATAAGCTAAGTCTCGATATCTTGAAGAGTTTGGCTTTTTTAGTTGGAGCGTTAAGTTAGCTTTGTATGGACAATCAAATCGCTGATCGAATATCTCGATAAGGTGAACAAATCTTTCTGGTGAGCTGCCTTATTTCATTCCATAAGAAATGGTTTGAGTGAATCACTTGGATGAAAACAACGGAGTAGATATATAAAAAAAAAATTGCAATATAATTATGCGAATTGTCCTCTTTTAGAGGAAATCTATGAACTAACAATGAGAAATAGAGAGAAAGATTGATGGGGAATGCACTGTTAATAATTACCTGATCATGAGATTCTGCATAAGCTATGGTTTTCTCCATCCATCTTCGGTTAGTAAGAGTATGTACAATATTTCCAATATTCCAATCCTCGTCAGCCTTATTTTTCAATAATTCAATCCATTTATCAGGGATTGCCATGCCAAGGCGATAATCAAAGCCAACACCACCTTCAGACACAGGCCTACATAATGCTGGCATACCGGAAACATCCTGAAAATTGAAAAGTGTGTTGATAAAGTTTTAAAAGAAGTAAGTACCTCTTCAAGCACAACAAATTTAATTGATGTATTCTTCTATGCATTACTAAATTCTGTGACTGATATGTGATTAATTTTATAATACTTAGGTTAAAGTCACTGCATAGATCCTTTAAGATATTTTATAACTTTTCATCTAGATTAATATTTATCTGACATATTATAATAAAATACTAAATTTTTTTAATTTGTTGTTTAATGCAAATTCTCACTATCTTTATTTTACTATTCTAAACCAAAATGCTTTTTTCAAAAACCAGTCCAAAACTACTCATGTACTTTATATGTCAGAGTAGACCTCCCCCCTTCTATCTACTTATACATAAATTCATACTATAAAAAAAAATATCAAAAAAGGCCAAATGTGTCTGCTGGAATACAATGTATTTAAGGAAAATGTTCCATTTAAACTAACTGGTACTATAAAGAAAAATGATCCAAAGAATTATAAATTGTAATATAAACAAGCATATCATCACCATCATAATGGTTCTACAACCCGGTTTCAAGTTTGCCTCCTCCAGCAGCTTCTGCCATTTGTCGCTGTCATGTGCGGATTCCATACAGTTCCTTATTTTCAGAATACTCCAAACACCCTCAGCCACACCATCAAGCCATCTCAATCTAGGCCTTCCTCTCTTTCTTGTGCCGCACGGTGGTTGCATCAGGAGCTCTTTCGGCATTTCCTCCTCTCCCTTTCTTGACACATGTCCTGCCCACCGTAGGCAGGCCAATTTGATAGTCTAGATGATGCTGAGTTTGGCAAATATGGCGTATAATTCCCGATTGGATCGTCTCCTCTATTGCCTAGCAGTTTGGGTTTCTCCATATATTCTTTGAAGAATTTTCCTTTCAAAGATCAGAAGGTGATGTTCATCATTTTTACTGAGTGTCCACGTCTCAGAACCATACCAGAGAACTGGCCTTATCAAGCTATCATAGAGCTGGGCCAAGGTTTGTCTAAATAAAAGGTGACTACAAAACTGTTTCCATAAGCTTAAATAGCATGGTTTGGCATTCACAATTCTCTTTTTAATTTCAGCCGCAACATTATTGTCATTTGTCACTAATGACCCAAAATAAGTGAACTCTGTCACTTTCTCAAAAATGTACGGACCTATGCCCACAATATCTCCAGGTCTTGTAAGGTCTTCTGTCACCATGTACTTGGTCTTCGCTTCGTTGACCTCTAGGCCGAGTCTATTTGCTGGTCCAATTAATGCAAGGAATGCCTCTGTGAGGTCCCTCGTTGAATGCCCGATTATGTCAACATTATCTGCTAGGAGCTGGTATGTTTATGAAAAATATTGTCCCGCCAACCTGTATTTTTGCTTGCCTAACTGCATATTCCAGGGGTAAATTGAAAAGAAGACAGGCAAATGTATCACCCTGGTGATGCCCTTTCCCTACAGCAAATTCTTCAGAATGGTCTCCATTTATCAGAACCATTTCAAACTTAATTAGATTATCCGTATGAGCTTATTTTGAATTCTTTGGGTGCTTTATAAAGCTCTTCGCAATCAATACTGTCATAGGTCACTTTAAAATTGATGAACAGACGGTGGATTTTCATATTATATTCACACTCCCTCTCGAGGATTATCCATTATTATTGAATAACTCTGACGGCCGACCACCGTATCCAGGGGCTTTGATATTCTCTAGCTTATTTACTGCATTCTCCATCTCAACCTTAAAAGGGGGCTCGAGATCAGGTGAAATCACTATGAAGTCCTTATTTCCAACTGCATTACTGATTTCCACATCCAATAGAGTCTCTTAGTTGTTAAGGACACATTTAAAACAGTCCCTCTATTGCGTGAGAACATCCTCTTTATTGGTTAGCAGATTACCTTCCTTATCCTTACAAGAACTGTGCTTAGGCATAAATATTTTTCTGCTTATGTTCACTTTTCGGAAGAAATCCCTAATTTTTTTATCTCCACATAGCTGTTCTGTCGTCTCGAGTTCATCTTGTTCCTTTTCCCTCTTCTTTCTTCAGTGTAGATGTTTTTCCGCTCTTCTTTTTGTTCTTTATTCCTCCAGCATTCTCCTTGTACTTCTATTGTTGTTGTTAACATCGTGCAGGCTATGCTGACCTATTGTGGGTTGATAGACTTCCTCCTTCCCAACTTCTGCATTAAAATCCTCCACTAAAAATTTTCATGTCATACCGGGGATATGAGTCTATTTCCCTCTACAATTGATCGTAGAAGTTATCTTTACCATCTTCAGTTGGGGTGTGCACACTGACTATGCTATACTTATAGAATTTCCCACAGAGTCTAATAAGGCAGAACCTAGAACTGACTGGTTTGAACCCTATCACTAGCTGTCTGAATCTTCCCCTGATTATAAAGCCTACATCATATTCATGGTTTTCACAGCTGTATTACATGGTGTGACGCTTCTTTTCGATTGTATTCAGGCGTGTTCATCGCATCTCCTGGATGGCAAACAAGTCAAGCTTATATCAGTCAGTTTCATCTAAGAGCAGTTTAAGTGCTCTGGTTCTGTATAAGAATAGTACATTCTAGTATCCCACGTTGAAAGTCCTATAGGGGCTGCCGGATCATTTCCTTTAAAGACAGTTAAAATCTGAGGCTGTTTTTGGTACTTTGAGTAGAGAGGCCATTATCCATAGTCTATTGGTGGGACTGGCACTTCAGAGCTTGTAAACCAGCTCCACCATCCAGGGCAGCTTCCTAGGGAAGGTGATCCTAAAGTGCGTACTGTAGGTGATCTTTAAGTTAAGGGTGTTGCGTGTTGTAGAGTGATGTAGTAGAGTACTGTTCTGGCGCAAATGCATGGTGTACTGAACTCGGGTCCTTGGTGTCGTTACTCACCATTATTGCCTCATGCAGATACAATTCTCTGAGGGACAAGCAAACCACAGATTTATTTTTTATCTGATTTTAGTAAAGGAAGTCATAATTCGTTTCTATAATGTGATTAATAACATAAAACATGCAGTATATTTTCATTCGAACTGACAATTATTTTACCTCAGCTATTGTTATAACATTGGGATGAAACTTATGTAACAAACTGTTTGCCATCATTAAATAAACCAAAGCATCAGTGTCAACTCCAAGGCCAAAATATTCATTGTAATCACCAGAAAATCCTTGCATACCATGGCTATGATATAACATGGATGTAACACCATCAAATCTAAGGTGAAAATATAAAATTTATTGAAGAGGTTCACAAAATTTAAAGTTTGATGCATATATAATGTGTATTAATATACACATATACATCTGAATGCAAACCTAATTATATTAGTATATAACTACAAAAGTTAAGAAAATACCAATGACAATAATTGAATTAGATAAATAATTATAATACCAACCTATACCCGTCAAAGCCATATTCTTCATAATACCAGAATAAGTTAGAGAGTAAAAATCGCATTACCTCAGGCCTGGAATGATAAGAAACACATTACACTAAAAAGCTGCATGCTATTTATAAAATAATAACAGCATTAAATCATTATGGTTATCATAACTAAGAGGATCTTATCCATGCTATTAAAAATTAACTTTGGAATAGATATCTTACAACTCATTAATAAACACAATAAAAATACTGCTATTATAAATTATTAGTCCAAAATTATAAAATTTGAAACTTCATTAAAAAATAATTGAAAATATCATAAAAACATCTTCTAACGCTAATCTATTTTGTGAATTTATACATGAGATATTTCTGTTTTATTTTAACTGATATTATGTTGTTTTATTGATTGTCAATGAAGAATCTCTTGAGGAATGAAGGCTAGATTATTTTAACAAAAAAACCTTGGAGATACAGGCTAGATTTCTAGGAAGTCTAAGAATTCAGGTTATGGTGTAGGGAGATAGCGGCCCGAACGCCCGGTCGTTGAACTGCAGATAGTCCCTGGACCACCAGGTTGGGGGAACAGTACACTGACACTCACATATTTATACTACTTACAGCACACTACGTACACCACCACACCTACAGACTAAGGCACCACAGTACACACTATGGTTTTCTCCCCTAAGTAGCCGCCCCAGATGGTTGAGCAAGGAAGGGTGCTCTGAGGAGGGAGCCCCTTTGCCTGACTGGGGGGCAATAGGCTGATAACCTGATCCTCTTAAATTTCCAATATTTCAGATCAGCCGGTCAGAGCATTGGTAACCGGCATAATGCTTGTTGTCTAATGGACCTAAAACTAGCCACCTGGTATGTTTTATCACTTAACAGACCAGGAGCTTTGCAACAGCTTCTTTCTCAATTGGACAAACAAAGTGGACATTGCTGCCGTTCAGGAGATCAGATGGACAGGACAAGGCATGTTTAATAAAAATAACTACACAATTTTTCAATACTCAATGAAGCAATAAAGGAGAAAGAGGAAGTCTGAAAAGAAATTACATAGAAAAAAAGAAAGGGTTATGGCATAGGAAACAGCTGGAAAACAAAAGAATCTAGACAACAAAATTAAATGAGAGAATTCAACCAGCTCATACGATGAAAATATCTTAAATTAATTTTAAAACATGAAATACAAAATAAGATACAGTTAAAGCAATGAGGTCCTGATCTCTTTGATCCATTTTTAAGAGTTTAAAATAATGAAAACATAAATAATATGGAAAACGGAAAAACTTAAAAGACAAACTACTATCCATCTAAAATGGATTCTTAGGTCTCAAGGATTATTCATTAAGTTAAAAAAACCATTCTTCCAAAGTAGAAAAGAACTGATATAAATTCAAAACAGAGTGGAACAAAAAATTTTGATTAAAATTATTTGAAAGTATCTGAAGATGTCTTTCAATATCTCTACATATTTCTAAACTACAACCCTCTATTACATTTAAAAATAATTAAATGCAGATTTTCATTGATTAACTATCGTACTTATCAAATACAGAAAAAAAACAAAAATATAGAAAAAAAAAAGTCGAAAAGCTACCTAGAAGCAGCATAAAAACTGGTAACTTGATAAATATTGGAAGGAAACCTTTTCAGCCAAGTGCTTATAGAGACTTAAATGGTAACCTAATATCAGATATTCTAGGAATTCTAATTAGATGTAAGGATCATTTTTGCATTTTGCTAGATGGGAATAATATGGAACAGGACCTAGATATCCAATTACCTGAGGGCGATATTGAACCTCCAGATGAGGATGAAGGCTGAAATGCCATCCAAAAACTTAAAAATAGCAAAGTGCCAGGAAGAGATGGATTGCTGGGAGAGCTCTTCGAGTATGGTGGTGAGGAAGTAGTTAAATATATGCACAACCTACTTTTGGATGTTTGACAACAGAAGGAAATGTCCACTGAAAGGAGTGAAATCATATGCCCAATTTATAAAAAGGGTGATATCCTAGAATGTACTAATTACTGTGGCATTTCACTGCTCTCTTGTGCATATAAGATCTTCTCCCGCATTCTTTTTGAGAGGCTCCTGCCTTTTGCCCAAGAAGCAATTGGGAGATACCAGGCAGGCTTTATGAAAGGGAAATATACAATTGATCAGATCTTCACCCTGAGAAGAATGGAGTGAGGAGGGAGATGATGAAGAGGAAGTGCCACCAGATCAGGAGGAAATAACGAAAATAATTGCATCACTGAAAAATCATAAGATCCCAGGTACTGACGAGATACCGGCAGAATTTCTCAAGTATGGAGGACAGGCGGTAATATCTCATATATATAAATTGATATGGGATATCTGAACTCAGGAAAGTATGCCAAGAGAATGGAGCAAAGCTATTCTTTGCCCAGTTTATAAGAAAGGCGATAGGATGGCATGCGAGAATTATCGCAGGATAGCTCTGTTGTTGACTATGTATAAGGTACTTTCCATTGCTATTAACCGGAGGTTGGTGAGATGGTCTGAGAGGGTTACTGGAGACTATCAGTGTGCGTTTGGACAAGGAAGATCTACAACGGATTTAATTTTCTCACTGAGACAGATATTGGAAAAGTGTTACAAGCATAACGTTAGTCTGCATCACTTATTTATAGACTTCAAGCAGGCATATAACTCGGTAGAAAGAGAAAAGGTGGCTAGAGATATCAGGTCTCTGGGGATCCCACCAAAGTTGGTGAGATTAATTGAAATGACGTGGAAGGAAACCAAGTCTCAGGTAAGGGTTGGCGGAGCCCTATCAAACGAGTTTGAAATGACAGGCGGACTGAGACAAGGTAACTCACTGTCGCCCATAGTATTCAACCTGGCCCTCGAAAAAGTGATAAGATCTAACTCCGGAGGAAATGCCTATAACAGGCTGACCCAACATATGGTGTACTCAGTATAAGACAGTAGTGCTTGACCCGCTAGGAAACCTCACTCCTAACATTAAATTTTTATGATGATATAGATATTAATTTAATATAATTTTTATTATGATATAGATATTAATTTAAAGATATCCAGAATTATATAAACATACTGAGAATAATCGAATAATCGGCTATCCCATAATGAATGAGTCCCTCTAGGTCCTGAATGAAAATAACAAGCCTCAGTTCCATCGAATAAATTCAATCCATCAAGAACATTTTTGGAAGCATGTGAGTGAACAATGTCTAATAGAACATATATACCAGCTTCATGGCAAACATCTATCAGCTTTTTCAATTCTTCAGGTGTCCCGCAACGACTGAAACATTTAAAAAATCGTACTTGAGAATAAAGCAATATAAATCATTTGAGGCATGAAGATCCAAAAGAGGATGAAACCAGATTTGAACATTTTTCAAGAAATACAAAAATATGCAGAGTTCAGAGATTTATTCCTTTCAGGAACTCAGGCCAAAGGTTGAACGTAAAATTAGATTGCACTGAGTACGCTTTGAGGGGTTAAGGATACACCATCTTTAAGAAGATGCTAAACAGTGTGGAAAAACATAAAATGCATCCCCCTTTCACATCTCCACACCTCATTTATAATACAGAATGGAATATTTTTACAAGGTATTGTGAATAATCATGAAATATTTATGATTATAAAATAATTATTCACAATACTATTACATTTTAATAAGATGAAAATATCTTAAATTAATTTTAAAACATGAAATACAAAATAAGATACAGTTAAAGCAATGAGGTCCTGATCTCTTTGATCCATTTTTAAGAGTTTAAAATAATGAAAACATAAATAATATGGAAAACGGAAAAACTTAAAAGACAAACTACTATCCATCTAAAATGGATTCTTAAGTCTCAAGGATTATTCATTAAGTTAAAAAAACCATTCTTCCAAAGTAGAAAAGAACTGATATAAATTCAAAACAGAGTGGAACAAAAAATTTTGATTAAATTTATTTGAAAGTATCTGAAGATGTCTTTCAATATCTCTACATATTTCTAAACTACAACCCTCTATTACATTTAAAAATAATTAAATGCAGATTTTCATTGATTAACTATCGTACTTATCAAATACAGAAAAAAAACAAAAATATAGAAAAAAAAAAGTTGAAAAGCTACCTAGAAGCAGCATAAAAACTGGTAACTTGATATCCAAAACTACCATAGTAAGCATGTTCCATTACAGCCATGATTTGGACAGCATTGTAACCTAATTAAAATAAATAATGTACAGGAAACAAAAATAAAATTAAATAATTATAAAAAGTTCTATAAGAATAACTAAATACCAAGTTTAACGATACGAGGAACAATGTTTTGAGCAAATTCCAGATATGTTCCAACTTTATATTCGCTGGTGGCTATTCCTACATGTGCTTCGTATATTTTCAGATTTTGAGGTTTTTCAGGTCTCTTATTTTTAAGATTATACCTCTAATAACATGCCAAAATAAAATTTAAAAATAAGCTACGGCAAATTAAACACAAAATATTCTATACCTAAATAGAAATTAATCTTTACAGAATTGTTAGGAAATTAGCCACAATCAATAAAATTTCAATATTTCATACCTCTGATTCAGGAGGGTGCCAAAATAAATGTTTATAGGTCAATCCTTCTGTAATAGGAGGCTTCACAACATAGGTGGCCCAAGGAGAAATCCTATGAACTAGTTCTCCACTTTGTGTTCGAACCACAAGCTGAAATTTAATACATAATTATTTGATTAAATGTGAATCATAAATTAGCTAAATTTGATAGAAAATATAAATATAAACTTCCAATACCAGATTCATTTCCCTACTTACGGAAAAAAAAGAGCTATATTTAAAGAAAAATCTTTATTAAAGATAATATTACATCAGATTTAGTTCTCTCTCTCTCTCTATATATATATATATATATATATATATATATATATATATATATATATATATATATATATATATATAGAGAGAGAGAGAGAGAGAGAGAGTGAGAGAGACTGTAGTAGCTGAACGTCTTAGAGTAGCTCTTCGGCATGATCAAGCCAGAAGAGGATATTGGTTTAATAGTGTCAGTGAGAGTTGACTTACTTATTTACCTTTTAAATTTAAAACCATTATAGAGAAGGTGTAGAGCAATATATAACCATTTCAAAACCTTAATACGAATGCTATAAATAATTTAGCACTATCACAAATATTGTTGGTAAGGTAAATCACTATATTGTGGGAGTTTAGCAAAGTTCACTAAGTCCAAAATTGTAAACAATTTACAATTCATTTCTTCACTTAGCAAAACATATATTTTCACCAGGCAAACATCACTAAGTCATTCAACACCTTATTTGGCTGTAATTGGTGGTTAAAATTCATTTAGTCCATTTAAGTTGTTTTTTAACCAGACAGGAGTCATTTATCATACTAAATTCACAAACAGGACTAGATTTATTTTGCTTGATTGCCCACAATATATTTCTTCAAATATTTCAGAACTAGTGACAAACAACAAAAGAAAAAATCTTCCGAGTAAACAGAATTACTGGGAAGGGATGATGGACAAATAAATCAAGGTAAAGGTAAAGAAAGAATAAGCAGGTGTAGATCAAAAAAGAAAAAGCAGACGGGTATATTTTGTGGATTTCTGCAACCACTAAAAGATTAGTCGATGATATAAATATAAAAGATGATTGTTCATTACTTAATCAATATCCATTAAGATATACTAACCTTGACTTCAGACAAGTGAGAGATTCTACAGAGACCTTTGTCATCTGCGGGAATGTTAAGTTTCCATAAACCGAAATCGCATTTAGTAAATGGATGACTGGTCTTATTCCATTGATCTGAAATCAATCAATAAATGTAACATTGGCCATTAAAAATGCATGGATATTTCCAAAATATGTATTTACTGAAATCCCCAGTGAGAAAGAGCTGCTGCGCACCAGGAGCCCACTCTATACAATGAACTGAATTGTCAGGGTTCACGTGAATGCCATACTCACGGTAAGCCTTTAAGAATCTATCATAACCTCCATAATCATTTTCGATTCTTTCCAAACAATCTGACATGACTGCATATCTGATAAGAAAAAATCTAGGTATTAATCTAAATTCCACAACAATTAATTCAGCATCTTAATATTATAAAAAAAAATAAAAGAAAAGAAATACACATCAATATTCAGAAGAAAACAAACTCTTCATATGAATATGTTAATATGAAGAGTTAATACTCTTCATATGAAGTTCATTAAACAAAGTACCAACAAATAGTCAATTTTCCAATGTGCTCATTATAAAATAAAAAATAAAATAAAAAAACTTAGACCTTAGCCATTAGCATAAGATAGGTATTGATAATTTATTGTCCTATGAAGATATGTGGTCTGGGGTAAATTTTATTTCTTAACATTTCACTGAATTTAAAATCCACCATGTGATACTTATCGATATCATCATGCACTTATCCTTTATTGTCTCTAATGATTTCCCCTGCCAGATTCTTAGAGATAATTGTAGATTATTAGTGATGGTTTATCTTAATTATTCTTCTACATTTTTAGTCAACTTTCAAAGAGCTTTGATAAGCTTGATATTTCTTACAACTTCTATTTCTATTTAATCTGATAATTATTAGGATTATCGCTATTATTATTCCATCTTCCTATCATATACATTTTTTGGCCCATTCCTCAAAAATTTAACAATGTAAATAAAAATTATGTTTGCAAGACAATCACATTAAATAAAATTTCAATTTGGATTATTTTCAAGTGAATTTCAATTAGAAAAATACTTTTTTTAGATCTAGAGATTGTAGCACAGAGCCCTTAATACAGATGCAAATATTTAACTATATTATAAACAAACCATAACAGTTGTTAAACCGGTAATACTATATAGGACGGAAACCACATGCCTCCCCAGAAGAATCTACGGCCCTAAAAAGACACACTAAGGATACAGGCTAAGATCCAACCAAGAAATCTACAAAGCCACAAAAGACCTAGAAACAAAAATAAGGACCAGGAGACTGAAATTTCACGGACATTTGGTAAGAATGACCCTGGAAAGACTAAACAAGAAAATTCCAGAAAACCCGAGAATGCAAAAGCTCAAGAGGATACACAAAGCAGATGAGGGAGGAAACGGAGAAACTAGGAATAACGGACCGGGACTGTCTGGACGGATAAGGATATAGGAAAAGGCTGAAGGAAATCAAGGTTCTTGTGGGAAAGAAAAATTCTAAAAAGGGAGTCGCGTGGACAGAAGAAAGAAAACAAAAGCACGCAGAGTTAATGAGGGAAAAAAGGAAGGAAAGATAAAAATAAAAACAGAAGAACCAAAAGTAATAATATTAGCGTGATCTATAAGGCCCGTCCGTGGGAAAAAAAACATATTACCTTTTAAATTTTCAATAGGAGTTACACTTATCTCAAGGAACAGCCACATACAACTCTTGGAGTTGTACTAGCCTACTTTTTTTTTTGTGTGTAAAAATGACTTTAGGGATATTTCTCAATGTTAATATAAATGATGTCACTATTGCAGCAAGTAGTACACATTAAAAGTAAGTGATCTGAGGAAGCTAAGGGATTGTTATGATACCATTCTTGGCTACATGTAGCAAGCAGCTTGTATGGAGCATGTCGCAGATTTCCCGATGGAAATGGGATACAAGATACATGTTGCGGAATAGGGTGGGGAGAGACGGCTGAACTTCAAAAAGTGTTGGCATTCTAGGGTTAATTTTATCATTTTATAATAAAATGGTAACAATAATTATAGCTTTCTACATAATGTTCATAATTCATAATGTTTATAATGTAGAATTCTATAATTACAAGAGGGGCGTGTTATCACTGGTTCCTCCCGAACTTACCCGAAGGTCGCCAGACTAGCATACTCTTGCGCCATTTGCCAAGTTGTACCATAATGTTTAATAATATGGCATTCTAAGATTAATTTTATCATTTTATAATAAAATGGTAACAATAATAATATGTTATTCTATCTAATGCTAAATAATATGGTATTCTAGGATTAATTTTATCTTCTAATTTTAATTTTTCTAGAAAATTAGTGGCAGGGATTATGCCTTCCCAGAATAGATTTCTTCTACAGTACCATTTATCTTTACGTTTTTTTTAGCTAATACCATCATTAAATGATTAACACATAAATTAATAAAACATAGAGTAATTTGTTGTGACATAGGTGCACCATCCTGTTATATACTGACTCAGTAGGTGTAGACAGGAGACATTTGTATCATGACAGAACAGGACTTGTATCTCTTAAAAAAGGCTTGGAAATATGTTTTACTAAGAGGAGTAAAATATACTTAAGATACATTACATAACAATTTTAATTAGCTGCATATTAGGTACCTATCTAAATAAACTTCAAGCTTTCATTAATCTATTTGGTGCATATATTGAATTTTACAGTCAATATTCATATTATTCTTAATTATTTAATAGAAGCATCAGATGCAAAGGTTGGCCATAAAATAATTCATTTTCTTATATGATAAATGAACTATAAATTTATTAGCAAGTAATAAAAATTGAATTAATAAAGTCTTGCCTTCGACGGAATTCCCTCTCATGAGGCTTTAAATAATGATCTCTTTCTAGCAACAAGTGTAAATCTGGCACAGGTACCTCCATTGGATCCAAACTGGAAAGTCTGCCGCCCATTTTAAAAGTTGAATTATTGAAACAAAATTTAAAAACTTTAAAACACCAATTTTGGGGTATATTACGATTGCATAGTAATAAACTAAGATATTTGTTTTAAAATTTATTATTATCAATTCTTCCCAACCTTCAAAGATAAGAACTTTATCACCGATAACAGTGATAACTGGACGCTCACAGAGGTCATCTGTCAAGGTTGTCACACACAACTTGCGTGTGCTTATGATTACATTGTATTAAAATACAAGTATTTATTGTATAGATCATCTATTTTATACACTTTTAGTATACTTTGGTGATATATTTATTGCCACGTTTTGGATTTTATAGTTTAATAGTTATAACTCGAAGGCGGTTTCATTGTTCCATCACTACAGAATCCTGATAAATATCGAATATTTAAATACATCGATTACAAATTAGACGCTTACATAACAGTGTTTAACCTACTCCTTCAGTTTGTTTTCTGGCAAATAGTGTTAGTGATAACAGTTCAAATATTAAAGTAGAAGTCATGGTGAAAATGACGTTGGGAGAGAAGGAAATTTTAATTTACATCATCTCCAGGTTTAAAAGCGTTGCTGAAAATACAAAATCGGACACCCATAGATTAAAGGCTCAGGCTGAAAGGAAGCAACAGCATCAATTGCCTGTAAGGCATTTAAAAATCGGTGTTTCACCATCCAAATAAATATTTATAAACAAATGAAATTCATCTTCAATGATTCAATTTTTTAATTTTTTTAAACGAAACCCATTAAGGGAAGTATCAAACCGTTTAATGAAAAACAAAGATATTAGCTGAAGAAAATAGAGATAATTTTAGATATAGCCCTGTAAACAGAAACAGTAAATATGGAATTTACTGAGTTTTGAGTTAATAATACGTAACTCATTCAAGAAGTCACCAACATGATTGTCAATATATTGCACCTGTGCTAGAAGTGTGTTACATCTCAAAATAGTAAATTTCTCAGGAATAGAGAAAGAAGATTGTTGATGTTTCATTTCTTGTTTAATATCTTCATGCTAATGCACAGCCAGTCTAAACTTATTATAATACCTGGATAATGTGTAAAGCAGACTAGAAAACAAATATAAATCAATAATTAGTCATATTTAATAAACTATAGCATTCATTTTCCGAATTAAATTGAATGAAATATTTTACTTCAGGAACATTTTAATATATTTTCCTCTTTAGGCACTGACAAAAATCTTATTTCCATACTAATTAGGGAAGTGAATAATACAGGTAAGATTAGACAATTTAAACAAAAATTATTTAAGTATTACTTCCTATTGCACCTTTGATCACAGCAATAATTGACTTAGACATTAATGCAATGTATTACCCCCAACATTACTTCAAATCTTTTAGAATGTGGACTCTAGAAACGAGAGACATCAAGTCTCATTTGTTATTGGCTTAGACACCTCTAGGTTATGAATAAGCTTTCGGTTCTTGCCATGTATCTAAATACACTGAGTTCAGATTCTGGCTGAAGCAGAAGAGAGCAAGACGTCTTCTTAAGTTTATAAATATTTACTTTCTTGAATTTATCTTGTATAAGATAATAATAAAATTCGTACGGGTTTTTTTTTTATTCGAAAAACTTGTTTGTCTTTAGAATTTAATTATTTTTAAGTGTGTTCAAATTAAAGTTTTGACCAATTATTTCTGACAAATTTCTTAAAATTTATAAATTCATCGAAACCAGATCAAAAATTTGCTCTTCTGCTGACCTAAGCAGTTATCTGTGTAGAAAATAAATTCTATTTCATTTTCCACCCATTTCATTGCTATTTAAGCTATAATAAACACAAAGGGTGATCTCGATCACTCCCCTGTTGATTCCACCTTCATTCCATGTATTGTTTGAATTTTTCTTAGAATTTAGGTCAAAGATAGTTAAATCGTAGGTTGCTAGATTAGACTTGTAATAGAAAAGTGAAACTTCGTTTTTAGTGTGGATAATACGGCATGAAGATCAAAAACTGAGTTCTATCTGAACTTGGTATGAGCTGATTCTTCTAGTTGTGAAAATAATTAGCACTGTGTAGGAAATGGTGTTGTTACACCATCGAAAATTTCGGAGATGCAACACTTTTAGCAGAGATGCGATATATTACCCAGAGCTGGAGCTCCACTTCATCTCGCTCTCTTTACAAGTTGTAACATCTTGCATCCATGAAGTTTGCTCTCCAAAAAGGAATTGATAGACTTCAGCCTTCAGTGGGGCCCTCAGAACTCTTTTTCATTATTTACTCTATGCCTGACTGACCAAGATACTTTACATTTGCCTTGTTCCTCGATTTTTACAAGTAACAACAGTTTAAATTCTTTGTGTTTATTTTAAAATTAATATTTCTTTTATAATTTTTTTTTATTTTATTGAATGGGGTCTGAGACCTTTCATAATTATATTTCTATTTGATATCAGATATTAATTTTTTTATTTATTTGTTTACTATTTTGTTTTTAATTGTAAATTGTAATATTACTAAAAATTCGTCATCTTATTATCTTTATTTTCCTTACCAGGTTATGATCTCTCAAAAGATTGGGCTAGTAAAGGTTTATTTTGAATGGGAATGCCAAGGTTGAACTGAAATGGACGTTAGTTTGAGCTGTACATTGAGAGGAAAAAAATAAAAATTCGATAACATAATTCATTGTTATGCAGTGAATCATTTGTACAAAGAATAAGTGATTAGCTCAGTGCTGGTGGCCCTATCACGTTAGTACAACTGGCCTTCAGGGGTTCACTGGAGGAAGTGTAAGGATATGGTAAGAATATTAATTGATTCTGTTGGATAAGGATAAAGACAGGAGTAATTCTATTGACTACCAAATATTTACTAAAATTATTTACCACAACTAGAAAGTCAATTTTGTTGAAATTTTTGAAATCAATATATATTTTTCCTCAATAGTGATGATGCGAATTGAGGTGCCAATGTTTCCCAGAGGTTTCTGTGTGCCAACTTAGGTGTCAGCCAACAGCAGTTTTTTGTCTGAAATGTAGAAGAGTGGATCGTAAAGTAAGGTTCCCTAAGCGCTGGAGCCATGGAAAGGTGTTAGCCAACACTGCCATGTGTAGTAATTTATAGGTGGTCATATGGCCATCCATGATTAAGAACGGAGCAGAAGACCACTGGATGCAGGTGAGAAGATTGAAAGGTTTGACCCTTGAGTAGACAATGCCTCTGCACTGATGACAATGTGAAAGTTCAATTGCTAACTCAATAGGTTAGAAGCAGATTTTTTGTTATGGACACACTGAATCTGGAGCAGCATCTGCAAAATGCTTGGATCGGAATGGCGATTTCATAAAAAAAATAAAACAATTTGTTAGCTCTCAGATAATGTATTTGATTTTGAAAATAAACATTGCTGTTTATATCTAAAAATTGAGGTAACCTTATTTTACGATCTACCCTTGTATTTCATGGTAATTTGAAATCTTAACAGTCCTGCACCAATCTATGCAATTGACTTGTCTATGGTTTATTTAGATATCTTAGCAATGAGTGGTAATCTTTTTCTATTGTAGTATTTTTGTTTCAATAGAGATAATATTGAAATATTTCTAACTTATACATAACTATGAGCAGTTTTTATTTTTTATTTTGTTGTATTGTTCGGCTTTTACCAATAAGATTGATGTTTTGGTGTTTGATTTTTTGTCCTTCCTATAATATTACTTCTTCTATTCTAAATTAACTTCCATGTACAGATTAAGTGGATTTTTTTTTTTTTTTTATTATTATTATTATTATTCAAAACTGTCAAAACAGTAGTTATGAAGTTTGTTTTTATTTTTGAAGAATTATTGTTTAATTTATTTTTAAAAAATGTCTCCAAATTTAAATTATTTTGTAATGAAATTAGTTTTGTACTATTTTATTAATGTAATTCAATATATTTTTTTTTTCAGCATAGTGTGGTCAAGAAGGAAGTATGACAGATTGCATGCCTAATTTTTTCACAACTGAAGAATACGCTGATATTGTGTCTGTATATGGCTTTGCCGATGGAAATGCCTTGGAAGCTGTCTGTGAATACGGTCTTCGTTTCCCAGACAGACGGTTGCCGGATCGCAGAACGTTTTCTTCTACTTTTCGTACCCTGAGGGAGACCAGATCGCTGCCAAAACAGCCAGTCGGGGCACGGGATGTCCAGGATGCTGAACATGAGGAAGAGGTGCTGAATTTTTTTTATGAAAACCCCTCTTGAAGACATCCCTTCCACCTCAGCCCGGTTCAAGAATTGCTGGATAGAGACATGGCGGCCAGGAGACAATTTTGCGAATGGTTTGCAGACCAGTGCCAGGAAGACCGCTGGTTCCCTAGACGTGTTTTGTGGTCTGATGAAGCAACATTTACGCGTGGGGGGCTTTTTAATGCCCGCAATACTCATGTCTGGGCGGAGGATAATCCCCATGCTGTTAGGCCATCCTCCTTCCAATACCAGTTCAACATAAATGTATGGATGGGAGTGGTAGATAATCGTCTAATTGGCCCGATAATATTGCCCAGATGAATGAATGCGGAATTATTTAGGGAACTTCTGGAAAACCAGTTGTATCCTATTTTTAATCAGATTGAAAGGTTTGACCCTTGAGTAGACAATGCCTCTGCACTGATGACAATGTGAAAGTTCAATTGCTAACTCAATAGGTTAGAAGCAGATTTTTTGTTATGGACACACTGAATCTGGAGCAGCATCTGCAAAATGCTTGGATCGGAATGGCGATTTCATTAAAAAAATAAAACAATTTGTTAGCTCTCAGATAATGTATTTGATTTTGAAAATAAACATTGCTGTTTATATCTAAAAATTGAGGTAACCTTATTTTACGATCTACCCTTGTATTTCATGGTAATTTGAAATCTTAACAGTCCTGCACCAATCTATGCAATTGACTTGTCTATGGTTTATTTAGATATCTTAGCAATGAGTGGTAATCTTTTTCTATTGTAGTATTTTTGTTTCAATAGAGATAATATTGAAATATTTCTAACTTATACATAACTATGAGCAGTTTTTATTTTTTATTTTGTTGTATTGTTCGGCTTTTACCAATAAGATTGATGTTTTGGTGTTTGATTTTTTGTCCTTCCTATAATATTACTTCTTCTATTCTAAATTAACTTCCATGTACAGATTAAGTGGATTTTTTTTTTTTTTTTATTATTATTATTATTATTCAAAACTGTCAAAACAGTAGTTATGAAGTTTGTTTTTATTTTTGAAGAATTATTGTTTAATTTATTTTTAAAAAATGTCTCCAAATTTAAATTATTTTGTAATGAAATTAGTTTTGTACTATTTTATTAATGTAATTCAATATATTTTTTTTTTCAGCATAGTGTGGTCAAGAAGGAAGTATGACAGATTGCATGCCTAATTTTTTCACAACTGAAGAATACGCTGATATTGTGTTTGTATATGGCTTTGCCGATGGAAATGCCTTGGAAGCTGTCTGTGAATACGGTCTTCGTTTCCCAGACAGACGGTTGCCGGATCGCAGAACGTTTTCTTCTACTTTTCGTACCCTGAGGGAGACCAGATCGCTGCCAAAACAGCCAGTCGGGGCACGGGATGTCCAGGATGCTGAACATGAGGAAGAGGTGCTGAATTTTTTTTATGAAAACCCCTCTTGAAGACATCCCTTCCACCTCAGCCCGGTTCAAGAATTGCTGGATAGAGACATGGCGGCCAGGAGACAATTTTGCGAATGGTTTGCAGACCAGTGCCAGGAAGACCGCTGGTTCCCTAGACGTGTTTTGTGGTCTGATGAAGCAACATTTACGCGTGGGGGGCTTTTTAATGCCCGCAATACTCATGTCTGGGCGGAGGATAATCCCCATGCTGTTAGGCCATCCTCCTTCCAATACCAGTTCAACATAAATGTATGGATGGGAGTGGTAGATAATCGTCTAATTGGCCCGATAATATTGCCCAGATGAATGAATGCGGAATTATTTAGGGAACTTCTGGAAAACCAGTTGTATCCTATTTTTAATCAGATTGAAAGGTTTGACCCTTGAGTAGACAATGCCTCTGCACTGATGACAATGTGAAAGTTCAATTGCTAACTCAATAGGTTAGAAGCAGATTTTTTGTTATGGACACACTGAATCTGGAGCAGCATCTGCAAAATGCTTGGATCGGAATGGCGATTTCATTAAAAAAATAAAACAATTTGTTAGCTCTCAGATAATGTATTTGATTTTGAAAATAAACATTGCTGTTTATATCTAAAAATTGAGGTAACCTTATTTTACGATCTACCCTTGTATTTCATGGTAATTTGAAATCTTAACAGTCCTGCACCAATCTATGCAATTGACTTGTCTATGGTTTATTTAGATATCTTAGCAATGAGTGGTAATCTTTTTCTATTGTAGTATTTTTGTTTCAATAGAGATAATATTGAAATATTTCTAACTTATACATAACTATGAGCAGTTTTTATTTTTTATTTTGTTGTATTGTTCGGCTTTTACCAATAAGATTGATGTTTTGGTGTTTGATTTTTTGTCCTTCCTATAATATTACTTCTTCTATTCTAAATTAACTTCCATGTACAGATTAAGTGGATTTTTTTTTTTTTTTTATTATTATTATTATTATTCAAAACTGTCAAAACAGTAGTTATGAAGTTTGTTTTTATTTTTGAAGAATTATTGTTTAATTTATTTTTAAAAAATGTCTCCAAATTTAAATTATTTTGTAATGAAATTAGTTTTGTACTATTTTATTAATGTAATTCAATATATTTTTTTTTTCAGCATAGTGTGGTCAAGAAGGAAGTATGACAGATTGCATGCCTAATTTTTTCACAACTGAAGAATACGCTGATATTGTGTTTGTATATGGCTTTGCCGATGGAAATGCCTTGGAAGCTGTCTGTGAATACGGTCTTCGTTTCCCAGACAGACGGTTGCCGGATCGCAGAACGTTTTCTTCTACTTTTCGTACCCTGAGGGAGACCAGATCGCTGCCAAAACAGCCAGTCGGGGCACGGGATGTCCAGGATGCTGAACATGAGGAAGAGGTGCTGAATTTTTTTTATGAAAACCCCTCTTGAAGACATCCCTTCCACCTCAGCCCGGTTCAAGAATTGCTGGATAGAGACATGGCGGCCAGGAGACAATTTTGCGAATGGTTTGCAGACCAGTGCCAGGAAGACCGCTGGTTCCCTGGTTCCCTAGACGTGTTTTGTGGTCTGATGAAGCAACATTTACGCGTGGGGGGCTTTTTAATGCCCGCAATACTCATGTCTGGGCGGAGGATAATCCCCATGCTGTTAGGCCATCCTCCTTCCAATACCAGTTCAACATAAATGTATGGATGGGAGTGGTAGATAATCGTCTAATTGGCCCGATAATATTGCCCAGATGAATGAATGCGGAATTATTTAGGGAACTTCTGGAAAACCAGTTGTATCCTATTTTTAATCAGCCTGAAGATCCCCTGCCTGACATCAATTGCACATGGTTCCAAATGGATGGATGCCCGGCCCACAGTGGGAGAGAAGTGACGGCTTGGTTGGATAACCACTTCCCAAACCGTTGGATTGGTCGATATGGACCTGTTCCATGGCCTGCTCGATCCCCTGATCTTACTCCTCGGGAACGTTGAAGAGCAAAGTTTACTCCGAGCCTGTAGCATCAAGGGAGGAACTCCTTGCCAGGATTGAAGAGCAGAGCAATATCATGAGGAGAGAAGGGCGAGACATTCTGCGCAAAGCCGTTGATTCGGTTAGATTACGGGCTCATATGTGTAGACAGCAGGCAGGGGGGCATTTTGAGCATTTAATGGGCCAATAAATTAATTTGAATATTTACATATTGATTTTTTTTTTTAATTTTAAGAATAATATTCTTATACATATTATGTATTATTATTAACAGTTTCCCTAAGAGTACTTTTACTTTTCATAAACAAGTTTTTTTACTTTTCATGTTTTGAATTTTTTTATTGTAAATAATATTTTTTATTTTATTGTTTCTTTTAAAAGAGTAGTAATTAGAATTAGTATTATTAGGTACCTACATTTCAGACATTTTTATTTTAAAGTGTATAAAGACATTATGTATCTAGATACATATTACTTATAATAATTTGTAAAAACTAAATTTATGATTATGTCTTAAATTTAATATTTTTCATAAAACAATTTTTAAAAAATCTGCTTATTTTTGTTATGTTCTAGGAGTGTTCGCTCATAAAAAAAATCACTACTATATATTATTACGGTAGTATAGACCTACCGTTTACGAGATAACGCACGATATAGGTCCGCACGGGTCATATGCCATCTTGCGTACGTGTTGTTGTCATGGCAACTTTATATCAATTTGAGTCTGTTTACAAAAACTTTTAATGAATGGGAAATTATATACTGTTTCCAATGTCCAACCCCAACTGTTAAATATGAATATTACACATAGAAAACGGTGTAGCAGAATCTTATCGCCTTACTGTTAAACTTAAGAGATGTTTTTCAGTGGGGTGAGCTAATTACTAATAAGGTATGAACACAGTCATTACAGACTGTAGCTTTACCAAATGTATGTGCTAAATAAACTTTTTTAGTAATATTATATTGTTTACACGAATAAATATGTTTCCCTAATATCGCTTATACTACTAATGTATTAGGATTGATATCTAATGCGAGAGTTCTCGCTCGGGTATACTATAATCCTTATTTATCTTTGTAATAATTATTGTGACGCGCCATGAGAAAAGGGAGCTTAGGGTGAACAAACGAAAATCTATTTCTTCCCACTAATTTTTAGAAGAGACGAATCAAATGAGACCTTCTGTAGCTCCCTAGGAGCAAAAATCGCAGAATTATAACGATTTGAAGTTTAATTTTTACAAATTATAATTTTAGAAAAAAGCAAGCTCCCATTGAAAAACCGTCCGGTCTAAAGCGGAATTTCACAAAACAGCGCTCTTACACAATGCTTGAGAGTGACCAACGTCAAAAATAGTATTTAACATGTAGTTTAGATGTTCAGAAATACATTTACTAGAAAAAAGTTTTTATGCTCTAGTGAAAAATTTGGGTCTTCATCCTAAGCTCCCTTTTCTCGTGGCGCGTCACAAATATGGAAATTTCAATATGTGAGTGACTAAATAGGTTCTCCAAACATTAGATTGTTATAATAAAATAAAAAAGAAAAGAAAAAAAAATTCTTTCCTTCTTTGTATTATGTTCTCAGTGTGTTCACTCTTTGTTCTACGCTGCCGATAAATTTAGTTTTAATAAATTTAATTTAATTGGAAATTAAAGTTTTTTACACAAAACCTTTATTTTCTGGGTGAATGGGGTATCATTTTAAAGCTTATGAATTGATGCAACTTTTGACCCAGAGGCAAACCTCTGCGCCTAAAATTGGCTGTGCTAGAAAAGTGTAAACATAATCAGAAAATACTAATTTTTAACTGCTATTAATTACTGTATACCGCTTGTGTGAATAAATAAAATTTTAGAGGGGGGTGTTCCTTATAGGAAATTTAATGTAGTTTTTGAAAATATCCTCTATTTTTACGATACATCAACCAGAAATTAAATAATTACAGTTTTTCACTAAAAAATCGTGTATTTTTAAAAATACACAAAAAATAGGATATCTCTTCGATGGGTTAAGATAGAAATTTCAATTCTGCGCCATTTAACTACAAATGACTTCTAGAATAACCTCCTAAAGTATTAACATCACGAGGTGGGACGCCTTGTATAAATAACAATGAATTCTTACCTGGTATAGGTCTGTTAGTAGTACTCGGGTTAATTTTAAAAAATGTATTAAAATTATATGTACAAGTATTTACTGAAGCAGCTTTTGACACTATAAAAAATATAGAAATTCTTGAAATACCTTGTCTTTTCTAAAACTATATATCTCTTTTAACTACAAATAATTTTTACTCTTACTGCAAATGCATGGATATGTTCATCATTGTATTTCTTATATGTCAAATGACGAATTTGAGAATTTAACAATTAAAACTGTTTCAAAAATTTTCATTAACATTATTTTATACAGGGTGACAGAAATAATTGACACATTTTTAAGGGCTGTAAAAAACAAACCAATGTCTCTAGCAAAATACATACTTACTTTTTGGTTTTATTTCAGTAGGTTTTAAAATGTACATCTCTCATAAATTCAATTAAAAAAAAAAAATCTTAATTTTCAACATGCTAAAAATCACACTCATAATACTTTTTTTTGTCTTACCTTTATTTTTTACATCCATACCTGTCTAATACAAAATAGATAATCAGTAGATTGCCTGTCGAAATTAGCAATAAATGAAGTTATGGCATGTTCAGGTATGAGGAACATAAGAATACCCAGTGACATCTCTTCCGTAACATTATTTAACTGTTTTAAAGCCACTTAATATCATTATTCGTAACATTTGGGAAAATATATTATACTACTTTCTTACATTATTACTATATTACATATGATATATATGGAGTATGTGATGGCTTAATATTCGCATTGCAAGAGAATTTTATCTCAAAATAAATTAATTTTGATAAATACAAAATAAAACGATACTTTCGGTTGGCACTAAAAGGGTTAACATACAGACAAATTACAGAAGGTCAACGATTCACCACCATGCTGGTAATGGTCGTCTTAAATAATACTTAATACCTAATTTACAATTCATATTATTACCAATAATTATCTACACAACTGCTAATTTTTAACATATTTGCTTTGATTACACTATTAATGAAAATATTTTTTATTTCCCTTACCATCACAGACTACTTCCAATCATTTTTAACCATCCCAACATCCAACCACGGCTAATCATTCCCAACATCTGTAACCAGTCCCAACTATTCTGAAATCCTAAATAAGCTTTTTATTTTCTCCTGTGCCAATAGGTTGGGTTTTGGCATCATTGTGCTTAGTATGCCAAAACCAATAATGCCAATGGTTACTTCTTATTTATTTATTTTTCAATTTTTATTTTATTTATGTCTAGGGGAATATATTTTGGTAAGAACAGTAAAATTCAACCGTGATGTAGATCAGGTACAGAAATGGTGCATCTGGAGTACTTCTCACAGAGTCCTGTCCTTTATTGCTGGTCTTCTTCAAGTATCTCAGGAGCATATCCTCTTCTGGGACTGGGCCAACTACAGTTTTGAAATTGTAAACAAATTTTTTTTGTATTTAGGGGTAGTTTTTCCTGTGATCAGCTGATAGAAATATTTCTCGGTAAGGACCTAGATTCTGTTTCTTTAAGCAATCAGCAATGCTTTAGAGAAGTTAATAGAGTGTGCTCAGTAGACTTCGGTACACCGCAGGCAAGCTATTGGGAGTCGAGTTCCTGAAATCCTGGGGTAAATTGTTTCCAATTCCCTTGGAATTATTTCCAAGTCCCTTTCGGGTTTATCTCCCACCACTGGCACCATTCTTCAGTTGTATTCTCGCAGATATTATTTTTTTCCCATTTGCATTAGAGAACCTGTGGTTTATTATAACAGGGATAATGTATAACTTGAAGGAACCTGCTGAACTTGAGTCTGCTTGAACTTGTGAATAGAGTGCCAATTTTAGGATTGCCCTATGATTCAAGAAAATATTTTGTCAACCAGATTAATTATCTTACCGAAAAGTATCAAAGAAGGCTCAAGAGGGGTTGATCTCCCCAATACTTGTCGGCGAATTGCAATCTTAGCTTTCAGAATCAACTCTGCCCTGAGTATTCTAAGAGAAACTGGTCTTTGGAGTTCAAAAGAATATAGATAACCTTAAAGCGGGCTTTGCTCCGTCAATATTATTTAACGTGGTGTAAATATCGCATGTGTCAATATCATTGCTACTATATACTCCTCCGGCAGTCGATATATTCTAGCCAATATATATTGGCCCACAGTGTAATGTGGACTTAAGGCAATCCGCACACTGGTCGTTCTGGAATTATCAAGGTTGCGATATTTATACGCTTGATCGGCACAGCCAAGATAAATGATAAGGAGATCGCACCCGGGTCGTTGCTTGTGCGATGCGTTTGACTCTCGCCACGCTTGCCAAAAGACGATTCTCGTTTCACATCTGCAGACTGGTCGTTAAGCTGAATTTTGGTAGCTTTAATGCCCTACCGCACCAGTTCACAGTCCCATTTTCACCAGGAAAAGAAAAACTGAGGATCTTTCAGATAGCTCCAAAATATGAGGGAATCCTCCAAGACGATGAAAAATTAGGAAAGAAGTGGAAGGAATTATAGATAAATTTTAACCTTTTCTTATGAATTCAATTTGCATTTCGTCATGCGTTTAACTTTTTATTTGCCTCAACAATTATGATTTTTTATTCTGTTACTATAAATATAAGGTAATAGAAATATGCATTCTCTAACCATTGCTTTACTTAATTCTAGACATAATTCTCAATCTTTTTGAACGGTTCCTTCTTTAACGGTTCAAGCATAGTGAGCTGTTCTTTGAACGACGCTCATAATTTTTATGAACGAAATGTTAAGTTCTGAGCAATTTAAATGAAATTTTTAAATATACTTTGTTTTTGTGTTTACTGAGTTCTTTTCATTGGGAAGTATTAAGCTCTCATTGTATAATGCTAGATGCATCCTAAGTATCAATCCTTAGTTGTGTACAATGCTAGATGCGTCCTAAGTATCAATCCTTAGTTGTGTTTTAACATTATACATTCATGATCAAATCAATTTATTTGTTACTTCTGATGCTAGATATTTAAAGTTTTGATTTAAACGTCTTAATATTACTCTGCTGTGATATGGTGTTAGCATTTGGGGTATCTAATTTTCGATATAGTACAAACATTACATGGGCTTAGATTTTTAAATGTTTTTATTGTTCAAGTTTTAACTGTTAAAAATGTTATTGAGCTTTATGTGTACCATATTATATCAATTTGCGTGTGATACATCTTACTTCATGATTTTTTTATTGGGCCATATAGTAATTAGTCCGAATTATATATAATATTTTATATGTAAACTGATATAATACCCTTGAAACCGATCTCAGAATCAATGGCAGAGAAGTTGGATGCTTTGGCATCAAAATACAGGCAGTTAGCTGATAGATATATGAATGAGAACTTGCCAGGAAAGGCATTTATACACTATTTATTATCACTTCAGTTAATGCCTGAATGGAAAAACGAATTAAGAAGTTCTTTCTCTTCTGCACTTTGTGCGTTCTTTTATCAGCTTTTGTCGAATGTTAATAATAAAACACTATAATATTAGATATTTATGAAATCTGTTAATTTTGTAGGTTCTCTGGGCAAAATTTTAGAGCATGAAGAAAGGTACAATGATTTATTCACTTCATATGAACAAGCATTAACAGTTTTTCCGGAAGATGAGGTGGTTCTTAACAATTTGGGAGCTCATTTATGCAGGTGGATATTTTCAGAGTATTCATTGTATAAAGTTAGTGATGTAGTCTTTGCAATTGTAGGTTTGTTACCTCTGATCCAAGTAATTTGTAATATATTCATGGATGATATAATCCTCTTGTATTTAATGGAAGCTTGCGATTGAATGTTTTGAATATTAAAAAGTAATGTATATTAGAAAATATGGAGAGGTTTAGAGCCACTGCTCATTTCCTTTCTTAATTGGAATGAATTCTTGTTTTCTTAGAGGACTTGTCACTTTACCTTTGATGGAATACCTTTATGGACATTAATTTTCAGATTTGAGGGAAATGAATCAGTTACCCTGAAAGGTTTATACCAATGTTAACTCACTATTTTGCTCTAAAGCCTCCAGCACCATGAATTATGTGATTCCCTGAAAAAGTTCACCCAGGCGTTCTCACCTGTCAATTCAAACTGTTTACTCAGCTCTTCTGATCATAGAGCTTATAGAAAAGTTTATTTGTTAGGTATGCCAAGATTATTCATGTCTGGTTGAGCATCTGATGGTGGGTACTGCTCCGAAGTCTAGAATAAATGACCAATTTGATTTGATGACCAATTACCGATTTAATGGCATTTCTCCCTCTCCAGCACAGAGCAGAGTGACAATTTTGTATCTGTTATGAATTTTTGAGTGCTGAAACAACATTGGTGTCTTCCAAAGATCCTTTCATGGGAATGAGGCAAACCTATTTAATAGAATAAGAATGATAAACCAACAGTTGGCACTACCAAGGGGCTCTCTCCTTATAAATTGGCTATGGGACTGTTTTTGGTTCAGTCAGTTGACAATCTTTCTTCCTTCCATGTAGTTATTACTTAAATTATTTCATCTTTTTGTACCTTAACCTCATCCTGTGAGATATGAAAGTACTAATGGACTTGGAGTCATATAAGTTCTCAGGAATCTTTTACCTACCACCGTGAGGACCACCCGTCCTTGAGAAATACAGACAGGCCTCACCTAAGGCTGCTCCATACCAAGTGTTAATGCATTCATTTTGTACATATAAAGTAGGTTAGAGGTAACTGCGATTTTTTCATCATTTAATTGTTCGATAAACTCGCTTTTACCACACAGATGAATTTTATGATTAGTATTTTTTTAGAAGTACCCTGCATTAGTAATATTTTAGACTTTATAAAATATTGATTTTCTTTTTGAAATATATTTTGTATTATATAATTTTTTATAGGCTTCAACAGTTAAAAGAAGCTTTAGTTTATTTCAAAAAGGCATTACAAGTTAATCAGTATTACTTACCAGCTTATCGAAATCAAGAAATCACAAAAAGTCATTTAGTCGAACGTTGGCATTTCCGAATGCTGAATGATTCAGTAAGAAATGAATCATACTATAGAGCAATCAGAAACAAAATTAGGAATGATTTCAAGACTGTTCTTGACATTGGTACCGGTACAGGACTTTTAAGGTAATTAATTATTAATTTATTGTTTATAATATTTTTGTAGTAAAACACATTTTCTTTAAATTCTTTACATTTATTTATTTAACCAATCCATTATACAGATGATGGCCTTTTTGAAGTTTGTGTAATCGCCAAACATTTAGAAAAAAACAATTGTAGGGAACTTCTGCTAAATAATTGATGCAATTGAGATCATAAATAAACTGATTAAAAAAAAAAAATGAAATTGCCTCACTATTTAAATATGTATATGAGTGATTCTCATATAATTTTAAATTTTGTCCAATAAAATTTTCTGCAAAATGTGACACTATTTTATAAAATTTTAAGTGCCTGTTTTTTTATTTTGAGCATATCTATTTTCTGCATACTATAAATCATAATGGAAGTAAAAAAATAAAATAAAAGCTTCTTTATGCCTTCTCCAAATTTTACTATAGCATTCAGGGTCTAAAATATTGAATTTAAATTTAATTTCTAATCAAAGTTTTCAAAACAAATTGGAGATAGTTAAATGCACAATAAAGTAATTTATAATGATTATCTTCGTAGAAAGAGCAGTTTCCATGATATTTGTCCTAATAAATTCAATAAATGATGATTTCTCTTTTTTTGGAAAATGTTTTTTATCTCAGAACCTATTTGACATACCGATACCTATTACCATCCGAATTGGAGCTAATTAAATGAGAAACAAAGTAGTTTATAGTCATTTTCGTTTTATAGAAAAAAATATTGTTATTTGAAAAACTTTTATCTCAGAAACTAGTAAATGTAAAGACCTCTATTAGGGCTCAAATTTTAGAAAATCTACTTTACTTAAAGAAGGTATTCACAAATTTTTTTTTTTACGCAGTTAGTAGTTTTCAGGATAGTGATCATAGAATGCAAAAGAAGTGAAGATTCTAGAGTTTTTCTTCATTTCAGCGAACTTCTTTTCTGATTATTGAAATAGTTCAATATCTATTTTTAAGGACATTTATTATGTCTGTTGTAGAGTTTAGGTATAAATTGATTTATTTTTTAATTTTGAAAAAAAAAACCAAAAGCGGAAACATTATATGATAAACTTTTTACTTAATCTTGTAAGAAACTAAATATATATATTTTTAAATCCATCCATTGTAATTGGATTTCTAGGTATAGAACTAAATACACTAGACTACATGTCTTCTTCCAGCTCTAATGAACAGGATTCTTAGTGGAAGTTTGGTCCAACTTCAAAATTAAAATATATATAGTAAGATAGATTTTTTTTTTTTTAGTCGCCACAAAATTTATAAGTATCAGGGAATCGCTCATATGTAGATCCATATCTTGTTGCACTAATGTTTTGAGCAATACATTCAATGGGTGTTAAAATGCCTGTGAGCTTGACTGATGACTTAGTATTTTTGGGTGTGAAGATGTGAAAGCTATTCCAAAAACCATTTTGATAGATACTGGTAAACAATTAGGGCACAACATATATAAAGATGAAACAAGATCCAACCCTCGGTTTTGCTATTACTTCTATTATATTACTATTGATATACTTCCTAGTATATATATGAAACAAACTGAGAATAAAGATATGAAATGATTCATTGAACTTTTAAAGAATTGTAAAATGAGATAAAAAATGACACATGTACTAATAGAACATCGTATCACTAAATTTTATCTTTCCAACTTACAAAGAATCTAGATTAGAATTACTAAAAGAATACTATCTAACGTTTGACAGAAGACTGTTGGACAGACCTATACTGATCAAGTTTTTTCTGAATACTGAACGGGGAAAATATTCTCATAGAACTGAATGATTTATAAAAGGAAATTGGAGGAAAAATATTTTTGATAATTTATTGTTGAGATTTTCAGTTTTAAATTTAATATATATCCATTTCAGTATTTATGCCAGTAAAGCCGGAGCTACAAGCATTTATAGTTGTGATTACTCCCCAACAATGATCTCGATTGCAGAACAAGTATTCCAAGCTAATCATTTGAAAGATTCAATTGTTCTAATAAACAAACTTTCTAATGAACTCAGCATACCTGAAGATATTCCAAATAGGTAAGATATTAATTGATTGATATTAGGTAAGAGTAAATTGATTGAGTTTATTTGAATTTTACAAATAAAATGAAATTACAGATTATCTCTAGCTGTTACTGAAACTTTTGACGGTGGTCTTCTTGGAGAGCATATTTTACAGACATTAATTCATGCTTGGGATAATTTATTGAAACCGAAAAGCAATGAAGATGGACAAACTTCTCATAGGGTGATACCTCAAGGCGCTGCACTATTTATAACTCCTATAGAATGTCTTGATGTAGCCAGAAAAAATTATATTTTGCATTCAAATCGCATTGAAAGACTTAGTTTTACAGAAGGTCTTGATTTATCATTATTCAAGTCTTGCACTTTTTCTGTGGAGCCATATGACACTGAAAGTTTAAAGAATCTTGTTTTTAAACCCCTTGGGCCAACAAAGAAACTTTTTGAATTTGATTTCAATAATGTTTCGCAGTTGAAGAGGTTTTATAGTGGAGATGAAGACAAAATTTTTAAGATTGAATCAAATGAGGATGGATTTTTCGATGCTTTGGCAATTTGGTTTGAGTTAATGTTGGATTCAGAACTGATGATTACATCTTCTCCATTATCAAAGAATCGCTGCTGCTGGGAGCAAGCGATATTTCCAATGAAGAAACAGTGTTTTATCAGTAAAAAATGTTCTATTTCTGTATCTGCGTCATGCAAAGATGGCATACTTTCTGTTAACCCTGAAACAAATAGCAATGAAAATTCTAAAGCAAGTTTACCTCAGCCTATAATCCGTTTTTTGAACTGTGAAACATTATTACTTGTTTATGTGCAGTTGTTAAATTTCATAAAAAATTTGTATAATGAAATTTCATTACTAGATTTATCTTGGTTTCCATATTTTTCTTTATTAGTCAGTAAATGTTTCAATGGGACAGTACATTCTTCTAGTCAACATTTGGAAGATTTAGATGATATTATACTATCATTAGGATCCAACATTAATACAAATAAAATAAAGCATCAAGGATGGTCGGAAACATTAATCTTGTTAGAACAGCCAAATATTAAATATGATATTATTCTTTTAGACATCTTGACAACAGCTGGGGAAATAGATGAGGAAGTTATATCATTGGTGCCTGTATTGAGGTAAAACCTGATGATTTTTAAAAATAAGTTCTTATAATTTTTTCAATTGTATCTACATTATTTACTGTTATACATATCATATTATTTACATACATATTATTTACTGTTATACAGGAATCTTCTGACTCCAAATGGGCTATTGTTACCATCAAAATTAGTAATACATTGTATGTTAGTTTTTTCAGAAGAATTAGCCAATTTATCTGTTATGAATCCAGACAAAGATGACTTGAACATTGCCGAGTACATAAATGAATATAAGGTAGAATAGTGCATTAATTATCTGTCAATACACTTTTTACCTTAGCCTGCAGTGGGTAAATATTAAAAACTTGTAGATTAAGTACCAATGATATAATGTTAATATGAAATTTAACTTGAGATCAATGCCAGTAAGTTTCCCTTTGAAAATTCCTACTTCAAAAATGGAATTTAAAGAAAGCTGTTTTATTTGGTTTATACTAAGGCAACTATAAAAGTATCTAATAATTGGTCTATTGTTTCTTTTACATTCATTTTATTATTCCGTTCCTTTTATCTAAACTGCAGGATGAGAGGGGGAACTGGTGCACTTTGATAACTTCAACCTTTACCTTCAGTTTTGATTCCATGCTATTCAGAAAAATTGATATTGATAGATGTTTCATATGTTACAATCTTACTAGTTTTTATGTGTCTTTCTTTGAAAAACTAACGAGTTCTTTTTTGTTTTTTAATATTTTCATTTTTTATTTCTTATAGGTTTCCCATATGGTTGATTTCAAGTTAGAAGAATTGGCATATCAGGAAATGTCTGCTTTTTTTGACATAGCTGTTTTAGATATGAATAACATTGTAAATGAACCATGTCTCTTTGAAAGAGAATTAGAAATTTACAAACCAGGCTGTGTTAATGCTGTTTTATATTGGTTTTCCATGAACTATACGCCTGATATTAACTTTTCAACTAGATCTCCAGATTCACATATAAACCAGGCTGCTGTTTTATTAGATAATCCAGTTCATATAGAAAAAAACATGAGGATTAAAATCTCTTTGTATTACAATTCTGGTGCAATGAAGTTTGTAGCGTCTACCCTGAAAAATCTGTGATAATAACATTCATAAAACAATTTATACTAAACAGTGTTTAAACAATGTATAAAAATAGTATTCTTATATCTTGTGTCAATCGAACCAATGTTTTTATTAATAAAGATTTTTTATGTTTGTTATTTTGATTACCTATTTTATTTTATTAATACTGAGATAAGATAGCAGAAACTCTGCATAGAGATAAGATAGTGAGTGCTATATTGCCTTTATGTAGAGCTAATCACCTCATTGCTTTTAGATGATGACCTATCAATCCTGATAACCAACTATGCGGGTCTGAACATAGGCAAAATAAATTAAACATGGTAAAATGCAAGATCAAAATAGAAAATTTAAATTTAATTTTAAATATTCCCAAGTGTAAAAACTAATCTATTGTTAGGTAGCCAGTTAAATAGATTAGATTGTTTAAAATTTATGTTAGATATGAATTTGAAAATTAAAAAAAATAGTATTATTTCCAAGTAAAAATATATTAAATGAAAATAGCTCAATATTTACAATTTGGATCTCTTAGCAAACCACCTCAATTAACCTATCGCACAACTTAATAAAGAGATAGAAATTGACTAGAAACAAAATATATATATACATTAATTTTTTAACTAAATTAAATGCAACTGATTCAAAAGCTTTTGCCGTTTAAATGTAACTAACAAACTGGCATTTTTTTTCTAACAGATATTTTGTTTAGTACATTTACTTGTCTTTTTTAAATTATATTGAAATATAAAAAAAAATTAAAAACCAATATGTTTTTTTTATTTTTAACTCAAGTAAACTTGCTTTGCAGGATTCATAGAACTTGATAATGAAAAGGGTTTGAGGTAGCTTCATTTCTAGAAAGAAATAGCTTCATTGAAGATGCTTTATTGAAAGCTTTTCATATTTTAATTTTTAAAATTCTGTTCTGACCTTAATCCTTTACCGACTACATACTAATTTATCAGGAGTGCGACGATCCCCATTGCCTGTGTATTGATTCATCAGTATGGCTTCTTCAGCCGTTGCAGAATACCAATTGATTTTTTTATTTTTGTCCCTCGTGGTTCTCAAGGTATACTCTAAGATACTAAAGTATCTTTTCATGCCACTCAAACTTAAAAAAAATATATATATATATATATATGTAATATGAAAAAGAAATGCGAATAATGACAAACAAAATTTAATATTAGTATTTTTAAAAATGAAAGTTACTGTTTTATATTAACTACTTTTTAAAAAAAATCCACCAAAAATGTTTTTAAATCTACAAACAATCCTTTATTATTCGGCCCAAAGACCGAATAATAAAGGATAATAGGAAATTTAAAAAAAAATTATGTGTAAGAAGAACAGGAAACGTAAATAATGGTCAAAAAGAATCCAGTTCAGTAGGCACAGCAGCCGGCCTTGACTCTCAGTTCTCTCGGCCTGCAACATGCTCACATCATTCAGTCGTTAAAAGGTTAAGCATGAAAATTTGTAACAAATGAAATCAGTGTCAAGGAGAGATTCTCTTCATGCTCACCTATTATTGCTACTGCTTTTATTTTGATTCTTATGAATTCTTCAATGATATGAATTTTAAAATTTGATTTTATCACATGATCAAATTTTGCTATCTAAATCGCTGAATATTGCTCAGTTAGAAAATAATGTTTACTGGCAAATCTAATTATTCAACTAGTGATTTTTGGTCGAATTTCTCTCAGATTAATCAAAGGATAAAGAAACAAACACAGATGAGTGAGAGGGATGAACATAAAACTGAAGTAGAGAACATTGGGAAATAAAATATAATATTCTATTTCATTTTCAATGACAATTCTGGCTGATATGTTCCACTTTGTGTTAAAAAGCAAAGTAACAAATATCATATTTTTTAAAATATATATATATCTATATTAAGCAAAAAAAATCTTAAAATTATAACAAAAGCTCAACTTATAGCCAAGAATTCAAAAATACAATCCATAAAAAAATAAATATGTCATAACCAAGAAGAGTGAATTTTCATTAATATATATATTTTTTAAATATTTAAATTCTTTTTAAAAATTTTGTAAGAATTTAATCAGTTAACATACAAGTTGGAAAGAGGATACGCGAAAATGTGGGTAAACGCATAAATCATACACTCAAAAATAATTATATTCTATACTCTTTTCATAACCATTTTCCATACTAACATCTAAATTCAATTCTTCAACAATTTCTTCAGATTCACTTTTACTCTGTTTTGGAGATATCAGATCATGAGCAAGTCCGAGAACTCTTTGTGTAGAGGCAGTTAAATTTGATGATTGATCGAGCTGGTTATAAATACCAGTTGCTCTCATCAGAATATCATTTAGTTCCATAGCATATGATAAATCATTGACATGCTGGAACAAAAATAGGGCAAATAAATAGTTTGACTAATGTAAATGTATGTATCTGAAAGTTATTCAAACAAATGAAAAGAACAAATAAACAAAGCAAGATTTAAACATTTATATATAATTATATACCGTAAGATGAGGTAACTTTGTGACAACTTTTGAGGTTTTCATGATTTTTTGTGCACAAGATAATTATTTTTCACATTCTGCTATTTAACAATAGCCCTACATCTGGGCTTTCCATGGAGAAATTTTAATTCCACACACGTGAGTAGCCAACAATACTTTTTTTTATTGTCACAAAGTTACCATGTCAGTCAGGGTAACTTCCTCAGTTGTAATTTCGATTCAAAATACACATGAATTAATTTTTATCATAAAGTTAACTCCCATTACATACCTATGAACATTTAACCATTACTTCAGAAACATTTAACCATATTTCTATAGGTCACCATGATGTATTCTATTACCATAAAATCTCTTTCTAGTTGATTTTGCTTGGTATTTGCAGTGTTGTCGTTTGTTTGAGCCTACATGTCACAGGTTCCAGGTTCTGGAATATTTATAGCCTCTCCAATATCAAACTTTTCATTGGAAAATTGAAATCCTTATCAGATTCTTCACAAGGGATGGACAAGTGAGGGTAGATGCAGGCTTCATCTTCTTCAGGAACAATTCTTCTTTTAGAGGAACTTCTTCCAGGGCGTGGATTATGCAGAAGAAGCTGAGGTGAGGAAGCTAGAGGAGTGATATTGCCATTACCATCTGGTTGCCTCTCCACCAGGTTCTTCATTTTCACATCTCTGGTTCCCTTTTTATTGGTGGACGTGCTGCTATTGCTTTTGAAAAGAAGCTACTGATGAGCAAATCCCGAGTTTGGCGCTTGTCACTCAATTACCCTTCATTTTTTATGTTTTTATTCATTTCTCACTTGAAAAACAGTATTTAAAAACTGGTAATGAAGCATTATGATCTTAGATAGTTATAAGACTACAAAAAAACACTTAAATGGCAACATGATAATTGTGGTTAACACACCATAACAAAGTTTACAGTCTAGTTTTTGATAAAACTATAGAAGTTATACATTCAAATGTATTTCCGTTTAATTTCACAGAAGACCACTACCCATGAGAAGGTCACATTAGGTTCAGCAACCCTCGAAGCTCTTATCATACCTACAAAGCATCACTATCGTAGCTAGGTTTTGGTGAGAAATTAAAAAGTACGAAATAAAAATTCTTGTCATTAAGTTATCCCCACCTGTCACAAAGTAACACCATCTTATGATACATAATACATGAATGAATACTTTTTCATTCTTTTATTATTTAGTTTTTAGTTGATTGGTTTATTTGATTGTTGCAATATTTTTCCTTAATCTTAATTTAGTATTTGATCAAATTAATACTTTCTATTATTTATGGGCTTAACAAGCTAGAATGGATAGATTAAGAAATGAGACTATACAGGAAAAATTAGACATGCAACCATTATGTGAAACGGTTAAGGTTAGACAGCTCAAGTGGTATGGCCGAAGGGCAAGTGGGTGAGTAGGATAGCAAATGATAGGAAAGCCAGATGACTATATAAAGCAAACCAGGAAGGAAGGGGGCCTCAAGGCAGGTCAAGATCCACCTAAAATGAAGATATCACAGGACAGTGAGAGGAAGCTCCACCATTATGGAGATGAAAAGAACATCAAGCAGTGAACAATGGACTAAATTATCTATGGACTACCTCCATGGCTAAATGGAAAATATAAGGTAAGTCAACAGTCTTTTTCAAATTATTTTTAAAAATCCATCGATAAGCAAAAATGAAGGGCAGATTTCCAAAAACTAAAAATTTATTAAAAAAATTATCTACCTTTAATACTTCACTTAGTCCATTACCAGCACTCATTAGCTTAGACTTTTCTTTTTCTAAAATTGCTACACACAAAAGTAAGTGAAAATTGGAGCAGGGAAGACCAGTCCATAAGACCTGAAATAATAAAAAATAAGTTAATATTAATATTTTTTAAGGATTGTTCACTGACCAGTCTATAGCACTTTCAGTTTACAATTAAACAAAAGGGTTTAAATTAAAAATGTATAAAACATCGTCACATATGTTTCTTCAACATTTAAACCAAACATGCCATTTTCAAAAATGATTAAACCTGTAATGGATAAATCACATTGATTTAACAATAACTTGGACAATAGAGATTAGTTTCTTAAAATTGTAAATTATAAAATGTGACATTGTATACAATAAAAGCACATAACTTGAGATACAGAGGTAACACATGGATGTATTTAGGTATTAAGGTTTAAGGTGAAAATTTGAGTAATGAAAGCAATAATTTTATTAATATTGCGTTAAAGAGAAATCTTCAACTTGAAGAAGTAAAATTTTTCTTAATTATTTACTTTTATTAAAACAAGTTTTTCTGGGTCAAGAAACCATACACTGACAGGTGTTTCACCATAGTTCTAATAATAAATTGTTAGATACTTACTTCCCATAAAATATTGACATCTTCTAAGGTGAACTCCCTTTTAAACCAGACAAGAAGCCAACGAAAACAGAAACACATGCTACCTGAGTCGTGACTATCTAGATAGGTTGCTAAATCTGGTGCCACTGCTGTCAACAGTGTATGCAGTTGACTCAACTGTTTTTTCATTCCAGATTGATCTTCATCAAAATTATGGTACTGAAATGATTATAAGAAATGCTTACTGCGAAGAGAAATTGGGTGCAACAAAATATTTACGACAAGAACAACAATTTAAAAAAATCTAAAACTATCCGATACAATTCAGTTAAGTAAATATCATTACATTTTAAAAATTATAAAATATTTCTTTATCACCAAGGCTATCCAAAGATTTCATTGAAAGGTTAATTTAATATTTAAAGTTAAATACTCATCATGAATAAAAAAGAAATGTAAGGTATGCTATTAAAGTGACAAGATTACTAATTTAAAAAAAAAAATCTTACCATTATGTTCATAAAACCTACAAAACACCAGAATGCCTCAACTTCGTTACTTAAAACAGCCAAAATTGGAGAAAGCAAATCACTCATTCCTTGAACATAGCCCAAATCAAAATTATACATTATATAAGTCATAAGTATATCAGAGAGTAGTTCAAGATTTGGGTTGTTTGCTCCTGCATAAAATGGCATAGTCCTATCAGTCCTATTGACATCTTTTTCTAAAAAAAAAATCCATTATTATACGTAATTCAAAATTTTTAAGTATTACAAGAAGCACAAATATAAATAAATTATATCTAATATTACTTACCAACTAGGCTTTTTTTGTCTCGGAAGAAAGTAAACCGTGATTCTTGATCGGCAGACATTGTCGACCACTGTGCCTTCATTCGTTTATATTCTTCAGATTTCTTATTTAAAATCTCTTCTCTTTCTCTTTTAGTAGAATTCCATGGGTATAAGCATAACAAAAATTTCCATAGCTCAGGTCGCAAACTAGGTGTGATTCCCTAAGAAAGTAAAATCATGAAATAAATTTATTATCCAATTGAAATTTTAATGTACAGAGAATCTTGATAATGTTAAGTTGATAGGACTGTAAAATATGCTAGTCTTAGAATACCCTGAATCATTATATAATTAATATAAAATTTTTAAATTGTTCTCTGCCGACCAAATTTTTTTGTGATATCAAGAGAAAATGACTGAATAGATTTTGATGAAACTTTTTTCCATTGTTAGAGCTCTAAGAAAGTTTTAAGCTATCAACCTGGCATCCGCCATCTTACAAACAAAATATCTTAATTACAAGATCAAAAACAATAGATATTTCATCCGCTTTTCATAAAAAAAAAGGTGAAACCAATTTAGACACAACTTCAAATTGTTGTTATTGAGAGACTTAAAAAAGGTTTTTAGCAACATTAAACTGTTATTCACAATCATGTTAAACTTGATGTAAAGACATTATAGGCTTTCGTACACAACTCGGTTGACCAGAATGCTTCTGTAATAGGTGGCCTACTACAGAGTCAGGGGATCTAACAGTTTGTTTTTCAATGGCCCAGAGGAATGGACACTCAACATTGTATATCAGCAGACTCTACGGTAAAATCAAACTTAAAAAAATTTTGCTTTCGGCTTTTGAAAGTATAACATAGTTATTACATTATTTATTAGTTTTTACAACAAAAACACTATATTTTATTTTTAAAAAAATACTCAAAAATTGAAAAGCGCTCATATCAATAATAAGAGCCCTCTTGGCATTTCTCAAGTAATGCAAAGACCCCCGTGCTTTGTGTTATCATTCTTGTAAGAACGGGTAACCAGCTAGTCCTTAAGAAAAAAAAAAATCTGATTTGGACAACACATGACTTCCTTGTACGCCTATTAAACTATAAATCGGTGGCTCAAAAAGTGATCCTGAATTTGATTACTAGTTTTCGAAGATTGCAGTATCTCATGAACGACACTCGGCATCGCGACATCCATCTATTGACACAAAGTACACGCACTCTTGTTTCTGGAGGTCTCATTCCATTATTATATGTTGTTTTCTTTCAGTAGGTAACTAACTAGTTTCCAAGAGAATTCTTCGTACTTCCGTGACAATATTAGAACTGCCAATTTCACTAGATAAAGCATTGGAAACTTACAGTTTTGACCTTTTAAGGTCTATAACTTATATGTTATTCTCCTACTGCAGACTTGTTCATCTCACAAATAGGGAGGAAAACCAGAATTTTACACTCAATTTTAACTCTTGAAACAAGTAATAAAATTGTTTAATTTACAAAATCACGTTTTTAACCTTTACTACCAAACCATATGATTTCTGCATTTAATTTTAATATAACTTTCTTTTGATGTGTTTATTATGACCTTCAAGTAAAGTACCTTTTTCGGCTCACCAATTTTAACCAAAATCTAATAAATTCATTCATATCGAAATAAAAGTCTAATTTACCAAATTTGAGATGTTTCACATATTTTAATATAATTTTTGATGAAAGTCTGATATGACCTTCAAGTAAAGTACTACTTCCGGTCAGTCAATGTTAACCAAAATTTATATTAATATTTAAGTCTTATCTATTTGAGAAATATTGCATTATATTTTAATATAACTTTTGATGAAAATCAATAATGACCTTCAAGTTAAGTACCACTGCCAGTAATCATTTAGTGATCCAAGTTAGCACTTTTTCTCTTAGCAATATACTTATGGTTACTGCTCCGCTCCTATGGATTTTAGTGTGATGTTATAAAGCCTAAGCCTTCCTTGATAATAGTCTATCGAACGTAAACAAAAATTTTAATTGGACTGGTAAATCCTAAAGTTACCACATTCATACATAAAAACTCTTTAGCTTTACTTAATAGTATAGATGTGACGAAATATGAAAATTATCTGGCTAAAGCAGATAAAAATTCACTTTTTGGCAGTAACCTTAATGATTAAATACAATAATAAATTATTATTCAGTAACTTAATTAAATACTAAAGGTGTCCAGGTTAAACAAGATGAACCAATACTATTGTAATAGCACCTAGGAGACATAAATACAATGCAACTTTCATTAGTTTAGGCACCTGAAAAAGTTCTAGAGAGAATTGAATCAAGTGGATCAAGATAATTTAGACATCCTGACTAATATTACCACTACTCAATGCTTGAGCACTAAATTTTACAGAGAGTTATAAAAAACAAAACATGATTCACATACAAGAGATTTATTCTTTTATTTTTTGCAAAAATAAATGACCTTCGGCTCAATTACCTAAGTGCGTTACTAAATCAAAGGATCATCAGAATGAAGGAGGAATAACTGAAATTTAACTGCTGATAACTTTTCTGTTAGAATCCAATAGAATCCACCAACAAAGTACAATAGCTAACTCCAGAATTCTAATAATAATATTCTACAAATATAGTAAAAAAATAATGAGCGCAGTTAACGTGGGTCAATGCAGGTATTGACCGATACAATAAGTAAAGACTTTATTATTAAGTGATTAATTTTACAAGAATACTTTCAGTTATGTTATTGACAATTCATACACAAGGTATACCAGGTAATATTAACTGTTTTAAGAATTTTTCTGTAATAAATTAGTTATTGATGCAAAATAAAAGAGAATAATGTCACTAATGAAGCATTTCTCAGAAACTAAATTGTTTAAGATATTTCTTTTGACTTAGTTACTTAAATCTAGGATTTCGGAGTCGCTCACAGTAAAGTTACCTCACTCTTGCTACTTTCCAGGATTAAATGATTTTGCCAATAAAACATCTAAAACTTATAAATAATCGTAAGTTTATACAGATAACTGCTTATTTATTTTTATTGTAAATCATTAACAGTAAGCAAAAACACTTAAAAACTGATGTTCTTCAATATCTACCACATCAATCAGAGACCTATTATCTCTTTTCAAAACCTTGGACTATTCTCTAAAAAGCTGAGTGTACAAAACTAGGAAGGTGATACAAAATACCGTTCAAAGATTTAACTCCTTTTGGAATCCAAGCTTTTGTTAAGAAGGAATAAAAAAAAATCGTATACATTGGAAGAATTCTTGGGATGCCAAGGAGCATGTTTTGATTAATTAAGAAAATTATAATATATAATACTGATATTTTATTAAAGTTATCCCAAAATATTGATATTTCATGGTATAATAACCAGGAGGCATTACGGTGATAAAACTGATATTTTAGAAAATGGTCCAAGATCAAAAAAAAAAAGTGGTTAAAGGCCTGGTCAGTATAATGGGGACGGAAGAACTTGTCTTAAGTTTAAGTAGGTAGGACCTAAAGATATCTAATTGTGATGGGGAGTATATAAATATGAAGGATATATCAATTTCTCTTTACTCACTGGGATTAGCTGGGCAATCAAAAGACGTTCATTCTAGTATTTCTTCCATCCTTTTTATGTCTTTTGTTTTATTAATTTTGAGCAAACTTGGCCCCAACTTGTAAAAATTAGGGACTATGGGAGTTAATATGTAATAAGTCGAGTTGCCTCTTGTGTTCCTAAGTAAGAATGACATTATAGAATGAATTATTCGTTTTTTTAATTTGTACTTATTTATTTTTTATTTATTTATAATTTTTTTTTGTTAAAATCGTTTCATCGTCTTACTCAAAGATTTAAAAAATCCAAATATATAAGATTCAAAAAAGGTTGGATTCAATATATACAAATAAATTAATTGCTTGTTTTAATAACTGTGCTTCATTCTAACAAGATATGAGATTCATAACAAGACTGCTTAATTCATAATTTTCCTTGGTCACTTAACATTCTAATCCATTTAAAAAGAATAAGTACAATAAAGTTTGAACAGTATGAGCAAGGCAATAGAGATGTAATGATTTATTAACAGCCAACAATTTATCAAATTAGTTCAGACCAATTTATAGGAGCTTATTAATGAATCACTTTTTTAAGATACAAAGGAGGAAAAGTATATTACAATATACATAAAATGGAATAATTCACAGATGATCAGGGTTACCACATAAAGTGGATGATTTGAACAGAAATGTAGCAAAAATAATATTTAAATTGTTGTAAGAATAAAAAACTTGGATAATGCTCTCTGGAAATAATCACAAACTCATTAATTGTTCTAAACTTTTGTTCCAAATCTTTCAATCACCTGTTGAGAAATAATTGCTCATTCCCTCTTTTAGACGTTATTTCTGAAACTAACCGTATACCCATCATTCAGTCATTTAAGTTTGCACTGTTTGTATGTAAAGTGCTGTTTCTTAGATCTTTTTATTCTTTAAACTTTTGTTGACTGTTAGGGATATAAGATAAGATCTGTCTTAGCTGGGTCATAGAAATTTAGGCAAAATTAGTGTAACACTTATGAAGTAATTAAAAATATATTATATGCTCAACAATAAAAACCATCATCTGTGTGACTCCTTTTTGCTGAAGTAACAAACCCTGTTTTTAAGAGCCTTATACTTAATTGTCACCACAACAATGGTAGCAATGATAAATCACTAACAGGTTGCTACTATTAGAATGAACTATACTTAAGTAAAAGTGAATTCGGAGAGACCTCTAATTGGCTATTGTATTTATTAAGATTCTTCAACTTAGGAAATAATTTATTTCTGAACTTTAGTCCAATATTTAATAGTTTTAGCTTAATTAAAAAAAAAAAACTATACTCATTCTAAAAATCTAAAATAACAATATTTTATTTATTAGAAATATTTAGAAGATGGAATATTCTTATAAGAGTAAATTTTTAGATTTCTTCTACTCCTCGGCAAGAGTTTGATATGGTTGGATTCTGTCACCCCTGCAGTTTATTATTTTCCAAACAAATTCCATGGAAAAAAGGGGATCTGAACAGACTTGCAAACAAGACTAAATGTTGAATATGATTTGTGGAAAACATATAGATGATGGCAGATAGATTTTTAGTTATCTCCAAAACACTTAAGATGTTGGTAAACTCCAGCAATCAGGTATGTCCTATCTATTAACAGCAACAAAGTACAATAATACAATGTATTACTTGAAGTACATCATCTGATGACTCCATGGGTATAATTTTGAGGAAGTAGACAACATTTTTTAATACCAAGGTGGTTTGATTGCCAATACAGTCAGAAAGATTTATGTATAATGTTATATTAAGAGAGAGCTTAGGCAAAAATGTTGACAATTTGAAGAAGATAAGCAACACAAAATTTACTCATTCCAAATAAGTAAAGTATTACTGAAGACAAAAAAGTAAGAAAACAAGGTAATGAAGTAGATTGGCATATCCCAAGGAGTTATTTTAACAAGATGCCAAAGAGTGGAACATCGTACGCTAGAAGCATATTGGAAGGAAAGCAAGGATGGGCTTAATTTTGAGGGAAATTTGAGCCTCAGTAAGGACAGTTTGGCTCTTTATCAAAAAGATGACTAAGAACTGAGAAAGAAAGAAAGTTACAAATGGCCAGTGAATCTCCAACTGACAAGACATAATAAATGGAAAGTTTAAAATGCACACAGGGTATCATTATTACTTGTTTGCTTTATGAAAAAAGTTCATGACCTTAGTTTAATAACTTTCATGAATTGGGAAACATAAAAAACTTACTCCTTTGAAAATAACCTCCTTGATATGATCTGGATTAATTATCTTCCCTTCCTCATCTTTCGCTATTTCCCACTGATCTTGTGAAAGAGGAGTTCCTCTTGGTTCTAGCTTCCTTGGCCCCAATACTGGACAAATAAAATGGTAGGTATCATCTACTTCAGGACAACCATCCGTTGATGACAATGATGAAAGAATCTCCACCATTGCTCCTTCAGGTCGTGTCTCAGGAGTTCTGTAAACTAAAATCCAATTGCTAATTAAAAACAGATAATGGGTAAAATTAAATAATATAAAAGTAAAGTAAGAAAAAATAATGAATTGAATTACCACAATAATAAACAAATTTAATCAGTAAATTAAGCTTATTAATAAAAAAAAGTCATATAAAACTAAAAAAAAAACACATAAATTAATTACTAGAATATAATTTGAAAATTATATAAAATTGTTTACTGGTATTTTAGAGACTCCTCCAAAGAATCTTCCAATTATTAATTAAATTTGAGTTTTTTATCTTTTAACATGTTGAGTCCTCAGGTTTCAGATTCCATCAGGAAACTAAGTTTATTAATATTTTTTTATTAATTAAATTATTTTTAACGATTAATTTATGGAGTCCTCAGGAAGTTATTAAAAATAATAGTAATCTGTAACTTCTTTTACCTAATAATCATATTGTGAGAACATTGATCAAATATTAAACAATATTTAATTTATTTTAAATATCAAAAATTTATAACAATAATATTAGACTCTAAGTTATGACATAAATATAGAGCATAATTTCGCTGGTGGATAAGATGGAGAAGCAGGCGATATATTGAGCCTGTGAACAAACTACTCAGCACATACAGTGAATGGAACCGTCAATGCTCAATAACTACTGTCGTAGCATTTTAATTATTATATACATAGCAATAAAATCTTAAATGTTTAACATTAAATACCAGTATAACTTCAATTATCTGTCAGTTTTTGTTAATGGTCAGTAAGGTAAAGCCCAAAAATGGGCGGGGTTTTTCACTCGTGGAGTGAACATTTCAAAGAAAAATAATTACGCACAGTAATACAAAGAAAAAGTTAATAGAATATGCACCATTTTTTATTAGATAAAAATAATTTGAGTCAAATTAATTTTTTATAAAGGCAACTACATGCATACGTAAATTAAATTAATTATATTCCTAGGCTCAAAATCTCGAGATTATTGTTCAACAGGGTTCAAGTGAAGGAACAAGAATAAGAAAAGGAGGTGTTAAGAAAATCATAAACTAATTCATTTTATGGAAATGCAAACACACATTAACAGTAAATAAATATTAGCACGTCAAATAAGTTCATGGTTAACCAAAAATTTCACTCAAATGTAGCCTAAAATTGTTCGAGATTCGTGTTAACAAAATAAGTCGTATCAATTGGAGATTTCTTCGAAAATATACCATAAAATGGATTGTTTTGAACATAATCAAGAAATTAGTTTGTATTGTCCGAAGTTTCAGGTAAACTGAGTTTGTAATAACAAGGGATTATTGCAATACGAGTATAATAGGCATGTCAGGCATTTAGGAAGGTCAGGACCCACTGGAAACTACTCCTAAATTGAACTTTAATAATATTTTATTTGAGAAGATTCCCTCTTAAGTAACTCCTTTTCAGCCTTTTTGGGGATTTTCTGGCATGTATTTTGTAGCCATGCTTATAAAAAGCATTTGTTGGTATGTCACAATAACAGAAAATAACGTAAATTAAAAAAAAAATAATAATAACCTTTTCAACAATATTTATCACCATATGATCGATCAGCTGTTCTCAGGGAACTTATCAAAATTTATTCTCTAAAATTAAACTTTTATTTCTTGTTGTCTTCATTTTGTAGTAGGTTTAGACAGCTGTGTATTTATTAAATTACAAAAATCGTTTTTTCCCCTTATAAAGGGATTAAAAAACTAATAAATTTTTTATTTAGTTCCAATCCTCACTTAAAAAAATAACTATACATATTGTTGGCTTGGAAATACAGAGCCACAATAAGATAAAAAGTGGAATTTTGTACAAGCGTTTGAAGTTTGCCTATTTAGATTTATCGCTGTCCCTAACTCAATGATAAAACATCAAATTGAAAATTTTCTTATCCAATACTACTTAACTTAATTGTTTAAAAAAAAGTTAATCTTCATTTTTTGATCATTTAAACATGAATCGTGAATTAAATTGTGGCAGCTTTTCATAAAAAATTAAAATAAAGTGTTATTATGTTAAATATTGAAACTAAAAATCTGACTTTTTAAGAAATATACGTGATTAGAAGTTCTCCAAGCAAAAAAATGGCATTTTATTCACACAAAATACTTAGTGCAATAATTTTTATTAAAATTAGTCAAATAATTACATTAAAAATAATGGTAAAATTAGTTATGTAAGAAAAACATTAAAAACAAATTTTAAGCAGGTGAATAAAAAAAGAAAAAAAAGGAATAAAGATACATACGTAACAACTCAGTAAGTTTCGAAAATGTAGAAAGTGTTGTTTCGTATGGTCTCCTTTTGAGATCACCAACTAAATTCCAAACTGTATCTCCTCCTCTATCCACCAACGTTAAGTCAGAAAATGACTGTACAATGGCGTTCTTATCTTGTACAAAATATAAATTAGAATCATGGTGCGATCTGAAAAAAAAAGAAGAAATGAATTGAAGATTCTAGATGTACAAATAATGATATAAGTTTTTGTTAAATTGGTGAATGTAATTTTCTATTCTCACTCTCTTTGTTTATTCTTTTATTAGTACTCAATTATTATTATTTTTATACTATTTATGATTCTTGATATGAATTTAATATGTAAGCCAGCATTGTTATTTTTTTGTTTGTACACCAATATCCCAGAATAAAGTTTGCTTTCTATTCTATTCTATTCTATATAATAAAAATAAGTGTTTTAGTTACAACATTGGATCAGGGGCTGTTAAAGTTTTAACACTATCACCCGCTTAAATATCCCACATAACCATAAAATTTATCTTCTCTGACCTAAACAATTGTCACATGTACTTTAATGTAACCATTGTAAATAAAATAAATATAGGATGTACAAATATATATTAAAACTGTGGTGGACGAGCATGTTGAGGCAACATTTAAACATTCTCAAGTCGGAAGTAGCAGAGGTTAGAATCTGACATGGGCAAGTTAACTATTATTTTGAGGAGGACACATGGAATAAATTTAAACCTTCTCATTCAAATGTTTTGGATAATCCATCCTTCCTGTGTTAGTAAGAGTATATAAGGATGAGGATGTTAGACTAATAACAAACAAATAACCCAGTGGCTCAACAAACTGTTCGAATCTGGCCTGGGTGGATTGAAATTTAATTCATGGCAGACCCACAGAATCAATTTCAACCTTCCCACTCTTGCTTTATTATCTTTCAGAGAAAATATGAGTTTAGAATAGGTTGGAAACCTGTTGACATATAGAGGTTATTGTTGATATATATCTTATATAGAGTTGAGATAAATAGACTTCAACACCGTTTGACCGATCACCATGAAAGTTGATACATATATGTATTTTTTCATGGAGAAGGTTTTTAAGCTATTCACTTTGTTGTAACTCGCCACCAAGGGAGGAGTAATGTAATAATGGTGAATTAGGCAATTAATATAGTAATAGTAGTGAATTATATAATTAGATCAGATATCATATGAAGTGTTGAAAAATTAAAATATATTCTAATAGTCTCATTTGATATGGTGTTTTCCTTATCAAATATTCACTCATTACAGTCGCACATAACTATACTATTTAAGGAGGTCTCTTCTGTCACCAAGCATTAAGTCCTGGAAATTATTTGAAATGCCACCCAGACATACGTGGCAACAGTCAGCCAGTAGAACTTCCGAAACATCTGAAGAAGGAGACGCACGCTGGGAAACTGACCAGATCAGAACCTCTACTTCAAGAGCTGCTGAAACATTTGAAGAGTGAGACTTACGAATTGAAAACGTGCGAGTGGAAGGTTCTACTTCAAGAACTGCTGCAAGACCCGAAGAGCGAGACAGATGACGTGAAGCTGAACGGTCATGACAGAGTCGATCAAGAATGAGAATCGATCTCAAGAAAGCGGCATTCAATTACAATAAAGACTATGATTACAAAATACCTATGTTATCACTGATCCAATGATTAATTTTTGCTTTCATTGTTGTGCTTTAAAGTTTCAAAAAAAAAAATATCTGGCATGTGTTGCTCCAATAGCAAAGTCATTTACCACCACAGGCTAAGCCAACAGAATCATTTTTAACTTAAATGGCAAGAGCTAATCGGGAGTCCGAACATTTTCTAGAGCATATTCGGAAATACAACTCATGCTTTCAAATGACATCGTTAAGAGCGACATATATTGTGAGATACAGTCCTTACAACATTCAAAATCCAAGGACAAGTGTATCTTCAGATTGGCTCACTTCTTCCAGCAACCAAAGATCCATAATTTTTACAAATTTATTTCATGGACAAGGAATCTAGATTACATACGAATCGTTCATTTTCTTATACACAGAGGTAAATAAATATACACAGGCAGGACGTCTGCCGGGTTTTGCTAATATCGTATAAAAGGTAAGATGATAGTTTTAAACACCCGGCTTTCTAGAACACTCGGACTTGATTTTTGCCAGGTATAACTGAAAATCTTTTAGTAAAATATTATAAAATAATTTTCTTCGAAAAAAAAAAAAATCTAAATGTTGACATTAAAAATGATTTCAGGAATGTTTCACATTACAGCACATTCCTGAACATAGGTAAAAACAAATAAAGTACCTTTTTAAAGTCACTAAAGAGCGGAGTTCTTCAAGAAACTGGTTTACATTTCCAAAATGAAAAAAGAACACCTTTTGTTTATTATCTTTCAGAGAAAATATGAGTTTATTTTTCTTATTAGAAACTTTAATGGTTTTCACATCATTTAGTGTAATGCTCACATGAAGCTTGGATAATGCTCCATCAATAGATCCTAAAAATTTTCCATTAGCAATTAGATTGTCATAAATAAAATGACTATTTAAACATTATTTAATATATTAAAATTAAAATCTCTATTATCATGCATGGTTGATAGGATTTGCAATAATTTAATTAATTAAAATGCAAATATTGGATTAACTATTCACAAAAATAATAAAATATTTATTTATAATTGGAGTAGAATAAATAGTAGACAGACTTAAACTAAAATATAAAATCAGAAATGATTAACATAAAAAGCGATATCCCAAGAAAGACTATGATGTTTAGAAATCTAAAAATATTCAGAGTAATATAATTTATTAATGATTCAGGTCTTCAAGATAAATTAAAATTAATTCTTCAAAGAATCTTGTTAATATTGAGGTTTATACAAGAGATAATAATGGTTAAAAATTATTTTTGAATAGAATCAGAACAGGATTGTGAAATAATCCAAAATAGTAAAAATAAAAATATAATTAAGCTAATGAAATCCCCGAGGTAAACTTAACAAAGCCACAACTGTTAAACTTTAACAAAGCCATTCTTAATCAGAATTACTTCACTCTGGGCTAAATATTTTATTTAGCAAATATTAATAAACAGATAATCTTATCTTTGAATGCAAAATATGATTAAAAATAACTCACCACATAAAAGGATTTTATCATTCTAAAATGTGAAACCACCTAACTGTCAAATTTCAACTTTTCAAAAACAGACAAAAAACATTTAAAAAATTAAATTTTCATCATATTGAGGTATTTTATTTGTAATAGTATGTACTAGAGCAAGTGATATACTGTCAAGTAGAAAACATTAAAAATTAATTGTTGAGCATAAATTTTATAAAAAAATTAAATAATAAAATACTCTAAATCAAACTGTTTCGGACTTACGTGGTTTCACACTTTGCCAACATTTTATAATAGGTGGAATATGGACTTGATATACAGTATTTCAGAGCTAAAATTTTATTTGTCCGTGAAGCCAGTCCTAAATTGCCATAATACACTCCGTGATTACGATAACTTAGTATGGATATCCATTCAATTTTAAAAGAAGCTTTAATAAAGAGTTTGATTAACATTCTTAATTTTTATTAAGTATATGAAAAATTAACCCACTTATCTATAAATTTTCTATTCAAATTTAACTGATACAGGTAAGAATGGCCCTAATAACTGTAATTTTTAGCCAGGTTTACTTCACAGGTATAAACAATTAATAAAGCAAAATTTAAAAGTATATTCTATGATAAAAAAAGATTCAATTTCAGTTGGATGTATATCAATTCCGAAAGCAATCCGATCTCTAGATGACAATTCCACTACATTAAGTAATGAATGACAAGTACTACTAATTAGAACCAAATAGGAGAGAATAACATTCTTTAACTTTAAATCTACTTTAGCTTTAATCAAGATGCAAATGTTCACAAGTTTCAGTTCAACATATAATTCTCTGATTTAAGCGACTATGGAGAACTCAGAAATATAAATGGACATAAAGAAATAAACTTTATACACTTAAAACTGTACATTTACACAACAGTACACTGGATTGAAATTGTTTATCATACATGAGCCTTCAGTTGTGTAGTAGGAAGTGCTAGATTTTTAGTACTATAAGATAATATGAATCAAGGATCTTCATTGATACAAAAATGCATTTATAATATGTTACAGATTTATTGGAACTTTTTACCTATATTCAAGAAGAGTTCTGCTCACATTCTTAATACTAAAATCATGCCATACAATTATAATGTAGTTTCTATAGATTCTGCTAAAGCAAAGTTCATGCCATGAAAGTTCTTTATGAAGAATAAAATATAATATACAAATCTAAATGCTTCCTTTGAAATAATAACAATGATTTATTAAAAAGTTTGTTTAATTATTTATCCACCATTGTAAACAACATTATCATTAATACTAACCAATCAAATGACCATTGAACTTCACTATGTATGGACTAGTATTATGCTAATTAAGACAGAAAATTATCAAATCTTAAATTAAAAATTTAATATTAATATAAATCTGATATTAATTAGTAACTATAGTAATTATACCCATTAAGAGTTGTTATTCATTCAAACATTTCTTATCTAACTATAAAAAATTATCTTTATTTAGATTCCTTCTTTAAAACTTTATATCTAGCAATTTTATTTTGTCCAATTAATTTGAATAAATGGTAAAAATAGTCTAGATCCATTTTAATTAAAAATTATTGAGAAATTAATGCACTTCGTTTATAAATAAATAATCCATGTAGATAAAACCAACCACTAGATGTTCTGGTACGTGTATTAGTATTAACTAGAGCCCATTCTGTATCTTCCTGGCATTCTGTATCAATTGAGACATCATTAGGTCTCCATTCTATTACAACTTTATCACTCTGTAAGAATACAGGAAATTAACAACAATTATAAATTCAAATAGTATTAATATACTATCCAGAATTTCACAAAATAATACCTGCTGGATTAAACTAAGAGTTCCATTCAATTGCTGATCATCATCTTTGCCATGAGAAATAACAGAGTGAACTACTCCATGGTAATTATGTATTTCCTTAAAATAGATAAATTTATTTTAGTGAACTGTCAAATGCATAAGACACTTTTAACATGACATTGTCGCAATGTGCACATTTATTTCTATATCATTTAATTAAATTAAATCCAATATCTGACGTTCTATTTTGGAAAACTAGCCAGCAAAAGAAAGAGTCACTTTGAAATGACAACAGTCATTGCGACAGAATTATGTAAAAATTGGTAAACAAATATTGAAAATATTGGGATATATTTATAATATTATAACTCAATGATAATAAACCAAGTTCACCCACAGGTGACATTAAAAGTGACGTTTTTAAAAGATTAATATACTTTATTACTTAAAATAGCCCACCTCCGTTTTTGATAAATAGAATAAAAATGTGATGACATACCTTCTTAGATGAATAAAGTTCACAAGACTGACTTTTTTTTGGTTGTTCCATGATTAGAAGATTGAAAATTGATTAAGGTTGAAAGAGCAATGACATTATCATTATTAACTATAAACATTATATTACATGATAGGATTTGACAATAGTAACAGATAACACCAAAACATTCCATTTTCAGATTGACCAACCATTTCATTTACCTCATGCTTATAAATAGTCAAGAAACATTTTTTTGATATAATAAATAAAATAAATAAATAATTATTTATTTCTTTAAAACGATTGAATAGTAAATATGCTAAAAATAATTAATTCAAATAAGATTAAATTTTAACTATTCCCACAGTGAAAAGACAACACTGATGTAAACACGTAAATAATAGAATAACAGTACTGAAGGCTCAACTGGTCTTATTGGAGGTCATGAGGATTTGAAAGTTTTTTTTGTTTCAGTACCCTAATTGTCAGTTTTAATAGATAATTGATTATGCCTCACATTAAATTGATATTTTGTCACTTGCATAACGACCTAAGTACGTTTTATGGCAAATATTATTATAAATGTTGACATTACTTCATGAAGTTCATTTTTGGACACAGAAAGATGTTGTCAATATCAAGGATACAGATTTCGGTGCTTTCAAGTAAGGAGTTGTGTCATTTTTATATGATTAATTAATCCCTGTGTTCCCACTCCTTTCAGTGACAAGAAATTTGCAAGCCCTGTTTTATTAATTAAGGTATTGTTTTAAGGTTCTATGACAAGAAGCAATTACCTCAGGGTATACTGTTTGAAGGAAAGAAGAGTTACATGCTTAAAAGGGGGTTAGTGTTTTCACCCAGCAACAGAAGACCCCATAAATTGAAAGATGCTTTAAAAGAGCTAGAGGTACTGTGCCACTTTACTAATGCATTGTAGCCAGTAAATTATTCTGTTAAACTAATGATATTGTTTCTGTTGTGTTTTTTATCCGTTAATGCAAGCTTAATGGCGATCCCAACAATTGTATGCTTTCTTATTTTGTTTATAAAACTTTTATCCATGTTTATTCATATTTCATGTTCAAGTAATCAACATCTTCAGTAAGTCTTCCTCCTAAGGAAGGCGATACTCCTTGTTGACATTTCTAATTACTAACATTTTCAAGGTTTTTATTTATCCAAGGTTGTTTTGGTATCATTTTGGTTTTTGTTTATCTAGACAGATTTATTAATATACTGATCAGCCCTGAAATTACCCTCAATAGATGGGTAAATCTATTATATGCTTTATTCCTTGCTGAATCAACCATTTCAAATTTATATAAAAGTATCAAAGTTAATTCTGCATATTGGTCTAAATGAGATTTATTTTTAATGCAATATTTTATCTTGAATTGCAGTATTCCTTGAAGTCATATTGCTTAATTCCTCCTTATTAAGTATACAATAATTTAAAATTTTACTTTTTGTTTATGGACTGTTTTAGCTTTTTTCAATATTTTATTGTTTATGTTATATAAGACATAGAGAGTTTTGATTTCACATATTAATAAGAATTGTATGCTAGTAATTGTGTATTATGAGATTTCAAATTTTTGCAATAGTATTTTTTTTTAATTAACTTTTGATTCTTGAAAGGTTTTGAAGAATCTCAATGGAATCTTTTAAATACTGACTATTTAGTAATGCAATGTAAGTTTTCCTATTTTGAAAGTAATGTACTACTCTGAAACTTACTCTCTCTGTCTCTCTCTCTTTCTCTCTTTACTTCTGTACTCTTAAACTTTCACTTCACTATTATGATTATTTTTGTTAAAATTGGGTATAAATGTATTAAATCTGATTCATTGTTATCAAGCATAACACAACCAATGTCAATTTGAAATGGATTGAAACTTTTCTTCTTAAAATTATGTATGATATAATTACTGACCTGATTCTTATAATTCTTTAATTGATTTTTAGGAAATATTGTGCCATAACAGAATAGTAGTATGTGACTGGAGAGGTTCATCTCATATCCAGATTATTGTTGGAAGTGGTCTCAAAATTAATATTAAGGTTAATTCTGAACTAGCAGATATTGAAGAAATTTCTTTTGACAAATATATGCTGGGAAAATTAAGTTCACAATATTTGTGTGATGGTTAGTATTGCTATCATTTTGTGTACTACTGAATGGAAATAAGTTTTCGTTTTTAGGGACTGTTCTATTTCAGTTATAGATAAATCTAGGTTTGTCAACTTGTTTTACATGCTTTATTGTAACACCGTTAAACCTTATTTACCCCATCAGCAGCTCTGAAAACTGTCTGATACTAATAGCCAATCTGTCAGAACTTTAATGATATCTTATGTCTGTCTCTCTGACCTCCACAGCATATGTACTCCTGCAGAGTGATGCTCCGATTCCATAGGTGAAGGATTTATTGGAGGTTTGTTCAGATCTTGAGCGAGTGGTCTAGTCAAAGCTATAATAATGCTAAAAAATATTCAAAAAAGTATTTCGTTTTGATCAGTTAAATACATTATTATAACTTCCAGTAAACAATAGCTATGAGGAATGTATATCTTTCAGCTGGGGAAATAAATGGAGGAGAGGAACAAAAAAGGACTTTTTACTCTTTGATTGCCGAGTATGCCTGTAGAAATAAATCGGATGGAGATGACTGACTCAATCAATAAAATTTTTATTGATATTAAAAACTTTTGGTGGGAAATATATAATCCAAATAAATGTCAATGAAAGTTTTGAATGTTTAATTTTGTTATATTTAAAAATCTGTGTACTTAACTGTTTATCAGGAACTTAATAAACTTTTATCTTTATTTACTGCTAGTTTACAAGTTCTATCAAGTAATGCACTATCCCTTCTCTTTATCTTAACGTTCATGGATAAGTTAGTGAAAAAGGTGCTATAATTATTAAAATAGAACATAACTCTTTTTAAAAATGTTTATCTATTTTTTTTCAGCATATATTCTTTTATGCATATCTACATAACCTTCTAAATAAAAATAATATCTGATTTCAGTGGCTGTGACATATAATCAAGTTGTTTGTACATATACTGATAATCAAGTTAACCTTATTAATTTTTCAAAACCTTTGTTAAATTATGAATATGAAAAGAAATGGAGTATTGCAGATCCGAAAATTCAAATTGTCGAGCTGCGAGGTCCTGCTGGAAGAAGAGTCGATAAGCGAATTTGCTTCAATGTTGATAATAGTTTGGTATGATTTTCAATTTTCTAAATTTATCTTATCTATGCAGTATACCAAGATTACATTAAAAAATGACCTCATTTAGCTAATATGTTGTTATTTGATGCTAGCAATTGATTTATGTGATTATAGATGCTAATATGGTGGAAATGTAGTAATGATGAAGTTTACCCTTGGACTCCCTCTGTTAAAGATGAAGAACGGGCAAATATCCAAATTTACAGCAATTATCAGTAAGCCTTTCATTGTATCAGTTTGATCCTTGAAATACTCATCTCTTTGAATATTTCTATAGCTTTCCTTTTTCTGAAAATGCATTTTGACCTCGGTCCATATTTCTACTTTTGTGCAAATCCCTTCATATTATATCTGTGAATTATATTTTTTTTAAATTATTTTCTATGTTACAATTATATGTTTTTTAATTTAATTCTATCACATTTATCATTTTTAACAGGAATAAGCTGGATTTAAAGTGTTATTTTAAAACAGAATATGATCCTCTCCATGTTTCATTCAGCACATTAAACATTGATATAATCCACATCATTCAACAGAGGATATCTTATGTGGTAGGTGGCAATTTTGCTAAGCAATTATTAATATATCATAGTAATAAAAAGAGTTTAAAATACTATTTCGACAATTAAAGATTTGCTCTAATGAAGGATTTTGAAAATAAACCTCTACTTCTTAGCAAATTAGAGAAGGCCGAACTGTGGAAGCAGTGGAAGAGTAGGGAAACAGTGGGGGAATGGGAACAGCCTTCTCTAACTTGCCAAGAAATAAATTTTTTTCGTAATTTGGATTTATATCATATTGCTAGTTCAATATGAAAAAAACCTATTCAAATTTTCTTTTTTATTAAACAAAAAAACAAAACATTTTTTGAAAATATTCCTGTTTTTTATTTCAAAGTTCTTGTTTTAATTGTATTCTTTAAATAATGTTGATACATTAAGCATTACAAATAATGTTGAATAACCACTTTTTTAGCTTCAGTGAAGTATAGTAATTGCAGATTATGTGGAAGAGCATATAAAAAAATAAAAAAACATATTAATGCTTTGAAGTAAACTTAAATCTCGACAAGAAGCCATTAAGTTATTGATTTTAGAAATTCATTGATTACTAACAGCTTGATCATGTAACTATATGTGAGTTAGCTTCAGACAGTTCACTTTTTAAGTTTTAAGAATTGGAATCAATCTATTTATTGCATACTTTGTTGAGTCAGAGAGTCTGGAAATAATCTTTGAATATGAATAATAGGTAATGCAATTATATTTTTAACTGTTCCAACTTAAGTATTAATAAACTAAATATTATTCAATGATGTTACAATTATTTGTTAAATCTTTATATTATATTTTATTTGCCTTTATATTTACAATTAAGAAATAGATTTTCATTAAACATGCCAAGTTTTAATGCTATTAGAAGAATAATTTGATTTTAGGGGGAAGTTACTTTGGAATGGTATATTATGGAAGTAAATCATGGGAAACTCGAAACTGCTCAAATAATTTCATTGCTGTTACCAACTCACTGTTGTGTTGTATCTCCAAGCCCTAAAGAAGATAAAATATTTATCGGTTGCATAGATGGTTCTATATTATTAGCTGACACTTTGAACAATGTAACTGAAGCAAAAAAGGCTTATTTTGTAAGTCAGCCCAATTTAATTGTGGTTTTAAAAATATATTAAAATAATACTTTATTATATAAACAAGTTGTTTCAGATTCCTAGTCTGGCTTCTTGGCATCCTGATTCTTCTATGGTATTCATTTCAAATGAGAGAGGGCAAATTCAGTGGTTTGATCGATCTTTATTTTGTGTTAAATCTCAGTTCTTGAATGAAGATTCCACCGCAACCACAATTTTGGACTTGAGTTCTTATTTTAAGTATGAATTGTTTTTATTTACCTTAGTTTTATGATTTATAGCTTTTCAATAAACTATGGTTTAACGAGAAAAAAAAAAAGTATTACTATTTATTATAGAATTTAGAAGTGTTAATGATGTTTTCAACATGAAATTCTATATTGACACCAATTAGAATGTGTGTATTGACATTGTAATTTGTTCTGTTGGCTACAAAACTAAAAAATTATGATTTATATTCCAGATTTTTGTTTGCCCAATTTTTTTTGTCAACTACAATTTGTTGCCACTTTTTAAATACTTTTAAGTTTTTTTCACTGCTTGCCATCACTCCAAAAACATTTGTCCAGCTTAGCGTCTCAAGTGATTTTTATGCACTTAATGGATAACTATAATTCAGATTAAGTGTTAAAGTCTTTTTTTTTAGCTTTGATGAATTACTTTCTACATATTAAAAATTTTAAGCAAGGTGTTGATCAGAAGGTGAATCATAATGGAACACACTTTAATGTGTGTTATTTATTATTACCTGATGATTTGACCTACATTGTAGGTCTTCATCAAGGCAAAAAAATACCTGTAGAAAGCCCATTTCAGTGCCAGAATTTAACTGAATTGGCTTCATTCATTTTATAATTAATGATCTGATATGTTGGTTTGCATAACTATGTTCTCAGCTTGTACTTAAACGCTTACTTGACCTTTCATTTTTTGGAATTATTAATGGGAATGTAAAGAATGTTTTACATAATCTACATTGATTGCTTCTCTTTTATTTTAGATATCAGCCTACTCTTTTGTCAGTCAGCTGGAGTAGAAAATCAGAATTACCTTCTACAAGTGTGGAAAGTGATGACATGGTTCTCTTATACTTTGAGAGGTATGAGTTCGTGTTTGTATGTTTATTTAACTTTTGATTAATATAATTTCAAGGGAATGAGAAATCATTTTAAGTTAAGCTTAGTTGAAGTTATAAATAGTTAGAATAATAGAGATTCCATATTGAGTTATAGAGTTTATATTAAAGATTTGCTCTTTATAAAATGCTTTTATAAAATGAGTGGTGGCTTAAATGAAATCTGGATACATGGATAAAACATGTATTATAGGTCATCATTGTATTCTCTCTTATTACTTATGTGGGTTTGGCTTAAATACAGTGATTATCAAAATGTATTCTGTAATGTCTAAATAAATAATTTTGATAGAATAGAATAGAAAATAGTCTTAAACAAAACAAGAAGTTTAAAGCAAGGAGACAAGACAAGAAACATTTTTCAATCTATTTAGGAAACCTTGATTGAACAAGGTTAAAAATGACTATTTGAGTAAAAACCATGTCTTTAGTCTAATAGAGGTTTTTATGCTTACTCCAAAATCTTTGTTTTGCTTTTTTAAATTTTGAAGAGGTTAAGTTTCTTATGAAAATATTTTTGTGTTGTCTTATTATTATTATTAATTTTATTTATTTTTCTCTGAAGGAGGTTTTATCAAGCATTCTGGATAAAGATTTGCATTATCAAAGAGTTATTTAATTATGTTTGCTGCAATTCAATGAAAAGCGATTATTTTAAATTAATTTTTAAATAATTTGACAATATAATAGAAAGATTAGACATAATATTAATTTGTGTTTCAGAGGGCCATTGGTTGTTGTAAAATTGTGCTGTGGGAAACTTACACCTGAAGTAGTTGTGTCTAGATATCTGTCAATTAACAGTGTTGAACAAGCTGTAAATTTTCTACTGACATTAGATTGGACAGAGGAGAGTGATTCTGCACTGTCATGCATGCAGGCAATTGTAACTCATTTATTGCGGCTTCCTCTCAACCCAGAAAGAGAAGGTAAGCAACTACTTTCAGTTTAATATCTTGTATACAGTCTTAATATACAATAACTTCTTTAATACAGTAGGTAAAATGCTATGATTTATGTTGATGTATAATTAAATGATAAAAGGGAAAAGGAAGGAAAAAAATAGAAAGTAATGTAAAATTTATATATATATTATATCCAACTAAAGATTGATCTGGGGTCTGAAACCCAAAATGGCCTCATGGCTATATAAGGCAGCGATCAGACCTATTGTACTATATACTACGATTGTGTGGTGGCATAGGATTAATGCTAGTAGGCCTCGAGCCATACTGGGCAGACTACAAAGGCTGGCGTGTCTTATGACGACTGGCGCCATGAGCACTACTCCCACTGCTGCAATGGAGGTCCTTTTGAACCTTACACCATTGCACCTGGAAATTGAGGCACAGGCACTTAGCACTGCGTATAAATGTACGAAATTAAGGACAAAATCCAAATCACTGGCCTACCAGGGACATGGGACTCTGTTTAACAGGATTGATCAGGATGAGGTGTTGGCAATGCACTCTGACATACAAGTACAAAGCTATAGGGAGGGGAACTATAGTACTAAGATCAGCAGAACTAACTCCCATGTACTATGCAACGGAGTTAACTGTCATACAGACGGATCCCCGATGGTACAAGGTTCAGGGGTGGGTATCTGGAGGATGGATAAGCCTAGAAAGGGAATGTTCATATCCTTAGCTAGGCATACTTCTGTCTTTCAGGCATTATTAGCAATTAATGTCTGCCCCCAGTCCCTTATTAGGACGTTAAAAACAGCCTAATTACAGTCCACACAGATAGCCAAGCTGCTATCGGGGCTTTAAGTGGTTATGCGACCCAGTCAAAGTCAGTGGAAGAATGCAAAGTTAATCTTAACAAACTGTCTGAAACCAACAGGGTAAGGGTTGAATGGATTCCTGGACACTCGGAAATTTTGGGGAATGAAAAGGCTGATTTCCTTGCAATAAGAGGCTCTGAGGTGAAGCCTTGTGCACCAGAGCCCATATGTGAAATAAGCCTTAGCTATGCCAAAAGGCGTAGCAGGGTGGCTGCAGGCAATAAAGTTAAGCACTACTGGGAAAACACTAGGAAACAGATACACTCCAAACTGTTTTTAGATGGACCCTGCCCCAAAAGAAGTGAGATACTTCTGTTTATTTACCTAAGGGTAAATAAATCTATTTTATTTACTTACGTTTATTTACCTAAGGGTACCCTAAGGAGTAACCTTATGGGTGTGACGGGACTATATACAGGACACTGTCAACTGAATAAGCACCTCCCCAACATGGGGCTAATTGAGTTACCGACATGTAGACTATGTGGGATGGAGGACGAAACGGCTTTCCACATAATCTGTGGATGCAATGCTTTGACAAGGATGCTGTACCTCCACTTTGGTTGTGACCGGATCACTGACCCTAAGCTCTGCGAGATGATGGATCCGATGAGTCTACTCAGATTTGCAAAGGCTACTGGCCTGTTTTAAACGGTTTAGGCCAGCGCACAATAGGCCTTAACAGGCACCGGTGTATATATGCTGGGTTAAAAAAAAAGAAGGGATTGCTCAGTACGCTTTGTATTGCAGCAACTCAATGTATTTGGACAACTTGAAACTATGAAAGTGGAAACTAGTAGCAAATTCAGGATCACTTTTTGAGCCACCGATTTATAGTTTAATAGGCGTACTAGAAAGTCATGGGGTGTCCACATCAGATATTTCATTTTAGTGAAAATATGACCTTAGTGAGGAGCCCTGGTGCTCACGTTAGGATAAAATTGAATTCTGAATGGTAACGAGTTAAGCAATATTTTTTATTGACATTTCAGTGTTAAATCTATTTCTGCTTTATTATGGAGAAATCTATACTATTATATAAAGCTGAAGAGTTTGTGTTTTTGAGCACGTTAATTTCAGGAAATATCACTTCTATTAATGGAAAAATTCTTTTTGCATTAGATAGACTGTTTATTGTGGAAGGCTTTTGGATTTATAACATTATGCTACAACCCATAGGAAGGGAGTCATGGGACAATAAATAATTGTCTAAGAAAAAGTGTCCAACTTGTGTATGTGTCGTCATGACAATTTCATATCCGTGAAAGCAAATAAACGACACAATTTTAAATAAGTGTGAAATTATTGTGTGAAAACATTCTTTTGCAAATAAAATGAGAGTGTAAGGAAAAACAAGTGTGAAGATATGAAACCTTATTGCCTGCCATTTATAAAAAAATGATTTTGTTTTGACCCTGATTCTTGAAAATGTCTGCAACAAATGAGACTGAACAACATATTATAGATTATTATTTTAAAATTTTATTTTTTATTTTTGGGGTTAATCCACATTTAACACGAGTGAAACCAGCTAGTTATTTCATGCACTTAAACCTTTTATGCTCTGTCATGACATTTATTTTTCACCCGTGACAATTTTCTAACAAAATTTCTCACGTGTTTCTCAATTTTGATTTATTTGACTGCATTATTTTTCATGGAACAATATACCTATTGTATGTGAATATTGTTTCAGTACTTCTTGAAAAAGCTCTTGGCAGTTATCATAGGCCCAGTCAACCCATTCCAGAGTCAGTCGTTGCTGAAGTTAGTGATTCAGTTCATGATCTCAGCAGAAGATTTTTTCATCATCTTCTCAGGTAATCAAATATTTTTTAAAATTTATTTATTTATGATCTATTGTTTAAATAAGTTGTTTAAATGAATAAATTCACCTAAATTGTTTTGTCTGGGCTGGCTAGTACAGTGGTTTCCAAATGCTATACAGTGGCCGACGCCTAGTTAATTAATTAAGTCATCGGGGACTCCTGAACATGTGTTTAAATTCAAATCATTCCCACCACCAGTGTTTGTCATGACGATATCTGATTAAAGGTAAAAAAAAAAAAAAATTAAAAGAATAATATTGGAGAAAAATAGATTGCAAAGTTTTAGAAACAATAAACGTATTATGTCAAGTCTAAATCTATTCAGAGTGAAAAATGAAATCAAGTCTTTTTTTTTTTCTCATACATTTCTTCCATATTAGGTCGTAGTTTGGAGACCTTTGAACGAAAATCATCATGGAGGTCATTCATGAATGCAGAGGTTTTGATTTTTAGTCTTCATGTAACATAGTTTTGAAAAAGCATATTCAAATGTGTGGGCTGTATAAAAAAGGGTTAAATGTTTCAACGCTTTCAGAGATAACTCCTTGTGGTCTCGTTCCTCAATTAGCCAAATTGTGATGATCAAAAATAAAAAAAAATGTTTAATGAAAAGATTTTTAAAGCTTATTATCACCAGCCAGTCGCAGACCTCCAGGGATCCGCAGACCTTTCTTTTGGGAATCACTAGGCTAGAAAATAATGGTAGCCAAAATATAAAGGATTAGGAGTTTAGTTTAATGGAGAGCATGTTTATTTAGATTTATTTATAAGAATAAATAACATTATAAAAATTTGAAGTTGACAAAAAAAGTTTCAAGTTAGCAAATAATTTATCAATCCCTAATTAGATTGATCCTTCTATACCATCATGCGGATGTCAACTAAAAAAAATTTCAGAACTAAATCTAAAATTAAAATAAATATTTTGTATTTTTATTTCTTACAACCTCAGATACGTTTTAGAAGCCATTTTTTGAAAACCATGCTTGTTTTAAGATTAAAATGTACAACTCATAAAGAGGTCACAATGGTGAGTATATTGGGGCGATTACCCGATATGCTTGGGTCAGAAGTGATGCCGGTTTGAATTCAGCCAATTGGAAAGAACTTTTATTTTGTGGTGTACCAATGTAATAAATCTCAATCTGCACATTCTTCCTAGAAAAGATTGGTGACCTGTAGAATAACCCATATCCCCTTCCTGTTTAAGTACATACGGGCATTAAACCCAATAAACAAAATATAAAATATAAAAATATAAATAAAGTAATACTAAAATCATCAATTTATCCTCATCAATTAAATTTATATGCATTATTTTAAATCTGTAATATATAAATAATAAATAATATATAAAGAATTATAATAAAGTAATTGTTTAAAATGAAAAACTTTATACCTTCAGGAAAATGTTAAATTTTTAATTACAAAGCAACACCTGCTAACAAATTGATTTACTTCGCACAACACTATAGGTCATAATTACAAACTTAATAACTGTTCCACTGATAGCCCAAACCAATACTGAGAATACTAATTTGTGGTTAATAATATTAAAAATCTAAAGGCATATGTCTTATTATATAGTAGTAATTCTTATGATTGTGATCACCCTTTTTGTTTTTTTAAAATTACTGCAATTTAAAATAGATTTTAGAAAAATCCATAAGAGGCAAAGAAAATTTTGATAGTAACAATTAAGACAATATATATTTATGTTTATATATTAATTTTCTTATTGTCTACTTCAGGTATCAAATATGTGACAAAGCTTTCAGCTTGGCCATTGATTTAGAAGATTATGATTTATTTATGGATTTACATAATTATGGCAAAATTATCGGCAATTCTGAACTTGCTCTAGGAGCATTGGAGAGAGCTGAACAAGTCCTTTATTCAAGTTCTGAATCTTCAGGTATTCTTTGTTATTGTTTTTAATCTTTATTAAATTAAATGGGTGTATTCTCATTATTTAATACTCACTATCTTTCATGTTTCTATGCGAATATTTGCATCGTTGCAAATGAATATTTGTTATAGATTTTCCATCATACTCACTATTTGCAAATCAGTCACCCTTTTGCTGATAAAAAATAATTTACCTTTTAATGATTATTTAAAAATTGATTTTTAAACAAATATTTATTGCAAATATGCTAAGCAAATTTGTTCATTGTAAATTTTCTTAAAGGAACTTTAATTTGATTTATTTAGTAATCTTTTTAGAATTTGGATTTCATTATGAAGTTATAAACAATTTTTCAAGTAATTGGAAATTTCAAAGCTAATTAATTCTAATAAAAAAATACTTTTTAATTCTAATTTGGATTTCTTTAATTAATTTCCCAATTAGTTTTTGATAAATATAAAGATTGATTCCTTGTTCGAGAATTAGTATCTTGTGGGTCGAGTATTATGAATTATTACCATCAGTTTAATGCTGCAATAAACTTTTTGGCAGGTTCTAGCTGTGATTGCTCAGATAGTTGTTCATGCTGCTCTAGTGAAAGCATTACTTCTCAAAGAATAACACCACCACCATTACCTGTTCTTCATCAGAGCAGGCAGAAAGTGAAGTTCTCAAGAAAAGTTACTCATATTCCGTTACATCAGGTTATTATTTTGTGCTAATGATATTTCATGGAATCTATGGAGAGTCAATCTCACCAGTAAATAGCTATTTTAATTTAGGAGGAAATTGATTTATTGCCGAGAGAACAAACTATTGATCCAAATATGGTAGGTTTACCTGATGTCGGATACCACAAAACTACCTACAAACCTAACTTGGCTTTTACGCAGGCTTCTACCAGTTCCCTGCCTGATCTTAAAACTTTGTGTTTATCTACCAAAACGAACAGTAAGTATTTTTTTTTTCATTTACTGATAATTTTAAATTACAGTTATAACTGAACTTTTTTTTATACTTGTAATGTTTCAGAAAGCCTGGAGGAAGTGGAAAGTGGAAAAATAAAAGTGGTGCACTTTGGACTTGTATAACCAAATAATTTTATATTTAGATTATATTTTTATTTATTAAAGACAAATTGTTGAAAATAAACCATGAAGTATTTTAAAGTACAAATATTTATTTATAAGAATTTTTAATTTCTAAAATATTTAATATTTTTATAACTTTGTACACATTGAAAAAATATTAATATACTCTATTAAACTATATTTTTTAAATAAGATTATTACCTCTAACCTCTCATGTTCTCATACAGAAGTATTTGGCAGTAAATTTATAATTGCTGGCAATAAACCTACTAAGTATAAAAGGCATGTTCTGTTTGCTTCAAAGTTGCTAGGGAATTGCCAGTATTTTGGCTATAATTATTTAAATCATGGATGTACCACTGCAAGACATATGAGATATGGATCTTGGAAACAATATGTATTATGGCTTATTCTATTTATACTTTACAATACAGACTGTCCTCAGTGATTCAATAATTGTGGAGAGAGAAATACTTAATTTGATAGTATTGCTGCTCAAATATATTGTATTGCTTTTTACACATCATACTTATCGATTCTTCATCAGACTTAATATGAATACTTTTTTTTTTCTTTTCATTTTAATCATCTACTTACAGTATTGTTGTCTCCACTCTGCACTCTGCTAGTTTTTTTTGTTTCCCCTTAGTTTTATTTTAATACCCTCCCCTTCCTACAATTTTCTTTCCCAGTGGTTCTACACAATTTCTTAATTTAATCTAAAACTTTTATATAGATGCTAATTTTATATATGTAATATGTTATATATGTAAAAATATAATTATAGAAGTATAATAAAGATATTTAATAAGACTGAAGAAATACGACTAGTTGCGTAGTGTGGCCACCAGAGTCGCTGGTACCAGTGTTGCCAAACTGTGGTAAAGACCGCAGTCAGTGGTTGTCGGTTGTCGCTTCTGCTCTTCAGTTCGCTGTTCGCTGAGTCTCGGTGCTTCGTAGTCTATTCAAAGTTTGTTTTAGTTGACAGTTATTTCTAGTTGCTATTTTATTGTTGTTAAAGTTGTTTGCTTTTTGTCATGCCTGCTGCTTGAAACATCTCCTTTCCAGCCACATTCTTCTTTGACTTTCTTCAGATAAGAGGTATGCTCATATTTTCTTAAGTTTATATCATTATTATGTACCTATGAAACTTAAAATACAATGAATTGCTATTTAGTTGGATAATTATATTTCAGACTTTTGTATCTTTAGATTCTGTAAGTTTATAAAGTAAATGACTGGATTATTCTGCTTGAAGTGATTCTTATACTTATAATACTTTTTTACGATAAATTAATTATTTCTTTGGGCTAATGCAAGAACAGCCAATATCAATTTTTCATCAAAATTACATGTTTTATAATCTGTTAAATAAAAAAGAAGATATATATTTATATGCAAGAACGATGAAAGCCAAGTAATTGTAATTTTTATAATTATTTAAATCCGAAGCTTCTTGCTTATTTTAAAATTACATTTTATTATAACAGATATTTTGGTATTGCTTGTAAATGCATATAATCACACATTTAAACCTCCAATTTTATTGTAGATTTTTTGAGCGGCAAAAGATTTGGTCTGTTAATTCAATTATGCTACTACGGAAGTAGAAAACATCGTTTTGTTCTTGTCGAATAGAAAATAACATTTTTCAATCTGTTTCTTTTTTATTATTAAATAGAACAATTATTGTTTACCTCATTAATGCATTCTTTGTCATTTGGTAGTTGATTACTTTAAGTCTTATCAAACATTTCATTGTATTCATGTAGATATGGTAGTTTTAAATTATAGTTTCATATATTTCATCCTATAATGGATAATTATTTAGGAATATACTTTTTGACTAGAAAACTATTACAGCATGAATGGTCTTAAACATTTGAGATTCAAATAAGTTATTTGCATGCGATTGTCAACAGTTGGTTGCCTGTAATGTTTGTTCTTCGTTCTTCTCACCAGCATTGCCTTTAATATTTTTTCAATGAACATTATTGTGCTAAATACTTTAATTTTCGAAAAAATAACTGTTCAAATATTCGTTACTTCCTCTTTAACTTATTTAATCAACTTCTGATAAATGGATATACTCTCTCATCTTTTGGAAATATATTTGTGAAACATGAAATTATTTCTTGAAGTGCTAATAAGTTCTCTTTTCTTTTTAAATACTTTCTCTGTATTGATTTACCGAGAAAGTTTTAGTTTGCTTTATTTCGGCATTGATAGTTTAAATTTCTTTTTATTATTTTTATTTTTTATTATTATTTTTATTTTTTATTTTCATTTAATTTTAAATATGAACCCCATATTATCGGTCAGGTCCTTAGTACCTCGGAGAGCGATGACTTTAACGCCCCTGTCATATCTTCCACTCCTGCCTAATCCATCGGACACAAATGGGGAAATGTTTACATACGAATGTCTGATTATAAGACCTGTATTAATATATCGCACTTTCACTTAATATCTGAATATATCATATGAAATATATATATTTTTTTTTAATACACTAATAAAGCGTACATAAATGTAATCTCTGTAGGTATCTAACATAAAATAACTCAATATTTGCTCCTTAGACCCTTGATGATTTTTAATTAGAACTCGAAGTCAATGTATATAAATTCTTGGAAGGCACTTCGCTAGTTTGACAAGATATGAGAGGTAATCGGTAGCTGGTTGGGCTGTTGGATACTGAAGACCTTCATTTTTAATCCTTGGAGTTTTTCGTATCCATTTGGTAATAGATAATGATTAATGTAGGTCAATTAGCCCATTCTTTCATTTCAATGTTAAATTTAATCTAGTAATAAATTGTTATTTTATTCAATTTATTGTTTTCAGTATCCCCTTTCTCCCCTACGGAAAGAAAAAAAAATGTAGTATATAAAGTGGCAGGATGTTTCCAGTGTTGCCAGATTGGATTTTTTTTCCCTAGATTTAGGATTTTATTCATCCTCTGGGGTATTTTTTACTTTTCTAATAATTTATTCTTATCTCATACTAGGGCGAAATTCTGGTTGCAATAATAGAAAAATAAGAATTAAACATTTAGGGTTAAAGTTGAAGGATTTAGAGAAAACTTTAGATAAGCTTAGAGTTAAAGTTGGTGTATTTAGAAGAAAATTTAGAGAGTTTTTGGGGAAAAATACTTGGCTGACCTGGTTACACTGACTGTTTTTCCTCGTCAAATATTAGCACAATTTTAAGTAATTTAGGTAGAAATATTCTCAATTATTTACTTACTCTTTCCAAACAATTATTTTGACCTATTTCTGTTTTATTACACTGCTAAAGTCGCATTCTGTTTTTTGCCTTAAAAATATCTAAATAGTAAATTAAATTTACTAATTAATATATTGTTTTATTGTATGAACTCATATTTTATTAATATCACTTATAAAACTAACATTTCGTGTGATAATCAAATATTTGGCAGACTGTTTATGGGTCATTCTTAAATAAACTTTCTCTTTCGAACTCTGGAAATAAAAATTCAAGTTCATGGAAACTAGGCTTGGGCCCTATAAAAGTGTTATGCCAGTGTCAAAGAGTGCAAAATCTGACTTGTTTTGCGAGTTTTACAATTTTCTATGTACTTTAAAAAAATAAACTTTAAATACACGAGTTACGCACTAAAAATATTTTGTCTTGATTTTGTCTAAGTTTTTTCTGCGTTCTTATCTGGTAGTACTAGTTGCCCTTTTGTAATGAATCTCTAATAATCAAAATATACTTTTTGATTTAAAATATTCAGCGAACCTTAACCCTTTATTTATCTTAAAACCCATTATACTTTAAAATGTTTTATTTTTTAAAAACAAAAATACAATATTAACCAATTAGAAATTTTATCATTAATTTAAATACTTTCATAAAGATGTACACTTTTTTGAACATTTCTTAATTTTGTATCTCTACGGATACATTATGAGTTATATGGGTTTATTTTTCCATTTGAAATTTTAGCTCATTATTATTTGTGATAGTGTTTAAAATACATACTTTCATGATTAAATAATTAAAAACTATTATTATTAATTATTCAATTATATTAATTAATAAAATAAAATTAATCATTTTCTGATTCTGTAATTGGTTTTGGAAGAAGAGCAAAATTATTTCTCATCGAGATCCGTACATCTAACCAAAAGGGAACAACAAAAAAATACTAAAATAAATAATTAAAAAATTTATTATTTCGAGTGATAAAACTCCTATACTTGATAATTTATTCCTACAAATACTTTTGTAAATATACGTATATTTTATGTTTTGTAAACATACGTATATTTTACGTTTGATCAAATATTTCGTCATAATAAATTCATATTAATATACCATAGGAACTAATCAATATTTAAAAAAGTCTTACAGTAATTATTTCTAGCTGTTAGTAATAAAATATAAAATTAAAATACTTACGATTTGGACGCGAAGGCTTTTCATAGAGAACACGATCACTATTTACTTCAAAACAAATAAAATGTTGGCAAGTTTTTTTTTAAAAGATTGATAGCGTAAAATTAAATCGATATCCTAAAATCGATAGACATTCTGCGTCGTAGTTTTAAACTTTTGTATTTAGGGAGATAGACTAGTACATAATGGGTTAACTTATTATCATTTAAACTAGGATGTTTTAGCTCCCTTTAAATATTAACCATATAGGAAGAAATTTAGAATATTAATACAGGAATGTAGAATAGGAAATAACTTTGATGATTGGTGTTGATGTTGATCGAAGGTAGACAGACGGAAGGAGATACCTGTCGAGGAGTTTTTTTTTCCACTTTTTACTCCGAGGGCGTTCCCCCTGTTTTTGCTCCAGCCCATAGCCAGCTCACAGACACAACATTGCTAGCATCTTTCCAACTGTCTATGATTCGTATCCAATCTCGGATTGGGACGATTGTATATCCATTCGTCAAGCCTCCAACACTCCAACATCCAGCTCGTCTCAACGGTATTGTGCCGATGTCTGAGGCTAACTAACACAAGCAAGATATATCAGCTGTTAGTAGTTTCAAAATCAACTTTTTAAAAGTTATTAAGAATAGCCATAATACCATTTTATATTCCGAATATCCCAGTACATATGTACTTAAGAGCAGAGGTGATCGCATGTGGAGGCATAGGCGCAGATTTTCCATTTTGATTGGGGGGAGGAGCGTAATTTTACTCTCGCTTTCCTAAAAAGATGAGGGTGAGTGTACCATTTCGCGCCCCACCCAATAATTTGCTTAACAACAAATTAAGAAAATAAGAAAAGTCGAAAAGGTAGAATCGAATACATTTGTTACTAATGGAATTGCTTACTGCATAAACGAAATTACGAACGACGGGCAGATCTAGACTTACATAATCCGATCCTACTTCAAATTTAATCTTACTTTAGGCCTTTACCTATCCAACTATTCGATGTTTCCTTTTTTCTCAATTGATTTTAGTTTATATATTTTATTCTTTCATTCAGAATATTTTTTATTTTTTATTTTTTTTAAATGTTTGTGCGTCAAATTATTGGGGAGGGGCGAAATCATATCCTCACCCCACCCCACCACTTTTATTGTTGCGGGGAGCGATCGTTCCTCTAAGTCTGCGCCTATATGTTGAGGAGACAGTGGGCGAATCAGTTTAAAGGGTTCATTAACCATGGTTCCGCGTCAGAGAAAAAGAGAAAAATCATGAAAGTTTTCTAGAAATACTGCAACTTGATCATAACTGCCGTAATAGTGGAAATCGAACCAATGCCGATTTGAAATTGCATAAACATACGTGCGTTTGATAATTAATATATAATTACTTATAAACATGTGCATAATGATGGAAATTATTAATTATAAGTCGATTTCTACTCTCTCTCTCTCTATCTCTTTTTCCTCGTAACACTTACAAGACGTCTTGCTCTAGCAGATTTAAAGCCCTTCCGAGGCGAAGGTCAACAACCTCATGGTGGCCTCTGGACCTGGTCCCGGCTTTAAGACATTCTTTAAACCTCAAGCTCTCAAGTAAAGCTGATAGGTTAGAAAGGAAAATCGACCTGACCAAAATAGTCTCTATAGAACCACTACTGTTCTAGTGTGAACTGTTTATCTTTCCCTCTCAACTACAAAATAGATAAATTAAAAAAAGAAAAAAAAGCAGAACTAAAAAAAAAAAAATGACAGCAAATGTAATTGGAATATAATTGAAAGATTCCCCCAAAAAAGTATTAAGTCTCTGAAATACCAGAAAATGACTTTACAGTCAACGTTTCGCCAGTTCAGGCACCAGGACAGAAAAATACAAGATCACATAAATGCAGATCATGCATATCCCACATAAACAGTCCAAAATGCAGGGGCATATCCAGATTTTTTTTCGGAGGGGGATTTAATTTTTTTTGGGGGGTGAGATTTAATAAGAATAAAACAAAGAATCACCTAAATGTCTATAATCGCCAAAGTTGGCGAAAGTTTTAAGGATAAGCATGCAAATTGAATCAAAAACTATTGTTAAAATTAACAAAAATACTACTCAAATTAAAATTTTATGTTGGTGGGTATGAAAATTATATTTTTTCGTATATATCTCTCTGTTTCCCCCTCTGCGTACGCCACTGCCAAAATGGACCCATCAGCTAGAGACAGCACATCACTGTCTGTCTTTGCTCTTCATTTATGCAGTCTTGTCTTTTTCTGTTCTGATGATGCCTCAATTGTGAAAAGTGAGATTTGTTATTTATTTATTGATGTTTGAGTGGCTTGAGGCTTTGTTTGTCAGGCCTTCCAATTAAATCCTTAAATAGATAAATTTATAAAATACAAAATAAATTTATTGATTTCTCGATAATTATCCGGTGATTTTTATTTTACACATTATTTTATCATTTTGTTTTCTAGAATCTACAAAGATTTTTTTTAACTAAAAAAAAACTTCTGAGGTGCCCTAAAAAGATTTTTTGTTTTGTTTTTTAAGCTGGTGCTAAAATTGTAAGAAAATCATTCTGTACCTCAGAGGTAAACTGTTGTAACATAAAGAAGATTCTGATGGCACTGCATTGCTTATTGTGGATGGTGGTTAATTTGTATATTTGAAGTATTTTATATTTCACTACTTTTTTAGCTCATTTCGATACTCATATTCTGATTATATGACCAGAATAATGCAAATAAAATCAAATTCAGGAAAATTAGATTTAGATTAGATTAATTAAATTAGATAATAATACCTCTGACGCACAAAATTATTGTCTAAAATAGTCTATTGTATTGATTCTTAAACTAATTTAACTTATTTTAGTTTCGACTAAAAATAAATTATTTTATTATTTTTAGCAATTATCTGAAGCAGGACGGCTCGCTCATAGGAACTGTGGAACTTTAGTATATCATTTCCACTTGGTATCAATAACATTCAATATAAACAGTACTTTTTTCTTTAATTCTTTTTTTATTCTTATATTAAGCTTAATATCAGTAGCCATACTACAGTTTATGAAAAAGATACAAAAATCTGCAACTGCGCGCTTCACAGTTATACTAGAGGAGTTTTGCTGTTGTGCGCATGCGCGAATTGCAGCTTGCACGCGAGGCTGCGGGGAGATAGGGCACCCTCTATCTCACTGTGCCGACTCTGTTTTTACACTGCGTGTGTTGTGCTTAAAAATCGTGTACCATATTCTTGCATGTGATAAAGTTTAGAATTACATTGTTATCCTATTTCTTGCTATTCTATTTGATTCATTTTTTTTTCGGTTTTTATTTAACAGAAAACTTTAATCATGGTCTGGCATTCCCATATTTTAGTGCAAATTAAAAAAAGAATGGATTTAATTTTTAAATAAATTGATCGAGCTTGATTAGTAAGAATTTATATTACAATAAGTATTTATTCGGGAGTTTTGGAAGGTATGTTATTCCTTCCAAGAGAAAGGAGGAGTCCGGGGATCCCCTAAAAGTATAAGTTTGTCTATGATGGTTTAGTCATTAATTAGGAAGCACAATAATTTTGCAAATTCTAACTTTTATTTAGATAAATAATATATTTTAAAAATTGGAAGAACATTAATTGTCCATAATATAATGTCAAAATTACCAATCTTATTTAATTTGGTTTTATTCAAAACTAATACAATATCACACATACGTTTCAGGGTTTTCCCATCTTCAATATTTACCTTATTATTTCAATTTATCCATTTATAATTTGTAGTAATAAATCCATACAGCTATTTCGTTATGCTGTTATAAAACTATACTGATAGGAGTGTCTCCATTTCATATTTGTAAATAAGGGTCAAAGTAATTTGCAATAATGGATTTGTAATATGGATAGGTTAATGGATAAATTTAAATAAAAACTTAAAGACCTGAAGATGGGATAAAACCTCAAAACGTTGGTGTAATTTTGTATGAGCTATAACTGTTATGTTTCTTGAAAGAGGGCATGAGCTAAATAATTTATTCAACTGCAAAGTAATATGCATTACCCGTCTTTATTTCCTCCTAATTTCGTTTTTTCTAGTTATTGTAGATCCCAGATAACTGTAATTTCTTTACTTATTCAAACGTATTCCCTATTATATCAATAGCGCGGTAATCATTAAAAATATTTTAGTATTTTTTTTAATTCCTTTATTTTAAAATTTTTATTTAACGAATATCTATGTTTCAATCTTTCATAACAAGAAGGTGGGTATGTCTGCTCAATAAAAAAACTGCAATGGCTTCACTCTTATACTTTAACAGAAAACTACTACGTTATTTCGGTCAAAATGTCTGTAGCATACAGTCAATGCCTTGTGCATTTAAATGTTCCGCTAGCTCTGCTCGGAGAACAGTTAGAGCTGCAATTGCCGGAAGCTATTCCAATCTAGATTGTATTGAGGCGATATGAATAATATTGTTTAAGGACCAACTGCATAACAGTCCGTGCTATTAGCATAATATACCGATCCAAAATGTGCTTTATATCAGATACTGTGCTCCAACAAACCTAAAGACAAACGTGAGCATGAGAGCTTCGTCACTAACGTCGTATTTTCGTCTATTAATATTGAAAATATAAAATACAAAATTGAAAATAGCATAATAACAGGAATGGGAGGGAAAAAGTTGGTACCTCCAAAAGGCATTTCTCTAACACCAACACTATTCACTTATAAACTTTCAACACTCTAACTCAATTTGTAGGAGTTGTAGATGTGCCTTAAAAACCGCGAAAAAACATTTGAATATGCCGAAATTTTTACTCAAATTTACCCTCACTTCTATAGTGCTGTTGAAAAATAACCTAACATACCGAATTTCAGCTCATTTGAATTGAAGGGAGTGAGTCTTTGGAAGTCCTCAAATGTATTCGGAGATGGAGGGATAAATATATATGCAGACATCCTCGGAGTTCTGAATCGGATTTAATATCCACCCCTACCTCCCTTCGTTATTGAGCAGAAGTCAATTATTTTTGGGTAATGTGCGATGTATGCGAGGTAATACGACAAAAATGGAGCTTAACTAAAGCAAATGGGGACGATTTGAATGTATACAACATTAAAATAGACTTGAGATAAATACCTTTCTCTAAATTTCAAGCACAGATGTTTGGCGAAACTGAATATCTGTACCCCGGAACAGTAGCGGGTCCAGGAATTTTCTGAGAGGGAGGCGTATATATGTACAGGTCATCTCCCTTCTTCCTAGAAACTTCAAATACTCTGATCACGTTTTTAAAATCGTCATTAATCAATCAAAATTCAATTATTAAATAAATAAAAAAAAAATCGCTGTTGTATATGTGATAGAAAACGGTTTTAGAGATTTTTTTTTTTTATATCTTCCAGGACAGGGGGAGCGCGCCTCCTTACTGTATCCGTCACTGTCCCGGAGGTGTACGTCATTATGCCACATTTTTCCAACTTTACTGGAGAGCAGTTTGGCCAAATGTTTCCCTCCGAATGAAAGTGGACTTAGCGATCTATTAAAAGCATGTAACCCACCTTACAATTGGTCTAGGACAGTTTTCCAAAGGAGGGTACGTGAACCCCCAGGGGTGTGGGAAGAGTTTTGTTGAGGTACGCGAGGCACCGGGCTCTGAGTATAGAAAAATAATTGAAAAAAAAATCGTTGCTTGCTTGTATTGGGTATGTGTGATTTTCCTATTTATGTAAAGTTGCTTTTTCAGCATTTTTATACATTAAGTCGAGAAAAAAAACAGCCTTTTGTATGTGGAACCCCATCTCAGATTAAAATTAACAACTAGGAAACCAAATTATGATGATCTGTCGAATTGTTTTTCTTCTGACAACGGGTGCTTAAAAGTTACGAGAATAATCGGGGTACACAGAAGTCAAAAGTTTGGGAAACACTGTTCTAGGACATGCATAGTAATCTATGTCTTTCTGTTAAGCCAAAAAAGTTTAATGCAAATGTGTAATAAAGCTAAATTGATAAAAAATGGACTCAGTGTTATATACCTTCGAGGTGCAGATATGTAATGCAGAATATGGTACCGTTCGCTTGATTAATTAGCGTGAAACAGCTATTTAATTAATTAAGATTATGATTATAAGATGAAGTTTGTTAAATATTAAACAGAAATTTATTAAAATATGAAAAAGTCAGATTAAATGATTAATGAATCGAAATAAATATCAAACATGATATTTGAATAACACTAGTCATTTGTTATTTACTATCGCCCTACCAAACACAGAATTAGATGGAATTGACTCACCAGAAACAGTAAAAGTACAGCCGAGTGAATAGAAAGTTGGGTCGGGCTCTGTGCTAGCAGAGATCCCATCTCCGCCATTTCCCAGGATTGCTATCAGGATCCAGAGGATATCATTCCTCCAGTCCTGGAAGGATCCAGTTATTACACATACCTTATCCTGTCCCATCAGCTGTTCGGGATCACGACTTTGCTGAAATAGCACTGTGGTTGGTTTAGGTCGGGAATGCATATCTACCTAACGGTTTATTTTATCAATGGAACTTTTCCAAAACATGGCAGTCCGGAAAATATCACGAGGATGCCAAAGTAGTACTTCGTCCTTAACCATCAACTTTACTTAAAATAAACCTGTATCTCTACAATCCATGAATCTATCACGGCTCGCTACTGAAATAATGTAAAGAAATAATGTATATGTTTTTAAAAATTGGATATCTGATAAGATTCAATTTACGAATATATGCATTCAAAATTAAAAATTGACGCTACTCGCATGAAAGATTCTCACCCTATATACAGCGTTCGCGGTCACCATATTTTACCTTTTTCAAACATGTTCTCATTCCCCTGAATTTTCAATAATTTTTTTTAATACTAATTTAATATTGATTTCTTCTCTGCTTAGAATTTTTCAAAATTTGCTATTTTCAAAGTAATATATGCTATTAGTATATTAATATACTTTATTCATTTAAAATTGCCCTCTAATTTCATGTAAAATTTTTTATAAACTCATACTAGTTATCCAGTTTAGATTTTAATCACTCACACCTCATTTTTTTAAGTGTTCAAACCTTTTTTTATTATTATATTTCTCAAATATAATATTTCTGTCAAAATATTGGCAGAAAAAGTTTCAATAAGCACGAGATGCTACTCCATAAGTTTGTAACTATACGAAACATTCCAGATCCTGTTTACGCCTGCGCGGTAACCGAAAAATTTCGAATTTGAATTGTATTATTTTGAATTCAGAGGCATGAGAACGTTTGAGAAATGCAAAATGACCGTGAAAGTTATGCGAGAGACTTAAATTTTTAATTGTGAAATAGTAATTTTTCTAGATTTTTCATTATAAAAAGTCCTGTATAGGCGATAGAAATCTGGGGAAAAATTCCAATATTGGCAGCAGGCAAATATATCTCAAAACATGTCAATACCATAAAACATTAAAATTCAGTTATTACAATAAGCTTTTTTTTTTTTTATGTTAAAGCCCTGTTTTTTTTTAAATCGGCCTTTAACTATATTAATGCACCTTTCTACTTGAGATTTTTTTCAAAATCCTTAGAGGGACATAATTTTTTTGGCAAATACTTTCCATTCTCCAAGAATCTCCTCAATTTTTCACAATTTTCTTTGGGCCATCCTTATACATTTTTTAAATACTTTAATTCCTTATTAGTACATTACTACTTCATTGCCCATACTTTTATTTTAATCCATGTATTAAATACTATATATAACATATATAGTTTTCCTGCTGTGGTGACGGCAGTAGTGACCTAGAACTGATACCTCCTTCAATTATCGACCTGGACTATAATGGTAAGGCTGACCCTCGGGAAGGGATGCTATCTTGGAGAATGCCAACCCAAGCGTGATTTCTGATGACGATTGAACTTTGGAAATGCTGATTTGGATGAGTCGTGAAGGCGAACCCACTCCAGGCAACGGCTAAATATCATCTAACCAATACCGACATCTTCCAAAGCTGCTTCGGTATACTGATTATATTACTATAGATATGATACCGAGATTAATATTAGTATAATAATACATCTGGCATTTTTATATTTTATAAATCTCGATGATACTCGTTTGGCTAATTATGGATATTAAAAGCCGTATTATAAAAAATATACGTATATTTATAACAGGATTGTCGAGTAAAGACTTAGAGGTCGATTTCAAGAATATAAAATATATTTAATAATGGCTGAGTTTAGGATGCTTTATTTTAATTTTAAATTTCATTTTAATTATTTACTTATTTTTTTAAATTATTTATTTCCACCCCGAGGAGTTCGAGAGATTTGCTAATCTAAACGTTATCCGGATTAGCTTAGATTTGCTTATTTCAAAAATACTTAGCAGATGACAAATTAATGTACTGTATCAACATATTTTGTATATGTAAATAATATTATTTTATTTCTTCATTCTTATTATTATTTTGTTTGTAAATATGGTATGAATAGCTACCAATAACGTTTTTATCTAATAATAATAATAATTTGGAAGTACAAAAAAGTGTAATTTTGCATGAGAAGTGTTTGAACTTTACCTATTTAGGTTCATTGCTGTACCTTAACTAATTGAAAAAATATCAAGTCGGACATTTTCTTAGTCAATACAACTTACCTTTTATCTTTTAAGAAAAAGTTAATCTTCATTTTTAATCATTTAATCAGGAATTATGTATCGAATTGTGGCGGTTTTTCATAAAAACAGTACAAACTTCTTTAGTTCATTGCTAATAAAGACACATTTAAAAAAAATAAAATAAAAAAATAAAATACAAAATAATATTTTTAACATAAATAAAAGATATTTTCAATTATTCACAGAGAAACAAAATTGATACTTTTTGGTCACCTAACTGGCATAAGAATAATATTATTAAAATATTAAAAATAATTTATTATTTTCTTTATTAAGACAGTCTTTATAAAGTTATTCTTGTGTCGCAATTTGAAGGAAGTCATTATATTTGACTAGTATACATCAAAAGAGCCAAACTGTCAATAAATTTTTATTGCGGTAAATTAAAAATGATATTAAAAATGCAAATCTGGCATTTTTATTTAAGAAATATACATTAATTGCTTTCCCAGGAAAAAAAAATTCTTTGAATTCGTTGCATTCTTCTTCTAAACGAACGAGTAAGTATTGCAGATTTTAGTATCTGATGATAAAAAAAAACAAATAAAATTTTTAATGAAATAACAATACCGTACCTACTGACTCTCTCTCAAAACTAATCAACATTATTTTCATTAATGAAAAACAAACAATCCTTGTTAACGTCATTAATTACGAGAAATTTAAAAGCAAAAAATATCGTTTCGGTATTTTATTTATGTAAATAGATATATTCTTGCAGTGATTATTAAAGGTAAGAGAAATTTAATTTTTAGTCGTTTTTATGAAAAATAGTCTGCAATTTTATTTCAAAGCAATCACCATTAAAATCATCTTCTAATTTTTATCTGGATTCACTTCTTATTTATTTGTTATTTTTGCTGTCTCTTGAACTTTTTTTTATTTTATTTAATTACTGAGATTTAAAATTGTATCAAAAATGCAATAATTAAATGTGCTATTTGATCAATGTGATCTAAAAGGATTCCGATTATAGTTCCTTTTTAGAAGTTCCAGAGGCCATCTTCTTTTCAGTTGGAGGAGTAATTTGGCATTTTTTTTTTCAAAGCGAACATTTTAAATTCCGTACGAAACATTAGCCACGAATCTAGCAAATAATAGACATTATTTGACAAGAAAATGTTTAATGCTAGTTTAATGAATTGTAATACCTTGCCGGTGGTAGTGAATTGGACAGCTAATAAAAAGTTTATTAGCGAAAATAATGCTTTTTATATTCTCATAAAACTCATGACTCATAGTAAACTATGTTTGAATAGCCTTAGCTGTTTATTATATTAAATATTCCATGGAAGAATATTTTAGCGAAATGGTCGATTACCAATTATTTAAAAACTTGGATCGCGTTACGGAAGTCCATCCTCAACTCCTTCATAAATTGTGGTTCAATTTCATCCGATATTTCAAATAATGTCTTTATAATTGTTTGAATTATCAAAAAACGCTTATGAAATAATGCAAAATAATCTATATATGTATAAATATCTATCTAGCTATATATATATATATATATTATAAATAAAATATAATGTTATATATATAACATTTTACATTATTTCATAAGCGTTTTTTGAAAATTTAAGTAAATTCAAACAAATGCAAAGACATTATTTGAAATATCGGATTAAATTGAACCACAATTTATGAAGGAGTTGAGGGTGGACTTCCGTAACGCGATCCAAGTTTTAAAAATCATGTAGAAAGTTTGAAGAAAAATTATACAACTTAAAAAATATATAATAAAAATTCTGTCAAATAAATATAAAATTTCATAATTTTGATATATGTTAACTTTAGTAAATATAGACACTTCTGTATATCTTTATAATCTTATAATCATTATCCAACGTTTCGGATAGCCAGTTCATCCTCAGGAAAAATTCTACGAAAACATTTGTATAGTATTATCTACTACCAATTTGTATACATTGGTATGCATACATTTATACATGCATAATTATCTACTAATAATATACATTATTATATATAACATAATGATATTTACTTTGATAAATAGCCAACTGTCATTTCAAAAACTTTCAAAGATTTTGACATGATAAAGCTATTATAGAAGTTAGAAGGCTTATATATCCTGAATTTAACATATATCAACACATATTATAACCTGTAATAATTCATAATCATAATTTTTAAAATAAGTTGGTGTTCATATCGGAATTTTTTCGTTTTTGTATTTATTTAAATTTTCTTTTTTGTTTATGTATTGTATGTCATGTTTTCCTCACCGTTTTATTTATGATTTGTAAATCAATATTTATTGACGAACTAATTATAAAAAAAAAAAAAAAAAAAATAGAAAAAAAAAGGAGGATTTTACTAAATCTATGATAGATAAATATGATGGTTTTGGTTACAGTTGGCTTTGGAGCAAGCTAGCCCACGGCCTGTGGTATCTCATTCTGTCATTATTGTTGCTGGCAAACCGGTTGTGCCCGGGAATAATTTACTGCTATTTTACGGCGTCATAAATCCATTGATTATATTTGTTTTTTAACATTTAACTTTTTATTACTCAAGTGGGAAGATTTCTATTAACTTCCTGACACATTGGTTCTTGCAAAGTGTTGTATATACCAAAATTTAATTAAATTTCTAATATCCTTACCTCAAGGGTACGAATAAATCTATTTATTGTAAAGCTAATAATGAAGTTTTGTAACTGCGAGAATGGAGGAACATCTTAATGCTAACAGAACGTTCTGGAATTAACTACGGTACATTCAATTAATGGGCTGAGTACAGTGACCGTTATCTGAACCACACACTTAGAGGCAGTTATATCCAACGGCTGCCTTTGTAATACACTTTTTAGGTTCTCAGCCATCTTCTTCATAGTTCTAGCAAAGAGACTAGGAGTGGTATTCTTTTGGGTCTCAGGATGGCGCTGGTATCTGATTACGGCTGTGAACAAATTTACGGATACACCAAAAAAGAAACTTGTATGACTTATTCGTGTCGTTAACCTCTTCTTCAGTAACAAGAAGAACTTCCAGTTTGTTATTACATACTGAATTAATAATAAAACCTTTACATAATATAAGATTAAGGTCATATTCCACGTAATATGAAGAATAACCCCCTCTTTGATGTTTATTCCTAATATCGTTAGCCAGTGGCTTACGTAAGGGAGAGAGATCAAAGAGATATATCTCCCCTTAATTTATGAAAAATTATTATTTTCATATCCACCAACATAAGTTTGTATTTTGAATAGTATTTTTAATAATAAAGTTTGATTCAATTTTCATGCTTATCCTTAAAACTTACACACGATTTAACGATTACGGGATACTTAAGTGATTACTTGCCTTTTAATTAAATCCCGCTCTCCCCAAAAAATATTCTGCGTACGCCTCTGTTATTAGCGATCTTTAAAGTAGCTTACCGAGCGTAATTGAATTCGAACGTTTGGTATTTCGTCTGTCTGTCTGTGTGTTACGCGTTTACGACCAAACGCGTCGTTCGGTTTTCTTCAAAAGGCACAAACGTTCCTTGAAGTCAGAAAAAATGAGGTATGTGCATGGATTTTTATCTTTTAATTTTGATTAAGATGGCTATCATATAATTTTTATTGTCAAAAATCTATTTCGCAGTCACGACCTAATGCGTTGTTTGATTTTCTTCAAAGTTGACATGAATATTCCTTACAGGCTTTTGAACTTTTTTTTTTTTACGCATTGGCATCCTTATCAACCCTTGTGAAGAGAAAACAAAATCAGATAATTAAAATAATTGCGAGGAAATTAAATAATTTTTTTTAATGAAAAAAATTGGTCTATTCTATAATGGGATCTGTGATTATTTGTGAATTGTCTTTGATATCTCTACCTTGAATCTTGTTGAATCCTTCCGATTTTGAGAATTGCAATTGTATTGCTGATGCCATAGATATTACAAGAGGACAATGTGAACTGTGGCCAAAGAGGTTTATGCTAAGTCACATTCGTATTCAGCATTTTGGGTTGTGATAGGATGTAAAATAAAATAAAAATCACACTACTAATAAAAATATTACAATTTCAAATTTCACCAAATTTGATTTTCGTCTATTCAGAATCCTCACTTAAGGCGTTTCAATTGAAAGCTTAAAAAAAAAAAAGATTCTTTTGAATTCAATCTAAAATTAGAAATTTGTATAATATGGATATTTTCGAATGCTTCGTAGGCTTTTGTACGATTTTTTAAATCTAGTTTTGACCTAGTTTTAAATCCTTCATTATTGATACAATAATGACAATCGATTCAGATTATATTTTCGAATCCGAACAAAGCGCACTGACAATTACATTCACATGGCTCAATAATACCTTTGTCTTGGGACTTTGAAATTCAAATTAATTTAAAGGGCAGACGGAATGAGGCTTGAGGTGGGCCGCAGAATGACATCTCAGTATAGGCAGTCTCTGTGACTCAGCTAAATATTACATTTACATTTATTTATGGCTATTGTAGTTGATCGATTTGTCTTATTAATTTAAAATAAACCTGTAGTTATTTACCTTAGTATAAATGCACTGTGTACACCCAATAGAGGATCTTTGAGTTCAGTACTTGGCAAGGATGTACTGTTCCTTGACGAGCCATTATACAATGATGTGGTCAGCACTTTGTAGAAGCTCGATTTGTCCCAGGAGGTTCCCAACCCAGGTTCACACGGCTGCTATATTAGAATAAATAAATATTCTGCCATTGCAAGACTCGAACTTGGGCCTGCCAGATCTGAGTCTGATATAAGGGTGTGAATATCTCGTATCGATAATTTTTGAATACATCGAAATAGTAGTTCGTTAAATCGGAAAAATAATAATCGATATTTCGATATATAGGGTCTCGATATTTTTAATCTTTTAAAGGATCTTTTAACATATCGATTATTAAAGCCACCATTTTTAACAATCTCCGAGTTCATACCCGTTGAAGCTAGTTGCCCCAGAAAGCCTATTAGGAATCGCGTGAGGAAGGGTGGGTTGGGTAAGAGGGGATGATGAGGACAACATTTATACATATATCGTCGATTTTTCTGATTAACTCGGAGTGGCTAAAATTCCATCGGTCCTAAACTCCTACCCATCTTACGGAGTGTATGGACTGCAGAGTTTTTAGGATGTGCTATAATAATAATAATTGTTGGTCAGTAAATACAGTAAGTATAGTTAAAATTTATGAAATTGTTAAAAAAAACATTGATATGAATAACTCACAACTTTGTTTATTTTTTACTGTTAATTATATAAGAAATTATAAATAATATATCTATTTATTTTTCTATTACAGCACTTAGGAAGTCTAATAATTATTTATTAACACGTAGTGGATGGTGCCACGGATGGTGGCACTCCAATATATGTATAAATTTTCTAACATATCTTTTACTGACATATCGATATTTCTGTGCGCTTATAATTAAGATATAGTTTTTATAATATCAACATTTTTGGGACGATATAATTAAAATATTTTTTTTTTATATTATTAACTTATAAACTATGTCCACACTGTTCGACATTTGACTCAACACGACGAATGAGGAAGGGAATGTGTCATGAAGCATGCGGCTTCGAAAGTCGAATTTAGTTTAAAACCTAATATTTTAAAAGAAAACGTTATTGAGATGTTGGTTGAAGGAGAGGAAGGATTGCTTCACATCTAGTTGATTAGTGGTTCTCGTCCCCGATTATTGTGGGACCACTATGCTCGAGTCATGCTGGGAGAACTGTGCCGATGAAGAAAGAAAGAACATGCTGGATTCTCTTTAGAGTTTAGCGAACTTTTTGCTGCGGGCGTGTTGTGCAGTACACGCTACATAGTACACGATACACAGCACTAAGTACTCAGCCACCTAGCCCAATGCCCCAGTTAGCGTAGCGTTGCCGAACCGTGAGAAAGGAGTTGAAGAACATTCCTCTAAATATCCTCCGCTCTTCGCCATTCCGATGATTAGCCTTCATTAGTTAAACCACAATAATCATTCTCAACGGTTTGTCTAAGTTGTTTTCTTATTATAAAATGGCAAATAGTCAATTACAAAACATTTACCTATTTTTGCCAATAGATTTTCTAGTCTAGAACGGGAGAGCAACATATTGCTTGTTATCTATACTGCGTACGGGAATGACAAACATACAACGACGCTTTTAGACCGAAGTTTTATAACTATTGTTGCTTTTTTTATTCTCCTTTTTGGACGATAATCATCAAATACCTACGAAAGAAAATTTTCATCAAAAACTCCTAAGATAAATGAATAGGTTAGTAGGTGTTCGTAAGCCCATTTTAAGGTTTGGAAAAAAACAAATCAGTATTTTCTGTTTTTAAAATTAGGCTATGCTCTTGTGCAAATTAATATTATTAAGACATCAATTTATTTTTGGTTCATCCTGCAATAATTATTTAATATTCAACAAGTTTTCATTTATCATGAAAAACAAATAGTTTTTTTTTTATCTTAATTAATTAATAATTGTATAATTCAAATTTACCAACACTTTATTTCTATAAATTATTTATAAAACCAAACTAAGAAAACCCATTTTATTACTAAAATAAAATGTTTCGGAATGTGTCCTTCAGCTCATCCATTTGGAACTATAAACAATTTAATTGATTTGTTCTTCTATACTACCATGCGGATGTCAACTGATTATAAACAATTTGTTTTTGCTGCCTTATGATAGATTTAATCTATCAAAAATTATCGTAACCATTCAGTTAAAAAATATATGTATTTTATTGGAACAAGCTCAGACCGATTTTATAGAAAAAAATCTATCAGATTTGATTTGTTTTGATTTTCGATGTTTTATTTATTTTTTCTATCACCGGGTAGCTGTTTCTAAATGATTTTCAATCTCTCATAGTTTTGTTAATACTTTAATTTTACCATATACTATTTATAATACTTAACTTTATAAAATATTAAAGGAAAAATGTAAAATTTTATTCTTAACAATATCTCTCTCCAGCTATTCTACGTTGTAGATGGCTATTCCAGAAAAAACACTAGGAATTATACCTGCGCCTCTCCCGGTATGAGATAAAAAACAAACAAATTTACTCAACTCCGTGTGCCTCAGATGGATAGCTTATTAAGACAACGAGTTATCTATATTATATTCAGTATTGGAAAATGACATCAAGATTTCAAATTGTATCTCAGCTTATAGAAAAATTATTATTACGAATATTTAACCTAAACAACTCATTTAAACTAGAACATTGAATTAAAATTACAATACAATAGCAATGAAATTCGAGCAAAATCACTGTCAAAAAATTTGATTTTACTTCTATACTGACTTGACATTTCCTTTAAAAGTTTACCTAACAGTGGCTTTTCCTAGCGATGTAATTTGTGTTTAAGAAGTAGTTGACTATTGAAATATACTTTAGCGTTAATTTTAGCGTTAATTTTAATGTCTCTCTACTGGCTAAAACAGTCCGTTCCGATTTAACAACTAGGCAGGATCTATCGAAGCCTGTGTCAATGTTAAAACCGACTATTTTTGAAATAAAAAAATAGGACCTTTTGAAGGACCTCTATCCTTATCAAAGCTAGTATTATTTGTAAAACGTTACAATATATGTATAAATTTTCCCCTCGTACTCCTCTCCTACCCTTCCTTGCGCGATTCCTAATAGGCTTTCGGGGCCAACCCGCTTCAACGGGTATGAACTTGAAGATTGTTAAAACAGTGGCTTTTCCCAGCGGATGGCAAACAAACGTGGATTTTTTTTTTAACCGACTTTAAAAATGGAGTTTATTAGTTTGATTTTATGTTCTATACATGTTCACTTATAACCTCGCCATTCTTGAACAGATTTCTATTGTTTGTTTTTTTTTAATCAAAATTGCACAGCCCCAAGGTGGTCCCCTATAATTTTTTTCCAGAATTCCACGAAAACATAGAGATAGAGTATTTTTTAGTTTTTAAAGTTTTGCAATTTATATTTTATTACATAACATCATGAACTTACACGTTATACAATATGAAACAGCAGCAAAAAAGTCGAGAATACTTAAAACATTATGAAATATTTTTTTTTCAATGTTGTTGGAGATATAGAGACGAACTACTCAATGGAGCGCAGCTAATCACTCGTGATAATTACAGTAGTTTAGTATACAGGCGCATTTTTAAATCTATTTGTTTCTTTTCTTTTCAGATAAATAAAACATTTTCCTTAGAGTATGACTCAAAACGGGCAATTAATAAACATAGGTGGGCACTTAAAAAAAAAGAAAAGTTAATCTAATAATTTTTATTTTATACTAAATAAATAAATAAGCTAATCTTTGCTGCCTAGTAGAAGCAGCGTGATTAGAAAGCCTTATCCATGCCTTTCATATTTTAAGTTTACCCACTGAGGAATGTGAAAGAAAAAAAATAAATGTAAACGATGTCTACACAACCACTAAAAACAAATAAATATAAACTTTTAGAAAAAAAAAATGTTTTGTTTTAGGTTTTGAAGTAAGTATATAAATATAAAAAAATATATCTATATATATCGTATCGATAATTTTCGAATATGTCGAAATAGTAGTCCTACATATCGAAAGAAATGTCGATATTTCTATTTATCCGAGCCTCGTTATTTTTAATTTTTAGGGGGCTTCAGGGACATTGGAATAATATCGATATATCGAAATATCAATATTTTAACAGAAATATATAGATATTTTTGTCCGATAGTTTTTTTTTAAATTATGCCTCTTCTGTTCGGCTTCCGCCATTAGAGATCTAGCTGCTCAGTACCATTCCGATTCGGATGACGTCATATTTCTTGTCTCCTTTAAGCGCGTGCATTCGGTTAAATGTGCTGCATCCATATTTTATATAGAATTACACAAATTGCAGAGTGGAGTCTGCCACTCCTATTCTATTCTGATGCATCCGACACTCCACAACAGCATCCCCTCTTGGCAGGTCTACTGGCACCCGCTCTGTTTTGCTAACGAGTTTGCCCCATCGCTTTCCAACAGTATAAATCTTAAATGGAGTCCAGCAGCAAAACCTGATTTGCCTTCTGTGTCTGCTCCCTGACTCTATGGAACGAGATCAGATTTTCCGGCAGCTCCAATGATGAACCCTCTTTGGCGGGTTTATCTGCCATCTCATTTTCATGGATACCACCGTGACTAGGTATCCATTGAAAGACCACCTTACCTCCTCGAAGAAGCAATTCCACTACAATGCGTTGACAGTCCAAAATGTCTTGAGCATGGAACCTATTGGGCTGTGTTACAGCGATGATAGCCGCCTGGGAATCTACAAACAGCACAATGTTCCCGGCATCCATGTTTGAGGGCGCTTGCAACGCTAGTAGAATTGCGTGGATTTCGCTGTCAAAATGTTTGGCCCATTTCCCAACCGATAGTTTTATATAAATATCAACAAGGTCTATAAGTTTGTTAGGCTTCAGTCATTATTAATTCAATTGTGACTTCCTTTCTTTTTTTTTAATTTTGTTTATGTTAAGCAATTTTATTCACTTTTCTCTGATAAAAAGTGAATCAATAAATGTTAATATGGACCTATTTTGATAAGTTTTTATTAATTCGTTCAATATTGATTTTCTTCCGTTTTTATTTTTATGTTTAAAAATTTAATTAATGTTCTCTGTAGTTCGTAGTACCTACTATTGTTCTTTTTAATTGATAAATGATAATAAATTATTACTTTTTTTTTGTGATTAGCTATTTATGAATATTTAATGTTCCCATTAAAGCTATTACAAATCTAAAACTTGTTAATTTATATTATTCTATCCTTCAATTAAATGCAAAAACCTCTTCTTCTTCTGCTTTAAAATATTAAAATATCGATATTTTTCATTGATATATCGAACAACTATTACGATGTATTTGAAAACTCTAGATAAGATATATATCGATGTTTTTGTTCGATATTTACATCCCTAACCAGAAATCGTTAAGAAGACTTGAACAGCCTCTATGGATAGTTACAAGAACATACCACACCAAGTTTTTTTGGTTCTTTGTTTGTCGACCCCGCCGTTCTTTGTTTTTTTTATTATTATTTTTAAATTTTTTTTTGTTGAAAAAATATCGGTTTTCGATAGTCAAATTTGGTATAGATATTACGATATAGGATAAAAATTATCGGGCAAAGATATCGATATACTTTTAAAATAAATCTTGATGTATCGATATTTTCCCAATACCCTTATTCTGAAATCGCCGTTGATTTGCCAATTTCCTTATAAATTGGGAACCCGTAGCATATATGTAAAGGACAACAATAAAGAACAAAGATAGGTCTTATATAGCACAATATATAGAACAGTCAGCTAAAACGAAGAAAGATAGAAAAAAAAATTAAGAAAACAGAATCTGTGCCGTGTGCTATCTGTGGCAGATAGAGTTACATTAAAGGTAATGATTCACCTTGTCGGGTACTGAAATGATTCAACCTTAGCCATCATCTGCGTCTCTTCAGATAACTCGAGAAATTTCCGAGAAATAGGTAACGCGAGCAGATTGCTACCAAGATAAGTGAGGAAAACGAGAGAAAGAAAAAAAGAATTGTCGTTCCTCAGGATACTAGCTTAGATATCTCTTATCATTAATTAGTCACTAGTTAATAAGAAAAGTAAGTAGTGTCTTGTTTTAAATGGAGGGAAGCTCTTCAATGTTCTACCTAAAGTACCCATAAGTACAACATATGTAGCTCATGCAAATTCCGAAGGACAATAAAAACAAGAAGTGTGGAAAATTTGTATTAACTTGAAGAAGTTGATCTAGAAAACTCTGCATTTGAATTATCAAACTGTAATAAAAATGGAAAGATAGATGGGTTTCCCTTGGATAGTGTTATCAGCCACTTCCTACGATGAGCAAACTGATCAAAAGGTTGCAAGCTTATACCATTTCAACTACGACGATGCTGTTATTTCTAAAACTTTTATAATAATACATAATATAATTTAATTATATATTTCTTATAATATAAAAAATCTGATGTGGACAACACATGACTTTCTTTTACACCTATTAAACTATAAATCGGTGGCTCAAAAAGCGATCCTGAATTTGGTTACTAGTTTCCGAAGATAGTAGTAAAAATGACATTCGGCGTCGCGACATCAATCTATTGACACACACAAACAAGCTCTTGTTTCTGAAGGTCCCATTCCGTTATTAAACCTCGTTTTCTTTCAGTAGGTAACAAGTTCCCAAGAGATTTCTTCGTGCTCCTTGACAACATTAGAACTTGATATGTCACTTGATAAAGCATTGGAAATCGACGTTTTCGACATTTTAAGCAGAAGAACCCACTTAACTTATATCTTATTCTCCTGCTGCAGACTTGTTCAGTTCACAAATGGAGAGGAAAACAATTATTTTATATTCAATTTTAACACTTAAAACAAATAATAAAAATATTAAATTAGAGTGGAAAAAAATCGCGTTTGTAACCTTTATTACAGAACCATATGATCTCTGTATTTAATTATAATATAATTTTTATATAAGTTTATTATGACCTTCAAGTAAAGTACCGCTTCCGATTTTCCAATTTTAACCAAAATTTATTGTGTAATTTATATTAATATGAAAGTCTTATAGACCTAATTTGAGAAGTTTTGGGTTATATTTTAATGTAATATTTGATGAAAATCAATAATGACCTTCAAGTAAAGTACTACTTCCGGTTATCATGCAGTGACCAAAAAGGAAGGTTCTCAACTAGATTTTACTGCAATCCTAAATACAAAACTTTAACCTTCTACGGCAAACAGTTTTTGAGTTATGCGGGATACGCACATACGTACAGACATCACGACGAAACTAGTCAAAATGGATTCAGTGATGGTCAAAATGAATATATTTCCGTTGAAATCTGAAAATTTTCGCGATTACAATGCTTCCTTTACTTCGTATAAGGAAGTAAAAAAAATCATGAGATGGCTTTTCTTCGTTTTTATTTTATTATTTTAAAGAAGCTTTAGATTCATGCGATTACCAGCTATGGCAGAAATCGGATGGTTGCAACTATATATTGACAGCCCCCAATTGATTTTGCGGCAAGTGGTTTATTTTTTTGATAAATAAAATAAAATTTTAGTTGGAGAATCTGGGGTAAGAGCGTACTAAATTTTACGAAGTTCGGCAATACAGGACTGTAAAATTTTTATTTTTGAAGCTAGAATTTTATCTTTTTTAAAAAATTTCCTTTGACGATTATTTTTAATTTAACATTCAAGGCTTCATTTCAACCACGTCCAATTTGACGAGATTGATAATTTAATTTAATAGTAGTTGGTAAGCACTTGCTTCTGCTTTAAGGGTTTAGTGCTTACAAGATATCCAGAAGACTCACTATTCAAGCAGGAGCGGTTTTGGGGCAAATGCAAAATTGTTCGGTTTCCGATGCGTCATTATAGTGGTGTGATCATCGAAAAAAATTAATGCACGTCTGAGATTCAGATTTTACAATCTTTGTTGAGTTATGAAAGTGGGATGTGGGATATAATTGAATAAATGTGTTGAAAAAAAATAAATAAATACATTTTTTTTTTTAATTCGCTGGTCCGTAGTTGCCTCGAAAAACATGATAAAAAAGAGTAAGTGTACACCACACATACTTGTCATTTAACAGAGGTCTGCACTTACCCCTGTAAAAAACTGTCAAGGAGAAATGTAAATCGCAAACTATTTTCAAGAAAAGCTTCTGTACGTTCCGCTTAAGGGGGGGAGGGATGAAGAAAAAGAATAAACACCGATACAGCTGTGTTGCAAAAGTTGAAATACTCAACTTTATATTTTTTACAACTCGTTATACTTCACCTAAGCCAACTTTCGTGGCTGATTTCCGATACATCAGTGTTAAAGCTTCATTCTCCGTAAAGGGCAATTCTTACCAGTTGAGGGTTTGAATTCAACGAGACAATTACGCAATCACTGCGAAAATGTACTTATCACGCATCACCCTCCTTACATCTGCCATTTTGTCTCAATATTGCTGATAATAGTGTAGTTTTGCTAAAAACATTTTTACGGCTCTAAAAGACTTCAGTAAGAAGTATATTTTAAATTGGTGAAGCCGTTTTCTTATGAAAATCGGACAATTTTTTTAGGTTTACGTTCCTCCACCATGTTGTTATAAGATGATATTGCTCAAAACGGTACTTGCGCACTAAGCGGCCGACCGCATTGTCTGTTGTTGACAGTAATAACCTGATGCTGTATACGTTATCTACTTCTTTGTACTTATGTGACGCCATTAATTTTTTTTTATTTAAATTTGATTACTTAAAATTCCTTTATTAAAAAAAAATTTAATAATTCCAAAATTTTAAATTTATGTGGCAGGGTTAAAAAAAGTATTTATTGGGATTATTAAAATTATTATTGCTTTAAGTCGAATTCCGCTCGCTATGCTTGATCAAGAGATAAACGAATCCCCAACGGATACTTTTGAGTCCGGCCCTTACCGTAATTCAAATTTATATAATGGAATTACGGAATTAGAAAATGTGTCCATTTTCACACAATGTCTTTGATGGAGTAATCCTTAAGCTTTGAAAATACTTGCGTTTTCATTAGTAGAATGCAATTCCTTTGATTTTTCATTTTAAAAAATATACATATTAATGGGAAATTCACAAACAAAAAAAAAAAAAAAACCTATTTATACTCAAATAATATTAATGAACGAAACAGAGTTCTGGTAAGATAGGTACATTTCAGGTTATAAGAGGACCCAACTGGCCATATTGTCGACCACTTAGTACGTAATTACCCTCAAAACCTTCTTAGGGCTCCAAGTGAAATCAATTCAACCGTTTTCTTGTGAAAAACCGCCAAAAAAGCACAACAGACGTATTTATAATAATTAGGGATTGATAAATTATTTGCCACTTCTATAATTTTGTTTTTGTTGAAAACTAGTCTCAATGTTATGCATTCATTTTCAATTCTAAAAACTCACAAAAATTAAAAAAATAACCAATTTAAAATACAGTTTGGTATTATTATATGTATTAAATTAAATTCGTATTATAAACATTTTGTGAATTATAAATTTAATTAAGACAAGAGATCAAATACATGTTAGTACTCTCCTAGGTATAAGTAGATTACATCAAACAGAAAAAGTTACAATGGTACCCTTGGTGAATACGAACATGCATTTGATCTCTTGTCTTAATTAAATTCATAATTCATAAATGTTTTATAATACTAATTTATATTACATTTAATTTAATACGTATAATAATACCAAACTGTATTTTAAATTGCTTATTTTTGATGTTTTGTATGTTTTTAGAACTGAAGATGAATGTGTAACATTTGAAACTAGTTTTCAATAAAAGCAAAATTATAGAAGTGGCAAATAATTTATCAATCTCTAATTAGATTGATCCTTCTTTACTGTCATACGTACGTCAACTGATATACATGTAGTTACATGTGTTATTTTATTCATAAGATTTTAATGTTATATTTTGAATGTAGGTTATATATTTTGGTCGATCCTGAGAATTGTATTCACCTATTCTCAACAAAATTAAATTAATACATTAGTGAAAGTTGCTTGTTGTTGTTGCTGCGTTCAATTAGGGTGTGTGTTAGCACTTTCTCCTGTAGGCCCCTTTGCTGTTCCTGTCAACAGGCAATCACTGGATATTGGATATCGTTACACCTTCACCTTCACAAAGGCTGTTCTCTGTATGTAGGATCATGTGCTTTTCGAATTGTCCACGGATTTTTGCCTTGAATTCTTCTTATTCTCCGTCCTCTAAACTCATTCACAAAAGTTGGACTCTGTAGATTATTATAAAAGATTCAGATATAGCGCTGATCAACTAGGCTTGACTGTTGTTTTTTTTTTCAAACATGATTATTTTGCCGGGGATGAGTCAGTTGAAATAAAAGAAGAAAACATATCATAGGAGTTGTTTGTGTTTCTTTTATTGTGACTTAGGTGACGTTCTAGGTCTCAGTTCTCGCGCTCTGAAGATATACTGCGTTGTTGTGCCAATTCGTCATAATAAAAGAAACTTTAAGAAATTGTTTTGTTTTTTTATTTTCACCTGACTCATCTCTACAGATGTTGATGTCAATATGATTATCTAAGCTTATATTATTTATTCATAATAAAAACACATTAAGCTATTCTTAACTCATAATAGAGAGGGTTTACTGTGAATTCATAGTAAACCTATCATCTATCTACTATCTTCGTTGACGAATATCTCACAGGCTGACCCTCGTTAATATATTCTGCTGACCCTGAAGACCCTCCCCCCCTCCATACTATCACATATTTAAGATTTAGTTCCTCCACGAACTCTGACTCATCACAGGCTCGTTTTGAATAATGTTGTTTCGAAGCCTTCTCTGTGTCCTTCTTCTTCTTCCGACTTCCTGGCCGAGGGATGATTCAATTGACAATTGTCTAGTCAATGACTATCTTTCATGAAGTAGAGCGATAAAAGCAGGAAAGATATGCAAATTTATATTTTAAGCAAAGTTATCCTTATTCTACATCGTAGTAAAATAACTATTTTGTAAATATTTTAAAAGTATTCCATAAATCGACGTGAAAAAGGCGTAAGCGCTATTTAGAAAACTTTACAGGAAACACGTGAAACTTTTTTTTCCTAAACTAACAATACATATTTTTTTTTTAAATTTATTCTTTATTGTGTAAGTGGCAAAACTTTTATAATTACGTTATATTTTTAAGGCTTCTACCACTGGTCGAGGCCAAAGTGATGACCGAGAATCGTCCGTATTTGGTACTTACGTCATTTTTAGAGCATTTCAAAAAAATGTTTTTGATATAACATGAGCTGGAATCGACAGAGGTGGTGTTTACACCCATAACAAATCAAAACTTAAATTTCGAATTTTTGGCGCTTAAGCCTTCTTCAAAAATCGACGTCAAAATAAAAACCTTATCCCTACCTCCGATAGTAATCCCGTTTGAGGCACTGAACTAATCAGAAAAAAAATAAATAATAATCAGTGCTAAACTTCTGAGGGTTCGGCCGATGTAATAAGCTTATCCATACGGATTTCGGATTTTTTAGAGTTAGGTGTATGCATGTAGAGGTATGAATGCAGCAATAATTTAATTAATAGTAATATCAGCGTCGAACATTCGGTTTCCCTAACCCTTTTTATTATTTCTTTTGTCATTATGATTAAGATCTCAACATACACGGTCTTCAAGTTAAAGATAAATTATTTCAGTTCATTGTTCTTCCTAACACATTTAAGGAAAAAAATCAATATTTAGAAAAACAAGATTGTTTCGAGATCATAGGTTCACTTTTCGTTGTCCTCGTACATTCTTTACAGGAACTGTATGCAAAGGAAAATTAAAAAAAAAAATAAATTGAACAAAATCTTGATGTATTTCTCCAACAAAAGTACGCTAGAGTGTGGTGCTACATTGGCTTCCTGTGACGTGTTAGACAACTATTTGTTCAGATGTTACCTCAGTTCGCACCTGATCATGTACTGAGATCATGTCTCCTGAGCATAATATTAAGCCTTGTTGTATCCTTCTGTATTTTACTAACTACAAAAAAAATAGTTTCGTTCTGATGTTTAAAAAAAGGACATTGCTAAAAAGTTTGTTGCTATTTACCTGTTCCTCAACCAAATTAACGCTTCATTATTGACAAAATTTGAAAATTATCAATAATTATAATAATACAATTTGTGAAATTATCAATAATTATTAGTAAATTATTCAGAATTTTACAATTTTATCAATACTGAAGCGTAAATTTAGTTCAGGCACCGGTAAATAGCAAAAAAAATCATGTTCACAAAAATGTAGTCAATCATTTTTACCTCCAAACCGACGATATCTTATATGCTATACTGTGGGCAAATTGAAGCAACAATTTTCACTCGTCTTTTTAATAATTGAATTTTAACTTTGTGTAAGACGTTTCAATTGTTAAAAAAAAAAAAAACACTATGTGCTTTTTCATTGGTACGAACGGATTAAATCTATATTTCACATTGTGTTAAAATTGTATAAATATTTAAGCCGTTTTAACCTACGAAAATAGCAGAATTTTTTTAATCAAGAAGACACAAAAACTTTTTCCTAAACCTCTTTCCTAAAAATGAGTCAAAAGCTCTTTTAACTAAGCACTAGTGATATCAGAGATGGCAAGAAAAAAAAATGTTGAAGGTGAATATTGAAGTTGGAAAAAATACATTAAAGAAATGGAAAATAAAAAAATAAAGGGGATATGTATGACCGTTGAAGAATCCAGGAAATGATGGTGGGGATACTGTCTGAAATATTAATGAACTTTTACTACTTATGTCTACCGACATTTCGATCCATGTTGTTTGTTAGTCTTCTTCAGTGGAAACGATACTCCAGAAGTCCAGACAACTAATGATAGTAATAAATATATGTATATATATATATATATATATATATATATATATATATATATATATATATATATATATATAAATGGTACTGATAATAATTGTCTAGGATGATAACGAACTCTCCAACCTACGTTTCTGACAAAACCTTTACACGTACTTACGCATTTCGGTCACAATCATATGAATTAAAATAGGTTCATTAAGTCCATTTATGACTATGCCACTTTACCTAATTAAATCCAATTGCTGATTGCAATTAGTTTTACTGGTGCGAATAAAATTGTTAACTTTAAGAAAATCCTTAGTACTAAATTCTCCTCCCCTCTCCCGCAGATATTACATGTATTCATCGATTGTAACTATCCACATATTTTAAATGATTTTGAAAAGTTTGCATTTACGATTAATGATGGTGAATCACAAATACCAGCTACTATAGCTGTTATAAGATATAGCCTAGAAAATAAGATGTTCGAAGTCTCGTCTTTTCGGTCTGTTCTCTTTTTATCGTCTGAAGATACTTTCTTTTCTTTTTTCGCGGTCCTTTCTTCTTTTCTCCTCTATGGTCGACGTGGCTAGGATTCCTCTGCAATTGTTGTAAAGCGGGGGTAGAGAGTGGAGAATTGTTCTCTTTACAACAATATTGAGGCTGGTTCGACCTCTACATCATAGATTTAAAAATCTCCATAACCTGTTCAGATAAACTTCTTCATGCGATTTGAAAAAAAAAAAAAAAAAATGAAGAGATCTTAGTTTGATGGGAAAATATATATTGAGTCATTGCTCATTATTGATAGCGTTAGGTCATTTGTTTCTTAAATATTTTTCAGTAAAACTGTTCATTCTTATTTATACTATTCCAAGAACAACTATTTTCTGAGATATAGCGATTCGCATTAGAGAAGAACTGATTTGGTATTCAAATTTCTTGTGAATCATTGCTAAGCATTTGCTGCTTTTCATTGCTTCGAGTAATGAGTCTTTTTTATGGTCCAACTTTAGATTCTAAATTGCGATATTGAAAATTTTTCCTAGAAATATATAGGTTTGGTAAATTGTTTTTTAAACATTAAACATTTTGAACATGAATACAAAAATTAAAAAAAAAAAGGAAAAAACACCGATGAGTTGAAAAGTTGTTTTTATCGCTTATAAATGGCAGTGAAACAAGTGTTGGAAAATATTTCTATGAAAATTTATAAGTCGCTGTAACATTACTAAATTCCCATCCTGTGACTTGGATGGGACATTTCTGAAGTACTCTTACTGATTATATGTGAACTATTGGTTAAATTCATATGGTCCCTTGAAGATGTACTTAGCCAACTAACTGCTCTTGAAGATGCTGCGGTTGTGCTGTACTGATGATGGTAACGGAAAGAGATGCATTACCGCTAGGCATAGTGCCTTCTGCTGTATGTCTTTCTTCACCCAGGAAGGGCGTACTCTCTTTGACCTACTCTCATCCGGACGGTATCCCGAACAGCCGCTGATCTCGGAGTACGTGTCCGGGACTCAGACGATGTATTACCTCAGAAGCTGTTTCCTTTTCCGTTCCACTAACATCTTCATCTTAAACGTACTCGTATCTAAAATAGAACATATCAGAATGATATATTTTGAAATACTATTTTTTAAATTTATTTAATTGAGAATAATGGAATTTTTTTTTTTTTACAATACCGTAAACTGGGGTAACTTTAGGTCAATCGGGAATTCGAAATCGAATTTTTTTCAGCTGGTTTTAACCGCCTTTCGTTTAGTTTTTCTTTATCAAAAGGCTGTAATCATGAGCCCGTTTGGAAATTTTTAGTTTGAAATCCAGAGGAGGCTTCTGCATCCCTGGTACCGATGCCCGGTGGTTCAATGGGGTCTGTAAATTTAATTTGGATTGTATAGGATTTTTTTTTTTTATAATAGTAAATTGTAAACATATAAATTAAGACGTTATCATTTAGAGTTAAATTCTTAATTATAAAATGAATGCAAAGTAATAAATATAATTTATAGGCTGTTATAAAATGAAAGATAAAAGATCATTAGGTATATCGTACAAAATACCATGATATATTTACACTCTCTTACACACAGTATTATATATCTCACATGGGAGGGAGCCCGACCTCTTATTTTGTACGCGGGGCTAGCTTAGAGATGTAGGGGGTGGCCTACCTAAATAATTTTGGGGTCTTCATAATACCAAGTTTTGCAAGAATAGACTGTAGTAGAAATATGCATCCTAGTATAACGAAGCTGAATACTAGAGACCGACCAAAGAACCAGTGGTTGGAAATGTTGAAGGAAGGCAAATGTGAATATAAGACCTTCTGGAGTTAGTATATGAGCTATTTATTCAATGTTTTTAAATGACATATTTATGCCATAGCAAGACGTAGAAGGGAAGATGAAGATAGGAAGGTGGTAATTAACGACTCTACCTAATTAGCTGCGGGAGGTCTCCAATCTATCCATCGAGGTTTAGAAATTCAAAGAGATTCGACTATCTGATATTATTCAACTTCATAAAGGATCTTTATTTATAATATTCGATGGCGTTCACATCCGATGTGAAAACGATGCTAGGATCTTTATCTGAGGCAGACGGGATATTGCGAAGCAAAGAGATGCCTTTCAGTTAACTATAATAAATTACAATAAATTAATTTGAGTTATATTAACTGGTAGTTAATTACAATTCAGTAAATTACTATCATTATAATACATCTGCACTAACTCTTGTTATTTGCCAGAGCAACATATGGTTCCTTCCACTCAATGTCGATTAGGTCATAATCCATGTCCGTAGATGACATGTAACATGTACATCTCCGGCCCTTGTCAAACTTATAGCACCATAACGTGACTTACCTGTGCAGGTGTTTTTTTTATTACGTAATCGATTTCATAAGGTGTAATTAATCTCTCATAGGGCACTTAGTTTAATCTATTCTTCGCGAGGCTAAAATACGGACAATGGACCTATATGATTACGCCGTGAGAGCTAATGCAATCTTTTTATATTTAACTCACAATGCGCTATGACTCTTGATTTCTTTACAAGATGTATTCAATTAAAGTTAATAATTATTTCTTCGAAGCCCTATGGCAATATTTACCGATTAACTTGTCCGATGAAATATGTTAATGATATTTGAATTGATTGTTTGGAACCAAGAACGCATACCAATGTCATCATTTCATTAATGCTAACAGTAAAGATAGATTTTCGCGGGTACTACCTACCGTAGTGGCTAACCGTTACTGCTTGCATCTCTCCTTGAAACTGCTCTCCGTAGCGGCCGACTCCTTTCGGACTAAACATCCTACTTTAAAATATTGTTAAAAAAAAATATGTTAAATTTAATGCTTATCATTTGTATCGCGAGGGCAGAAATACAGACGGTGTCGAAATTCTGATTATTTATTCAACACACACCATTTAGCCTTCTTAAATACTAAAGCTAGGTTATGCCTGTATAAAATTTTAACTATCATGTACCTATTAACTACATATCAATGCCCAACTTCTACAGAGGGATAGCTCGTTGTATATTTTGTATAGATAATTGAAGAATTGAAGTTTTATCTCTAATTTAATTTAATTTAATTTAAATTCATTACTTTGGAGAGTAATAGCTATTATTCCTACGATCATTTTAGTAATAAATATCCCATATTTGTAATGCAATCACAAAAGATAATGTTTTATCGTTATTTCATTAGTAAATCAGTACCTTAATTAAAAAAGACATTGTGGTTTTTCAATGTTTGAATTCGAGTTTTTATTTAAGATGAAAATTTCTTTCATTAGGTGTTCTTTCTTATAGAGAAATTTTTTAACTAGTATAAGATTTAAAATGTATTGAATAATATTGTTACTTCAATCGTACAAAAATGGTTATCTATAGTTTTGTTTAAATGTTTAACAATTTTGCATTTAATTTTGTCTGGCATGACGAAAAAAATAAGTAAAGGTAACATAGGAACCATCGGAATGTTAGCATTATCATCAAAACTCTGCTTCGAATTGATAACATAACCTGGTACCGTCGTACTGCCGATCGTCAGGAAGCAGCAGTTTGGATACGACGTCATACCTGAACTACCGAACAGTATCAACGAAAGTCTACCTTAACGGAATGAAAAAGATATTCTGGATAAAACTCACTAAATCTTCCTTTACAACGAATTATGTTCCATGATCACGGATCATCGGAAGTGTTATTTTACTTGAAGGTCATAACAGATTTTCATAAAAAATTATATTTAAATATAATGCAAAATTAAATTTAGTATATAAGACTTATTTACTAATATAAGTAACAATACATTTTGGTTTAATGTAGCAAACTGGAATTGGTACTTTACTTGAAGGTCATAATATGGTATATAAAACGTTTGTATCAATATAAATAACTACTACATTTTGGTTAGAATTGGAAAATCGGAAGTGATACTTTACTTGAAGGTCATAATAGGCTTTCATCAAAAATGATATTACTATAAAGCACAAAACATATTAAATTTGGTAAATAAAACTTGTATATCAATATAAATATTATACTAGAATTTGGTTTATATGTATACGTAATTACACACGACTGTGTGATGATTCATGCATTAGAATGATCCAATTAACGAAGGCATGCCACTTATACAGAGTGTGCCTTGTCTTCGTTCCTGAGGGATCCCAATATTTCCTCGGACAGCGGCTGACCTGGGGAATCTACGAGGATATTCCCAAGGTCTTGGCGAATATGTCTCGAATTTAGGTCGATGGCAATCTGCGATGAGCCCGTGAAGAATGGAGTTGTTTGTTCTTCAAGGGGACCTTGCAGAAGATGTAAGGTTTCTTATTAGAACATATTTAATCAGAATAGTGGCGTGTCATTGGATGGAGTCGCAGACTAGGAACTGGAGAGCCGAAGAATGCAGTATTATACTTTTGCCGATGGCGTAGTTGTCCTTTGGTCTGATCAATATAATTTATCTCATTGAATCCTGAAGGACATGTCTGCAAACTGAAAAATAGAATATCCTGAAGGGGAGGCAGGGAATATAATAAAATAAGATAGAAAAAGAGCGTGATGAATCTAGGAGGAAGAAACCTTGCCACGGAATAATAACTCGTCTGAAGAACATTTCTCTTTCTTTCGGTTCGTCTCATCTAAAAGAACTCTTTAGTAAAGAGTTCATGGTTTCTTCATCCTGTTTTTGTACCATTGAGATTTATTTTTCAAACAGAATAGTATTATTTTTGGGTATGCAAATACTTTTTAGAGACTTTTATAATTTTATAATATATTATTAATGAACTATTTATCTCTGTAATTAGCAATAATGGACTATTATGTCATCGGCTTGATGACTTTTTGGACTCGCTGGCAGTCGAAAATATTTCGGGTAAAGTTCATTCTTCACATCCTGATTTTTTTCCACATCCACCGCCCTTCTTCTTATCCATTGAGCTGAAATTTGGTATATAGAGTTGTTTTTAATCAGAATAATACCATAGATGTGGGAATCAATTTCAGTCATTATTTTGGCTTGTTTAAAACGCTTTTCTTTTTTTTTCTGTTTTGCAGACCTCTAAAGCACCTACAAATTGAGTTAATGGTTTGAAAATTTATATGAATTAATTTAGTGTCAGAGAAGTGCCTTTTAGTGCAATTTTTTCTGTCACCCCTGCCATTTTGATATTTTAAGTTTTGTAATTTAGCTACTATTAAAGATAATTTAAAATACGACCTCAGTGACGGAAATCTACTGCTCATGTTGTTTTTAAATTTACAAATGGAATGGAACCTATAAACGATCCTTTCAAAGGGTTGATTTGTAAGAAAAATTAAAAACGTCATTATATATATATATATATATATATATATATATATATATATATATATATACATATATATACATATATATACATATATACATATATATACATATATATACATATATTTTATATTTATATGCTTTACGACTCAAACATTTATATCAGGGTGATTCGCAAACAACGGGCAACTTTCAAGTCTCACTTTAAAAAATTAACAGTTATTCAATATTTAGTAATTTTATCATTCTCTTAATTGTTTACGGCTCTCATTGTCATGGTATCTATTTGGCCACTACATTCAGAATTCGTACAAGATGGTTCCAACTCAATTTAGATTTTGTGCTTAAGTTTTGCTTGATAGTGGTTTTAGCATAAAGTTGACCTAAGAACATGCTAAGACATAAGAACTTTTTTTTTGTGGATGAGCTGTCTGTTCGGAATTTGGGACCTGAAAATTATTTAAGAATCACCAATTAATATTGTGAACTTCTTTTTTATATCCATCGATGAACTCGACATATCCAGTTTTTTTTCGATAGCCAAAGATAGTATTTATTCCGATGAGTCAGTTCCGAAGTAGCTATGATCATGATAAACATACCATTGGAATAGCAAATTGAAGTTAAATTCACGGCACAAGGTATAATAAAGACCAACCAAACCGCTTTATGCCCAGGCCTTGAGGCGAGTATATTTGTTCCTGACCAATAAATGTATTCTGTTCTTCTCTAATATCTTGGCCTCTCCCTGCCTCAATTCTACATCTCAAAACAAAACATTAATTATTGTACTTCTGTCGGATTCCCGATTCGACATCGCAGAATAACTACGGACATTGATCTTAACAAACACTGATAACCTCCTGCCCCAGTTCCAAACCAATACGGTAAACTGGATGATATACCCATAACGGGAACATTATGACATCGAGAACTGGGATAAGCTGAGGTAAATTGCGCCGTGAGACAGTTATTGATGAGAGTAAGTACTGCGGTGGATGTTAATATCCTCCGATCATGATATTGCAATCGAATCGACCTACAGGCAATCGAGGTCCTTGGTTATATCGAAGCACAATTTCAACGATTACGAGAACGGTTGCCTAATATGAAACTGTTGCAGAAAACAAATAACAAAGAGTGCAATCGTTTCTACATCCACACACTGAACTACTGATTCATATAAACCAATATCAAGAACCATATTATAGAATTTTTACCAGATAGGCACAGTCAACTATAGGTGCTGCCTAATTTAGGTACAATCAACGATAGGTGCACACAACTATGCACTGTGCACTCACACAACTCAACGCAAATCAAGTTTGATTGGGAATTAATTTTAGTCGATGATAAAAATAATTATAGCAATGTATATAAAGGATTTTGGCATTTCTGGTTATAGGGATTATAATATCCGAGGCACAGGTTCTTAAATGAAATGTTTGGAAGCTAAATTTTTACTATTTAATATCACGCTAAACATTTATATAAAATTTTTATATATATTTAACTATATATTTGTAAACATTTATAAAGGCTTTGACCCCAAAAATTCGAAATTTAGTTTTCGATTTAGTATGGGAGGTAAACAACATTTCTTTTGATTTCCGCTCACGATGTATCGAGAAAAAAAAATTACATTACATTAACAATATATGTAAACATTTTTGAAAAGACTTAGGCGCCAAAAATTCAAAATTTAGGTTTCGATTTATTATGGGACGTAAACACCACTTCTATTGATTTCCGCTCACGATATATCGAGAAAAAAAACTAGAAATGGCAAAAAATCGACTTTTGATTTCGTAAGCAACAAATACTAACGACTAAGTCGTCGCTTTGGCCTTTACCAGTGCTAGAAACCTTATTACTTAAAAACCTTATTTATAGGAGCTTATTACTGTGAACGAAGTTTGCATCTGAGCGCCGCTGTCCAAATTGATTTCATAAATAGTTGAAGACATCCGACGTATAACCTTAAATGTTCCTGAGCGCAAAAGATCCAATTTTTTTCGGTTTAAAATGTACGGTTATATTCATCGCTACATTCCACAGCAATCTTGGACCATGGACAGTGTGGTTGCTCCCAAATCTTACAACGGATGCGGTTGACTAATGTTTGGTTCAAGCGTTTATCCAAACCATTTGAAAAAGGACAATCCACTGCCTTCTAATTGATTCCTGGGTATTGATCTGCAAGGAGATGAGCATGTATTAGCAAAACGATTGAAGTTATCCGCCAAAAGATAAAGATAACGTTTGGGCGATCGATGTCCTACAAACCTCCAGCAGTATCCAGAGACATAATCTCATAAAGTTCCTTTGCTGGTCCTAATTGAGACAACTGGCCAATTTATCGATTTATTCTTTATTTGTTCAGAATTCGCTGATGAGTTTGTCCGTGATTCTGAAATAATAGAAAGGTTGTAGCTTGGCTGCCATGTGACCTACTCTAATTGTCCAGAGTACGTTTGAATTTTCTTTATTACTGATAAACCAAAATCTTTCCAGACAAATAAACGTTCTCTCTCTCGAAACATTTTAAAAATTTAAATCTACTTTTTTTAAAATAGTTTTCTGTTATAAGTGATTTCATTCTGATTACCTTCTTGGTCACACTTCATCTCCTGGATTGTGACTAAGTTAATTATTTGAAGTATGTCATCACAATTTTCAAAACTTTCTAACACTGGATTTCTAGAAAGAGCCTCTGTTTCTTAATTTGTTTTTTCTGGAGAGTATCTTAAGGTGAAATCACTGCGATAAATAGTACACTAATCTTCCCTTCTCTTCATGCGATCTAGCTCTGATTTTTAGATTTTCCTCGGGTTTATGATCAGAAGTCACTCGGAACTTATGACGTTATAACCAGTGCTGCCAATAACGTATTGCTTTTGTATTGCTAAACATTCAAGATAAAATATTTTTTTCTTTTCTTGTGCTGGAGTGAATTTCAAGGAGAAGCATTCACTGGGTGCAATTCGCCATTAACTTTTAAAACTGCTCCAACACAAAGGCTGGTACTGGTACTGGCATCAGTAAGAAGAAACGTTGTCCTTTATGGATCACAAATCGACAAAATCGGGCTTCGGCATAATTATTCCTTAATATTTATAAACTTTTATCGCATTCATCTGCCAATCGAAATTCAGTGCTATTCCGTTGGAGGTTATGAATAGGTTCAAATTTTCCTGTATAATCTGGTATGTACTATGGTAAAAATTTATTTTCCCTAAAAAAAAGCGACTTTTTCTCGTTCTGAGGTTTATCAAAGTCTTAGATTGGTTTAAGGTTGTTATGATGAGGCCTGACTGTGTTGTATTCTATTACATAAACCAAATATTTAACTGAGGAGTGTGTGAAATTGCATTTTGGTGATTTTTATCACAATTCTTTTAATCTAATTGCTTCTTTAAGTATGTCAATGTGACAAATAAATATATCAGACATCTCCGAAACCATTAAATTGATAAATTGTTTAAAACCATGTTTGAATCTGGTACAACGGATGAATAGATGAATGCTATCAGTTGGTCAGTTTTCTCCATTCATAAGAGGAATCGTTATTAATTTTGATCTTGCTCGTCTAGAGAGCATGGTTGTCATTTATATTAAATACATATTTTCAGATGCTATATCGTTCGTTTGGAAAAAGAGTACCAAAATACAAAAAAATAGTATTTTATTAGAGAAGCGTTTGAAGTTTGCTTATTTAGGTTTATCATTGTCACAACTCACCAACAAAAAATCAATTTTGATATAAAAAGAAGTAATAAAAAGTGAAATAAAAAAAGTGAATACTCCCTTTTTGATAATTTAATCATGAATAAAATTGTTCCAGTTTTACATTAAAAATAACTACATTACTAAAAATAACTAAATTACATTAAAAATGTAGCTTCCGGTAATCAAGCAGTGACCAAAAAAGGAGGTTCACAACTCTATTTTAGAACAATCCTAAATACAAAATTTCAACTTTCTACGGTTAACTGTTTTTGAGTTATGCGAAATACGAAAGTACGTACAGACGCCACGACAAAACTAGTCAAAATGGATTCAGGGATGGTCAAAATGGATATTTCTGTCGAAATCTGAAAACCGAAAATTTTCGCGATTACAATACTTCTTTTACTTCGTACAAGGAAGTAATAAGACAGAATTTATAAAGTTACTCTCTAATCACAGTACGAAGGAAGCTATTATGTTTGACTAATAATGTTATTATAGCTAAACTAACAATAATTTTTGATTACGGTAAATATTGATACTAAAGATGAGACTTTTTTTCTCTAAGAAATATACGTCAATGGAAGCTTTACAAGCAAAAAATAAAAGAAAAAATGAAAATTTTCTTATTTTAACACTTTTCTTCTGAGTGAGCGATATGATCTGTTCATAATCGATTTAAATACGTGTCAGTTTATAATTTGTGATTAAGTAAATTTTTTTTTTAACATATCTCCGGCCCACTTAACAAGACCTTAAATCGCTTTCTTGAAAAGTTTTAAATTCTCGACATAACTACTTATTCAATGAGGCTATTGATATAATATTACCTAATTTAGGTGTTTCGTATATTAAAATTTTGTTTAGACGATACTTAGTTATAAATTTAATATTTTGTTTTTAAATTTTTCGTTCTAAAGTTTTTTTTTTTTGTTTTCAGGTAAAATTTGCAGCTTTATTGAACTTGCTGAGGTAATTTAACTTAATAATGTCAGTATTTTATGTTAATACATTAGTTGTTGATAGTATATTGTACATACTATATGCTCGTTAGCATTCTTGTGCTGGAAATGATATATTTTAACCCTTATTTATTTACATAATGGTTAAATTACATTTATTTAGAATTAGAAAAATATTGGAAATAGGAGAGTATTCAGTGCCTGATAATCCCCCATTTTTATCGCTATTTTATTTATTTTTTTAGTACATGGAATTATTATTCCTATTCGACATAGATAATTTATATAAAATGAATAATAGTAAAAGCAAATTTAAAATTTTTACTTGTGTACTGACTGACGATTTTTTTATTTTGTTTGTTATTAAAATCTGAGAAATATCCAATTTCGAATCCAAGAATAAGAAAAAAAAACAAACATTTTTTTTTTAGTTTTTCAAAAATTATTATGAACGCATAACGAACAACCGACTTTGAACATTTTAACTAAATTCACGTTGTATTTAAAGTATATTAATATAAAAATGAAAAGAGATGTGTTTCAACAAAGGATCCCGTAGTAGATCATAGAAAAATGGTTTCAATCAAATGCTCCGAAACTTTGCAGAGAGCTAGATTTTGTCATTCTCAGAGAAAGTCTGTCTGAGCACAAAAAAATTCTATGACTGGATTTTGAGTTGTTCGCGAATTAAGGTGCCATTTTATCTAACATTGCAAGGAAATATTTTTTTGTCATTCAGAGCAAGTCTCCAGTAAGTAAATTAAGTTCTCAATTTATCTACCGGAATGGCAGGACATCGGATACAATAACGTATTCAACAATGTATATTTCAATTTCCTTACTAGTTCAGTTGTGTATATATATATATACACACACACACACACACACACATATATATATATATATATACACTCACATACACAAGGAGTATAAATATATAAATATCGTATATATTCGATATTGTATCCGATTCCCAATCATTCAGGTAGATAAATTGAGAACTTAATTTACGAATAACTCAAAATTCTGTCATAGATTTTTTTTTTGTGCCCATAGAGACTTGCTCTGAATGACAAAAAAATAGTTCCTTGCAATGTTTAAGTTGTTATCGATACAGTCCTATTATAGTTTCTGAGGTTGTTTTCTCAAAATATCTACTATTAAATTAAAATTTATTTTAATAAAAATTAAAATAATTTTCTTAATTTAAAAACAAATATGGATTTATTGAACCGAAATTCTCCAATTCCGATAGGTGTTCAGACGGCTGGATAAAAAAAAAGTTTTCAAATGTTGTATATTATTCTATAAAAATCTGTTCGAATTTCTGACGGATATAATATGGCAGAATTATATTGTTAAGTAATATTACTATTATTACTAAATGATGAAGCGGTACTATTAACTTTTAACAGTTAGTCAATGTAATATATACATTATATAATATTTTGACGATAAGCTGAGTAGTTTGGAGCGACAGGTTGGCGAAGTTGATTTGGCTTCTGCAGTTGGACTCGTAACGGAACTTCGGCCCTCTACAGCTTTCGTTTTTACTTATAAATTTAACCAGTTTCGAATCCCCTCGGCCGGGTTGTTTATTTTTCATAAATATATATATATATATATATATATATATATATATATATATATATATATATATATATTATATACAATATCTTATTGTTCAATAGTTTATTATTAATCGCTGAACATGTTTATGTAGTACATTCTTAATGTTTAAACAAGTATTTGTGTTGGCATTGTCAATAGTCGTATAAAATATTATTTTGATTTTTTACTTGTATTTACTTGTCTAAGGTAGATTTTAGCTTTTACGCGGATATAGAAACTGCTTATTAAAAATCTTTACATTCCAACTATACTTTCGTACCTAAAAAAAAAACCTAAAGACTATTATTCTTCGGAAACATTTCTGGAAACACCAAACTATTAATACGGAAGTATTTAATTTTCTAATTATTTAAAATCCTTGACGAAGACTCAAAAGAACTAGGATGAGGGGATATTTTTTTTTCTCACGATCCTTTCCTACAATCTTTGACCATTTATGATTTTATATAAATTAAAGTCCGAAGCAATTCCCACTCTGTTTAAAAAAAAAAAAAAAAAAAAAAAAACATTCAAGGCTGCATATAAATTCATCTACAATATAATTGTAAAGGTAGCAATGCTATAAATCGCTTTTCATAACCATTTGAAAAACGTTCCAAATTATTAATTACACAATAATAGCTTTCTCGGTCGATTAAGAAAGTTCATTATTGAAAATAATGAACCAAAATACTTTTAAAAATGTGTACAAAGTCCGATACTCCGTATCTTTACTAATAATGGTCCAATTTCGATGTTTTTTTCTTCTTTTGTAGGGAATTTTATTGCCTTTCAAATGACCACTGTTCAATTTACCATAAAATGTATACTTTTTGAGTAATAGTACTATTTTCTTCCTGCCTTTTCTCAGCGATGCATTATGTATTATAAATTAAATGAATAAAGGAGAAAAGTAGCCAACGGCAGATGGATGGATTTTTTTTTAATTTGATTTTTAAATTCTATGTATCTTAAAATATTAAACCTCAAATTTTGGATGGGGTTAATGTCTTATTTTTTTTTCTCGGTCGATTACAAAGATTCATTATTGAAAATAATAAACTAAAATTAATTTAAATTTTAAATATATTATTGACCTTTGCACATATTCACAGAAATTAAAACGTATGTATATTTTAATGTTTCTTTGAATGTAGCATTGCATTCAAATTTAGAAATCAAATTATTGATTAACAAATTTATAGATTTTTATTTTTTTTTTTAAGTTTTGTAGTGACAGTACATCTTTTTCTTATTTAATTATGTTGTGTTATATTAATGTCATAATTTACTAATTGGGCCAAACCTATTGAATTCTACCAAAACGAATACATCTGTTTATCTAGTCACTATTCTTTGTAGTAAAGAAAGTGAATTTCCTTTTGATGAGCTGGTTTAAAACCACTTTAAAGGAAACTCGACTCGTTTTCTCTTGCCATGTATATATATAACTACACAATAAAAGGTCTTTAATTTTTACTATATAGTTAAAGATGTTCATAAAGTTGAAGATGTTCATATAGTTTAGATTTTACCTGCGGTTCTTCTTACTTTGGTTCTGTTTATCCCTGATCATTTTGTAAATTAAATTTTCTCCTAAGCTATCAAAATCTTCTGGATTGTTAATTTTATATGTGTATATATATATATATATATATATATATATATATATATATATAAATACAATTTTGACTTAAGTAATAAAATATAAATAATTATGCAAATACAGATTTTGGTATTATACAACTTATTAGAGACTTGATAAAAATTGTTTTTATGTATCAGTTACTGTGACTTATATTTTATATCTGTCTCATTATTATTACTGGTATATCAAGTTTTGTAATAATAATACAAGTACAGTAATAATTTATAGTTAGGTAGTTGTGAAGTTTGTTTCTTATGTAGACCATTACAGCAGTAAGAATCCGAATATACGTCTTTCTCAGGTTGGAGAAATGTTTGTCAGTTGAACTAGTTTTGAAATCATGAACCCCTTCCCCCGAACGCAATTATCTAAATTAGTGTTTTCGCTTCTTAGTCTTATTATAATGACAGTAATCTTGAGTAAATCTTGAAAAAATTAGAACCAGCTGGTTAACTATTTTAAAAAACAATGTGATGAAATAGATGATTACCCTTCAAGGAAAGTAATTTAAATAAAATGAGTGAAACTGTTTAATGAATGCCGACATTTCGGTCAACAGTGTAAGCCTTCTTTATGGTTACAACGAAAAAGAGGCAACGAGGAAGAAAATCATGGAAGTATATAAGATGAAAGTATATAAATGGTAAAATAAAAATAAAAGTTAACAATAGTATAGATGAAAAACTGGATTTTGAAAATAAACTCACACGGAAAAAAGAAAAAGAAGAATAATAAAGAAAAAGAATAGTAAAATGAAATAGATCACAAACAAAAAAGATAACTATAAGAAATAAACAGGATTAAAAATAACAAATATCGCAAAGGGGTTATGCTATAAAACGCAAATTAAAAGTGATAATGGCTGTCATAAAAAATAAAATACATAACAATGGTTAACAAAAAAAAGAATAAATTAATATAATATAAATTATTAAATATGGGCCTTAATTATTTAATTTTGCTCCAAAACTAAATTAATTGTTGTTATAGTCCAACTATTACCTGCAAAGACCATCAAATTCTTCTGCGAAGGAGGTAGAGTGATGCTCCACAGACATAAAGACATAAATTTGCTGTACTGTATCTCTGAAATATTTTATTTATTTATTTTCCAAACCGGAAAACAAAAATTAAATCAATATCGTTCCATTAGTTAACTGTTTTCATCACTAACTGATTTAGTGTTGGATTTTTAAAAAAAATATCTGATGTGGATAACACATGACTTCCTTGTACGCCTATTAAACTATAAATCGGTGGCTCAAAAAGTGATCCTGAATTTGGTTACTAGTTTCTGAAGATCGCAGTATCTCAAAAACAACACTCGGCAAAAATAACCAAAATCTACTATATTATTTATATTGATATAAAAGTCTAATTTACCAAATTTGAGATGTTTTACATTATATTTTAATATAATTTTTGATGAAAGTCTAATATGACCTTCAAGTAAAGTACCGCTTCAGGTTTTTCAATTTAGACCAAAATCTAGTATGTTATTTAAATCAATATATAAGTTGTAAATACCAAATTTGAGAAGTTTTGCAAAGTATTTTAATATAATTTTTTATGGAAATCATGACCTTCAAGTTAAGTACCACTTCCGGTTACTAAGCAGTGACCAAAAAGAGAGGTTCACAACTAGATTTTACAAAAATCCTAAATACAAAATTTCAACTTTCTACGGCTAACCGTTTTTGAGTTATGCGAAATACGAACGAACGTACGTACAGACGCCACGACGAAACTAGTCAAAATGGATTCAGGAATGGTCAAAATGGATATTTCCGTTGAAATCTGAAAACCGAAAATTTTCGCGATTACAATACTTCCTTTACTTCGTACAAGGAAGTAATAAATAATCCGATATACACGTACTGAGAGGTCAAATTGATGCCACCAAGTGTGGGTATTTCTAGAACTCGCAGTGATAATGTTTACGTAGGTATTTCCAAAATCTATTGAAAGGTTTTATTGATTATATAATTAGTATATGTTTATAAAATGATTTTGCTTTGGCACCGATTAAAAAAAAAAATATTCTTTTTAGCACAAGTCGGATTTTTTTTATTTTTAACATGTTTTTATTTTTTAATTTGTTATCTTTGATAACTATCTATTAATTGTTTATAGGAATGGGACGTAGAATGTCTATGCACACATATCTTATGAATTTATACGGACAAACTCATGTTATTTACACAAAACAAAAGTGATGTCTATGCTTATGTGATGTATAGTCTTATGGATTTAAACGGGACAATCTCATGTTATTTACAAACAGAAAAAAATAAACAATCTTGGCTGTGTATCATAAGTTAATATTAAATCAACTTTTCTTGTATGCAATAATTGAAAAAATACTCGTACTTTGAAACCGCCCGGTGCCTCGGAAGGCCGTGGGATGTCCACTTTGATATAATTCAACGCCCACAGAGTTCAGTGTCCTGCCCGTGAAACGATTTGGGATACCAAGTTCACGTTTACCTACGACGAGGAATAAATTTTTCCTCTTGCGCGAAATGTATCCGACACTACATATTGTGGGGTGGTGACATCAACCTCAATCCGTCAGTGAGGCAACATGTTGCGCAAAACCACTCCAAGGACCTTATTAGTGCACATTGGCTCCTCAGTCACCTGGTGATGAGGCTGTACAATGTATGTCGAAACTGTGGCGGCACCTTCATCATGGGGTAGTTACTGGGAACGACTCTTCGTTTAGATTCACTGTTACTGATTCTGCCAAATAACATTTAAAGGTGTTGGTCACTTTTATTTGATAACATGTTTCGACGTCCTATGTTACCGATTTATATCGACGTCGTTTATTGAAAAATGCGTAAGCTCCATTCACCATACTTTCCAAGAAACACATGAAACGGTTTTTCTCAAATAACAGTATATATTTTTAAAATTGTATTCTTTATTGTATACTGCAGAAGTTTATTAAGAAGGTGCCAAAACTTTTATAATTAAAATCTATTTTTAAGGCTTCTAGGACAGATTCGTCAATATGTGATGCTTACGTCATCAATTGATTTAGGTGTTTTTTACATCTTATAATAAATTGAAATCTATTTTTTTCAAAAAACGACGTCGATATGTTATTATTATATGAGGCTATGAGAAAAAAATTGGCCTAAGCCACAATTAGGCTATGACGCTTTTTCATTTTATTTCGACAAAAACAGAATATTTTGATAAACTAATATATTTGGATAGACCGATTGCTTATATCTCCCGGTATATTTGAAAAATAGGCTTTCAAAGGTATCAAATACCTAAATACACCTAAGGAATGCATTGTATGAACAAAAAAAAATCAATATTGGAGTTTTTATGATTTCGTGGATTAGGTACACTTTTGCTCTCATAGCCCTAACTCTAACTCAAGAACTATTTGACATAAAGACCTGATTTTTTTTTTCATTTTGTACAGATTTTAATGGTATTTATAAAACACATAACATGCCTAAGTTACTTTTTTTTTTTAATTTTTTTATATTTTTTATGAAAACTCAAAATCGAAATTTTTAATTTTTTTGAAAAAAAAAATTATTTGAATCATTTTTGGCAATATTTATACCAATTTTCATGATGGTACTTCTATAGTAACATAGTAAAAAAAATATTTTCTGTATTGAGGTTCCTACCCCCCTATATGAGGGTATACTTCGTCAAAACAGTTAATTTGTACTTGGAATAAAAATGATAATATCGATAAACAATTGATATTGAAATGTGAACATAACTTTGATATAATTTGTAAATATCGGAATTTTAATCAGTGGCCAAGTCAGTGTTTAACTGTTAAAGTTGGTTGGTTGTTATGATGTTTTAAGGTGCAAAATATCTAGGTCATTAGCGCCCGATCCATATAATAAAACTGCTAAAATTAATTAAAATATGAAATAAATATAAATATAAAATAATAATAAAATAAATAATAGGGTGTATTTTATCATTTATTATTTGATCGTGACATTTGTTTCATTTAATTTACCTTGGCAAGAAAATATATTACTTTTTCAGCCCGACTACAATCGTTCCCAAAAGGCTCAAGCACACCGAACGCGATCTGTCACGACGATCTGCGATCTCTCTAGATCGCTCTAGCTGTATAGAAATGGATCGCTGCCGGACTCGATCAAGACTGGCTCTCTGCGATATATCGCCTTCTGTGTGACACGTATAGAGCAATAAGTAGTAATGCATTAGATCGCCGGCTCGCTGTTATAGGTTTTGAGATCACAGATCGTGCTCTGTGTGCCTGAGCCTTTAGGGTATTGAGATGTTTAACTGCTGAGGTAACAGCGACAATAAAACATTTCAACTCCATCTAGTTTTAAAAAAAAATTCAAAATTTTGTCCTAACTTTTAAGAAATCCTCACTTTCCTCTATTCCAGCCATCGTCACTTAACTAAATTATCTTTGATTTATGAATACGACAAAATACGATTACGTTTTCAAAATGTTAATGCGCCTTCCCTAATCCACGCAGTTACTTAGGGAACCATTTAATTCAGTTCCATTTTCGCTCATCCTTAACTGAAACTACTATAGCCTAATGAGTTGTTAACGACTTCTGGGGTCTATTAATTCAGTACCTGTATCCCATTGTTTCTATTATATTATACAATACTCCAATTCAGGGGTCTCGGACTTGGTTTATTTTAATTACTTTGTAAAATTTACGATATAAGTAACACAAAATTTTAAAAAATAATAACTGTAATTAATCATAAGAGTATGTTGGTATGGTGAGTTAGCTAGGTTTTGGTCCATGTGATTTAGTCGAGGAGTTATTGTGGCCCTTAGGCTTTTTAAAATAGACATCCAATACTTATAGAATAAGAAAGGTTTAATAAACTCATCTTTATTGTATACTTTTTTAAGGGGTTGAAAGGAAAAACAACTTCGATAAAACTCTTGATTTTATGGACGTTTAATTGCTCGTAAATTAGTGAAAACCGCAATTTTCAATTGTAAATAAATAAATAAATTTCCTTGACAAACGACCGCAAGTGCCGGCCCATTGGTCCGGAAAGGTCGGGTTCGCAACCAATCAGTGATGGCGCGCTAATTGTCACTCGGTATTAAACTCTCATCATTAACTTCTTTTCTTCTTGTCCTCTCCATTTTTTTTTAACAATTAGAAATGTCGTTCCGTCTTGGGACGATGTCCTTGTGCTGTATTTTTTTTTTTTTAATAACCTCGGAAAAAAATAATACAAAATAATGTTTATTATTGCATTTTTTATACAGGCTTTATTTTATATGATTAAATGTTTTTTATAATGAAACAACCACGGAAAGATAAAATCAACTTATTAGTCCTAGTTTTCCAGAAAATTTATTATTTATTGAACCAGCCTTGGGTTAACAATGGGATCGGCGAATCCTTCTGGAGTACTCTCGGTCTCGAAAAAAGGTGGATGCTTAGCCCTTCATTGGATTTGGAGTAAAATCTGACCAAGTACTGGATGCACGACCCTTCATAGGTTGTAGTGGTAGTGGTATTAATTTTACTAAATAATAATTCTATGGTTTTTGGATAAAGGGGTACAAGTAATTTTTTTTTATCACTGGGTTTAAGTCATATTTTGTTTGTGTATAACTAATAAAACTAACATGATTATTTGACATTTTTTTTGTGTGTGTAGGATGTTTCTAAGTTTTTAATGACGATATACGCAAACTAATGTCAGCTGTAATGGTAATTCGAAATGCGCATGCGCGATCAAAAAAAGGAATCATACCCCTCTAAGATCTAATGAACGATCCCTATATCCAAAACTTGAATGGTAACAGTGAATCGAAATATTCTTGCGCGATTAAAAATCCGATTGTAAATTCGAAAATATAGTCCTTGAAAACTTAATAAACGGTGCTCATACCAGAAAAATGTCAACTGTAATGGTAATTTTAAAATCTAAAAAACGATCTCTATATAATAGAAAACAGTATTGGAAAATGCGCATGCGCGATCGAAAATCCCAATAATTAATTAGAAATGCCCGTGGCCGAACAAAATTTCGATTGTAAATTCGGCATTAGCAACTTCGAAAGCCTAATGAACGATCGTCAGATCGATGATATGCACGCCCTCCTCCCTAAAATAATAATAAATTTTTAAAAATCAATAAACAATCTTTTTCTTTTTCAAAAAATTTTACTAGTAGAAATTAACACTTAATATAAATTATCTAATGAACTAAAAAAACTTTGGAAGATTATGCTGAAATTATTTTAAAACAATTATTTTTTAATAATAAAATAAATAAGTTAGAAAGGAATAAATGGAAAGGTGACGATTGATTTGGAAAAAGTTATAATTGCCTTGGAAATACTATAAACAGCAACAAGTTTTGTCGTTATCGGATTTTTACTCTATAATAGTTATATAATCTATTTATTAGTTAATAAATGAATTTATATTAAGAGCTAGAGTTTTTAGATGCAGAGCATCACAGACCGTTTACATTATTTGCGTTTGGTTTTGTTAAACAGTTGTGCTGTCTTTGATGGCGATCTGTGTGCCAGATTTCTAATGATATACCCCTTCCCCTCATTATCAATTCAATTACCAAAAGATTTCGTCCAGTTTTCCTCAATACCATGGCGATCAATTGAATCTAATCAGTTGATCGTGGTTCACCTGGCAAAGCTAGCTTTCTCTTTACCAAGTTAATTTTTCTGTTTTTTGCTGAGTCCCGAATTTAAATTGCCGACCATTTTGGAAGTATTTGGCATAGCTTATTAAAAAATTGACCTATTTCGATTGGTTTTCTATGATGTTTTGTTTTAACTCGAATCCATCCCTTAAATATTTAAAGAAAAGTGACAGACATCTGGTAGTCTAGCATTTACTTATTTTAAAACCTTGTTTAGATTAAATTGTGGACCTATCTTTGTTCTTCTTTTAAAACTTTTTGACTTTTATTTCCAGTATTCCACATTATTTGAATAATTTTCCATCTATGAAGACTCAAAACTTAACAGTCGACTTAACAAGACCATGTCAAACAGCGGGTGTGTTGAATGGCGGAAACTTGCAACAAAACCTTAAATCCTAGAGGTTTTAAATAATAATAAGAATAAAGATCCTAATCCATTTGGTTCGTTTCTTTTGGAACCGAAACAAGGACTGGTATTCCTTGGTAAAATAGAAGCAACGCGATTGGCTCTTTTCTCAGAAAAATTATCAAGAGAAAATAATTTCCGTAACAGAACCAAAAACTGTTGCTTGATGGTATAGAAGGATCGATCTAATTAGGGATTGATAAATTATTTGCCATTTTTATAATTTTGTTTTTATTGTAAACTAGTTTCGGATGTTATACATTCCCCATATTTCCTATCCCCATATTTCTCTTAGACAAAATAGACCTTTTCCAAAAAAGCGGAGTATACGAACTAAATTGTAATGATTGTGCAGCCAGATACACGGGAAAAACTGGAAGATCACGGGAAATCATCAAAGATTAAAAAGGAACTCATACGTGTATATAATAATAAGATAGAGAATTCCAACTTTGCAATTCATTTAAATGAAAAAAACATAAATTCATCAAAGACTCAGGAGTTAAATTGAACTGGCGCTGAAAATAATCTCAAATTAAATATATATGAAGTAATTTAAATAATAAAATCCTTCAAATCCAATCCAGATTTTTGCTTAAATGACCAAATAAATATCTCCAATAGTCCAATCTTAAATTTATTCCCATCTATAACAAAATATTACTCACCGGAATTACTGGAAAAACTCCGACCCCTAAACCGTTTATCTATAAACACCCTTTTCTGTCTGATATAATCTACTTAAACCTTGGTGAGTACCAACATGTTGATTTATTTGATTACTTGTTTTAATTAAATTCGGAATTCATAAATGTTTTATAGTACTAATTTATATTACATTTAATTTAATATGTATAATAATACCAAACTGACTTTGAATTGCTTATTTTTGAATTCTTGTGTGTTTTTAGAACTGAAGATGAATTTATAACATTCCGAACTAGTTTTAAATAAAAACAAAATTACAGAAGTAGCAAATAATTTATCAAAAACTGTTGGCTCTTTTCACTGAAACTAAATTAGTACACTTTCTATGTGCAATATAGCTACGGTCCTTGGTTCCTTTTTCTGAAATACCAATCTTCAATCTCGTATCAAGCAAATTTTCAAAATTAAATCATAAACTTTTATTTAACCTTTGAGTTTGGCTCTTTTAACTGGAAATAATACACGCAAAACTACACCCGAATCAGTAAAAATCTCAACTTGGTTCGTTTGAGGTTTGACTTATTTTTGCGTAATGCCGTCCAATTATTATTTTTATTTTTTTTCTCACGCATAGTAACCTTATTTAAGAGGAGTATATTTACTACGTGTACATCCTCCATGCAAAACAGCACAATATATGTATAAGATGCTCAGTTTACATTTTAAATTATATTAATGCGTTAAAGTAATGTAAAATATAAATCAAAATTAAAAGATAAAAGAAATAAACAATGAATAAAAATAAAAACGCGACGAAACAAGAGTAGAAAAATAAAATAACATATTTTGAACGTACAAGTAGAATTATTAATAGGATATCCATAAAGATTTGTACAAAAAGAAAATTAAGCATTAAAGAAAGAGAGGTAAAATTAGACTAAAACAAATAAATCAGTTCTATTTATATTTAATAATTAGAAAGGAAATAAGTTTTTAAAAAAATCAAGAAAGAAAGAAAATAGAAAATAAATAAGATATCATATGCAAACAAACATTTAACTAAATAAAAAAAATAACCACAATCATACATTTAGTTTTTTTAAAAATATGTTATATACATAAACTCATAACAAAAAGATAACTTCAGTCAGTTCAGTAAGCAAATAAATAAAAATTAACATATTGCTCATTAAGGTTTTCACTGCTAAATATTACTATTACACCAGATGATTAGGGTTCCGGGTTGGATGATTCCTTTGAATTTTTTATCCTTTTATAACCTTTATTAACATAATTTATGTAATATCGTAGAACAGTCGAGATGTTATTACTTCGATTCTTGTTAGAATATTAACTGAGAATAAATTTATATCGGTTTGAGAACAGCCCGTACGACGTAATTCCGTCGAGGGGACAAACGGCTGAGATGGCCAAAAGCAGGTCCTAGACTGCTTACGCTTGTACCGAAGGTGATCTCATCCTTTATCCTCGAACCAACACTCTCTAACAACGTCATTTCACTTAGTAGCACTCTAATAGCAGCGCCTTGTCACTGTATTTAAGCTGTACATTAGACTAATTGGGTTTTAGCAAGTAGAACACACATTAGAGAGACAGGTTCTGTTATTCGTAAATAGCAACTTTTGTACGGTGGTATTAGGACATTTTCATCTTCTAATGTATAACATTTAGAAAACTATTGCTCGTTTAGAAATTCGGTCGGAGAAAGTAATTGTGTATCATTTCGGCGGGGCTTTTGAACTGGTCTGACCCAAATAACTCGCTTCGTTGTGTAATATTAAATTTCGTAGTTGATGGAGAGGTGGACCTTACCTCTATGGGCTCAGAAGCAGGTTACTTCTTATATATTTTTGGTATTATTTACTGAACACTGTTTATACTATTTTTTTAATTGTAAATCTATATTTCTTAAAATATTTGCTTAACATTTGTTGAAATTGAAACTATGATGACGATAATTTTGGATCATTAAAAAAAAAAGTTTCTTAATTAATGAGAACAAAACCTCAAAAAAAAAAATGTTATGGTATTGGAAGATTCCAAAACAAAGCCTTAAGCCCCTCAATACCAGTAAATCACTAACCAATTAACGTTCAATGCATAATCAATAGTCTAAAAAATAGTAACTAAATAGAGATAGCATATCATTCAAAGGCAGTTCAACACAGCATAGGATTATTATATTTAAAAGTTTCTATGCTCCGCGGTTCGACCCGCGTTAAATTTGGATTGATCCCTAAAATACAAAATAATCTTTTAAATAATTATTATATGTTGTTCAGTCTCATTTTTTGCAGATATTTTCAAGGAATAGAGTCAAAACTACAATAAATTTTTATAAACGACTGTTTAAGTTACACTTAGATAACTTTCACGATGTCAGGGTTTTTTTTTTTTCTCTCGTCCTCCAATTTTATTTACGTAATAACGTTTTCACACGGTAATTTAACACTTATTAAAAAGTTTAATAGAAGGAAAAGTTGGTAGGGGGTTGTGGTCAATGAGGAAAATCACACTTATAAGTGGAACTTATTTTTTTATTGTGTGCCAATGTTTCGGCCTAAGTTGTACGCCTTCAGGTAAAAAAACAAAACAAACAGAATAACAACCATTAAAGTATTTAAATTTAGTACTATAAAAAATAAAAATATGTAAGTAAAAATAGTAGATATATTATGCCAACTTATCCTTAAATTACATTTACGATCAATAACATCCACACCAAAATTACAAAAATTGTGTAGTCAACTTGGTCCGAGTATGAAGTTTTGATAGTTTATACACAAAAACTCTCCAGGTTTATATAATAGTTCAGAAGTATCGATAGATAGATGAAGTTGTCATGACAAAGAAACGTACGCAAGTTGGATACTTTTTCTCATAACAATTTATTTATGGTTACTGCTGCGTTCTTATTGGTCGTAGCGCGATGTTATAAAGCTAGATAAATGGCCTATCTAGCACAAAAAGAATTTTTAAAATTGGACTGTTAGTTTCTGAAATTATCGCATTCATTCTTGCAAACTCTTCAGTTCTATATAGTTGTATAGATATTTATTTAATGTTGAATAGTTGACCATATTAATAATCAAGAAGACTATGATCCGGGCGATGGTCAAGACCAAAAAAAATAAACAAATATTCATTGAATGCAGACGTTTCTACCCACAATGCATGCCTTCTTCATGACTATAAAGAATTAAATACTAATAAAGGTTATAGTAATAGAAGAATACAAAATTAAAGTATTTAAATGTTAAGGACCAAAATAATTAATACTGATATAGAATTAATGAAAAACTAACACTTTAATGGTAGGAACTGAATGTTGAAAATAAATTCACAAAAAAATCAAGAAATATTGCAAATGGTATATTTTTCTTGTTCGATGTAGCCTTGAAAAAGATCTGAAATGTTGGTCGAAACGTAGCCATTCAATAAATAGTTTACTATTGTATTTTTTGGCGTGCTTCTGTACCGCAACCCGGATCTTCTGATTGATTACGATATTTATGGTGGTAAAAAATTTAAGATCAATAAGTTCTATTGTTTGCATTAAGTTGTATCTTAAATTGAATAATAACTAAGAATAACTTATAGGTGCAGAATATAATTTGTCAAACAAATCTTTAATTTTGAGAAATGGATTTATTGACTTATAAATAAAAAAAATCCTCAATTGCTATATACTTGGGAAAAAACTACACAGAATATCATAATCATTTCAATTATTTTAATTGTTAAGCAATAGTATATACTTCACTTGATTTTTTTTTTTACTGTAATAAATATTTTTTTAATCAAAATGTGATCGCTACATCCTCGAATAATGACATATATTAGACACGAAATGAAATTATTTGAATTTTGTTGAATATGAATTAGACATTTTTTAAATACCATTTAAGATGAAATTCAATGTAAGCAACATAATCAATATAACCAACTGTTCTTCTGGATAATAAAACGTTTACGTATGTAGGTAGGTGTCCGTAGTCGTTATCATGACTTCATATAACCCACACTGTATTAGGTTAACGTTTTATTGTTTCTTGCTACTTATTTCCGTTTTGGGGGAGGAGGAGGGGAAATTAAAAAAAAATGGTTATAACTTCATTTATTAGGTTATTTTGTATTTTAGGGTGTTAATGACCTAAAAAAATAAAAGGTTATTACAAACTTTATTGCCATTGTATTTTATTAAGTTTGTGCATCTATTGTTAGCTGCTATCCTGGTTCCCATGTATTTTACTGAAACGAAATGGAATTAATAAATAAATATACATAATAAATATTATGTTTTGTATTTCTTGAAAGCGTCCTTCAGAGGGACCTTCTACTAGTAATAATATAATGTTCTGACAATTATTTTTGTCTCTTTTTTTTTAAGAAAAAATTTTCGCTCATTAATTAATAATCATAAATATGTTTTTTGAATTGATTATATTTGTAGGTATGTGTAAATTTATATATATATATATATATATATATATATATATATATATATATATATATATATATATATATATATATATATATATATATGTGTGTATATATATCATTATACATGCATCATTGTTACGTAATCATATGTTATACATCACGATCGTTATTCACTGCGAGATCTCTATAGTAATAATAATATTACCGAAGCTATTATAGACTGTGCACCTCACTTCATTACCTGTCTATAATTATTCAAGGCTCTGTAATATCCTGCCTGGTTAATGAGCTGTATAATAATTAATGAGGGCTAATATAAAAAATAAATAAAAACACTTCGTGATAATACTAGTGCTGTATACCGTTCTCATCACATATTATATGTTTGGTTAATCGTTTTCACTTGTTGTTTTCACTCAAGGAAGAGACGAACGTGATACGAAGGAGGAACTCTTATTGACGTACGTGATAGAACAATATCGAAATTTCTCATATTCCATAAAAGTGATTAAAAATTCATTAAGTAATATTGAATGTGAATAGCTTTAATAATGTGACAATGGTTTCTTCAAGGTCCAAGTCCATAAGTATCATTGTTATACGTAATACCTTCTCGCATATAAATATATATTTTTAATGAGATTAAACAAACAATTAATATTGGCTTTTCTTGAATACAACCATAAATATTCCTGCCTGATCATTTAAATCTTATACTTTCTGTTCTTTTGTTAAAACACATTCTGCCTTGCTTCCTAAAATAAATGACATTTATAGTCTAATTTATAACAATTTTCAATAATTTCCGCGTCCATAACAAATGATACTAGTGCTAATTGACTCATTTTCGAATCATATTCTGGATAGGATAGTTGACCGTTGTAATATAGGAGATGTTTAGCATAGTGGCAGCCGAAATTAAATAAATAAACATTAATGAATACCGACGTTTGTATTCCACCGGAGCTGATAAAAATGAGAAGGAACAGTTTAGGTATTGATGTATTCAAGATAGTAACTACTAAGTTATTTCGTTATTCGCTTACTTGATTCATCTTTTGCAAGAGACACTGTTTCTTTTACTCGTTTCTCATTTCAAGGCATTCATTAAATAATTATCAGAGTGGCTATCAAAATTAAGCAAAATGAGTAACGCGCAATGTGCAAATGATAATTGGCCACATTTTAGTTTACTACCCGCTGTATAGCAGTTATTTTCAGAATTCAGGGATGGAAAAGAACCTCCAAACGATACCTCGGAGATTTAGCAGTACAACATAGAAAGAGTAATCGAATTTCTTAAAAAGAAAAATTTCTTTGACAAAATATAATAAATAGGACACCAAAAAAGATATATTAAAAAAATAAATAAAGAAGGACAATTAAGACCATTGATAAGAAACTTAACCTGACCTCTGACTGGCGGTCAAAATTAAGCAAACAAAAAAGGTATATAATAGTTGAATGATTGCCGATGTTTCGTTCGAGCTAACTCTTTGTTGACCGCCAACTATCCAAACATGCGATCCGAAAATTTGTCCTTTTTAATTAGAATTATTTTATATTGACGCAGAATTTTTTTTTATTTTAATTTTTCCGTAAATGTCATTCATTTTTAGAAACAAGCTTTGGCAAAAACATCGCCGCACATAAGTAGTGAAACATTATTCACTTTATGCTTTATTTCTAACCGCACCCTCATGTCTTAGTGATCTTCTATTCAAGATGGAGCAGAAATAGCTGACACATTTTGAAGGGCTATAAAAAAGAAACAATTGTCACTAAAAAAAAAAAAGATTTTATTTCCAAAAAGTTCATTAAAATTAGTTTTATTTCAGTTTGTTTTAAAAATTGCATCTTTCAAATGGCGACCGTTATTGGCGTTCCCTGGAATTTTCCATCACCTTTCTGATCATTTCTGGTTGAATAAAATTGATTTCTGGTCTGATCCTCTCCTTTAAAATCATCCAGCGAAAGAGCTCTGTTTAAAGACCTAGGCTCTTAAGATATCCCAAAGAAAAAAAATCTAGTGGAGGTAACCTGGTGACTCCAAGAAGCGAACCTCGAGATCCAACTAAGGACAGTCTTCAGGGCGTTGGATGGTCTGCAACATGTGCACTTAGCGGTTGCAGTTACCGTTGCACTTCCCTCCTCAAAAAAGTACGGGCCGATAACACCGAAGTCACAAAAAGCCATCCACAGTGCTCTCCCGTCAGTTATTCCCCCAGATATGACTGAAAGTATGGAGGAAAATTTCCAGGAACGTCTTCGTCATTTCGTAGTCAGTAACGGGGATGTAATTTTTGAAACCCATTGAAACTATATTATTTTCAAAACAAAACAGTTTTTTTTAGAAACATTGCTTTATTTTTTACGGCTTCAAAATGTGTCAGTTATTTCTGCCCCATTCTGTAGTTCAATAGTTCATAAATTGTCTTCTAAATATTAGCGATTATCAAATTAAAATACAATTAAGAACGAAAGCTTTGTGGGTTTGTCGATACTATTGTTATTAATCGATTTTGGGATTCTATTATTGAACTCGTGATGAAGATATCGAGAATCAAATTGGATAATTATTTTCTTATTGACTATGTCACACTCCACCGACCCTCAATACCTCAGTAATTTTCTCTGCTCCGATACTCCTCAGCGTGTCACCGTTATAGAGTTCACTCCACTTCCAGGACATCTCGATGACGACAGCCTTAACTGGAAGTTATTGCGCAGACCTTGCGAAACATTAATCTTGATCACTAGTCATGAAATAGTAAGAGGTGATTGATCTTGCTGTGGGGAGGTATCTGAAATAGATCGTGGTGTACATCTGTACTCCAGCAAGTTTTAATTCAACACCACCAAGAAGCAGTAATGAATGACAAGATAGTATTATATATTTTGTTCATTTTTTCGTACTTGAACTTATCTAAGGGAGAGGAAGTATTTGTTGGTCTATAAGAACCTTTCTTAAATCTTAGGAATGAAATTTAAGTATGGAACGTTTTGAGTAGAATTTGTTAGTGTCTCTGAAAATTTTAATACATTTAAAAAAAAATGAAAATATATCATATTAATATGATTGATCATTAAAGCTAGCAGATCGTTGAGGATGCATGGGCTAACACTGATAATAATTATATGCTTTATTATATTACATTATTATATCATAAAGAATGTAATGTGTATTGAAGCTGATCTAGCCTGATTATTAAGCCCTGCTCCGTTGGTTAGCCGTCACGGTTAATTGACACACCCGATATTATTTCCTGTAAAAGAATACACCGCTGTTCCTTGTCGACATTTGCTGATGAAAGTATATGCAAATTAGAAGTGAAAGCATCGTTCCCGATCGGCCTTTTGACCACTTTCGTTACAGCGGTTCATCGCCTCGGCATAATTTGTCTTTGAATTTCTCCTCGAATTATGAACTAGAAATCTTATCCAAACTCTGTATATATTATATCATGGCAGGTGTCTGCTATTAGTCAGCGGTGAATATTTCTCTATATCTGTATTACAGAGGTGGACTTCCAAATGGAAAATAAAACTTAATAAATCAAAGTCGATGCATGTTGATTTCAGTAACAAGAAAGTCAAATGTCTGCCTATTACGATGAATAACAAAGAGATCCCCCATTCAAATACCTCGGGATGACATTGGACGCAAAGGTCCGATGGAAAGAGGATGTAAAAAAAATAATACAGCTTAACTTAGTGCATCAAAAAATGTATTGGTTCTTAGACAGACAGTCCAATATTTCTGTTTATCGCAAACTTCTTCTATACTAGCAAGTCTTAAAAACAATCTGGACATATGGAATCCAACTTTGGGGAGTCACGAGAGAATCCAAAAGACAAATTATACAAAGATTCCAAAATAAAGTTCATAGAGGAATTATGCACCCTGGTACTTCAGAAATCTTCAAATACCTACAGTTGAAGAAGTAATTAAAAAACTTGCACAGTCACATCAAGAGCGACTGACAACTACAAGTGCACACGAATGCTGAGGCTGTCCATCTCGTTACCTTTAATGCCCTTGTAAAAAGACTAAAACGAGGGAAGTTGTGTGATAAAGTGATAGTTTGAGACCAATTTGTGAAAATATTAAAACAATATTTTGTAAATATTTTTTTTATATTAGTGTTCTGGAACTAAATTTCTAATAAGCTCATAATGAGCTTGATTGTAATTTAAATAAACACAAAAAAATATATAGTTGCATTCCAACCATCATTGTAATTAATATTTCGAATACAATGGAGCCTCATCGGGTAACGAGGGTCGGACGAAAAATTTTCTAATAACGGAACTGAAAGAATTGGTTATTGATAGATAGATGAAAAAAACCTTTATTCTGGGACTAGATCATTTAAGAATAACATATTTGAACATAAAACAAAAGCCTTATCTGGCCAAAAGACTAAATTAATGTTGAATTGATAAAAAATAATATATAATTTCATCGATAAATATAAAAGAAACAAAAAAGAAGTTGTTTTGGTGAAGATATATTGCTAATAAATAAAATGACAGGAAAAAAGAAGAAAAAAAAAATCTACATGGTTATAGCTATAGGTTATAGCTAGGACGGAAAGTATTTACCATTTATATCATGATTTTCTTTAAGTATTTCTTGTATATTAATACTTTTAGGAGCTCTCACTGTATTAAAAAGATATTTATAATTTCTGTATGAATATTTATCTATCCTATAGGTCATTTTTCACATGTCATGTATATTTTTTAAATAAATGGTATTTCTTTAATCTAATCTTGTGTGTAATAACAAAAGAAACATTTTGGCACCTAATTAGGTAAATGTACCTCTAATGGACACGGTTAAGGAAATTTTCATTGTTTTTTCTATCCCAATGGGCTCACTAGGTAATTTTGAGATATAAAATATAACCAGTGATTGCATCAGCCAATCCTCATTGTATTCATGAGTAATACAATTTTAATTGATGGTAGTTAATATATTTTATCATACTTTTCTTAAACATCAAATTTTGCACCAATAGCGGACACTTGCAAATCATCTCGTGGTGTTAAAGTTTAATTTTTTATTACTTGAAACACTTTAATGTAATGTTATCTTGTTTTATAATGGTTAGGGTCTCATAAATGAAGAATAAAAAGGACAAACAAGGAAGGTTACGTCATATTAAAAGTTGTAACTTCATAAAATAAAAACTTATGCTCATTTAAGTTCTTAAACCGCTACTAGATTACATTTACTCCAAGTTTGATGCTGAATCAAAGCCTTGTTGCGTCATTTTCACAATTAAATAATCCGAATGGCCTCTGGAAAAGCAGTATCCACTACCGATACATTTACCTTATATTTATTTATTTATTTGATTGCGATTCTATTGTGTTACCCACAATAAAAGTCAACTGACCCAGAAGGACCTACCACAGACTGAGGAAGGACGAACCAAAATGGATTTTGCGGACTTTTTGGGTGAGCAGTTCGGGTTCCTTTGGCCGGGCGGCTGTATATTAAAGTCGCTGCTTTGTGGAATCGAACCCGGCCCAGTGAACCGCGAACAAACGAGCACTCTCTTCCACTCCGCGGCTCCTGACCTCGTACACTCTGCTAAACATTAACCCCGGTATTTCTAAGTTTGGTCGATCAATTTAGTGCGTCATTATCAGCAATACAAATCTTCACTAATGTTTACTATTCTAATTTATTAGTGCCTACGATTAAACACCCGTCTATCATCATTACCAATAGAGTCATTTTATAATAAAGATTGTACAGATCTTCGTGAGCTCTTTATTCAGTAAGACATTGTTTCTTTCATCTAGTTAAAAAGGATGGATCTTCAGCTGCGAAAATGTGCCCATAGAATCACTACAAGGAAATATTCTGCTTTTTGATTAATCAGAAGGCAGAAGGTTGAAGAGGAGACCTCTCCTAAGATGGATATGACGACTTTCAAACTGAGCATAACAGAATAACTTTCATTTAAGTGCTTAGGCTCGGATCTTCTACATTATGATCTCCAGTAATCAAGGCATAGCGGTGAGTATTAAAACTCAGCTAAAAAAAATGCTGATGAAGATCCTATTCTGATGTGCTAGGGATCGAAACGTCTATGAAAAATAAATCATTTAAGAACGATTTTTTTTCTTTTAAAACATTTCAACTGTTCATGGACTATTATCCAATATACATTGGAGAGAACACTATTTTAAAATTTTAAGACAGCAGATAATGTAGGGTGGCGGTTTCTCGTGGATGTAAACTGGCGATACTCAGTTGTTCATGGAAATCTGGCTCTTGGAAGTGAATATGACATTTTATTGTTTTAAGGGTAAAGTAAAAAAATAATCCATATCATCTTTATTTTTTTCTAAAAAAAAAAAAAGAATTGATATAATATGGTGATGCAGCGATGATAATAATGTATTTAGAGTTAAAATGAAAGGGAAAACAAAAGTTATATAACGTATATTATGTCTTGCAATAGATTGATGAGTATGCTGTGTATGTAACAACCCGAGGTATTTGGGCAGCATTGCTGTAAATAAAGCATTTTTTATGATTATTTGTCACAGTCCTAGTTTAATATCAAGCTTTCGAAGATTAATTTATGATTTTGAAGTCACCGAAATCATATCCTGTCAGTTGCTATCTCCCTTTTGGAAATAAAATATCTTGGGTTGTACCTTCGTTTTTAGAGGATACAGGCTCTTATTACAGTCGATTATTATTATCGTCACTAGATAATAATAATTGTATTCAATTACTTTTTTTATTTAATATATCTATTTTAAATGTTTTCGTATTGTAACATTTTACTATGTTAGTCGCAGGCGTAGTCAATCATAGGCTAACTTGAACTTTTCTACTTTATTATGAAACGTCAAGATGTTATGTAGTTGATATATATTGTTAAAACATTGTTATATTGTTGAAACACGATGGTATTTAAAATAGTTATATTAAAAACAGTAAGTTAAAAAATATATATATTATTATCTAATAGCAATAAGTAACTTGTAACCTCTGAACTTTGTTATGAAATAGGGCCCAGGTTGTTTTATCTGAGGGCAGCAATCACATCTCTAAATTTCAAATTTTCAATAAATAGATTATTCAAAAATTCGAATTATATAAAAAAAAAAGAATTTATTCTCAAGGGTAAATTTTATTTTTATAAATTTTGTCCGTAGATACAGCATTCTCCCCTATACTATCCCCCTCCAACACACACACACACACACACACATACAATGAATGAAATTTGTTCAATTCTGATCTGTCAGCTGTACAGACAGAGCTTATCGAGTGTTCTGCCGATCAAAATTATTTATTCCAATAATTATATATATATTGAAAGCCCAAGTCAATCTTGCTCTTCTTATTAATTAAAAACGGACTTCCTACGTAATTTACTTAGAATAAAACAATATTTAAATTTGGTTAAGAAGAACACCTGCTGAAAGGGACGGCCGTTGTGGTGGACTCCCTGGTGGGAGTCGAGTGGGATCGTTCCGGAGAGAAAGCCCACTTGGGATGGGCTGATGAATATTTTTTTATAAAACCGAAATGAGCTTCCTGCGGAGGCGGTAGCAATTTACTTTCACTTTGTGCCCACTGATGCTGATCAGGCTAATTGTGGCTAAGCCCTATCACGGGTAATAGCTAAGTGGATTTAAGTAAGTAAGCTTAGCTAAGTACTTCGGTGGCGGGTTCAATATGAAGGTTAATGCATCAGCAAATAGCCTATTGGTCAGTTCAGTCCTACTTTCTTCTGCGCCATAAAGTATTTTATTACGATTATCTTCGTAGGAAGAACAATTTCCATGACATTTGCAAAATAAATTTACGAAATTGTGATTTTTTGTTGGAAATTTTTTTTTTTTCTACAAGTAATAGACGTATAGATGTCGATTACCATCCAAATTTGTGCTAGTTAAATGCACCATCATTAGTTTCTAATGATTATTTTCGTAGAAAGAGCAGTTTTCATGGTATTTGCCAAAATAAATCAAGAAAATGGTAATTTAAAAAAAAAAAAAAAAAAAAAGAAACTTGAGAACTAGTGAACGTAAAGAGTTCTATTGGGACCCTAATTTCAGCAAATTTGCCTTCCTTTAAAATAGTATCCATAATATTTTTCGCGCGGTTGATACTTTTTAAGATAATCATGATTTGCAGAAAAATGAGCTAAAGAGTTAGGTTTTTTCTTGAATTAAATGAACTTCCTGTAGCTCGCTCCGGAAATAGTTCAATATCTGTTTTTAAAGGAAATTTACTGTATCTGTCGTAAAGGTAGTCTGGATAATAATTAAAGTATTTTTCAAGTTTGAAAAAAATAAATAATAATAGTAAAAAATAAAAAAAAAAACAGAAACTTTTAATGGGTAAACTTTTTACTTCTTGAGGTAAGAAATGCTATAAAATAATTTTTAAAAAATATTGAAATGCATCCATTGTAAATGGCTTTCTAGGTATAAACCTAAATGCACTCGACTACCAACGAACTTTCGAATGGGTTTTTCTTCTTGAAGTAGTAAATTAGTCATCGTTGTACAGATCTGGGATATACATTCACTCAGCTGGAATCCACTAAAGTAATTATAAAGCGTTTAAAAGATGTTTTTCTTACTTATAAGATACCAGTTAACATTCCTGTGACTCTTAAATATTAAACTGACATTAATAATATTATTGACCATTTTGGAGCCATAAATATAATTGGCCATGGCCTGCATCCTATCGCCAATGACAACTCATGGCATCTCTCTCTCATCCAACTCCTTTTCTGTGCACAGATATGTCCTCAAACCAACCTGTACATTGAGCCTTATCACCGTTGAACTTAGCGAGCAGCGAAAGCAGTCTTCGCTCCTGACGTATGAGTATTCAGTGCACGACTGTGGATCACTTTTTCCTTCGTTCGACGGCTAACAACTATGGCCTGTTTAAAATGACAATTAACTAGAAACTGGTTCTAATCAGATAATTGTATAATCCTTTCTATTGGTTGTAAAATAGGTTCTGATTGTTCTTATATTACAGAATCGGCGGAAGTGAAATAGACCTACTATAGAATAAGAGTATACTTAGAGTGGTTAAAAAACCATATGTAATTATAAATGAAGTATGCGTTTATATTTAATTTAATATTTTTTGTTCTATCAATATTTGTTTTGTAATACAGTTATCGCGAACTCGGTTAGCGCGAAACGTCGAATAACACAGCCCAACGATGAAAAAACTTTTGTACTTAAAATACCTTATTCCTATAGTTTTTAGGGTGCTGAATCCAAATATGACAATAAAAAAAACTGTATCACCCACAACTTCTTCACATTTTAAAGTTAAATTTATTAAATTAAGTTAAATTAAGCTATTTTTAAACAGCTTTCAGTCTTGGGCCTCATCAAACAATTAGGCCTTAAGTTAGGCCTCATGAAACAATTTGTAAAGGCTTTGCCTAAAGATGGACCATGTTTCAAGTATCTCTGCCAAAAGTTTCCAAGCCTTTCAGAAGCTAAACTAAAAGAAGGCGTCTTTGTCGGACCTGACATTAGAAAAATGATGTTTGATGTTAACTTTGAATCCACAATGACCTAAAATGAGAAATAAGCATGGGTATCATTCAAGCAAGTCCTTACAAAGTTCTTGGGAATTGAAAAAGACCCAGAGTAAGTTTCTATTGTAGCTAACATGTTACGTAAGTTTAAAAGGTTAGGATGTTTGATGAGCCTGAAACCTACGGAAAACTATGGGTGATACAAAAAAACCAAGGCCAGATTTAGATTCAGCACATAAAAATCTATAAAGATCAACTATTAAAGTTAAAAAAGTTTTCAAAAATTTTTTTTTTGTTGGGCCTGTGTAATATATACTAATTTCTTGGCACCGTCAAAAACTGTATTTACTGGCATGTTTTGGATTAATCCCCGATGAACACGAATATGGAACAATTTAAGGCAACGGCAGAAATTTTCGGCTAACACGAACTTATTTTACGGATATTTAGGAAATAATTCTTGGTAATCCCTCATCTGCGACTTACATAGCTCTGGCACCTTGTTCAGAAAAAGTTTATGTTGTATTAATAAGTGAAAACTTAAAACTTTTAAAGTGGTACTAATGGGAGTTTCGCATTCGAATAACTTTGGTTAAAAAAACAAACAATTATGCAGTGATTTATTGATTTTAAAAGCAAATTAGAAATTTAAAATATCTGAAAATTTTAATATTCCGAAATCAACCTTTAACTAAGTTTGTGGTCTTGACGATAACTTTGAAACCTATGGCCCTTAAAAAATAAAATTACTAGATTGAAGAAGAGATTAAAAGGTCACCGAGGAATGATATTTTGTATGCCTTCACAAAAGAGCATAAAAAACACTCAAAAGAGATTTTCAAAGATTACTGGCGACCTAGATTTGAATTTTTAATAAAATTTCGACAAAATAATGAAAGAATGCCTCAAAAACAATTCTGTGAAATACTGCTTGACAACTATAACTGATTTAGTGAAATCATCAGTGAGTTAAAACTGAGAGCTTATTTTCAATTATTTAGTTTTTCTATTTAATCTAAGATAATTTGTTTAAATTTGTTATATTAGGTACACATGAAGAGCCATATTACGTATAATTTCATTTTGTATTCAAGTTTAATGTTCCTTACAAATTTCATTGCACAATGTGTGTGTGTGTGGTTTTTTTTTAGTTCCCTCTCACACGTTTATTACAAATTCAAGGCGAAATGAATGTAAGTATTGTGAAATCAATTGTTTAAGAAAATGAATATATGAGAACAAATATATATAGAGAAACTAGTCAATTGACGACTTTTTTCGTTTTAAATGAAAGTTCGTTTAACACGGGCGAATTCGATCTCCAACGAGTTCGTGCTAACGAGGGACTACTGTAAATTAATTTAGTTTTGCTATCTCCCGAGATGCTTTAACGTTTAGCGGTGTCTTGCCCTCCTTTTTCGCTAAAATGTTTGACAATTAACTGTTAATTATCGATTACCTGATGTTTGTTAGTTTGACGTAATGTCGCCCTTACTTTCCTCACCTCGGTGATAAGACGTTTATCACCTTCATGCCACTTTGAAGGTTGAGACTAACCTACGTACGAACATTAACATTAACTCTTCTATAACCACTTTTGTTATCACCAACTGCGAACTTGAAATAAAATTACCAAAAGCTACAAATAAACACCTCAAGCGACCTCTGCTTATCAAATCTGATTTTCTTTTCGTTTATGACCTATCATGTTAGTATTTTTGATCATTTGGTACTTTCTACGACCTGTTAAGTCCTTTGTTTACAGTTTTCAAGTAAGATAACCGTTCAAGTTTTCTTGTTTAAACTATGTATTTAGTCCAATCTTATATTCCGCAGTTAGTCATAATAATAATAACATTTTTATTTAAACACATTATTATGTAAACGTATGTGTGCGCAGCATCCTTTATTAAAGGTTGCAGGAACCGTAGTGCCGAGGGGAGGGTCCTTCTGTACCTCTAATCGGGTGGGGTGTCCGGGGATATTCTTTATTCCCTTGGTATATTGTTTAAAGAATATGCTATCTAAAATTCAACTTGTTAAGTCTTAACAATCTTGTGCACCTGTGGCATCTTGGCCTATGTATGCACAACATTATGTCTGCATGCAAAAGTCTACTGTTATAATATCAAGCTAAAACATAATCCAGAGCTTCACAATACAAAGTCCTACAACAATAGTTTTATTGTTTATTTGGCAGTACATAATAATAATTTGGCACATAAACTTGTAACTGCCTACATAGATTTAAGCACTATATGGTCCTACCTAAACATTATATCTTCAATGTCGAAATCCAAGAATCTTTTAAAAATATTAAAAACTACTTTAAGATACTTAGGAGGCAGAACACTGTGTGAATGTGAATCCCTCCACGCCTACAGAATAATCATATCTGAAGATATTATTAGATCTAATCCTCAGGATTTAATGTGATTTGTAAGAAACATACGATTCCTATGTGATCTCTAGACGAACAGAGGGGTATATCATGATTCCTATCGTTGTGGAAATTATGGTTTCTGACTTGTTAGGATTAAATTTCAGCACAGTTTTGGTTGTGTTCAGAAGATGAAATATTTTTAACTTCTCTCCTTTCTTGAAGTAATTGGGAGTAGTAACGTTCCTTCTTCCGTATTACCATATGTAACTAGGTGCTAGTGCTGCTCCAGTTAATCTTTAATAGCGCCTACATCCAGTTCTTGCTCCGACTTTCATCCAGTTTGAAGAGAGAGAACTTAAGAGAGTAGTTGTAGAACAAGTGATAACCAATAAATCTCAATTGGAATAGATTTATAGAACTTTTTTCTACTTTTTTATTGCATTGAAATTAGTATACAGATACAGTAGTATGTATTAATAGTAGTAGTCTGTATTAATATACAGATATGACTGTACGGAATAAATCAAATTTCTCCAGTTTAAAACAGAATTATTTGTAAACGAATAAAAAAAAATGATAATTAATTAGTTAAAATAAATGAAAAAAATAAAAATGAGAAACAAATTAAATACTGTTTTGATATTATAGAAATTGGTCGGACGTTAAAATTCAACATAATCCCAAAATGTCTTGATACGTCACTTTGGCATTGGACAGGCGATATTAAAATTTGGTCGTGTAAAATTTAATTAAATATTACCTACTAACTAAATTTGATTTATTATTATAAAATTTGTCTTAAAATAGACAGGATCGGAGTGATGGATTCAAATTAAAAATTATATATTTCCGTTTATGTAATAAAATGTATTGAATTGAAAAGGGGAAAGAGACTCGAGATTTGCATTGCCTTAGAGGCCTTTAAATGGCTTAATCCGGCCCTGGGTACCTATATTCACATTCCTTAGGTATTCGTGGTTGCGACGATGAGATCAAATAAATACAGACGAGAGACAGTTCATCTCACATCAACAGTATAAAAAAAACTAACCAAATATAATATTACATTTCTCCAAGATAGTTCAAGATATGCTTGGACTTTAGTTATTTAATTTGAAACTCTGACTGTTAGTTATTTATTCCTGAGTGACTTCGTTTTGGAATCTTCCTATAATTTCTTGAAAATTAGAAAGGAAATAAACTAAATAATGAATGGGATTTAGGCTTCGCTAGTCATCCACGGCAACAACAGATTTACATAATTGCATAGTAGCTGCTTAGAGTAACAAGTTATAGCCAACCTCCGCCCGCTGCTAGAACCGCGAGGTCTCACAGTCATTGTCTCAGGAACCAACAATGGTAAGAACGAGTTGTGTAACCCTAGAAGAAAAAGAAACTTCCTTCAAACAATGGTTAATATTACAACTAAAATAAAGAGAAAGGCTTATTGTCGTAGTAACGTGGAAACGAAATCTTAATTTACTTCACCGGCCCAGAGTTGCTTGCTCGTCTCATGCGGAATGCACTACAATATAGCTACTTCTAATTGCTAACCTTTCCAGTGACGAAGAAAAACATTTCGATATTCTACAATCGATAAGAATACTCCATGTCGTTTTACTTTTCACTGAGAGAAACTGACCCCTTTCCACGGAGGCATCATCGGAAAAAGCGGAAATATGTCAGCCCAGATGCGTACGAAATCCGACGGAACGAGTGAATATGTTGACACTTTCTCGTACCTTTCTCGAGAGGATTCTCTCTATCCTTCATTGTCCAGTTAAATGGAGCAGAAGACTGGGTCACTCCTGCGAAGGATCAGTTGTCACCCTGGTTGGTCGGGGAGCGAAGAAGAACCGCTTTTACTCCGGCCAAAACAGACGAAATATAATGATTGTTTCCATCCTACATGTTTGGCTTCTTTATGAAGTCTAATTTTCTTGAGGCGTAGAAAATTGCTCTCCAGCGAAGTATTGAATCTTGAAAGGGCGATTAGAAAAATTCCCCGTCCATTAGTTGATGTCCCCTCTATAATGAGTCATGTCATAGTCATCTATTAAAAATAGTATAATTTTCAATCTTTTTCAATTCGGTTCTTATATGTGTGTGTATATATATATATATATATATATATATATATATATATATATATATATATATATATATATATATATATGTCAGAAGATTGTGTATTACTAACACTATACCGTGGTATCACCCGCTTTAAATTTGGATTGACTCCTAAAATACAAAATAACCTTTTAAATGACAACCTTTAATATGTTGTTTAGCCTAATTTGTTGCAAATATTCTGAAGAAAAAGTGTCAAAACAACATTCAATTTTCGTAAACTGCAAAGAAGTTTCATTTAAAAAGTTTCACGTTATCACTTTTTCTCCATTATTCTACCATTTTATTTACAAAATAACGTTTTCACACAATAATTGTAAGTTTATTCTATCCATAAAAATTAATATTTTGTCAGTTGTTTTTAAAAAATAGATACCTGCATATTTTACTAGGAATATATTATATTGCGTCCTTTTACCACCACATAACTTTCTGGACTGAGGATCCTGTTAATGTGATATGAGGATGGGGAAAAATACACTGAGACGTTATAAAATATGTTGTGAACTTAAATAAAAGAAAATTAGTATAGGAGGAAGATATATTATTAACAAGTCGATCTACATCCTATGTAGATACTATCTCTATTTTTTTAGCTGCTGAAGTGAGTTGTACTTCCTCTGGTCTGCATTTATGTGTTTTTTTAATTTCATTGAAATGTTGACTGGTTGTTATTTGAATTTGGCTTTGGTTCGTGGCTTTGTATTGTAATTTTTCATTATTATGCTAATTATAGTTCTTATCTCTTATTTATATATATATATATATATATATATATATATATATATATATATATATATAAACAATCTGTATTTAGGCTCTATAGTGACAGTAAAGTAGGAGGGTTTCTATATGGCATATCCAGAATGAATGGAACATGTGTTTTTGTTAGAAGAGGAACATTAGACACAGAGGTCAAGTTCAACATAGAAGCCCCCAGAGTGTTTCCTCTAACACAAGTTACTGGTAGATCATCTATTGTGGGTATTGGTTTGGATTGATGTTTTAAGCGTGACTGCTCTTTGGGATGATAGGGTCCAACTATAAAAATTTATGACGATAGAAATCTTGAGTTGTGCCTTTTTCATTCTGCATGTGCAAAATATTTTAGAGTTTGGACCACTACGGGCAATATTCGCTTATCGAATTCTATCGATATTTATTATAAAACTATCGGAAATTATCCATAGCCATCCACCTCTACGTTCGAATAAATTCGATTTTCTCTTCTTGTAGTAAACAGAGAGAGAGGGGAAGCGCTGGTTCCTTTTTGTAATAGAGACCGATGAGTGTAGAGCAAAGTGTGCCAGCGGTTTCACGGTCCAGTTCGGGTCAGTGCAGTGCAGGGTGCTCTCTGATTGGTCAGTCCTAGGAGCTATAGGACCAATAGCCGATCGCTGACCGGGTGACACCCATGTGTCAGCCCTTCCAAGCCTCTGTCTACCGTGTGCAGGTTCCGAGTGGTACTCTATATTGCAGTACAATACTCTCGCACCATTCCTTTTCTCCTTCCCCGCAGCTATTTCTTCGCCTTTCTATTATATTGCGGAGGACAAAGGCTTGTCTTCTATGTTCGCCAATAAAAGCATTCAAAGGATTCGTTGACCTCTTTGGCATTCCTTCCAGCCGGTATCATATCTCAGGATGTTTATTGCGATTAACTACTTTAATGACTATAATAATGAGAAAGTTATGTTGTTTTCCTTAAAAAAAAAACATTGGTACGATAATCGGTACATTTTGAATTTCTTTTATTTATATAATTAAAAAGAAAGATACAAATTTTATTTGTAAATTGAAAAGCACAAATATAGATGAATGAAACATAAAGATCGATGATGTTATTGGATATAATAAAATAGCGGATATAATTTTTAATCAGATAGTTTTAATCAATTAATAATAAAAAGGGACAAACAATTTAACAAGGTTATTATTGATAGATATTGATAGAAATAAAGGCCTTAAGCCTCTCAAAAACCGGTGAATAAATAGCTATCCAAAGTTTGGTGAATTTATGTATCATCAGGACTAAATACTAAGATTAACCGAAAAGGGATTATTCATCAGTCCAATACATTTCAGTTTACTGTTTCTTCAATAATATGCTGAAATGATGCACTATCTATAATGAAGAAAAAGTATAAGCTTTTTCGTTTAGTATGTGTTAGCCTGTCTTCTAGAGATGTACTTCTCTATTCAGTTAGTCTTTTTAGACTGTTGATATGAGATGTGCTGGATCGGGTCTGCATTTATGTGATTTGATCTCTTTTCGTTCTGATGATGGCTGAATTGGTGAAACGTTGACTGGTTAATTGTTTACTGCTATTAAAATATATAAATAATATTAATTACCTAAATAATGAAAGAGAATAAATAAAAATGTCTGCTACTTGCAGGCTAGTTTTCAGTTAAATAAATCTTATAAAACTTAACTTTTTAAAAATATTTTATAACCTCAGAATGGAATTTGTTAATGGTGTTTCCTTGCATTTGTAATATCTAGACTACACGAAGAATTAATGATTTAATTGAAAATCTTATGAAGTTTGAATGTTGTATGAAGGACTGGCTAAAATAGGTAGTACACGCGCTGTTGTGACTAACCAATGCTCTCAGGAGACAAGACAAAATGCCAGTTGGTTAAACTAAGGTGCGTGTATGCATGCCACTTTTTTATTCTCAAGTGTGGTGAATGCCAGCTCTCGGAGACCTCGCCCTTTAAATCTGTGATGCCTTTACACTTGCGAGTTTTACTCTATCTACCACTCTCGAGAGTGAAAAACACGCTCGTGTAAATTTCCACTTACTGTCCCGAAGAGAGCGCTGAGAACCCGGTAGCTGCAGTTACCTGCAGTACACGCAAAGTTAGGTGTGCACTTTCTCCGCTCGACGAGGCTCCGTGTTCTCACGACGATCGTGGGCCCATCCTTCCTCACGGGCCGTAGAAAGGACCTTTGTTTGCTGTCTCCTAATGGAAACTGGCGTCTACTCAATTCTCTTACCGCTCTTTCTATTTATCATTCCACTCTCGTTTTGTCCATCTCCGACAAAGCAATTTATAATATTGTATAATAGGTCAGATTTGAAGATATCCTTTCTATGACTAATGATAAATGATCTTTGTTGATGTATATTACATTTCTGCCAACTTAGTTATGCATGGATCGTCGACGTAATACTTTTGGTTACAAGTAAGCTACATTATTCTCTTATGTTTTTTGAAACGAAATCGTATTTTACGGTGATAATATCAAGCCGAGGTACTTCTACCCCTCCTAACTCAACACAGAGCAACATTATTGCTGTACACTATAACTTCAACGAGTGCTGTGGGCGTTTTTATATTTTTATCGCCTATAACCCTCTAACGAGACTGATTAAATGAACCAATTGAGTGAATTCATTAAAGAAGGCTAGGCTAGCTAGATGCCTATTGTTAGAGTTCTGTTCAGTACAGCATTGCTCACCTCACGTCATATCTACTTTAAGTATCCAGTTTGTAATATTCGGCTGGGGTATTGGTATTGGTATAGGCACGAGTTAAAACCTTTCAGGGGTTATTCAAAGAGTTATTCTATGGGCGGCCCTGCTCCTGATTTACCAAACAGTGTGATGTGAAATTAGGTTTCCCATCTCCACACTCCCCCTTCACTCCCGCCAAAAAAAAGACCTATAAAAACTGATACCTCACTTTTTGCTTTCTTTGTGTAAATTATTTTGTGAGGAAGATTAGCCCCGCGATATTTAGGTGAACCCTGCAGATCTCGACGAAGTCATCCCATTACGAAGACGAAGTTATGGCCAGAATTTCATGAATACACAAATTTTGTTGTATATTTGATCGATTTGGGGTTATTTTTACTCGACTACGCAACAGCCGAAAAACGATAATGTGTTTAGCTTGACCGTTAGTAGATAAATAACGATTTTTTTTTTTTTTTTGAGAATGGCTCAACAGATTTTTAGGTTTAATGGCTCAAATTATTCATTGTAATCCCGTAGATATTTTGAAACATTTCAAGGTCAAAATACTAAAGAAATGTTGTATTCGATGTGTTAAATCTATCCGTTTGAGGGTATCTATTTTTTGAGAGAATGGCTCAAGCGATTTTCAATAATGATGGATCAATTTACTCGTTGTGATCCCGTGGATGTTTTGAAACATTGAGAGCTCAAAATACTAAAAAAGTATTTCACTAGATTTTAAGTATTTTCGGCTTTTTGCCAATTTTTCTTATTATATCATTTGCAAGTTCGCGATTATATGCTAATAAATTATAAATGGGCAATTCTTGAGCAGTTAAAAATGTTAAAATAAAATTGGAATTAATAAAAAATAAAAACCCCGATTACGGAAATAACTTTTATATCTTACAACCCTATTCGTCCTAAGGGACAAAATGTACTTGAATATCTACTTAAGCGCATTAGCGTGCTGTTAGTGAAGTTGGCGTCCATGAATATTGAACCTGAGGGGGAAGCCCTCGCCGAGTCGGACTTCCCCCGTCTGATGGAGGAGGAGGCATACCCCTCCTTCAAGGACTTCATATACGGGTGGAAGGAGGTGGTCGGCCCTGAGCACTTCACCCTGGGAAGGGTCAGACCACCCGACGGCGGTGAGCCTCAAGAGGTATGATACCGAACGGATGCAGACTGGAGGAGATGGGATCCGGACGGATGCAGTGGACCAGGAGGGCTGGACCAGTATCCGGACGGATGCGGCTGACCAGGAGGGCTGGACGGCACCGGGCGGATCCGGACTGGAACCGGACGGATGCAGAGCGCCGGAAGGGCTGGCCACGCCGCGCGGCAGAGGATAAGGTGCAGCCCTAAGGTGCGCAAGCACGCACCGGGCTGCATCACAGTAGCAGGAAAAAAAAAAAAAAAAAAAAAAAAAAATTGTCTCCACAATTAAAAGTTTTCACAATTGTAAAATAAGAACTTTTATAATAAAGTGTTGATTTATGGGAGCAGTGGCATGCGCTATCCCAGCGCACTACCCCACTGCTCCTGAACCCCGTATGCCAGAAATGGCTAGGAAGGGGGAATAAAAAAAAAAAAAAAAAAAAAAAAAAAAAAAAAAAAAAAAAAAAAAAAAAAAAAAAAAAAAAAAAAAAAAAAAAAAAAAAATATTGAACCTTGTGTAGAAGTCGGATGACTTGCACTATACGTTAGGGTTCCTTGCAAGTACATTCCGTCCCATTCATCTGTGAATGTAAACATAACGAAATTAAATTAATGCATTGAGTAAAGAAGAGTCTTCATTTTAGAACACCCGACTATAGCACCAAGTTTCTTTACATGGACATCAACAGCCCACCAATACGCTTAAGTAGATATGCAAGTCCATTCTATCTTTAAATTAAATTTTTCCTGTACTAGTTATGAAGATTTAAGATCTTGTAGATAGATCTGATTACATTGTAGTTTTCACACGTCCTAAACAGACCTGATATTTCACGACCGATTTTGGGCTAAAGTTTGGTGTATTACTTTTGAGATTCCATAAGATTGCCCCAAATTTAATTTATTTGTGGTTAATGTGAAGTTATTAACTTCACTGATTAACTCTGGCTATTTCAGTCTTGCTATAAACTCGTATTGAAATAATTCTCCCAAGTAAACCCAAATGTTTACTAACAACTGATAACAGCATAGCTTGCTGATAGCTGATAATAGAGTTTTTTTTTTACATTGTAGAAAAAGGTTAAAACATGAAAGTATTGCCTCGAGAGAGGCGTTCCAAATAAAAGGTTGGCTGTGGATTGCAAAGACTACTCGGGTCACGGCCATCCAAGCTGAGGTCTTTGGTCCTTGAACACTTTGCACTCGGTACTCTGCTCTACTACGCTCGATTGTACGTCTTCTGAATCTTGTCGAGATAGCTATGGAGACCTTCAATAGTCCCACTGATCAGTAAGAAAGTTTTATAAATTATTTGCCTGAGACTTATTGGAATAACGGTCCTAACAAGTCTCAGGCAAATGACAGGTGTTTGATGTTTTTCCAGTGCTGAAGATGGTCCCATTCTTGTATTACGTAGATCGAAACGTTCATTAATAAAGAATTTCAGATAGAAAACAAAAACAAATGTTTAATCATTTTATGATCTTATGCTTAGTAAACAGAATAATTATTTTATAATAACTATGAAGGTGGAATAATTTGTAACACGTGTGTACAAATGTATATGTATATCGCAACGTCGTTTTATGAAAAAGGCATAAGCACCATTTAGCAAACTTTATAGGAAACACATGAAACGATTTTTCCCCAAATAACAATATATATTTTTTTAATTGTATTATTTATTGTTTACAGTAGGAGTTTATTAACCTTTATAATTACAATACTTTCTTAAGCCTTCTAGCACTGGCCTTAGTATCTTAAGGCCATAGTGATGACTGAGGGTCGTTAGTATTTATTGCTTACGTTATCAATATTCGATGTTTAGACCATTTCTAATTTTTTTTCGATATATGGTGAGCGAGAATCGAGCGGTGTTAACGTTCTATAATGAACTGAAACGTAAATTTCGAATTTTTGGCGTTTAAGCCTTTTTCTGTATAAAAGACAAATTTATCTTATAGATTATGCTATGATATCCACTAAAGCAGGAGTTCCCAAACCGTGGCACGCAAAGAATTTGCAGGTGGTACACGAACAAGCAAAAAAAAGTCATGGATAAAATCATCTTTTTAGCACGTTCGAAAGGGTTAATATTTGTTTTTTAATTATTATTTACTGTATCGATTATAAGATGTATACATACAATCTGCAATTCAAAAATAATTCAGGATGGTTACCTCAGTAATGGCGGAAGCAATGAGTGTTAATGAGAATCATGTTGAGCTTCATCAAGCACAGCATTGATCTATTGTTTCTAACTGAAATATTGGTGTTGTTTTTTTTCGCAATGTACAACTTACTTCTGATGTATACACGTTTTATACACACACAATTTTTGGTGTTGTTATATGAATCTTTGTTACGTAGCGTGATTTATTATGTTATGTGGATACAGTTTTTACTGTTGCTGTTATATGAAATTGATGAACTTTTAATTTTTGAACTTTATTTTAAATGTATTATTTTACTAAGCAAATTTACTGTAACAGGTATATATTATTTTATTTCTTAGTAAAACTTTTGTAAATCAGTTTGTATTTTTTATGAAGACGAATCCTTATTTATAACATCATAAGATCAGGCAGTGGTCCACCCGTCTAGCTATCTGAAAAGTGGAAGTGGTACGCAGTGACATGATGCCTGGGAAACCATGCACTATAAGATTGTTAAGTTTATTAAGAGTCGACTTGTCCTAAGTGTTCCCTAGGCAGCCGTGACGTAACCATTGTCTCATCACTGTCACGCTGAGTCACGAATTATTACCGGACGTTTTATGTAAGATGGTGATGAATGAAGAGTACCGAGTACAGTCCATTCGCGACAGCACCGGGTCTTCTTGATACTTACACAGTATAGAGTATAAACTATTAATTATTAATAACAAACGACTGAAATTAATGTACTCTCTTTTTTCCAAATCGTCGAAACTAAAAATTAGGTAGGAACTAAATAAATACACATACTCAATTAAGCCCATATAGACTTATGCCTCACAAATTTCAGCAAAAAAGACTCACTTACAAAATCTGCAATCTTTTCAATCCAAAATTTAAAGACTGATAGCAGAAGCTCCTTGGTACGTAAACAACAAAATAACTGGTTGTTGTAAGTCGGTATGTAGTTGGTCACACATACGTACTCTTTAATTCGGGATTTATAATAACCTTCACGGATATCAAAACAGACTGATAAGATGATATGGCTACGTCTGACACGACCATTTGGATAGGCTAAAAAGAAGCTGGATGAGAGATCCCCTTTCCTGAATTAAAGGATTAACCCAAGACCGGGAAGAGTTACTGCTTGGTAGTATTCTTCCTCATGCCTGTCATGCTACGTATATCTATTAAATCCTAGCATTTGATTATTATCACTCTTGTGTTAAGCAGATGCGAATAAATAGTTGAAAGATAAACAAAAATAAAAATAAAAACCTGACATTTCTTATTCATTCATTATACTTACTTTGGGTATCGGAATTATCATTTGGGACATCAACGCTCTTGCGATTATGCAATTATAACATAATTGTACTATAATTTTTCAAAAGAATCAGTTCTACTTTGTAATTGAGATCGAGATGGACATTTTTCCATCTTGTAGCATATTGTACAGGTCTGGCCAACCTAAATGATTTCACGGTCCACTTTAATGACGCGTCACGTTATAGCGGGCCACACTTGAGATAAACGTGCTTTAAAAAAAATGTAGAACAAATAAAAAAGGCTACATTATGATTCAATATAATTAACTCTCGAGTCTTGATTAATGAGATATTTGTTTATCCTTTCTTTCAGTTAATTTTTCCAGTAACATTTGGCGTTCGTCGTTATCAAGTATAGAACAAGAATTCGTAGTCGCACTTGCACATTAAGACAATGACACATGCAAATTTTTACTTATTTATTATTATTTGTATGCATACAAAGAAAAACCAAAGTTTTTATAGAAATATAAAATCACCCGGCAGGCCGCCCAATTTAACATGGCGTGCAGTGTGTTGACCAGGCCTGATCTAGGACCACCTTTGTGACAACTGATTCACCGCCTCATACACTTGCTCTACCACCGGAAGCCCCTATGGAGGGCATATTAACAGGAACTCTTAGGCCTCTTTCACAGGCTAAGAATTTTACCGGACGGAAAACAGCCGTTTGGGTTTCCATCGTGAGTTGGGGTGTTCAAGATCAACTAACGACTTCGTTGCGAGCTTCATCATCTGACCAAACGGCATCAATTAAATTATTGTTTTATTAGTAGAATAGTTCAGTTGTATTTTATTTTTTTATTTCTGATAACGAATGACGAAGGATCATTTTTTATCATTTTTTTCAACATTTTATGACTGTAAATGCATTTTGCAAGTATATACAAAATCAATGATTTTATTACAATACTTTTGAATATTTGGAGAACAAGAGGAGTTTACGATACAGAGTCAACAGCCCAAACATACTTAAGAAAAACAATTATTTTTTATATTTTTCTATCGTAACAAGACTGTGCACCAGAATTGAAGTAAGAATTTAATACACTGTTGTATTTTATAATGCTCTTGTGTTATCTGCATAGTCTAGCTGCTCACTATTCGGACTTTCCCTAAAGGTTTTTTAAATCATTATTTCCAACAATTAGTTATAATTAGTTTATATTTTAGAATTCAGACGAGGTATTGCGTGATCTACAATCTATAAATATTATTAAAATAATAGAATCGCGGCGACTTAAATGGCCGCGTAAATATTGTTTTTGTATATATAGAGCGATTCGCTATAAAAGTAAAGACCGTCTACGCGCGGACTGTGTTTACAATCTGGAGTGGACCAGACATTGATGGGAGAATGTGTTGTATCTGACCATATAGATTTGGATTTTGATGGGATTCGGTAAAGTGTCTTCGTAGTATTTCTGACTTAGAAATAGAAATTCAGGTTTGGTTCTTGTGTTTATAGATATTGACGTCTACGTTTTCGACGTATTCATCAAGTGCAATCAACTTTAGGTGGGTCAAAAGAATAAAACGTCTGTTTTGATATTTAATTATGTATAGTGCTACATTATATGCAGAATTGCATTGACGGTTCCTGAATAGTGGAAAGGGGATCCACATAAATAACTTTGTAGTAGCTAACTCGAAAATACGACATAAAATACCCGTCACAAGTAGGGACGCTTTCAGTTTTTGTGGTTATACCACATCGAAAAAGTAGAAGACATTAAAAGCACTAATTGCACACAGTGTAGCTTTTATTTGGGAAATGAAGAATAATTTTTTTTTTTTAATAAGTTTATTGAACAGTGGAAATAATACTTATACAATGATTAGAAATGAAATTTACACTAGTACGCTAAATTAGGTGTTGTAATAAGACCTTGCACCTAAGCGCCGAGCTGGCTGGTGCACAAATTTTTTGTGCACACGATGGGATCATATTAGACAGTACTTCCAACACGAAACCCACAATCTCCTGTCCATCTCTCATCCCAATCTAGGGAGAGCATTCCTCAAGCTTTACGGATTGCGACTGTCATTATGAAGGTGTTCCGTTTCTGTTGATTTATTGGATCTTAATTAATATAATTTACATATATATATATATATATATATATATATATATATATATATATATATATATATATATATACATATATTTTTTCTTTTATCAAGCTTGGTGGATCACGTGCACCGATAGAATAACCACCACTACAGAAATGTATGCTTCTCAGTACAAGAGAATAAAGTCAACGTTTAGTAAGTTTAATAATAAACCATACACATTTTATTAACAATTATTCTTGTCGTGTGAATGCTAAGAATAGGTAGCCAAGATAGGAAAACGACGTTATCGATACAGTTATAGAAGACATTTACAATTGATGTCCTGGATGCCAATACCCATGCAGAGATAAAGCGTACCTACTATTATATCTCTGTTTCATTAGCATAAAACAATTGCAAATGACAATTACTCTCCCTGAAAACTGAAATAATAAGAAATATCTCTTCTCTGCTCACTCTATCTTGTTAATATTCAGATACCGTAGCCTGTGGGAGGAGGTATGTCAACTAGCATTTATGAGGTAACTGACCTCTGACTAGTCTGTGGTGCCGTTTAGAGCTAATTAATAATAAAAATAAATTAGCCCTATTACAGCCCATATAGGGCCTTGGAGACAGGTACTGGTAGTGGTAACCCGGCTCTAGACCTCACAAGAGTGGTCTCAAAGTGGCTTCCGCAAATACGCCAGGTTTTCGTGAAATTTTTAAATAATTAAATTAAATATCAAAATATTAAATTGAATTAAATAAGTAATGAAAATTAATATTAAAAAATAATATTGTTTTTTTTATTTATTTGTTTATGTTAATATTTTAGTTTTATGTTTCTATTTTATTTACTTCCTACTTCTTACTTGGTTTATTATATCATTTATCAATCTTATATTTTGGGATTGCATTACGTCACTAAGATTTGTAATCTTGATAGCTCTTGTTTTGAATGTATTTATTTATTTATGGATATATTACTTTTTAAAAAATTGTTTTTCAAATTCTTTTCATCCTTCATGTCTTAATAAACTGTAAAAAAAAAAAAAAACGTGGAGTTCCGAACAGCCCTAATCATATTATTCCGGATAAACAGTGTTCTACTGCACGTTTATGACGAATTTGTGTAATATCTTATTTTATTTGTTTTTTTTTTAACAATAGCATAAATAAAAATATTAATAATAGAAAATAAAAACTTTTGGAAATAGCTTTGTTTAAGATTAACTTAGCTTTTAAGATCAAACAAAACTATTGTTCCAACTTCAGATAAAATACAATAGATAAAAAAGTAGTTGAGATAAAAAAAGTATATTTAAGGTTGAGATAAAACATGAACTTTTCTTTAAATAATTCTTGTTTTTTTTTGTTAGTACTATGTCTTTTAAACTAACCTCATTTCCTAAAGATTTTTACGATTCCATTTTTTTTCCCATCTAAAGGCGACTAAGATGACAAAACTCAAAATATTCGGTTACAAAATGGGTTTCGAGATTTGCTTTCAAGGTTCCCGAAATGATTAATAGACCATTAATTTTAATTAGCAATAGTTAAAGATTCGATTACTCAATGTTATTTGCAAAATGTTAATGAATTTCAGAAATGCTAATTTGAAACTTTAGTGCTGTCAATTATCAAAATAACTCAAAAGTTTTAACTAAACATTTTTCAGTCATTTATTTTGTACTATACATTGTGCAATATAGAGGAAATAAATAAGGAATATGATTGTTTAAAAACTATAAACAAGTATGTATTTGTATATTCAATAAAATTTCTGGAGGGCTAGAAATAAATAAAAAAAAAAAAAGTAGGTATGTATTTTAGTGAATAGATAAATAAAAAATGGGAAAAACGGGTTTCCTTAGAAACAACATGAGTAGAATACTTTATATATATATATATATATATATATATATATATATATATATATATATATATATATATATAATATATATATATATATATATATATATATATATATATATATATATATATATATATATATATATACACATTCTACGCATGTTGTTTCTAAGGAAACCCGTTCACTTTTTTCCCATTTTTTATTTATCTATTCACTAAAATACATACCTACTTGTTTTTTTTATTTATTTCTGGAGGGCTAGAAATAAAAAAAAAAATTGTTTATAGTTTTTAAACAATCATATTCATAGGGTTGTAAACTATTATTTTTATTTTTATTTTGAAGAGAACTTTTATAAAGATTATGATATTGTATGAACATTTTAAAAAATAAGTACTTGTACGAAATTTCTGACATTCTATCAGTCATCAGACTTATCCTCCCATTCATATTTAACTGTTTCATTTTTCCTTTGAAATTTGTTATCAATTTCTTTCTAATATTCTGAGTTTAAATTCCTACATTATTATTATTATGAAATTATTCTTACATAATTTTACATAATTTAGTCTGAAATCAATTGATTGGTATCAGTAGCCGTTACCGAGTCATTGAAAAATAATATAAATGGCTTATACATTAAAAACGGATTTATAGTTCATATTGAATAGTTTTACATTAGTATTAACTCTATAGTGCAACCTTAATTTTTGTTTGAGAAGTTTATTTTGTTTTTAAACAAAATATTTCTTGTTTTAATTTGTTTATTTTCTTATTGTTGTATGCTTAAGAAATAGTTTTCTAATAAAAAATAAATTGTTATAATTTAAATATTGTATACAGACTTTTTGAAGAAAAAAATAATGAAAATTGGTACTCAAATATGAAATTTGAATGTACTTACTATGAAGCTGAGTAAATTTAAAATGCTTAAGTAAATTTAAAACGCTTAAATGGCATAGAATGCTGACATTTTACCTCAACATTTTCAAATGAATCTAGGAGAGAGATTACATAGATAGAATCCCTTCCCATTGGGGAGTATGGGGAAAGAAAAACCCGGCAGTCCTCCGCCCGTCCTAGCCAAGGAGGGCCGGCTATATCCGGCCGGTAATATCGTATCGCCTGGGGTCCCGCAAGGTCTAGATCAGTGACTGATCAGTACGCTTTTTTTTAGAAACACAGTGTATTGGTAAGTATTGGTTACGAATAATGTATTTCTTAATGTTAATATCCCTCCTGCTGAACCAAAAGATATTAAAATTTCTCCAATCAATAGTTTAATTTAGTTCGTTGTGTTTATGATTTGAGAATAAATCGTTAAATTCATTGGAAAAAAACTCCTCGCCTTTAGGCAACTTGGAAGTGAAGAAAGGAGAAGTGTTTATGATTTTTTTTTTAATTAATCGAATTTATTGGTGAAATTTAATCTGATTATTTGCGATATAATTTGTTGTATAATGTTCTACTTTTTGACCGAATCAATAAAGATGTGTATTGATTTACATTCGTCTTTCCTCCCACTCATTCTCCCTTTATAAATAACTCCGATCACTAAAGCCATGAAAGTTTATAGCGGATGTTAGTGCTGATATGGTTGTTAAGTTAACAGTTAAACCACACCAGTTATCCATTAATGCCCTAGTGAACGACTGCACTATAAACACGACATCTGTTTAGGGAGGAGAAATCTTGTTCCTTCAAGTTCAATCCTCTCTCTCAAGTCCCTAATTCTTCAACCGTGTATTCAAGGATTCCAATCCTCAATATTGAATATTGAAGATAAATGGTCATACAATAATAGAAAAATACTTCTAAATTGAAATAAAACTATATATATCATTACTTTATATAAAACACAAACGTCAATTATAATATAAAATATATAAGATGCGCCAGATTTAAACATGGCTTAATTATAAGATGTGTGGTATCCAAAAATGGAATAAAAAAAGTTACACATGATTCACAGAAGATTACTGATCTCAAGAAGATGGCGACAGAATTGCAGGCCTTGAGATGCATCTTCGCTGATCTCTATTGCCATGCCCCGTGCATACTGAATATCTTTCTTCTTATCATTCAATTCAGCCTGCATCCTTCGTCATTGCAGCGCAACGTGAATCATTCCTTATATCAAGTCGACATTCTTCTTCTGTTTAATCGAGTGTTTATGTATTGGTCATCACGATGACGCTTTCTGGTAGCTGGTATTCCCACCCGGTGTAGTAAGAGCTACCAGATCTTTGATAGCAGGCTGAAGATAGCAGGCATGATAACTACTATCATCTGGTAGATATGGCACCTGAGGTAGGGGTCGTTATCAGAACAGTAAGTGATAAGGGCAGTAGTGATGTGGGGCTTCCTGGCTCTCGAAGGTTCTCAGCAGCTGTCCGAGCCTATACCATGGTGAGTCGGTGTCTGTCTTTCGTCTGTTATAGACAAGTGATATTGCATTACATAATCTAACATCCTGACCTCCCTAACATCGCCCTCATCGTATATTGAACAGGATCACCAGTGTAAACAACAAATGATGAACTACATTTCGTTGAGAAAAAAGCATCCTTGATGCTCATTGTTTCTCTGAACAAGAAGCAAGTAATATTGTCAGATTCATTATCAGAATTATTAGAGAACCGATTCGTGATCGAAAAAAATGTCAATTTTAGTGTTTTTCTATGAGATACGATACATCTCGTGTTATTCCGAGAGAGATAATTTATTGCTTTCTAAATCTCTGGCATTTATAAACAATTAGTTTGACAGTATCTATGCAGATTCAAAGTGAATTACAAAAATATTACCAAATTGTTAAGACAAATATGTTATGAATAAGGTCTATTTTTACCACTTTCCTCCCTAAAGATTTGCAGCGGTATCTTATTTTTTAAAACTTTTTAGTGGATTACTATTCTTTTTTAAATTGAACAAGAAACAGAGTAGTATCTTTTGCTGTTTACCAAGAGTTATATAACTGTTTTAAGAAGGTTAATATGCATCAACACGAGCTCTGTCATAGTCAACATATTAAAGAATCATCTTTGTTTTAAACCTATAATTTTCTCTCACTTTACTTATTAATTCCAATCTATAATAATTTTAAGACTAATAAACATTCAATTCATTCCAAGTTTGAATAATATGTAATCTAGCTTTCGATCCTGGATTATTAAGGAGCCATTGGATTACAGTTGTTCTCATTTTTTTTTCTTGATATCTTTTTCTTTAATTTTAATCCCTACGGAATTATATTGCTAGCCCTAAGGGTATTATATTATATATATTGCAATGCTAAGGTACGAACATGTTGTTTATCAGGATATTATAAATAGAGAATTTCATTTCAAAGTCTTGAGTATCTCAAATAGCAGTAATTAACTAACCATTCAACGTTTTTCAAATTCAGACAGCATGACAGAAAACATTAGATCAGATGAATGCAGACCAGATATAACATATCTCACACAAACAGGCTGGCCTATTAGAGATACTGCATCAATCAATGACATTTATACCCTCATATAACTTAAGTATGTTTTGGACCCTCTTGGACTGATGTACCATTTCTTTTCATTACTTTCATTTTTTAGACTGTTGATGTTAGACGTACTATCTTTTTTTTCAGTTCTGCTGTTGGAAGTGTTTGAATCTTCCAATGATGTTACAACAGAAACTTTTGTCTATTTTGTTTTCTTTTTTACTTCCTCGTACGCAGTAATAGCGAATATTTTTGGCCACTATATGATCACCGGAAGAAATACTTAACTTGAAGGCCGTATTAGATTTTCATCAAAATTATATTAAATCTAAAAATTCTCAAATTTGATATATAAAACTTTAAGTCAATATAAATAACACACTGTTTGCTTTATAAATCTCAAGGATTCTTTTCTTTTTCTTTATAGATTATTTTCTCTACTAAGATATTGACAATTTGATTGTTAAGAAATTGGAATATACTCTTTATGTTGTTAATTTGTTATCAGTGTTTTTAGATATTGATTCTCTTCCTTTCTTTATTTTTTCTATATGCTTATTTAATTTATTTTTTCTGTATCTTATAACAATGCAAATTTATGTATATATATTTTATTTCTCACTACGAGATGTAAATTATTTTAACGATAAAGTTTTTGTTAAACGGGTAAATGTAATTTTCTTTTCTCACTCTCTTTGTTCTTTTTTATTAGTACTCGTTTATATTATTTCAGAAGATTTTTTTTTTTTTTTATTCTATGATTCTTATTTGTTGATTTTAATACGTAAGCCAGAACTTTTTTTTTTTTGTTTGTGCACCATAGTTATTTTTAAGGGACTTCGTTCCAGAATAAAGTTAGTTGCTGTTCTATTTCTATTCTAAATGATGAGCAAGTAACCGGCAATCACAAATAACCGATTTATAGTTTAATAGGCGTACTAGAAAGTCATGTGGTGTCCACATCAGATATTTTTATTATTTATTTAATTAAAAGATTATTTATTTATTTTTTCATCGCGCTGTCGTTCGCTTATTGCAAATTTTCCTATTTTCCTGATACATTATCCTCATACCATTCAAAGCTGGACATGTTTTGAGTCCTTAACCACTCTTGATGGCATGAGGGACATACGGGATATCCCCATGGCTCGAATTCAGATAGTTACTGTCGGTAGTATTTACTGTAAGCAACCTGAAGCAAGCGATGCCCACAAGAAAGTATCTGGAGAATGCAGTCTTCGAGAATAGAAAGCTCAGTGAAAAGATTGTAAATTTAAACCGTTTATAAGAAACCATAATAAAATACAAATAAAAAAAATTATAATAAGCGTAGGGTAATAAAATAAACTAGTTAAATTTCAACAAAATACTCAAACAAAGGTGATCTTCAGGTCAGATGAAGATTATCTCTTTTAAAGTCTATGCTGTTGATGAATTCCTCTAACTGCTTCTTGTATTTGTTATATAATAATTTTCCGGATAGAGGCAATGTGTCTCCTTGCATTAATAAGGATATCAACAAACAATATCTCTTATCTGTATACTAGTAGCTGTATTTTAAAAATATGTTAGAATATTTCTGAAGTTAGTCCGTCGCATTGTTTGATATATGCAAGTGGGCTAAGGATGGTTGGGCCGTGTGTTTTTTGTATATGTGCATTTTTTGGGGGGGTTGTAGTTAAGTGATCAGGAGCGAATACAGGAATTGTCTTTAGGGGGAAGAATTCTTTTTAAGGCTCTATATTTGAATGAACTTCCTAATATTTTGCAGCTATAGCCAATTGAGAAAATTATTTATGGTCAAGTGGGATTTGAGTCCGAACATTTTAGGTTTTAATTTATTACGATGCATTATTGCTAAAAAATACGAAATTTGTTTATAATCTACAATAAATCAAACAGAACGAAAAATAATGTACTTAACCTTGAGAAAACATTCACCCGATTTGCACTGATTAAGGTCAAAATTTTCTTTTGAATATAAACGACAAGAAAACCTTATAAATCTTATAAATCTTAACGAAATCTTAAAGAAAACCTTATGATCTTATAAACCTTATAAATCTTATAAATGATGCTTATAATTAATAATATTATTAAACTGTTTATCCGGGTCGTGTGGGATTCTTTAGTGTTCCATTTGAAAGAGTTTCAATATATAAAATAATTGCTTATACCATTACGAAACAAAATCTTATTTTGTTCAGGATAAAAATATGGAGAATATAATAGAAAATTGTTCCAAAAATTAAAATGTTTTTCTTTATGGGGAGGTTGAGAGAGGGTGCTCTGGATCCGTTAATGGGAGTGATATTTGTGAGGTATTTTTGTAATGGTCTTTCTTTATTAGATTCGTCAGTTTGTGTACACTTTTTAACATATGCCCATATTCTCTATACAAGATATTGATTATTTCAATCCAACTGGTTCAAGCATACTAATGTCAACTCAACTGAGATTGAATTGTCTTTGATTCTGAGTTAAATATCCTGTCCTGTTACGAAAACAGGAACAGCCGCGTCAAAGGTTGGATGTTTGTAATTACTGACGGAATGAGTTCTCACAATTAAGCGGTTGTCGAGGAACTAGTGAGTCTTTGTTCGCCTGTTTTTATTATTTTTTTCCCTTAAAATTTGTGAGAACCACTTTCAAGGAGAGCTGATATAGTTTGCCTGTTATTTGTCGAAGTTCATTTTTCATCCTGTTCACATTTATCCAATTATACAATATAGCGCTGCCATTGTTAGGCCTAATGTAGAACCATTCAGCTACAATGCACTCTGTTCTTAGATTGATAAGTACTTTATGAAAGAGGTCATTACGAGTAATGACATTCCATGTAACGGTTTAAAAAAAAAATTAAAAATAAATTTCAGATAATGTATTAATTTAATTAGATAGCCTAGATTAATTAATTTATTATTAGATAAACTTAAAATAATTAATAGGTCTGCTCAAAGTTTTCTTTTTAGTCCATGCTGTTATGAATTATTTCCATGATTCACTCCTCATTCCAACATTAATTATAATTATGGCCCGGATTTTTATTTATTTAAAAATGGCAAACATGCGACGTCAACTGCTCCAGGACCGAGATGCATGGATCGGATTATATAAACGGGATCCTCAACACTGAACTATGGTAGAAGAGGATAGGATTAAGAAGAAGAACATAAGTATTTTTTCACCTTTAACTAGAAAGGTGAAAAATGTTTATTTCAAATATTTTATTTGCATTATTCTGGCCATATTTTTCGAGTATATCATAAATAAATATGGTAATAAACTATGCAACACTCCGAATATCCACTATCCACAACAAGCAATACAATACGATCTTAAACTGCTTTTGCTCTCCTGTAAGACTTTGGAAATGATACGACTCTTTATCTCTAACGTGCATTATAATGAAGAAAATTTTATACTTTACAAAATGGGACTTTAGAGCGTCAGTTTAGGTAAAATTTAGTCTTTTCCTTTGACGAATTGATAAAAAGTTAGGACTGTTTCATAGCAGGTTTAGCCCAATAATACATTCACAGGATTTACTTTTGCTTCCTGATTAGATATCAAATAGTCAAACAGTTTCAGTAAGGCTTTGGGCCAATTAATTGTTTCTGAACCCTTCTTGCTATGGTGTCAAAATTACAGATAGTTATGTTTACAGACTTATGTATTCTTAGAGTCATAAATCAGATTCGTTGGATCTAGACGAGGAATTAGCAGGTCTGGAGATTGTTAGGCGCTCCCTCATGCCTTATCATGTCAGTACATATTGAAGCATCACATTAACTGATTTTTATATTAAATTATAGTTGCGAATAAAACGTTAAAATTAAAAAAAATATATATAGGTATGTGGTGTGCTGTTCTATTCTGTCGCATCTGGTTGATGGGTCTTTCTGGAAGGTTGATCTGAGATGTGCAGTATTTGATCTTCTTAGATGTGATTTTTTGGTGTATGTCCTCATGATGTCTGAATTTTAGAGAGTTGAGGTTTTATGTTTTGGAATCTTTCAATTGTTTTCTAGCAATCAACTAATGTCTCTTTTTGAGTTTTGGCTCTTTTAAATTTATATATAGGTAACTAAGTTTAAGTATGTTCACTTCTTAAATCGCCCATAACTGGATTTTTGCGCCTTGGTTCTTTAATTGGTTCTTTGAGTTGCATTTATCTTTCATCCTTTATTAAACTATAGATTTTCTATCAGTATACTTGATAAATGCGGTATTTAATCTTCCCTTTTATATTTCCAGTTTTTTTTTGTTGTTTTTTTTTTTGGTGCCCTTCGAGGATGGCGTCTAGGCGCTCATTCAACTTACGCCTGTGCCCAAAGCTATAATTCTTAAATATTTTTTATAATTCGCGAACAACATAAATTTAAAATATTCCGGAGTCATCATAATTCATTTTTGATGCTGAAAACAGGTATAATGACAATAAGAATTCTTTTGTGTTTGGGTTAAGGGGTACAAGTTATTATTTTGGACTTATGGGCTTATGTTGTATTTTATTTTGTTTTTTAATTAACGTTTCCTTTGAGAAAAAGGATATAAGTAAATTTAAGGCTTAAAACTGTTTCTCAAAAGTAAATTTCATTATAAAGAACAAAATAATACATAAACCAATCGTCGCAAAAAAAATGGCTTGTACTACGATACGCAAACACCACAGAATTGTAAGGGTTTACATACGGACGTTGAAGCCGTAATAAACCATACCTAAACAACTGAAACGAAATGAAATAACCTTTATTTTTCCAAAATAAGATTACTATGCACAACATAATTTTTAATAATATACATGTAAATAAAAGAACTAGTTTCTTTTCTTTTTTTACTCTATTACGGTGAAGCCACTAGGAGAGTAATGTGTTTAGCTTTACCATGAGTAGATATGAAACGTTTTTTTGAGGGAACCTCTCAACCGATTTTGAAGTTTAATAGCTCAAATTATTCGTTGTGATCCCGTGAATGTTCTGATTTGCAGCTCAAAATACTACATAAATGTCGTATTAAATGAGTTAAATCCGTCCGTTCGATTTTTTGAGCGAACTGTACGACCTATGTTTAAGTTTGATGGCTCAAATTACACAGTGAATTTCCGTGAATGTTTTGAAACATTGCGAGCTCAAAATAATTTCCCCAACTACTGAAATAACTTTTATATTTTACAACTCTATTTGGCCTAAGGGACAGAATGTACTTGCATATCTAAATAAGTGCATTGGTGGGCTGTTCGTGAAGTATTGAATATTGAACCTCAGTGTAGTAGTCGAATGCCTTCCACCACACGTTACGGTCCCTTCCAAGTACATTACGTTTCACTCAGCTGTTCATGTCAAAATACGGAAAGCTCCTTGCATCTGGCCATGTAAACATAAAGAAAGTAAATTAAAGTATTGAGTAAAGAAGAGTCTTTATCTTCATTTGGGTGTGGAAGGCACCCGAATATTAATGGACGTCAACTTCAATAACAACCCACCAATTTGTTAAAGTGGATATGCAAATACATTCCGTCCCTTAGGACGAATAGGGTTGTAAAATATAAAAGTAATTTCCGTTGTCGGTTTTTTTATTTTTTATTGAATATTTTTTTCCTTCTTTTATCATTTTCTTGCACAGGCCTTCCCTTAAGGGAGTAATAGTCAATACTTCCTTGAGTGACCAGCCCCATTGGGAAGCGTGGGTTGAGAATTCCAAACACTTCACTTTCCAAATTAATTAATAATACATAATTAATATTTAATAATATCTAAATATTTTAATAAAAACTTTTGTAGTTCAAATATTATTAAATTATATTTTCTAGGTGAATTGAAATTTTAGGCTGACCTTTTTGACAATAACAGACAGATGATTCGATTACACATTCATAACAATTGGCTTTATATAGAGTTTAATCATTCCTGATTAGCCTTCATTCTATGAAGAGCAGATTCGGTTTTCAATGGCCTCTTATTTTGGATTGGGATTCCAATCGAGTCGCTTATCAGTCTCAAATACCTATATCACTGTATCTATATTTATATATAGGTAGTGAGTGATATGATATGGGACGTGTCGTCGCTTCCTGTTTAAGTAGAGAAGTGTTTACTCAGACGAGTCAGCTGTATTCCCATCCTGCGGATTCTACTCTACTCAGCACTTTACTCTGTATTGTTTTGTTTTTTTTATCGTAGAAATCATCAAGTATTTTATTTTTTAAAGTGCTCTTTGCTTAAAAACGTATTCCATTGTGGATGGAGACAGGACTGACTTCGGCTGAGCCCTAGCCAGAGACAAAATAATATAGCGGGCCCCCTCCCACTCAATATTTGATGTGTTTCATTTTTGTCAATAGTATTAATATATTACGGTTATTAAGGTATGGAAAGGAAACTTACTACCTCATTATAATTACAAGAGTTTATTGTTTTAAATTAAATGCAAGACTTTTTTTTTTTTACAAAATTTCTTAACAATGACAATCTTAGGCACGGGCATTCCATCTTGACTGGGAGGAGGGAAGGGATTCGATCGCCTTCGCCCCCTCTAAATCTCAGTAACCATCAGTAGTGAACTGGGACCGTTGAACTGAGCTTATTCTTCGCTCTGTATTTTCTGTTAATAACTACGATATAAACATGTAAATATTTATAGAAATAATATTATAATTTTGGTAGGATCACACTGCCACGATCAAAACAAATCTACCTGTAAATAGTTCTGAAGAGAATTCAGTCACTGAATAATTAAGTTATTATTAATTTCATTTCACTCTGACAGCCAACCAGGCCCAATTTTTTCGTGTAATTCTTTACAGCTTAAACGATGTTGATCTAGACTGATCTAGACTTACAGAATTCGATTGTATATCAAATTTAATTCTATACTACTTTTCCTATTTCCTTCATTGGATTTAGCTTAATATTTTATTGGTTTGTGTAGATTATTTGCTATTTATTTTGATTTAACTTTTTATAAATGTTTGTATTTTATAAAATTGTTGCGAGGGGGAGAGGGAGGGGAGACGAAATGATACTCTCGTCCTCTCTCATTTATTATTGGAGGGGAGGAAGAGCGATCGTCTCCCTCGTCCTCTCTAAGTTTGCGCCCATGACGATAATGTAATTTAAAATTAATTACTGAAGTAAAGAGTTCATGTAATAACACTAGTAGAGCTTGAACTATTTTTATTTACAGCAACAACAACTTGGACTCAATATACAAGATATCCTTTTCTCTTTCAAATATAAACAACATACATATTTATAAATTAGAATACACTGATAAAAGTACGTGATATTATTTATTTTAATTTAAAGTTTTTTTTTTATATGCATATATTTGTTTAACAACATTTTTGGCTGTATAGATCTTTTTTGTTCGGGCTTTTCTTCAACATTTCGGGCCACCTGGAAGAATTTTCTTAAGAATTTATATATATATATATGTATATCAGCAATTAATAAAGAACAAAAACTGAATGGTATGGACTGAATTTTGAACTGAAGAGTTGACTAAACAGTTAAAAAGGTTTTTAAACAAATATATGTAAATAAAAAAATCATTTCAATCTATAACTAATAAATAATATCACGTACTTATGATATTATACGTATGATAATCCAACAGTGTAGTCTCATTTATAAATATGTATATTGTTTATAATTTAATGAGAAATACAAATAAGTATATAGTAACATTTTTATAGCTTTAATTTTATTAATAACCAGTGCCGATTATTAGCAATTTCACGAAGGATTTCTTTATACTTTTAGTTTCCTAAACTTATCTACCGAACCAAGGTCAAGAATACAATGATAGTGAAATATAGCCGAAAATATTTTTATCCTTCAATACTTTCTGCTATATTTCACCGCTATTGTATTCTTGACCTTCCTTTTTCTTTCTTCCATTCCATAATATCTCTCACCATTCCATTTTCTTTCATTCTTCTAAGATGATCAAGGCGTTTTAGTATATTCTTTTCAAAATGTTTCTGTGAACTTCTTCTTTGTCTCCAATGACGTTACTTTTTACTTGTTCTATTTATGATATATTTATTATAAGTCCGTTGTAATAGAGACGAACTTTCTAAGAGAATTATTAATATTCTACGTAGACTTATACAGATTTAAATACCTTCCATAATACAGTTGTCGATCAATTACTAATGATTTTGTTTATGTTTATTTCGGTTTTAAATTTAAGGACTTTCTTTGTCTTTATGTAAAGAATATGTTTTTTTTTTTTTTGCCAAGGAGATTATGGTCAGCGTATTCGTCAAGATTAACAAAAATAGTTTAAAAGATATTTTTTGAATACCGACGTTTCGATCCACATTGCAGCCTTTCTTCAGAGCTAATAAGAACAAGATACAATAGAGATGAAATTAACAGAAATTTATAGAACGAAAGTATGTAAATGGCAGGGAAAAAAAACATTGATATATGATGAAGAGCTATCATATCAATGGTATGGACTGAATACTGAAAATAAAAAAATGAATAAAAAAATTAATTAAAAAAAGCGCTTCTCTAGCACCAACTAAATTCTCTTTTCTAATTTTCTAACCCCTATTGCAGAAGAAGGAGGGGCTGTAGAGATGCGCAAAACCTTGAGGACTGCTAAAAAAAAATTTAAACATGCCACTATTTTGTCTGAAATTGACTTCTCCTTTTATAGTATTTTTCTGCCTAGAAAATAACCATACATGCCGAATTTTCGCTCATTTTTTCCGAAGGAGGCCGCTAGAAGTGTCCAAAGGTAACGATAAAAGCTCAAAAAACTTTAAAAAACGCGAAAAAAACATTTGGATATGCCGAAATATATATATATTTCTATTATATACATAATAGAAATTTATCCTCACTTATATTGTGTTTTTCTGCCTCAAAATCAACATGCATGCCGAATTTCAGCTCATTTGATCCGATGTGGGCCGCTAAAGGTGCCCAAATGTAGCGGCAAAAATATATATAGGTGAGGCTTATTGTACCTTGGATCACAATTTACTGTTATATTTTTAAAGCCATTTTTAAAATATAACAACGGAAAGAATCTCTCCTGAGAGCACTATAGCCTACATACTATGTATTTTTTGAGAATTTAAATACTGGCAGTTATAGAAAGTAAAATTATATTTTATTGATATGTGATGAGTGATACAAGACCATTGATCGCTCCCTAGTGCATGTTGGATTATTAATATCTTGTACCAATAAGGTAATTATTATTTACTAACAACATTTTTATACATAAATGTGTATTTTATTGCTTCATTACAAAAACAAATTAGATCGTGTTAAGATATAACCTAATTTTTATTTGTATACATGTGTGTAAAAGAAGTTAGAATATGAACTTCCATTCGTGATCGAATTTGCTGCAATTTCCAATTCGTTTTTAGAAGAAAGATGGCGGTGCGTTTTTCCAAATTGAACCTCCTCTTCAATCTAGGCAACGTTTAAAACTGGAAAATGGCATAAAAAAATACTCACCAATAAGCAGTGATTCAGGTAGAACGTGATTTAAAACACAAAATGCAATCTTCAATTTGTAAAAAAATAAAAAGCAAAATCTAAAGTGTAAAAATGTATTTCTATTTTGCTCGAAAACAATAGCACATTGACAACAACTCTCCGACTTGCTTGTACTCTGTTGGGTAAAATTAGCAAAGTTTTTCGCGTAGATAGCAGCCCTTGTTAAAAAACTGAAGGGTTTTCAAGGTACACTATGATCAAGGTCAACAGTTTCCCTTGGTTATATCTGACATTCACGAAATTCCCAAAACTGTGTTCTTGTTGTTAGGAAACGGATTTAAAATGTACCCCATCCTTTTCCGATGACCTTCGAAACAGTACAAAAGTCTATTATTTTCGAGGAAAATACGACTAAAAATATAATAAACTAAATTGAGTAAAGAGCTAGGTAAATATATTAAGATGAAAAATAAACAGGATCAAAAGTAACAAATGAGACAAAGGGGTGATTAAAAGTTTATATGAGTGGGGAGTATCTATCTTATAGAATAAAATATGTAAGCAAAGTGGATATATAAAATATTTATATGAAAAAAAAATATTTTTTTATGAATAATAATAAATTAAATTATTTTTTCAATACTTTTTTGTGGTGTTCGACTTTTGATCTCGTCTTCATATTTGTCTGCGTTCTTCTTCGTTCTGGAAAGTAATAATAATCAACTGAAAAACGATCACAGAAATATTTATCTTCCACAATAATCCCTATTAGTATACTAGTCAGAGAAGGAAGGCCCTCTACGAAATAATTGTTAACCCTCAAGAGGCAGCATCGCTCTTGGTTCTACCACACAGCCCTGACACCGGAATTAATAAATTAATTCGAACGAGCTGTGCATTACACAATGCCCTATTTACCGAAATATGACTGTTCCTTAGCAATACATCCAAGTTTAAACTTTCTATTTCCTAGTATGGAACTATTACGGAATATTTCAGATCTTCAGGAAAGCATTGTTTTATTAAAGTTGATTATGCTAAATTAAAAAAAGGTGTGTTTAATTCTGGGCGGAAATAGACTGGACTGGAAATACAAATAGATGGTCTGAAGAACCCAGGATAAATAGCGTAGGTGTTGATTCGCCCGAGATAGGAAAATGTGGAAAAGTAAATGCATTATATTCTCATAGTTGGGAAGGCCAATATATACATATAATCTGTTAATTAATATTTTTATTATAAAAGGAGAAATTATTTATTTCTTCTTACAAATAAAGACATTATCATTAGTTATGAGTGCCACAATTCATCGATTTAAGAAAAAAAATGTTCTAATTAGGGATTGATAAATTATTTGCCACTTCTATAGTTTTGTTTTATTGAAAACTAGTTTCGAATGTTATACATTCATCTTCAGTTCTAAAAGCACAAAAAAATTCAAAAATAAGGAATTCAAAAAATAGTTTGGTATTATTATACATATTGAATTAGATGCAATATAAATCAGTATTATAAAACTAATAATAATATTTTACATCGAATTTAATATGTATAATAATACGAAACTATATTTTGAATTGCTTATTTTTGAATTTTGTGAGTATTTTAAAAACTGAAGATGAATGTATAACATTCGAAACTAGTTTTCAATAAAACAAAACTATAGAAGTGGCACATAATTAATCCTTAATTAGATTGATCTTTCTACACCTGTCACCATCATGTAAACTGAGAAAAATGTTCATTATGATCTGATACGGTTCAACCAAAAAAAATATGAAGTAATTAGTTACAAATTACTAGTTCCTACTTAGTTAAAATTATCACATTCGCGGTGTAATTGGATATCCAGGATATTATACAGCTGGCAATGACGTAGCACGGATGTCAGAAGAAGAGCACTTCTTCAGCTGGGATCGCTACCATCAGCTGTTGAAGATAGAAATAGAAAATAAAGGCTTTTAATAAATCTATGATAATATATTTTCTCAATACGAATATCTGTTAATTATACTAGTAGTTCTATGAAGAGTAGAACTCGCGAACCAATTTAGAGGCTTTTATTATATTCTACATTCATTTATTCCTTCAAATCTGTTGACTAGATTACGGCTTTGTACAAACCATTTTTCATTAAAAAAAAAATAATTTAATCTTCTGAAATAATAAATATAATTTTTTCATTAAATAATAAAAATAATTACAACTACTGTAATTATCTGATTTTGTTGTCCTTTCACCATCCGTGCAAATGCGTATTAAAATAAAAAAAAGATAAAAAATAAAATAAAAGACAGACACCTCTTTTTAAATGCCTTCAAGCAATATTCATGTCAAATTAGAAGAAAATCGAACAACGCACTTGGTTGTGACGTCGAAACCAGCTGAATTTTGATGATACGGGACCATCAAAACGACCGCCATCTTGGATCAAATTAAAAAATAAAAATCCATACGCATACGTCATTTTCCCTGACTTTAAGGAGCTTCGGTGCAAAATTTGAAGAAAATCGAACGACGCGTTTGGTCGAAATCGCGTAACAAACTGACAGACGAAATACCCAACTCGCTTACGCTCGGTCAATTAACGTTTATATATTAACATATATGGCGTAAAACATCCATATATAATATTGCAATTATATTTTAGTGAGAATAACTTTTAAAATATATTTTCTTTTTTAACAATTTTATTTAAATATTTAACAAAAGAAAAGCATGAATCCTGGTATGGATGATCTATAAAATGTTTCAAGTTGAATCTGACTCACAGAAATGATATGGCCGAGATTCCAGGGAAAGAAATTATGACATAATTCATGAAAAAACAGGAAAAGATTTATGCTTCTGATATCTCAGTGGGAAGCTAAAAGTAAATCACTTCGGGACATATACATTTTTTTTATATTATTTCTCTTACTACTTTACGGCAACATTTTCATAAAAGTTTTATTGTAGGAACAAAGAAATAAGTTTTTCAGTTTTTACATCTCGTGTTATTCGCCATTTTTACATGTTCGTCATTTTTCGAAAATAATTCTGTACGTCAGAGCCAAACTGTCGTAACATTTGCAAAGTTTTTGAGGAGAGCAAAATTAAGTTTTAGGCCGCACTAAATTACTTGTTGTGGATATTGGTCAATCTTTTGATTTGAAGTGTTGCATATTTTATTACCTTTTCAGCTTATTTACTTATCGATACTTGTAGTCGAATAATATTGCCAGAATAATGCAAATGCGATAATCAAAATTAGCAACAAAAAAAATAGACTTACGAATGTTTACCTCCGACGTAAAGAATTATATGTAAAAATTACATACAGTTAATTTTTTTGGACTTAAAAAAAAATTATTAATGTAAATAAATGTTCCGGTAGTGGTACTCTGTATTCTGTTTTCAGCCGTGGATCGGTCCTGTGGGATCAGGGGACCGTCCCGGGGCTCACCCAGCATCTTTAGAGTGGGTATCCTTAATTGGGAAAAAAACCTGGGGTTTGAACGTAATCTCAGCAAAATCATCTCCTTGCACAACCGTTGGCTTAAAAACAGTACAGTCCTGACCAAGTACTAAACCCAAAACCCTTCATGGATTTTAGTGGCACAGGTTTTTTTTTAACGTTAGTGTTGACAGTAGAGGAATTTTTTATTTTTTATTTTTACTTAATAGTTCCTCTTGCTACTTCTGACATTTAAAACATATCCAGTGATTTCACCAGCTAGTCCTCTTTAAATTCATGACTAATACAATTTTAATTTATCATAGTTTATATATTTTTCTTACTTTTCCAGTACATCTAATTTGCAATAGTTGACACTTGGAAATCCCCTCATTTTAATAACTTTTTTTGGATTGATGTCTAATTGTGAATTACTTGATATATACAATGTTTTCTTATTTTACAATGGTCAGGATCTCATTAATTAACAATAAAACGAAAGGAAGGTCGCGCCAAACTAAAAGTTGTTACTTATACAAAGCATTTATGACATTAGAAAGCCCTAAGTCCAATGGTTAGATCTAATCATTGGTTTAAGGGCTTTCTTTTGGATTAGAAGGTTTAGTTTTTAGAGCAAATCGGGCACAATATAAAATTTATTTAAAAAAATTATTTGGAATTAGGGCCTTTTAGCTTATGACGGCAGTGCAGCGGTGCCCATACCCGGTCCATTTGACTTATTTTGTTCATTGTGACTTAAGTAATTCAGGGAATAATAGTACGTTGCGGAGATATGTCACATGAAATTGAAATCGTAAGTTGTATTTTCATCCAATGATGCAATAATTAATGCTTCATTGATGCTTCCAGCCTCCATTCACTCTATCATTCATCACTGATTCATCGCCAACAAGAAAATCGTTGTTACGAAAAAATAATCTAAAAGAGTTTATAGTGAACCACGGATCTCAACAATTAGCAACAGCAATTTATTTGAGGAGGGAGAGGGAGGGGACACATCTCTGCCAATTCTTTTCCTTATTTCATTAGCACGGTGGGAAAACTGAGCTCACCTCTTTCCCAATGGGTCCTACAATTCCAAGGATCTTCCGAGCTCCTGCCCAAGGACTGGGTCTGGAAAGCTACTCCAAGTTTTCTATTAAATTTATAAAAGAGCTGATGATCATATTTCCAAGAAAAATAAGACAATAAATACTAGTGGTCCATAAAGAAATATTCATTACAAAGAATGTTTACAATTAAACAGAAAATTAAGTACATGCTTGTTTTATCACCGCACGTGTGCTGACGTCATTATAAATCGATTATCTTACTTTTAGATGGCGCTTTTCTGTCAGACATTGGGCGGTCTGAAAACTGTTACCCTGCAATGTTATCCTATTTATTGTGATTATTAAGGGCTGCTTAAATTAAGTTTGCTTTAGAATATTTATAAATGCAACAATAAAGTGAATATTGAGTAATTTTAATAAACTTAATTTTAATTTTTTTTTTAAAATTATATTTCTCCTTGAAATATAGGAGAAAAACGAACTATCGAAAACGTTGATAAATGATTTCTGAATAAAGCATACTAAGAAACATTAAACACACACACACACACACACACACACACACACACACACACATATATATATATATATATATATATATATATATATATATATGTATATATATATATATATATATATATATATATATATATATATATATATATATATATATATATATATAAAATGAAATATAAAATAAAATGAGATTGCCAGGAAATCCCATGAACAAAAGTCAATTCAGTATAGTCCATATTGTTAATACATACAATCTGGACCAAAATTAATATTAAAATAATCGAAAAATAATGAATTAAAAAATAAAGGATTAAAAAATAATCCATTAAAAGGGTCTATTTTTGTCAACCCCCACAAGATTTGGAAGCAGATGTAAATATAAAATTAGTTTCTTAAATGTAAATTAAATTAGACAATTTTTCATAGTGCCTAAAATTGATATCCTAGAATGTCAGAACCTAATGTTAAAATTTCTTGTTGCTTATGTTTATAGTTGTTTATCTTTTATTTATTATTATTGATTATATTATTTCTAATGAAAATATATATACACTGTGGCCTACGCTAGAGGAGGAGATGATATATCTCCCAAATGTACGAAAAAAAATAGAGTTTATTTTAAAGTAATAATTTAAGAAATTTTTAACAATAATTTTTGATCCTATTTCTATGCATATCCTTAAAATTATAAGCATTAAGGTGATTACTTGCCTTATTCTTATTAAATCCCTCCGTATATATATATATATATATATATATATATATATATATATATATATATATATATATATATATATATACACACAAACATACATATACACATATGCATATATATGTATTTACATTATTTTAAAAAGAGGAAAAGGTCCAAGTGGCGGTCAAGCTTGACACTAAAAATACTAAAAACTATTTATTCAATGCCTACGTTTCGGCCACATTGCACCCCTTCTCTACGACTATAAAGAACCTGATAACATGAGAATGAAAATCATAGAATTATATAAAACGAAAATATATTAAATGGACGGAAATAAATAAATAAAATTGGTATAAAAAAAAGAAGAGTTTTCACTGAAAACTGTGAAAGTACGGTTCATATATAGTTGGGGTTCAACACTCAACTATGGGTAGTTTAATTGCTAAATTACACGCTATAAACCAATGCTATAATTCTATATTTAACCGAATCCTATTCTTGATTATTATTAATTAGTTTCCTTTTACATTGTAAAAACAATTATAAATAATCGTGAATAACAATAACTTATAGTGAAAAAAATAATAACCGCAGTTTTTAATCTTTCATAATAAAAATATTATTAGGCATAAAACCACAAACGAAAATACGATCAGCACCTGTTAAAATAAACAAAATACTTACCTAGAAACAATACCTTTTAAATAAATTTGTTTATCAATAACCATTGAAATAAGATGAGATTATTTCTTATAATTAGACAACCTGTCGTTCAAGGATTTAAAATAATGCAAAGGTGAATGTTTGCAAAGGATTCGGAAGGCAGAATGCAAGCTTTATCTTCCGAAAGGAAACTAGTGCTAAAGACGGGGTTATACCGAGACGTCTGTGGGATGATAGCATCTCCTCGTAGATTTGGGCTTTGATGAGGCTCAGTGGAGAGAGGTATGTAGTCTCATTACTATTATTGGTTATAAATATTGGAAAGCAGGTACCATTGATCCACGGTCCAATTTTGGTCGATTGCATAGCCCATTCTCTGTCTTGGATAATTTGTCAATGGTCAACGATGGTCAGAATTATTCAAGAACCAGCTCGTGGTTTATGTTGCCTCATAGTTCAAGGTGATGTCCCGCATTGTTCCTGAGGGCTGTTGTGAAAGGAATACTGATCGTTCGCCGCCGAAATATTCTGAGGATGTTGTGAGCTCTGTATCATCTAGCATTGGATCAAATAGTATCGACATATATTTATAATTTATATGTGTAAAATAGCAGAGGCCATAAATTAATAAAAGAAACATGTAAGAAATTATTTTGAAATTAAAAGTATAATTTTAATGGACTCTAGTTGACAGCTGTCCTTGACGTGGTCGGAAGGCCAATAAGCTATAGAATATTTATGAGTTTGATTTTAATTTGCAATTAGCATTAGTACCATCCAACACTGCTAATTAAAATTATGTTTAAATATCTCTTATAAGGTGCCATGGAAAATAAAAAAAATTGTGAAATTCAAATTTCGAGTAATTTTTTAACACTGATTATAATCATAACTACATAAATAATTATATATAGTTACATAAAAATTATTTATGTAGTTACATAAAAAAAACATTGCAGTTATATTTTTATTGTTGAAGAATTTTTTTTAAGGTACTAAGGAATATAAATTAAATGTTCAAAAGAGTAGTTGCGATTGACCTCTATATGATCATCAGAATACACACAGATATATATTATGTACATATGTGATCCTATTTTTATTTTTCCTGATGATATCTGGTATAGACCATAATTCAGTGAAACCTCACTTAACAAGTATCTTTCATAACGAGTATTTCGCATAACGAGCAAAAGGAGATGCTCTCACTTGCGCGTGTGCACCGGAACTTTCCTCGCCAGTGCTACATCCGTCAGTTTTTAGCGCTCGTTGCGCTGGCATTGTAATGCCGTTTGTGATTTACATCAATTGATGTAAATGGGAAATTTTTTTTCGCATAACGATTGTTTTCCATTACGTGTAAGATTCTGGAACGAATTATGCTCGTTATGCGAGGATCCGCTGTATCTAACTAGTAATAAGATGCAACATGCTATCTCTTATGCGACAAACAAGTTCATTGCTCATTGCTACCATGCCCTTCCATTTGCCATCAAGGTAATTTAAATAAGTGCTTTAATTATTTGGATAGAAAAACACCAATCAGAATTCAAATATATAAAGAATTATTTGAGGAAACTTGAAAACGAGTTACTTAGAAAGCTTTAAAATAAATTAATAGAATTTATAAGTCAAATCCACTGAAACGTCCCTACTCTCCCATGAATACCTTAGGGATAAGCTACTCCAGATCAAAGTTAGCATACCACCTTAATTTTTAATAAAAATTCCTATTTAATAAAACTAACTGAATTTCTTCACGTTTATGATTCAAGTAATTAGGCAATATGTTTTTTTTAATTTTGTTTTTTATCCAATAATAATATTAATATCCAATTCTATATATACTTTTCTTGTGTTTTTTTTTTTATTTCTAGTCGTAAAATCCTTAGGTCATCAACGCCTATGGTTTGTTTGATCTATTAAGATTTGGAACAAAAATGAAATTAAATAAAGAAAATAATTGATGTTTAAAAAATAAATGAATTAATAAAGGGAAAAAATGGAGACAGATCTATAATGCATTAATTTAGACAAAAGGCGGTGTGCTTTCAAAAACCTAAATACCAATGCTACTGAAGTTTTGTTGTCATTAAGAGCGCTAGATAAATTAGGGATTAGTCGTATTCTATTTATTTTTGGGACATAGTGAGTGCATTCATCAAAAATATACCTAACAGTAAGAACGGAGTTACAGTATCGGCATGATGGAGGTGCCAGTTTTCTGATAATGTGTGAGTACGTGAGCTTTTTTACGCTCTATCTCGTACAGTAACTCTGTTAGAGGGCCGTGTATTTATGTATATTTTTATACATTTTATGTATTATTCCAGACAGTCAATAAGTACCCTTAAGTTATTCCATCGTTCTCGATATCCTCTTCCACAACCTACCCGTAAGCTTCTAGGATCCTCTCTTATCGATCCCCACTTTGACTGTGGCTTTGTGGTGTACGGGAGCCTCTTGAATGTACTCGAAGACAGATTGAAGCGGATCATGAACTGCTTTTTAAGATTTGTCTTTGGTCTCATGTGTCCCACCTTTACGGCGAGTTGAAGTGGCTCTTCCCCTCCAATCTTAGACAATATTTCCTCGGATCTTTCCTATATCAAACTATCACAACCCAGCACCCTTCCTACATCTACAGTCTTCTACATTTCAAATCCTCGGCCAACGTACAGGAAACAAGATCGCGCCTTTCTGATCTCTATACTCCTTTCCACAGAACCAAATCAAATAATAGTTTTTAATGTACAAGTTTCAACATTGCTAATCAATTCATTATTTTTGTAGTTTTCATTTTTTCTCTTTTTATTTTCACATTAATTACATTTTTCGATACAAGGATTTATATTGTTTGCTCCTTTATTTTTATTAACAATATTGTAAACATTAATTGATTTTTATTTTGTAGTCTTATGACCAGATATTTTTTCTGTTTTATTTGTTTAATTGTGTCATTCTTAAGTGACCTAGTCCCAGAGTAAAGTTATTTTTCCATTATATATACTGTGATAGAGTGTATTTCTCAATGATATAATGTTGGAACAAAGGAAATAAATAAATATGTTTTATAGACAATAATGAGGTCGATATCTGTTGAATTTATAGCAATGAGCTGGATTTACTCTTATCACAACGATAAGAAGTATTTATCATGTTTGATGCCAGTTATTATATATTATATTATTATATCTTAATCATAAGTCCTCTAAACGACGGGATTGATCGAAATTTATCATAAGTCTGAACATATTTCTTGATGTGTCTCTGAAATTTCTGTAGTTTTTTGGAATTGTCTTTTATAGTACTATTTTAAACATCAATAGATTTATCTCATATATAAATATTAATATATTAATGACTATATGTTTAATAATATATAAAAAAGATAGGTGTCGTGGAATTACTAATAAGTTTCAAAAATTTAAGCAAAATCCTTCTGCGAAATTTCGAGGTCCATTTTGCAGACATAAATCAGAGTATAGGATAAAGTATCGCATACAATATTTGATCCGAATAAGAGTCGACTGATGAATTCAGACACAAGGAATTGCGTGACCTCGCACTGGTAATTGCAATTAAAGTAATTAAATTATGGCGACTAAAATGAGCGTGTAATGTTGTTGATATGTTGTGAGATGTCATTTCGAACGCAGTTAGAACGCGTCACTGCACGCATAATTCAAATCATATTCATTCAATTCTTTCTCAATTTTTAAGCGCTTAATTTTTCGTCTTGTTTTTGAAGATCTAATTCCCTTCTCCAGTCCCGAGTTTTAAAATATTTTTGTTCAACTGCCATAAATCTCGGTAATTCTCAGATCAACTCCTCCTCGAGAAATAGAATAGAAAAATAAACTTTGTTCTGGGACTAGGCCCTTAAGCATAACAAGTATTTACAAGTAAAAAAGAAAACAGAAAAAATGTCTGCCCAAATACTACATTAATAATAGTTAATTGATATTTACATTAATCTCAGTTATAACATATAAGTAAAGAAAAACAAATTAAGAACATTCTTCTGTTAAAAAAAAGAAAAAGAATAAAGAAAAGAAAAAAACAATAAAACAAAAATAATGAAGCAATCCAGAGTTAAAACAACGCCAAAAACAATTAGTCACTACTATTCAAGAATTTCATGATTGGAGGATATAAAAATAATGAAATGATTCACAGAGTTTAATCTTTGTATGATAATTTAAATACCTTGTTTCCCAAAATTTCTTGGCGTTGTTTTACTACCTTCCAGTTTAAGTCATCGTTTTCTTCTTTAAAGCAATTGTAAACTCCTTGTATCATCCCTCATATATTCTCCCCTCTCCACTTTTATTACGGCTGTACAGTATATGGTGGTAATTGGATGTTAAATTGAAACGTGTGATGAACTGTGTTGTCTGATTAGTCTTCAGGTCTCTTATGTACTCTCATGTAACCACTTTATATGGCGAAGTAGCTTTACCGGCATTATACCATTTCCACATGATATCTTACTTTTATCCTTAACCACACCAATCCAATTCAAATCCTTCTATATATTCTAAAACCACTAGGTTCCGAAGTTCCGACCTATATCATTCCCAAGATCTGCAGATAATAAATAAAGCCTAATTCGCTCCTCTGTAAAACTGTAAATAAAATTTTATATAGGTATGTGAAAATCTATTGATGTTTTATAACTATGTTCTTACAATATGAAGACACTGATGATGATGATGTGTTGATTAGGATCATGCCAGACTGGCCAGGCAGGTCGGCGGTGGCGGCGGAAGATGGAGCCAGCTCGACCAGCTCAGAGGGAGCAGAAATCCCAGACCAAGAGCGGAGTCAGATCGAGTCCTGCTTCAGGGCACTCAGCACTCAGGTATATATTTCAAATTAATTAAACCCTTATCTTGTTCAACATAATCTAAAATCAAATAGAAACATCTCTACAAAAATTATGAGTCGGCGCTTGGCTATACGCCTCTCTGCCCTGATGATAGCCTAAAACTTAGGCCGAAACGCCAGCTCATAACAAAATAAGTTTTCTTATTTGTGTGTTTCTTCATTAAACGGACCCCCCAACCAAGCTTTCCCTGCATTTATAAAATAACAATTTGAGAATTTCTAAAAATGACAGCTTTCCTGTGCATACTAAAGAAAGTAAAACATTAATAGGCGACAGCTTCCCTTCGTATTACAAAATGATTTGACACCACTGAATCCGTTGACAACTCACGTTTTCTGTTATTTTTTAATAAATAGTGACTGGTATGACTGTGTTCAATGCAAATATTTTTCCTGAATTGAGCCGCTATTTTTGAAAGTGATTCGATCAAAATATGTATTTAAAGATTTGATTTTGAATAAATTTAAAAGCATTGGTAAACATTAGTCAATTCGCGTGATGCTTTCCACATTATGAGCTTGTTAGTTCTTATTATACAATTATAATTATTATAATCATTAAAGAATATGTTTAATAAAAAATATAAACAAGAAGGAACTTAAGACCGTATGTTTACAGAGTTTAAAAACTAAATTACTTTATGATACCTGAAAAAAAAGTTTTTATTTTAAACTAATTATACCTTTATACTTAGCATAATAAGCTCATTATATTAATATTTATCATATTTATATCGTATCTGGGGAGCGGAGTAGCTGTGTGGGTAGGGCACTGTGCTAATAATCTTTACGTCCCGGGTTCGAGATCGGCTGTGAAAGATAATTATATATGTTGTTTTAGCCGTGGATCGGCTCTGTCAGATCGGGAGACCATCCTGGAGCTCACCTAGCCCATTTAGAGTGAGTATCCTTAATCTTCCATTCCATTTCCCTTAATCTAAATTCCATATCTATATTTCTCTTTTGTTATAGCTTTAAATATTTCAAGATTGTTATTTGAATGGATTTATTCCACTTTGAAAAACAGATTTTTGTCATACAATTTTATAATTAAAACTCTTTTGATTACTTTATCAAGAAATGGAATGTATGATTATAAATATAAAAAGACGATACCTATATCTTACTGATATTACCAGTAACTGCTTCTTTTTTTTTCGAAAAGTGGACTTATAGAAGTTAAAAAAAAGTCTCATTTTTTGGATTTATCTAATGTATTATACCTACTTTATTTTATTTTACTCTTTTTATTTTGTTAGTTCTATATAAACTTTATTTTTGTAAAAGATATATAAACCTTTTTTTTTACGTTATTTATATACGCCTTATCTCAGGAGTTGGAACACATAGAAATATATGTACGTATCGCAGGACTATTGCAATGTGGAAAGCAAGAACCTTCCTTGTTTCACGCATTCATGAGCTGCGATCGATACAAGTACATCCAGTGCCTGATTATTGATGAATTGTTTTGGAATAGAATGCGTTTTGAAAAAATATTCCAACCGACGGAATACCTTTTTCAAATTCAAGATCGAAGTTTATAAACGATAGCAAATGGTCTCCCTCTCACTTCCAGTTGTATAGCGGATGGCCTTTCAGGAAGAAGTACCCATACTGGTCGATGTGGAAGGCCTCTGCACCGGAAGTGGCTTGAGGAAGGTGAAGGGCAGCGGAACTCAAGGCACTTCAACAACTTCCAACTTCCACTGCCGACCAGAGGTGGATTCCATCTATTGCCGCTTAGTGGCTAATAGTAATCTGCCGCCCCCCCTCCCACTGTAAGAATTCTTTAGGTAAAAAATACACTAGGGCTAATCATGGGACCAAGATAAGCATGTGTGAAATGAAATATATACCGGAACTAACTGAAAAACTAAAAAAGACATTGGTGGAGTATGATCATACAAATTTACAACTTGGAACATAAAATGGAAACATACTAGAAAAACATTTAAGCAATATTAAGGATGAAGAATATAGAGTATAAAATAGATTGTAACAATTTGCGAGGTGACCTACATAGGAGAAACATCTAAAAAGTTACATACCAGAATTGTGCAGCACATCAGTAATTGTAATAACAGTAAAAATAAAAATATCACTGCTTTGGGCCATCACAGTATACTTAGTAACCATAAATTTAATTTTGATAATCTCGAAATATTAGAAACTGAGAAAAATACAAGAAATAGAAAAACAATGGAAGCAAAATACATTACAAAAAACATAAATAATGTAGTTAATTTTAACACAGATGCTTTTAATTTAAAAAGCCATTATGCAGACATAATAAATAAAATAATTTATAATTTAAATTTTAATAAACAGTTACATTGATTTAAATATGTAAAAAAGAATATTAACAAACATAAATTTGTTAAACAAACATAACAATAGTAAGTGTGAAGAAAATAGGTAGGTAGGAATATGGCAATAAATGCATGGATTAGCACAAAGTTCATTTCAATGTTAGTACAGTGTGACAAGGATATGCACGTAGAGTCACTCCCCAGAATATTGTATAATTTAACAATAAATATGGACGAAGTAAAATCATACAGATGTGGGGACAGGGGGAGGACACTGTGTATTTTTAAAGGTAATTCGAAATTTTAATATGTAACGAAATATGCCGGAAAATAATGTTATGAATATTTATTGATTGTAATTGGTTCATGTTGTATTATAGAAAATAAGCATCCTGAAGAAGAAGAAGAAGAAATCGAAACGTCGATGACAGTAGTATAAAATGCTTTTTTAATAATGAAGATAATTGTCACGGGAAGTTGTTTTTCAGTAATAATTAATTCATAATATATTGATCTTTCCTAATAGATGGGAATTATTTAATATGATAAAGAAATTTTTACATCCGTCAAGGGTAAAAAATACAACTTCATAAGTTTACATTGGCGAGCACCTGAAAATTTGCATCCCTGGACTGCAGCCTAATTTATTTCCTAATTTTTAATTTAAAAATCATCCACGAAAACATTGCTATTATTTTGTACGGGGAGTTCCGGTCAACCGAAATACTCGGGCCTGTTAGTGAAATGATTTGACTTAAATAACAATTGATAACAATTACAAATAACAATTGTTTAGTGATCTGATAATTACAGTAAAAATCCAACTTTTTCGATCCATGCTGAAGTCGGTGTTTGACCCACTGTGCGTCGCGCTACCGCGTTGTGTAGCCATCCAAATCTTATTAAATTAGACTCTAATTGATGAATCTGCAAACAAAATTAAATTAACAAATTAAAATTTCAATTTAAGTAAAAATAAAAATAAATACATTTATTATTTATTAGTAATATTTTTTTAAAAAAAAGAATAATTCTATATTACCAACTAATTTTAAACAATTGCTTGGTAGACGCATGTGTTTCTTTACTTGATATCACACTCAGGGCCATCCATAGAATTGTCGGTTTTAATTCGGGCCTACAAGAACCGAATTCCTATACCGGTAATCCCATTCGAAATACATTTTATTTAACTAATCACGCCCATTAATTAATGGGCGAAAGTAATATTTCGATATTTTTGCAGCATAATACTCATATTTTGATTTTTTTTACCCGAAAATCGTTGTTTTACTCACGTTCCGCAGTGGATCGGGCATCCCGAAAGTTGTCGGACATTCGGTTCTTCTTGTGCGAGGCCCTGACCTCAGAACCCATCGTTCTAATAGATCGATTCAATACTTCCTCACTTTTCCACACCTCAAATAGATGACCTCGACTATAAACTCTACATAGCTCAAATTGTGTTGACAGACGCGTGTGCGTGATGTATCTTTCAATTATTTCATTTCCGTTGACGCCCCCTATCCACAGCCTTCATCAGCTCAGTTAGTCAATAAATTGTAGAGACCTGGTTTCCATTTCCGAAACCGTGAGCAATGTTTACATCATAATAATGAAGGGCCAAGGGTTCTTGACAAAAATAAGAGAATCGAAATAAGCCGTTTTTAAGCCTTTTATCGCCTACTTTACAACGGTATCGTACTGTATAAGATAAATGATGCGATAAATTAAAAACGGTGCGGTAATACACTATTACACTTATACCAGTACATGTGTACAGTACATATTATATTGTTTACTACGACATAGGAAAGAGCTCTTAAACGGCAAACCGACTAAGATTCGATCTAGATTGAAGGAGAGTTAAATGACACAACAACAACAACACACCAACAGCTGTGCAGTTAAAATACTTTCGAAAAGGAAAAGATGACGACAGAGGAATGCAGTAGTGCCAACTTGATCGACATTCCGCCTCCACCCTTTACCAAATAGAAAGTGCTCTGTTATTAGTCTCTTCCACTAGCCTTCTCCAATTTCGATATACCTACTCGAATTTCTCTTCCAATTTCACCAATAACCTCCACCAACCACATTGTTCCGCACATTAATATCTCTTCAATCCGCTGCACTTAACCAATCACTCATAATCCGGTTTCGGTCTATCTCCGATATTCGTCAGAAACTTTTTGAACAAATGAGGTTATGAATTAGTGAGAACCAGAACTCCCCCACAAGAAAAAAAAAAAAAAAAAAAATACAACTAAAAACACAGATACCTCTCATAACCCATGAAGGGCCTTGGGTTCAGTACTTAGTGATGACGTATTGTTCTTGACCATAGGTTGTGCAAGGAAGTGTTTTGGCCAGGATCACGCTCAAATTCCAGTTTTTTCCCCTAATTTAACCCTTTACAGAGACTAGGTGTGGTTTTTCAATCCCAGAGTCAATCCATGGCTGGTGTAAGAAGAATAAATAATTATTTGACACAGCCGGACTCGAACCCAGGCCCGAGAGTTGGTAGTCCAGTGCCTTATCCACGGAGCTACCCCACTCTTTCAGCCAGAATCCCCCAAAAGAGACAAGAACTATTCTTAGGTCATTATTGGAAGATTAAAGAACAAATCCTAAAGGTTTTCAAATGCCAGTAAATGCCAGACTAGTCAACGTTTTGCCACCATAAGAAGTAAAAACAGAAAAATCACAAAAATGCAGACCTAACAGTTTTACACCTGCATAAAAAAAAAAAAAAAAACATACAAAAATAAATAAATACAAATAAAAAAATAAAAGAAGTTATTTTTTTATCTGTAACTAAAATACATTATAAAGAATAATTGCATATTATAGGAACAGCATTTCTAAAAACCAAATATTCGTTAAACTTGAAAAAAAAAGTTCAAATATTAACAATCAACATGAATAGATCCGTTGATAAGCACAAGAATTTTGATGATTTTTCAATAATTGGGGACAAGAAAAAGCCAAATTAATTCAGAAATGCTTTCAACTTAATTGAATAGGTCAAGTCATTTCGACACGAATGTGATGCAAGGTAAATCATTCTCATGAACCGGCTCCTTTGAGGCGTCTCCAACTTCGAACATTTCAGACGTTCGTACCTCAAAATCATCCCTCTCCCTCCCCTCCCCTCTAAAAAGTTGTTAAATAATATAAATAATAAACTAAATTGATAAATAAATGTTGGTCGCAATCCTCAATAAGAAGGAAGTTGAAGCTGTTCTTCAATTAAACTGAAGAAATAAAAATAAAATAATATTTTAGCTGATCGGAATTTCCTGTACAAAAAATTTCACTGTGTTTGTTTTCGCAAATTTACGCCGATGATTTTTTATTTAAAAATTAGGTAATTAATTTAGAATATAAATATAACTGCCCAAGATATCCAATCATGTTCAACAATTTCTGTACCATTTTTAAAATAGATTTTGCGCTATAATTTAGTTTAATGTACAATCAATCAGAATTTGTTTTTTCATTGTTACGCAACTTCCGTAGCTTCCATTTTAGCAGACAATTTGAATTCATTGGCGAATAAATACATAATGGGAGAAAATGGACGGATGTATTGTTTTTGTTTTGACTTATTGAATCATTAGTGTAAACAATTAAGGCTAATCTCTCGGTCCAATTTCACTAACTAGTCTAATTTGGATACGAACAATTTCCATTTCAATATTAAATATTCTAAATTTGAATTTTTGCGTGCTAAAGTCGCTGTTTGACCCACTGTGCGGCGATTGTATTAGTTATGTAAACTTCTTGAGCCAGATAGATAGAGGACTCCCAAAAATGGTAACATCGCTGAGCCAATGGTAAATGTCCGATTGGTAGACCGAAGTGTAACTGGGAGGATTGTTTAAGTATTTTCATATAGATTTGAGTTTTGCCGCTTCTGAGTTAGATGTGTAGGTAAAAATTATCGGTGGTTTCGGCATTGAACCTTTTTGTTCTCAAAGTCTTATTATTAATTTTTAATGAATTAGAAGTAAATTCCAATTGTTCTTAAGTTTTGTCTTTATTTATTGGCTTTTTGCACTAAATATGGTAGCTTCAAAGCCATATTTTTTTATTATTAGCTCCAAAATAAAGATTATTATATTCTTAAGCAATAAATAATCAGGACTCATTAAATATAATTTTTAATTGCAAAAGCTTAAATTTTCGACCCTTACTCGTGCGTCATCTTCACGGATTAACATTAAATCAAAGATACATGAGCTGTATAGAAGGGCTCAGTACAAAGATAGACGTAAGTAATAGAAAGAAAAAGGATAATTAATAAGGGTAAATTTCAAATCAATTTGTTGCAGATTAATAGTTAATAATGGATAACAGATAAATGAAGTACAGATATATTAATATAAATCTATACTATGATATAAAGCTAAAGAGTTTGTATGTATGAACGCGTTAATTTCAGGAACTACCCGTCAGATTTGAAAAAACAATTTTGCGTTAGATAGACCATTTATCGAGGAAGGCTTTTGGCGTTATAACATCACGCTACTTCCCACAAATACGACCCTCGAACGGAGCAGTAACCATAAATAAATAAAGAGAAAAAGTGCCCAACTTGCTGCGTACGTTTCGTTTTCATGACAACTTCGTCTATCTATATCTCTACTATTGTATAAAACTCTAGAGTCTGCGTGTATGAACGCGCTAAGTTTAGGAACTACCGATCCAATTTGAAAAAATCTTTTTGAGACAAAAAGTGTATGAAGTATCACAACTCCATTTCCGTTGTACCAAGTTGACTACACAATTTTTTTAAATTTTGTTATGGATCTAGTTGATCGTTGATGTAATTTAAATAAAGTTCGTAATATATATCTGTCTACATATTTTTATGTTTTATACTACTAAATTTTAATACCTTTATGGTTGTTATCCTGATGTTTTTTTTCTTGATGAAGACCTATAACTTAGGCCGAAACGTTGGTACACTAAAAAAATAACACTGATTAGTGTAGTTTCTTTATTGACCGCATCCCTCGATCAACTTCTTAAATTAAACTTTTTAATAAGTGTGAAATTACTGAGTGAAAAAGTTATTTTGTAAATAAAATGGGATGATAAGATAAAAAAAAAAAAAAAGTGTGAAAATTTGAAATTTATTTAAGAATAATTTTATTGCCGTTTATAAAAATGTATTGTCGTTTTGACCCTGTTCGTTGAAAATGTATGCGACAAATGAGACTGACCAACATTTTATAGGCTATTATTTAAAAGTTATTTTGTGTTTTAGGGGCCAATCCAAATTTAACGCGGATGAAACAGCGGGGCAGAGCTTATAATAGAAGTAAACCGACCACGTGAATTCTGTGAGATTGACACAAGAACTGTGATGATGACCCACAAGTTTGGGTCGAAACGTCAGCTTTTGCAATAAAAAATATAAATATTACTCAGTTCTGATTCTTTATTCCATCACATACAGCACAGTAGACCATTTTCCATCCATGGTTATTATTTTTCTTTCTTCTTCAAAGCCGACTTTTAACGAAAAGATGTGTTCGAATGATAAAATGCTTTATCGCAAGTGAGCTCTTATGATCCACAGCAATAGCTTATGATTGCCCGGAGGATTTTCCTATAATAGAGATTGAAATTGCAATGTAAAATAGAGGATTGAATGATAAGTTCCGAGTGCGAAGCTTCGAAAAAATCGCTGTAGAGTAGATAACCAACTCACCGGTTACAACTCTGCTCCGACAACTTTCTTCTTCCATCAGCTGTCTTCTGAGGTGGGGTCGCTATTGGTCGCGTAACGTGAATTTTAAAATGGAGAGTGAATTCGAGTCGAGTTTTATCCCGAATGCCTAAAATGCTAATTCAATTTAATCAATTTAGTCTTTCATTATACATATTTTTAAGGCTTTCAACAATTCTATCCATTGTGCTATTTGAATAAAAATAACAATTATTCAAACTTTTCTGATTGCCGTGCCTAGAATATCCTAGTCTTGTCCTTACGTATGAAACTTGAGATCGATGTGAATATGGGAAACCTAAATAATCGATTTATTTGCAGGAATATAACCGTTTCCATAAGCATATTTTCGCCCAATACTTTGTTGTTCAGATCGCCTTACCCCGTGGCCCCTAGACCCCGGGAGACGAGCACAGCTGTGCCGAAGAAGAGACATTCCACAGCCAGCCAGCTATGGCGGGGTAAGTGCCCTCGCTGCACCAACTCGCCGAGCTGGTTGTCAGTTCGACCGCTCTCGGACTGGCCAATCCTGATTATTTACATGCCCTCTTCCCTACGGTATTCATTATATTTCTCGTACAGCAATAGTAACCTAAAGGTGAAATCATATCTATCTGCTGATGGATATTAAGGCGTCATCTGCATACTCTGTATCTTGAGAGGTTCCTCCAGTTAAAATGATCAATTCTTACACACCTCACTTTATTTATGTGCTATAGCTCTAAAATAGAGAATTCCAATCAGATATAGTCCCGTTTCTTATAGTGTATGCCTCTTTCGACCCCTACAGAAGGCGGTATCCGGTTTCCAAACACGCTAACCCAAACTAAATAACAAAACTTGCACGAGGGCAGGGATGATAGAATACTTAAGAATCGATTTCGATGGATATTGTCAATTTCAATCTATTTAGGTGTTGCCTCAACCTATGGCGTTCCTGGATAGTGGTAGCAAAGGTTCACACAAATAATACAACGTAAAATACACGTCACAGAGACGCCTTCAGTTTTTGTTATTATTAACAAATGTTATTGTTAAGTCAGTGTAAAGCAGACAGTTTCCAAACAACCAGAAGGCGTTATAAGGGCTAATTGTATACATTGTCATTTTTCTTTGGGAAATGAAGTGTAAATTATTTCTTTTTAACAAGTTTATTGATAGAGTTAATATAGCTGATACATGAATTTGAAACGAAATTTTGTATGCTAGATTACCTGTTGTAAAAAATCCTCGCACCAGAGTGTCAAGCTGTTGGAGCACAAATTTCTTGTGCACATGGAGCCATCATAGCCGACAGCACCTTCAACGCGAAACCCAGCCCTCTCTCCCCCAATTTAGGGAGATCAAGCTGTGCAGGTTGAGTCTGTCAAAATGAAGGCGTTACGTTTCTGTTAATTAGCTCAATCAACAAATAAATATTTCCTATTTGTTTTTAATATTATAAAGTAATTATATTTTTCTTTTATAAAGCTAGAGAGAGCTATTTTCAATACCACAAGTAGTTGTAATTAACGGTAGAATTTTAACATATTACCCTTACAACTAACTATTGCCAGAGGCAGGTGACTAAGGAGTCACCTTAGCATTCTCGAGTTAGAAACAGCGCCAGGCGGATTGAAATTTATTTTGTGGCGGACTCTCGGAATAAATCTCGACCATCTCGCTCTGGGACGGGCAGGGGAGGGGGGTTGTCAGACCCTCTAATAATTAAAAAATCCGAAAATTTCGGAAATTTTAGATTTGAGAACCTACTTCATAATGCTAAAATCGAGGTAAAACATTTTACTTAAAGAGTTACTAAAATTTAAAGCCAATATCAATACCTTTTGAGTTAAGAAAGTGAGATTTTATCGGGATGATGTTGCGTTTGAATAGGAAAAAAAATTATTGTTGTGCCAACGTTCAAAAGTTCAATTCCAAAAGATTTGTGGAATATATTTCACAATATAGTTAGGGAAATTAAAACATTGAATATAGTTGGAAAATCCGGTCAAAAAAGTGTTAGAAAATTTTAGATTTTACTTCCTTCAATAAATTGTGTCAAAGCCCCTGTTAGTTACCTGTAGGATAACCTGTTCTCCCTACCCTAGTCGGAGTAAATAAGGATCTTTAATTGCAATAAACAAACAAAAACAATAGAAATAGTTTATATCACATCACTAGAAATCAGAAACTCGTATCGATTACAATTATCTAATTTTGATGTATTGCGGGCGAGAAGTAGGTATTCTAAATAACAAATTAATAATTTTATTGTTCACTCAATATTTCACTAACACCTCAAAAATTTAAGGCGGTACACCCAGATAAAATATTTTCGTAGGTCCGGACTATTATAGACGATGAAACACTATTCCTTAAAACCACAATAACTGAGGGATGAGCTAGGAAAGGAGATTTTTTTTCTTTGCCTTGAAGCATTATTAATTGACTATTATGTAATGAGGTGATGATTCGAGAGATAGTTAAGAGGCAATAACTACCTTACAATAATTATAAATACCCGATACATCAATTAGTTGTCGGCCTGGGGTGAGATGGGATGGTTGTGATGTTGCCTTGAACCTTAGGGTCAGGAGTTGACTTCCCACGCACCTCGTTCACTTCGCCATTCTTTCTCATTCACTATCAAGAAAGCTTTTAGTAACCTTGTACTCAATATCATATCAGCATTATACATTATATAATGCATAATTTCTCGCATCTGTTAACAATAAATAACCATCAGAATTGGTCAATGCAAAGTGTATATTAGGAGCATTAAACCTGTGTTCTAGTACAGTGATTCTCAAACTTTTATATCTGGCGGCACACTCAAATTATTAAACAAGAACCACGGCACTTCTATTTTTTTTTTTATTTTCTTATTTTTCATAAACGGAATAATAAACCATAGAAGTTAATAAATAGATTTAAAACTTTTTAATTTTTTTATAATTGTTCTGATTATTTATTATATTTAATGCTTCAATTTAATTGTTTAAAAATTCCCCGGCACCCTTAAGGCGTGCTTGCGTCACCCACTTCGAGAACCACTATCCTACCATGATCAGTTTCTGCTAATTTGCAAAATATATATTTCGAAATCCCACGAAAGAATTTTGCTTAAACATTTAGAGTACGGGTTTTGGGGTCTCAGAAATCCATTGGTGCAATTCTTTACCTCATTAAAACTCTAATTTGAGAAAAAAAAACAAACAACCAAGAAATGCGGTGGGGAAAAAACGCGAATGAAAAAGAGCGAAACGCATGTGTATTAAACAAAATCAATTACCGCAGTTACTTATTCCAATCAAACTTCATTCAAAGAAAAATGAAATTAATAAAGAAATTCAATTAATTATTTTATTTTAAATTTTATTGTCCCTACATTTTTTAAAATATGAATTTTAATATTTTATTAAAAATGAAAGCGCAATAAAATGAACTTTGAACTATTGAAAAGCCGGAGAATTTCTTTGTATTCTGTCATGATCGCATCTTATAATAAATTGTATATGCTATGAACTTGACGAAATATGCTAAATTATTGTTAAGCACTTGATTGTGTACAACATATAACTATTGTATTTTTTTCATCCAGGTTAATTAAATAAAATAATATCCGTGCAAAGCTCGCTCCTCGGGTACACTTATACTTTATTAAAGCTGTGTACATACTATACATATATATCGTTGGCCCTGAATTAAATCTAAAAAAGATGATTATAGAGCGTAGAGTAGAAAAATGAAAGTTTTACAGTCTAATGTTTACTGACGTTTCGCCTTATTTTGGAGGCTTTCTTCAGAACTATAAAAAATAAGATACGAGGAGTATATGAGCATGGTAATAAATAATAAATATAGTGGATGTATACAAAAGTACAGCATACTATAGTAAAGTGCATACAAAAAAATGTTTATTCAACGTCATATTTCATACAGCACAGCAAAATTTTGCTTATTTTGTCTCTTTGAATCAAACAGGATTGTTTCATCTTATAGCGCATTTTTTAAAATTTGTATGTGCAATCAGAAAATAATTCGTAATTCGTAACTCAATAAAAAATGATTATGGATAATTTGATCATTCCATAAAGCGTCAAACATAATTTTATAATGAGAAATAATAATTTTTCCTCTGATTACAGGTCTTTGTCTGTGGTTCAATGGTGAATTTGTACACAAGCAGAGGAGGAGATGGCAGATGGAACTTGCAAGCTACCGGCGTTCCTGTTGTCCTCCTAGATACAGGTAACAATTAATTAATTTGCTTTGTAAGTGGTAGTTAGGTACTGGCTGAAATTTCAAAGAGCAACATAGCTCCTTTACAACAGATTGTCGGTAAAAGCTTTGTAATCGTCAACAGCCCGCGATTAATATGACATAACAATATTATTACAAAAGGAACCTTTTTCTAATTATCTTTGGGGTTTTCATTTATTGATGTAGTATTTAATAGCATGAAAGGTGGGCTGAATGAAGCGGTTTTCTAGCATGCTGAATCTAATTTATGATGGGAGTGTTAAAATTTACTTTGTGACCTCACACATCATAAATCTTGATATTTCTAGTCAGTAGGATAATCATGCTTCATGTTCTAGTTGAAATAGCTTTAAAAGATAACTTCTTAAATCAAATATGTGCCAGTTGGCACTAAACTAAATTCATACCCTTCGTTTTAAACCTACAACATCGTCTGTTTAGTATCATTTTATAATATTCCACTTATACCTGTTGAACAGATCCGGTACCTAGATCCCCATACAAAACGGAAACTGCAAGAAACTGCTCGTAGTTTCCGATTACCTATTTCAACATTTGCTAGACAAACGCTGTGATCATTCAATTTATAACAAAAATGTCTTGCACATTACTAAAATTAGATCTAATTTGTTCGGGTCTTTCTGTTTCACTATAGTGTATTGACTTCACCATCGAATTCCTCCGTATGCAATCCTTTTTAAAATTCCCAATGGTCCTTATTATGCCACAAATAAAAATGTCCACAATGGCCTTAATGTCTCATATTTATTTGATAACCCTGCCTTTTGGGCAATGGTCATTGGAGTGAGTGTTACAAGTGTACATTTACTTATGTTTTTATTATACAGCTGTAAATTTAAATAAATTGTTTGTTATTTATCTCTTTCTGATTTCATAACTTACTTCATTTTTAATGAATAAAGTTGTAAAATATTAAAAACGATAAAAAAAAATGTTTTTTATGTACATGAAAGAAAAGTTAGTTACAATTGCTGTACCTAAGTTTGTTGATACTTACGGGTTTACTTACGAAAGAACAGTTGTCAGGATTGTTGCACTTATTCCAAATTTTATACATTTTAATTTTATTACTCCAAATACTGAATACATTGGATTGTAAATGAAACCATGACCATACCAACTTTATGGTCGACAAACACTATAATTCAATGGTTTGTAAACTAAACCATGACCTGTGGTATGGTTATATGGTGTATACTGCCCATAAAAACATCTTTTATTGCTCCATTAAGCAATAGATCATTGCCAAACTCCCTTCTCCTAGGTCTCACACCTATGGCAGCTATATTCTTAGCAGAGTTGTCGGGGTGGAGCAAATTACTTTAAACATTTGAATACAACTTTCATGAGACATGGATACATTTGTTACCTTGGTTAAACTTTAATTATTTCGCAATAACAGTAAGTCCACACTAATGATATACTTATATAAAGGTTTTTACACAAAGCATCTTTTTTAACTATGGTTTGTTGAAATCATTTTTATGCTTATCTTCCCAATCTGATATCCATCATAATGAGGTACTTTAAAGTACTGTTCCAATCACATTTATATGACCAACAGGAGTTAAAATAAATTTGAACGAATATAAAAATGCTACATAAAGAAGTGGCTTTATCCGCTTCCTCTCAATTAGTTTAAAGTTTAACTTTAGTTTTAAAGAAAGACAACTTATTGTTCAAACACATCACTGATTGAATCACATTTGTTTAGGTGAAGCTAGATCCCGCACATCAAGAGGTATTCGGCTGGTCCTTGCAGAACGGGGTTCTTCTTTCTGCCTTTGGTCTGACAAAATTGATAACTTGTCGGCATACAGGGTGTCTGGGCCTTCCTTCCACACCATGTGTCTATCTTCTGATCACTCAACATTCATTGGTTAGTATGACAATAATTATTGTTGCTATACAAAGTAGCTATACATCATCCCTAGTCTCAAAAATAATTTTTTTCAAATTCAATTGATTTTAAATTAGCATTCCAGGTTTTTATATTGGTGGAATTTTAAAAGCTGAAACTAAATATACATGTAAATCTCAATTTGAAGATGAAAAAAAAAAAATCTCAGAGCAACAAAATTGTTTACTGTAAGCTTTACTTTTGACCACACTCCCCACCATCGGCTCTTAGATAATATTTTAATGTTACTGTTATTAAATTTTAGATTAATTAAAAAAAAAAATTAAATATTTCTGAGGATAGAGAGATGAAATGAGGTGTGCCAATACTTTTGTAACCTCTGTAAAAGTAGCAAAAGTACTCAATAGAGAACTGTTTTATTATATGAGCTATCTAAAAATTATTTAATCTAGTTTTCTTGTAATAAATATGTTAAACTGGAGTAACTTGTTAATTAAAAACTTAGTGGACAGGAAAATGAAAATTAATATTTATCATGCGTCTATCTCATTACTGTTATATATTTTTGTTATTTTACTTTACCTTAAAAATAAAAAGGAATATTTTGAATTGTGCTTCTAATCAGGTAGATATGATTGTAAGTTCTACAAGAATAGGCTGAAATAAGTACTCCAAAACTTATTAATTGTACACTGTCACACCATCTTCAGAGAATCCTGTTCCTCTTACATTACCGAGAAAATGGATTAATTTAAAAAAAGTTTCAATTTTCTTTAAGATCACCAAAAATTACTCTTTGGTATTAATTATGTTGGTTGATATTAATTATGTAATTATTAATATCGAAGAATGCAATTTACAAATTTGACTTCTCAGATAGAAATTTTATTGGATAACTGTTTGTTGTCACTTCTATGTACAAATTTATTTTAAAAAGAATAATTTTCCTCATTAAATTATTAATTAGCTAAAAATACTTTTGGAGAAAAAAAAAATTTCTCTTCTTTTTATAACTATAACATTATTTATAACTTATTCTATAATATTTTTTCAGGTCTGAGTTTTGATTCAGAGTTCGCAGCTCGCGAGTTATGGTCTCATATTGAGCAGCTTACCTCATGCCCAGAAAATATTTCTCTTTCGGTACCTGGGAGGAAAAAACGTCCAGTTCCAGCGAAAACATTACCCGCCAAGACTCACATATCACAACCTTGTTGCTTCCAGCACATTACATCTGTAGGCGCCAGAGATAAGGGTCGCTATGTCAGCCTCCAGACTTTGCTTCCTCCTTCTTTAGCCCCTCAGGAGAAGGAATGACTGCTGTAGTCATTGGTCATATTGCCACTGATATGGCCAAACCCTCCTCATATATATGTATAATTGCTGTCTTTTGATTCAGTCCATATCACATAAACATGGATGTTATTAAAATGACTAGAGTTTGTATAAAATATTTTTCATAAAAAAAGGTGAAGAGACCATCAGATATATTCTCAGATGAGCCTACACTTAGAGGATATTGATTATCCTTTATAAACTATAGTGTTTAGGCATAAAACAATTTTGAATTGTTGTTACATTAAAATTTCTCACAATAATACTACAGTTTATTGTTAGATTGAATGTTATTCTGTAAACAAACTGTAATGTAAATAATATATTTGTTCACAATCTTATAGTATATTATGCTTTTAGTGTGAAATTGAGAAGCTTTTTCTTGACCATTCAATTAGATGATGGTTGTAGCGGTAGATTTACAAATTGTCAGCTTATTATCAAATCCTACTGCTATGTCTACATTTTTAATTTTTATCTAGTTTCATGATTTCAGTAATTGTTTGCTTTTTAACAGAACATTATGTTTCTGAGACATTGCAAGTGCTAAATTTAAAACCTAATAAGTCAGGCCAATAACTTATATACTTAGATAAATTTCATAAGACATAAGAAGCTTTGATAGTAAACCAACAAATCGCTGAATATTTTCTTAGGCTTGAAATAATGAATGTTTATATAATTGGAATGATAGTTTTTAGATAACTACTTTTTCTTCTCAGAAACTTATAACTATCAGGTATCATTTTTTACTCTGATTTTGGGAAGTTTTATGAAATAATTTACGGTTAAAAGCTGGTAGGCCTGTAATATAGTTGCAAACAATGGTATAATTTTGACCGTTGAGTAATTTAGTACTCTTAGATAGAACTTATAGACTGTATGTACTATTTTTACAGCCCCTTCTTAGTTAATTGTTTCCAAATGTAATTTGGACTTTCAAACTTAATTTAATGTTAAATCTACTAAAAGATTTGTTAAAGAACCATATATAAATTTATTTAGGAAGACATGCCCCAGCCAAGGAAGCTTCGTGTATATAAAATTGTTCATTGTGTGATAAGGAATATTTTCCTCTAAGTAACTTGTATTTAATATTTATATTGTTTATAGTAATCACTATATTGTATAATTCAAGGGTTATTTTATTGTGTACCCTTTTGTTTCAGAATCTAATAATGTATTATGTTAATTATGCAGATGAATTTTTGTTAAATTGAATTCTAATGTTAGTTTAGTAATTGTAATCCATTTCTGAATTAATGGTTTCATCTATTTGAAAACACAGACTGTAGTTAGTAATTTTTATGTAAGTAAAAAATGTCCAATTACTATTATTAGATAAAGTTAATTGATTCTTATTCTTTGATTGATGTAGAAGAGAAGATTTAGAAAGAAAATTGTTAGAAATTTTAAAGTCGTTTTGAAATGTGTATGAAATAAAGAAATAACATATTCTTGGATTTTAATTTTTTTTTTTGTTTAATTTATCAACGTTGTTGTCAGTATTTTAGAAAATAATATTGTTACAGTGCCATTGTATTTACAACATTGTAATATTGTATTTACAACAATATCGTGTGCACTCCCTCATACCTAAACTTACAGGACAATTTACCTATATTAGTCAACTTCCTATATTTAGTTTATTTCCAGCCATACCTTTGTTGATATATTAATGTAAATTTGCTAAGAATTAAAAAAAAAAAAAAAAAAACGAAAAAAAGGTGTAGCCTATAATGTAACACAGAGTAATAACTTTTATCTTATCTCAAATGGTTCAATTTTGCAAACTAGTTACTTTATTTGGCCATAATTTACCTAAATTAAATTGCTGCATGTAAAACATACCTATGGCATACCTACAGGAACGTAACTAGCAGTTGGCAAATGCTAATGACTCAAATTGACCTTTATAACAATAAAATATAATATCAAATTGCATTTATATGTAGTAATGCAGTAACACACAGCCACATCTTCAAATTTTGAGTAAGGAGCTTAGGGGCCCTTTTGGGACCATAGCTTGGGAGACCATTTATCTGCCACAGACCTCCAGATTCATACTTAAACTACTGCATAGGTTCCTAGATCAAAACAGTATCAACTAAATTAATTTTTTTTTTCATTTGGCATTTATTGGGGTTCCACTAATGACAGTAAATGCACTAACAAAATATATTAATCAATTATCTAAAGTATTTAGATATCTTAGATATCAGTACATAAATCCATATTGAGATTTCGAATGTCCATATTATAAAAGAAAGATAGTCAGCTCCAAAAATTAAATAATTTACTGTTAGAAGTTCCAATGCATGAAATTTATGATAAGAAGGTACATCCGTGACTCCATGTGGATAAACTGACTTTTTGAAAACATTCTATTATACTATGAATATTAATTAGAACTAGTACATAACAGTGAAGAACCAATTACATTAATGAGCTAGTGAATAAAACTTATTTTAGACATAGCCTAAACAATCCTGTAATCAGATAAAAAGTTATAAACCTCAAATAACAACTGAAAACCAGCCATGTCATACATAGAGTGATTAGAAGCTTGCCTTATATAGTTGTCACCACATTTTGACAGCTTAGGTATTACTGATTTTTTTTAACACAATATTTCGCTATGCTTAGCTATATATTTAGAAGTCAAAAACCAAAAAAAAATCTGAGAGTAATTAATTTATTTCTTCTTAATATTTCAAAATTTCAATCACATCCTTAGAACTTTTTGTAGCGATGTTTCTTTTGTCTTCCTTCATCGCTCTATTATTTCCCTGTGTCATAATTAAAATTTTAATTTATAATGGAGCATCCAGTAGATTCTTGTCCACACTTATCTTTGTATGTATTACTATTTAACTTTTTTATTATTATAAGATGAAAAATGTTTTCATCTTTAATTTTTTAATTCATAAAACCTATATTGTTTTCAAAACAATTTTCCTCCTTTAAAGATAAAAAAAAATGTTTATGTTCTTACTTCAACTATGGATACTAGGCAGTAATAAAAGATAACAGTCCCTTAAATATTGTCAGAATCAGCAGAGTTGACAAACTTATCTAATATTACTGTCTAAGACAACCTTAACACCTTAGGTATAAGGTACTTGCACACTCTGTTTAACAACAACAAGAGGTGTTTTTAATGCTGCAGCATAATCATGCCAATTTCACAAAACTGAAAAATCCATAAAATATATCACCTGCAGCTAAAAAGAGCAAATCACTTGTTGCATTTGTACATAGTATTATAGTAATATAACAAACGAGCTGTTGCCCAGGAAATCGTTTTTGTAGTATTGAATTTAATATGATAATATATTTAATATGGGTGCTCAGCATTCAATGCAATACTAGGTTGTAACAAAAGTCCTTGTGCATGAACAATTAATTCCAACTCTCATAATTAATCATATAAGAATGTTTTTGTTCCTACTATTTATGTTAATGTGTAGTTTGACTAATCCTTTAATTCCTTGTGACTTGAATTGGCTTTTTGGGGTCATTTACACTTTTAAAACACACTGCAATGTAAGAAGAAAAAATCGCGATTCGCGGTCTTTGGAGACATTACTGAGAAAAAGGTTTAAATGCAAAGTCAAAGAAATTTGTACCTTAAAAGGAGAGTCAATTACCCATCGAAATACTGCCGCACTTTGTTTCAGGCGTTTTAACAATGGGAATATGAGCCTTGGAGATAAACCTAGATCAGGTCGCCCATCGGTGATGACTTCTTCTTGAATGTGTGAACCAGGTCCCACATGCAACTACTCCTGATTTATCGGGCGACCGAGCTTCTAATGGCACAGTGGCTCGTCATCTTAAAAACTTAGGCGTATGGAATTTAAGACCAAGGTCCGACCCACATGACTTGACCGAGGCCCAAGCCTAATTTTACTTAAAAATCCGAAAGATGACAGGTTCTGGAAAAAAAATGATCCCAAGTTACGAAAATTGGATATTTTTAAAAAACCCTAGCACACAACCAGTGCTTACGGCCAGGTGAAGCTGCACAACCGGAGGTTCGCCAAGATCGGTTTTGGAAAAAAGTGATGCTTTGTGATTGGTGGAACTTCGAAGGAGTTGAGCTTACTCCCGATGGTCGGGCAGTGGACTCAAACCTCTACTGTGAACAGCTAGACAGAGCTTATGCAGTTTTGAGAGCAAAGTACCCCGCTTTGGTTAACAGGAAACAAGCCATTTTTCAACACGACAATGGGCATCGTTCTCGTTTGACCAAGGAAAAATTATCGGAACTGCAAGGAGTAAATGTTTTTCTTCATCCTGCCAGAATCCTGCCAGCCCAGATATTGCACCATCAGATTATGGTTTGTTTAGATCAATGACTCATTTTTTAAAAGATCGGATGATAATTACGGGATGTAAAAATTTGATATGAAGAGTTCTTTGCCTCAAAACCCATGGAGTAGTACCGGCAACAAATCCAATTACTGGCAGAAAGATGGGTGAAAGTAGTTGAAAATAATGGACTTTACTTTGATGAGTAGTATTTTTTGTAATAATTTAGTACCATTGAAAGAAATAAAGTGTTTTAATTCTGTTTATCAAAGTGCTTTAGGCATTTTTTTTTGTTTTTCCACTGGTACATACACAAATAAATCAGAAGGTATTCTGACAAATGAGCAGACTACATGCAGTTGTGCATCTGAAAGCATGAACTTTGGAACTTTAGTCCACACACTTATAGCGATTGTCCTTGTGCTTTGTTGATGGTCATTGCTATTGTGAGTTGCACCAGAAACTGCAAAGGTTTGAATTCGAATGGCATATCTTTCGGAATCATTGGATAGTATGGCAACAGTACATCTCAAAAGCAATTAATGGGTCTTTTCCGTTTCGAATACCGCAGCTACTAACCGGTGATTTATGTGATCACTAGTATAACATATGTTGCTAAAGTTTAGGTTATTCAATATATGCAATGACATTTATTTAAAATGTTAAACTATAAAATAAATATGCAATATAAAAAGCTTTATAGATACAAATCTTCAGGTTAAATGCCTCATCAATAAAGCTTTTTATATTACATATTTATTTTATGATTTAACAATGTAAATAAATGTTTATTTTTGTTGGCCATTGTATGCATTATAATCTTAACTAGCGTCATATGTTATAATAGTGACCACATAAATCACCGGTTAGTAACTGCGGTACTCGAAACGGAAAAGACCACAATTAATAACTGTAAACAAACTATTTCATTATTAGATTTGTACATCTGTTCCAAAAATAAAAAATCTATTTTTAATTGTTAATAGAAATTCTGGTTTTTAATTAATTTGAAAATACTGGGCTGAGGGAAGCTGGGCATCGACGAGGATTAATAGATGCAGTGAGACACCTATACCGAGACGACAATTACCGGGTAAAGCTTGGGAACCGGCTGTCGGAGCCTTTCTAGGGTACTAAGGGTCTGAAACAGGGGTGAAGTATGGAGCCGACTCTTTTCAAGATCTACCTTCACGTGGCTATCGAGAAATGGTATAGTTTATCTGGTGATGTTGGGCCATTCATCGACGATGAACAGCTGGTGTTCCTCTTTTTCGTCGAGATGATGATGTGCTCACTATGAGTCTGCTATGAGTCTATGGGACTTAAAATAAACTTCAAAAAGACCGAATATATGGCCATTTGTGCTGAGGACGACGGTGTTCTACGCGTTGATTCTCAGGCCTGCACAAAGGTGGACGTTTTTAAATATCTGGGATCTTACCTTGACTCTTCTGGATCATCAGAATTTTTACAGAAAGGTGGAACAAGCTAGGAAAGCCGCACGCATGCTTCATCCTGTTTTGTGGAACGATATGATCCTAAGGAAAAATAAGTGAAGAATTTACCACGCCATCGTAGAACCCATCCTAACTTACGCATCTGAAACCTGGACCATGCCATCCCAGTCTACTCAAAGATTCAAGCTTTGGAGATGGACTTTTGGAAAAGATGCGTGATAAATGTGTGATAAGGGTGGACAGAATTAGAAATGAGGTCGTTTTGGACAGGATGGAGGAATCTGTGTCCGTTAACCAGAGAATTGGACAGCGAAGGATAAGGTTGTACGGCCATGTAAAACGAATGTCTGCCGAGCGATGGCCGAACGGAGTTCTTGATTGGCAGCCGCTGGGAAGACGGAGGCGAAGACGAAAGTAGTAGTAGAAGCAGATGGATGTATTGAGAGAAAGAGGAGATGGTTGGCCGAGGTCTTCGGGAGGGAGAAGCTAATTACTTGGATGATTGCGGCGGTGGGCAGTGTTAGGGCCATTATTGTAGCTAAACAAATTTTCTAGGGGATCCCGGCAGATACCAGAGGACCTTGCAGGTACCTGGGAGGACAAGTCTCCCTCCTTTTCTCCAGAGATCTACTCCAATGTGCTTGGAGGTTGACACCAAAGGCATATCTAATCAAATGCTTTTTAGTTATTTTTTTGTACTTATTTTCACAAATTTTCAGAGGAGGCCTGACAGGTGGAGGCTAGAAAAGGCTCCGGTCTTCCTATTCTGGTTGGGATCAGTGGCTTGTCACGTTCTTCGTTCCCCTAGGGAGGGACAATTCTCTCACACTCCCATTTTAAGGGAATAGAAAACTCCTCCTGCTCTAATTATGAATGAATAGATATATTTTTGTAAACCTTTGATAACAGTGATATAGTTTTTTCTATTGTAGAGCCATTATTATGGCTCTACAATTGAATTACTATGTTTATGTGAACATAAATCACTACCTGTCAGTAAAAAATGGAACAGTGAAGAAGAAGAATCTTTGAATAGTCCTTGAACTCGTCTTAATTCCGAGTACTCCAGCTGTTACAATTCAGTATTCCATGTTTCATTTGGAGTGATTGTCAATGGCCGTCTTAAAAAAAAAACATCCATAAAGCAATTTTCCAATAAATATGACTATATAGTGCTCTATTGATAAAAAAAACAAGAATTCAAGTTATGTTTTCCAGTTTGAGCATATTATAAACCACTACAATCGAAAACATGCTCCTTATTAAAAAGAAAACCTTATTATTATGCTCAGGGGGGTTATCTCGACTTTTATTGCTAGAAACCAATTTTTTTTTTTAATGTGTTTCATGCATTGTGAAAAGCTGAAAAGAGATCTTTGTCGAATGGTATTGTCACCGGGAGGGGGGAGAATTGCTTTAAAATGTAAATTTAATGTTTTCATTAATAATATTTCTGAACTCAGTTTTGCTTATAGAATATTATACTTACTATATGCATAATTGAGTCTCCTTTATATACATTATTCCAATCTAGGCAATTTATTGATTTGGTACGGTTTATTTATATTTAAAGTATGTTTTAAATGATCAAATATGAAAAATGAGTAATTAGCTGACATATGCCAAATGATTAAACACTGACTGGCAATTCGCTTAACCGCCATATCCAAGCTGGTAGAGGTTTTATGCTGGTTATCATCAACTAAAAAAGAAGCAAGTTACTGAATTTTGTTCTTCTTAATTTGCTTCAAAGTTTTAATTGATACCGTTTATCATCGTATTTTTTATTTTTCTGAGACATCTTAAAATAACTTTAGTCCAATCTTAGTAAGTTGACGCATGTTATATTTACTGTTGTTTACAATGGGTTAGTGTAGATTTTAAGATGGTTTATATTCTTGGTTTTAGAAAAATGTCGAGTACTTCGCAGAAACATCGCAACTTCGTTGCTGAACCTATGGGAGAGAAGCCTGTTACTGAACTGGCTGGTATTGGAGAAGTTCTTGGTAGAAGACTTGAAAATCAAGGCTTTGATAAGGTGCTTTTCATGTCCTTTTCAAGTAACATTAGTTAGTCCTTGTTTGCTTAACTTTGGTGGCACAATAAAAAATTTTTGGATAGTTTTGAGTAATGACATTGAATTTCATTATTATTGAATATTTGTTATTAATGCACATTGTGCAATGCCTATTGAGAATCACCCACCTTCCTGTAGCCTTAAATTTCTCATTGTGACAAAAGTAAACTTCTTTAAGTTACATATGGAGAATGATGGCATATCTTCACTTGAAGGTTCTGTAATGTTCAGTAGAGCCTTTAGTTAATCCAGAAGCAAAATTATGTAATATCACATGGATTAATTTATAGCCATTGTATTTATTTATTTGAATTATTTTACTTCAAAACAGAATTACTTAGTTTGCAATGTTTTCAACAATTTATTATGGCAATAAGCTTGTTAATATATTTAAAATTACTGATTTTGTTCAACTAAACTAAATTATTGGTTAATCCATTGAATAACGTATGATAAATACAAAGTTTCGGTAATGCATTAAGAAGTTTTAATAGATTTTTGACAAGCTGGATTTAGATTAAAGCTGTCAACTTCACCTTACTCAGGAGATGAACTTGTAAAGGATCAAACTTGGCCAATGTGACCGAAACCTTACAGCATGATTAGAGCAGGCCTTAAATAAGTAAATTGGTTATATATGATACTTTTATAAAAATTAGTTAGAAGATAGTTAAATGTATTAGTCAAAAAAAGACTGCCTTTGTTTTGTATTTTTATCACTGCCCTGAAATTTTTCATAACTGCAATTTTGTAGATTCGGCCAAACACCTGTCACTAATGGATAATTGAATATTAACTAGATTAATTTCTTTTCAATTTCCTTATTATTTCTCTTGAATATCATTTAAACGTCCCAAAATCAAATCTATTGCAGATTGGTAGCTTAAGGAATTGGCATAAAATAATTAACTTAATTGTGTGATTAACTTATTCCTTTCCCTCCTCTAAGTGATGCAGATCCTATCCTTATCTCTATTCTATAATCCCTAACCATGTAGGTAAGATGGTATAAATAAATAGTGCTCAAGTTATACGGCGCACACGAAATCATCTGTGAAAAAAATGGTATGGCAAAGGTTGGCCACCTCTAATATAAACTGATGGAATGAAAGTAAAGTGCATTAAAGTTAAAAGAAAATAATTAGTTATATAAAAGAAATCAAGTACCTACATATAAATGTCCAGAACTGAATATAGAAAATGAAATCCTACAAGCTTAGGAAATTCAGTCTATATTATGTATTCATAATATAAGAACTTAAATCTCTAATTTAAGATCCTAAATTATTATATATGAATGAAGAAGTTTTAAAATAAATTTAATTATATTTAGTATATAAAGACTTTCATTCTACAGGGTGTTTAGCGACCTGGAAAAACCGAGAGAAGTCCGGGTACTTTTTAATTTTGGAATTAAGTCAGAAAATCCAAGATAAAACTGGAAAAACAGCTGCAGTGAGAAAATTCAAAATTCACTCAAAAATGGGCATTATATGCAGTTTCTTGGTCATATAAGACATCATATTTTAAAGATTTTAGGCTTCAGTATAATGATTCTAAAACAGTTAAATTTTATAGCCTGGAGTCTACAAGTGCCAAATTATAAAACTGCAAATGCAAGTTATGTGCCAAATTAAAAAAAAATCGGCCCAGCTATCAGAGAAAAACCGCTGATGGCACACAGATTTTTTCTTATAGATTTCTTGTTTGCTTCTACTATCTTGAAACGTGAAACCTCAAATTTTGAATGTGGGGTTAACAATTTTTTTTGGTTCAATTGCAAAGGTTTATTGTTGAAAATAACTAAAAAAATTAAAACCTATTTGGATTGAATTTATTTATTTTTATTTATTTAATGTTTGGTACAATAATTTCAAATCTATATATTTTTCTCATATGCGGAGATATGGGGGAATAAAACCTCTAGTCGACCTCTATTTTCAAACCAAATGGTGGATGATAATTTCGAGTTCTGAGGATCACCCTGGGATGATCTGTGACTGGTGACAAATCTAAAAAAAGTCGGCACATTAGTCTTGGTGAAAAGCCGCGGAAGATAATTTTTTTTAGGATCTGGTATGATGATATCCAAAATAGTTTATAATTTTCTCATATCTTCATAAATGGCCGAGATATGGGTGAATGAAACCTCTAATTGGCCGCCATTTTGAAAGAAAATGGCTATTACAGCTGTGGAGTTCTGAAGACCGGCATCGGGAGTCGAAACCCTATAATACAAATAAAAAGGCAAACAAATCTGTCCACTGGTCCTACTGAGGCAACAAATATTGACTCGAGTAAATTTTGATATTTTTGGTGAGGAAAAACTTCTTAAAATATGGAAAAGTCAGGGAATTTCTTCAAGCTAATTTGCTAGACATCCTATTTTATCTGTTTGCATGATTCTCTTTTATATTATATATTATCTTTGTAGCCATGATAAATACCGATAACGTGGACTGTAAGGTCGACAAGCATTAAATAGTTCTACACTATTTTTTATTTAATTTTGACCACCACCCAGAACCATCCTCTGGATAATGTTTATCATTGTTGACCTTATCCTGGTGATATTGATAATATCAATATGCTTCCCCAACTTATGCTAATATAATAACGTAGTAAATGAATCACTCATTTCTATTTTTTAGGCTTATGTTGTTCTTGGCCAATTCTTGGTTTTAAAGAAAAATAAGGAGCTGTTTCAAGATTGGATGAAAGATACCTGCCAGGCAAATTCGAAGCAATCCAGCGATTGTTATGATTGTTTGAATGATTGGTGTGAAGAATTTTTGTAATTTATGGTGTATTTTACTTTTATTAACCCATTTTAACTATTTACTATGAGGAAAATATTGCCTTATCACTCATTCTAAATGTTTACTATTATGAAATAGTAATAAAATATTATACAATGTTTTGATATTAATGTTATGTATCTTTTCTCTGTAATGAAATAAATTTATTCATCATTAAATGGGTGGGAAAATGTATTCATTACATGTGACAAATAAAAAATGTTTTGTTCTTTGAAATATGAACAATGCTTCACTTCTAAAAACTTATTCCTCACTCATTCTAAAGAATGTCTATTTTTTTTTTTTTTTTTAAATATGTGTATATTTTTTCATATATATATTTTTTTAAATTTTGGAAATCTCTTATTTGTTTTTCTTATTGAACTAAATATATTAATATTTTTATGTAGTTTTGTTTATTAACCTCCTGTTCTGCAACTTCTGTTATTTTTGTGAAAGAAAAAATATATTCACTAATTGGGTTAATATTAGATTAACTTAATTTATCAATTTTGGTTTTATAGAGGTATTATTGTTTCTTCTGGATCCTACTTTCAAAAAAAATAAATTAACTTTAGTATCATATTTTTGTAGCAAGACCATTCAAACAAGGATTTGTTAATTGTTATTAATTGACATTAAGATTAGGGATCTAATATTTTAGTAGTTCTCATTTATTTTACAAAGAATGTTTGGTTAATGCATCAGTACTAAAATTTAGTGAATTGGAATAGCTATATTAAGGAAATGTCTTGAAAGTTTAATTTTACGAGTTTGTTTTAATGAACAGTAATAGAGTATATTTATAATTAATGAATTTATATAGTTAATGAGTATAAATATATTTATAGTTAATGAACAGGAAATAAGTATATTTGGATGGTGAACAAGTCCTGAAATAATTTTCCAGTTCAAAATACCAAACCCGTAAGACCTTCAGATTCGTGTTGTAACCTTAAAATGAACGAAATGTTCGTTAAAAGTGAGTAGAAAATTATCGAACCGAAAATTTTTGTTGTGAATGAGTCAATTAAAATTTTCACTTCAAGATTTACTCCAGATAGGGGAGTGAGAGAAAAGTTGTTAAATTGAAGTGCCAGTGGTATATTGATTGTGGAGGTGGCAGAGACTGGACTACTTGACTCGAGCAGTAGTTGAGGTTCGTCCTAAACTCACTGTCATGGCGGCCATGTCATGAAGGTACCAGTTCCGTGCGGTGGAACCATGGAAGAAAGTTCTCCTTCGCAAAATTTGAACGGGCAAATTGGACCTTGTGGTGGTGGAATTAACACGGGCATCAAACAGACCGATGAGTCCAACCAGAGGATTCAGTACTCAATACCGGGGATTTTGCACTTCATCCAACATGAATGGGCTAGGTTTGAGATGGAGAGAACTCAATGGGAGTTGGATAGGGCAGAATTACAGGTATTTTTTTCATAATTCGCTACAGCATTTTAGTTAGCAAATTTAAGACATTTGTTGATGGTACATGTTTTGTATTTAGCTAGCCAGGCTTATATTTATTTTGTTTTAACGGATACTGGAGGTTATTAATTTGACGTATTTATTGTTTGAGTTAGGAATGGGGTGATTACTTGTAAAATAAGGGAATTAATCCTTATCAGACGGTTTAAATTGATAAAAATTGTTTTAGTTCTTTCACTGAACTTGTCAATGAAATGCTGCTGATCAGTATTACATTTTGAGATTTTTATATATATATTTTTTAAAGAGATATACATTTTAACATGTTAATTAGTTTGAAGTATAATACTTTGCTTGAGAAATGAGTTTATTTGGTTATCTGATAACAGTTTTGACATTATGGTGAAGCTTTCACCCTGAAGTGCATAATATGGATTGTTTGTTTAAGGATTCTCAAATTAAAATCAATTGGGTTTAAATGAAAAGTAAAATGAAGGCTTTGGCTAACTTTTAGTTGTTTTTTTAAAAATGATATAACCATTATGTCAGCCTTTGTTATGGCTTATACTTCCAGTTAGGAACAAAGGTTTTTATTGATATGCCCATGAAATTAATACTAAAACTAAAATGAATTTAATAAACAAGTAAAAATTGAATTTTTAGCAGATGAAATGTTTCCACAATCAATTGAGATTATGTTTACTTCTAGCCTTTTGAATAAACATGGTTTATCAAACAGAAATTTCATCATACACCTAGATCTAGCTTATGATCAAATAAGTTCAGTTTTTTTCGTACTGGTTTTATGATTGCAATTAAAATGTTTAAAACATAATTAGAATTGTTTTTTGAAACAAAATGCAATTCCCATGACTTGTAATTCCTAATTGTATAAATATTGATTTTGTATGAAAGGACATAAAATTCATATAAAATAAAATAGAAACCATTTTAGTACACTACAAAGATTTTAAATTATTAAAAAGTTCAATAAAGTAACCCAAAAGTGATACACTTCAGGGACTGTTAGGGTATGGCATTATGCCAAAAAGAAATTTATTAAAGAAAAAAAAAAATTAAGTATTATGGAAATATATTTCTTCGCTAGTTGAATAAATTGGAATTCAAAAAATGTTAGATGAATGTTGTGTGAATAGATTTTTCAGTTGGACATCAATAAAGAAACCTCATAATTTCTGAAAATAAGGGTGATCCATCAAAGTAAAGATTTCAGTGTATTCAAAAGTTCAAAAATAGATACTCAGGGTAAATTAATTAGTTTATTTTCACAATTAAACTATAACAACTTTTATAGAAAATCAAAACAATATATATTATAAATATGAACTATATGTTATTGGAAGGTTATACATGGGTTTGCCAATGGCCATATATAATAATAAAATTATAACCAATATCACAAAAAATATATGTTCATATAACCAAACTCTAATAAATTATTTTAACTAAAATTAATAAGATATAAAATTAAACACAAATTTCTGGTAAACTGTTTTTACACTTATTAGTGGTACCATGGTGGAAACTGATGATGCACCGGTGTATTCACTCCACCACAAGAGCATAAATATATAATAACAGTTATTACCAAAATAAAAACATGAAAGTTGTAAAGTAAAAATAATTAACCACCATCGTCAAATTTCCAATAGTCCAATCAATCGAGAGATTGGGATAATGGACTATTGGGATAAAATAATTAAAAACACTGAGGATAAAAATTAATTTTGGGAAGTAACTATATTTTTCAATAAAGTAATGACTGTAATGAAAAAATGTAACCCAAACTAAAAAGGAACAGTTATGTATACCAACCCGACAGTTATCTGTGTTCCTTCCCAAACACCTGATTTATATCTCATCGAGCAGTCATTGTTGAATGAGGGTGAATTGTCAAGTATTCACTAAAATGTAACTTATATTTTTATGCGACTACGGTGTAGCTACAAGGAAGGTAATGTGTTTAACCTGTCAGCTTGGTGGTATGTAACGATTTTTTGAGAATAAGCCTCTACCAATTTTCAAATGTGATGGCTCTAATTCCTCATTGAGATCCCATGAATGTTTTGAAATATTTGAGTTTAAAATATTAAGAAAAAATTGTATTAAATGTGTTTAATCTGTCTGTTTGAGAGTATGCAACGATTTTTTGAGCGAATGGTTCAACCGATTACTTAGTGAATTCCCGTGAATGTTTTGAAACAATTTGAGCTCAAAATACTGGAAAAATATTTTGTTATATCATAAGTCTTATTGACTTTTTGTCATAGTTCATATCATAACTTGTGTATGTTTATGATCATATGTAATAAAATATAAATTGTCAATACTTGAAAAACTAAAACCTTTAAAATAAAAAAATAATTTAATTTAAAATAAACCCTATCTGTCCTAAGGGATGGAATGTACTTGCATTTCTACTAAAACATATTGGTGGGCTGTTAGTTAAGTTGACTTCTATAAATATTGAAACTTGGTATAGTTGTCATATGCTTTTCATCACACACTACGGCTATATAAGTATATTCCAGCCCATGCATCTTTGCATGTCTAAATACAGAAAGCATCTTGCATCTTTATGTAAACATATAGAAAGGAAATTAATTAGGGATTGGTCCTTCTTTACCATCATGGGGATGTCAACTGAGAAAGTATATTGTTCGAGTATGAAAGGCATCCGACTGCTACACCAAATTTCAATATTTATAGACTTCAACTTCACTAACAGCCCACCAATATGATTTAGTAGATATGCAAGTACATTCTGTCCCTTAGGACCGATAGGGTTATATTCATAGTTGGAATTTTATTTTTAAATTGAAAAAAAAAAGAAAAGAATATTGCCTTTTGACTGCTTAGTTTTCAGTACTTTAAGTGTATTATTAACTAACTATCTTTATGAAACATTTTTTATTAATTTGCATTATTCCATGTGCCATAAAGGCGCGGATAGCTTTTTTGCAAGGAGAAAGAAAAGGGCAAGAAAATTTAAAAAATGATCTGGTTAGAAGGATTAAGATGCTTGAATACGCTTTAAAACAAGAAAGGTGAGTCAAATTTCTACTCTTTTATACTAAAAAAAACTATCCTCTTTTTTTCTTTTTAAATTAGGTATTCATTTGTGTGATTAATATGTACTTTTTTGTTCTATTTTTTTAATTAATGATAGATATTGGTTTTGTTATTGACATTGAGTTTTGATATTGATTTATTAATCTTTTTATATTTATCTGATATATAGTGAATATGAATTGCTGAAGATGCTCCTGGAAATTTCCCATCACTCTTTGAACCATTTCTGGTAGAATAACTGACACATTTGGGGAGGGCACTATGGATGGGTTTTGGTATCTGTGGTGTTATCTGCCTGTACTTTTTTGAGGACAGGAGCTATGAACCCTGACTGTTACGTGCACATGTTTGAAACTATCTTACTTTCTAGAGATCCTACACTCAGGAGACTATTCTAAGTTGGGTGAAATTGATGCAGAGGATGTGTGGTTCTATGGCTCACTCATCTCAAACTTCTTTTGGAATTTTTTTGAAAGTTCCCTGACAGAATGATCTCTTTGAGGGGTGACTTGGGTCCGCTAGCATGGTCGCCAGATTACCTTCATGCGATATTTTTCTCTGAGGATATCTTAAGAAAAAGGTCTTTAAAAACAGACCTCTTTCTCTGTATTATTTTAAAGGAAAGGATCAGGCAAGATATCAATGCCATTCTACCAGAAATAACTAGAAGGGTGATGAAAAATTTCTGGAAATGCCAATAACGACCAACTGTATAAGAAAGATATAATTTTTAGAACCCTATGTTTATATAAAAAAATAGAGATTTATGCATCTTAATTTTGTATAACATTTGGCTAGAGTAGTATTTTTTTCTAATCTCCCAATGAATTGATTATATTATATGGTAATTTAATATCTTTAATTAGAATCGTGGAAATGAAGGATTTATTTCCTGTTTCATTTTAATGTTTTTATTTATTGATATATAAACATCCTTTCCTGTTTAAAAGGAAAAGATTTTTTTGGTCTGATAACTTTTTTTTCCTTATAAGACTTTTCCTTATGATGAAAAGATATATTATTATAATGCCCAGATATTTGATTCAGTTATTTTCATTTTAATTGTTAATATTAGACTGCTAAAATGTGTGGAATGGACATGGACATGATTCACTGGTAGATTCTGATTCCTTATTTTAATGTGTTTCTTCATAATTATTTATTTTTTTCCAAAGTTAATGTCAAGATAAACATGAATTTTTTTTTGCTATGTACACAATGCTTTTGCTTTGTCTGTAATCAAATTTTGTAATCAAGTTTGAGCTTGTAGGACAAAAAACTTTTTACCTTTATTGAAAATCATATTTCTTTTATTGTAATCATTAGATAATTGTAGTCTTGTATATAATGGCACGAATATTAACTTAAAACATTTTAAGGATCTACTTTCTGCAATTACAAATTTTCTATTATTTGGACTCCTTAAAACGATGGCAGAGTTGTATTGATATATCTTGCCTTAATTGCATATTATCTGTTTTATACCTTATCTACTTTTGTAATATTTTTATTTATTTTTTATTTTTTTTGTGTGATTGTTTACTGTTTTCTAATGAATTATAGAGATGCTGATTTAGTTTTCAAGAAGCACAAGCTATTTTTTTTAGTGATTTGAATACGGTTCTTAGGGCTCAGTTGTGTAATGATATCTGTTTCAGTACCTTAATTATAATGATTAAAAATTTCTTGAAAATCTAGCAATGTCTTCAAAATGTTTTGGATTTTTAAGTCTTTGTGAAATAGGAATTTGTTGGGATTTGGTTGATCGGCCAATATTTCAGATCAAAATTTTATTTGTCATGGTATTGGTTTACTTATCTGGAAAAAAAAGAAGATAAATATAAGTAATTTTTGGAATTCTAAGTATTCATAGATGTAAGTGTTAATTTTTTTTTGTTTTTTACAGAGCCAAATACCACAAATTGAAGTATGGTACTGATCTAAACCAGGGTGATATGAAGCATCCAGGATTTGAAGAAGCAGTACCAGAAACCAATACCGAATCAGAGGCCCCCTTCTCTTCGGTTAGTAACTTCACATGGAAACAGGGTCGTCAGATGCTTCGGCAGTAAGTGTTTCCATTCCATTTATTCATGTTGCTATCTAAACAAAAATAATAAGATGTATACATAGATTCAAGTTTTATAGCTTTTCTAAATTTAATTTTCTCAAGTCACTCACTATATCAATTCTTTAGATAATTTGCTATTGGCTAATATTGTTCCTTAATTTTTATTCTGTTGTACTAATCCTAATTGAAAGTGTAGTTTGACATTATTTATGTAACTTATTCTTTTGTAAGAAAATAGTAATGAATTAAAAGGACTTAAACTTTGCTGACCCACCTTCTTTTTTATTTATGTTGTTATCTACATTCTCTGGTAAATAGAAATCATGGTCTTTTCTTGTAGATATCTCCAAGAAATAGGATATACAGATACCATAATAGATGTTCGCTCTAATAGAGTTCGAACTTTATTGGGGCTTAATAATAATGAAGAAGGCCCTGGCAGTGGTGGTGTTAACGGTAATGAAACTGGCAACAAAAGAGCATCAGATTCTCAAGGAAGGAGGACACCAGCCAAAAAGGTATTGCATCATATCATATCTATTATTTTTTATTTCAATATATTATCAGTCTTTATGTATTACACCTGAGCAGTCGTTTGTTTTAATTGATTGTTGATTGAATTTAATTTAGGCACAGCCATCAAACCTAGTCGAAGCTATGATGCTCGATACCGAAGCAGCTGTCATGGCTAACTTTGAATTCCTGTCTGGTGCAGATGTGGACATGGAGGACGAAGACGGCCTTGAAGATGACATCGATGAATCTGGGGATGTGGGGGATGAAACTATTCGCCCCTCTAGTGCTGCAAAAAGAAAAGCTAAGGTAATATAAGTAATATCAAACCTACTCAAATTTTTTTTTTTTTTTTTAAGTTTTTTCTTCATCTATCAGATTTAGTAACATTGGCCTGATAATCAGTAAGTTATCGTATTGCAGATGATGGCAACGAGAGTTAAGATAAATTGGCAAATGGATAAATATGCTTTTAAGTTTGTACAAATTTAATTCAACAAATGCTTAGTTATGTTTGATTGTAATTGAGCATCATAACTCTTAAATAATAGGAACTTAATTATTAGCGACTTGGTTTATATCATCCAGTCACTATCTTAAGTTTTATTGTAGTTTTTAACCTTAAATTTCAGAGTTACTTAACCTTTCTGAGCTCTGTTCCAAATGAACTAAAGGAACTTGATTAATGGAGCAGTTCTAAGGTGATGGGGAAAAGCCCTAGCTGCTGAGATTTTAATGAAAAATAATTATTTTAAGTGGGATAAGCTAATTAGTTTCATTTTAAGAAATAATTGTTCTCAGTTATAATATTAAAACCACTAGATAGAGCAGAACTTTGGGTTTCAGGATAGCAGATCCACAACCACACAAATATAATATGAATCAAATAAAATCCAAATCCTTTATAAAATTGTAAACACATTCAGTTTTATTTTAAAATTCGCCATACACAATGATATAAACTTACCTACTTTTAAATCTACGGCGTATACAGCACATTTTACTCTTCCATTCAAGATCAGCCCAATCCACTATTGCAGTCCCTTTCATCCTCTCTGTTACCCATAGAGCCCAGTGGGGGGGAGGGGGGAGGGGTTCAAATCAAGACAAATTTAAAATGTTTTATTAATTTGCAGTTTTTATTTGTTGATCACGGCAGTTGTGCCAAAGGATACAGAGAACAATTTTTTACTCCTTAGCCAAAAAAAAAAATATTTTTTCCAAGCTTTTAAGTCTATCTTGAACTTGCATTTTAAATGTTCAAACAGAATTCAAATGACCAATTAAAAAAATATTGCTCTTTGAGCATGATTTTGAAAAGTTAAAATTCCGTCTTACTGAACTAATTCAAATCAGAAGTCATCATGTTGTTCCTTTTAATCTTGAATTAGTGAAGAACTAAATACAGACTACAGCTTTTATTGATAATTATCATTCTTTACAAATTATCTTATTAAGTGTTAAATGAAGTAGTACCAATTTAGTTTTAATATTTTTTAGGGGCTAATGCTTCATGAAACAGATGATGTGGATGCTGAAGCAGAAGAAGTTCTTAACGAGTTGAATTTGCTTACCCAGGCAGAGGTGCCAGGAGGAATGTCCCAAGGGGATCCACAGGATTGGAGTAAGTATATTATTTTATATTTTGTAAACTAAAGTTCATTTCTAGCATTACAGTTCCCATGATTTAATTTCAAGGCAGAGTTTCACTCAAGAATATTACATTTTCTAATGTTAATAGTGACTTACGAGACTTGTGTATCTTAAGCAGTGATTAAATTGTTAACTTATTTAAAGTTTTAAAAAGTAAAGTAGCTATTATTAAGAAATTTTAGTGGAAGGTTTTTTGTAATTAATGCTTTAGTTGTATTGCACTCTTTCTGCAGTAAGTCTCTTCTTGTTTCTTCTTTATTAATATCATCTGGGAAAGTATATAACAATTTCTAAAAGCAGTTAATATTAGTTAGCAAGCTTTATCAGAAATCTTCCTATGACTTTGTATCATAATTTAGTAGTTCTCTTAATTGATATATCCCTTTTTAAAGATGTTTATCATGTCTTAATAGAATGGAGCAGATACAGATACATGGGTAGTGTTTCTTCTCTTATTATCTGTAAATTAAATGAGGATTTTTCTGTTAAAAGTTAATTAATATATCCACTTCTCATAAAACGAGATTTTTTTAAAAAAAATTTAAATTGTACATCTAAAAACAATTCAATTTATTTCAAATCTTAATTTTTATCTCAAATAGGTGTAAGGAATCAACATTTTAAATAAAAATTTCCTTTATCTTCATTAGATGACCCTATAATATTTTTACTTTCCCTTACCTATATACGAAATGTATAGTAAGGGGAGGTATTGCGATCGTAAAAATCTTCGAATTCGAGTTTTCAACGGAAATACACGTTTTAAGGTCCCCTGAGTCCAAATGGCCAAGTCCCACAAAATGGTCTGTGTGTATGTGAACAGTCTAGCTCAAAAGCGAAAAGTTGTACGATACTGAAATTACGTATTTAAGGTTGGCACATGCATATGATGTTACAGCAACATTTTTGTCAAAATCGACTAACCGGAAGTGCCACTTTATATAATTGATTTTACACTTTTTTACAATTTTCTCAAAAACGGCTCTAACAATTTTGATAAACTTGCCTAAATTATTCTTCATAAAGACCTTTAACTTTTCATATATGTGGTACATCATCAAGGAAATGCAGGAAAAAAAGTTATGATGAAAGGAATATTTTATTTGTGCATAACTTAGAAAGCATGCATTTTATAGTAATTTATCTATAGACTTGTATGAAAGGCAATTAAATTATCTAAAAAACAAAAAAGAATCATCAAAATTGGACCAATAATAGCAAAGATACCGCGCATCGGACTAACCGGAAATGGTAATTATATCATGGATATTACAATTGTTTACAATTTTCTCGAAAACCGCCCTAACGATTTTGATGAAACTTGCCTAATGTCTTCTCCTTACAGCCATTTAACTTTTCATTTATGTAGTACATCACCGAGGAATTGCAGCGAAAAAAGTTATCATGAAAAGAATATTTTATTTGCGCATAGCTTAAAAAGTATGCATTTTATGGTAAATTATATATAGAATTGTATGAAAGTTAATAAAATTATCTAAAAAAACAATAAAAGAATTATCAAAATCGGACCAGTATTAGCAAAGATAAAGCACATAGGACTAACCGGACTTAGCTATTATATCAGGGATTTTACAATTTTCTCATAAACGTCTCCAACGATTTTGATGAAACTTGCCTAATGTCCTCTCCTTAAAGGCCTTTAACTTTTCATTTATGTAGTATATCACCGAGGAAATGCAGCGAAAAAAGTTATGATGAAAAGAATATTTTATTTGCGCTTAACTTAAAAAGCATGCGATTTATAGTAACTTATAAACAATATATACTCTGTAATAAAGTAATTTAAGAATACAAAAGCGGAAATTAACTTAATAATTATTACTTTCATATTATTTAATGGAAAGAAAATATTTCCATGAAAACAAAACCGAAACTTTTAAAATATATTTGCAACTTGACGAAGTTAAAATATATAGGTAGTCTACAGAATTGTTATGCTAAAATTGTTTAAAAAACTGTTTTATTGTACTGAAGTGGGAGAAGATGTGAAGAAGTGAATGCTGCTGAGTTTATTTCAAGCATTGTTTATGTGAACTCTTTAAAATTATATTAAAAAGATAATTATTATAGGACGGTAAGGGAAAGTTGTGTGATGCGCGCACCGCACCAGATTTTTTAAAAATACTTTTCCAAAATTGGGTATATTGACTTTTGATAGAATAGTCCTCAAATATTTGAAAATATTATTGTCACGTAATCCTTACTTACCATGCACCCTATGGTTAACTTACTTTGTTTTCGATTAATTAAAGTTTATTACTTGCTTGAGATGACATTGTACTTAACATTTTAGTTAAAATTCAGGCAGATGCTACCTAAACATGGCAGGGGGAGACTGCTGCACTTTGAAACAGGTCTCGTAAAAAAACTCGGTTAATATCGGGTAGGAGTGTCATGTATGCATCTCTCACAGTGTTGTACTGTGATAGACCTATGCATGACACTGCTCTCCAATGCTAACCAAGTACACCTTACTTTTTATGAGAAGTGCTTGTAGTTACATCTGTTCCTATGTACAGCGGTCTCCCCTATACTGTAAAGCTTTGCTGTCATTACTTGCATTTTATATGAATGTGAAAATTAATTTTATTTCACTTTTCATATAGTTCTGTATTGTTTCTTCTTCTGTATATTATAAGAATTTCTCTCTCTCTCCCTCTCTCTCTCTTCCCCTCCCCCTCCCCTTCCCCCTCCTCCCTCTCCCTCTCTTTTATTATATACTCATTTACAGTTAATTTCACTAATTTATAATATTCTCTTTATATTTTTTATAATCTTATCAACGTTTTTATATATTTTTTCTGTTATTAATTTTTCTAGTAAAGTTTAAGGTCGATGTTACACTAAGGTTAACTTATTAGTATTTGTCAGTAATTTCAACAGGGAGTGGAGCCTACGCGGCAGATAGCACTAAGAGGGGAGGAGGTGACGATCAGGTCGATTCAACGCTGGGCCTTGGCGAGTTAGCTCAGCTCACTGTCAACAATGAAGCTGAGCCAGCCTACGATGTAAGTCTCTTTAAATCTTATCTTATTACTTATTTTTCATTTACATATTTGGCTTATTTAAACCCACACTGTTATATTTTATTATGGTTAATTAGTTGATTTATAATGCTTATTAAATAAATTAAATGAAACTCATATCATCTTTGGTATCAGCAGCTGCACAAGTTATTGTATTTGTCTTTTCCTGTTCAAAATTTTCAAACTTGAACATGACAGAATTGTTATCCCGACAAAATTAGTATTATGATTATATGACAGCATTTATGATTTCTGACATGTTTTTATGATAGCACCTTTTTTCTAATCTGACTTGGACGTAGTATGGTGGATATTGACCATTTTGTGGTTATGGCTGGTTATTGGTTTGGTTGAAGCATTCAGTGTTTTTACAACCAATGTCAAAGAATATTCTTTTAGTGTAGTACAAGTTCATATCATTTACCCTAACTATATATAAATTAAGGGTGTATAAAAATCGTATATTCTCATTGGAAGATGCTATCATGGATTGAGTCACTGACGGAGACAATTCAGAACTCATATGTTGTATGTAATTGTTCTAATTTATTGTATATTACTTAGTTAAACAACTCTGTTTACCATGTCTGCAATTTAATTAACGAATGCCATTTTTATAGCTTCCGACAACGAAGGAGTCCCTGAGGAAGACCTGGAGCGCCAAGTACACCCTCCGTTCTCATTTTGATGGTGTACGAGCATTGGCATTCCACCCAGCTGATCCTGTTCTTATTACTGCATCCGAGGACCATACGCTCAAACTTTGGAATCTCCATAAAACTGTTCCTGCTAAAAAGTAACGCATTATTAGCTATTAGCTACTAGCGACTAAAGTAAAGTTGTCGTTTATCTTTATTATTGAGTATATTCTAACTCCTTCAAGTTTATCTTCCCTGTGATTTAATTTGGATAATTGAACTATTGGAATTAATTAACAAGTTTTATTTTATGCATGTTTGTGAATTTGAATCATATTTTTTCTTGTCTGATTTTATGCTTTTAATTATTAATATCTTTTGATTTTTGTCCTGTATCATAGAAAATGTCAGTTAAGTGTGGTGGAACATTGACAGACTATGAGTGAATAATAATAACTTATATACTAGTAAATTAGTTATAAATTAGTAATTAGAGCTGAACTTAGACCCTATATATTCGCATATTTGGATTGTTCAACAATTGTTTTCTAATGCTGCTTTGGCCATACATAATAACATTACAAATATTTGAGATAACTATAGCGTTTATTTTTATAAAAGATAAACCAACTACCTGTGTCCTTACCATATAAACACTTAGTTGAATGCAAAGTTTTTATCAAGACGCATGTGCCTTGGTAGAATTTTAAAACACCTCGAAAGGGAGTTAAATATGATAGATTCACCTTAAATAGCCTCTTCTTGTTCCCGCATCATTTTGAGCCCACACAATAAAAAGGTAGGAGGGAAATTGAAAGTGGTCAATTTAATAATTATTTTAAAGGTTTTTTTTTTAAATGTTCATGGCCTCTTTGAAATTAGTTTTGTATATAAAATTCAAAAGTGACCCATAAAAATGTTAATCCAAAAACTTGACACACTTAATGTGATACAATCAGATACATTATTCATTAGTTAGTGTTAGATTAGTGAAATATTTTTACTAAGAAGTTTGTGCTCAATGTAAAGCATAACATTACGTGTCATTTTGTCGTGTGTGTAGTTTTCAAAAAGTTTCTTTTTTGAGGTTTTTGTTTTTCCCTGCAGATCGGCTTCTTTAGATGTGGAACCTTTGTACACCTTCCGGGGTCACACTGGTCCGGTTCTATGCCTGACAATGTCTTCATCTGGCGAGCAGTGCTACAGTGCAGCGACTGACGGTGCCATTCACGCCTGGGCGATACCTTCATTCCCTCTCGATCCATATGACTCTTATGGTGTGTAGCATTATTGTAATTATATATATATATATATATATATATATATATATATATATATATATATATATATATATATATATAATGATTTTTTAAGTGGATTTAAGCATGTAATTTTTATTTTTGTTAATTGTTATGGATTTTAATTGGTTTGTTATATATTATATAAATAATACCACACTAGTAAAAACCCACAGTAATCCGAAGCCATCACTATTGGATCTGGCCCTCTCCTGAAAAATATTTCATCCTTTTCTAGTATATTTTTTAATAAAACTCTTGCTAAATAATTTTCCTCCATCAAAAACCCTTTTCTGGAAAGATTACATATCTCAAATATCCTATCGTTCATTTTCTATCCTAAGGCAGTTATACTACTCCCATCATCTCCTCCCCATGCGTGCTTGTCAACTCCTTGGATCCTTGCTTATTTTCCCTCTGATTGATTGTGGTTGTGCAATTTACAAAGGAATCTCTGGATGTCTTGATCTAAAAACAAAATCTAAAAAGATTAGTTGCTATCTTAAATTTATTTTTGGGATCTCCAGAGATACCTAATTATATTTCACAAAACTATACCAACCTGAAGAGGCTTTTTCTTGGATACCGATATAAATACTTTTTTACATTCTTTCATGTATCTTGATATCCAATCCTTTACATATTTCAATTTTAAAATAAATTAAATATAGCATTTTTCAATATTAAAGTGTATGAAATAAAATTAATATAAAATAATTTACTAAAATAAAAGAAAAAAAATATTTGAAGTTTAGAAGCAATTGGCTGCGAACACAAGACCTTTTATTGTGTAGTTGGCCGCTTTACTAAAATGTGATGAGTGATTAATTGATGCTGAAATTAAATGGTAAACAATACCTCCATTGTTTTTTCACTCTGCTCTGAGTGTGCTTTTCTCGCTAACCTCTTTAGGATGATAATTAAGAATAATTTATTGTAACTAAGTATGTACTCACAGAACAAATTTATAATAAATAAGGTATAATATAAAATATAGTATATATAATATAAGGTATATTATAAAATAAATAACTCTTCCTTTTCCATCGTGGCCACTATTGCAGGTTGCTTTCTACTGAACTGTAACCAATGCCCCAAATGACCACCACTTAATATTTAATATTGTGCCTTTATAATTTCTACCAAAAGATTGTTTTTTGTTATGATACGTAATTAATTAATATAGCAATTATTGTCAAATTTTAGAGAGCAGCGTCCTTGCGACAAAGTTAACTGGTCACACTGATGCCGTTTGGAGGCTCGTTTGCCATCCACAAAGGGAGCATCTTCTATCATCATCAGCTGATGGTACACTCAAATTGTGGTCAACAAGGACCAATAGTCTAGTCCATACATATTCCTCCGAACAGGGTAATTCTTTTGTTTTTTAGATTTTAGTACTTTATAATACATAGTAATTATTTTTTGAAATTTCAATTACCAATTTATCTCAATAATATACTTATATACTATAGTATTATTGATAGTAGTATTATGGTGTAGTGCTGGTAATGATTTTTCTTGCAATAACTAAATAACTCTATGATTTTATTTCTCTTTAGTTTTCATTTTCTTTTGGGACTAGAGGGAGGAAGGGTGGTTGTCAATTAAATTAATCTCGCATGCTCACTGTTGGATTTTAGCTAGGAAAAAATTTCAATTTTCATTGTTGTTTTTATGGAGTTCTTATTTCAATAATACATAAATATTTTATTATTTAATAATATCTATACATGACAGATAAAGAAAGAATCAATTGTCATTTAACTAATGATTAAAAAATATGATTTTATTGCTGTTTAGTGTTATTATATGATATTGTTAATGAATATGAACAATTTGCTACAATGGTAGGAATAGAACTGACCCAATTATTGAAGCAGAATTTTTTATTTAGTAATATATTTTATCATTTCTCTAAATTCAAGTTGATCCACCAAAAAACAAATATAAGCTTCCATTTCTAGTCTTGAAAACTAGATTGCTCTTCATATTCCAACTAATAATTACAACAGAAAAAAAAAAATGTCTATATTTTATTTATAAAGTGATTGTGGAAGGTATATGATTCATTCTGCCTCATTATGAAAATTGTAAAGAGGATAGGATAATGAACTGTTTTACAGATCATCGCTAGCATTCTTTACAATAATCCTAGCCACCGTCTCCAAAAAACAAAAGACTCCTTTCAAAATGCATTTATATCCACTTATAATCCCATTACATAAATTAAAAGATTTACAAACAAAACGTATCCCTACCCCGTTCCCAAATTTTAAATTTATTAAATATCAGTAGCTCATTATCCACCTCCAACCTTATTTTCTCGTTCTCATAAATTTTTTCTTTTAATTTGTTTTTACTCTTTATATAAATTTTTTTTTTATTAATTATTTTATCTTTTTACCCCTTTTATTTTCATTGCACCAGAATAACCACATTTTTAGTATTGACAACCCATCACCAGTTTTTTTCATTTCTACAATATAATTATATCAAGTAGCTATATTTTCTTGTAACTGGAGATATACCACATTTTCTTTCTGTTTTACTCCAGAACTTAGTTGTTGCAATTCTTTCCAAGGCATTTCGTTAAATTTTTACCCTTTTCCATGTTGAGGGTTTTACTATCTGGCTTCAACTAACTTCTTTATTTTTGCTTATACTTTTATGTGTTCTTTTATATCCTTCATTCATTTCTGTCTTCATTTTTTATAATTTGAGGTGAAAAGATCGGTACACATTGCAAGAAGTGCTACACTTGTTGTCGATTTTCTTTCTCGATCGCACCCCCAACCAACTTCTCGTTGGTTTCGATTGATTACATCTACGATCGACAATGTCTCCTCCATTAAATGTTTATGTTTAGAATTAAATATATATTTTATAAAATTAATCAATTTAGATTACGAAATAATATGCCTTATTAATCCCACAATACATTTATTAATAAAAGCTAATTTACAGAGTCAATATATATTATTTTTTGTGACGTTTCGGCCCTATTTAATACATTTTTTGGCCATTTTCGAAACTACTTTTAGTAGTATGTTAATTACTTTAAATTACTTACGTAAATTAGTTTTGAAAATGGCCAAAAATGTATTAAGTAGGACCGAAACGTTACAAAATAATATTATATTGTTGGATATGTAAATTAGTTTTTATTAATAAATGTATTGTGGGGTGAATAAGGTCTATTATTTCATAATCTAAATTATTAAGTTTATAAAATAATTTATAATCCCATTGGATATGAACAGTAGTAATATTGTTGTTGATCACAAATTAAATATATATTTTTACTGAGTATATTACTGTAATATCCAAATATTAGAATAGTAAACTGAGATTACTTTAAGTCAGTCAGGATTTCAAATTTGAACTTTTTAAGCAGGCTCATTTTTACCGCCTTTTGTTTAGATTCAGATTTGAAATCCCGAATGATTTAAAGTTACTCCATCAGTCTTAAAGTTACCTCAGTTTACAGTGCTATATTACCTTTGTGCTATATTATTTTTGTATTATGTTAGACGGCATTCCTACCTCCTGTGACTTCGTGCGTGACGAGTCTGACAAAATGGTTGCTGCTTTTACTTCTGGCCACTGCGTGGTCTTTGATTTGGAAACAGGCAAACCAGTCACAAGATTGGAATCAACACAGGTAAGGATTATTATATCTCACCAATGTAATACTTACACCCACAACCTCTTATCATTTATATAATATATAAATTTATGATTGAGAACTCAGACTAAACTAGAACTCAGTCAAATTTGCCAAATTTAAAATTTTACTAAGGAGAATGAACTATTTTGCCATAAGAGAATTCCAAGGCATGTTTGATAGCATGAAGTAAAACATAAATTTGGCAAATTGTCTTTATGCCTGCATTACGTAAAAACTTATCTTAATTCTTAGAAGTAGTTATAGATTGCCCAGTTCTAAGTAGTATTATTCAATATTGTTAGATTTTTAGTAGCTTTATTAGTGCAATGAATACATCATCAATTATATAAAACTATACCCCTACAAACTTTTTTACATTTAAATGATTTAATGAATGGTTATTTTTTTTTTTTTAGGATATTGCTGTGCCAGAGGTGGGAAAACATATTTATCGTGCTGTCTGCCATCCCCTGCTGCCGATCACGATGACAGCTCATGAGGACAGGCACATCAGGTTCTATGATAACAATACAGGGGAAGCGGTCCATTCTATGGTTGCACATTTAGACGCGGTTACTTCATTAGCTGTCGACCCTAATGGATTGTATCTCCTTTCAGGAAGTAAGTTGATGTTTGATAAATTTGAGGATGAAAGTTTTTTTTTCCTCCCTCTTTTGACTTTCTAGTATAGTGGAAAAATTGAGATTTTTTGGCTCACGAGTTCTTGCTTGGGTCGATAACTTCAGCTTTTGCTACAAAATAATATTGACTGAGTCCTGATTATTTATTCCATGATAAACAGCATAGCCAATAATCTATCATCTATAACAATTCATTAGATTTATCTTAAAATTAGAAAGATCATTATAACATTTATTGATATGATTTGTCAAGATGATTTTTTCCCCTATACTATATCTATTGGTTCAGAATTTTTTATATCATATATCAATAATTTAAAAGCCTATTTGTGAGTTACAGTTATTATATTTTTATTGTAGGTCATGATTGTAGCATTCGACTTTGGAACTTGGATTCTAAAACTTGCGTTCAAGAGATTACAGCTCACAGAAAGAAATTTGACGAGTCTATATTTGATGTTGCATTTCATCCTACTCGGCCATTCATTGCTTCTGCGGGTGCTGACGGCCTTGCGAAGGTGTTTGTATAGTAAGCCAGCGTTACTTGTGTATCGTATCGCAGTGTCATGTTTCTATTCGTGTCATTTTGTTGTCACCAGAGTTAATGCTGCTACAATCATCCATCTTTTTCCATTTGGAAAGTGTAATTATTGGTTGTATCTGAAATTTGAAGGTATAGAATTTTTTCTTATGAAAGTTTTTTTTATTTTATGTTTCATTAATTTAGGAAGTAATTAGCTGATTTTAAAGACTCTCTTTTAGAAATAGATATATTTCTGTAGTTTTTCAAAGTTGAATTTATCTGTTTTAAATAAGAAATTTAGTATTTTAGTGTTTTGTATATGAGTTAATCTTCTACTGGCTGGCAATTCGTCATTGATATTAAACCTCTTATATTATTTTCTAAGTCATTGAGTTAACTTTTTAAGTATTAGGAAACATCAAAAAGTTTTATTTTTCATCAAGCAGGTAAACTTAATTGATTTAATTTTTGTTTTATTTCTAAATTAAAAAGAAATTTTTATTAATTATTGCTTTGGGTCTTCAAAGGCTATTTAATTTAATTTTTTTTTTTCCCCCGAAAATGTTATTAACTTCAGTCTGTTTTTACTGTTGTAAGTGCTTTGGCAACAGCTGATGTCGAAGTCTGTTTTCAATAAATGTATATAATTGTACATAATATTTCCAGGTATCAGTTGTCTAAATATAATTAATAAAATAAAAAAAAATAAAAAATTGTATTTTAGCTTTAACTTATATTTCTTAAAGAACAAATACTCAAATTAATTTTCACACATCCTCGATTCGTATTAGTAAATTATATGTTCTTATCAACATGCTAACATTTTCCCATTAATTTCGTGATACAATAGCCATCTGATATTTTGTTGTGGTGCTCCACTTAAACGAACATCCATTGAGCAGAGGAAAGTTTTTGTATTTTGGGGAGGGTGTGTGTTTGCTATTGGATAATGAATGATAAGTAGTATTTTGTTCACTCAGTTCGGTAGTAAATATTATTTGACTGCCTTGTATGCTAATTGATAAATTATTTGCCACTTCCATAAATTTTTCATCTTTGTATAGAAGGATCATTTAGATTGATCCTTCTATATCATCATGCGTACGTCAATTGGCCTTGTATGCTTGTTGCAGCTTGAGACTGGATCTTAAATTAGTCCCATCACAGTTAAGTTTTTGCCTGACAGTTTCTATTTTATTAAAAGAAAATAAATTATGATAATTCATTCAGATGAATTAGTTCCTCTATTATAACTTCATTACTGCAATAACCGTTGGAAGATTTTTTTCCCCTCTTGAACAATGTAATTAATTGTCACTATTTATTCTATCGAGTCTATAATTAGCAAAATAAAACAGTGCAAAATGCTATTTTGAAACCATTTTATTTGTTTATGCTTTAATTTTTAGTGTTTCACTTCCAATTATTATTTATATCAGCAGTATATTATTTGTTTGCAGTTTAATTATTAATATATAGAAACTTTTGATTTAAATCCATGATAACATGGTTCTGTTAACTGATTTGTAACAATTTACGTAATATACGAGAAAGAGTAAGTTGTCTATATTGTTATACTCTATACCGTTTTTATTTTTTAATTATCATTCTGTATTGTTGCCAATGTTGATTAAGTAAATGAAGTCTCTTTCTGATTGAACATATGATATTGCCGAGTGATTGGTCATAATAGTAATTGTTTGGTAGGGGGAATTTAAAAGCTTAAACTCTCTCTTTATGTGTAAGGCGTCTTATTTATTTATTTATTTTTTTTTTTAATATTGTGTGATATTTCAATTAGAGAAATAGGATTAATTGATGTGATCTAAATGAATGTTATGAGAGATGAATTTTTTTTTTTTCTATATTTTCAAAATAAGATTGTCGAGTATGAGTGTTGTGAGGTCTGCAAGAGATCAGATCGTAATTTGTATAAAGCACAAAATGTACACACTGTATCATATTGTATTTATACTCATATAGTTTATAGAAATTAGTTATTCTAAAATATTTTAAAAATTTGTTATGCTTCAATGAGAAAAAAGCAACTAAATATGGATTATATAAATGTCATCCTAAATTTTTTGTCAGTAAAAACTTTATATTTTTACGGTTTTAAAGTCGACAAATCCATTTATTTTAAGAATATAGAATTATTTATTATTATATAATTATTGTATCTTTGTGCATAAAAAGAATCAGTGATGTAATTGTCTAAGTGTGTGTATGTAAAGCTCTGATATGTGTATATATTATACATATATATATCTTATTCTACTTAATTGCTACGGTTTTTTTTTCTTTTTCGTGTTACCATTGGTGTTAATATATTTTTTTTTGTAATGATCATGGATCTAATGATGGATTAGTTACTATATTTTTTATATTTTAAATTATAATTAGAAAACGTTTGAATTAAAGCATTTTATTATTATCTGATTAATTTATTTCTTTTTATCTTTACAATTATTAATTTCTCAATGCTCGTGTTAATTGTTTGATCTATATTAATTTATAGTTTAATCGAGATTGAAATTATAATAATAAAAAAAAAATTATATCTTTGCGTTTTCTTTTAATAGTAATTTTGTTGTTCTCTATCGCAAGATATTGCAGCTATATTGTTATTAGTTTATTCCTAGGCATCATTGGCTACTTATTGTTTGTAAGCAGTCTTATCTGTTAAGTAGAGTGTTCATATAATTTAAAATTTATTTTTATGTATTATTTGATACAGTTTTCCATTTAATTATTTTAGGTTTTTCTAATTTAATTGGCAACTGGTAAAATGGCTGGAGATCGATAGCCTATTAAAAGGTTCCCGTTCCCTGAGTCCTGTATCCGAATATTATTCTTAGTAATTAAGAGCGAATGTGAATAGCAAATTTATCACAACTCAAGTAAGTTTCCTGAATTAGTTTAGGCAAGATGGATTGTATTGAATACTATCGTGCAGTATGTGAATATAGTTTTAGCCATTGAGCTATTTAGGCAGTAGCAGCAGTCAAACTGCACTCAGGTCGTAGTAGGTCTAATTAGAAGCTGCTCTTTTCTGTTATATACAAAGTGATGAGAACCTTTAGGCGATATATCTTCTACCCTCAAAGGGTGTCACGAAGCAAAGAGCTCGCTCAATTCATTCAGTTTATGGTAATTAATCATTAAGTAACACTCGATTGGACTTGCAATAAAAACATTGCTGTTTTAAAAATATTTTGTCAACTTGACAGTTGATGAAATCTATGTCTATCATTTGGATTCTCTTAAGATACTTATGTAAGGGACTTATGTATATATTAGAATATTAAACCTATTGTAATCTATAGAAGATAGAAGTGTGTTATCCATCTCCTCGACTGTATACTGTACATATAAATATAAATATATATATATTATATATCAAAGTGAATACCTGTGCATTACTAATAAATGTTTTATTTATATAAAATAAATATGTATGGACTCATTTAATGTTTTTCTTCAAAAACAAGCACAAACTTTCAAGTTAGCTTAGTTTTTCTCAAGTTATTTTGATATCGATACGTGGGTCATTCAAATATAAATGAGAATGTTAGTGCTTACGTCTTTTGCACAAGATATATTGATTAATATTATTATTGAATATATTGTGAATAAACTTATTCCTCTTTTATTAATTCTCCTTAATTCTTCTTACATCATTTTATTCCATTCATTCATTTAATTTAAAATGAGAAGATAATATAGACAAAATTATTAAACTTTAAAAAACACAAAATATTAATGAATATATATGGAAAATGGAATCAAGGAATAGGAAAAATATTAATAAAAAAGGAATAAAAAAAAATTACCTACTGATTTGAGATAAAAATAGGATATACAATTATTGTTACTTGCTAATGTTGTAAAATTATTAATTACAAATGGATTATTAATTAATAGTGCTATCTAGATGTCCTAATGATGGGGGAAAAATGCACCGAAACATCGGGAAATAAACTGTAATGGAGAATTAATATAAGAGGAAGATGTTTATTCACAATATATCTAATAACAGTGTTGGGCAAACGTAATTGGAATTACTAGTTGAGCCAAAGTCATCGCAACGATCAATTACAATTCAAAATTACAGTAATTGAAATTACGTTTTGCCTAACAGTGCTTACTAATATATCTATAGAAATAACTTGCAACATATAAAAAAGTTTTTGAATTGGAATAATGATTAAGTTTTTGGCATGGGAAAATCCTGCTGTTATTTTGCATGGTTTAGTGAAACAATCTGTCACAGGCAAGAGTGTTTCATTGGCACAAAATTTTCTTTGAGGGATGAGAAAGAGTGGAAAATGAATCCCACAATCACAGGCCGAGGCAGATAATAAGTTTGAAGCTATTTGTCACCTTATTGAAGATTACTGCCGCCTTGCGATCAATGAAATTGCTTCCGAAGTTAACATCAGTGTTGGGAGTATCCACACAATTATCCATGATGAGCTTGGCTTCTCTAAAATTTCATATTGTCAAGTGCCACACATTTTGCCAACGGATCCTTGGTTGTTATCAGTCCAACGAGGACCTTTATCTCACTGGCAATAACCTTTATCTTGGTGAATAACCACTGGCGATAACCTTTATCTGGCGAAGACCTTTATCTCACTAAGTCACCAGCGATGAGACTTGTGTCCACCATTACACTCCAGAGAGCAAGTACATAGATGTAGAGGCTCAGTTTTATATGTCATGGAGGACTCATGAAATGAATCTCGACCTTCCTATTCTGTTTAGAATAGGTTTGTGACCTGCAGAAATAAACTGTCCTTTTTGACTTAATAGGTGTAGAAACGGGCCAGGGCCTTAAACACCAATAAATAAAAGTTTTTATGTATAACTGACTCAAGGAATCTCCTTAATTTAGTGAGGGGGCTTCCGATTGGTGGAACTAAAATGTGTCAATAGAGAGGATTATTATATTTTAAAACAGATTTTTCGGCAGAAGTGAAACATGCCTTTTTATATTTTTTGTTTTAATTTATTTTTATAACAACACCAATACGATTAGTGACTGCACTAATTGATATTACTATATATATATATATATATATATATATATATATATATATATATATATATTTAAATCTTTACTTTTCTCTGTAAGTACCTCCTCTATTTCATATTTGAAAAAAAAGTATACATAGAAATAAAAAGCTTATCAGTATCGGTCATTATTCCCAATTGGGAACATCCCGAAAACCCTACTAACATTTTTTTACTAAAACTGCTAATCATTACGTTTTATAGAAAACCAAAAATGCAAAAAAAATAAATTTGATTTTGCCATGAATTAGGCTTGCTAGAGGTTAATGATATGATATATTTCACTTAAAATTGATTAAATTAAGTCTGGTTTTAGAGACTTCTGTAACTATAAGCATTATCTCGATCGTACTTTACAATTGATCTATTTATTACTGATATGTACTCATTAAAAAGTTTTGCATAGGGTTTTATTACTAAATTATAATTGAACCCCAAACTCAAATGCTAACAAAAACAAAATATACAGTAAAAATTCTTGAAACAACCAAAACTAAATTAATTTGAAGTATAAATCAATTTTATCACATAAAAATGAACAACTATAATAATGAGTTTTTCTATAAAAAGTAAAAATTTACTTCTCAGGTAGGGTAAAAAGAATAAAATATGTATATTTTTTTTAAGTCTATGCCAAAATTGTTAAAAAGATAAATCATTATTGTCCCAATACTTTACCATATTGATCTTCAAAGTGATTGAGTTTTATATTATGCGTGAAATAGTTAAATAGTAATACAAGAGAAGATGGTTGACAAAATTAAATGCAAAATCTAGTTTTACAGTTTAATTTTGATCACCACCCTGACTGCCTTTTTAATTGAGTTTTAGATTTTTGGTTGTTAGTTATAAATTATATGATGAACATTTTATCGAGGAGTGTCAGAAGCCGTGAAATCAATTGTTGCTTAGTGCACACAAGCAGTCAGTTTACAAAAGGAAAAATCTGGTCATTTATCACTGTTCTACTAGAGATCTCATATAGATAAAATATGATTAATAATAATATGAAATATATTCAGATGATTTTGTACATAATTTTTATAATTATAACCTACAAAAATCTCAATAATTTGTGTTTCCATAAGGAGTTGGCAATCGGTCGTAGCGGCCAGTTCTCCCAGCATCATAGTCTCTTTCCGAGTCTCTGCCAAAATAAAAATAAAATTAATTGCTGGTAATTGTTTGTTTTTACAAATAAATTAATATTTTAGAAACACTTTTATGTTCATGTTTAATTTATTTCTCCAATCACAAAGTGATAGTGAAAATTAAATGCATATAATTATTCCTTCGTAGATTTTTAATTTTTGACTAACAGTAAGATGACAAAATATTTTCATGTGGATACAGAGTTTTATAAGGAAAATACAAGCAAACATTTATAAATCTGAACTTAAAATAATTAGGTTAACAATTAAATTGAACCCTGAAGATGAGGTAAATGGCCACGAAACGGTTCTTATGCAAAAAAAACTTAATGAAGTAATAAGGAAGAAATTTAGTTCATTATTACCTTAAATACATTATATAATAAATCTTCCAGAACAAATTAAATTATTATATAGATATACATATGTATTTTAGCATTGTGCTATTTTTATAGTTTTGGAGGAGCTAGGCCACTACACCAACCCCAATCTGGAGGGCATGGGAGCTTGAATTCTTGGTCTTCTACCCATATAGGGGGGTTGCCTTCACTATGGTTTGGAGTCCCCTCTACCCCTGAAAGCCATTTCTCGATATACATATAATAAATATAATATAGCTTACTGACCTGTATACAGGTAAAGTTGGATTTTGGAGTGTGAGGGGCCTGAAGGTGCCCGCTGAGTCCAGGAAATAGAGCTGTAGTAGAGGGGACCTGTCCCCACCACGGTTAGACAACCACAAGGAGTTGACATGGCCGCCTTGCTGAATGGCACCTCTAGAACTGGGCTCGTCTCTCCTTGTTGTGGAAAGCCAGAGTGGGTTGATGTGCCCGTTGAGCTGTTGGCAGGAAGCTAGCACAACCACCCCGAGCAGCAGCAGTGCCTGCAACGTTATTATCTCACTTATACACCTCTGTGCTAATCAATTTTTTGGAGATTCGTTCATTACTAAGCCATTTCAACCACCTCAATGCTATTACTTCAAGTATGTGGGTGGATTCTCAGGAAAAGGGCAATTTTTAGTGACAATTTCAAGAAAGTAGAGGTCTCCAAAAAAAAAAACTTCTAATAATGTGGGAATGTTCTTTGACCAATGGTTAAGGAAATAAACCATATTTTTGAGATCCAAATCACTTTTTATAATAATTATGAATAATAAATCTGAACAAACAAAAGTAAAGAAAAAACTTAACAAAAACTTGAAAAAATTAACTAATAAATGGATTTCTAATGTTTTAATGTTATTTGTTGAAGTTTAGAATTAGTTACCACTTTAGTTGTCGATTTCTTGGACCTAATCTGGAATTATACTTCCATGGAATAGACCTATGGTGTGGCCAATTCAGACTTTGAAGTCGAATAATTAGATGAAATGGTATAGAAGGAAACTGGGCACATATTCTTAGTTCTCAAGATAACTACCCTATACATCAAAATTGTCCTTTTTTTGAGAATCACCCATATTGCTTGGTGCATATCCCGCATTTCCGCGTTCAGCTTCCTTAATTCTCCAGTGGATTCATCAATCTTGAGGCCTAATATTCTACGTAATACTCTATTTTGTCATTCTTTTAATGCAAGCGAACATGCTTCGAATCATATGCAACAGTAGGAGGAATCTTGTGAAATATAACTTTCAGGTTTCTGGAAAGTACGTGCGAACTGATTCATTTTCTCTCTCAAATAAAAAATTACACAGACAACTGTCTTTACTCTACCCTCCTCGGCATTACTCGGTAATGTTTCAATACTTCAGTACGCATTCCAAATTAACTCCACGCATTTTCATTATTATGGTTGGCAGCACTGATTACTTTCTGTTGATCTCGTATTCAAAAGAATTCTAGCAGATTCCCCGCCTAGCTCTGTAAGTTGAATCTTAGACAATATTTATTTGTATTACGTGGTTTTTTTCGTTTATTTTTTTCATATTGTTCAGTCATCGCGATCGTCAAGCTTTTAGAAATTTTCATAGTGTTTCAAATTTACAAGAGAGTGCAACTCTTTTTTTAAATCGGTGCGCTTTGAGAAAATTGATGAAACTACATAGTAAACACTTTCAGATAAATTTAGATAAGTGAAATATATATATATATATATATATATATATATATATATATATATATATATATATATATATATATATATATATTAATTACAGGGAAGTTAATTATTTCTAAAAATGATTTAATGTTGGGATTTTTCATAATCCAATTTTGTTGAGTAAATCGCTTTTTTTTTTCTTTTGTTAATGTATTATGTTAATCGAGAAATAAATCAATAAACTTTAATTTATTTTCTTTATTTGAAAGTATTACATTATAATCATTATCATTACCTGAGAATAATTTTGTTTTAATAAATGACATAACGTACATTAGTATCGATTTAATCGATTAAAATTTAGTGTTGGTATAAAATTTAATTTAATGTTCCCTACTTACCTACCAAACTTTATTTGTTATTATTAACTTGTATTGAAGTGAACAGGTTCAGTGTGATGGACTCTTATCACAAATTAGATCTTGACTCTATACTTTACTTCATCGTGCCTTATTTTTGTACAGGATGGACTCTAGTCAATGGAAATCTTGGCTGCATGGCTTAATCCGGCTCTATCCAGAGGCAGGAGTTATCTCTGATCAGGCACTTGTCCAGGACGGCAAATTTTTGAACGAAATTTTATTTTTAGGCTAAGCAAAAAATATCTGATGTGGACAACACATACATGACTTCCTTGTACTCCTATTAAACTATAAATCGTTGGCTGAAAAAGTGATCCTCAATTTGGTTACTAATTTCCGAAAATTGCAACATCTCAAAAACGAAATTCGGCGCCGGGACACCCATCTATTGACACACACACACATACTCTTGTTTCTGGAGGTTTCATTCCGTTATTAAATGTCGTTTTTTTTCCAGTAGGTAACTAGTTTCCAAGAGATTTCTTCGTGTTCCGTAACAACATTAAAACTGTCAATATCACTAGATAAAGCATTAGAAATCGACAGTTTCTAAATTTTAAGCGGAAGAACCCACTTAACTTATATCTTATTCTCCTGCTGCAGACTTGTTCATCGCACAAATGGGGAGGAAAACCAGTATTATATGCCCAATATTAACACTTAAAATAAGTAATAAAAATGTTTAATTAGAGTATAAACAAAATCGTGTTGGTAACCTTTATTACCGAAACATATGATTTCTCCATTTAATTTTAATATAATTTTTAATGTAAGTTTATTATGACCTTCAAGTGAAGTACCCTTTTTGGCTCACCAATTTTAAACAAAATCTAGAAAATACATTCGTATTGATATAAAAGTCCTATTTACTAAATTTTAAATGTTTTACATTATATCTTAATATAATTTTTGATGAAAGTCTAATATAACCTTCAAATAAAGTACCTCTTCCGGTTTTCCAATTTAGACCAAAATCTAGTATGGTTTTTAAATCAATATATAAGTTCTAAATACCAAATTTGAGAAGTTTTCCAAAGTATTTTAATATAATTTTTGATGAAAATCAATGATGACCTTCAAGTAAAGTACCACTTCCGGTGATTAAGCAGTGACCAAAAAGGGAGGTTCACAACTAGATTTTACAACAATCCTAAATACAAAATTTCAACTTTCTATGGCTAACCGTTTTTGAGTTATGCGAAATACGAACGTACGTACGTACAGACGCCAGGACGAAACTAGTCAAAATGGATTCAGGGATGGTCAAAATGGATATTTCCGTTAAAATCTGAAAACCGAAAATTTTCGCGATTACAATATTTCCTTTACTTCGTTCAAGGAAGTAAAAAGCTGCTTTTTAATTGATTTAACCTTAATTCCGTCATCGTAATGAGTTAATACTACGGATGATATTTATTTAGAAATATATTACCTAAAATACTGTTATTGCTTATCATTGAAAGGAGCGGCAAAATTAAGCTCCTCTGGCAAAAATGCTAGTTCTGACACGTTCTCTGATTTTTCTTTTTAATGTTATTGGATACTGATTTAGTGATTGACATTCGCAATAATAATAGTAAAATAATGTATTATTATTACTTGTAGCAGGGTGTCAATCCTTGAAGCATGAACTATCAGAAAATCCTCTCCTCCCCTCGGTACAGTGAAAAATATAAGTGATATAATTTACTATTTAATAAATGTAAAGTGATATAAGGTGGAGAGTTACCTTTGTTATTGCCATGATGTAGCGAACTGACATTACTACAATGGATACAGCCGGTATATATATACATACACCAATATTCAGGAGCGACCTCGACTGTGAGCAATCTTCTCGACCAGTGGCTGGAACCTGCGGTCCTCCTTTCGTTCCTCACTAAAAAAAACTGTTCCCTAGATAGTTTAACAGTTTGCACAATTGTTAGTTATGTAACTGCTACACGAAACCATTTGTTTATTCCGTGTTGGCGAGGATTCGTGAAATAAGTTCTTAATTATTAACAGGGACTACCCAATTTTACCATTTCTAGTAACGTATATTGGGGTAAACTTAAGATTCACCAAGTCAATAAGAAGTTCAAATTTATATTTTCAAGCGGACTCATTATCCCCGCCGGTTTGTTGATTTTAATTTGTCTGTGTCAAAAGATGGTACAATGGCCCACTTAAAAGGTTCCAATTTGAAATACCGATTCAGTTTACGATAGAGTGATGTGGGGTAAAGTGCGTAATTGTCTCGTTAAATCCTAATCCTCAACCGGTTAGAGCTGCTCTTTGCGTACCATCAAGCCTAAACACTGGTGCACCAGAAATCAGCCACGAAAGTTCGCTAAGGTGAATTATAATGAATTGTAAAAATATTAGTTCCAAACTGGGCCCTATTTCATAATAAAGCACAAGTGCAAGTAGACCTATGATTTACTAAGCATATGGGACACTGTGAAATGTTGAAACACGATAAAATTTAAAATAGTTATTAACTATTTTGAATTTTATCGTGTTTCAACAATTCACAGTGTGTCATAAGCGTAATAAGTCATAGGTCTACTTGACTTTTGTACCAAGTCTTAGTACTTTTGTACTTTATTATGAAATAGAGCTCTGTTAATGAAGTTGTGTCTATAAACATTTTCGGTACAGCTGTGTCGTTGTTAATCTACCTGTAGGCTTTTTTTTACTTTTTTGTTTTGCCTTGTGCGGAACTTACAGAAGCTATTCTTCAAAATACTTTGTGATTTACATTTCTTCTTGACAGTTTTCTATTTTTTAGCGCTTGTCCGCAGTCGCCCAGCCAGACATGATAGTAGGGGCAAGTGCAAGTGTTTAGTCGAGGCAACTACGGACTAGCGAATTAAAACAAAAAATATTTTTTCAATACATTTATTCAATTATATTCCACATCCCATTTTCACAACAAAATGAAGATTGTAAAATGTGAATCCACAGACAATCTTTAACTTTAACTTCGATGATTACACTAGTAGTTTTATAAGTTTTTTTAAACTCCAGAAACCGAACTATTTTGCACATAGCCCAAAACCGCTTTTGCTTGCATAATGAGTTTTCCAGATTCCTTGTACGCACTTACCCTTTAAGACAGGGGCAAGTGCGTACTAAGTTTAATAATATTCAATTAATGTACACCGCTATAAAAATCTACTGTTTTTAACAATCTCCGAGTTCATACACGTTGAAGCGAGTTAGTTCCGAAAGCCTATTAGGTATCGCGTAAGGAAGGGTAGGCTGAGTAAGAGGGAAGGAGGAGGATGATATTTATATATATATATTGTAACGTTCTAAAAATAATACTAGCTTTGGCGAGGATAGAGGTCCTTATTTCAAAAATAGTCGGTTTTGACATTGATACAGTTTTTTTTTTGTTTTTTTTCTCCTATTCCCATTTTTCTTTCTCTTGATCAATTTTTCGCTAATAGCTAATTTCTGGTCTTTGATCGTTCTTCTGTATCTTGGATACATTTTAAGGTAGGATTGATATGCCTAAATATTTTTGATATTAAATAAAAATTTCATCATACCTGTGACGGGGCTCACTTCTGTTTGCAAAAGTAACTTATAATTACGCCTTAATTCTAACTTAATTAATTTTATCTAGTAGATGCTACAGCATCTTGCCATCGTTTCGGAGCTGGTGGAGGTACAATGCTATCAAATAGCGGATTGTCGACATGAGTTAACGAATCGAAAAACTTGACATGGCGTCGCGTTAGGAATTGCTTCACTGTCGGTATTTGTAGAGTATATTTGCTATGAACGGTAGCAGCTTTTTGTCTCCAAAGAGAAGTATACTTGCATATTCTTCTAATTACCCCGTTCTGAAATTGTTGAAGCACTTTCGCTGCATGAGGGGTTATATGTTCGAACATTGGAACACCGTACAACAGAGCTGGTCGAATGATACAGATATAAATTAATAACTTAAGTCGTAGGCTTAAGTGTGGTGAGGTAAGGAGGTGAGCCAATTTATATGTTTTTGTTCTCACAGCTGCCAACTTTTTCCGAAAATGACTTGCAAATTTTAAATGTCTATCAATATTTATACCGAGGTATACGATACTTCTAGAGATCCGCCTCTGCACGCCGTCTACTGTAAACTGGGTGGGCAATTTCTTTTTATTCTTTTGAAACGAGAAGATTATACCATCTGTTTTCCCCGGGTTTACCATTATATTTAAGTGACGAAGCTTGTTTACTATTTTGTTACAAGTGTTCTCCGCTTGCTTCATTGCTAAGGAAGAGTTCATGCTTGTACTGTAAATCGCAATGTCGTCAGCAAATGCCATTACTTTTGAATGATCGTAGGGTTCTCCTACGACGCGAGCTGTGTAAACATTGAATAACACGGGAGAAAGAACTGCGCCTTGGGGAACACCACGAGTCACGGCTATCGGCTTTAGTAAACTGTTCCCAACCTTGACTGAAACGTTCCTCCGTATGAGGAAGGACTGTATAATTGAGCAAAGCTGCTCCGGACATTCTGAGAGCATGAGCTGTTGGCATAGCAACCCATGCGACACAGAGTCGAAAGCTTTAGAGCAATCAATGGATATCATAGCTGTAGCCAGGTTCTGTCTAAGATTCCTCGTGATATCAGCTTGCAACTTGATGAGTGGGTGTTCGGTGCTTAACTGGGATTGGAAACCAGTTTGCTCAGGTGGGATAATGTCGCGATTTGAACAGAAATCTCTTAGAAATTCAAATATTATTTTTTCGAAAATTTTGCCCATATGAGGAAGTAGGCATACAGGTTGGTAGTGTTCTGGTTGGTCTCCATTTTTCGCTGGTTTTGCTTGCTAGAATAGGGCAAGGCTTCCGGGTTTGGATGGAATCCAAGCAGAGATGATACGCTGTGGAGGAATGCAACTGAGAAGGGAGCTCCATAACCTCATTTTGAAGATATGGCAAGATGAGGAGTGGAAAAGGAGAAGTATCTACCCACACAAAAAAGGGGGACCAGTTGGACTGCGGCAGTTCTCTTTAACAGTAAAGTTCTCTCCAACATCCTATTCGAGAGACTAGTTCCTCATGCTGAGGGGAGATAGGCAAATATCAAGCGGGATTTAGTTGAGGGAGGTCCACATTGGACCAACTGTTCTCACTGAGGCTGGTGCTACTTCGGCCTTATGAAGCATTTTGGAAGAAGGTTCCTCTCGAAGGTCACTCTCTACAAAACCTTGGTTGTTTTAACTTACGGATCGGAAGCGTAGCCTTTAAGAAGCAAGATGAAAAGAGACTTTTGATCTTTGAGAGATCAATCTTGAGAAAGGTTTTTGGCCCTGTTAGAGATGCTGGAATTTGGAGAAGAAGGAAAAATGGTGAACTCGCTGGCCTTTATAAGGATATAGACTCGGTAAAGTTTATCAAAATAGGACGACTTCGTTGGATGATTCGGCGATACCCAGGAGGATGCTGTCCGGAAAAATGCATCGACAAAGAAGGGTTGGCAGGCCAAATGTCAGATGGGAGGACTCAGTGACATCGGACGCACGGGCTCTGCTGGGAGTCGGAAACTGGAGAGCTGCTGCAGCTGATCGTATCGACTGGCGAAGGCTTTTGGAGGAGGTCCAGTCTCGGTGAAGGGTTGTAGAGCCATCTATGTATGTATGTATGCTAGAATAGGAAATAGGGAGGGAAGGAAGGTTCCCGCTACGAAAAGCCACTGTTTTAACAATCTCCAAGTTCATACCTGTTCAAACGAGTTGACCCATATCGCTTAAGGAAGGGTGGGTTGGGTAAGAGGTAAATAACTACCCCCGGTATACTAAAATCACGTCCATGCTCCAAGACCTAGAACTTCCCACTATTCAACAATACGTCTTCGCTCAAACCAAATCATATTTTGCAAGAACAATAGCTTCCGAAAACCCATTGATAAAAGAGATCGGTAATTACAATAAAAATTCCCTTCGACGTTACACTCACAAAAGAACCAAACACGCACTCCTAACCTAACATAGTTTTGTGTCAGATTTATTATATTTTACTCTAATTATGTATTCTTCTTATTATTTCCTAAGTGGGTTTTTATTTTCTATTTGTTTACTATTATTATACGAACAATCGTATAAGGATTATTTTGAAAAAAAAAGAGGAAAATCTAGCTTCAAAATTAAAATTTGAGCAGACCTTTAAAGTCGAATGTTGTAAAATTTAGTGTGCATTTGTCCCCCATCACCATATATTATTGGAAAATTTCAAAACAATGTCTTGATCCTCAGAAACAGCAGTAAGTAACTAACCAGTCAACGTTTCACCAATTCAGACATTATCAGGACAGAAAATACTACATAAATGCAGATCTAAGACAGGATTTGCCACTAGGCCCTGGCCTATATGTGCAGACTAAAACAATATTTGTGACTTTTCTGCCGCAATAGGTAAGGAAAGTATTATAATCGGATCAAAATTTCGAAGTGCAGTTTTCAACGAATCTATGCGTTTCAGAGCTCTCTGATCTATGCCTTTCAGTAGTAAACAATTCCAAGAAGAAATAGGGCCTAGATCGCCTAACAGATTGGGGAGTAAGCTCAACTCAACAACTCCAGCTCACTACTGATGCTTACTGAGACTTAGGGGAGGCGATCGCCACCCCTCGCCCCCCAATCAAAATGGAAAGTCTGTGTCTATGAGTGTTACTATAATAATGAGACTAGGTCAATGAAATAAAATCATTTAATTTCATTGACCAAGTCTCATTAGTATAATTACACTAATTGACTCACCCAACATTACTGATATGAGATGCTGAAGAGGAGGACAAAGCATCCACGAAACGTCAAGAGAAATTTATAAATTAAACCTATTGAGTATTATTGTAACCATGAGCCAAAACAGTGAATAAAACCTTTTAATATGGAATATGAAATGTTGAAATTAGAGAAAAATGCTTTATTAATTAGCAATGCCGCCCAAATTTCCATAGAAACTTTTAAAATATATTTAAATACACCTAACTAAGAAAATGTTTATGATGAGTTAAGAAAAAAGTTTTATAAAGTCATAAGTGATGTTAGTATACGATAAAAATAAAATTGTTATCATAAAGATTATTTTCTTGAGGAAATATGTAAGACCGACTGTTTCTTTGCCCTCCTATAATATGAAGAGGGGGAAGGCAAAAACTCTTTGGCATTGGGGCGCCCTAACTTTAAATCTGGATCTGTGCAGACCAGAGTTAAAAATGAATTTTGTTGGAGTGATGAACTAGTTTTATTTGTCTAGTCTTTTTAGCTGTTGGTCTGAGATGTTCTGTCTTTGGTCTGTGATCCTATCTTTTCCCGTCCTGATGATGCCTGAATTCGCGAAACGTTGGCTGGTGAGTAATTTGCTGGTTTTTGAAAGGCTTGAGGTTTATTTTTTGAATCTATCAATAATAACCCAACTACAATCTTTGTTCTTTCACATGAGATTTTGCTCTCTTTAATTAATTTATAATTGTTGCTCTCTAATTAATTTATCATTTTTGATAAAGTGGTTAATTCATTGCAGTAAAGAATTCCAATTAATCATAAATTATTTACACTAAACTATTATATTAATTCCCAATTAACACAATTATTTTTTGGGGAAAGAGAGAGGGAATGGTCGTTCGTGATCAGTTAACAATTATATATAACATATATATATATATGTTATATATATAGATATATATATATATAACAATTATATATATATTAATAATTATTATTAATTAGATATATTAATAATTATATTCGTGACATGACAAGAAGTATTGGAGGTTTTATGATGGATTTTAGGTTGTGAGAATACGGAAGGAATTTGATGATTTATTTGGGGCACAAATTTCAACTGTCTATCTGAATCGGTCTGACTGTAATCATGTGAATGAGTTTTCTGTTATAAATTGGAAAGTTTTTCTAAGATTTTCTAGAATTCCACAGGTTCCGATGTCTTCTTCGTCTACATTTCTTGACCGGGCAGTACTTAAATATTAAATTGTTAAAAGACTGTTAATTATGATAGTTGACAGGAGAGTCACATTAATATGAATTAACTTAGTTAGTCGGATTATGGTCAGCAGTAGAAGAGTTTGCTGCATAAAGGTTAGATCCTGAGGGAGTTCGGACTTGGCCGGCCACTCTCGAAAACTCCCGGGGTCCAAGACCCCAGACTTTTGCCAGCTCGGACGCCTTTCGTATCAATCAAGTTTCCGTCATTGGTGTGTTGGAGGGAGAGGCTAGGTGCCAGAATTCTGGCGTCTGGAGACCCAGTCGAATCGAATTCCAGGCGCCAGGTCGCGGGAAAAGTGTAGGATTGTGGGGTAGACACCAGCTGTCTATAATTACAATGTAGTTTCCTTCAGCTGCAGGATTGTAGTTCAATCATTCCAAATAGGAGATAGCTCGAACGAAAGATTTTTTTTCTCCACAAAATAGCACATGCTAGTCCAAACTCCTTCTGAACGGAGCTAACTTTTTTTTGTTAGGTTTGCAGCAAATCCTTCAGTTATTACTGTGGCTGTTAAACTAACAGTGCAAATTGTGAACAGCAGTGCACTCTAGGAGTTATCACGAATTATACAGCTAATTTTAAATTTATTGAGAAATGACGATTTCCACATCTATTTTTCTTCCACTTCTTCTTCGTATCCCTTGCTAGTTGCGTTCATTTTTGGATTGTGGAAAAAGCTATGGTCTCCATCGCCCCACGGAAATTTCTGTAACAACATGAAACGATAGTTATAAATAGTAGATAGAAAAAGTAAATAAGTTTCTCAGGTTTTCAGTTGCTTATGCATTTTTCAGTTTATATATACCTATGTTTAGTAACAGAAATTCGAAGTCATAACCAGGGCCGCCCATAGAAATGTCGGGCACTCCGACAGATTTTAACTTGGACCTACTGGTATCAGCACCCCAGTCAAGTGAGTATCGATAAAAGTTGCAACTATCGATATTATCAACAAATTAGAACTTAAAATAATCAGTTTAATAAATGCATACTGGTTTTAATCTGACGATTCGTACATTGACGATTTTCAAATTTAAATGTTTCTAGCGAGCTTAAAAATAGCGAGAGCATGCTTAAGCCAAACCTTCAAAAGGGGGCAAAAGAATCCCTGTTTCCACAATTTTTATATCCGCTAGAAACTTTTAAATTTGAAAATCGTCAATGTATCATAGTAACCCCGTATCGTATCAAAGTAGCCCCATTTTACGGTACTTAAAAAATGTGATAGGCCTTCTCCCGGGCACGCAGGTCCCGTTTAGATTCAGTCTGCCTCAATTCCATGTCTCACAAAAGATATAGGACATTCGGGCCTTATGGACAGCCCTAGTCACAACTCTTCATACCGACGAAGTTTTTGAAGCTTCCATCTGTTCGCATTTCTCCATTTTGAGAGTCATAATTATCTCTTTTAAAATCTCTCAAAAGTGAAGTGACACTATACAGTTGCCAAGCTTGTAACGATGGCCTTGTTATAAAATTAAATTTTGTCTAGTTTTTTCAGTAACAAAGTTATACAAGAGACTTGTTATATAAAAAATGTCAGAAAGTTGTACAACGAAATTGTTAAAAAATCAGAGTTTTATTACATAGTGTGAGGCTCAGCATAATGGTCTAATATTGCAGTCTCATTTACAACTTTTAAATTTTGTTCTTTGGAGTTAGTAAGTACCTATAGATGCCAATATTTGATTAGACATACATAAATATTGTACTATATAGCATATTACTGTGTATATAGCATATGGCGTAGTACTTAATTAATGATATAGAAATTATATATTACTACCTTGTGCCTGATCCTGAGGTAGGAGTACTCAATGAAGGGCGGCCTTTCCTTCTCTTTGGCGAAGAACAACAACGAGATCGTGTTGGCCAAGATAAGTGGTAATCCAACCAACAGTGCCACCATTTTGTACGGCACGTGGCTCCCGGCTGTCAAGCAGAATAGATTCGATTTGATTAGTATTAAAAAAATGAAATAAAAATAAAACAAGACCTATACAAGACATGTTGGGTCTTGGTTTCGGGACCTTTTTGATAGGAAGTATTATACCGACGACTATACTAAGAGGTCATGTTGACAGTGTTTTTGCTCAGCCGCAAAATTTTTCAAGTATCCCGTCTTAAGGTCTGGTATCCTACTAAACATAACTAGAAAGATTTTGTTGGCTTTGATTCTATCTAATGCACAAATGTTTGTCAAAAAGGACCTCCAGTAGTCAGGAAGGACCCATTTCGCCATTAATCTTGATTTGACGGTCTGGAAATACTTTCTGAGGGTGGCACCTTTCTCAGAAGTCATCCATCACCTGTTCCACTCTTCTGTTGGGTCTTCCCTTATTATGGTCTTCCATTTATTAGATTCATCCCCGATCCTCGCTCGAAGGTTCTCCGGGAGAGCTACTTGACCACTTCTCTTCAGACCGTATTTGGTCGCATCCTCTGGAGGTCGAGAGGCATTCCTCCTGCTAGATCTGCACCGCCTCGTATGACGTCCAAGGTATGTGACCAACTCACTTGCCCTTATACTTTGTCTTTGAATGTTTATGTTGATAGAGTAAGCCCTATCATTCAGCATGACCTGTGTCTTGGCACCGGCCATCTTCATTCTCTTCCTCTCGCACCAGGCTCCTCGGCCATCATATACTATCGAAGGCGGAGAATATGTCGAAGTGTACAAGCATCACATACTTCTCCGCCTTCCCTTCAGCGTCTCGGCGCATCTGCTGCAGCGAATCCTTCCTGTCGTTGACCCATACTGCCGTGGATGACTCGACCTTACTAGGGTCGGTCGGAGGTTTGCCACAATAAGGCTCTACAGGACTTAACTCATCACAGGGAACAGGCAGACAGCCTATATGACTTGGGCATTTCCTTATCTTTTTCTTCCCCCTTGTAGAGCAATCTCTCATCGGCTAATTTCCATTTCTATGGGAAGTATCTCTTGTCCAAGCAGGTGATGAAAATCTTCATCAGCCTTTCCTCGATGTAAGGGATACTCCCCTTCACCATTGCCGCATCTATGGCATCAAGTCCCGGAACGCGACCAATTCGCTGTCTATCCACGGCAGCACGTAAGCCCCATGGGGGGGCACAAGTCAGTTCCAGGTGGGAATACAGTGGTTCGCCGGATTACATCTTGTTCTTCGTTATTTTGGGACGGATCATCCCTGGGATATGCGCTTCTAATGAAGTTGGAAGCAGATTCTTCTAGGATAGACACATAGGCTGATGCTTCCCCTGGTGATCCCAGCTTAAGGTCTGCTATAATTTCTAGTGGCTTTAGTTAATCCTGGGATTTTTCTCCGATTCGTCTACCATAAAATTGCCCCAAGATCTTCTCTTCTCCATACGAACTACGTTCTCATAAGTCGGTGACTTGCGCTTATACTCATTTTGAAGTGTAGTGCGCCTCTGTTCACACCTGCACTTCTAGTATAATCGCCTGTCCTTGTATAGCTATCCCTTGAGGGATGTTAAGGCCGGCGTCCACCATGGGACCGGTCTCGTTCTAACTTTCGTCCTCCGGAGGGATGCTTCGGATGATGTCAGTTATCCTGTCCACACTGTCATCAACTTCATCCGACACCATCCGCTCCCAGTCTTCGTATTCTATGATTCCCTCCAGATTGCACATGAAGGCAGTCCAAGTTGCCTTTCTCTGTTATATTCTAAACAGAATATATGTGTATCCCCTAGATGGACCATAATAATGCTTATGATGTTAAAAGTTGCATGTATTTGGAGTTCCTGCTCAACGTTGATGACAGAATTGAAGCGGCAAAAATATCTCTTCAAAAGCCTGCTTATCAAGTGACTGAAAAGTAATAATTCACAAAATCCTAACTGACAGGTACATGCGTATGATTCTGATTCATGAACGATGACGAATTGAACAGTTCTTACTCAGGTCTGAGAGAGACCAGAATAGGTATTTGGTTGAGTATTAGGATATTAACTTGAGGATAAGAAGCAATGCCGAAGTTAAAGATCTATGTTAATACATGGATGTCTACGAATACTAAGCTGGGTAGGACATGTGTGCCGAATGAGCCATTGAAAGTACTCTACGAGGAAGGTTCAGGCTATGACGGAAGGACTGTTTCGTCGCTGATGAAGATCCTGTGAAATACTGGCGGGGCTAGTGTTTGCTGGTATTCTCTTATAGAGGAGGCGTAGTGGTTGCATTTTTATACGTAAATATCGTAAAGTAAAGGAGTGGGGTAGTATAGGATTGAAGAAATGGGTAGTGAACTGATTTGAGCTCAACGAATCTGGTTCTAATTTTGGCATACATGATTTTGTCAGTGGGGACACGCTTACTAAATCTTGCCCACAGCAACAAATCAAAAATCTGGTGTGATACGCTATTCTCTGAGGCTAATATGAGCTTATAATATTTAAATTATAATTCACACTTCGAACTTAACAACTCTTTTAATTATTTTATTTTTACAAACAAAACTGAAAGTTTACTTTACAAAACAGAGATATAGAGACCAAATGTCTCGTTCGCTTAATAAACATTACATCACCACACAAACAATAAAATACAGTTAATTATTTAAATTTCTGTTAATTATTTCAAATAAACACAATTAAAAAGGTACTTTAGTGAAAGCCTTTTTGAAAATTCGGCGTTTAAGCCCTGTCAAACTATTTCAACAAGGATACGACCTAGTTGATATTAAAGACTATTTTCAATTTACACTGGGAGTAACGAGTTTAATCAAAATCGTTAGAGCCGTTTTCAAGAAAATAGTAAAAAAAAAAAAAAGGTGTAAAATCGATGATATAAAGTGTAAGTCGATTTTATCGCCAATTTTGCTGTAAGATCCCAGGCATATGCCGACATTAAGCACGTAATTTCAGTTTCGTACGTTTCCTTTTTGAGCTAGGCTGTTCTTATACACACGTACCATTTTGCGAGACATGGTTATTTGGACTCAGGAGATCTTAAAATAGTTTTAAAACAGTTTAAAGATTTTAAAGTTTAAACAGTTTAAAACTACGTTTCGACATTTTTGACGATCGCAGTATTTTACCTTACCATATATTCAATATTTAGGAAAGTGAAAATAATAATTTAAAATAAATTGTACAGTCAAGGGATAGTTCTAGTCATGATCGCACTATATTCCGGGAATTCTATCTCGCTTTATCTTCCATCAAAAATAGTTGTTTTAACTCCGCAGTCGGAAGTTAAAAAAAAATAAAAGTTACAAAAAAAAAACCGCTAACAAAAAAATAATCATAATAATTGTAGTAACATATATTCGTAATGATAAGATATAAAATTAAATAAATATAATAAATTATTTACCGTGAACTTTGGGTATAGCATCTCGCGGCTTTGGAGTTTTCACAAATCGCTCAGTGCTGCTGCCGGCCTGACATGGGTTCTTATCCTGCTCAGTCATTGTTCGTTCATTTTGACAGATACTGTTAATTTACCTACCATTGCAACCAGTGCGGAGGTTATTGAGAGAAACTATTTTATTTTTAACATATGGTGTGGAAATTATTTAAAGCAGTGCATCGCGACGAAGCCAGCGAATATAGAATAGAAAGAAAACTTTATTCTGGGACGAAGCCCCCGAAGAATAATTATGTTGTAAAAAAAAAATAATAATAATTCCAGCTAATATATTGAAACATACAAATTAGAGTCATAAATAATATAAAAATAATAAAAGAAAAAAATTATTCTTGTGAAGCCATATTAAACGAGTACTAATAAAAAAAGAACGAGAAAAGAAAATTACATTCACCCCAATTTTGAAAAAACTTTATCGTTTAAATAATTATTTAAATCTCATATCGAGAAAATATATGTATACATGAATTTACAGTGTGATACAGGATGATACAGGAAAAAAAATATTTGATGTGGACAACACATGACTTCCTTGTACGCCTATTAAACTATAAATCGGTGGCTCAAAAAGTGATCCTGAATTTGGTTACTAGTTTCCCAAGATCGCAGTATCTCAAAAACAACACTCGGCGTCGCGACATCCATCTATTGACAAACACACATACAAATAGGGAGGAAATCAGTATTTTACACTAAATTTTAACAATTAAAACAAGTAATAAAAATGTTTAATTGGATTGGAAACCAAATTGCGTTTGTAACCTTTATTACCGAAACATATGATTTATGTATTTAATTTAAATATAATTTTTGATGTAAGCTTATTATGACCTTCAAGTAAAGTACCGTTTTCGGCTCACCAATTTTAACCAAAATATAGTAACTACATTCACATCAATATAAAAGTCCTATTTACCAAATTTGAGATGTTTTACATTATATTTTAATATAATTTTTGATGGAAATCAATTATGATCTTCAAGTAAAGTACCACTTCCGGTTTTCCAATTTAAACCAAAATCTAGTATGTTATTTAAATCAATATATAAGTTATAAATACTAAATTTGAGAAGTTTTGCATAGTATTTTAATATAATTTTTGATAAAAATCAATTATGACCTTTAAGTAAAGTACCACTTCCGGTGATCAAGCAGTGACCAAAAAGGGAGATTCACAACTTGATTTTACAACAATCCTAAATACGAAATTTCAACTTTCTACGGCTAACGGTTTTTGAGTTATGCGAAATACGAACGAACGTACGTACAGACGCCACGACGAAAATAGTCAAAACGGATTCAGGATATTGTTATTTATCGTAAAATATTAATTAATTAAAAATAAAATTAAACATAAAATACAAATTTTTTATCCGACTGGGTTGTGAGCAGGAATTGGAAAAGGAGGATTTTAAAAGTGGCTGAGGAAGGGACATGTCGGATTTTAGGAGGGAGAGAATTCCAGAAAGTAGCGGAATAAGGGGAATATAGTAAGGGGAAGTATTGTGATCGTGAAAATTTTCGAATTCGAGTTTTCGACGGAAATATACGTTTTAAGGTCCCCTGAGTCCAAATGACCAAGTCTCGCAAAATGGTCTGTGTGGGTGTGTGTATGTGAACAGTCTAGTTCAAAAATTAAAAGTTGTGCGATACTGAAATTACGTATTTAAGGCTGGCACATGCATGTGATGTTACAGCAACATTTTCGTCAAAATCAACTAACCGGAAGTGCCACTTTATATAATCGATTTTACACTTATTTACAATTTTATCGAAAACGGCTCTAACGATTTTGATGAAACTTGCCTAAATTATTCTTCATAAAGACCTTTAACTTTTCATATATGTGGCATATCACAGGAAATGCAGGGAAAAAAGTTATGATGAAAATAATATACTTTATACACGCATACTTCAAAAGCGTGCAATTTATGGTAAATTATCTATAGATTTGTATGAAAGGTAATTAAATCATCTAAAAAACAAAAAAGAATCATCAAAATCGGACCAATAATAGCAAAGATACCGCGCATCGGATTAACCGGAAATGGTAATTATATCATGGATATTACAATTGTTTACAATTTTCTCGAAAACGGCTCTAACGATTTTGAAACTTGCCTAATGTCGTCTCCTTACAGCTCTTTATTTTTTCATGTATGTAGTATATCAACGAGAAAATGGAGGGAAATAAGTTATGATGAAAAGAATATTTTACTTGCGCATAACTTAAAAAGCATACATTTTATAGTAATTTATGTATAGAATCGTATGAAAAACAATTATATTATCTAAAAAACAAAAAAATAATCACCAAAATCGGACCGGTATTAGCAAAGATACAGCGCATTGGATTAACAGGAAGTAATTATATCTTGGATTTTACAATTTTCTCGTAAACGTCTCCAACGATTTTGATAAAATTTGCCTAACTTCTCCTTAAAGGCCATTAACTTTTCATTTATTTAGTATATCACCGAGGAAATGCAGCGAAAAAAGTTATGAGGAAAAGAATATTTTATTTGCGCTTAACTTAAAAGGCATGCAATTTATAGTAAATTATGTATAGTATTGTATGAAAGGTTATTAAGTTATCTAAAAAACAAAAAAAAGAATCGTCAAATTCGGACCAGTTAGCAAGGATACAGCGTATTTTATGAGGAGCACAAGACCTTTAATCAGGGGTCGGCAATTTTTTTGGTGACAAAGAGCCAAATCTATATTGAAAAAAAAAACATGGAAAAACATAGAAGTGCCTATTTTATCTTATTCTGTGGCACTTTGAATATTATGTGTAGAGGGATCAAATGCCTTAAAAAAATCGTATCTAAAATTTGGAATGGTTTTTTACTGAATATTTAATATTCAGAGAGTCACAAAATTTTCTAAAAGAGCCGCAGGTTGCCGACCCCTGGCCTTGATGGATATCCGAGCGCATCTGAAAGGAGACGGATGTGACCGAACCTTCTCCCACCAATCTGTTATAAACAATATACTCTGTAATAAAGTAATTTAAGAATTCAAAAGCGGAAATTAACTTAATAATTTCTACTTTCATATTATTTAATGGAAAGAAAATATTTCCATGAAAACTAAACCGAAACTTTTAAAATATATTTGCAATTTGAAGAAGTTAAAATATATAGGTAGTGTACAGAATTGTTGTACTAAAATTGTTTAAAAACTGTTTTATTGTACTGAAGTGGGGGAAGATGTGAAGAAGTGAATACTGCTGAGTTTATTTCAAGCATTGTTTATGTGAACTTTTTAAAATTATATTAAAAAGATGATTATCATAGGACGGTAAGGGAAAGTTGTGTGATGCGCGGCACCGCACCTGATTTTTTAAATACAATGTTTTGTTCTTTGATACAGACATCTTTTTAACTAACTATTTTATTAAGCATATGACTTAATTATTAAATCTGATTTAATATAATAAGTTAATTATTAATCAATTGTAATTAATAGCAGTTGATTATTGATTCATTGAGTGAAATATGATTAATATATTTGGTATTTTTATCACTCCAGAGCGCCATTAAAAATATTTTTACAAGATTCTGACATGATGCTAAATTCATCGAGAATGAGTCATCTTGAGAAAAGTTTGATGTCTCAGAAACTATTAGACATACAGACGTCTATTAGTCTCTCATGAAGCTAGTCAAATTCACTTTAAAGTAGTTTATAATGATTTTTTTCGTAGAAAAATCAGTTTCCATGATATTGATAGAAAATAAAATTTAGTAGCTTGGAATGTACCGTACAATTACCATTTTTTAGATTTATTTTTTTCTGAAATAAATTGTTTTAAGAGAACTTTTAAATAAAAGTTTTTTTAAACAAAAGCTCAATAAAAACTTATAAAGTTCCAAGGCAAAAAATTCTAGTTCCAAAAGAACAGAAAAACAATCAGAAATAAAAATTCCAGTCATATCGAAACCGATTAAGAATAAAATTTAACTTTTAATTTTAAGCCTTGGTTCGGAGGTTTACTTCCCTGAAAGTCTATATCATTATATTATATAATTATTTATGATGACTATTTTTCAGAGGAAGAGATTGAAGGAGCAAAAGAATAAATGTTTTGGCTATACAGGGATATGTTTAGGACCTATTTGTAAGCTATTTGTGTGCAGGAGAAGCAGGTGGGAGGTGGGCGGGGCTTGTCTTGGCCAATCATATCGGAGGTGCGTTACCATTGGCAGAGAGCCCTCGACGCCTGGCGCCATGGCTCGGGCCTTCCACGTCCTCCGCAAGGAATGTTCTGCTAATTCAGATTAGTCATATCATCCTCATCGCCTCTACCAGATGGCAACTATCTCGTCAACTAACAACTCTCCCCTTCCCACATTCCCATTCCCAAAAACCTCTCCAATGGCCTTGCTTACTTATGATAAATACTAATATGTCTGTTTTATTTATTTGATGCTTCGAAGAACAGATAACCTATACCTTCCTCCGTGATCAATCATTATTTCCTATAACCATAACCTGGATACTTGTCTAACCTATCTCTAACCGGTTGGCGGAATCCAGATTTTATTAACCATTTAACCTTTAGAAAGGAAAGTTTATTTAAACATTTATAATTTCAATACCCTAGGCCAGGAGTCCCCAACCCTTTATTTAAAAGTTCTCTTAAAGCAATTTATTTCAGCAAAAAATAAATCTAAAAACTGTTAATTGTACGGGACATTCTTAGCTACTAGATTTGATTGTATATCAATTTGAAAAAACTCTCACTTTGATTCGATATAGTTTAAAAATATCTATTTATGTTATTATTTTTATTTATTTTTTAAATTAATGGTGAGTTCGGTACTTATTACACTCTCTTACAAAGGTTAAGGTTTCTTCCTTCTTATTTAAGAGGAATATTGAAATATTGAAATTTGTGTTATAGTGGAAAATAATTTTTTTATTGGAAATTTTTAATTTTTTGACTTAGCAAAAGTTCTAACTAATATATATATAAAAAAAAATCTGTGAGCAGCAGAGCTTCATCACTAAAGTATTTTCACTAAAATACAAAATATTAAAAAAAGGGAGGAGTGAGAAAAAAGTTATACCCAAATTTACTCCTACTTTTATTATTTTGTTCTGCCTCTTCACTGATCTTCGATAATATAATTTTCTTTCAGGGGTTATGAAACTGGTAGAAAACGTAGTCCGCGTTTGGAAAGGTTTTAGAGGTGCGCATATATTTAAAAAAATCGAAAAACCCGAGGGGCTGGGGGAAATAAGTTGAGACTCCCAAAAGATACTCTACTAACACCAACTCAATTCAAATAAAAATTTTCAAAACTATATACTAATTTGGTGGAGCTGTAGAGATGCGCAAAACTTGAAAAACGCCGATATTTCAGGTAAACATACCGAAATTTTGACTGGAATTTACCCTTTCTTGAATGGTATCGTTCTGGCTGAAAGAAAATTCTACATACTAAATTTCAGCTCATTTGGCCCAAAGGGGACCGCTAGAGGTGCTCAAATGTAGCGGGAGGAAAAGAAATATGTATCAGACATCTCCAAAACTTCCATAATCGTGCCCTAGGGGTTACGAAACAGATAGAAAACGCAGTCTCCCCGCTGACCGCCGAACTTCGACCCACTGCAATAGGCTATTTTTTTGGGAGAAAATACGACTAAAAATAAATAATAGACGCCATCATATTATATATTTTAAAAAATTCTACATCACAAGCATTTTGTTTAATTTCTAGAAACAGATATTGTATAAATGAAACTCCTCCGTATCCATACTCAAAAGTCTGTCAGGTAGGTATGTATAGTTTCCTCTCCATTTCAGTACTCAAGGAAAAACAAATGCAAAAAACATGTGTGTAAAAAAATTTATGTCCAAGAAAAAGTAAATTTAATGTTGTAATTGTTTATTTCGTCGTTTCCGAAAATTCCACATTAAAAAGTAATAGTCCAAAAATCGAAAGTAAATTCGATTCAAAAAACGGAATCGGAACCCTCAAATGCCTAATAAATGATCTCAGTATCGAAGATAACTTCAACAATAACAATAAATCGAAAAGTGCTCGCTGAAAAATCTGGTATTAAGTTCGGAAACAGCATCCTTATAAACCTAATAAAAGATCCTTTTGCTGATGAATTCTACAAAATTAATAATTAATTTGAAATGTTCCTGTTCCAAAATACGTTTGCGCATGCATTAACGAAAGTAGTAGATGGGATTAGAGCTTATACTAAACCATTTTTACACTAGTCATCAACTTTCCTCAAACTTTGGGCCGAATCGGATGAGCCGTTTTTGAGGTATTGGCGTGTCAAGGAAAATACGTAATAATAATTTTGCTCATGCTTAAGCGAAATTAGTAAATGGATTTAATAAATTTGATATGGGAACATCTAAGTACCAACCCGCACAATCTCTGGAAACTTTATCAAAATCGGATTAACGGTAGCTGGTGTTATGTTCGTCACATGGATTTGACTACAGATAGACGGACAGACAGCCAGACACGAGATCAAATTGGTTATTTGATGTCTAACGTAAGTATTTTCGATAGTTTTACTTTCATTTCCGTCGCACTACAACCCCTGGTAGGTCTTGGCCTCCTGTATAAGCTTCCGCCATTCAGCTCTATCGATGATATACAATCTTTTCACTTCCTGCATTAATACCGAGCTTCCCTACCTTCGGTACTGAGGAATCAAAAAATATTTTAGATAGAAAATTCCTATTAAAATGAAAAAAAAAATTCAAAATATTTGTGTTCGGAATGCGATAGGCAGGCACATAGTATCCCGGAGAGCTTCCGGTGGCATACTACCCATTAACGAATAATTGGTCTTTGGGCTAAAAACGAAAATAAAACTATTATACAGAGTGTTCATTTTAAGACTGCTCAAACGGCTGGTCTTATTGTAGGTTAAAAATGCTAGAGGTAAAAATTGTAGAGAGGAACGTTTTCTTCCAGAATATGTCCATTAGTTGACACTTTGACGCCGCGTACGCGCCGATATCATCGAAATCTGACCATTATTAGCAAAGTTACAGCGTATATAACTTTGTAGCCATGCTTCCCACTTTAGGAAAGTATTACAATCGGATAAAATTTTGGATGTGCAGTATTCAAAGCCCATTGAGTCCAAATAAAGCATTTTCGACAATTGGTCTGTCTTTATCACGATTATCTCTTGAATGGTTAGAATTTTTTTTTTCTTGCTTTGAAGGGTTTCGACTCTCAATACCAAATCTAGCATGCTGTGCGGAATGGCGCTTGCTCAACAGCCGGAAAACGTGATTTTCTATAGGCTACAGCAACAGCCGAAAAACCTATTTTCTATACAGGTTGTAGCACCAGAGCAGTCAGTATCTATTAATAGGCAATCGCTTTTTTGTACAGGTTGTACAAGATAAAGACTAGAAAACTTCTAGGGTCAGCTCTGCACCTTAAGAGCAACAAAAATTTCTTATGGTCCTCACAGAAAAGCAGGAAATTTAAGTTTTCTCTTTTTAAAAGTATCACAGTTTTTGTTGAATAGGAGGCAATCACTCAAAAACTACTCAAGATAGTTAAGTTCCAATTGTACTATCGTGAAGTAGACGAAATTCCGTCTAAGAAATATAATTTGGCTTTAGTAAATCCATTGCAAAGGGGATCGATACAGAAAAGTTTTATTTTATTTTTAAAATCACACTTTTCTTGTGATTGTTTTTCTCAGCCTTCTGTTGGACTAAAAGGATACCCACTTTAAGAAAAAAGTCTCCATTTATTAAGTTTCAATTTCTCATAAATAAAGTTGAGGCTTCTTTTTGGATTAGTCTAGAATTGGCACCTGATTTACCAAAAAGTGTGGTGTTGATCGTTTTGGAAAGAAACTTATTAAATTCACTGTTTCTATTTAATAAAATAACACGGAAATACAGAATAAAAAGGTTCTTCATACAATAAAACAAAACATTAACAAAAGGAAAATCTATAAATCATCCCAAACAATGAAATGCAATTGCCCCTGGAAATCAAAATAAAATAAAAATGACTAATTTTAATGAAAAATGCTTAAATATTTAAAAGAAGAAAATAATTTTACCACAGCAATAACCATAAAAATTACAAACATACTAATAATCAAAATATCCTTATTGAAATAAATTTTCAGAAAGGCCAGAGCACTTAATACGCTCTTATCCTCTTTACAACAGTGTCTCTCCCTGTCATTTATTTATGTCTTTCTCATATTATTTATTTTTTAAATTTGTCTTATATTTTTTTTTTCATTTAGTGCTCTGGTAATATTATTCCATTTTTTTTTAAATATTTAAGCATTATTCATAATAATTTGTCAATTTTTATTTTTATTTCTGGGGCATTTTGTTTCCATACATAATTTTGGAATTGTTTTCGTCAATTTACAGATTTTTTTTTTTTTTTGTAAGATTTTGTTTCATTTCGTAAAGAAGCTTTTTATTCTATATTTCCGTGTTATTTTATTGACTAGAAACGAAGTTAATTTAATAAATTTCATTCTCAAAACAATTGTTTGTCTGAGAAATCTAATTCCATACACACTTTTTGGCAAATCAGGTGCCGATTCTAGATTAATTCCAAAAGAAATCTCAATTTCGTTTATACAAAATTAAAGCTCAATATTTTATTTATTTATTTACATTTGTTTTCAGGGAAGAACCCTATACAAAATAAAGCTTAATAAATCGCGAAGTTTTCTTTAAAGTAGGGTATCTGTAGCCCAGCAGAGGGCTGAGAAAAACAATCATAAGTAAAGTGTGATTTTAAAAATAAAATAAATTTTTTCTCTATTGTTCCACCCAAAGCCCTCTTACAATGGATTTAGTTAAGCCAAACCAAAGCTCTGAAAGGGAATTTGGTCTACGATGGTATAATTAGAACTTAATTATCTTGAATAATCTCTTCGTTTTTAGAGTGATCGCTTCCTATTCAACAAAAAAAGTAACTTAAGTTTTTTGCTTTAATGTGCGGAATCAGACCATGGTCTACGTGAACTTTTTTTATTGCTCTTGAGGTGACGATCCTTGAAGTTTTCTGGTTCTTATCCTGTACATCCTTTATATATAATAGGGGCCTAACATTCGATAAAGTTGGATTTTTATCACGGCAATCAGTTTTTACACACGGCAAATTATGTGTAACAGTAAGCAGGGTTCGTTTTTTTTAATGGGTTTATGATGTTATTTTTCTGAACAAAGGGGACAAGTGTGTTTATCTAAACACTATATTGTATTTTCATAAAAAGAATATCCGAACGAACGTTTTAATAACAATTCAGCTGGTTTGTTGTCCTGCTTGACTTAATTAAACTCCAAATAAATAAAATATTTGGCCTTGAGGATAATTAAATTAACTTAACAAAATAATATTATTGTTTGTCTGGTTGAATTTCGACCACTAGACGATCCTAGTATTTATAAATATACGTCGGCATGAACGGGTGTGTATGAAACCGTATCAAATCGAATTTTGGCTCATCATAGAGAGCAAAACGTAATAAGCGTAAGAACTTATGCGTGGCATAACGTACCCACGTTAGTGTTCCTACCCAGGAACAATAGTTTTCACGAAACAGCAACAAAACTATTGACAAATAATGAAAAGCGGTCTCCTTTAGAAAAATTGAACATACAGAGGTTTAGCAAATGAATAAATCGCTTTAAAAGTTGAGAATAGATTTAAAGTTTTAAAACCTACAGGGGAGGAAAGTGGAGATGTAGCATAATTATAGGCTGGCATCAGATTTAATATTAAATTGGCCGGTATTGCAGGTAAAAAAGGAAAATTAGTTCGATAAAGAATAAATAATAATGTGAGAAAGAAGGACAAAAACTGATTTACTTGACAACTCTGTACGTTAGAGGAAAGTTACCTATGGTAACATTTTAAAGTCGTACAGGAGAACAAAAACAAGTTTCAGGTTGCAATGTATTGCTTTTTACCATTTCAGTTTATTTATGACAATTATACTCGGTAAAATATTACCCTGAAAAATGCAAATACGATAATGAAATGAAAGGTAGAATATTTTAGGATAATATTGGCCAACTTTATAACAAGGACTGGACTGAGTGACCTAGAAATCTGAGTGAGTCAGAATGAGTCAGGTGAGTGAGAGAGATCTCATCCTCTCGGCTTTCCAGGATATCTCTCTCGTGGATTACCGTTCGCATTTTGGCTAATTATTGTATGTATTTCGGTTTAATGGAGTGTAGGCCAATCTCAGGAACTATACAGCTAGAAATGACGAACACAATTAAAATATCTTTTATTTATTTCACATCGAATTAATTTAGGAACTTTTTATAATTGATTATTACAAATTAAAACATTAACTTATTAGTTTATTATTTTCAATCATAGGCCTTTGTAATCGACCAAAGAAAAAAAAGTTTAACCTCTCTCAAAATTTGAGGTTTTACGCTTCAACATACGCAGAATCCAAATATGGAATAAAAAAATCCGTCCATCCGCTGTAAGCCGTCCGCGGCTTTTCTCCGAGACTACTGGACCGATTTTCTTGAGATTCGGCAGCAAAGTCCCTAATCACCCCAGGATGATCCTCGGAACTCGAAATTACCATCCGTCTTTTTGTTTCAAAATAGCGGCCGATTAGTGTTTTTATAAGCCCATAACTTGTCCATTTATAAAGATAGAGGGGAAATATAAGGTGTTATGGAATCAGTATAACAAGGTATTAAAAAAAAAGTTAAAAACAAAAAATCGATATAAATGCTTTTGGTTTATTATTTTCAATAATACACATTTGTAATCGACCAAGAAAAAAAAAAGTCAACTCTCCCTTAAAATTTGAGGTTTTACCTTTCAAGATACGTGGAATCTAAATATCGAATAAAAAAAAAAATCCATCCGTCCAAAAAAATTGTATTTGGATTTTGTTATGATTAATCGAAAAGTGGTGAAATTCCCTACAAAACGAAAAAAAAAATCATTTAAATCGGACAAGTATTAGCTGAGATATAGCGTAATGAACTTGGTAGACTATTTATCCGGCACTACGGGTCAGCGTGGCCCTAGGCCTCCTGACTTATCAATTGCGGGCTCCTGACTTCCTTGCATCTCTCTACTTAATCCTTCCTTGGATTATTTCTGCACTTCCTTCAACTTCGGCACACTCACAGTGATCATCTTGGGACAAGCTTCAAATTTCTGCTCCATAGGTGCCTACTGCTTAATTTCTTTGCTGAACTTGGTAGTTATGCTTTATAAATTATTCTGCACATGTTCCTTTCCCGATACACTCCAAATGCTCATTTGAAAGATAATCTAATTATCTGAACCGTAAACCAAAGCAATACGGAAAGTACTGTGAAGGGACAGACCAGATATTTTTGAAATATTGCTATTTGGAAATAACAAACCATTTGCAGCGTTTTTTTTAGTTCATTCAGCTGTCTTATTTTTTAACAAAATTAAAAGAATTTTCACATTATATCATAATCTTAATTCAAAAATAAATAAACATTTTTTTTAGCTTAAAAATACTTTGTGATGCGCGCAATATATATATATATATATATATATATATATATATATATATATATATATATATATATATATATATATATATATATATATATATATTTTTTTTTTTTTTTTTTTTTTTTTTTTTTTTTTTTTTTTTTTTTTTTGTAGGAATTTAATTTTCTTTCAAATCATTATATAAATGATTTACCGTAAAATTCATCCATTTTGAGTTCTGCGCCAATTAACTTTTCTTTTTATCATTACTTATTTCTTGCTTTTTCTCGGGAAAGCACTATATATGGATAGTGAAGGGGCTTTAGTGAGAAGACTTCAGGCAAGTTTTATCAAAATCGTTTAAGCCGTTTTGGTGCAACAGTCTATAGAAAAATACGTTAATAAGATTAACCGATTTGCTGCTACACAGGCACCAGGAGACAAAATTCTAAAAAAAAAATAATAAAAAATAAATAAATCGGTCTACCATTCAAGAGATTGTTATGGCACAAACAGACACCAATGCCAATATCCGAAAATGCGTTTCTTGTCTCAGAGGGCTCGGAAAGATTTTTTAAAAACTGCACATCGTAAATTTGACTGGATTATAATACTTTCTTTATCTAGCAGCGGTAGGAAAGTGAACACAAAAGATAATGGAGGGAAAAAATGTTCGAAACAAGCTACAGCCAATGTTGCTACATACAGATCTCTTAAAATAATAATGCTCAATAGGGGTGAACCCAAATTATCTTATTGCCATCAAATAAACTGTCTTCATTTAAAAAAAAAAAATTAATGATATATTTATCTGATTATTTGATTTTCGTCGTCAAAAATCTAAAGGAGCAAAACTTGGATGGTTGTTTATTGACGATCATAAAACATTGGTTTGACTCTTTTCAATTACTAATCTATTCTGATGAATAGATTTGGTTAGACATTGGTTAGACATTTTGGTTAAAAAAATTAAAAACAAATATTGAAACGATTATCAGATGAATTTGAAATAATTATTTTATCGACGAACAAGGAAAATAAAGGCGTTAAGGATAGACCGAGAGGCAGTGAAAAGAATTGTTATTATCTGAAGTTGTTATTAACTTTGATAGTATTTTTTTTAATCCTTATAGCATTGACATTTTAAAAAAACAGTCTACCATGCTACCTGAAAAAATTGGGACCGAAAATTTTAAAAATCCACGTTTTCGACCTCCCTTTTCAGGTATTTTTTCGCCATCTTGAAAAATTGGATAATATTTTTCAGTTTTTTTTCCAAAATAATTCGCTCCCACTGCATTAAAGGTAAAAATTAGTCATTACCCATATTAAATAAGGTTCATTATCAAGGTAAATAATATTGCCAATTTTTTTAATATTCGGAATAGCTACTGAGATACAGGACCGTGAAAATCTGCAAAAACGTTCAAAAAACGTTGAATATGCCAGTGGTTTCGCATCAGATATGATTTATTTAAAGCACACATAAAACTACAGACATTCCAGATACTAAAAAACTTTGCCTGGCAACGTGGGTTTCAAAATGGTGGTATAAAAAAATCGAAATATTAATACTTTTTTTTGTTTTTTCATCTATAACCCATAAATAGTGAATTCTATTGAAAAAGTTATTGTATATTAAATTAAAGAGCATCACATTTTGCGTCTAATGCACCATAACCTTTTTGTATAATTTTATTTCATAAGCTAATGAAGTAATCATTAGACACAGAATGTGATAATTTCTAATGTAATATTTCATAGCTTTTTCGATAGAAGAAATAGGAAATTATAGGAGAAACGAAAAATAGTCCTAAAAATTTCGAGTTTTTTTTTGCCGCCATTTTTGCAGGTACATGATCCGACTGGCAGGTTCTTATTTTTTAGTGGCAATGGTATAAAAATTCAAAAAATTGCTATAAAAGTTTTCTTGAGATAATGTCAATTTTTTTTTGCACGGGCTCTCGATATGAAGTCCGTATCATAGAATCAAAATATATACATATATATATATATATATATATATATATATATATATATATATATATATATATATATATATATATGTATGTATATTCAATATTATATTATGTATTAAATGCATATTTAATTCTTACCATTAAGTATGGTAATTCTTTTTGCCAGGTATTAGAAGATGACAGACAACATATTATATATATTATATTATTTATTATATATGAGTGATTATATAGTGCTTTTAAATTTTGTGGTGGCAAAAAATAAATAAATTGAAATTCAATTTATAGAAGAAATAAATTGCTTAAAATTTTGATTTTACTTTATTTTTTACTTTTTTGTGAGTTTTTTAGTTTTGAAGTTGTGTCAATCTACCATTGAGAGTCGTGTTCATTAAAGCTCGAAGAAGACAATAATGTTACATTTTTCGTCATTAATAACCCCCTTCCTTATTCGTTTGTTTTTGATATTACATGTTCAATAATAGATATTTTAGGCTTACAAACTAAAGATTAAGAACCCACAAACGAACATTAAAAAAAGGTTATAATATATTTGCGATATTCCAAATAGTATCCTTAGAATAAAGTTAAAGTTGCAATAAAAAAAAAAAAAAATCGTTTACTAGATGCTATGAATCTAAATTCAACATTTTAGGTCCTAAAAAATTTCCTATTGAAATTTGGAGAAGACGTGAAAAAGCTTTTATTTTTTTTTTTAAATAAATTATTTTAATTTTAATGAAAAAATTGTACTGCCCGAAAATTTGTTTCGCTTCACTTATCTATAAGATGAAAAAAATTTCCTAGATTCACTCAAAAACAATTGAATTTACTTCTGTCCCGTGGAAAACCTTTTTTAAAATGATACATTATCTCAAACTATCTCTGTCCCGTGGAAAACCTTTTTTAAAATGATATATTATCTCAAACTATCTTATATATGCCATCAACTGTTAAGAAAATGCACTTAAAGCAGAAGGGAATGTAATGATGGCCAAATCTTGGAACAAGTATTTTGAGGCTCATAACGGCGCCGTATTTGGTTATATTTTTGTAAAATAAATTCAAAAATATTAGTTTATTATTTGGTTACACTGTAATGATATTATTTTTTAAATAGTGTTCTGCTATTAAGAGCGATATCAGTTTGAACTGGTAATCTTGTGGCTTGGGTGGTGAGGTTTGGGATAATCTGCCTTAAATTGCTTCAAAGAGAAATACACTCAACTTAATTTATAGTATGCAACAAACAGATATGCTCGAAATAAAAACGGTAGGAAAAGTTTTACAATATAGAGGCCACATTTGGCAGACATTTTCATTGGATACCAAATTTAAAATTATCTGAGAATCTCACATATATGAACATTACTACTAGAATTAATCTGTGGAAAATCGTCGAAAATTCGTCGCACGAACTTCTAATTTCAATGATGTTACTTGAATTAAGTAGATAAAATGCAATGATACATAGGATATTGATCAATTTAAATTGTGCCCAACATGACCATGATACGATCCGAGGTAGTGGAATTTGCCAGAAATGAACTACCCAATTTGTTGGATGATAGGAATTACAATCGAACTCATTTTAATTAGCATTCATTGGTACAATTTTGTATCAATAAAGCGGAGCTCTTAATAACTCCCTTATTTGTTCAGAAATGTAATTAGGCAATTATATTTAGATAATCATTCTGGACTCATTAATTACTGTAATTAACACAGGTGTCGGCGTCCAAACATTCGATTTATTAATATCACCTTAAAACTTTATCAATAATATAAAGCTCATAACTTTGTCAAACCTTGGCAAATCAAACGTGTAAAGGAGATAGTCAAAGGTTTTGCTTGGCTCGGCTCGGCTTGTCTGTGTTTGAGTCCGATCCGGTTCTTGCGTTAGTGGTTGCATAAACATATTTGTATATTTATATGTTTTTATTTTATATTTTTAATTGTTTAATAAAATAAAAAAATAGTTTAAATCGAAAAAACTGACAAATATTAGAATACCCGGAACATTGCGTGTGGATAGGTTAGTGTGCTAGTTTAGTTTGTCTGTAAATCTTCTTTCGCGTTTGCCGTTTGACTTGCCTAGTCTTGCCAAAGGTGTAAACGTATCTTTATTGCGAGCTTCACAACACCAAGTCCTACGATAATAGACTACAGTTGAAATATGTACCCTCGTACTAAGTGGCCCAAAATCTCTTAAAATTAAACTAAAAAAATAAAATAAAATATGATTAATTAATTAATCTTTTATTCAGTTCGTAAACCTCTTACAAATAATTATACGATTGAAACCTGCAATCATCCGGCAAACACTAATCGGTGGCGAGTCCCAGTCGAATCCGTCAAATTCCATTCTGTGATATTAATTATTATCAGATTTAAAAGGTTTTGAACATTTTTGTAGCAGAGTGGAATGATGCTAGTAGCACGAGTCCCTCGACCTTAAATTGAAATAATTTAAAATGTTAATTTATTAATTATATTTATTAATGAACAGGGCTTTCTTTAATTACTTTATTTATGACTAGGGCCCGAATTATTATTTATTTAAAAATGGCAAATATTAAAGTATAATATTTAACAAAAAAAGTTGGAATATTTATTAAAAACGCAATATATTTACTAGCGTTTTTCAATACGCAAAACCCCATAAATGATACAATAAACCAAGTTTATATTAAAAATCGCTGGTTCACATTGGAAATAAATGTTTTTTTTGTTTTTTTAATGATCCAATGTTTTAGATTATCTCCAATTACTTCCGAGAAAAATATTAAGTAACAAAGTTGAAATTCGTAATCAGCACTCTATAAAATGTAAATAAGCAAATTTTCAGAACTTTTATCAGAAATTTTCAAAACTTAACACCAAGATCTCTTTCTGGTCCTCATTTGACCGGACCTCATTAGACTAAGAATTTATTAGACTAAGACCTAAACGATGCCCCGGACGAAAGAAATCAAACAGCACAAAAATGAAAAGAATTTACTCTTATTTAATTTAGTATTAGCTGATGTCGCTTTAAAATGCATGGTTTTCATGCAATGAGAGAAAAAAACGAAAACAGTTTTTCTTTGTGCGTTTTCTAATTTTTTTTTATATTTCCATAAAAAAATTGAGGTAACTAAAAATTCGTAATCAGCATCCCAAAAAAAAAAAACATAAATGAGCAAACTTTCAGAACTTCTCCAAAAATTTCCTCTCTCCCTTTTCTGTTTCCCCGTTGACTAGACTATTTCCATTCATATTCTCGTCCTCATACCTTTTTTTTTTAGTAAGAGTATTACGAACCTATTGAATTATATTTAGATTAAACGAAAAATCATTTGTTTATTTCCCCCAGCAAACCAAATATTTATTTATCCTCAAAATTTAGTATTTTTTTTTTAATACGAAAATATTTATTTAAATAAAAATCCGGACCTTACTTATCAGAATATTTATTTACTTCTATTTGTCATAGGTTTAAATCTCACAATATTGTCATTAATTATTAAATAAAATTTATATTGAACAGTAAAATTTTATTTATTAAATAATGACGATATTGTAAGATTGAAATGTATGACAAATAGGAGTAAAGAAAAAAATATGTTCTGATGATGGGAATAAGATCACGAAACGTCAAAATAGAAATGTTAAACATCATGATTAATAAATAAACTGGATAAATAAACCAATTAAAGGAAGTCCTGTTGATTAATATTTATATAGAAATTCCTGAAGGCTTCCCTATAAATTAAAAATAAAGGATAAATTCAAAGGTTTGGAAGATATTTTGAGTTCTCAGTGAGCCTAAAAGCATATTTTGAGTTGTTATAAATTAAAAAAAAATTGTAATATTTCACATTTTAAGCACCTTGCGTAGTCAAAGACCTTTCCCTCTCCACCCTCCCAAAAAAAAAAGTTAGAAGCACGCTCGCTACTCCTATGAAGAACACTCCTAAGTTAAAAGTGCTTGTTCTAGTTATCCGGTTCTCCAAATAAGCAGAGTTGACTATATTGATTCAACAATATTTTTATCTTCATATATCATGATATATCGAAACTCATCCAATGATTAAGTTATTTATTAAAAGGCTGCAAGAAATATCAAGTTAGGATCGAAAAATATTTATTAAGATAAGGACATGTTGATCAGTTAAAATTTTCATTTGTGGCTCCTGATGAGTTTTAAATAATTACCAAAAAAAAATAACATTCTGAAAATAAAATGAAGATTCTAAATTCGTTAATGTCTTTATTAGGACTGACTTCGTAAATGGACTTTTTTATATATTTTTAAAAAAAAATTTAAAAATGACTTTTTTCATATAGAATGATGAATTAAAGTTCGACATATATGAAACACAATCGAATTCTTGTCATTGTTGAATATAAAAATTGAGTACATTTTATTGGCTCGCTAATAGGCTAAGAAAAAGTATAGAAAAGTTTTTAGTATAGAAAAGAATTTTTTTTTTTAATTCCTTTTGTAAAACTAGTCATAATCAATTTTTAAAATTTCTACGAGGAGGTGTTAGCAACTACTGTTTATTTTTATTTAATAACTGATATGAAATCCATCTTCAAACGAAAATACCTACAAATAAAAACTATTCTTTCCGTTGGTCGACTTAAGATGCCTAGCTCGACGTTGGGGAACTTACATCACTGACGGTTCTAGGAAGACAGCAGCTCGATATGGTGTATTGTTGCAGGGGTTGGTGCAATCGCTCCACTCCGCACACATCACCATGATTCTTCCAGGAGTACATCGACAGGCTACTGCCCAGGTCAGGGAAGTGAAATACAGGACTGGCTATATGTCCAAGAGCCGGTACTAAGGGCGACTGTACCGAGGTGGGGGGTTCCCACGGGAGGGAGATTCCTGGAAGTGCGGAGGTTCGGCTCCCGATGCGTCAGTCGTAATCTCGTGGCGATGCTGTCATGTGCCCAGAACAGTTGGACGAAGGGCTGCCCTACGAGGCGGGACGTTTGGACGATGGGATCGCAGGCGGAGTGTACTCCTGTACATCGGCCGGGTCTTCGGGAGGAGTCGTCCGGGTCCAGAGAGGATGGTCCGAAGAGAGTGGTCTCGGCAGCCTAGACTACTTGGATCTGGACAGCCTTCGCTCTCTAGAAGTACAACACAACTCAGAGTCAGACAACAGGGTTTTCGTACCCTCAGGTAATTATAATTTTATTATTACTATTAATTATGTAATAGGATGTATTATTATATAATTCAAACAGTTCGTCGCCGTCCTCTTATTTTGTCCGTTTTCTGTTATGTTGAAATTACTAGTAATAACAAATAATTATGGATACATTATAACCCTGTTTATCCGGATCCTTCATATCCGAAATCCTGATTATTCGGTTGGTTTTTTATATTTGGTTTTCCTTTATGTACTTTTATATTCTGATCTTTTTCTATCAATGAAAAGTTTTTGTTCACAAGAAACTGATACGAAAATATATCACATAATATTTTATCATAAATTACGTTATTCAAGTTGCATTTATTACCAATTCTAATTTATATTTTTTTTTATATATATTTTAAATAAGTAGGTAAATTAGATCGTATCTCACATTCAATTTTATTTTTAAAAATATATTCAGAACTCTTATTTATTAAAAATTGTGTGACATTCTTAAACGCGAGGTATATATATACCTTTGTTGGCAAAGCGAGTCGTTATAGCTGTGGTTCTCTAAGCGGGTGCCGCATGTATGCCACTAAGCTGCCGCTATATTTTTAAATATAACAAAATTAAAAAATAAAGCATTAAATAAAATAAAATTAAAGATTAAAACAATTATAAAAGATAATAATTTTTTTGTTTTTTTATTACAAAACAGTAACATAGACTGTTTTATTTGCTTTTATGTTTTATCATTTTATTTATTTAAAAAAATTATAATAATATAATAATAATGGGGATCCTTAGAATTTTGTTTAATAATTTCGGTGTATCTCCTGACAAAAATGTTTGAGAACAACGCCTTATAGGCTTTTTACAGTTCTTCCAAAAATATGGATTGATGTTCTATATAAATTAATGTTAAAAATGTGTCAAAATGCATAATTATGTTTACATTCACTTGCATATGTATTACATACCAATTTAAATGTTTATATCTTTTTGCACATTAATTTAATATATGTCCTTATATCCTTATATATTTTTATATTTACAGATCATACCATCTCTTATCCACAATTTCGTGTTATCCGGAATAACCCATACCTAAATATTACGGATAAACGGGGTTTTACTGTTTACACAAATACACTGATACAAATATAATGTTAGCACTCCTTGGCGTACCATATGGAATGGCCCTCTGAGAGAACTATCTTAAAAAGGATCCTAATTAGTGCTAATTAAAAACTTTGTGAATTATTAGTTAAATACTAATAACTTAATTACTAATTTAGCACTAGGTTAAGTTAATTGAAGCCATGCAGTGAAGTAAAAATAAGGCCGCCATCATAACCCTATACCCAAACCTCAACTTAAATATTATTTTTGTGTACTAATTGGAAATAAAAAAGTATAAAAAGACGCTATCCAATCATGAAATTTTAATTCAAGATTAATATTTTGATTAGTAGAAAATATTTCTTTCAATTATCATACAAAGTTTCAACTGTGTGAATCATATTATTTTTATCCTTTTTTATATCCCCCGATCATGAAATCCTGTTTAGTTATGAGTAATTGTTTTTGACGTTGTTTTAACTCTGGATTGTTTCATTATTTTTATATTTTAATTTTCTTCGTTTTTTCTTTCTTTTTTGTTTTTTATTTTAATTTTTTTTGTCAGTACAATTATATTTATTTTTTAACCAGCAGAATATTCTTTTTGAGACTATGTTATAATTGAAATTATTGTAAATATCAATTGGCTTTTATTAATGTAGTCTTTGGCTAGACATTTTTTTCCTGTTTTCTTTTTTACTTGCACATACTTGTTAATCTCAAGGGACCTATTCCAAGAATAAAGTCCCTAGTTTTCTAGGGAGTTTTCTAGTTCCTTTCTTAATAAGTTCTTTATAAAGTGCGTTCACTTTTCTATGAAGCTTTCGTAACCACTATAAAATCCTATTTTTGATTTTTCTCTATTTCTCTCTCCCTATCTTTATCGTACATTAGGAATGAAAAAGGCACAACTTCAAATTTTAATTGTAGACCTGTATTATCCCAAAGAGCAAACAGCTTCCTAATATCAGGCCAAAACAATAGACACTCTTGGTGATCTGGCTTCTATATAGAACTCAACCCGAGTTTAATGTTCGTTCAAACAAAAGTACATTTTTTGAGTTGTTTCCCTTTCATTCTGGGTGTGCGATTTCTTCATTCAATCATTTATTTCAAAATTTAAAAACTCTTAAAGAAATTTCTTAGTTTCTGTAAGATTCTCCTGAATTATTTTTTAATGATATGTGAAATCAGTTGAGTTTCTTCAAAACATTCTTTCTCTATTTTACTCCACTCAGATTGTCAGTTTTAATAAAAAAAAAAAAAAAAAAAAAAAAAGAACATATTGCTAGTAATATATGAGTATAGGCCGTCATTCAGGAAAAACAAAAAAATGAAATAAGCGGATGGCATTATTTATCTATTTTGGATAATTGTTCTATTGCATGCTTGATTAAGCTGTAGTATCTTTATTTATTCCGCCAATCCATCTGGATTCAGGTCTCCCGCGTGGCCTCTAGTCGTCGACAAATAGTACAAGAAATGAACCAAAAGAGAAAATGCACGTATAAGGTCGGGTAGTTATGATTTTTTGATAGATAGTATGGATCAACATTATAAATATTTGTGAACTCGGTAGATGACGGGAAGTTTATTTTATTCAAGAGCAACCCTAAAAAATGTTCGTTAATTTTTAAATCAATGTTCAATATCTTGGAAACTATGTACCGCACGAAGAACATTATGCAAACATTTTTTACAGAAGATTAAATTTTCTAAAATTTGAGTCATAATATAACTCAGTATATTTCATAGTGCTCGAGAAAGAGATTTTCAAAAAGCAGCGTTTTTTTTTTTAGTTTTTTTTTTATGCAAATAACGAGAATTCACCATTTTGTGTCTATATTTTGGCAAATAACATGTAAACTGCTGTTCCTTCGATAAAAATCATTATAAACTACTTTAAAGTGAATTTAACTAGCTTTATATCGAGCATTAATAGACGTCTTTATTGTCTAATAGTTCCTGAGACATCAAATTTTTCTAAAGATGACTTTCTCGACGAATGTAGCATAATGCCAAAATCGTGTATAAATATTTTTTATGCTGCTCTGGAGTGATGTACCTAATATTAATCATATTTTACTATCTGGATTAATAATCAACTGTTGTTAATTAAATCATAATTGATTAAATTAATCATATTTAATGATTAAGTCATATGCTTAATAAAGTAGGCACTTAATAAGATGACTTTGTTAAATATCTAATGTGGACATCCCATGTCTTCCTTGTAGGCCAATTAAACTATAAATCGATGGCTCAAAAAATGACCTTGAATTTGGTTAATAGTTTCATAGCAGTAATTAAATATAGCAGCATGTAATAAATGTCGATATACCTTTTGATTTAAGTTTCTTATGATCTTCGGTAAAGTACCCATTTCGGATCTTCAATATCAACCAAAATCTATTATATTACTTATATTGATATAAAAGTCAATCTTACCAATTTTGAGTTATTTTACATTATATTTTAATATAATTTTTGATGAAAGTCTAATATGACCTACAAGTAAAGTAAAACTTCCGGTTTTCCAATGTTGACCAAAATTTATTATGTTGTATATATTAATATATGAGTCTTAAATACCAAACTTGAAAAGTTTTGCATTATATTTTAATATAGTTTTTGATGAAAATCAGTAATGACCTTCAAGTAAAGTACCACTTCCGGTAATCATGCAGTGACCAAAAAATGAGGTTCACAACTAGATTATATAAATATCCAAAATATAAAATTTTAACTTTCTACGGCTAACCGTTTTTGAGTTATGCTAGATACGTACGAACTTACGTACAGACGCCACGACGAAACTAGTCAAAATGGGTTCAGGGATGGCCAAAATGAATATTTCTGTTGAAATCTGAAAACCGAAAATTTTCGCGATCACAATTCTTCCTTTACTGCGTACAAGGAAGTAAAAATAAAACATCGTATTTCATAAACACATTAATAATACACAACACATTACATTAGTATTAAATCTATATAATACATAAAAATAATAATAAACAAAATAAAAATAAAACGCAGTTGGGAGTGAACATTTTCACAAGTTTTGTCGTTTTGATGTTCCAGGTTAGTCTATTTGAATATAGATCAATTATCAACAGTTGATTATCAATTCAGTTAGTGGAAAATGTATAACACTACGTATTTTTATCACTCCAGAGCAGGATAAAAAATATTTTAGCATTATAAACACAAAGTAGTATACATTTGCTAAAGGTTGAGCCCTAACAGAGCTCTGTATATTTAATATTAATATACATTAATATTGAAAATGTTATACATTTTGAGAAAAGTTTGATATTTCAGGAACTATTTGACTTACAGAGATCTATTAGTGCTCAAAATGAAGCTAGTTACATTTGGTTTAATGTTGTTTATATTGGTCTTCTTCGTAGGATCAGCAATTTTCATGATAAGGTGACAAAATGCTGATTTCTCGTTTATCGAAAAAAACATTCGTTTTTTGAAAAACATTATCTCTGTTGTAATTAAATATACAGAGCTCTATTAGGGCTCAACTGTTAGCAAATGTATACTACTATTAAAAAGGTATTATATAAAGTAGCCGATATACGAGTTTTTTAAAAAATAATATTTTTTTCGATAGACGTGAAATCATCATTTTGGTACTTTGTTGTGGCTAATATCATGGAAACTACCATTCCTGCCATAAATACCAATATAAACTACTTCCAAGTCAATGCAATTAGCTTCATTTTGAGCACTAATAGATTGCAACATAATATTAAAATTCTGTGAAATGTTTTTTATACTGCTCTTGAATGATAAAAATACCTAATATTAATAATACTTCACTAATAATGCTGCATTGATAATCAACTGATAATAATTAAATCATACTGAAATAGACCAGTATGGTACATCAAAACGACAAAAGTTGTGAAATTGTTCTGATCCCAACATATAGTATCGATCCGTACCCAAACAACTTAAAAATTTCTGAACTATTCAAACTTTTGCGTTTTGAAATCCTTCGTTTCCTGGACTTATTGTTGCATATTCTCGTAAAAACTATATGCATATTTATTTATTAGAATATATTTCAATGTCGTTACTGACATACTAGCAGCGGAATAACTCAGTGAGTAAGGCACTGCGCTCCTATTTCCCGGGTCCGGATACGGCTGTGGCAGATGATCATTTATTCTGCCACATCAGTCGTAGATCGATCCTGTGGAATAGGGAGATCCTCCTGGGGCTCACCTAGTCTATTTTAAGTGGGTATTCTTAATTAGGGAATAAAACCTGGCGGTTGAGCGTGATCATGGCTAAATCAACTCCTTGCTTCCGTTGGCCTAGTACGGTCCTTACCAAGTACTGAACCCAAGACCCTTCATGGGTTCTATTGGTATAGGCTGGTTTTACTGGCATACTACACACACACACACACACACACACACACACACACACACACATATATATATATATATATATATATATATATATACACATACATATATATTCTCATCTCTTAGAGTTTTTTTTAGTGACCCTAACATAGAAGAGTCCTATTTTTACAAAGTTTCAACATAAGTCATGCAGCAAAGCATATCATGTCCATTGCCATAATTGTATACTATTCATGAAGTTAAATATTACTATTGTGAAAGACCAAAAATAAATAATAATAAATAGATAAATAAAAATAATAACATCAAAAAGGAAGAATATATACACACACACACATACATATAAAGCATAATAGATCTATCGAATCAGATAAAAGGAAATTATTAAATACACGTCCTTCCTACAGGAGATAATAATACGTATGAGTGAATAATACAAGTTTATGTGTATATTAAGACTATTGGGATTAATTTTTACTTATACCTATTTAAATTTTAAATTAATATCTTTTATTCTTGGTTTATAATTTTTTTTTTATCGTTTAATCAAATCTTAAGATTACTGCTAATGCTAAATATAGCAACAGACGTGCGTCAAGTTTCGAGGAAAAATTATAATGGGACAAATAATCCGGGTTTCCCAATTCGTTCAATAGGGCATGAGTATCTCTGCTCTGGTTTGATGTGATTTTGTTGGCTAAACGTTACAAGATTAGTTATTTACTACTGTTTGAGGGCCTTAAGGATTTATTTTGGAATCTTTCAATTATAAAATAACATAACTTTAAACGTGTCATGATCTGTATAGTTTTTAGTTTGTATTTGCTATATCATATTACTGATAACATGCATGAGGTATAATACTTGCTTACCGTTTTTATCTAATAATTAAAAGAAGTGAAACCTCTCTTCAACGGGCACCCCTCCCTATTGCCAATTTTCAATGCCCAAGCCTGGAAGTATAGGAATTTCGACCCCTTTGCAACGCACATCTCTCTAACGCGGGCATCCAAATTTTCGTTACGGCAAGATAAATTGAAATCTCTAAACACTAAAAAAAGATTTAATGTTTTATGTTTTGATATAAATATGTACGTACATTCAAATATGTTCATACAGATCTTGAAGTTATTCTTTTTTTAATTGATAAAACTATTCGTCTCTCACATCATAAAAAAATAAATAAATGATAATGAAAGACTTTTATGAAAGGAAAAAAAATATAGAAAGGTACAATTTAATCACAATATGGTGGTTTTGTATGAAAAAGAAATTATGAATTCAAAGAAAATTAAACAGAACTTAATCTTTTTTTTGGCGTCTTAATTTGTCAGTTTTTAAAATTAGTAATGTAAATATATTTGTTTATATTAAGAAGAAGTTGGTCGGGAGGGAGGAGGTGAGGTGCGGTCAATGAAGAACATACTAATCCCTACATACTGGAACTTATTTTATTATCTTATTTTATTAATAAATATTTGTTAACCCCTTCTTAGCGGACACCCGTCTGCAATAGAAATATTTGTCGAAACTGTGGCTGCTCGTTCTAGAGAGGTTTCACTGTATTAAGTAACTATACATTTTACCCAGAGATGCCTAAATTTAGTGAAACCTTGACAGGTTAGTCATCAACTTTGACTTGAGGGTTTGGCTAAGGAATATTTTATAAATACTCTTATTAATAATTTTTAAATATGGGGGCCATCCGCCTAAAATATTAACAGTACGTTGCAACTTCGGTCGAAATATAAATAGAACACGATAATATCCACTTAGAATGTCTTCAATTCCCTAATATTATAAAGTGCAGGTTCGTTGTATTTTTCATGCTTCACTATTTTATTTTAATTCACTAAAATTCTCGGAAACCGTTCAATGGACCATCAAGATAATTTTTTTTGGGGCTCTTAATATAGTGATATTACAGAAACGATATGACTCCTCCTGTCTAGTATATTACCTCTCCAGCCCTAGAAATACAGAACTGAAATTTGAACGATATTATCACGCGCCAAAATGCTTCTTATGCCAACATGGCTGTCAGTGACGTCATTTCTTTCTAAAACATTTTTTGTTTTTTTATATTTAGTAATATAATTATGTACATCGTATCTATATATCTAAATTCAGAAATAGACATTTTTATTTAACTATTTTTTTTTTTTCGAACAAAATCTTAGTAACTAACAAAATATTTATCGATATATTTATAATTACGGTATTATAGAGTTTCGTTTGTAGAATCCGATTAGACAATTGACTGAAATCTCCCCTTCCCCCTCCTTTCCTCTATATCTAAAAATTATTACTTCAAAAGCAATTCGTGGAGGTTGGAAAGAAATAATGCCATTGGCAGCCATATTTAAGGTATGTATATGCATGTGATGTTTCAGCAAATTCTTTGTCAAAATCGACTGACCGGAAGTGCCATCAATCGATTTTTCACTTTTTTAAAATTTCTCGAAAACGGTTCTAATGATTTTGATGAAACTTGCCTAAATTATTCTTCGTAAAGCTTTTTAACTTTTCATCTGCCTAGTTTATCACCGAGGAAGTGCAGAGAAAAAGTTATGGTGAAAAGAATATTTTATTTGCTTATAAATTTTATTGTAAATTATGTATGCAATCATATGCAAGGCAATTAAATTCAATTGCTATTACAAAACAGGAATGATCGAAATCGAGCAAGTATTAGCAAAGATAAGGACTAAAAACCCTAAATGGAAAACCGTGCGTGTCCAAAAGGAAACGAATACGACCGAACCTCCTCCTACCACGCTTCCAAAGTATTTACAACAGTGCGCTCTTTATTAATGCAATGTAAGAATATAATGTAATATAAGAATATGTACTAAAATTATTTAAAAAACTATCTTATTGTTCTTATGTGAGTGAAGATGTGAAAAAATGAATGTTGATGAGTTTATTTCAAGTAGGATTTATGTAAACTACTTAAAATTATGTTAAAAAGATTATTATTATGGGGTGGTAAGGGAAACTTGTGTAATGCGCGCACCGCACCAGATTTTTTTTGTGGTAAATCGGTCCCAATCTCCCGTTCTAAATTTAGGGAGAGTCCGTCATCAATTTCAAACATTTCCGACCATTTAGATAAATCTTGGTAAATATTTTTCATAAATGAAAATATTTAGGACTAATAATTTTTAAACTATTGACCAGTTTGAATGTACATCGGAGGGATTCTACGCATGTTGCCAATAAAACTCGTCCACTTTTATAAATGAAGAGAGAAAATATTAATGTTATCCAGAATTAATAACGGAAGTTGACGATCACAATGATTAGCTTATACTCATACGGATTACCTGACAATTGATAGATATACATAAATATTTTAAGCACGGATAAAATAATTTCTTACTTGATTATAGTTGAATAAAATAAATCCTGCTTACGGAAAAGGATAAATGTCAACCCTTGCTCCGAAATGATAGTGCTGTTGGAAAAAATGCAAAAAAAAAGTGCTATTTTGACAAACTTTATTAGTGGTAATAATGCTCTGGGTTCCATTGGGATAAATTGGTAGCTCGTGTTGTAGGAATAGTATCGCAACACCTGGAGTAGTGGGGACTTTACTAACCAACCCTTGGTGAGAATTCCAATGAGACCTTGAAAAATCTCAGGAGAATGGTTGTGGGACGCTCTATCATCCTGGCTAATGTAAACCAGTTCCGAAATCGATTTACAGGGAAAAAAGGTCCCATGCTTATTCCATCTAAATATGGCAGGTCAACGCGGAATAATAAATCCAAAGAAAACATAAAATCATTGTAATATATTACACAGAGGTAATCTCAGTAAAGCTAAATATATATAGTATTTGCTGAGTAGAAGTCACCTGTCTTGGTTTCATAGCCAGGTACCTCTCAAGGCCAGCAGCTCTAGGGGATTGTTTGTGTATTAAGTGTGCGAAATTTGAGAGCTGTGATCTTAAGCTGAAGTTAAATTAAATTAAATAGTGCTAATTTTTGTCGTTTATTCTTCCCGAAAATGATAAAGTTTCGTCTCGAGGGAGGGAGGGGGGAGGGGAAGTGCATTTTAATCAAATTTCATAACCGCTAGAACACGGTTTGGGACGTTTCGGAGATGTCTGATATATATTTATATTCCCTTGCTACATTTGAGCACTTCCAGCAGCACCCGTCGGATCAGACGGGCTGAAATCCAGTATTATTTTCTAAGCAGAACAATGCCTAGAAGTGGGAATACATTTCAATATTCGACATGTTCAAAAATGTTTTTTTCGCGGTTTTTAAGGATTTGTGTACCTCTAATAGTCCCTCCAAATTGAATTAGAGGGTTCAAAATCTGTATGTGAATGAAGTTGGTGTTCGTGAAGTGGTTTTTGTGCGGGCTAACATTTTTCTCCCGCCCCAGCCATTCTCATATTTTCAATTTTGTATTTTACTACCTTAGCATCGAAGCTCTGCTGCTTATGCTTTACATCTTTTCCCTAACAGATGGCGACAGCAGTGTTGCCAGATAGGGGTTTTCCCCCTATATTTAGGGTTTTATTCACCCTCTGGAGTATTTTTTACTTTTCTATTAATTTATTCTTATCTTATACTAGGGGGTAATTTTGGTTACACTAATAAAAAATAAGAATTAAATATTTAGAGGAAACTTTAGATAAGTTTACAGTTAAAGTTGGTGAATTTAGGGGTAAATTTAGAGAGGTTTAAGGGGAAAATACAGGGCTGACCTGGTAACACTGGGTAACAGTTGTCTTTAGACCTGAAAACCTCTCATAAAACTTAAGAGCCAATAAAGCCATCTTAATTATTGTTTTTGAATTATTAAATTATAGCCTATATTTGTCAGTCTTCATACTACAACAATAAAAAGAAAATTATCATCTAAAACAATAGGATTCAATTAGTGTTGATAAACTTTAATCTTGATTATCGAAAACTATAATATATAGGCTTGATCTTCTGTAGTTCTGAATATGGCGTTCATCATATTTAAGTGACAAAATATATTTTTGAATATACTCAGGCAAATACTATTCTAAGGGGGAAATATTTTCTACAATAATAGTTATTTCCATCCATTCATTATGTATTAACAATTTGATTACTTAACTAGCAATTAAGTTGTAAACATCACTATAAGCACGCCTTTATGTTCAATTGTTTTCATTCTCAGCAGACTTTCATTCCTGAATAAAGATTATTTTCATTCCATTTTATTTTACTTTTTTTATTTTATCCCATATTCTCAACGAAATTTAGATTTTTATAAATTACTTCTGCTTAATCTATTTCCAAGATTTTTGGTTAATTATCTTCAATAACGAACTTTTGTAATTGGCCAAGAAAAAAAAAATATTAATCCCCGCCTCAAGATTAGAAACCAAATATCGAATAAAAATATAAAGACGTCCGCTCTTTTTCTCCGAGACTGCTGAGCCAATTCTTTTTAAATTTGGTACCTGTCACAGGTCACTTAAGGATCATCCGATTAGGTTTCATACACTCATATCTCAGCCATTTATGAAGAAAGAGAAAACATATAAAATTTTTTGGAATTATTATACCAAAGGTTACTAAAAAATAAATAAATAGTAATAATAAAAAAAATATAAAATTCAAATATATTTTAATTTTTTTTTTTGTTGGATATATAATTATTGGAAATAATAAACCACAGTGTAATGATTTGCAGCGTTTTTAATAATCCCCATAAAATTTAATAATTTTAATAATACAGGAAGCTAAGTATCACTATAGCTTCATACTTAATAGTTTTTTATAATCATTAATAATTTAGATATGAATTGATTCTTTCTAGTTTTTTGAGATTACATAATTTTTGTATTTGTTTTTGTATTTTTGTATTGTATATTTTACTATTATGGAACCACGAATCGCCGTTTTAACTTGTGTAAAAAGAGAGAACCTTCATCTAGTAGGTAATAGGTTTTAGTTATCGGTCTGGCCACTTACAATGGACAAGATACATAAATCCTGCGAAAAGCGGACAATGGTTATTATACACCTGAGCGGGGTGATACTCGGCGATAGGTCAGCCGCGATCTGTTGGGTAATGAGGAGACGTGACTCACCGCGATGGACTCTTCAGTCCGCATTCCTTCCTCTCGCTCTGACCGACATCTTAGTCCCCCCGCGGGTCCTGTCTCTATCAATGGTATGTTGCGTCACAATGCTCACTCAATTTAAGGACTTCATGTGTTATCTGATTCCTTCAATATTTAGTGTACTTTTTATCTTTTTATACGAAACGATTATAGGGCTTCCGACTATTCGGACAATTAGTGATGTATTTATAGCATTCGACGCTACTTGACTGAACAGGTTATCCTCTAGCGAAGGCTAGATCGGGACTCGAGGAGGCAGGAAGAACGCCCCCCTCCTTCATTTGCTCAATTGTGGGACACTTCCTGCTCCCGGAGGCACTACTGCCGAATGCCGAGCCAGCACGCCTCTTTATGTGGGTACCTCATCTTTCTTTCGTATGTTAATATTTATTTCATATTAATATTAATACTTCAGTAGATCACTGAATGTAGAGATAGGTCATTTTTATTTTATTTCATTTATTGTTGGCGATATTGTGTTCTACGTTGACTGCATGCAGTAAACAAAATACTAATAGTCCTTCAAAATACAAATAGTCCAAATACAAAAATACAAAATACAAATAGTTCTTCCTTAGCATTATTAAATGTTATCAATTAATGAAAAAAAAAAAATTATACACATTTTCAAATCTGAAATTATAAAAATTTAATCTTTTCATCTCAAAGATATTTTGAAAATATATATTAATATACTGTCCACCCGTCTAATTTTCATAGCAATTAAGAAGCACCTGATCTAAAGTGTGGTGGCTGTGTAATAGGGAACAGTTCCTCTCAGGCAATATGAGTTTACCCGAAGATGCTTTTGAATTTATTGTTTTTTGTACCACTTTTTAGGAAACAACTACAAATCTTTTAGAAACTATAAAAAAATTTATTGGCTGATATTCTAAAAATATGTATTTTTATTTTAAAACAACTGTAAATTATTGATATGAAATGGCGACAGAATTAGTAATATTGAAATCAAAGACTCGGGCTTTCTGTATTTGACTATGGAAATCTATTATTTTACGCTGAATGTTATATATATATATATATATATATATATATATATATATATATATATATAATTTATATATTTTATTAATATCTTAATTCTTGTAAATGATAAAATGACATCGACGTTTAAAATTAATTGGTTGTATTAAATATGAAGAATAAATGTCTCGATCTATATTACTCAATTAACAAATTTAATGGAAAATATATATATATATATATATATATATATATATATATATATATATATATATATATATATATATATATATATATATATTTAAATATATTATATTTATATAATGACATACTCTTGTGCTAAATTAAATAGGACAGGTGAAAGGGAATCACCTTGTTTTAAACCCGTTAAAGATTTGCATTTGGTTGTAGACAGCCTTTTATTATTATTATTATTATTATTATATAATAATAATTCCCCTCAGATTTATCTAAGTGATGTTCTGTCTCTTGAAAGAACCATTGCTTCACGTTGTCTTCAACATCTTACACCTTTTATTTATTTATATATATATTAATTATTAATATATTATTTGGTGCTTACATCTCTAAGTTTGTTGCTACCTTCACAATAAGAAAAAGAAAACTATCCGGGTGGTGGAAACACCAAAACATGTTAGGTTTTGTCCGCGTAGTTGAGATATTCGCTGGTTGTTTATTATCATGAAAGGTTGAATGGTGGGATATGTTTATATGATACTACTTATTTATGTTTTTATTTTTATTATAGATATTTATTAAACGTTAAATTTTAATTATATATCATATCAATTTGCAAAAATTATTTATTTTTATTAATAATTAAATAATTATTAATTATGCATCATTCTATTACAAGTTTTACAAATTGTCTATTGTTTTTCTCTCTACCCAGATAAAAGCAAAAATCCTCCATATTTTAAAATACATCATCAATTAAAACAAAAATTTATAGTATATAATACCAAACATAAGAATAAAATTGCATAAAGTTAATATAAAATTATCCATTGTTTTAGAAAAATATTTTGAAGATTTGAAACTAAAATAGAAGAAATGTTAATTTTTTACGTTTAAAAGATATCTAATACGGTTATTACCTGATTTTTTTTTTAAATCTGAGTTTCGGAATTATAATGAAAATTGGGTTGCCTTTCTAACAACGTCTAATATGAATATAGTTTAAATCTTTTAAATTAAAATATAAATAATTTGTTGATTTTTGGTAAACTTGGGTAAACAGCCAATATCTAGTTGTTTTTGCCTTCTAGTATGGTCTATTCTGCTTCTGCCTATTATATCTATCAGAAGTCTGATTTAAAAAATTATAGAAATTTTTTTCTCTAAAAATATAGAATTAATCCAGACATGGCTTAGTTACTAGCAAAATGTTCCTTTGTTATTTTTTGTTTATTTTTCGTTGTTATGGAACCTTCCATTATCCCGAATTAATATTATGTATCGAACAGAAACTTGAAGTTAATAATAATGTCAATTTTTATATTTTAAAATTAAATGTTTGCCGAAGCATTTTCTGATTTTCATTGCTGGTTGAGATTAGTGTTTCTTTTTTCTGTTTTAATCATCGTATTTTTTTTTTAATTTAAACTTGAATGTATATGCGTAATTAAAATATCATAATTAATTTATTTTTATAATTTACATCGTTATTCAAAGATCTCCAACTGGTCAGTTAACTTAGTTAGAGTTAATAATCTGTAATTTTTTATCTGTCATTCGGGAATTATGCGGAATTATTTATTTATTAGTTTGATTGCCTCTATCTTGCAGTATAATTTTTTAAACTCGGTTGTTGAACATGGTTATTATAATCAGAATGAAATTTTATCAAAGGTTCGCCTGATTTTTAATTTTCAAAACAAGAGTAAAGAAAGCATTATTATATTTTATTGTTTTATATCAAAATTAGGTCATACATACAATGTCCAACTACCTGTGATAATAAAATATAAATCTGTCACAGAAAAAAAGATGGTATGTATATATATATATATATATATATATACATATACATGCAATCACTATAGCATAAGATATAACAAATTAGAATTTATATATATATATATATATATATATATATATATATATATATATATATATATATATAGATAGATAGATAGATAGATAGATGGATAGAAAAAAATTTTTAGGATGAAATTCCTTTAGATTAACAAAAATATAATCATTGTTTCTGGCAATATTATTTATACAATAAATAAAAACATAAGTATATACATCAAATGGAAAATAATATATACATAAAAAAAGGAAGAAAATAAATTCATCTAATAAGCAAGCAGAAAAAACAAGGTAGGAGATAAATAAAAATATATTATATTATATGTTTTAATAATTTAATACACATTATACATTTTATATAATGTAATATCATGCTAGCAGTGCTGACGGCTGACTTGATCTGTCCCTCCACTACAATCCCTCAACTATCCATTAGTTCCTTCCTGTGGACATCCTCTTTTATCTCTCGCCCTTCCTACCGCTCTAGTAATTATTGTCAGTTGTCTTCTTACAATTTATTGTCTTCTTATTGAAGTAGATTGTAATATTTACTAAAATACAACATATAATTATTTAGAATACCCACTTTACAACACAACAAAACTAGATATCAGCAATCGAAACATGTTCTGGAATGGTTTTCGAGATATTTTAATGAGTAGCTATTCAACGTTGCTTAGATAAACAAGACATACCTTGAAACCTCCTATGTGATCAAAAATCAGTTATATGATTTTGATTTTATTAAAAACAATATTTTATATGTGCTGGAGAAAGCACTCATGTGTTAAAAAATCGTAGAATGATTTTAATTGATCAAATAGAATCCTCCTATTGTTAGCATCTATTCCATTCGCAACAATTACCGCCATAAATCACCCATGAGATACTTCAAAGTCAGTTGGTTTCACAGTTATTTACCTACCACGTTGGAATCTTTATAATTAGTTTATAAAATTATATTTTATAGTGTAGTTTATAAATCAGTTTTTCGTTTGTCCTGTAAAATTATGTGTTTCACGGCAGCCACGACAATATTTTATTCAAACCAAGAAGACCTTAACTGCTTTACTCGTTTTATCCAATCATCGTTTATAATTAATACAACGTTTGCAAACAATTGAAAGTACATATTTAAAAAGTTAAATTGACTGAAAAATAAAAAAGTAAGTCCTGAGTACTGTAAAATCTCGTTTATCCGGACTAACTGGGGCCAAAGACAATTCGGTTGATCCAGGTAACAAGCAAACTAAACTGGTTAAATAAGCAGACTTACCGTTTGTTACAATAAAAATAATTAATTGTTGGTTTGTGAATCGACATGAACGTCCTGTGACACTCTAGTAAACTTTTCCTTAAATTCAATTAAAAAATTTTATTACCATAATGTATCATACGACCTATGCAGGAACTGTACATTGAATCAAACTAAAAGCCGAAGATTTGGCGCATTTGTGTATAGTTACGTTCTTGGTATCAGTGTTAAAAGTATTATTTAACGAGAACTTTATATAAAAAAAAATGCCTAAAAATCTGATCCAGAGATTCGGATAAACGAGGTTTTGTTTTATATAGAAAAATTAATTTTGGTAGTCGAAAAATGTATACACACATATGAGTACACAATCATGTTCTTAAATAAATTGAGGAAGAAAAATCTATCGTAAGACTCTTCAGCTGATCATGGTCCATAAAGATGTCTTAAATTTTTTTTTGTTTCAGAGAGTAACATACCCAATTAGCTACTAATCATAACTAATTATAATTGATTATATATATATATATATATATATATATATATATATATATATATATATATAATTAGAATTATAACTAATCATAACTTGACTTAAACCTCCCATTGTAAGTAAATTTAAAATCTCAAGATGAATATTTCGGGGAATTTCGTGTGTCACCTGAATCAAGTCAGAAATAACAAAAAAATGACCGATTTCATTTTCTTGGAAATTGTAATGCACTAATCGGAATTGTGCGTCTTTTAAATCCAATTAAGGTTGATATCACTTTAATCCCTAAGCTATACTAAATGAATTATTCCATTCAATACTCAAAGAGTGGTTATTATGAAGGAATCCGACAGCTATTCTCGAGTTAGCAGCAAACCTTAAACCACAAAGGATTAATGTAATTTTAATAGATATTAAAAAAAAAAAATGTGTTGAAATAAAATTATTTTTAAATTACCAAGAAAACAGTCATTTTCTATTAGTCATCAAAATGTTTCATAAGATTGTTTTTTTTCGTCGCTATCTTGCATAGTTTTCGAGCTAACTGTGCTCAGGATTTTTGCCTAATTGACTAGCTTACTCTTCAGCCCTTCGTTCTATGAAAAAGTCAACAGAAAAGAAGTTTTGAAATATTTAAGTTCCGTTAAGAATATATAGTAGTTTACAATTTTATCTTTTAGGGATTGATAAATTATTTGCTACTTCTATAATTTTGTTTTATTGAAAACTAGTTTAGAAATAATTTTTTGTCTTAATTAAATTCATAATTCATAAATGTTTTATAATATTGATTTATATTACACCTAATTTAATATGTATAATAATGCCAAACTATATTTTGAATTGTTTATTTTTGAATTTTTGTGTTTTAGAACTGAAGATGAATGTTATACATATGTCATATATTCAAAACTAGTTATCAATAAAACAACATTATAGAAGTGGCGAATAATTTATCAATCCCTAACTAGATTGATCCTTCTAAACCATCATGCGGATGTCAACTAATTTTATCTTCCATTCTTCAAAAGTTAGACCAATTTTAACTTTATGTATAACTTCCGAAATGTTGCAGAAAAACATAGCTTTCGTAATTTTCGTTATACCACTGCTCTAATTCTATATATAAGTCTATTGGCTTATTTATGCATATTTATTTGTATAAATAATATGTACTATACAAGTGGCACATGAAGAAGTTATGTGCATTATATAACATAGTCCAGGAAACAAAAACCAAATCGCCGATTAATAAAAAAAATCATATGCATACTTCTGGATTCTGGTACAGTTGTGGTCATTGAAGTGATCTTCATAGCATACTAAAAGTAGGGGCTGGGGTGGGAAATTTGGTGGAAATAAGGGCACAAAATACCTTTTTTTCTCAAATATATAAGGAAATATCAACTTATGGAAAAGGTACTTTATACACTATTTATAAAGATAAAGTACATGAAATTTCCCATAAGAAAGATTCCAATCATTTTTATAAGTTCAGTAGTTCAGGAGATGGATGGGGAGGAGGTCCAAAATTTTGGAATTTATACGTAAAGTTAAAAAATTTCTAACTGTTGAACAGTTAAAAATAAAATTGTAAATATTATTCTTAAAGGTAATTTAATGCTCTACAACTTCTTCTCTCATGATTTTTCTGTAGAACATGGGGGTGAAGAGTTAGCTAGTCAAATAAGGCAAAAAATCTGTGGAAAAATGTTTTTTTTGGCTAATTTAGAGCGCGGATATCTCGGAAAATATGCAAAACAGCTAAAAAATAGTAAAGCCAATCTCTGATGACACATTTTATCAGCTTTGAATTTATATAGAGTGGTCTTTTAGGACGCATAATTTTCGAGATACGAGTATAAGCGAAACACCAAAAACGAGAGACCTTCAAACGAAAAAAAAAAAAAAAAAAACGGTGGTGACTTTTAGTATGTTGTACAGGACACTCTTGAATAAGTGTGCTAAAATCCAGAACTATATGAATTATTTTTTCAAGTTTTCTCTTGTTCCCTGGACTACAAATAATTCTTCAAATATTTATTATACAGGTTGTGTACAATAAAGCCGGAAGCCCAGGTCTAGTCGATTTTGCTCTCCCTCTCCAGCTCTCCTCTGTTGGCAAGCCTGCTCACCAATGACGTATTCCAAAGCTAATATAAATTTAATAGAAATGGGGAAAGGAATTAGCTCTGCTTTTAACCAGAACGGAACTCAAGCTTCTCAGATTAAAATTACCGATTCGGGCTCTACTGTCTACGAAGTTCGAGTACATCAATTAAAATCGTATTCGTGATTACTGTACATCGACCCCACTGCCAGATCGACTCAATAGATTATATTACAAGCGTTTTATCTTCTCAAACATTGAGTGTTGAACAAGTGAAGGAACGTACCTTTCCAAAGTGGAATCAACTTTCTCTAGTTCTGAGAACCTTTTCCCTGGCGATCGGCTACAATGCCATCCTAATCTTATTAACCCTAAGCTGAAGTACAAGTTTGCCACATCTCTAGTATACGTGGAGCTTTGGTCTTTCCCGTCTGCCGTGGTTTATTATGCTCGCCCGAGGAGGTTCCCAGACTCGGCGTCACTTTTAGAATATCAGTTGTCGAGCAGTGCACAGCATTAATTACCAACATGTAATGGGATGATGATAGGAATCAGCGCTAACCATTTCGAGGAAGGACCGTTACTGCGAACAGAATATCTTCTATTTTTCAAAGATCAGGACTGGGAGGACTATTTACCGGTGTAGGCAATAAGTGAAGTGTGCGAGGTCGGCTGCAAAAAGTTAATTGAACATTTTTTTATTTTTAATGTTTTTTTTGTTTTGTTTTTTATTCGAAACTTGATTATTACAAGTTTGGGCGCAGTTGGGGAACAAAGAAAAACCTTAGTAGGGGTTGTCGTATTATCTTGACACCCGTTCCCTAATACTCCGTACTAGAACCCCGTTTTTCCGGAATAATTTGGCCAGGCCTGTTCCAAATAAATCGAAATATCGCATAAGACGTATTAGGTATAATCAGTAAACAAAAATTCTTGATGTTAATAATATTTAGTAAAGTAAAGTGCAAAAAAATTGTCTGTTCGATAGATATTACTACTTACTTCCTTTTACTGAAATAAATGAATGAGTTATTAGTTTTAATACACATTATAAACAAAATAGATTGGAGGGGAGGCTTCTACGAAAAATTTTACTCCCGATTTTCACAAGAACTGTAATTAACACATTAGATTTCACTTTTTTTTCAACAGATGTTTTTTGGCTTTCGATTCGACATTTCATGGCTACACGTTCCCTTCCTCGTTCTTCATGTCGAATCAAAAGCCGAACAATGTGGACCTAGCAACTTTTCAAGAGACCAAAAATTAACTTTACGTCTTATTACGTCTTACTTTTAACCTTCCCATTGCGAATCATTTTTATATCTCTCGGTCTTTTTATTTATCTAAGTCATAAATTCGTATTTATAAGATTTCATGTCGAAAATATGCCTCCGTTAATTAAAACTAAGCAAGTCCAAAAATGCGTTTTTTCACATTAGTTAGACGTGGTGCCGAAGGAATACATTTGCATCACTTTTAAGAATTTCACACGATATTTATTAGATATGAATTGTGGAATATTCTATCAAAAGCTAATATATCCACTGTCGAAAAATTATTTTCCAAAAACAATTATTATGAGGTATCTCATGTAAATAAATCAGGACCACCCCAGGGCTAAAACGGCTTATGGGCGCAAGCCTTTTGGGGGTGGAATTGTTTATCGGTGTTATATTTTTTTTTATTATTGCTAATTTAGTTATTTTTATTCAAAATGTTTTCATTACAAAAATAAGCAATAAACTGTTCTAAATGAAATAGAAAATACTATGTGTATGCATATCTTACAGAGAGGGTGCATTATTTTTAGTGGCCCACACGTGCCGAATATCTTAGAACGGTTCTGAGATAAGTTAAATTTTGATCGAAAAGCCTAATTTTAACAATTATTTGACAAGGGAAAATTCAATTTTTGAAGGGAACTAAATAAACTTTAGATGCAGAATCTGTTAATATTTTTTTTATGAAATTTAATATATTTACTTCTGATAGAATGTTCCTCAATTGTATATATGTTTTTAAAATAAAAGATACACCATATGCTTTTAATAAAAAATGGATAAAGGATACGACCAATGTTACATATATATGTATTTAAAATTAAGTAAAACTGTGCATGTTAAAATGTTAAGGGTAAATCTGGGCTAAAAAAGAAATTTCATAAATTTCACTAAATGCATTCCTCTGCAGTTGTAAATTTCATTTTAATAAATCAATAAGTATTATAAATTTAATAACAAATAATTGCCTCATAATATTATGATATATATTTTTTTTAATTCTTAACATAACATGAAAAAGATAATATTTGGAAGAAAAAGTTGACGACAAGCTGGATTCAAAAGGTCAAGAAAGATTTGGAACAAAATAAAATAAGAAAAGAGGAAACCATGAAGAGGGAGGTTTTCAGAAACGAAGTTTTAAAAATTGTGGAATTCCAAGGAAGAATAAAACCCGGAGACTCAATTTAAAGTAGACTGAGGAAGAAAAAGGGGGCATGGGAAAATGATGAGAGAATATTGGAAGGAGCGAAAGAAATAAAAACAAGGAACGAAAAATTGAAATTGTTACCTGGTCCCTAGTAGGCCTCAACGAAAAAAAAATATATAAAGAAATGTGCTTCAACGAAAACGATAAATTAAAAAAGATTTATTAGGAGTGGACGAACTAATGTAAACAAGTCTATTCTTAAAATTTACCGAGATTTTATTTCTTTCTCTCTCTCTTATTCTTTTTTCTTAGTCTTTTTTTCTATTAAAAGTTGATTTTTTCCTTCAAAAAAACCTCTTAAAGTAATTTAATTAAGTTAACAAATAAAAAAAGATATTCATGATGAAGAAATATTTTAATATTTAAATATATTCATTTATCCACAAGATCGATATTCTGCATGATATAGAATAAAACAAAAAATTAGCAAATGGATACAAGTCCAACTTGCCGACAATGCTTAAAACAAGTATTTTTTAAAACATGATTTAGGAAGAATGGTTATTGATTATATATTCTCACATTCTCTCTGAGATCGTCTCACAATTTCCGTTAAAAATATCTGTTGTTTTATGGAGAGGGAGGTTTTCTTAACAAGGACCACACACCGTCGAAGAACACTGCCTGGAGACCTGCGATGCTCCTGAGAACGGAATGTGAGACATCAGCCGATAGGAAATAAATTAGGACCAGTGCCACCAAGAAAATTAAGATAGCAAACAACTTCTCAGTCCGAATACGCTAAAAGCTGAAGACCATAAACCCCTTACTTAAATTTACAACTTCATCCTTTACATTATTTTTAAAATTTTCCTTTGTTTTAATTATGTTACTTTCAAGGTCCAGAAAATAAGCTTGGTATTTCTTAAAATAAGCTTCTATTTCTTTGAAGACTTGCTTGTATATGTGTGTGTGTATGTAAATATGTGCATGTACATTAGTTTAATATCGTCCTAAATTTATTTGAAGAAATTTTAAAATTGTTTTCAAATATGTTTATAAATTTTGAATGAAATAAATTACGTCTTTAGATCATATTATTTTTTTTATTTGGAAGAATGCCGATTCTTTTAATTACTAAATCAATTTTAAACAATTGTCGATTGGCAGTTGTAGAAGTAGTTTGTTCATTTTAACTAAACCAGTAAAATTTATTTTTAATTAGTTCCTTTGATTTATTTTTACTGAATCAGATTTTCCAAAGTCTTAAATTTAGGATTTATAATAGGATTTATAATTTAATGAAATCAAAACGGCTCAAATTATATACAAATAAGAAGGGTTGTGAAAGAATATAATCAGGAGAAAAAAGATTTCGTGTGGTAAGTTTTATGACTAGGTAACTAAAATTTTGCAAGACCTGGGCAATTGCACTGAAAGGTTCCATTAGGTTAGGCGCACAGCGTACTTAAATTAGGTGGATACAGTATACGATCAACGGCGTTTCAGTTGTAGAATTCACCTCACGACATTAAATAGTTCTTTCGGAACAAGTGCTATATTCAAACACAGGGTTTGACGTTATACTCGTCGGATATCTTATGTTTGTATCAGCTGTTTTTTGTGGGTATTTATAAGGAGTGATTATTCTTAACAAAAATTTTTTTGACAAATTAATATTCTACACCTAAGTTATTCAGTTTATTTCAAATCCTAAATTTTTCCCTGTCAAATAAATGTTACTAATCAACATTCGTCAATAAAAATTTGGCTTATCTCTATGAGATGTTCCCCTAATAATTTGTTTGAAAATCTGAAAATGGATATATTGACTTTTAATACAACTCCTCAATGGTTCTTGGGGTTGGGAGACTCTCCTGAGCTGGTTATGCCTCTTTCATTGGGTTGAGTGATAATTTAAGACCGGATTTATATGCAGCAAAAAAGGTCAAAATATGCTATGTTATATGTAGTAAAAAGTCGCCGAATATGCAATAAAACCGGCAGTAATATGCAGTGAAACCTGAAGGGAATGTGCAGCAGAATATGCATGATAAATGTCAGAAATGTATAAGCAATCAACAAAAGACTGTAATTATTGTCTAAATTGCTTTCTTTAAGAATTTTAATTTTCAATATAAGCAAATAAAGACACTGGTAAATTGAAGAAAAAAGTTTATTCACAAAATTTTACATAAAATTCGTTTATAGATAAATAATTCTTATAAATTCAAATAATTGTAAAATACTTTTTTTTTTTTGCGAATGGAGATTTTACAAGATTAAATAAGGAAATACCAGATGAAACTAATGTTAAACAAAGTACTTCACTTCATTGAAAGTGTCTTTAGATTTGAACAAAGTCGGCAAATAGTTCTGAGAATGGTCTCCAACTGTAAGAAAATTCCTGGTCTTCACATGCAACCCTACAGTAAACAATAAACTACTGTTACATAACGATCTTAAGTTATTGTATAAAATTTCTAGAATAGTTCATACATGTACCTGCCTTTACAGATTGGTCGATTTGAAAAATAATTTCACAGGACACATTTTTATTGCACAAATTGCAAAAAATGTTATTTCCAGTAAGAACATCTTGTTAGTTATTGTATAAAATTTCTAGAATAGTTCATACATGTACCTGCCTTTACAGATTGGTCGATTTGAAAAATAATTTCACAGGACACATTTTTATTGCACAAATTGCAAAAAATGTTATTTCCAGTAAGAACATCTTGTTTAATTCAAAGTGTTCCAACTGTTTAACATGGAACTAAATGATGCTCCTGCCTTGGGTATTTTGATTTATGTGAGAAAATTAAAACGTAGTTAATTTAACATAATATGCACAACGGAAGCAACATACTAACCAGAATAGAATTTGAAATTCCAAAGAAGGGCAAGAGAATGTTTTTTACTTTGTTAAAGAAAGTACCCGGATGTAAGAAGGTGCACATTCTATGCAGATGTGATCACACCAATTTGAATTAGTTGTCTATGAGCTTAATCTTTACTACGATTACTATTTTTATATTACACTATTTTTATTAATCGTAGATGGTGTTTATCCATCTTATAATTGATATATTAAATAAGGACATGTATCAGAAAGTTTAATTACATATATTCTATTTTAATTGTCGGAAAAATTATTTAAACAAAATTTTTGGACAAATATGCAAAAATATGCTATAATCCATCAAATATGCAAAAATATGCACAATAAAATTTAATATATCCGCGCCAAATGTGTTGACTTGTAAAGATATTCAATCATTTTCGTTTAAAAACGTATCAGAAAAAATATTCATTTGCATACAAATCCGGTCTTTAGTGATAATCTTTGCGGTTGAGCGTGAATATTAACACCCTTCTTTGCCTAAGCGTCTTTCAAGAAACAGTAGGTCTTGAAATAATGAATCCAAGATCTTCCAGTGTAGCAGAAACCTGTACCCTTCTGAGAGGTTTAGTGTGTATATATATATATATATATATATATATATATATTAAATGTTGAAATCATTCCTACATTGAATAATAAACTTATAATAAAATTTCTGTTTGCATAATTCCATAACATTGAAGAAAATTAGTTACTTTACAAGGGCCCCTTTGGGGGTATATTTGCCTCTTAAACGGGCGGAAGTCCACAGCTGTGATCTATGTAAAGATTAAGTAATGTCAACAGTCACTTGTAATCTCAATTAATAGGAAGGATAGCCTTAAAGGGTAACAGTTCTCAGCCTTACCCACTACATAATTAAATTTTAAAAAAATATTTATTGACATTAGGCGCGTTATAAGCAATAGTGATAAGTGTGCACATACCCACCTTATTTACAAGAATTAAAGAAATACATAAATATAAAATATTAAATAAAATAAAAATAATGATATATCTTTATGAAAGAAAATTATAACAAAATAATAATAATGGAATAAAACAAAACTAACACTAAAATTACGAACATACTTGTGTACAATATTTACACTTGATATTAGGGACGCTGCTACAACAATTTATTGGAGGGGTAAAGATTTATAATTTTCCAACAATTTTGATAGGATTTCCCAACTATATTAAATATTTTAATTTTCCCAACTATATTATGAATTATGGTAATTTTCCCCTGGCTCTTTTGGATTTGAACTTTCCACTTACCTCTAGCGAGTGTTGATACTTGACAACAATAATTTCTTTTTTTATTCAGAAACAACATTTTATCGATGAAATCCCAATTTTTTAACTCAAAAGGTCTTTGTATTGGTTTTAAATTTCAGTAACTCTATGAGTAAAGGTTTTACCACAATTTTCACAGTTTGAAGTAGGTTCTTATTAAATCTTAAAATAGTGTATTTTCTTAAGTACATTGAAAGGAAAGTTTTTGTACATATTAAATATTGCTAAAAAATAATAAAACTTTAGGGAAATCTTATAGACAATAAATACACTAGTGCGTATATTTCGAAAACATCGGTATTTCTTGTGTAATTAAATTTTCTAATATTAATTTGTTGGTTTACATACTTTACTACATTATTATTTAAAATCGGCGAAACCATGAATGAAAACGCTAGTTTCAGTCGAGATATTTTTTTATAGCAATGTTAATGGTGTTATATTCCTTCGGAGTGTTCTAAATACGGTTGTGGAGCATAGAATTGAACAAATATGTCCATTCTTACCTATTATAGACCTCCCAGGTAGTGACACCGTTTTCTTCTTCATCTGACAGCACCCCTTCCTCTGACTCTTTGCCTGAATGAACCTCAATATTAACTCAGTTGCAGATGAGCTATCAAAAATATTGATCTCCTCTTCATCCAGACTCCAACTCTCAAAATCACCGGACATTGAATCATTTGTATAAAATATTGATCCATAACTCTTTAAAAACACTTGCTTATAAGAAAAAAATAAGAATAGAAATAGTCAACTTACTAAGGTGAATGGAGTGACTAGGAGGTGAGCAAGTAAACAACTTGCACGAAACCTGTGAATATATTAGGAAGATCTCACGGAGGAAGGGGACTAGCCAGAACTAGAATGGACAGGATGTAACATGCTCTGTTCAGGCTTTCGTTGAAATCTCTCTGGGGTGACTCACAACTCCTGTTACCTTTATAGGGCTAAAAAGTTCAAATTTGAAATAACGTTTGTCTAGGAGTTACTCCAGTTTACTTAAAATGTTAGTGATGTCACTACTTATCAAGAGGGATCTATTTGTAGCTTATTCACGTAAAGATCGAGTTGATCTTCATGATGTAGGAATCCATGGATATGATACTACTAGCTGGGCCGGCGATGGGAACTGAATGGGGTGAGTCAGACGGGATGAAAGTGGCGGGTGGCGAGTTGTGATTCAGCTGCGGTTCTTGGTAATGGAGAGATTGTTTCTATTTTCAGAGCAGGCCTTGGTCCTCCGCGAGAGGTGTCTGCAGCTGCTTCACGGATCTTCGGGGTCCTTATTGCTATATCTCATACCCTCGAGAACGAAAATGGTCCACTTCTGTCATTAAAAGACCAATATTGCCGAAGGATTGACAGGAGCCTAGCTATTGAGTGCCCGTGGGTCAGACTGAAAAACCCAGGTTGATGGCGACAAAAAAACCCAGGTTGATATTATTGCGAGTTTGTTAATAGGCCAATTTTCATAAAATTATAATACCTGGTATAAGCATAGTATAGCTGATTTATATATATACAGATAACTGTTCCCCGAAAATGATTCACTTACAAAAACTACAATCTTTTCAATATAAAATATTAACATTGATAACAAAAGCTCCTTGGTATTTATAGGTAGCAAAACTCAACATATCTACCAACCAACTATCGATCAACACGTAGGAACTTTTTATCTTAGCTTCCATCATTAACGACATTGACATACCAACAGACTTATAACATATCTGGCTACAACTTACATGTTCATTAATGCCTGAAGGCGACTGAAAAGAAACTGGATGAGATATCTCTTTTCGTGACCTTATTGCTAACTTGGTTTGAAAAGGTTCTATCTATTCTAGCCTTAGTTTTGATGAAAAAGATTTGAAAAATTTGAAGTGCTAAAACATATTTCGCTATCAATAATCTTTATCGATTTTTTCCACATTACTTTAAATGATTTTAATTTAACTTTTGAAAAAATACCATATCTCTGTTTTTATACAGAATATTTTAGAATTATATAGTTATATATCTTATGTTAGAACTTTGTCACATTCATAAAGCGTCTATTTCTCAACAGATCGCAGATAAAGCAAGTTTCTGTTGTGCGTTAGTCAAAGGAGAGTCAGAAGTACCCATAATTCCGTTTAAGCCAAATATGCCAGTTACAACCTTGTCAAGCCAAGGTAGCGAGCGATATGTCATCTTATAATTTTATTTTTTTAATGCATAACTTTGCTAGTACATCAAGTAATAAAATTTGCTATTAAAACTGAAAATGAGCTATTAAACTCGGGAGAATAGAATTTTAAAAAACGTCGCTCAGAGATGACAATTCATTAAAAATTTAAATTTGGAAAATTAACGAATGTTCATCAGAAATTAAAATAAACAAAAATTGTGTGCATGAATAAAAATAAATAATTTTTAAATCATATCATGTACAATTAATTATTAATTTTCTAGTTTATAAAAAATAATATTTTTTATTAGTAATTTAAAAATGTATATTAATTGACTTATTTTATAAATAATAATGATTTGCCTTAACATAAGGGTTTTATTGATATTAATATCATTAACATCTTACCTCCTCGATTGCATTTATAGATACAATATTAATTAGCTGTTTAGTTATTATTTTTTAAAAACTGTTTATGTTATTCTATGGCGAAAATTATTCGCACTATTAACAATTTTATATGAAAAATGCAAGTTCAATAATTATTATATCATATCAGCCGCATTGTTTGCCTTAGAAATTATTATGAAGGAAGTCAGTTTTTTTTAAATGAATGCGGGGCTTCGCTTGTTGAGCTGACTTTAATTTTTATCAACTGAGTTATAAAATATTGTAGTACTTTTTTGAGATTTTTAAATATATATATATATTTTTTTCTTTTATTTTTGCCATTTATCAAATATTGAATCATCACTTTGATTGCTTTTCTTCTAAATTTTATGGTAACTTTTGATTATTATAATGAAATTATAATTAATTTTTTTATGGAACTATGGATATTATTTCATTACGGTCTAGACGTCTGACGTAACGGCTAGCAAGTGATCAATGAGTGAGCGATTGTAAAACTGGGTCAGGGCCGCAGGTCGCCACTAGAGGTCAGCACTGAATCACCGCTTCCCGGAACCGCCGCTAGATGGCGTCGGTGAGTGGCGCGCGGTTCCCAGTAAACAGCTCAGACTGTTCATTCATAACCCTCGTCTTCTCCCCCCTCCCCCCCCCCCCAGTAGTAGTAATTGATGTGGCTATGGATGGCTCATACTGAGTCAATATTATTACACACAGACCTCTCACGTATAGTTTGGCATTGAAGAATAGTATATGAAATGAATAGCTGGGCTTCATTCATTCCATCCTCTTATCAGATAACAGAATGCTCTTCGCTGGTAATGGAGCACTAGAAAAACGGTCATGATTGCAATTGATACAATTTTTAATTTTTTTTATTGATTCATTAATATCACCATATTTGCAATAATAAAAGGGTTTATGGGTATATTGCCCATAATGGAAGTAATTACGTTTAGAAATGATTCTCGTCCCATTGCTCCTCAGTTAAGGGATAGCATATTAATACATTACATTATTAATAATAAATATGTATATAGTAAATTATCAACTTTTAATAAAATATGGTCAAGATACCTAGCCTCTTGGATTGAACACTTATAATAGACCTCGAATATACTCTGCCTTTGCAACTAAAACGTCCTTTGTTAGATTTCTAGTGAAAAATTGTCTTTTTAGAGTTAGATAGTTAATAGCTTTATACCTAGGATCCTGATACAATTCTCTTAAGCTGGATTCACATGGAGGAGATCGGTATGAACAGACATTTAAAAAGTAGTCGCAGATTAAGCCATCGAGATGGATATATAATAGATCAGTATGAGACAGTAGCAGATCCAGGATTTAATTTGGGGAGGGGAGGCTGACATCAGAGTTCAGGGGATAGAGAGTAATAGAGGATTCCTCCGGAAAAATTTTAAAGATTTTTTACAGCATTTGAGGCAATGAACTTGAATGGTTAAAAATTAATTTTGAAGTGTTTTTTTTTAAATAACAACCGTTTCCTTTCCAACACAAGTATCCCTCAACGCCCTTTACCATGCGTAGCGTCGACATATGAGCGAATATAGGCATTTTATGCAATGTTACAAAACGAGAAATAAAATTTAATTTCATGCCTACATTAACACGAATATTTTTGTTATGCGTTATGATTAAATTAATAGCACATATTGCAATCATTTAATTATTTGACTCAGATCATTCATAGAAAAAAAAAATGGACCAATGTAAAAAAAAAAATTGTTTTGAGCGGTCCGATACCCACCTCTCCTCTTGAATCCGCTATTGATATGAGGACCGAAAGACACCTTGGAAATTGAGAATTTTCGTAATGAAAAGAGGGAACTAGCACTATACATTATAGCATTATTCACGCGTAGAGACTTTTAGCCGGTCCTTGTAAATTAATTCATTTTCAATAAAAGTGGATGTTCATGGTTATAATGACAAATTAATTGCTGCCATTCAAATTCGTGATGTAAAATATTAAACAAACCTTTGAGCAATCGTCTTTCATTAATGGGATGTAACCAAAGCATTCTTTTAACCATTTCTTTTTCTAAGTCAAAAACAACACAGTAAACTTCAGCTTCAACCTCAGCTTCATTCTATTAAAACACAAAAATGTCTTTCTTAACCAAGGCAGAACGATAACTTGACTTGTGTTTATTAACTAACTCCTAGGTAACTAAATTGGTTGGAAGAGGAAAACGCTAGAGACTGTTGGCATCTTTTCGTACGATATACGCGTCTCTTATACCGATATCCTCCGTGTGAATCCATACTCATCTAATGCTTTGATCAATTGCCTTGTTTCACTATTGCAGTATAGTTTACAGCTGCGTTGAGGTGTACACACCGGGTGTACTACTTGCCTCCAATATTTTATCTTTCCCGCTCCCTCTAAATATCCCTACTACTTTGTTAAGATGTATATAGGAAACGTATTTCTGTTGAGCTAAGATGATCGATTGCCGACAAGTCAGTAAGTTGTTGTGGTAAGTTAATTGTAAGTCAGATGAAAGTATAAAGTATAAATTTTGAATATATACATATCTATATGTATATATTCAAACTTTATACTTTCATCTGACTTACAATTAACTTACCACAACAACTTACTGATTTGTCGGCAATCGATAATCGATATATATATATATATATATATATATATATATATATATATATATATATTTGTATTAAACTGTTGATCGGATCCGTTATGTCTCGGTTTTTGACGTGGCATTATAAAACTCTCGAAACTCATTACTTTTTTACTCGTTTGCTCATTATTGTTTTGGTAAATATAGGGAAACTAAGATTTAAGGCGATTGAATTTCTCACTACAGGAATTCCTGAACTAAGCATCCTGAACTTAAAAAAGGCAATTCTATTCAAATTTATTTACATACATATAACATAATACTTCCTAGATTGTCAATTCTATTGTTCGCTTTCGGAACCGTGGAAACATAGTTGCAGCCTAGTCTCATCCTTACCCTGGCGCCAAGATCCGTGGATCAGTTAAATATAGCCTCGCTGGCTCATCATAATTACTCATCATGGAAGGGGTGGAAGTGGGTGGGGGATGACTTCTTTAGGAAGAATATCCCACCATCCCATCTTTCTCCTCTTCCTAGAAATATCTTGAAATTCATCACGTATATCTCTTATCCAAGGGATCGCTGGATATACTCCTATCCAATTACTGCCCAATTAAATTAACAAATAATAAATCTGCAGGAGACATGTTATAATCATGCATAATGTTATAATATATGTATAATAATTATTCATAAATGTATCCTTAAAATAGTGAATAAATTTATAATTAATCATTTATTTATTAATTATTGGACAAGGTGTTGATCTATTGAAGAATAATGAGATTCTCACTGACAATAGTCGGGAAAAAATGGGTAAGTTGTACCTCATGGTTTCTGAGGTTACACAACTATTGTTAATATCATCCTTAAAAGTTTCAAAGTTTACGCACAAGAAATTAAATTCAGTTCTCTTATTAGGTTTATCTGTTTACTCAACACGTCAAGGTACTTAAGAATTAATTTTATCAGTTACTTTATAATATATTCAGAGCAGGAACTAGGATTTTCAACAGTTTATAATAGGCTATAATATAATTTTAAGCAATATATATCGAAATAAATATCGTCATCCCGTAACATTAACTCATTTTATTGACTAAATTAAGGACAAAACAAACAGATAGCAAAAAAATATTTTTCTAACAACCTAAAAATAAAAAGAACCCCACAGTATTTCATAGGAAAAGTGGTTTCAATCAAATTCTCTGCAACTTTGCTAGTTTGTAGAGCTAGTTTTTGTCATTCTGGGCAAAAGTTGCTATGGGTGGAAAACAATTCTGATAGGATTTTGAGTTATTTGCGAATTAAGATTTCATTTTACCTACATCTGAATGGTAGGACATCGGACGAGACAACGTATTTAACGATGTATTTATTTCAATTCTTACTTGTTCAGATGTATATTATACAGCCACACACACACACAGGATAATTATGTAATACTTGGACATCATTACTTTAAACTTCTTGTTTGCAGATTACGAAATCTATAATCAATTTCTAGCTAGCATTAGGCTCTCTTTAGAAATATTTATAATAAAGATTAAATAAAGAATTTTAACTCAATTAAATTATTCACCATTCAGCCTTAACTTCTTAGCATGCAGCGGTTGAGTACAGTAAACTGTTGCAACACTTTCTCTGGGATTTCCGATTAGTGGAGACTCACTAATCCTTCTCTTCCTGGAGGATTTAGTACCTAAGAAAACACCAACGGGTACTTAAATATATGTACTAAATAAGAATAGTATATGTAAATGTCTCCTAATGTGTATGATTGTGTTTGACGCAGAGAATGATCATTAGAGAGATAAGTGGTGGTAATTGAATTGGGAAGAGCAGTTGAATTAATTGATTGCTCAAATTAAGGAAGACTTAGATCTGGGTTGATTTGGCTGTTGTGGTTATCCGGCTTCGTCAATGATTCAAAATCTAATTCTGATTCCTCCCCACTCAGAAACATTTAGTTGGAGCATATGAAATATCAGTTTCTCAGGTATTTTGTAAATGAAAGAAAAACAAACTTTAACGATAATTTTTAAAATTCAAATTAACTTCTGTTTGCTTCAAGGCATTTTTTACAACGCCCTAGACGGTTATTTTTATCATAGAAATTGGCTGGAGGGTGCGGTCAGTGAAGGAAAACTCACAAATAAGATTTATTTTAATGATATGCATATATATATGTGTGTATATATATATATATATATATATATATATATATATATATATATATATATATATATATATATATATATATATATATATATATATATATATATAGATGCATATCATTAAAATAAATCTTATTTATAATTAAAATAAGATTTATTTTAATAATATGCATATATATTTGTATATATATATATATATATATATATATATATATATATATATATATATATATATATATATATATATAGATGCATATCATTAAAATAAATCTTATTTGTGAGTTTTTCTTCACTGACCGCACTCTCCAGCCATATATATATATATATATATATATATATATATATATATATATATATATATATATATATATAGTGCATTAACATATATAAATACAATATATTAAGAATTACTTAAAGGTTTTTTATCTCTTATTTGAAAAAACTTTTTGGCTTCGAATCATTAAACCAGACAAATGAGAATTTCACCTTGTTTTCAGTTTAGAATATTATGTTTTTTTTATATGCGACAAATACTCTGAAAAAATGGTAGTCTGTTGGAGACAGTTCTACCGCATCCATGAAAGACTGCCTTTTTTCAGAGCGCTTTATGCATTTAAAAAAAAAATATTCCAAAATGAAAACGAGGCAAAATTTTATTGTTTCGAGTTTATTGATTTAATGCTGACAAGTTTCTTTGAAGAAGGGGTAAAAAAAACCTCATTCGACGTTGTCAGATATTAATTGAAGCTAACGGAAGTTATTTTGAATAATGTCATTAAAGTTTGTTTTTCTTTCATTTGCCTAATTCCCTAGGAATTGACATTTCACATGTTGCAACCAAATATTATGCCACGAAGCTCATGTACCAACTTCCTCTCCTCCGTTATAGTTTCACCAATAGGCTGCCAATTCAATTTCGAAAAAGGTTTTCTATAAATCTGTTGTGATTAATGATGCAGTAGATCCGAGCAGGATTTCTTCCATGAAAGGCTCAGTATCGAATCCTGGTTGGCAAACTAAATTTTCTATTGAAAGAGATCGGTTTTGTAGTCAGAAGAAAACCTTGGGTAAACATATGATTTTTGGGTCCAATCAACTTTAAAAAGAGTACCGAATCGTGGCAAATAAACTAGCCTATCTGCAAACAACACTAAAAAAAAAATCTTAACTTATTATCCTTATTATAAGGATTGGAACAGCGAAAACGATAAAAAATTATTGTAAATCCAACTGGTTGCACTTTCAATCCTTTTTATAAGCTCTCATTCCCCCGAATTGCAGCTGCTGGTGATTCACAGACCGGCCACACTGGCACGATGTGTCGCCATTGCCGTTGCTGGAATAAAAAACTTTTCCTGGTCTTGGTCGGTTGCGATTGTATAACATTTGTGGCGGGAATCCCCAGCTGAGTGTGGCGGGAACCCGGCTTCCTTTTTTAGCCTTTATCTCGTAGCTCCCCGCTAAAGTTCTCTAACTGCTCAAGTTCTGCCTCTGAAATTCAATTTACAGGCACCAAGTTTCAGAAATGATCGCATCCTTCAGTGTGAAGTGATTCCTACTATTATCTTACAAATGAATATTGAATTTTTAGTCTTCTGATGATTGGGTATAAGTCGCTTAACGGTTTACATTTTTCATTTGCTAAACCTATTTAGGATTGTCAATACGATAGGCAATCCTACACAATTAAATATCTTGTAGACGGGTATAGTGAACTGTAAACTAAATATTTTGAAATGAGCACCAGGAAATAGCCGACCATTACATCTGAATTGATTAAGATAGAAATAATTATCCAATAGCTATAAAATAAACATGAGCGTTTTATTTACAATTTTCTTTTTTATTGAAGATATTTCTTTTATAATAAATCATTCTATTTTTTTCTTCATCCTAATTGTGATTTAAGCTACTGAATTCTAAAGTAGCATAGTTTTTAGGATTTTTCTTTTTAATATTTGGAAAATGACAATTACAGAAACTATTATATTTTACTATTATCCTTCCTATTGTTCTTTACGGGTGTGAACCTTGGTCGCTAACTCTGAAGGAAGAACAACGCCTGAAGATTTTCGTGAATAAGGTATTAACTAGAATGTTTGGCCCGAGGAAGGATGAGTCACTGGAGAATCAAGGAGGTTACAGAGCGCGGAATTGCGGAGTATGAAATCTATCAATATAACTGAAGTGATTGCATCGAGACGGTTGAAATAAATGAGCATATAAAGTTGTTAGGATAGGTAACGAACGAATACATAAAAAGCAAATAAGCACTCAGCCGAATGGTAAACGCCCGAGGCGTAGATGAGAGGACCGAGCTATGGGCGATCTTAAGGATTTGGGTTTGGATGGTAATCGGTGGAGGAAGGTTTGTAAATAGCGATTGGTGGCATCGGCATCGAACCCTTGAGTATGCCAAGGCTTATATTTTTATTTAGTGTACAATTATAGTTTTATATTATTTTTTTAAAAAGTGAGCGAATTCGTAAACTTTTAATTTTTATATATTGTATATAAATTTTTATCAAGATGGAAGAGAGGGATGGACAAGAGAGAATAAAATAAACAATGCAGTAGATGTTAAAAGAAAAAAAAAAGGAAAGAATACAATTCAATGATAAGAATAATGATTTATATTGATAAGAAGTTTAATTACAAAGGATAATAACAGATAGATTACATTTGTTGGGTTCCGCTCATTGAATGAAATTGTATGTTTGACGAATAGTTTCTTAATCTAGTTACATCTCTGGTACTTTGTCCGAATCGTTTTTTTTTAAACGATTTTTAAGTTTTAAGTTAAAACGAAAGCAACGCCACTCCACTGAGATGAAAGTGGCGATTGAAGAAGCTTCACGTTAAGCGCTTATCGGAATGGGCTTTGCGTGACGTTCATTGCCACATTCTTCATTGCATTTCTTCAACAACTTTATGTTTAATTTTAAACGATAAAATAGATATCTTTCAGATGATTTAATAATTTTTCTGCCTACATAATAAATTTTTGAACGAATACCAGAATTATAATTTCGCAAACAAAATTATAATTTTGAATTCAATTTGTTTTAGATTTTTAAGTTAATAAACTAAAATCGACTATCTAGGTTTTCCATATTTACATTGATCGCTTCTCATCAATATTTACAATTAAAGGTTATTATAAAATAAATAATAGTTTGTTGAAATTACTAAATCTTTATTTCTTCATACTAGGAGATACTATAGTCATGATAATCCAATGTATAATGCATATCCCAATACCATTGAAGAAACTTGAGTAATTGAGTTAGAGGGTTGATAGGTTTTATGCGAACTGAATTGGAGTTAGAGAAATATCTTTTGGGAGGCTTAACTTTTTTCTTTTACCGCCGCCATTTTGATTTTTTCAAGTTTGTATTTTAGTGGAAATACGACGTTAACAACGTACCAAAATTTTTTTTTTCTTCTTTTACCTATTTATGTCGGAGCTATAGTGTTGTCAATCCCACCTCCGCTGACCAGGACTTGCTAGGGGTTCGTTTTTCCCTTGAATGAGGTGAAGTCAACAACAAAATATCTAAAACTAAAATAATTAAATAATAATAATAAGGTGATACTCCTCAGCTCTGCCTCTTGTGATATAAATCGTTTAATTCCGAAAATTAAGGGTCTTTTTATCATTAACCACCAATCTTACTATTGTTTTTCAATTTTATGATTCACCTATGGTTAATCGCTGATACAACCTTTACAAAAATTCAAACATACCGTTATTCTGATGCAGGAAATCATGGAAAATACGTTTTATAATCGATAACACCTACTAGACATACTATTACTGTAAAATCAAAGTGTTTCGGTAGTTCTTATTTAAATTCGGCGGCAATTATTTTGTTGTTAGTGATAAGTTTTCTTAGTGTTTAACCTTTCGTTAGCCATTATTCGGCGTTTCCTATAATCTTTGATACCCGAAAATTATATATGAAAAAAGTTGTGAGGGATATTTGCGGTAGATTCTATTTAATCGCATAACAGGATTCGTAGAAGACAATTAGGCGGCCAAAATAGACAGAAGGAGATGGTAGGTAATGAGACGTTCGGTAGATGATCAGAGGATCGAGGATAGACCACCGCCAAAGAGGTCACAGATGAAAGGGAGCGCCTAAGGCTTCCTTGAATCTCGTTGTCGGTCCACCTCCCCTTCATTATCTTCCTTCCAGATCGTACCAACTACAAGGACCCCCTATTGTCGTACCTCACTTCACCAGTGCCACCTTACCTCCAACGGACGAAGTGGACAATGAATATCTGACCTACCGCAATACTTTAGCACATCGCGTGGCATACAAACGACAACCGTGAATATCAATAATTAAGGTGGTGTATAATTACAGTGATCAAGGTTTCCTTTATGTTACACAATAAGACAAGGTAATCCTTTCTGTCCAGCTTTCTGTCCAGCGTCAAAGTGCATGTGACCCATATTTCTGAAACGCTCATAAAAGCCTGTAATTTGTTATTGTCTAACACCTTTGTCCATTTGTCCAGATTCGAGCAACGCCATCGCGGCATAAATATGTATTTAATAATTTTATAGGGGTCTTATTTTCATCAATTCAAAGTCTCATTGTTGAAGCCAGCTATCGTTGGCTAACCTGTAATATTGTTCCCTGTATTAACCGTTTATATTAATACAAAGACGCAGCCATGCTGGAGTTGTTTTTATTTACAATAATGCAAGACAATTGCATATTTTATATTTTAGATAATTGCATATTAATCATTATTATATTAGCAATGTGGAAACGCTGACAATAAATTATTCTAGCAGTTTCCTGTAAAAGGTTGAGTGGAGAGTTTAGACGACTACAAGAATGCAGAATTAAAAATATAATCATGGCGAATGAAATTAGTGAGTAGCTATTAAAATTTAATACCTTTACATAAATTCACGAGGAGCAAAGACAGCCAAGTGAAGATTATATCATTAAGTAGTATATAGTGATTATTGTATATTTGCATTCCTCCGAATTGCAGTTGTTCATACAACGGCGAAACCAAAACATCTCAAAACCCTTTTCTATCCGACATCTTCTTCCTCCAAAATTTCTGAGCATGCTCTCTCTGAATATATATATATATATATATATATATATATATATATATATATATATATATATATATATATATATATATATATATATATCTGAATATATATATATCTTAGCCATGAGATAAGACTCTGATCCATCTGAATAGTTTCTGAATCCATTCATATCTATCTTGAACCCAATCCTGTCAATCTTAAGACAGATAAATGGTCTATTTCCCCCACCTATTCATATCTGTCATTGTTTTAAAATCTCAATTTTGGCATTTTTCTCTATTTCTTTCAAAACATTTTGGCTGCTATAATTTTCTCTCTTATTTTTTCATTTTGGCTTTATCTATTCTGGATTTTCCTTCCGCTCGTCAGCAATCCATTTCCATAGTCAGCCAGATCTATCTAAGATCGCAGTTTATGGTCCTGGTTTTTACTTCATTCGTCATAATACTCAATATTTCTTTTAGTTTTAGAAATGATATTCCTATTCCATAATACTGAATTGAATATAGATATTATCTACTTTTCATCTGCAATCCCTCTTTTTATTTTCATGTCGCAGGAACCATCTAATTCAATGATAGAGCCAAGATATCTAAAATATTGATTATTTTTCAGTGCCTCTCGTGAATTCAGCTCTCTGTTAATTCTGTGATTCATTATAATGAACTTTACCATTGAGAAAAATTATATAAGGCAATGAAACCGTGTTCACATGGAATGTGGAAACTGTTTCATTAGCTTATATCTCTTTTCTCAAGAGTAAAGTTCATTAAAAAGAACAAAATATGGCATTAACCAATTTTCACAAACAAAGAACCTATACCTCTTTATCCAAACAACAGTTTATTTCTTATTTGAGACGTAGTATTCCAATGCCAGTTAACTCTATTTTTGTAATTTTTTCTCAGCTGCCCGATAAAGGTCATGGTTCGGTGTTATCAACGCACACCTGGGGTTATCTTTTTTTTTTTTTTGTCACTGCCACTTTGATACCTATCCATACATATTAATAGAATAAATTCAAGAAAAAAAAATTATATGCATCTGGTACCCAAACACTTTTTTGAGTTAGCTGGTTTTGAAAGTCCATTAAAAAAGTATGCAATTTTATTATATTTAATCGCATATATTTATTGTAAAACATGTTTTATTATATTTCATATTTAGAGGAAAGTAAGTCCAAAACGTTATCTTTTAAACACATTTATCTTTTATAGGTTTGTATCTTGATTTTGTAGCCCCGAAGACCTATAAAGTGGACCGAAACGCCTTCAAAATACTTTTGGCCTGCTATTAATCAATAACTATAATAAACTATTATATGCATAATATAGTGATTATTATAATGTGTTTCAGACCCTGCTGTGTGGGAGCGAGAGGACGTGGAGAACTGGCTGTCGTGGATCACCCGCGAGTTGCGGCTGCGGCCAGCTCCGGTCGCCGACCGGTTCCCGCGACGGGGCCGGCAGCTGCTGGAGCTGGAACCCGGGGCACTCGCCAGGCTGGCGGGCTCCCCCCGGTCCGGCCGCCTGCTGGCCGCACACCTCGCTCACCTCGCCGGCCGGCCCTCGTCTCCGCTCAGGACTGACTCCATTGGTCGGTAATATTTCCATCTCTATTTTTATTATTTATATAGTAATCAGCATGTTATATCTAATAAAAGCCTATGAAGTCTAGCAACGGCTTATTCTGACTGGGATACTTCGCGACCTGCTGGATCTTTTTGATTCCGGTTGCGAAAAAGTATTTCTATCTCATAGGTCACTGCCTTCTCCTCCAATTTCCATTGAATATATCGACAGTGCATCTGAAATATTTCAGTAGACACAAAATAATTTTACCCCTTACAGATTATTAAAACTGGTCACAGACAAATTATTAGTCTGATAGCATAAAAAAGGACGTACACCATTCGATCCGGAACCTTTTGTTTTGTTACAGCGACTCAATCAATTTGTTTCAATAAATATCTGGTGTGTCCACTCTCACGACTTACCTTACCGCTTTGGATGAAAGACCAAAATAAAAATGATTTGCTGTAGCCCGATTAAACTTTTTTTTTTATGGTTAGCTTTGTATACAATTAAATTATCTTTCAAATGAGCATCTAGATTTTCGAGAGATATAGGTTATCGAGTTGTAAAAAAAAACTAAATAAATGTGAACCAGTTTCCAAAGAAACATATAAAACGTGTATAAAGTTCAATACGCGATATCTTTGCTAATACTGGTCCGATTTAAGTAGCATTCCAATAGACATGACAAAACCGGGGGACTCAGTAGGATCTGTAATGGATCAGCTATGTATGAAGAGTACTATGCTTTATTTATATCTTTCTAGTCAAAGAATAAAAAGCTATATTGTTTATACTTTAACTAGCAAGAAATTTTTTAATGGTTAATCATGAAATTTTTTAATGGTTGTCTTTTCTCAATTAAAAAAATTTTAAACTTAAAAATTAATGATTATTATATGATTCTTCAACACTAATGCATTATTCATCACGTTATGATCACTGAAGCCTTAATTAACGGTGACAGTTTCCTGTAGGGTGGTACTGTCACGACAGTGAGTTAGTGTGGCAGTGTGGCAATGTGCTTCTCTGCACGCTGACTGTAATAGTTGTGACGTAAGCTCTTTGCCACCATAAAAAATAAATTATATCGTTTTTATTCCTCCTCCAAGAATCAAATGTCATTAAAGTGTTGGATATAATCAATTAAAAGTTCAGAAATAATCGAAATAGACAGTTGATAAGTAGATGAGATTAGGTACGTCAGTTCACTGTCAAGGCTTGTGTATGTTGCAGTAGCTGTCACTGTTGTGTATTCTGTTATGAAGCCGCACTGTGGAATAAATTGTCGATTTAGTGGTCAAAATTCTGTAACTCTTGATTAAAAGACGATAAAGAATTTTTTTTGTCATTTATGAGCATTAGTGAGAATGAAAAAAATTAAATACAGGGTGTTTTCGGGCCTTTGAAATTAATTTTTTTCATAATTATTTCATTCACAATTTTAAATAAAACAGTTTATCAAGTATAAGAACAAGAGTTATAGAATTTTGGCCACTAAATAGACAATTTTTCCACAGTGCGGCGACTGTTCTATAGTTTACACGATGGTTCACACTACCATGAAATAAATTTCAGCTAAATAAAAGTTGGGAGTCCATACGATCTTTAAATCGTGTTCACCACTTCCTTGTACCCTGTATTTGTGGTGTAACTTCGATTTCTGTTATTTTCCTCTCTCGGGATGACACCACGCATCATAAAAATGACTTTTAACAGATCAGCAACTAGTGGCGGGCTGTCTGAGAAGGGTGAAATATTTAATGAATTGTGAATGAAGGGAGGTGGGAGAAGGGATGAATTGAATACAAAGGACACGGGGGGATAAGACGATGGTAATGTACACTCTACACTCTATATTATAGCGTACTCTATATCTCTACAGTTATCCTGGTCGTTTATTAGCTGCGCTGTTGTGATCCGGAGGCTTAGGGCCTCATGTTTAATTGAACGAGCTTCGACCCCGGCGACTCCCTCCGTCACCTCTACCACTTCCTTCTGGAACCTTCTTCACTCTTGTGGCAGTCATTATCAAAATAGTTAACGATAGCACAATATTTCCTTTAGTTCAATCATCTGTGTTATCAACTATTGTTTGATGAATTATCTTTATAGTTTAATCAATTATATAAATACATGGAAACTTTATCTAACCTTGTTTGAGAAGTACAGCCTCTGAATTAAAATTACATGTAACGTATAGTAACAACGTAATTCTAATACAACAATAAATTACGATCAGCCTAAATCTAGATGAAAGAGAAACTTATCCTATAAATTTAATAAGGAAAAAATTATCAAATTAATTTGTATATATAACTACCTATATATTTATTTTCGGAAATTTGGTTCAAACGTTCAATTTTATGCTACATAAATCAAAATCATACAATTCAATGCTAAAGGATTAATTGAAGCACTCGGTCGTAAAACATGGTACATGACATTTGAATTGAAGTTTTTGTCATCACCGGATTCCTTACGGCCGATTTAATAGGTTTTTCAAAGGATCTATAGGACATTTATTTTGTTTAAAGAGAAATATTGGTACTAAGCTGTGGTAAATGGTAGCCGTTTGGAGGTAAAACCTGGCAACTAACAAACATGGCCGCCCGACGCAGTCTGTTTCGCAGTATTGAGGAACTTGAATCTAATGTTTTAAATGTTAATAATTGTTCTGAGAACTGCTCTTTTTGTGTAGATAGAGACGAAGTCCTGGAATATTTTTCTGTATAAGATTGCTATCGAATCGCTCCTAAGTAACTCCTAAACATTATACGAAATATTTATTTCTTAAGGTGCAATATTTCTTAAAGTAATTCTGAGGACACTCTATTACTATTTCCACAAAAAAAACTTATTAGTAGAAGCTAAAAAAAAAAATTATTTTTCAATAGACATAAAATACTTATGAAACATGTGATTTTTAATGATGAAAAAGAGAGAGAAACGCTTTATTTACAAGAATGCTGCCCAAATACCTTGGGTTGCTACGTACACAGCATACTAATCAACCTATAGACACAATAATATAATACATAATATTCATAACCTTTTTTTTTTCTTTATTTTTTTTTATTTCATTCTAGCTCTAAGCATATTATAATTATCACTATGTTACTCATATTATATCTGTTCCTTTTTTTTTCTTTTCCTTTTGTTTGCTATAGACCTTCTATTACTCTTTAATCCATCCCTTATTTCTCTTTTCCGATGACTCTCAACCATTTCTTAATTTAACATAACGCTTTGTCTTTCTTTATGCATGCAAAACAAAAACAAAAAATTCGAAAACTAATCAATGTATACATTTTAGAAACGCACACCTAAGCATGAAAAACAGTACAATAAATAATAGCTAGATAAAAAGATACGGATAAAAAACAATGTAATAAATATATTTAAAGAAAAAATAAATAAATAAACAATAATTATTAGGTCAAAAATGAATAATAAATAAACAAATATTATCTTATAATATTATCTTCAAAACTTAGCAATCGATTTCCCAAAAGTTTTCATTTTGTTAGTTGCCATGTTTTACCTCCAAGTGCCCCAATTATGTAAAATATTAAATTTTAACTAATTTTATTTTAATAATCGTTTCATTGATCATGAAACGGTGAGATCGTCAATTTTAAAGGTTCCCTCCACAAGTGCAATAACATGGACATCCGGTCTCTAATGATAATCATGGGATTATTGAAAACGCTAATAATTATCAGGAGCGATAATTGAATCAGTACCCAGGAGGAGGTGCGGACTAGAGGGATGAGGGTTGAGGGGACCAAATAAATATGTATGATTGTTATCATGGTTATCAGAAGACTCTGGTAATGGAGGGCACTCTATCCCACTCTATTACTGACCGGACTATTATCTCCTCTCCTATCTCGGCCCTCACCTCCGCTCTCGCTCTAGCTCTAACTGTTTCTATGTGACCAGCATTTCTCAATTCCTTTCTCTCAATTCCTTATCTCTTATCGCTTCAACGTTCCCCTTCTATTTCGCCGGATTTCTTTTCCGAAAATACTCGATTCCAATACACGGCTGTGACGGTGATTCAAGCTTTAAAATGCCACTGAGTTCTATGACTTAGCTTGCTACGTTCTTCAAAAAAATACTGCCAAACAAGTATTTAAAAAACATAAAAATCATATGGCTTAACTTACCGGAAGGTTCGATATCAATAACTGCTCACAAACCTTCCTCCACTGAATCCCATTCCCAAACCTACCAGGTCAGATTTATCAAAATCCTCCCATCTATATCTAGTTCTACTCCTCGAACCTTAACCCGTTGTTACAGCGCTAATTTTTCAGTGATTCATTCGCCGTGAGGTACTTGCATTAAAGTAATAAAGGTGCAAATCATGAATTCCATATGAATTTTCCGTTTAATCGTTCTTCCTGCTGAATATTCTACGGCTGGTGAATTCACCGGAGTTGACTGCTAAGAATGCAATTTATTCATAATATAGTATAATAATGACCGTTACATTTTGACAGTAGAGCACCTCTTACTATCTATTGTCATCTGCCTTATCTTTAACATACAGATATAATGGTATAGGCTATCCACTCGACTCTGAGATAACTCTAAAAATGCAGGTATATATGTTTGGAATAACTGGAGGGAATAGAGAAGGCGGTGCGAGAAAGATAGGACATTGAAGAACTTGATAGTAACAAATAGTACAGCCATAATCTAATAGACAGGGTACTTGGTAAAAACAATAACTGTGCGCCTGAGAGGTTTGATCAGACCCTCGGCCAAATGGCCTACTTACCGGACTAGTTTCCCCCACCAATACCAGTACCAATACAAGGTTGTAAAAATTAAAGATTTTTAAATAAATCTTATTTATTTTCAAGGGTTATAAGATTAATTTCATAATAGTCATTAATGAGTGGACTATCAAATTTGAAAAAAGTCTTTTTATATAAGAGATGGTGAATTAAAATGTTTTGAATTTTTTGTTTGCATTAATAAAGTTGTTGGAGCTTGAGTGATTGATAGGTAAATTTTTTGGTGTTAAAATTGCAGATTTTTTTTTTTTAAATTGTCAAACAATGAAAATAAACTAAAAATGTGTTAATAAAGAAGTAAGACTTATTCATTTGTTTATGATTGGATATTTTCACATTATGTTTTGTCATAATATTGTAGATGGTTTAATTTTTAATAAAATAACAAAACAATTCGTGAGGCATTATGCTTCTGAAAGAATAAAATAACAAGTATATATTATAATATTAATGTAAGTAGTTGGTAATTAAGTTAACTAATTTAAAAAAAAAATTGACTGCAGATGTATGAAAAAAGGGCTTGATGATGGACAACGTTCGTCTGAAGCGTCGCCTAAGTATGTGTGAAAATATAGATGGTTCTTAAAAAAAAGGGTATATTTTTTCTTGAAAATTAATGACTGTTATTAAATTTATTAAAATCATGAAATTAAATAAGTTTTTGTTTATTTATTTTTCTTTAAATATATTTATTGTCATTATCGTTTATCCGTATCTTTGTATTTATTTATTATCTCTTGTTTAATTTTGATGCTTAGGTGTGCGTTTCTAAAATGTAAACATTTGATTAATTTTTATTTTTATTTTTGCACTTGTAAAAAAAGCGTAATTTTAAGGTATGAAATAGTTGAGGGTCACCAGAAAAGAAAAATAAGAGATCGATTAGGTTTGTAGCAAACAAAAGGAAAAAAAAAAAAAAAGAACAGATATATGGATAATCTGATGATAAAAATGCATTTAGAGCTAAAATAAAAGGAAAAAAAATATTATGTATATTATGCCTAGCAATATAACAGATAAGTATGCTGTGAATGTAGCAACCCAAGGCATTTGGGCAGCATTGCTGTAAATAAAGGATTTCTCTCTCTTTAGAATCAGGAAGCTCCCAATCGTTAGCAATCCCTTTTGTTATTGTTATAATTTTTACCTTTATAAATGTTTACCATCTATTTCTCACCAGATCCAAAGGTTAGTCTACTATTAACGATTTGAGGCTGAATGTTAAAAAAACCCAGGCCATCCTCATCGGATCCAAGCATCTTCTCAATTCCCTTCCTTATTATCCCTTACTCTACCTCAACCGCCTACCTATCCATTTCCACACCAGTCAGAAACCTGGGAGTAATTTTTGATCAACACCTATCCTGGAACAATCACATTTCCCAAATCACCCGAAAGTCCATTGCTATCCTTAAACAGTTCCTAATATTTCGAGACTCTATACCTCCTAAAACCCGTCAGCTCCTTGTATCCTCCCTCATTTTCCCCCACTTCGACTATGGCTGCCTTGTGTATGGTGGACTGTCTGGCGGACTTGAGATGAGACTGAAGAGACTAATGAATTGCTTTATTAGATTCATCTTCGGAATCCCCAGGCGCTCCCACGTCTCCAGTTGGTACGCCGAGTTAAAGTGGCTTCAACCTGTTTTCCGACAGCAATACTTCCTAGGTATTTATCTTTTCCGAACCCTCAAAACCAAAAAGCCTCCTTATATTATTGATCTGTTCACCCCGTGTTCCTCTGTACACTCCTTAAACACCAGATCCCAACCTATAAACTTGTGCATACCCTTTCATAGAACTTCCTCTTTCAAAAGATCCTTTACCTTTCGAGCTACTTCATTTTGGAATTCCTTACCCAACTCCATTCGCAAATCCTCATCCTTAACCTCCTTTAAGCATCAATTATTTCTCCACATCCTTAACTATCAATCTTTCGCTTTTATGTAAGTTTTATGTTTATTATTATTATGTCTATTGGTTGTTAGTTATTGTCTATTGTTAGTAGACAGGTGAACATATATATTTAATTACGACTCATATGCCTTTAATTAATAAAATTTCCTTTATTTTATTTTACTACTTAACTTCTCTTAATTATTTACTGTACATAAGCTAGACAAATAGTACTAGTATTGAACATTTCTGTTATTCTAAGGGGACTAAAAGTCCCAGAATAAAATTTTATTTTCATTTCATTTCATTCATTCATTTCATTTCATTACCTAGTAATCTTATACAGATTTTTATTTTTTCTAAACAAGGCATTACTTATATTTACCGAGTCTGTAAAGAGGATAAGATAACCTATTCGATTACTATGGTAAGGTGCTGAAGGGGTTGAATGAGGTAGGAGTTATTGTTTCAATTAAGTTGTGTGGGGAGGGGGTGGAGAAGAGGTTTAGAGCTGACCCAAGATCTGACTTTGAGATCAGTGAAGCTCTCTAGCTACTGTAAGGGCACTTACTGTAAGTCCTCCGGAACAATAACCAGCTCCTTTACCTAATCCTCTCCTAACTTCAGACTTCAACCATCCTCCCTTATGTTTTCCGTTATTGCCCAGTCGCAAGTTTGGATTTCATATATATAGTTGATTAAACTGAAGAGGGTAAGTGTAAATTTTCGGAAAAATATAGAATATATAAAGAGAACTTTTTTTTTCTTCGATGTACTTTTATGTGTTGCCATGGCTTTACCAAAATTAAATAATGGAAAACGGGATAAAGTTTTTTGAAATTGGTATTTCTATATGACAAATCTCTAGGAGCTTCCGACCGTGTCTGGTTGTTTACACCAGCTAAATCTTCACAACCGTTCAGTATTGCGGGCACTGTATAGTCCGTCTCGAGTCTATTCAACACATAACATATTTATAACATAGGCAGAGGAGAAAGCAGAATTTTTTTTTTCGGGGGAGTATTTAATAAGAGGGAGGCAAATAATCATCTAAATGTCTATAAACACAAAATTTGGCGTAAGTTTTAAGGATGAGCATTACAATTTGATCAAATGCTATTGTTAAAATTCATCAAAAATATTACTCCAAAAACAAATGTTATGTTGGTGGATATGAAAATTACATTTTTTCATACATTTCGGGAGAGGGGAGGGATATATTCCCCCGACCCTCCCCCTTGCGTACGTCACTGAACATATGTTATTTACAGTTGTTTTCTTAACCGTTCATATTCAATTTTATTCTTCCTTTATTTTTATTATAATATTTACATTAATTTTTAGTAACAATGAAAAGACAAAATTGAAAATAAAATAATCAATGATAAATGTTCTTTATTAAAAAAAATATTTCTCGGAATGAGAACGTTTCCCTCTTTTTCATTCGCCTTTTTCTCCTCCAGCCTGCTTTCTTTTTTTCTGGTTTAAAGCATTATGCCTATCGATTTCTTCAGCCCGTTAACCCTTATTCAAGAAACAACCAAAATCCTTTCGTGGAATGAAGAAATTTCTCATATTAGGGAGTTGGATGAGATTAGTTAGGGACAGCGATAAATCCAAATAGGCAAACTTCTAACGCTTCATCTTAAAATTCCACTTCTTCGTATTTTGGTACTCTTCTTCCAAGCCAAGAATATATATATATATATATATATATATATATATATATATATATATATATATATATATATATATATATATATATATATATTTGCATTACTTTTTGCATATACATTGATCTTATACGTACCTCCTAACCCGAGCACATTCCTCATTATAGGACAATTAATCGGTCACCGATGGTGTCTTCTACTTAGTATTTCTCTGCTCAAAAGGACCGGCATGACACTTTTTGATGTATGTTATTCTCCACCTTAGCCCTGATAAGTGCCCTCTTACGACCCTTTCGTTTTTTTCCCCTGCTCATTTTTTTAATAAAAGCGGCAAGTGTTAGCCGGAGTGAGGGGGAAGGAGGGCTAGGGGTGGGTGGAGGACTCTAACCTGTACTACCACCAGCACACTCTAACCTCATAAGATATGAAGCCCTGTTTTATTGGCGGTTGGAGGCGCAGGACCAAGATGGCGGAATAATGAGACAGAGCGATATTTCCCGAGCACGGTCGTATATCACCCGCCGCGAGCTCGCCAAATCCTCTCATTGTCACCCGCCCCTACCCTCCTCCTTCCTACTTTACTCGTCTTCTTCTTAATTAATTCTTACACTCTCAGCAAACCCTTCGCTATTTAGACTTTCTTATAGCGTGCTTTTTAATCGGGCTTTGTTTTTATTTCACGTCTACTTGATCTGTCAGCTATTAGCGATGTATAGTAGTCTTAAAACAGTTCGTAACTAAGCCGAAGAACATTGAAAAACTTTGTACAGTTTCCTTATTTAATATTTTGATATACAGTAGATCCCCACTTGTCCGAAATAATAGCCCTGTTTGATCAGTAAATAAAATATTCTTATTCATAACATTTACTGCAGTAATGTGCCCAAAAATTGTTCGTTAGAGATTACCATTCCTTTCCATTTACGAGACATATTCCCATTTTTCACTTTATGCATCGCGCAAAACACTACGAAACAAACTTTGTTGAATTATTACAATTGAAAAACTTAGGAGTTACAATAGATAATAATGGACTGAATTTTTTATATAAATACGTATGAGAAACAAAACTAAGGAGGGGTTGATAAATTTTTTGCCACTTCTATAATTTTGTTTTTATTGAAAACTAGTTTCGAATGCTATACATTCATCTCCAGTTCTAAAAAAACACAAAAATTCAAAAATAAGCAATTCAAAATTTTGAATTTTGTATAACATTCGAAACTAGTTTTCTATAAAACAAAATTATAGAATTGGCAAATAATTTATCAATCCCTAATTAGATTGATCCTTCTATACCATCATGCGGATGTCAATTGAAAACTAAATAGGGCTTCTACAAAAGATTCCAATCCCTATTTTCACAAGAGTTTTAATGAACCTATTAGGGCACGTTTTACCAACAAATAAATATGCCTCATTTTTATAAATTTTTTATAATTGTTTTTAAATACAGATTGTTTAAATGTTTTTAAAAAATAAATTGGACGTAAGATACAATTCACATTCTGATGTATTTATCCCTCTCATTAAAAAAAAACTTTACGTGCTATAATTTTTTACAAATGCATCTTAAATTACATAATTAAAATTACGAATTTCCTTTAACTATAAGGATAATATATAGATAATATAATTTTGTATCATTTCATTTTGAACAAAAAGAAAAGTAGGTACCTAAATAAAAACAAAAGAGCCATCATCGTTAACAAATATATTTTGAGGCATATTAAATAAGGTTTTAAATCATAAAAAATAGATTAATGTATTTAATTAAATTTCACAGGTCCATTTTTTCGGCATTCATTCTTCGTCCCATCTACGCTCTGTGACTGACTCATCGAGTACGATTCGGTGCAGTTCTTTCAGAATGTTATGACCAATGCTATAAGTTTGCCATTCTGTTTCAATATAACATATTATAGTTTAATGATGCTATAAACCTTTTTACAGCTCTTAATAACAGCAATGATAAGTTTGGTTTAAATTGATTTTGCCGTTTTTCTCTGAAAATTGGGTAAAGTTTAAATATTTTTGATTCTCCGCCATTTCTTATTAAGGTATTGATATTTTTTAAAATCTTTTTACTGCTCTAAGTAACCGCATAAAAAAGTTTTGTCAAAATCAGCCATTTTCTCAAGAAGGCCGACAAGAATTTTGATGTATTATTTTATTTATATGATATAAAAAGAAGTTATCGCCATAACTATATCCATTTCTTAGATACCTCAAGATATTAAAATATTTATGCTGAGAGGAATAAAGTCCCGTATCATAATCGTCTTCTAAATCGAAAAACAACTTGTTTGTATCCATTTTTACAATAGCTGGGTTTTTCAACTCATCAGCCTCCTGTAGATATCGGTTTAAAATACCGCTAGGAATCATGTTAAATGCAGTTTTTCAAAAACAAAAAAACTATAACTTAGACTTCGCTCGTGATGAGAAAGAGGTGGGGGGTGGGGACGGAAAGGGGGACGCCGGGGGCGGTAGAGACCGGTCGAGATGTGGTCCGAGCGCCACCACCGGCTCCTCTGGAGTACCACAAGCCTCTCCGCTCTCACCTCACTCTACTCTGGTAATTGTATAGTACTTTATTATTATTATTAGTTAAGTGGTATTTATTGTATAGTTTTGCCATCACGACGATAGAACCTGCCTACGCAACCTAAAACAGATCAAGGGATTAATTACTGCAATTTTAATCCTACAAGTACCTTTTGGCCCATTCAGGATCCCAAACATTTCTAATGTTTGAAATAATATTTGAAGAAATCCTTTGTCACGTTCAATGGATTTTAGAGTGAAACTATTTGGAATATTTAGAAACGGAACCGGAAATATTTGAGGGCCTTTATACGAATAAAAACGATTTTTTTTTTCTCTTCAAAAACGTGGCTGAAGTCCTTTCGGGATTATTAAACCTGACCTTTTTTTCTTTTCATTATTTTTTTTTGTTAATGTATATTAAAATAATACTTTATAGTAAATTTGCAAATAATCACTTAAATAAAATATTTTTTTTTTTACAAATAACTAGATAAAATAAGGAATCCTACAAATTGCCCGAACGATATTACATCAAAGAACAATTTTTCAAAATGAAAATTTTACTATTAATTATTTAATTATTGTCATATAACAATCCATAACCATAATTAAGAATTTAGTAGTCAAAACAGTTAATTAATTTACCGAAAGGCTTCTTGCAATAATTGCCAAACCTTTGTGTGTAAAGTATTTAGAACTAAAACTATAATGATTGTGAAATACGGGTGATTATTTGTTTTTTCAAGAAAAAATTATCTGTTCCATTTTTACAGCAAAAATTTGTCGGTGATATGTTTTTTTTTTTTCATATCCATGGTCTCTTTATTTAATATTATTGTGATTTATTGTATATTCCAATTTTAATTTTAAATTAAAAAAAAAAAAAAAATATTTTTATAAAAGTACTCACAATCTAAAAATGAAAAACGAGATACAATTTTTATTTATTTTAAAAATAAAACTGAGCTTAAAAGTGAAATTCATTACTATCACCCAATATAAGTTATATATAATACAACAATTAAGTTAAGTTAACAAGTAAGTTAGTACCAAAAATAAGTAAGAAAGAACCACGTTTTAACTCCCCGTTAGCTAATACGAAAGTTGAAGTAGAAAAAAGGGTTCTAAAAGAAGGGTTGACCAAAAATTTCAATTTTTTTCTTAAATCGATAGTTTTGTTGTTTTAAAACGTTCAAATGATTTGTTTTATAAGTTCTAAATGTAGGTGCTCAACAAAACTCCCTAGCGTAAAAAAAACAATTGTAATCAAGCCTAATATTTCTTAAGAGAAACAATAATGATATGATAATAAGGCAAGCTATTAGTTTAGGATCTAGATCAAAATTCATCATTTTAAAATTATGCACAACGGAAGGTTTTAAAATCCGTTTTTAAAATACCTATAATCTACCCAGGTTGTTGGTTGGCCTTTTGGTAGAGATCTTTCTCAAATGATTCTGACTTTGATTATTCAGAATTAAAATGAAGGATATCGACATCTTTGAACACACATGTAGTTTGTACCTCAGTACTATATCTGAATGCATTTTGATATTAAGTACTCAAGGCTAGTGCACGATGTGTCCGTTCCCAAATTTTTATCAAACTTTTTTGGGTGATTCTCCATGGAAAAAAGTATACCCGTGTCTAGCCGTTTTGCCTTAATGGGCTATAAAATGAGAACAAATAAAATAAAATAAAACACTCTGAAACTGCATTATTTTATATCTCGAGTTTGGAAAATTATATCGAATTTTTTTTTCCTGCAAAACATTTGTTTTTAAGAGTATAATAAAGTGAAAATATAAACATTAATAAAATAAATTATTTTTATTCAAATAACTTGTTTAAGTTTTTAAATTATTAATTAACTAGCCCTATAGATTTTTTCACACAAAAATGGCAGATTTTGATTCAGCATACCGAAAAAACCTCCATGTTAAAAATATCATCGAAAACAAAAAAAAATGTTTTTTTTTTTCAGTTTCGAGGTTACTCAAAGTTTTTAAAGTCACAAAATTACGTTCCTATTTGAGGCACTGTATCTCGTCTTCGGTTTATCCGATATTGTCGTTCTTGGACTCGTTAGACAGAGTGAAAATTCTTCTTTCCATACATATAAATTCCATTGCATTATCTAAGAAGGTCTGTGTAAAAAAATATTACTACCAAATAAAAACAAAATTTTATTCAATAAAATAAAAATAAAAGCAAAGGTTTTTTCGGATAACTTTGTTTCTAAAACACCTAGGAACGGTTAAAGCGAATCGTGTAGTTTAAGAGCCTTTAACGATGACCCAAATTTGTTTTTAATCGTTCAAAAGATTCGTAATATATGGGCGATTTTATGAATCTTTAAAAAAAATTGATAACAAATTTTAGAAAACAAAAATTATTTTTAGGTTAGCACGAAAATTTGAACTTAAGGATTTTTCAAATCAGACGACCGTTTTGAATAAAAAAAGCTGTTTATACTTTACTCTTTAGAAGAATACTGTTTTCATTATATATAATTCAATTATTTCATTTTAAAAAATCGAATTGCACCTAAAGGAATCTCGATGGAAAGTTTTGGGAAATTCCTTTGTTTCCTCAAATTTTTCCTAGAAATTTAAAAATAAATAAATAAAAAACTTCATAAAATAAATTTCAACTTTCCATCTCATAAATTCCACTTGTGCTCGCTTAAAAACGGAGCGGCCAAACAAAAAAATTATTAGAACAAAATTGTAGAAAATTTACTCATATTTGCTTTAGTATGACATATCAGAAATTATTAAGTTAATACATGGTTTTCAAGTTATTAGTAAAACAGAAAAAATAAATAAAAATTATTAATATTTTTGTAATATTTCCGGAAAAAAATCGAGGTAACAAAGTTTAAATTCGTAATCAGCACCTCAAGAAACATAAATGAGCAAATTTTTAGACCTTCTCCAAAACTTTCCTCCGAGACCCCTTTATGGTATCCAGTTCAGTAATTACCTTATTTTGGGAATTCGGTGCCGCGCTTGGTATTGGATGTATAAAAACGTTATACATTTGGAAGTTGTAAAGAATTTTTTTCTCTTTAAAAATTAAATGGACAAGCGTTGTTCTAGGAACAACGATTGTCGAGATATCTTTAATATACCAAAAAAGTCCAAATATTTCCAGTTTTTAAGCAACAGAAAGTTCTCCGTAAGGAAATTTTATTGGAAAATTCGGTTTTCTCATTCTGACCTCAATACATATGTTACATGCCAGAAAAAAAAATCTTTTACCCGACCTTTTGTTAGGTAAAACTTAAAATCGATAAAGAATGAGATAAAAAACTTCACATCTGCACAATGCTTGGAAATTTGATGTATTAAATTCAATTCTTTTAGTTATTATTTTTATAACCACAAAAAAAATAAATTTAACCTTAGTTGTATGATTTTATGATTTAAAGGTTTTATTCTAGATAGAAAAAAATAGATTGAATAGTAGAGGCCGTTTATTCCGTCCACTGACAGAAATATGGTCATAGACCAGGTAGCAAATTCAAGTTCAATTTCAATTCAAGTTGAATATTTTAGGAGAGCTTCGTAATATTAAGTAATACAATAATAGACTATATGTATTTTGAGGCTGAAGTATGTACTTCAGTATTAAGTGTTCAACATTTTTTTAAATCAATTTAAATAAAATAATTTGACTAGTTAATATTAATATTAATATTTCTTGGATAATATATTTTGTTCTAAATATATAACTATATAAATCTATAAACATTATTAAGAACGCTACAAGAGTGCCGCGAAATTTGAATACAATTTAATTAATTAATATAAAAGAGCAAAAACTCTACACCTATGTGATTCGATGTCTCGGAATAATGTGCTTTCTCTAGTGGATGCATCTTTTTAGACTGTTAATGTGGGATGTGCTGTATTTGGTCTGTACTTACTGCTGTAATTTCAGCACTTGTGAGTTGAGAACTGTTGGAAAATTTCTAATCTATATTACATATCTATTTGAAACTAGTGCTATAATAACTTCTAATTAGCCAAATATTCAAAAAAAACAACAAGAGAATTAAAAATAAGGGATTACTCTTATACGAACTAAATTGTAATGATTGTGCAGCGAAATACACGAGAAAAACTGGAAGATCACTAAATCAGTGATTTAAGGAACATATAACAATATAATCAGTGATTTAAGGAACATAAACAATATAATAATAAAACAGAGAATTCCAACTTTGCAATTCATTTAAATGAAAAAAACCATAAATTCATCAAAGACTCAGGAGTTAAATTCTATCATGTTGAAAACAGCCTTAAATTAAATATATATGAAGCACTTGAAATAATAAAATCCTTCAAATCCAATCCAGATTTTTGCTTCAATGACCAAATAAATATATCCAATAGTCCAATCTTGAATTTATTCTCATCTATAACATAAAAACCAATTACTCACCGACATTACTGGAAAAACCCTGCCTCTTAAACCATTTACCTATAAACATCCCACCTTTCTTTCATTGTTCAGTGCGAGAAGAAACCAGTACAAACTTTTCTGTTTGATATAATTTGTTTAAACCTTGGTGAGTACCAACATGTATTTGATTTCTTGTCGAGTCCACTGCTCGACCACCAGGAACAAGCTCAAAATACAAAACGCCTTCGAAGTTCCACCAGACACAAAACATCACTTTTTTCCCATTCCGATCTGGGCGAACCTCCGGTTGTGCAGCTTCAACTGGCCGTACCCACTGCTTATGTTTCCTAGGGTTTTTAAAAAATATCCACTTTTCGTCACTTGTGATAATTTTTTCCAGAACCTGTCATCTTTCGGATTTTGAAGCAAACTTTTGCACATATCAACTAGCTGCTGGGCCTCGCCCTCTGTCAAGTCATGTGGTTCGGACCGTGGTCTTAAATTCCGTACGCCCAGGTATTTAAGATGACGAGCCACTTTGTCCTTAGAAACCCGGTAGGCCGATAAATCACGATTAGTTGCATGTGGGTTCTGGTTCACACATTTAAGGAGAACGTCATCATCAACGACCGATGGTTGAACTGGTCTGGGTTCATCTGCAAGGCTCATATTCCCATTGCTGAAACGCTTGAACCAAAGTGCGGCAGTATTTCGATAGATAATTGACTCTCCTTCTATGGCACAAATTTCTTCGGCGGCTGCCTTTCCGCTTAAACCTTTTTTCTCAAAAGATCGCGAATCACAATTTTTTCTTCTGTCATAGCACGTGCGTTTTAAAAATATAATTGACCCCATAAAGCCAACTCAAGTCACAAGGAATTAAAGGATTAGTCAAAGTAAACATTGACATAAATAGTAGGAACAAAAATATTCTCATAAGATTAATTATGAGAGTTGGAATTCAGCTAAGACGACCTACAGGAATTAGGTATCGACTCTTTGGTTATTTATCTTGGTTTGTTTGCTTTGAACTCGGTTAATACAATTATTTCTAATATTCCCTATCCTCACTTTAGAATTAAATTTTAAACCAAACGGGTTTCGTCTTTTTTTTTTTACTTTTGATCCGCTAGATTGTGATATACTGCCCACTCACTATACGTCGCCTTCTATTAAATACAGGATACGGGTCCGCTACCGGACTCCAGTAGTTTCATATTTCATATATGTAGCCGCACCTTTACCCAAACACCACATAATTTGCATCATAAGATTGGAGTTTGCTATTTTATGCCTAATTATATATTCTTCTTATCTATTCTCTTTACTTGCACTCTACGTAATTCTACGTCTTTAAAACCATACGAATGTGTGTTAGATACACAAGTGTGTACGCAGACATTTTTTTTGGGAGGGAGGATTTAATATGAAGAAGTCATGTAATCATTTAGTAATAAATATCTACAGTCGCCAAATACGTTTTAATGCTTTGTTTTTTGATTCGCCGATTGATTTGGTTTTTGTTACTTCTTATTTTATTACTCAATTACTAATAATTATTATTTGTATAAGTATTATTCAAAACAAACCTTATGTTAGTGGGTAGGAAAATCATATTTTTCACATTTTGGAGGGAGGGGATATCTCCCTCTCTCTCCCTCTGCGTACGCCACTGTAGACGCAGCCTCTGTCGTCTTTTTTATTTATTTTTATTCTGTATCGATTAAATTGTTTTACAAGATAGTTTTTTGTTTTATTTTTTATGTAAGTGATTTTTGTTTTTCTTTAACATATGTTATTCTTTAGGACCTTCATCTCAGAACTTTTTTTTTTAAGTAGAATTATTTTATTTGAAATGATTCACTTTGGAGCTCGGAGTATATTTTGTGATTGAAGAGGCAAGATATTCTCGTAATAATTTTACTTCCCATGAGCAGGTAATAGCCCCGATCACTGGATCGTAACGGCCAGCGATTCGAGAAGACAAAGTCGTTAAAAGTGACTCATGTATCCCACTCATCACGTCACGATTATAGTCAGAAAGTAACGTAACGGGATTATAAATTGTACACTTTTTATAAACTTGTATAACGATTCAGCTTTATATTTCGGCATTGATTCCAATAAATATATTTTTTAGCTCACCTTTGATGAATGCAAGGAATGTCTTTCTGGTTTCTCTGTATCCAAGGTCTCGTGAATGGTGTCACGGGATTCGTAAAGAATTTTTAGTGGCCAAAAAAATGGAACAGTAAAGATATATTTCTTCATGCTACGGTATAAAACATAAGCTACAAACACCTCTCCCTTCCTTACTATCAAATACAATTAGTGATCCCAACTGATGTCACTTTTGGATGCTATTGAGGAAATGGACTTGATTTTTGTTCCCACTAAAATAAAAGCTATAATTAGTATAATTCTTAATCAGTGTAAATGTTACCTTCGAGAAAAATTGTATGAGATTATTACCAATTTCATAATACACTGAACACCTTAATATTTTTTTATAATAGCTTCCGAATTTCTCAATATTTACTATTGCCAACAAATTTCAAATAAATAAAAAGGTCTAACGAACACGGATGTTCGATGCCGATAAGTCTAAAGGTGCGTTCACGCATTTATCAGAGTATGGCAAGCCCTAAGTCAAGCCAAATGGCTAACGTGTAAAGGGGGTTTACACAAGCTAAGCAAACTAACCTATCCACACGTTACTGTTCCTGCTATTTCAACGTTTTTCGATATTAATTTCGGTTTAAACTATTTTTATTTTGAATAGAAACATTAAAAAATATATAAATATGTAATTTATATAAATACACAAATGGGTGGATACAACACTTTCGATTCGCGGATCGGACACAAATACACAGAAGCGAAGCCAAGGCAGGCAAAAATATCACTTAACATTTTACACGTTTGATTTGCCAAAGTTTGGCAAAGGTGTAAACGCGCAATACTTATATTTCTCCCTCCACTGAACCCCAGCAAATCTTCAAGGTCAGGCATAACAATCCTCTCATATACGTTTAGGTCAACCATTAACTTTTAATACTCTTTTTGTGATTCATTACTAATCCATTCCGACTTCATACTTCTCATTTAGTTGTCATAAAGTTACCATTTCAGTGGAGCGCGGTGTTGCCAGATAGGAGTTTTTCTCCCTAGATTTAGGGTTTTATTCACCTTCTGGGGTATTTTTTACGTTTCTAATCATTTATTCTTATCTTATTCTAGAAGGTAATTTTGGTTACAGTAATAGACAAATAAGAATTAAACATTTAGATTTAAACTTGGTGGATTTAGAGTAAAATTTAGAGAGTTTTAGGGGAAAAATACAGGGATGACCTGGCAACAATTATGGAGCACATTATAATCTGTATGAAAAGATAACTTTAGGGTTAAAGTTGGTGAATTTATGGAAAAATTTAGACAGTTTCAGGGGGGAAATACAGGGCTGACCTGGCAACACTGATGGAACACATTATAATCTGTATGAATGCTCAATATGTAGCAACATAAGGTTAAGACTTTACTTACACACAGTAAATCTTATTATAACACAATATTTGTACTATACCCAGAGCCCACCACCTCCCTAGTCCTTAATCTGGTACTAAATAAGAGCCCTTCTCTTGTGATATATATATATATATATATATATATATATATATATATATATATATATATATATATATATATATTTATTATATGTGAATTGTGTATTCTGGTTTAATTCTTTATGACTTATATCGTTACAATTTACAATTAAAAAAAAATTCCAATACAAACCAAATGAAATTTAATTGAAATGAAGGTATTTTTTTTTCTCTTTGAAATTAGTGAGATAAATTATATTAAATTTATTTTTCGTCCTATTAATATTCTGATTCAGTTATTGGAATTCATAATAACTCTGATAATAGCAATTGTTATTAATAAAAATTTAAACTGCGTTTTCATTAAAAAGAAGAAGGTCAGTACATAACATAACATAACAATACATACCTGCAATGCATAAATCACTCTCAAAAACCTAATTTTCACATCATCTCGTTTTAATATAAACCATATTTTTTATAATATGCACTTGAAAGGAAAAGAAACGAAAATTTTCCACTGGGGTTTTTTTGTGAGTCGATAGTTTTCACGGAAATTCTCTCCATTCCTAGCCTCCATTCCTATCTAATCTTAAGTTTGCGCGGGTACATACTGCATACATAAATGTTTTACACATGGACATGCGGTATGTAAGTTTAACTTACTAACCCGAATTTTTGGTAGTCCGAATTGATGATTATAAAAGCCAGTTTGGCTTACGGAGAGCACACTTTGTATATATTTTAGTATATATTTACACATATTTTGGGTAGTTTTATGAAATAAAATTTCTTTCTGAATCTTCTGTTTTAATAAACGATTTCTTAATTTATTTTTCAACATTTTGGAGAATAACTCCATCAACCTCTGAACCAATCTCTGAATTATAGAACAACATTATTAATATTCACACGCTTATTTTTAAAAACATATTTAACAATTATCGAATAACGATTAATATAGTAGATATTTTTGTACCTTATGTTTCATGCCTTATATCAGTATATTACAAGCATCCTTATTCACTCTTTTTGTCATTATTATATCTATAATCTACAATTTATTTTGTCTTAAATTTATATTTATAGTCAATAAAAAAATAAATAATAATATTACTTTATATACTTTGTTTCTTTTGTCATATTAATTAATTAACTCATTTATTTCCTCTGTAAGGCTCTTCCCGATTTGCGAATTTGTTTATTCTTTAAACCGGACATTATTTTCCAGAATAAATAAAGACTTTATAATTAAGATAATATTGGATGATTCCAAAAACAAATTGTAAGTCTCTCGTATACATCAGTAAATTAAATAGCTAACTAGACAGCGTTTCTCCAATTCGGGCATGATCAGGACAGTTAAAGCAGACCAGAGGCAGCACATTTCACATCAACAAATTTTTTATCTTATATAATGTCCTAACAAATGTTTACATCTTTTTTTAAAATTTGTTTCTCTCATTTATTAAATACTCCATTATAATCATTACCTGTCCGTGATCATATACGTATACATTAGATGGTATTACTTTGCAGATCCTTACGACCTGGTCTCCGGCGGACGGTTGGGTGGCCAAGGATCCGGCCAGATCCAGCTGTGGCAGTTCCTCCTCGAGCTGCTAGCCGACTCGAGCAACGCCTGCATAGCCTGGGAGGGAACCAACGGAGAGTTCAAGCTGACGGACCCCGACGAAGTGGCCAGGAGGTGGGGCGAGCGGAAGTCCAAGCCCAACATGAACTATGACAAGCTGAGCAGAGCCCTCAGGTAACATTATCTTCATTAGTGTATTGTAGTAATCAATGTATTATAGTGTTGCATACTAGAGGATAATACCTATTTCGATAATAGAATACCTATTTCTGACCCGCAAAACTACACAAAACTCGATATTACAAAAAACTAGCAATCGTTACCTGTTTTGGAATGCTTTTCCAAATATTTTAATGCGTTGCGTCTATGAATGATGATGTAGGTAGGAAGTGTGACCATTACTTCGTCGGGCATTTATCAAGTTTTATCCCCGCCCGCTTGTTAGCGTAACATATACTGATTGTAGCTAATAACATAATGGTTTGTTTACATAAATCTGTCAAATTCTATTTTGAATAACCATGGGTAAATTATATAATTTGAAAAAAAAAAGTTGGATTGGTGTTTAATGAAGATAATATTGGTAATTTTCCTTAAATTTTATGTAGTCAGAATGTGAAAACTGTCACCTTTAAGGTTATTTTATTCATTCAGATTATTGGCATATCTATAGGTAGATGTTGTAGCGGGAATAAAACAGAGGATTTTTTTTAATACATTGAACGACGAACTTTACTCATTTACTTCACCAATATTCATAATTAACAACATCACATAATACAGCTGATCAACCTCCTTCAGATTGCAGCGCTATCTGTTGAAGCGCTATGGCTCCTATTGAAATTACCCTTCTTATCTAATGCTGGATTCACAGAGAATCGAGAACTATGTTTTCAGCAAGCATTGTTACTTCCTCAATTTCTTCACGAAGCTTCTTGTGGTTGGTATCATTCCGCGAGCTCCGAACCAGAGCCCTCTCACGGTCAAGTATCTTACTTCGAAACTCTCGCGGAACCTCTCTTTAAGGAAAGGTTTAATATATGTCTTTATACGTACTTATTTTTCCTTTCCACCTCACTCTTGTTCATTACTCTCATATCTTGAGAACATGATGGCCAAAGACGTTGGGGCGAGGATTCCAGAATGCTCAGTTGGGAACGTTGTGGGGCAAGTTAATATTTATTTCGCGGTGATCCCGAGAAATGAATCTTGACACTCCTACTCTGGTCAGTATGGGGCGGCGATCTGAAGGTAGCCACGAGGTCCAGATGCCGGAATACTTTCTCCACTAGTACCAGTGATCTCATATCTTAAGGTAGGATCCAGAATCTCTGCTGGCTTTCTTTTCTCAAGGAACGCGACAATAGTACCCATGAATCAATCGATGCCAATGCAATAATCCTTATTTAAGCTGGAAAAGCCCGTCTCTCTATTCTAAGGATCCTGGTTATCTCATTGTTAACTCTATGAGTTACAGTTAGAGAGGTACTGTTAGATTGATATTTAGTTTTAGAGCGTTAGACCATTCAGATGAAGACCATTCAGTAGATACCCGATGTACTTGTTTTTCACATACATATCTGCTTGCTTTCGGGTTCTAATTAAAATAACGACATATGTGTTATACTCATATAAACTATTTTCCTCCTCAGAAACTAATGATTACTTTCGGAAGAGGTTATACGTTATCATTAGTAGCGTGTTTTGGTGTATTGCAGGTCAAAAATAGGTTTGTTAAATAATTAGCGACTCGCATACAATGCTGATTTTGATGTTGCAGGTACTATTACGATAAGAACATCATGACGAAGGTGCAAGGGAAAAGGTACGCCTACAAGTTCGACTTTCAGGGGCTGATGGCGGCCTGTCAGAGCGAGCCGGCGCCCTGCTGGCCGGGGGCGGGGCTCCCTCTGCCGCCTCCCCCGTATCACGGCTACCACCACCACCTCCCTTCCAACTGCACTCGGTAACTGGAACGGTAACTGAATCACCCATGTAATGGAACGGTTGATATCACTGCGGTTCCAGCTCTACTACTATTACGAACAAATACTTGTGATGAGGCAGTCAGAGAGTAATGAATGTTGTGGCACTGTTGGAAATGGATTTACACGGAACTTGATCTCTATAGGAAATGGTTATCATCGGATTGCTTAATGGTTCCAGTTATAAAGATTTAGCTAATTTGCTAGTCTGCAACATGTAATGCAACCTTCAATTTCCTGATCGGAATTAGAAGAAGAAATTATTGATACGTTTGTATTAGGTCCCTTTAACTGTTCCTGTTATTATTTACCGTTATATTTTTTCTTTACAGAGGTAAGATTCACAGACATTCTGATTCATTTTCATATTATTATAATTTATACCATTTTGTTATTATTGTTAAAATAATAGAACTATTTCATAAATAAGAATTATTTGAGTTATATTTTAAATCAACTTAAGTGATTATTGGAACAGAAATTCTGACAAATAAATTTACTTTTGAAAGGATTTACAATTTAGTGTGTATTCGTGATTGATAACACAAAATTAGAATAAAACTTTCAAAGATGGATTTTTTTCTTATTTGCAATATTTCACTACCTTTTAAACGTTTTAGAATATCCAAAAAAAAAAAAAAAAATATATAATAAAAACGTTTCATTAGATTTGATAAGAGATTTTTTGCTGCACTATAGGATACAGTGGCGTAAGAACTAAAACTGTTAAGCGATCCGACGTTAACCGTTCTAGCCGTAGATTAGGTTTCGTGTTACCGTTTCATAATGTTTTTACACTCTACAGATCGTCCCATCTCAAATGCTTTCTTCTTCAATCTAAAGTCTGTTAAACAAATAGATTTGACCAGGAATGCCACTAATCACTTATTTCTCCATTGATTCACTAGTACATCAATGTTCCTCTTCATTATTAACTCATGGAGGCTGGTGTATGATGATACTCGTAGTTTTGATCTGAATTTCCTTTTTAATTATTCCTGTGGGAATGGTTACGATTGACTGGCGATTTTACTATCCACTTATACTCCTCGTTCTTTCCATCCTCTTCCATTCGCTCCCCGTTCTTTCCATCCTCTTCCATTCGCTCCTCGTTCTTTCCATCCTCTTCCATTCGCTCCTCGTTTTTTCCATCCTCTTCCATTCGCTCCTCGTTCTTTCCATCCTCTTCCATTCACTCCTCGTTCTTTCCATTCTCTTCCATTCACTCCTCGTTCTTTCCATCCTCTTCCTTTCACTCCTCGTTCTTTCCACCACCTTCCATTCACTCCTCGTTCTTTCCATCTTCTTCCATCCGTTCCTCGTACTTTCCATCCTCTTCCATTCCATCACCCTTAGAGATTTACGTTCCTAGGGTTTTGATTCCTATTTAAAACGGAAAAGTTACTATTTATGTACTGATGTTGACTAATGGCATTGTTCCTAAAGTACCCTTTCATCTTTTTACTCGTTGGGTTAAATCGTTTTTATTCATTTTCTTTGGAACTCCTAGCTACTTTTTTGATAGTATTATTTTAATTTGACCACTGGACTTGAACCCCTCTTTCCCTACCGCATCAGTTGCAGAGTTATTCAATTGAGCATTGCCAAGCAACCTGAATTAATGTTTAAAAGATGTAATTCCAGACTAAAATAAACTCCTTCATTGATATTGCATATAAACGCCTATTTTGGAACCTAAACCTGAATTTTTAATTCAGTTATATTTCAGGAGCATTATGGTTGCTTCATTACCATTCGTTACTCCTTTACTGTATCCTTGCTGCAAGCAATTATATGCCATTATTAAGATTTGGAATTGAGTGAATCTTTTCAGATCCTGTCGTGGTTAATATCAACATACAGCATGGAGGTTATATCATAGTGTTTCCCTTATTTAATATCACTATTTCTATTCCAACTATTTGAATTGTTCTTGTTGGATTTATTTTTTAAATGGCTTTTGACGAATGTGCAACATTTATTTATTTTATATTCTTATTATAGTTCGACACCCTCCCTCTCTCTACCCCTTCAGTATTAAAATTATTGGCTGTTGCACAGATTAGATCTTTTTATCGAAAGGTTGGGTAGAGTATTCGTTGTTTTATTTTCGAAGTTTTAAAAATTGTTTCGAATCGTTTGATTCTTTTTTTAACCTCTTCTAATTTAGTTTTATACAATATTTATTAAATAGTCTGGACTGTTGTGTGTAAAATATCGCACACATTTTGAATAAGACAGTGATGTTGAAATCTAAGATTCCTCCTCAGGCTACAATTGGAGAACGAATATCTTTCTCCTTATTACACTTGTAATTAAATTTTACTGTAATTAACCTGGTGCTGGTGCCCTGGCCAGAATGTACCTGAGCTCAGATGTAAATGCTTTAAAGACGTTAGACTAAAATTGTTTCATTTCTGAACAATGATCTGAAATTTTATCAAACATTTAACAATAGCCAGTTGTTTTTGTTGTAAAATTACCTATGTATAGAGACACAATTTCACTAAATATATGTGCAATGGTCTATGTAAATGTATGTTTATAAATATCGTTCTTGTTTGTTCAGTTATGTAAATAAAACAATTTTTTATCAACCTTTTTTTTAACCCTATTTTACCTTTTATATAATATGATCCATTAATCCATGTATGGTAGGCTAACTGTCAAATACTGACCGGAATTTTAAATTATGACAATATGTCACGACAAATCTACGTAACATAAATTATGTGTATGCATCCTTCATAGATACATGTTAACAATTAGCAATTAAAATCAAAACAATTTTATGTCTATAGTCAAACAACACATATGCACATTTGTCGACGATTTAGAGGTAGAAGTGAAGAATTAAAAAATTGCTAATTTGATTGGAGGTTTAAAACAAACATTATATAATAAAAAAGAAAAGAAAAAAACCCTGCAGAGAACATTGCAAAACTTTTCTTCGTATTTTATGTTACAACGTGATTGATTACTGTGATAGCTCAGTATTTTCTGTAAATTCAGAATGGTAATTAGGAAGGCAGAGGCTTTGGCTGTGACAACGAACTCACATATACATTTACACACATCTACAAGTATGCGATAATGAACATTATAATTTTTATTGACTCATCAGGAAATACGATGCGTATCTTCCGAAGATTAAGGTGGAAATTGATCCTACTGATACCATCCTTCTGTCAAAGGTAAGTCCAAGATACAGTGTCCGTCTGAAGACTTTGATTTCGATATAAATTAGAGGACATTTATTTATTGAAAGTTTAATGCTATGTGTTTCGATTTTTCATACTTTGTTCTAGTCTTCTTATTTATGTTAGTGATATTTTAAAGCTATTAAGGCCTGCAAAGGATCTTGGTTGCTATCTATTAAGTCATATTTTGTTATTGGCTTATGTACCCTACAGCCGAGTGTAAATAACTTCGTGACGAAGCGTAAAGAAATTTTCGGCGCCTTTCTTAAGTCCAAATTTCCGATATACAATATGTCTCACTTTAGAAATTTGTCATTCTATTACATTTTAATAAATGGCATTTGTTCCAGCATCATTAAATGGTACTTATGTACTTTTGTTATATTTTAAATATGCTTAGCAGGAAAACATCTTTCCGTAGAAATTGACTTACATTTGTGTCATAATAAAGATACGAAATGGTGAAGATGGTAACCGCCATCTTTGACTGATCAAAGCGTTAAAACGTCTGAAATCAAATCAACTTCTCCAATTGGATGGACCGAAAATAAAGGTTTTTTTGGAACGCTATACCGCTGAAAACTTACCTTTATGGTAGAAAAATACATGCAGAAAAAAAAATTTCAATCCCCACGTGCGCGATGCATCGAAACAATAAGTAAACTTACGTGTTTTTTTTTTAAATAATTTTCTAATAATTTGTAAAATACTTTGGCAGATATTTACGAAAGACGAGTTTCATTCCTACACTGTTTCACCAGACTTCATCTTCAAATAATTCTCTTTATTGAACATTCTTCGTAACAAAGGTGGCCATGAAATCTCGATGCAAAAATTTAAAATAAAGTTGGTTTTTCGATTTTTTGCACCATGGTGGGAGAACACAAACCACAGTTCCGGTACAAATAACTCCGTTTATTTTATTGTTAAACTAGGAAATTATTTGTTTTATGTTTAAAAACATCCATCGAAGTGAAATTAGCTCACTGTTGTGAGAATTACAGTTCTCATTCACAACGAGTTCCCTTTCTTAAAAGGCGCCTGAAATATTCCCAAACATGGAAATACTTTGTTATCACAGGGAGGAAACCACTTCGATTGGCCAGAGGTCATTCCAGGTACCTTCGTGAACAAGAGCAACGCTCCCAGAGTTTTACCATGAAAAATTCATCAACCTGCATTACTGTAAGATATTTATTCTAAACTAATCTAATCTAATAACCAGGCACATCTATTACTGAATTTTAAATGTATGTATTATACAAAATCTTTTAAATTACATATTTAAAAATAGCTTTTAATGTATACATCAAGTTAATTATTAATTGTTAATGAATAGGATTCACTTAAATGACAGTATCTCAATTTTAAAAATTTTTGTTTGATAATCTTTAAATAATAAAAAGAAGAATGTTGACATGTTGTACATCCTGTATAAATTAAGCAGTTATATCCAACCTAGCCATGCCCTATCATCGTATCTCTTAAATTATCATTATGTCCCTCTCCAGTGAATTAAAATACTAATTATTTAAAAAATGAACACTTCATATGATCTTAAAATACATCCAAAGAAAACAGTATCCATACAAGGAAAAATAAAATAACATAAGACAATTAAAAAAAAACATTTCTCACTTGTCTGGTGACAATATGACCTATGTCCATAATTTAGGAATTTACTATCTTGATTTATTGTTATTGACATATTAAATAATTCGCCATTATTAAATTATTTATATTTTAACTCAGTTACTTTACAAATTACAACTACTAAGCCCTGAAATATTGTTTTGAGGAAAAATAAAGTATTATATAGATGTAATAAGCATTATAAGCGAATATAAGCATTATCTTAAATGAGAAAAATAAATAAAAAGTGTCATGCATTCATGCTCTTTTTTTAAATTTATAACTCACAGCAGGAAGTTATGATGGATCTTCTTTCTTGAACTACGCCATACACCTTGTTCTTTAAAACAGACAAATTTCTTAATGAAAGTAAATAATGCAATTACTTAATTAATAAGTACTGAAGAAGCAAATAAATAAACATTATCACATTTATAATGCTTTCCCCCCATTAAAATAATGTTTACAAATCGTATCATAGCTTACTGCATCAGACTGTTTTTTTTAAAAAGAAAACATTTTCCGGGTGGCAGTGAATCTAATTTAATTACAGAAAATTGTTCTTGATGAAACCTGATTTTAAAAAAATGCAACTATATAGAGTAGTACGGTTTCTACAATTGTAGTCATTTTGCTATTTTTGTTAACGTATTTTTCGATTCACACTTAATTTATAAACCTATTAATAGCGAATTATCATGGAAATTTTCACTTTTTATGTCACGATTTATCGATTACTAATATAAATATTTTCTTATTATTTCTTTGATAAATGTATCCATTGAATATTATTGTGAATTTTTATAATGCATTAAAATTGTTGAGGCATAAATGTTATAAAGCTTAAAAGTTATAAGGCCACCTTGTAACAAAATTATATATTATCTTTTGAATAGTTATAATAATATTAAATAAATAGATATGTAAAATTTATTTATTAAATAGTTTTTTATTATTTTCTGCGTTAATCTTAACCGCCATCATGAACATCTATTCTAAAACAAGTTATCAATGTATAATTAATTAGTTTTTAGGTTTATGCAATTTATAAGTTTCTTTCTAATAATATTTTTAAACATAAATAAATTTGATTCTTAAATGTTTTGATTAAGATTCTGATAATTCATAAGCTTTTAATATATTTCACTATAAAATTATCAAATATTTTCAAGATTATATTAAATTTTATGCGAAAGTAAGACCATCATTAATTTGAATTTATATCTGATCGTTATTGTCTGGCATTAAAAACAAGTTTGATCTTTCATAGGTTAAAAACTAAATTATGAAACACAATTAGTGTATCAACAATAAAAAACCTAGTAAAAATGTATGAAGAAACACATGATAAATATATTTTATTATGTAATTTTCTTGCTAGACCTTCATTTTAACAGTACAAAATATAAAAAATATTAACTTTTAATCCAAAAATGATTTACTTATAAATTTATATGTCGTGATAATCGCGCACACGCTGATTTGTGATTTTATAGAATACGTTGATTAAATAATAATATCCTTTTAAGAATTTTCATGAACAATTTTAAATGTGGTAAGATATGAATGGTATTATATAGCATATCAATTGTGCTCCGAGATGCTTATTTTGTTATTTTCCGGAAAATAAAGTAACTAAACACACGTAATGTGAATTAACAAAAACTAACACTGTTAAAATATACCTATATAAAATATAAAAGAACTAGAGGAATCTTAACCGCACTAAGATTGGTACTCGAACTAACTGATATTAAAGAGAGAAGCCTACAGTCTGAAAAGTGTAAACTTTGTTATAGGTAATTAGATTGGGAATGTGGCGGGAACGAGGATATTCGGTTTAGCATTTGCCTTTTTTATATGTATTCATTTTCTAGATTCAAATTATTTGTTCTATTTTTAGAATTAGAAATATTTACTGGAATATTTACTTATTGAATACCAGATTTATAAATACATATATGTGTGTATACATATGTATAAACGCAGGGAGTCACTCTAGAAGTTCTTTTTCGAAAAATTCTTATTTCAGGAAATAATTTGGATTTTTTGTTTTTCTAACTTTTTATTAACTATATCCACGTTAAGCTGATAATAATTTCAAATATGCTAGTTATATTTCTTGTCTGACAACCTTGTTTTCATTGTTCAGTTTCACTAGTAGACCAAACACTTAAAATTTCCAAAAATTCAATATTGTATTTTTTATTTAAAGAAATGCCAACAAGTCGAATTCCTTAAATTATTTTTCACCAAAGATATTTTATGCAGATACACCCATATTATTTTCGTGAGAACTTTTCCATCAACTGGAAAAACTACAAACTTTTCTTGAATTTAAATTGAAAGAGAGAAAACTTGATTAGTTTTTAATTTCTTATATTTCCTTCTAATATTATTCATTTAAATTAACAAAAACTATTTTTATTTATATATTTGGGCGAATAAAAAAAAAAAAAAAAAAAAAAAAAAAAAAAAACAAAAAAAAAAAACAATGACCGTTTCAAGGATTAAAATGAAGTTTATTTTTTCTTACAAAAAATATAATCTAACTTTTGAAATACAGTCCACTATGTTCTGTGGTTAGTTGTCATCTAGAAGCCAGCTGTTCGATTCCCTGCCGGTACCACTCTTAGGGTTTCGACTGGAAAAAGTCTTCTACTCCAATTTTTATCTCCTCCAATGTTTGAAATATTTTCCCCTTAAGAAAGTGAGTTATTACTCGGAAAAGCTAAAATTCCGAAGGCGCATGATCATGTCTATTTGGTGGGTGCGGTAGAAATTCGATGGCATCCATTTTAGCAAATATTTACTTCGTGTATCGCGAAATGTGCGGCCGAGCAATCCTGCTGCAGCAAAATATTCTTATGTTTTATTTTTATACCAACGCCGGGTATCGCCTCTCCAAAACTTCGTGCATTCGTTGCATCTTATCCGAATAAAGCTCGGAATCGAGAGAACGTCCTTCCGGAACAAGCTCATTGTGGATTACACCTTCAAAATACCAAAGAACTGACTACAGGCTGGCCTCGGTCTATCCACTGTCCTGATGCGTAATCCTTACGAAAAGTGGATATACTGGTGCAATCCTAGCTCCAGTATATCCACTTTTCGTCTCAGATGACAATCCTTTCGATGAAACGTTCGCCACTTCGCCAAATATCCGTTTGAAGCAGCAAACGGCATGTTTCCTGGCGACGTTCAACCTTGCTGCAAGGTGAGCTCATGTGGAACTTCTCTGCATGCTCTCTTCTCTTTACCTGATTGGTGTAAGTAACGATTTACACTTGACTGTGACAAACCAAGTTCGGAGGATAGCTGCTTAGTGCTTTTTCAGGAATCATCTTCAGTAGCGTGTCGTAGAACCTCGCTGTCCAAAGCGGGTCCCCCTGAACCCGGCTGCCTTTCCAAGCTTGTATCGCCACTTTCAAATGTGGCGAACTACCTCCTCACGGTCCGCTTATTGAGGTTAAGTTCCTCTTCAACTTCCCGTATCAAAGGCGTGGTTTCGGTGGCTGAAAATTTCCTTTTCAGTAATGTCGTAGAATTACTTTCAATTAATTTCATACCTCAACGTCATTTTGATTGAAAGAATGCCAAAAAAAGTACTGAGGCTCATAGAGAGACATTATGTTTACTAAATGATTCAGTATAGTATTAGGATTAAAAAGATACCAATAACAACATTAGAATTAACTAAGAAAAAAATAAACTTCATTTTAACCCTTGAAACGGTCATTTTTTTTTACTCACCTCAATAATACTATCTATTGCAGCCACTATCCTAAACGCATCCTGGCCATTATACAGAATTCCCAAAATGGTTATTATCTTTTTTTAGTTAAGAAGCATTAAGTTTTTTTTTAGTTAAGAAGAATCATGATGTACCAAGTCTTATCAAACCCTCCCCTTTCTATTCCGAATGGCTGCTGGATCCTGCCTAGACGATTTACTTTTACATAATTTTAGTCAGCCAATTAGAGACGTATACCTTCATTAAAATTGACCAAAGTGATGCTGAAATCCCCAAATCTGTCAAGTCGTTCTAAAGTGTGCTAACCCCTCTTCCTCTTCTCCCTCTTGCACTAAAGATGCGAAGCAGATTTGCTGTAAAGCGGCTTACATATATGGGAACATCGGTTCGCCAATAACGGTTCGACGAACCAAGTTTCAATGTATGTAGTGCTGAGGAACAACAGTTCGCAAGTTTTTCTTTTGTTCGTATAGAGTGTAGAGAGTCACGAACCGAACTTCGGTTCGCCGAACCGTTGTTCATGAACCAATGTTCCCATGTGTGTAGGCCGCTTAAAGTTATCCTTAGTAGCCCTAAAAGAAACGGCTATATAAATTTTCATCGACATTTGCCGAGTCCTTCTAAAGTTCTTTTGAAATTTTAGTATTATTTAGCAGTTATTTCAGATCAGTAAAGAACGCAGCTTTGAGAAAAGGATATAATATTATTAGATCATTCGAAATCTAATTCACTGTATGGCAATAACTTGAATAAATCGAAACCTATCATTAGTGACTTGATTTTTTTGAGTAAAAGGTTAGGACAGTTTTAAAATTCTACGGAAAGATTCAATTCTTTAGAGTTGTCTTTCCAAGAAATGGAGAGAGAGAAAGATTTGAAAGAAAATTCATCACCATGATTTTTACCATTCCTTCCTTGTTTTTTTATTCCGAGGTTTCCTTTCAAAAATTCAGCCAATTTGCTAAGTAAGCGAAGGAAGAAAAGATATCGAGTTGCTGGCTGGAATGTTCACGCTCTACACAACTTTACAAGTCGTCAATTGAAATCGTTCGACCTCTTTGATTCCCGGCCCATATTTTAGTCCAGGTTATATTATCACATATATTGACAAGTCAAAGGAATTGTTATATATTGACAATAACTGTTTATATATGTTTTTAAAAATGTTATTTAGTTCTTATAATAATTATATAATGTAACTTGTGTTAAATTTTCGAAAAATACTTCGACTTACAACTTCGACATCCTTAAGTCTTTATTTAATAACATGAGTTGCCTGAAAAATTCTTCGGTTTTCCATGCTTTTTTAAGAACTGCTTTAAGAAACCGTATTACATTTTCTACTTCTAGTCAAACAACTGAAAGTATTACGATGAATTGGAATAGTTTTGAATTAACCACTATTAAGTTTACCTCAGTTAATCAACTTTATTTTTTTCTACAGTCGCTTCACATCAGGAGCAATCTCTTCCTCTTGTAACCAGAAACTTGAAATATTTAAATCAGTATGAACCTCCAAGACAAGCTTGGTATGAAAATCTAGATTCTTTGGAAGAGAAAAAAATTGGTATTGTTGATCTCCATCCAGATGTTTTTGGTGCTATGCCTAGAATTGACATTATTCATGAGAATGTCCTTTGGCAAAGAAATTACAAGCGTGTGGTGAGTCAGAATTTCGTCATCTCTTTCCTGTTAATCTATTTAAATTTTTTGAAAACCTAATTTGTGGATATTGTGGTTGGGACTTGTTGAACTGTTGCTTGTGACCATACTAATTCTCACCCAGAGCAATATTTAGTAGTTTTAGCAACCCTTACCCATTTTGCAACAGAACCTTGGCATTAAAATTCAAGTACATATCACAATCTGAATAGTACCCAATTTGATTATAGTTCTATTTGGAGTTATCTGTGAGATCTACTCTGATAAGTATTTGGTTGATTATAAGCTTTCAACTGTAATCTATTTACATAAACAATAATGTCTCCAACAAATATTCTTTTTGCCATTATCAAAGATTGTTTATGGTATTATAGCTGTTGGTAGATACCATCTTGTGATCACCCAAGGTGTAAACCAACCGAGTACTTGGTCAATAGTTTTTGGGAGGACCTTGTCAGGCGAGGATACTTCTCTGTAGAAGAACAAAGATTAATAATTAAAGTAGTAGTTTCATAAGAATTAAAGGAATTTAAGGGGACATGTTTATTTCATTTTTGATGCATGTAGAGTAATGTTTGGCTAAAATAATCTCTTACTTTGTTTCAATTTATTGGCTCAAATTTAAAAAAAAAATTAGATTAAAAGTATTAACTGATGGATAAAAATAGATGTTGAAAAAAACAGTGTTAACAATTATTTTTTGTATTATAAAATTGCTTTATTTTTTTACTGTACTAATATATGTTATGATAGATAGATATAAACATTTTATTTATTGCTAACAGAGTTATGCTCATACCAAAGTCAGAAGTGAAGTGCAAGGTGGTGGGAGAAAGCCTTGGCCTCAGAAAGGACTCGGGAAGGCTCGGCATGGTAGCATCAGGTACAATATTTGTATTTCCTTCCTTTTATTTTATAGCTATTGCTGACCAAAAAGTCTTACTTCCAAAGCGCAATTAAACAAAGAAACTATATAGTTTTTAAGCTTCTTTATAATCTTTACTTCATCATCTTATTTTCATAATAATGCAGAATAAGACTGATGGTTTCTTTTTTGCAACTGGTTGTATCAATGGTTAGCAATATTAAATTAATATTTAATATTTTTTAATATTCTTAACAAATATTATGCCAAGCACCAAACATTAATTGTACGGTGTTTATATAACAAGTGCTTTAAATTATTTATTTTTTTAAATCCTATACAACTTGATAAGTGAGTAATGATTCTTGACCAACAACTATATTATACAATATAATAATATAAAAATATTATACAACTGCTGGGTTTTCCCCCAACCCATTAAAGAGTGAGGTTCCAACTCTCCATATGTCTCTGAAGAGTTTTAGTTAAAAAAATATTGTTAATGTATGTTTTGAAATGAGGGTGTTTGGTAAATTTTCAATTAACCAAGAATTTATTTCACTTAACTGGATTTATTTATTTTTTGTTATACAATTCTTTTATTTTACCATAATTGTGTTTGACTTGTGTTTCTTTAATATATGATTCGTCAATTTCATTTAATGGACCTCTCTACCTGGGCCCTCAGTTTTTTTTTTTTTCTTTTTTACCTTAAGTAAAAAGAACTACAATCCCACATTCCACATTATAGACTGTGTTGACATGACCAAATATGACTTCTATGAAATACCAAAATTAGTCATTAGTAGACTTGAGGAGAGCAGGCTTCTAAATTTGGTGTAAACCAAGTGGTGGAGTACAAGCACCACCACTAACTACCACTGCATTTTAAAGTTGTTTCTTTTCTGGTAATGCAGTGCTGTTGGCTGGCAGGAGCTAAGGTTGAGGACAGAATAGAGTAAAACTCATTTATATGAATTAATAGGTAAGCTGAGGCAATTCAAAATAATGTAATAAAATTTCCCAGTAATGTGTATGTATAATCTGTTTAAAAATTAACTTTTCCCTATAAACTGAAACTGTATTGTTTATATTCTGTAAAGTAATCATATATAGGAAATAATAATTGCCTTTTAAATTAATTTTTTACTTTCTTGTACGAAGTAAAGGAATTAGCTATTATATCATAGATTTTACACTTTTTTACATTTTTCTCGAAAACGGCTCTAACGATTTTGATGAAACTTGCTTAAATTATTCTGTATAAAGGTCTTTAACTTTTCATTTATGTAGTAAATCACTGAGGAATTGCAGGGAAAAAAGTTATGAAAAGAATACGTTATTTGCTCATAGCTTAAAAAGTATGCATTTTACGGTAAAATATGTATAGAATTGTATGAAAGGTAATTAAATTATCTAAAAAACAATAAAAGAATCATCAAAATTGGACCAGTATTAGCAAAGTTACAGTGCTTAGGACTAACCGGAATTAGCTATTATATCATGGATTTTACACTTTTTTACATTTTTCTCGAAAACGGCTCTAATGATTTTGATGAAACTTGCCTAAATTATTCTTCATAAAGGTCTTTAACTTTTCATTTATGTAATATATCAACGAAAAAGTGTAGGGTAAAAAGTTATGACGAAAAGAATATTTATGTGCGCTTAACTTAAAAAGCATGCAATTAATAGTAAATTATGTACAGAATTGTATGAAAGGTTATTAAATTATCTAAAAAAAAAAATCATCAAAATCGGACCAGTATTAGCAAAGATACAGTGTATTTTTTGAGGAGCACAATGCCCTAGATGAATAACCAAGCGCATCCGAAAGGAGATGGATGCGACCGAATCCCCTCCCACCAATCCGCCAATCTGTTGTAAACAATACTTTCTGTAATAAAGTAATTTAAGAATACAAAAGCGGAAATTAACTTAATAATTTCTACTTTCACATTATTTAATGGAAAGAAAATGTTTCCATGGAAACTAAATCAGAAACTTTTAAAATATATTTGCAACTTAACAAAGTTAAAATATATAGGTAGTGTTCAGAATTGTTGTACTAAAATTGTTTAAAAACTGTTTTATTGTACTTAAGTGGGAGAAGAAGTGAATGCTGCTGAGTTTATTATAAGCAGTGTTTATGTGAACTCTTTAAAATTATATTAAAAAGATAATTATTATAGGAAGGTAAGAGAAAGTTGTGTGATGCGCACAACGCACCAGATTTTTTAAATATTTAATGGTACTTTAATAATATGGCCAAAATTAGTTGATCTATATCACTGTTTGGAATTATAATAAATATTTAATTAGTAAAAGTTCAAGTTCAAAATAAGAGAAAAAAACTACTGTTAAGATATTATTGGTGGATTCCAATAAAAAGATTACTTTATTAAGTTTTTTACATTAAGTCCAATGTTTTGTGGCCATTTGCCTCATTTTCAGGGTTCACATCTAATGCAGATATTAGATTAAATATAGTCTAAAATAATTATTCTTGACAATGTAATGCTAAAAAAACTAAATTAATAATAGTTAATTGCAAATTTTAAATATAACAAAACATTTTAAACATAACAAAAAAACAGACAGAGGGATAGAATAATTAGAGAAATAAGGATTAGATAGTCTAAAATACTGAGGTTATTTGATAGTGAAAATTATAATGCATGTATACATTTATAAATTTATATAATACATAAGTATACATTTGAAATTTTAAATGTTTGATATGTATGACAAAATGTTTTATTTGGATACATAGTTTTAAAAGGAAAATAATCGCAAAAATGATAAATTAATTTGTGAAGGAATATGTATATTTAATAATTAGATGTGAACCCTGGAGGTAAGGTAAATGACGACCAAACGTTGGACTTTATGGAAAAAAACTGAATAATGTAATAAGGAAGAAATTGGTAATAGTTCATTATTACTAATAACCACTATTAGTAATAATAGTTCACTATTACCTCGCAGGACATCAAATTAAAATATAATCAGGATCATAGAAAAATATGATCCAGAAAATAAAAATTAAATTATTACTAAAGGGAAAAAAGTGGTGTGGTGGAATATATCAGAAGACCAATTATTTTATTTTACTATTTTATAATGCAGTAGGAATAATGAAATTTATATAGCTATATAGTAAATATAATAACTTATACAATGAATAATTACTAAAAAAAATATATATATTTACAATTTTTTTAATTGAATAAGAAAAATTATTTTTTTAATTCTGTTTAATTCTCAAAATTTTATTTTTAAATTATGGTAAAATACTATACCAAAAATCAAGGATACAATTTTTAAAAAAGTAGATTTACTGTATCAGAAGAAATCTAGTTCGGAAATGCTAGGCAGTGTTTGACCACTAATCTTCAATTATTTCGCCAATATTATCCCTGCGAAAAAATATTTTTAAAAGACTTTAGTCAAATTTTTTTCAGAGAACCTTTTAGAATACTAATACTGCAATTTGTATGGGGGAAATTTAAAGGTAAAATAAATAATCCCTGAAACAACGTTAGTGGACAATATGGACGTTGACGGGCATTGGTAGGATAACTTACCACTTGTGAATAACCCCCATCTGCTTCAACTATTGGGAATATCGCTATCCAGTTTTCTTCTAAGATAGTAAAAACAATTTTAGTTGAAATAAGTTTCAATAGATCATTCTTTTGTCTCATAAGACACCGGCTGTAGCTATACTTATCAGTGCTGTGTAATGGGTCTCTCAAATAGTGATAAATAACTAACCAGTCTATATTTTGGCAATTCAATTATCATCAGGGCTGAAAGACATAAGGTCTCAGAACAAAAATAGCACATCTCTGTTAATTTTAGACTGTTGATGCCCTAATTGTTAAAACATTGACTTGTTAGTTATTTACTGCTATTTGAGAGACTTAAGGCTTTGTGTGGGAATCTTGCGATACTAACCTAATAAATATTTATCTAGGATGCAGCTAATACTACGCTAGTACACTCCTGAGAGGGGAGATCTGTAGAGTTAGGCTGGGCTGTTTATTTTTTTAAAAGTATTCTATTTAAACTTTTACTTTTGATTGTTAGTATTTACATGAATTTTCAGGTCTCCATTGTGGAAAGGAGGTGGTATTGTTCATGGCCCCAGGTCTCCTACATCATATTTTTATATGTTACCATTTTTCAAAAGGGTATTGGGCCTAACTTCAACTTTGTCCATTAAACATGCTCAGGTAAGTGTTGGTTATTTCATTGTTTTATTTTATTTCAAGTAAGAGAAGGTGAAATTCAAAGGCTCTTATTTATAGCTATTATAAAAATCCTGATTTATATTTTCCATGAGATTATAATAATGCTGAAATATTTTTTCGAAATAAATCGGATGTAAATTATTCGATCGTTAAAGAAAAAGAAAATTGTTCATAAATTGGTACAGGTTTATGGGGATGAATAAACTTGAACAAATATATATATTCCAAAGAGAAGCCTGATATTCCTAACACCAATAACAAATATCATTTTTTTTTTTTTAGTTGTGTAATTTTGGTCCTTTTTCAGATTTATTTGAAAGAAAATTGAGATATTACCTCCTGTATACATCATCCATCTAATGCCTATATACCTTGTCCAATCTAATCTGTATAATCTTATTTTGTGAAATGAACTCATATCATTGTTATATCAATGATAGAATATGCATGCTATATATTTAGGCCTGCCGGTAGAGAATTAAATGATGCAAAAGGTGGGGTAGAAGCTTTTATTTTTTCAACTTGTTTACATAGGTGCAATCATGTTAAAAACATAAATGCTAAGATGGGTGACCTCAAGAGAACTTTTGGCAGGCAAAAAACCTCAAAATTTTAGGACTTTTTTTGTTTTTTCAGTTATAATTCTTAAAAGGTGTATTCAATCGAAAAAGTTATGGCATAATAAATTAAAGAACATTTAATTCTGTGTCGTAAGTAAACAAAAAATTGGATTGCAAAAGGTGGATTAATTTTGATTTTCAGGTATGTTACCCCTCTAGTGAAAAATACAAGTTTTCATCCTTTCCATTCTTGTGCATTTTCCGCCATCTTGAAAAACAACTAAGAAAAAGCACTTTTTTCATTTATTCCTTGTAATCATGTATATTATAATCTTGTAGAGGATTAAATTTCCTATAATATTCATACAAAATATTACTCTCTACAGACGCCAAGATATATTGAAGCAACAATGTTAGAGAAAGAAGGCTGGAAATTAAAAATATCACCCCTATTCATATTATTATTCCTGAATATAATATCATCATTAATCCATTATGTATGTATGAACTATACGCATATATCACATATATAATAGATTAATTGATAACATTACATTCAGGATTACTAATTTGAATTACTTGATATTTTCAGTTTCCAATCCACTTTCTCTATAACTGTGATTTCAATATATTTAGGTATCTGTTAAGAGTAATATTTTTTATGAATCTTGTAAATTTAATCTTTTACAACATTGGTTATTTTGCATTTTTCACTGAATTGCTCTAAAAGATAGTTATTAAGGTGAAAGCAAATCTAACGTTTTGCATTTTTTGCAGATTTTCATGGCCCCCTATCTCAGTAGCTATATTTTAAAAAATAGTAATATCCTGCAAATTTTGTACTATATACAAAACTTGCAGGAAATTTAAATTTCTTTAAAATTGACAATGATATATTTTTATCTTAAATGCACTGGAAACGAGGTACTGAGGTATAACTGAAAAAAAGTGCTTTTTCTTAGCAGTCCGGAAAACGGACAAGAAGAAGGAGGTCGAAAACATAGATTTTTCATGAGAGGGGCAATACAACATATCTGAAAATCAAAATTACTCCACACCACTTTACCAAATTATTATGTTTGGTACTCATTGGGCCCGAATTTTTTTTGGCTTGTTAGCATTTTTGTTAAAAATAAAAGCTTGTACATGACCTTTTGCATAATTGACCCTTGTTTTGAATCATTGCTATTGTTTAAAATCTAAATATTTTTTTCTTTCCAAATTTTTTCTAAATAATAAGTTTTAATTAAATAAAAGTGCAATAAATACGCACAAAATTTAAAATATCTAAATGCAATGCTATTGGCTAGACCACAGTGTGACTTCAAATTTCATGTCAGCATAGCTACATGAAAACAAAAAAACTCGTTTTTTTGTTTTCTTCAATCCTTATTTTATATCTAATAAATTTAAAGATGTAAAAGCTACAAGATAATTTTATGATGATTAATTCAGTTTTGAAGCTCTTTTAGTTCATAATTTCCCACATCAATTAAGAAACTAAACATAACCTATAAATGCAGAAAAATAATTTTATCTACAAATGCAGTATCTAAAGTATACTAATTATTTTATGGAGTAAATAAATGCATGTTTCACTTATTAGAATTATTATATCTTATATTTTTATAATAGATCTCAACGGAAATCGTACGGTGTCTCATTATTTTGTATTGTATATAATTTTTTGTATCTTCCTATTACTAAAAGAAAGAAAAAATATTAATTATATTCACATAAAAACATTGATATACAAATAAATAGCCCACAAATAAAAAATCTTAAGTGATAAAAGTTCATCAAATGTTCAATCATATCTTTTTGAGGTTATGATATGTTTTTAACATAAAACAATAAAATTGTAAATTCAATTGAAAAGGAAACAACTTATTCATTAGTCTCACTTCAAAATATTCTTCACAACAATGCAAACTATTTGTTGGAGATACTTTATCTCTTCTCATGGCTTTACACCACTTTTCTCGTATTGTTGAGCCTTTTTGAACGAGAAAAAATACTTTAACCGTTGCACTTTTTGTTGTATTCTTGCACATAGATTCAAGACAATACTTATGCGAATGTTTTCGCTCTTGTTTTATGGTTTTACAAATCACAGGAATAGATCAAATTTAGCAAGTTTCACTAGAACCAATACAAAGCCGTTTAAATTGCTTTGTTGAGATGAAAAGTAACCTCACTTATACTTTGTGAAAAATGGTGCCTTTGAATAGCCAAAATATCTTGCCCAAAGTAATTATTATATCTAAAGGAAATTATATTTTTAATTATATTTTTTTAAATTTAACAAGAATGTTTTTATAAATGATTTAATGTTTTTCGTAACTTTTGAGGCAAAAATAATTTATTTAAGGTATTTTCAAAAATCATGTATATATCCTATTGGCCTGCACATTTGAACAAATTTAAGAACAAAAAAATATTGTTTAGTACATTTGATATTGTCGTTACTAGTACTGGTATTGGTGGGGGGAACTAGTCCAGCAAGTGGGCCTTTTGGCTCTTTTTACCATCCCCTCATGGCCTTAGGTCACCGCCCTCTACTAACCAGAATGGGAGTGTCATGATTCATTTTTTGGAACTGCCACAAAATAAATATTAACTCATACATGAGGAAATCGAATCCCCACTGTTCCAAATCAGGTACTCTTAGACCATTGCTCCAAAATGCACGACCTTGATATTATAATAAATGATTGGTTTGGTTTAATTAAGTTGTATGTGTAATGTTAATTAATGGAACTAAAATAGCTGAACAATTTATTGCCCTGACTGTATTCTTTGTACTTTATTCTCCTACAAGTTATAAATATATTTTAATTCATTACCATATCAATACACTTATTTTGTTGCAGGATGATTTGCACATTGTAAATAACTTAGAAATACCAACTGATGATCCAAAATTCTTGCAAGACTTGATAGAAGAACGAAATTGGGGTGTGTCTGTTCTCTTTGTAGATGTGTAAGTTGGTTGGTTCATTTATTCATAATGAATGTTATCTTATTTAAAGCACTGACATCAAAGTTTACAGTTCCTTTTTAATTTTTTTTTTAATTTAATGAATTATTTTATCTTTGGATGATCTTACTCATTTCATTACCTTCAACTTACTTGTGGATATTTAGGTTGTAAATGGTAATAGTGTGAAAATATCTTATTCTGTTCCCAAATAAAATAAATTACTAGCTGGAAATGTGACAGCGACTTAACCAATTAGTCTTGACCCTGCTATAGATATTTTTTTCAGAATTTTTTGTTACTTTGTTGTATATTTTTTAAATAAGATAATGTTAACTTATGATAATCCAATTACTCATAATGTTATCATCTGTTTCTTGTGATCCTTGTCAAGATTCATCGCTGATCTGACTATAATGTAAACAGCTAATGATTTTTCTTATTTTCAGGCCTGATATAATGCCAAGAAATATCACCGCTGCGACTGACAGTATTAAGGAAATGAACTTAATGCCTGTTTATGGTAAGTGACAGGTCTCACATGTAATTTGTCTCGTTTATCTCAGTATAATTACACTGTTTTTGCGTTTTACTTTGAGCACTATTTTTGTCATTTAGGATAAGTTTTAAGCTACTCTGTATAAAGTAAATCAATTGCCTTTTCAAGCACAATGATGGCTTTACAAGAACTGTATCCTCACTCGTTATGAACAATTCTCTCCCCGACTTGAAAGATTCCCTGTACCTCAGTTTGATTATAACAGCGTAGGAAAACTTGCTATTAAAACTGTTTATTTTCTTTTAACATTCTACTGTAAAACAGAATTTATTACAAATTTATGTAATTTTATTAACGAATGTAAAATTATATAAATTTGTATATTTTGATTTTTAAGAAATATCTTTTCAGGTACCCTTTTCTTTTGAATAACAAGCCTAAGTTTGTGCTTGTTATTTTGTTTTATCATCATTATATTCCTCTGAAATCTTACCGCAAAAAAAATTAGTTATTCATGTTCACTAATTAGTTGTTCACTTTTATAAGCAATGACAGAGTTTGAAATTCACTGTAAATATTTTTACGTTATCAGCCGATCATTTTGTGTTAACTAGGATAAATGTCTAAATGTTTTACTCGATGATTCTAGATGAAATCATTCAAAATAAGTAAAAAAAAAAAAAAAAAAAAAGATAGAATAAGCCAAAAGGACTACTAGTTTTGGAGAAACGAGTTCTAAAAGACAAGAAAACATTGCTTTTTAGGAGAAAGAGAGGGGCATAGTTATGCAGCCAGTTCTTTTAAAAATTCTTATGAATACAATTAGTTAATGAACCATTTGTTTAATTAAAAAATTGTTATCTTTTAGCCCACCCTTTCTTTTGAATAATGTCATATTTCTCATATTATTTCAGAAATGATAAATTTACATCGGCTAAACTAATGAGTAACATTATTTAGCATATCAGCACAGTGATTTACAAAGTCTAACACATAAAGTTTAAAAAAAAATATTTGAATCATTTCTAGTAGTCAGAAAGTTATGGAACTGGTCTTTATATTTTCAGAAAATACTCTAGTTTCAGAAAAGAAAAAAAAATTTAATTGCATTTTTTTATCCTAACTGTCGTTGTACCCTTAAGATAGATCAACTTAAAACTTTTCTAAATGATAAAGATAGTAAAAAAGTAAAGACCGGTAAATAATCAGTTCCAAGAGCTAAAGGTTTTCACTTCTTTATTAAAAGTATTCTGGTTTTTCTCTTTATCAAATGAACTAAAGTTAACTAAAGGAGATCATATTTATACAACTAGAAACCGTAGAAAAGTTCAAATGGCCAGGTTGTCACCAACTAAATGCAGTGATCAATAATTTATCAATAAAATATCATCAACAGAATTTTATTTTTGAAAAAACATTGGATGAATATTTTTTCTTTCTCTCCTGTTGTATATAGGTTTGGTAGTATCTGTTTTGTTTTTTAAATATCATATTTTTGCCTCTTCCATATTTAATTGTAATTTTTTAGCTTTTGCCCTTATTTCCTAAATTATAAGTGATTCATTTGTCAGTAATTGTGATTTTAAAATAGTTTATCAGCTACTAGTACAAGAAGGATATCAATGCCGTAGAAGAGAATTTATGCTCTGTTGGGTAAATTTAATTTAAATTTTTTTTAAGTTTAATTAACTTTAAAAATTGATATTATTTCAGAATTAAGTATATTACATGACCAGTGAGTAATTATTGTTGAAATAAAAGTGAATATTAGCCAGAATGATTTATGAATAACATCATATGAAAGGTCTAAATAATATCTTATGAATAATGATTAATGGGCCATAATTCATGAATAATTCTTTTATTTGATTGATAAAATAGTGATTAACGGTTGGAATTAAGCTAAGTAAATTTTAAACATGGGTAGTAATATCTTTTTAGAGCCTCAATTTTGAATATTTTACTCATGGCCAAGTACGCAGTTTGTTGATTTAAACAAATTGTTATAAATTAATAAAAAATTGTTATTTCTATTAACAAGATGCCTAGAATTAAAGTAAGTCATAATCTATTTATGTCATTACATAAAGAGAAAAATGAATTAGTTTTGTTCACGATAACACAAAAAACTACTTACCTACCTATAATGGTTCATGTCTAATTATATATATATATATATATATATATATATATATATATATATATATATATATATATATATATATATATATATATATATATTTAATTAGACATGAAAATAGATATATATTTTTTTTTTCTGTTGGCACAGTAGGCCATACAGATCTTTGGCCGCACGATGTGGTCTTACAGCAGAAATTTTATCGCTTGCGGGAGCTCAGACAGCCTGAAGGAGGTCACCCAACCTCACATTGCTGCAAATCATGGTTTCTATGGTGCAGTGGCAAGCTGCCCATTGCTCCATAACCAGTCTCTTTGAGGCCAATTCGGCAGTATCCTTCCCACCGACTCAGTCTGGTACAAGGACAGTGAAAATCGATCTAATCTCACAGATTATGGCAGTTCGGGGTTATCAGGTGTACGAGGACCTATATATTTTTTCCAGAAGCATGCCGTTCATGGACCAAACCTCTGGGCAACTATTTGACATCCTGGAAGATTAAAACGCGATTTACAATTTAGGTACACGGGGTAAGGTCATCACTCTTATGTCCGGTCTGTATGAGTTGCCTGATGAGCCTCACATACCTGGAGAGAGGGAACAGCCGCGGGCTGCGTTGGTTTTCCCCAGTAGACGGTCACCCGAATTCGGGAGCGGTCACCCATCCAAGTGCTAACCATGCTTGACGTTGCTTAACTTTGATTATCTATTGCAAGCGCTTTAGCCCGCTCGGTCACCCTGGCCCCCTTTTATATATATATACATATTTTCCTCTTAATATTGCGCCTTTTTTCCAGAAACTTAAAAGTTATAATTTACAAAACTATTATCCATCCTGCCTTTCATTAGGGATTCAAAACTTGGCTACTAACTTAAGGTATTGTGTAGAATATTTGGACCATGGAAGGATTAGTCCACTTGAGAAGATAGAAGGCTACATAACTGCAGAGCATGTATCCTGTTAATATAATTGAAATAATAGAATTGTGACAGATGAAATGGTTAATTAATTAACTATCGATTAAGTTATTTTTTCCGTTTCTGTGCGTATTCAAAAACCCTCATTATAGATAGATTGACTTGATTATGATTTATTTTAATTCTGTGCAACTGTTCAGTGGAACTAACACTTTATTTTTAATTGATAAAAATATGTCTGAATTAAGTTCAGTGAAGTCTTGATAATCTGAGGTCTTTTTACAATTTTTTTTTGATTCTCTGAAGCACAAACTTTGCCTTTCTCATCATTGGAAAATCTCAAAAGCCTAGACCTTTCAAAAATTTACTTTTGTTACTAAAGTGGAGAATTTTTTTAAAAAGCAAGGCCTGCTGCGTTAAGCATTGCTTTGATCGATAATGCGCCATCACATCGTAACAAAGAACTTTCCAGTGGGGATATTAAGCTATATTTTTGTCCCCCAATGTGACGAGTCTTATCCAACCCATGGACCAACATTTGATTGGATCTATGAAAAAATAAATATTGTCGCTAGCTGTTGATTCATATTTTATGCCATTATCGATACGATGAAACTTGCTAAATTTGTAGAAGTTTTGAAAAGGGTAAACATTAAGGAAGCGATCTGTTGGTTGGTAGATGCTTGGGCAGAAATTACCAAGAGAAATAAAACAAATTACGTTCAACAATATTAAAACTGAAAGGCAGAGAAGAGGAGGTAACACAAGGCAACGAAGAACCTGATGGTGATATTAAAAAGGAAGATATCAAACTTTATTGCATTTGATATCAGGTGTCCTGGCTGTGAGCAAGACAACAATGTTGAAGAACTGAAGCAGTGGGTTCAAGTGAAGAACTCTTTGATGAAATGGTCATTAGTAAATCGAAATGAGTCAGTAGTGAAAGACAATGATAGATATGAAGATGGCACGCCCAAAATCAGCCACACAGAAGGGTTTCATAGACTTAAGAAAGCACTAAAGCACATAGAACAAGAGGATGAAATTATGACTGCAGACTTTCTTTTTTAAGAAATGGAGCATGCAGAGATCTTGCAAAAGTAGAAGAAAATAAGGATAGCTTTTACAAATAAAGTTTGAAATTGGTCTACATGCATACTTTTTAAAATTATATTAATTAAAATACTTGTTAATCCTATTTTATTCGAAGATTTATTTCATTTCTGGACATTGTTCTGATAATAAACTTAAATATCTAGTTTAAAATACCAACTCCCTTTTTTTAATGTTTACTTTATTTGTAAAAACTAAGCTACATAAATTAGGAATAAATTTCATTATTTGTGGGTATTAATTAACCTTTTCATTAAATTGATTTTCAGTGTGGAATTGTACTACAATGAGTAGTTTATGCTATTCAAAAATATAATTATCTGAGTCAATGAGTTTTCTGTCAGAAAAAAAAATGCTTTCAACCTTCAAACAAATGAAAATTTCAGACTATTTCTCAAGAAAATAATAAAAAAATAAATGTCTGAACAATTATTTACTACTGTAAAAATATTTTTCATGTATAATTTTTGTTTTTAAATTGAATTGCTATTAATGAGGTCATTTTTTTTTTCCTGTTTGCTAATCCGAACCCTCTTGGTTTTAATTAGTTCAGATTAGTAAGAGTCTCCTGTATTCTAATAAAATCTTTGTTTATTATCTTTATCATTCTGTCAAATAATAAAAAAAAGGCATGGCAATGGATAAGATTAGTTTTTAGTCCAATTAATCTGGCAAATGAAGATGACATTAATCTTAAAAATTAAGATAATTTTTAATCTGTGAAATCCTTATAAAATGAATTGCCTGGCATTTGAATCAAACTACCTTTAGAAAAATATCTTCCATCATATTTTTTACAATTGCCAATGAGTTGTATAATATGCAGTTAGATTAAAAATTGTGGTTTTGTTGCTAATTAACTTTCTTTGCAATTGCTTCCTGTTTCAGCATTAACATTGAAACAAATAGACATTTTTTTATTTAACATGAAAGCATCTTCATTTGATTTATAATGATTATTTCAATAAGGTAAATTAATTGTAAAGATGAATTTTGCAAGGAACCACGCTTGGCTGCTTTTGATCATTGACACACTCTTCAAAATGATGGAGCTCTTCTATGATATCAATGCTAATTATTTTATCAATGATGGCTTCTTTATTTATGTAAATAACTAATTAATGTTTTATGGTCAAAAAGGCATAAATGTTTTTAATGAATTCAATGGTACTATTGGTGGAATGTTCATGGTTGTTAAGGCCTCATAGAGCTGACGATAATCACTAAATTTTTCTTTATCTCTCCTGTACAGAATAGATACTGAGGTGGATCTCTCCTTGCAATTAGATAATTGAGGGTCAAAGGACAGTGTCCAATGGTAATCACCTTCTCTCTTGTACACTGTCTGGTGATAGGGCCAAGCAACTAACCGTTGATTTCATTAAATTTTGATTTTTTCCCTTATAAATGGATCAATGATTCCTATTTAGTCATATTTTCACCAAAAATAATAGATTAATGCACTGTATCGAAGGGAGGTGAAGGTACATGTTAAATATGTTTCATGTGTATGATTTCTGATTTTTTATGCTATATAGGGGATGTATATATTCTTAATGCTAATCTTATATTACTGTCTGTTACCATCTTTTATTACTGTCACTGTCCCTGTCATTTTTTTTTCTTAGCCTTGATGATGGCCTAAAACTTAGGCCGAAACATCAGCACATAATTAAATAAGTTTTCTTATTTGGAACTGACTGAAATTTGGACTGTACTGACTGAAACCCCCAACCAACTTCTACAATTAATTCTACGATTAACCAGTATATATATATTCCACCATTATATATATTTTTCCCCACAAAATTTGGACATTTCCAGCAGGCCCCTTTGGATCAAATGAGCTGAAATTTGGTATTTATGGCTGTTTTCTAGGCAGAACAATACCATGGAAGTGGGGGATGATTTCAGTGAAAATTTTGACATGTCTAATACTCGTTAATGCAAATGTTGAAACTTTGTATGTGAATTGAATTGCTGTTCGAGAAGTGCCTTTGGGGGTCTCTACTTTTTTCTCCTCATTTTGATATTTTCAATATTTATTTTAGTGAAAATATGACTTTAGTGACAGAGCTTTGCTGTTCACTTCATTTTCTATTTTAAATGAGTGGGAAATTGATAAAATATTTGTATAATTTAAAGTGTAACCCTTGCTTCAAATAGTAGAGATTGATTGGTGGATGATTGAAAATCTTTGGACATTTTTTTTTTATTTTATTATAAAATGTTGTATGTATATGTTGTTATTAAAATTATCAGATTCAGAACATGGATCAGATAGGCATGCTCACCTTTCTGATTGATATTGACTCGAGTGGATTGATGATGGCAAAAGAATGATTTTATTATTTTATTTTATTTTGATAGATCAGATCTAATTTATTTAATTTTTTATGGTTTTCCATAATAAAGTATCTTTGCACAATGACCATTTACTTATTAAGAAAACACACACCTTCAAATGACATCATATCACACCCATCGTGGAATACTGAAACATCTCAAAAAATCAAGATTTTGAGTTTGTGACTGAATTCGATTCAGAAAGGTGTGGAAATTGTGTGGGAAAGGCCATACTAAGTATAGTTCATTGGTTAGTCAAAAGATAGGGGTAGTTACAGTTTTGGATGGGAGGTATTACGCCAGATGCGTCCGTGGAAGATCATGGGAACTCAATTTCCCAAAATACTATTTTTTGAGATGTTACAGTATTCCACGATGGGTGCGATGTGTTTATATAAATATTTTATATTACCTTAATAATAATGAAATACTATTTTTTTTATTCATAATAAACAAACAATATAATATAATACTTAGATTAATATGCACAGGATATCTGAATTATATACAGTTACTAAAGTTATCATATTAATAGTTGTCAAAAGTTAAGTTAAGGCCATAGATATTAATAGTTCAATACCAATAGTCTTATTAAAGAAATACAAAAAAAGAAAGATCAATAGTTAAGACAGTTGATATTAACAGTTAAGACTGTTTAATCAATAGTTAAGATTGTAAGTATTATCTATTAGCAATTATATTGTATTATGCTATGTGAACCAAATAAATAGGTGATTAAATGGTTAATTATTGCTCTTGTTATTAGGTCTCAATGTTTATAGTATGCTTAAACATGAAACACTTGTTTTGACTTTGAATGCAGTGGAAAAAATTGAAGAAAGGATACTTTTCCAGCTTCATCGTCCTGATTATAACAAGAAGATGATGAAATTCCGAATTGGGCAGCAGTAATTAATTGGACAGTTGGAGTGTAAAGCTACTATTATAGATATTAATTAAAACTAAATATAATACTTTCATAAATTATTATTTTCATTTGTTTTCCTATTTACCAAAAATCCTACTTGATGTGTCGCCTCTGGAGAATCCTGCTTTTCTGTATTTATTTCAGTCGGTGCTAATTTGTAATTTAAATGAAGTTAAAGGCATGCTAATGGTAGATGAAAATTGATGTTTATAAATGTTGCTTTTTTTTTCTGATTTGTACCACGTTTCACGTGTTTCATAAAGAATCTTCACTACAAGAAATTTTTACCTTATAGATAAATTTCACTTAGGTCCACCTGCCAAATTAGATGACTATAAAATGGAAAAACGCAAACTAATAAACAGTTTATTGTGGGACACTATTGCCTAGAACAGTGGTTCCCAACCGGTGGGCCGTAAGAGCCTCGGCGTGGTCTGCGGGATCTTCCCACAGTTCCCTCCTGTATCTTTTTTGTTTTACCTACTGTTTTATTTTTTGCCTTTTCTGAGATTTGAGTATTTGTTGAAAAGTTGTAAATGGCAAATACTCAGATTGCACTTTTAAGCATCCTAATTCCCAAGTCAAGGGTGCGTGTGGTCTGCACATTATTCAAGTTCTTGCATAATGGTCCTTGAGTTGAGAACTGGCCTAGAATTATAACAATGCACAAAATATTGCTTCTTAGTATTAACAAATATTAAGAAAATACTTATAAACTAATTTACTATATTACTAATTTACTTATAAACTAATTACTTGAATAAAGAAGAGATGATGTATAAGAAAGGATTTCAATGTCTTTAAAGATACAGTAAGATGAACGTAGGTAGATTATCTTCTGATAACTTCTGTGCAGCGAAATTCAGCTCTCAAGTTTATGAAACTGGTATTGTTCCGCTGGTATTTAATTATCAGGTCTAAGTAATATCATTTATTACTGAACTGATATGTGCTTCATTGAACAAGGATAGTAGGACAGTCCAGACCTTCAGATGGCTCGACATTTCTCATCAGGAATGTGAAAGCTTATTTCAAACTCAGTTTGGGTTTCCTCACCCTGTACACCTGACGTGTCTGTTAATCACTTTATAGCACCCTCATGGTTCTACATTAGAAAGGACAAAACTAAGATTTCCTTTCACTGTCTTCCTTATCAGCCGCACTAACTTAGAGCTGGATAGTTCCAATATAGTTACACATTTTCTTCCTTTTGATTATTTTCATATAATTGCTGGGAATCTATAAATCATTTGAGCCTGGTGTTATTTCCAGAGATAAGATCTGGTTAGTAATTGATCCTACTCCATAAAGTCCACTTCATATTTCCTAATTTCTTCAATTACAGTAAAATGTGTACTGTGTACCAAGAGATAGAACGGTTCATTGAACATTATCTTTCACAGACACCTTCTCTTGATCCTGTTCTCAAATTGATAGTTTTGTTTGATGTAGTCCTTTACATGGTAGTAAAAGTTGCTCAAAGTCTGATATTTCTGGAGTTCCTACAGAACACTCGGCCACCATATACTATCGAAGGCGGAGGGGAGGATATGTTGAAGAGTTTGAGCATCACATACGTCTCCACCTTTCCGTTGATATCATTGAGCATCCGCAGCAAGGCCTGTACAGTTCTGCTAAGGCTGACACTCTCTCTATGGTCGCAAGATTGTTAGAATTTCGTTCTCCAGGACCTAGCTTATGAAAGGAAAGAGACAGATGGGAAATTCCTGCCCTTCAGGAACATTATCATTTCAGTAGTTTTCCATCTCCTTGGGAAGTATCTCTTATCCAAGCAGGTGTTAAAGATCATCAATAATCTTTCCTGGATATAAGGGATACTGTTCTTTAGCCTCATTACATCAATATCACCAAATCTTGGAGCGCGACTGATTCACTGCCTTCTCAATCTGAACCATATTCTGATATGCTGCAGATCTGCACTTATACTTACATATTACAAAGTGTAGGGTACCTCTCTACACATCAGCACTTCTGGTATAATCATCTTGAGCTGTTAGAGCTGATGTGCACCATGGTAGGTATAGTTCTTGCTTGTCTTCTCCGGTGGGATGTTTGAGTTGCATGAGGGTTAATGTCGGTGATTCTTGATACTCTATTGTTCAGGTCCTTCTCTTCTTCCAACTCTTCCACTCCCAGTCTTAATTGACTAATATTGCCTCTAGCGAACTCTTAAAGCCGATTCAGCTTGTATTCCGCATCTCATAAGTTTTTCTTACCCTTTAAGAGTCTGAATCATCAGTCAGGCTTGAGGCTATGGTCCTATGTTCTGTACTCATTTTAGATCTGAGGGTTCATCCTTTGACATATGTTGCTATTATGGCTGGTGAAGTTATTTTCACATCTATACACCTGTGCCCCCTATGACTGAAGGTCAGCGACCACTACCTTCCCATTATCAATCATTTTTAATCATCTCTAACATTGTTTTTTTTTACTTCTCCTATGAATTCTCTGTTACTATCTCCTTTCACTTGTTAGGCTCTTTTTTGATCCCCATTCGGAGATTATTCAATAGATAATATGAGGTCATGTTATTGTGTTTCTGTTTTTTCAGAATCCGTAATGATCCTCTCTAAAGGTTGGTTCTACTCGGGCCCAAAAAGAGAGAGGGCAGCCGAGGCTGTAGGTCCGGGACCCAGCCGACCTGGTTTTATTTTTTACCTTCTAAATTTACTCTAGAAGACACACATTGTACAATGATTATAATAATTTAGCGAAAACATATATTATTACTACACCCATTAGGAGTACAACTGAAAAGCTTTTAAACTTGTTTATTTTTTGTAAAATATTATTAAATTTTTTAAATTAGGCATACGACAGCCTGGAGAGACCAGCACTGTATCAGAACTGTTCCAACAAGCTGTTGGAATTCCCCTAATGAAAATGACGATTGGGGCTCTAAATACGCGGTGAGAGTTGGCACAGACCTCTCCAAGGAATTTGAGGCCAACAGTGGCGTGAGGCAAGGTGATGCCCTGGCATGCCTCCTCTTCAACCTGGCAGGAGAGAAAGCTGTGAGGAACTCAGGCATACAAACCAAGTACACCATGTTTGACAGGCTAATCCAGCTCTTTGGATATGCGGATGATATCACCATCGCAGCAAAGTCCGAGAGGGCTCTGAAGCAAGCTTTCCTCGCCTTGGAAGCTAATGTGAAGAAGCTAGGACTGTGTCAACAAAGATAAGACCAAGTATATGAGATTGGGGAAGGAAATGCGGAAGGCCTGGAAATTGGCCCCTACAAGTTTGAGTATGTGAATAGCTTTTGATACCTGGGTTCGGAGCTCAACACCCAGAACGATGTCTCCAAAGAAATCCAGATGGGGTTCACCGTAGTAATATGTATTGATATTGGACAATATTATCGTTATATAATTTAACCAGACCAGGTGCGAACAAAAGAAATAAGGAACGAGCAGGTAGAGAAGGGTAACTGACAGGCGATGACAGATGTCACCACATAAGAGATAAGGGATAAGTTAATTTAAAAACCCTATCGAGAAGTTCACACCGTAACAAAGCCAAAAGCTAGGATACCTAATCAATTTTAAGAACTGTTCCTCTTAGGCTGGAAAAGGTATGCTTAAATTATACGAGTTGGATAATGGTTCGCAGATACCGGCTGTCAGGACAAGGGGTGGAGCCATCCGATGAAATCCCAGAATTTCCTCCCTCTATAAAACTAGTCGGCCAATGAACAACGTTTTCGACCCCCTCTTAGGCAGAATAAGAGAGAAAGGGGGATAGAAGCAAGGAGATGAAAAAGAGGACTTCTGAACTGATCGAGGCTGAGGGAGGACGGCTATACTGAGACCGGCTGATGCAAGACGAGCTCCTCTGAACCCTGACCTTGCCTGATGCAAGCCTACAACCATCGCCTTCAAGCCTTCGCCTGAGGAACCATCAACACCAATTAGTACAGATAAGAGATTTATGTTAAAACAATTAATGGCTTAGTCTAGGCTGAATCATTCCATGGTTAACTTTTTATTGTAATAGTTTGTTGTTTTAATTTAGAGGAATAAAGATAAATGTTCGCAAGGAGGTTGTTCTTTAGTAACCATGCCCATATTTAATTTGAATATATTTCATTATGATAGCAGTAACTTTGATTAACATTAGTATTAAAATTAAAAGTAGGAACATTATCTTGGTTAATTATTAAATAATGGTAACCACAAACCAGACCCTTGGAAAGGTATCCAATTTAGAGGACATGGTAAGAAATTCAAAAGTATTCATAAGCTTACTTAATTTTGGGATAATCATCATCAATGATTGCCCAATGGCATCCCTATATATGTAGATGAATGTATTAGCAGCTAAATAGATTTCAAGCTCAACTCAACCTAGAAAACATAGCAGTAGCCAACAGGTGCTACTTCGGCCTGGCTAAGCACATTAGGTGCCACTTCTTGTCTAGCAAGACAAAGGTGAACCTGTATAAAATTCTGGTGCGTCCGGTACTTACCTTTGGCTCAGAAGCATCTGCAATTACAAAGGCTGACAAAGAAAGAATTGCTGCATTCGAGAGGAATGTGCTCTGCCGAATATATGGGCCTATTAAAGAAGGAGAGCACTGGAAGTGCCATGAAAACTAGGAATTGTCGATCCTGTATGACGAAATCATCGTGAAATATATAAAAACTGGCCAACTTCAATGGGCTGGCCACTTTGCCAGGATGAACCCCGATGAAATCCCTGAAAGAGCCATGAATGGGGAGCTCCATGGAACAAGAAGAGTCGAAAGACCAATAGTGAGAGGCTGGACAGCATAACCGTTGACTCGAGGACACTTCTCAATACCCCACACTGGAAGACTGCAGCTCAGGACCATGCCAACTGGAGGAGGCCCAGACCCGACAACGGGCTGTCGTGAAGGAGGAATTGATAAATGATTTTCTACTTCTATAAATTTGTTTTTATTGAAAACTAGTTTCAAATGTTATTCATACATCTTCAGTTCAAGATTTAGGTTACATTGGTTTGTTCATGCACTGAACTATTGTAGTAATGGAAAATTACTGAAGATGAATTTATTTCATTTGAAACTAGTTTTCAATAAAAACAAATTTATAGAAGTGGTAAATCATTTATCAATCCCTATTTAGGTTGATCGTTCTATACCATCATGCGTACATTAACTGAACTTTTTTAGAGACTAACAAAGATATTATACTTCTTCAAATAATAGAGTATTTAAAAACATAATATTTAATATTTTATGATTATTTATATATTTTATGTTTATCTAATATTCTTACTAGTAATAATCTTTTTGTTGCATACATTATAAAGGACGAGAGATGAATTTAATATTTGACAGGGGCCTATCAAAATTTGTTCCTGGAGCCCTTGGTTTCTCTCCATGGCCCTGATTCCACTATTGTCCTATTAATTTATCAATTGAGTAATTTTTCAATATCTTGGAGTTCACATTACTGTGCAGGCTGAGAAGAAAGGTCAGGATGATTGCAGTATTCTCTATTTATTGACTCTCTTTTTGAATGTGGGCATTTTAACTGAGATTCCCCAGTCTCAAATTCTCCTTTTCATTTTAATTCATTTCAAGGCATGCTGAAATATTTCTTTGCTCTTTATTCCTGTTTGTCTCACCATTTTTCATATGATACCATTTATACAGAGGCCTATTTCATAATAAAGCACAAGTGGAAAGGTTCTTTTTTAGAGGTTACAGTTTACTTATAATCATTATATAATAGTAATTTGATTCAATTTTTATTTTAGTTAAAACTATTTTAAATGTCGTAGTGCTTCAACATTTCAGTGTGTCATAGACCCACTTGTGTTTTATTATGAAACATGTGTGGCTTTAAAGTAAACTACAAGTGGGCCTATGATTTACTCTGTGAAATGTTGAAACTCGATAACATTTACTAGAGTTATATTAAAAAACATTAAATTAAAAAAAATAATTATTATTGTCTAATATAAGTAATCTGTAACCTCTAAAAACGAGCCTTTCTACTTTTACTTGGGTTTTTGTACTGTATCATGAAATTTGACTGTGTTCTAAATAGGGATTTTAGGGCTTCATCTATTTCTCCTTCACTAATGAAGCTGTTTCCATCCCAGATTTTTTAGTTTTGTGCTACATTTTCCTATGTTTTTGTAAATCTGAACTTTTTTGAAATATTTTGAAAAGCAGTTTGTTTCCTAACTTTTTTTTTTACTTGATACTTGCCTAGAAAACCCATGCTTCCACCATGGAGGAACTCACTAATTCTCATCTCAAGAATTTCTTGCCGGAAATTAGACTACTTGCTTGATTATGAGAATAGTTCTTTAAACTATGTGTCCACTTGAGAATGTTTCCCTCTGGAGAACTGCTATGAATCGGCCATAAACAGGTGGCTCATTCTTTGAGTTACTCTCAGGATTTCTCCCACAATTTACCTAATGTGGACAATTGCTTTACAATAAACAACCATTTTTAGGATAAAGAAAACATTCTTTTTGGTTAATTTAATTATTAAAGTTATGCTAAGACTGCCAAAAAGTAGGTTTCTATTTCCCGGTATTTCGTTGTATCATATAGAAATACTACAGTATTTTAACTATAGATTACTAAACAGTATAATATATAAAAAAGGAAAGGAAGTTTTAAAAATAAAACTGTATTTTTATGAAATTAATTATTATTTCTTTTAAGAAAAATATATACATAAACACTATCTTCTTATAATAAAATAATTGATATATAATCTTATATAATACACTATATACAATTGATTGAAGTATATATATATAAATATATACAGTTTATTCTGATCTGAATCTAATCATTTCTATGTACAGTAGTAGTTTTCAAACAAACTAATTTCTTCAATAATAAATAATTATTTTACATATTTATAATTCATATACATATGTATAATATAATACACAACTTACATATATACAATACTTATTGTTAAAGGAAAACTCCTTTTTAATTTGCTATACTATAACTATAAAACTATTTACACACAACCAGTCTAACTATATAGTATATAGTTTATTCAGTCTGCTCACAATGAAAATATTGTGTTTTTTAAAAATAGTAACAATCAGAGCGAAAAAATAGAAAAAATAAATAACAATAAAATATATACACATATATTTTACACAGGTTAAAAAAAAAAAATAAACCGCCTAACTACTTGTTGACTATAAGGCTGCCTAGGATTGAAGTGAAAAGCTTAGATTCCAAAAATCTATATATACTTCAAACTATTCTCTTCTGGATAAAACGTACGAGGTCATCTTTGTGTAGAACGTTATCCTGCCTCGGTTCACCTTTGAATCCTACGCCTACTTGGAAGATCCATAATATTTGGTACTTCAGGGAATCTCTACAAGAAGCCAAAGAAAAAAATATTATTAAAATAATATCATACAATCTACAACTTATGCTAAAAAAAAGTATTCTAAAATTGATTGTACTGAATGACATATAAAAAATTATCTGATATTAATAGATAAAATTTCACTGGTACTTACAATGCACTTGCATCTGCTTCGACTGGTCTATCCCGTTCAAACAATGATTTTTGATTTTCTGAATTGTAATAATAGTGGCAATTGTATTTTTTGCTTAAATGGCGCCTCCAAGGTTCTATAAAAATAAAAAATGCAAAATATAAGTCTCTTTAATTTTTATAGTAGTATTGTGCATAATCAGGTTGTAGGTATTTTAATTCTAAAGAATTAAAATTACTTAAAATAAAACATACCTCTCGTAGTTCTGATGAAGACCATTCCTTTCAGCTGCATATAGTAATTGTAATCGTGATCATAAAGGCACGTTTGATAACTAGAAGATTTTAATAAGTGCTCCTCAACCCTAGAACATTTAAAATTAAATTATAATTACTATTATAAAAACATCATGTTTCTAACTATATGTTATTATTTAATAATATAAAGCTTTATAGGAAAAAGAAATTTTAAAATTAAATTAATGAATTGGAATAGACAAAATTAAATTATGATTACCTTTCAAATAAGCTGTAAATGTCCTTCAAAGGAGTTGGATTCTTCACACGGATCGGACACAAGTTATTACTATTCCACTTCTTCAGAGCTTTCACATACAAATTCAACTTTTCCAATCTTTCATTATAGGGATAATGAGCAATAGGCTGATAGCCGAGAGAAATTCCATCAATGATGTGAAAAGCATTAATTTTTGTCTGCTTCATATTATTTCCTCTATACTCAGGCATAAATTCTCCGTAGATTAGAGTCCCTGGAGTCAATTCTAAATTAGGCTCGTACTCCCATTTAGTTTGAGCCCAACGATAAACCTTGTTCTTTCCTAGACCTACAACAGTCATATCTATATATTATCACTGCTTAAATACCAAAGTTTTATTAATTTTTTATGTTGGCCTTAACTAATTAATAGTACAATGTGTATCAAAAAGTATGACCTGATTTTAAAACTTTAAATTTATTGAAGGAAACTTAGTACAAAACAGGTCTTTCTTTTTCATAAACACTGTATATGGCCCCTAAAATCAATAGTAACTCAAATATAATAGACAATAAAACTGACACTTACCTAATAAAAAGCAAAGTTTATCAGATCCTAACGGAATGCAGTTCCAGTCCAAGATAGAATATTGGAAAATCTTGTCAATATTTTCTGGGACCAAGTTTTCGCCTTTAAGATTCAGTATTGAGGGAACTGAAAATTAATTATTAATAAAATTTGTTCTAAATGAAATAGTTATAATAAACAAGTTAGAAACTATTTTTGATACATACCTTCTTCTGGTCTGAATTTTTCCTTCAAAATCGACTGCATAATGGCTTTGGTAACTTCAATGTCAGATCTTTGATCAGCTTTTCTAGGACCAGCAGGAACCTGCCATAGCTCCATACAACGAGTCCTTAATTTATTCTGTAATCTTTCATGAAGGTTCGGATCTTGATAATATGCAGCAATTTTATCTAAATTTACAATTTGTCTATTGCCTAACCTGAAAATCATTATAGCAGAATATTAGAAATCATATTAGCAAAATAAATTTATAAATAAAATTTTTGACAATCAAAAGGTGTCAAGTCTCAGACACAATATTTACCTATTATTGGAATCCCTTAAATAATTGAAGTATTCAAGATCATCCTTTATGATTTCTAATGGCACAATCGAATTTATATCAATTTTAGAATTTGTGCCCAAGTTACACAATCTCGAGTTGATTTCGAACAAATATGCTCTGATGGATTCACAGCCCCTCATCTTATGTTTGCAAATAATGTACCTGAAATTTGAAAAAGCATTAATATCAAAAGCACTTAAGTTGATTGTAATATATTTAATGAAATGTAATTGTTATTAGGCTATACCTTTCAGAATTGGCAGGACGACTTGTGTTTGGCTTGAATATCGAAATTTTATGAAAGGCCTTGTGCATTAAATAAATCAGGCCAGCACTGAATTCAGAAAAAACATCAAATATTTTACAGACAAAATGTCCTTCTTCTCGGACGATGCTCAATGCAACTAGGAATTGGCAGAGATATAATTGTTTTGACAACAATTCTTGAATGTTTTCTTGCCCTTTTACAGAGAAACCCTAAAATGATCATACAAAACAATTTATTAGTATATTTAAGATATTTATTTAATAAATTTGTATACAAATGAATAATTATACTTACACCATCAGCCATCATGAAATGTACTCCTTTGCCATCAGTAACTTTCATTACGAAGTCAGTAAGACTCGAAATATTGGCAGGATCAAAAATATTTCCATCACCTTTTTCTCCTGCAAATATAAAATTGAATAAGTATAGTTATATAAAATGGCCGAAATGGCCATCAGATATAATATCGAAAAGGAAAGTAACCTAAAATATTACCATAATATGGTTCAAATGTTTCACTAGGCCCAGCGAGAAAATCTTGTAGTTTGAAATCATTGTCGCCTTTTAGAGTAAAACCAATCCCCTTTGCATGCCAATTTTTTCTATGGAGAACATACTCTGAAAAGCCACCAGGACCAGCACACACATCAGCGAAGTATAATAATTCGTTTTCACGAACCATAGGGCTCTAAAAATCACCAAAATAAAAATCATACTTTATTTATATATTTTTTTTTGTAAGTAATCCAAAAGGTAATTTAAAATAAGGACAAATAAAATGCAGAATTGGCCAAAAGGACCAATTTCCCTTTGAAGTAACTATAATAAATAAATACTAATAGCCAAAATTATTACTTACATCGTCTCGGTATCTTGGATTAGTAAACATAAAATCGTATGCGAAGTCCATATTAGCCATCTTAAGTGCTGCCCGATTCAAAAATATACCCTTTCGTATGGTTTCAAAAGGATTACTTCGGGTAACAGCCCTTCTCAGCTCATCTTCAGATAAATTATCAAAAATACTCTAAAAAAAAAAAAAAAGAAAATAACACATTGCTTAATTTCCAACAATCTTTAATTATTAATTAAGTACTAAAAACTAATATTATTTTTACCTTCTTCTTTAGAATATTACTCAATAACTCCTCATCTATGAATTCCGTCATAGTTTCGATATTTAAATTTTTAGGGCCTTCAGTGATCCAATCTTCAACCATGGTTTCGAAATTTAAAGTATGCATATCAAAATTTTCCAACCAGTCAATGGGTTCCTTTTCATTAATTTCCTAAAATGAAAAATATAATTATTTTTTGTTCCAATGAAAGAGTGAATTTTGATTATAGTACTATGACAAGAAACTGTAAAAAATAAAAAACAATAATTACCTCTAAGGTAGGGTCCCATTCGACAGTTTGTCCGTCTAAACCAGGTAACGTAAGCCCCAAGCCACGACGTCCCTTTTGATTTGATAGCTCTACTGGTTCGACTCTTCCTTGAGCATGTTTACCAAGGCCTTCACCCTCGCGGTAGCCCATTTTTTTCTAAAATAAGAAGTAGACAACATTTATAGTCATATTAAAATATAGGACATATAAATAACAATCCAATAAAATAGTACATACCATAAGAAGATTTCCTTTGTTACTAGACTCTAGTCGTTTCTTGAGCCCTGAGGATTCGACATGGCTTTGTCTTTTCCTTTTGGTACCTTTGGAATCTTTTTTCGAATAATTATTCTGGATCTGATCTTCTGAATTATCAGAACTATCTGAGAGAGTTGTAGAAAATTTTCCCTTCAAAGGGACTGGACTTTCACTTCTTGTACTTCCAGTTGAATTAATACTTCGTTTTTTGGAATTTCCTAAGAAATCTTGATAATCATTATTCTTATCTTTTTTTTTACCATACAGTTCTAAATCATTATTCCTTGAAGATTTTTCTTTTTTCTTTTTAGACTTTTCTTGAAATGATGAAATTAAAGACTGTTCTGATTCATTGTAATAAGGTGAAGAATTTTTTGGTGAATCGTCCAATGAATATGATAGTCCATCACTTTTTTCTGAACCAAATGCGTTATAAAAATGTGATGCGCCTTCGTAAACTGATTGTGAATTTCTATCAGTGAAAGAATATTCAGGATATTTTTTTCCATCTTGTGGTGAATGATAAGGAGAATCATCTTGATAGGTTATAGAAGCATTCTCGGATTCGACGACTTCTAAGTAGCCATCATCAGAAGACTGGTGACTTCCAGGATCACCATAAGGCGCCTCACTGTGATCATTTGAGCCATCATCACTTGAATCTGAAAAATCAAAAGAATTCAAAATAACAAATGAAAGTAACTATAAATATGTGATTATCTTTTACAGTTTGCAGTTTGTAAAGGCATTAGGGGTCGACTGGCTTTACTTTGGACATAAGTAATTTAAACAAGTTTTTCATAATATTAACGTTGTCTCCATCATTGCAACAGTCTAAGCCTTAACACTTGAGATTATTTTTATTAGAAGATTATTTTATTGACACAAAAAGATGATATAATGTCTAGATGGAGTCGACATTTTAAGACGATTCTTAAGACGAACCAATATACTAAGAATGAAGGTGATGAATCAATGTTATTTGAGGAGAAGATGAATGACATTGATGAGCAAGATCCACCGGAATTCGAGGAAATGAGAGGGGCGATCGAACAAATGAAAAATGATAAGTCCCCTGATGAGAATGGAATTGCTGCAGTTCTTCAAGAAAGGAACCGAAAGCCTGCATAAAGAAATATATATTACTATGTTCTCCATATGGGTTGAAGAGAAAATACCAAAGCAATGGAAGAAAGGCATTATATGCCTCCTATTTGCAAAAAGCGAGACATACTAGAGTATGCTAACTATTGAGGTATTAGCTTGCTTCAGTGTGCATGCAAGTTATTGTCTAATATCCCTTACTGGAAGCTTATGCCATTTGCCAAAAGAGAAATAGGAGATTTTTTTGGCAGGTTTTCGAAGCAGGAGGTCAACTGTTAACCAGATTTTCAGCCTTAGGGCCATTATCAAAAAGGCAATAGAATATGAAATTCCCATGTATCACCTCTTTATTGATTTCAAAAGAGCGTCAATAGCATTAAGCAATATAAATTTCTAGCAATAGCAATAGCAATCTAAACTGATCTGCCTGGTTGCAATGACAATGAGCGAAACCAATGATGCTGTCCAAATGGAGAGAGATCTCTCTTCCGCATTCATAACATTGAGAGGCCTATGGCAGGGGAATGCCCTAACATGCCTATTATTCAATATGGTCTTAGAAAAGATAGTTCGAAAGCCAAAAATCCAAACTAATAACACTATTTACAACAGGCTTGTACAATTGTTGGGCTATGCAGATGATTTGGACATTGTCGTAGTTCGTTCACTTGCAGCATTGAAAGCGTCGACATGTCTGCAGTTGTTTTAATGAAATAATTATTATATTGTGTAAAATTATATTGCATATCTGGAATATATTGGACGGGGATCGGCCAGGATGAGTAAAATAAATTACCTAATAATAAATAACTTGCATTACAATAACTACTTACTAGCACCGGTGATGAGCTACAATGTTAGTAGAAATATTGGCAATAAGATAATGATATAAAATAAAATGAAATATATGTTTTATTCAGCCTTTTCAATCCTCTAAATTATTATTAAATTAAAAACATAGATAAACAGGTAACTAAGGTTCTGATAATGTGAAAGATCAATGTACGTATCTTCTTAAGCTATACATGATAACAATAAAAGTTGATCAACAAAAACACTAACAAGTGCCTTACAGTGTCATTTTTCTATTTATTCATTTGTTTTTATTATTATTATTATTGGAATACAGGATATAATATTATTTTTGTAATATAGCAATCTATCAGTTAAACATAAACTTTCTAAAGAAAGAATTAAAGCTGTCACCAAAACAAACATAATATATTCTTTATTAATGAAGTATTAAGCTCATGAAAATTACACTTGTGAGTATTAATTAAAAAGGAAAATGACTATGACTTTCATTTTAATATATCGATCAAACTAATCATAAAACTACCCCAGGAGAAATTCGTAAAAACTCTACAACATATGAGATTAATAGTAAAAACAAGTAGAGAACTTGTCAAATTCCTTAATTATTCTGCATAACTTAACTGTATCAGTTGGTAATATAGTACCAAGAAAAATTCAAAGATGTTATAAGAATTTTTACATTTACAGAGATGTCTACTATCTATCACTAATAGCTAACCCCAGCCTATGTTTTACAACAAATGTTTCGTTTATCATCAATTGACTAAAATGACAAATAGCAATAATTGCATCTATTTAATAAGCAAGCCTTATAAATGCTAAAAAATAAATAAAAAGGGAACATCTCCAAGCACATTACACACGAAATATGAATAAATACTTGAATTGCATCAATTTTGTTAATTTTGCTAACATTTCTTATTACTACATAAAGTATAAGATTTTTAATCCATTATAACTATTAGAAAATTTTATTTACTCTTTACTGTACAATACATAGATATAAAATCCCAATGCAGCACCTCTTTATTGATTTCAGAAAAGCGTACAATAGCATTAAGTGAGCCAAACTCTATGAAGCTATGAGGGAGTTGGGAGTACCCTCTAAATTGATCTGCCTGGTTACAATGACGATGAGCGAAACCAATGATGCTGTCCAAATGGAGGGAGATCTCTCTTCCGCATTCATAACATTGAGAGACCTAAGGCAGGGAAATGCCTTGATATGCCTATTATTCAAAATGGTCTTAGAAAAGATAGTTGCCACAGGCTTGTACAATTGTTGGGCTATGCAGACGATTTGGACATTGTCGCAGTTCGTTCACTTGCAGCATTGAAAGAATTATTCCTATCATAGATGGAGGTGGCAAAGGGTCTATACATCAATTAATAAAAAACTAAATATATGAGGACAGGTAAATCTATAGCCAGTGGAAACCATGCGTTAATAGAAATAGGTACTTAAAAGTTTCAGAAAATGGATAATTTCACATATTTGGGAAGTATTATAAGAGTGTATATGGAGATAAACCAAAGAATTATCAATTCCAATAGTTGCTATAGGAGAAATCTAAGGAGCTCATTTTATCCAGGCAAACAAAAATGATATACAAGACCCTGATTAGACCAATGGACACATATGCATGAACCGCAACAAAGATCATGGAAAAAGAGTACGAAATGTTATGGGGAGTCCAACATAGATGCATGTAATAAACAAACTAGATTAAAATAAGCAGATTATAGTTCTATTATAAAATTTGGAAATTAATCTTGAGAAGTCATAAGCTCTAATGCGCCGGAAAAGGAAATGAAAATTGTTTAGAAAATTAAAGTGGTTATAAGAAGAGAAGCCAATACAAAAATGACAAAGTAAAATTTATTTTTGAACAATTAACCTGAAATAAAAGCTTGGAATATGGAAGAATGCACTGAACTAAGGTCTAAACATTTAGGTATAAACTAAAGTTAAATAAGCGAGAGACTATTCAAAATACTAATCTTAAAGTAGTAGTAATACTAAATTCTGTTGTGAGGGCAACAACAGTGATGGGTCACAATCCTAGGAACACGCGGAATCTTAGCAAATTGAAAAATCAATAAGATATTTTATTTTAAAAGTACCAGTGCTGCCTAACAATATTTTGCTCAACAAAGTTTTATGAACATTATAACCAAATTAATACATTTGAGAGACTACCGTGATTAAAACAAACATACTCTATTTTGCATGGTATCAGTGCCAACAAGTCTGCAGTTATTTTAATGAAATAATTATAATATTGTGTAAAATTGTATTGCATATTTGGAATATATCAGATAGGGATCGGCCAGGATGAGTAAAATAAAACGTGCATTACAATAATTACTTTAAAGCCCTGAGTGATGAGCAACAATGTTAGTAGAAACATTGGCAAAAAGATAAAAAATAAAATGAAATGTATGTTTTACTCAGCCTCACCAATCTCCTAAATTATTATTAAATTAAAAACAAAGATAAATATACAACTAAGGTTCGGATAATGTGAAAGATCAATGCACATATCTTCTTAATCTATACCTGATAACAGATAAAAGGTGATCAACATAGAAACTACACCACCAAGAGCCTTACAGTGGCAATGTTTCTATTTATTAATTTGTTATTATTATTATTGGAATGTAGCATATAATATTATTTTTGTAATATAGCAATCTATCAGTTAAAGATAAACTTTCTAAAGAAAGTATTTAAACAGTCACCAAAACTAGCAAAATATATTCTTTAATAATGAAGTATTAAGTTCATGAAAATTACACATTTTATTATTAATTAGAAAGAAAAATCACTGTGACTTTCATTTCAATACATCGATCAAACGAATCATTAAAACTACCCCAGGAGCAATTTGTAAAAACTTTAAACCTTATGAGATTAACAGTAAAAACAAGAAGAAAAAACGCCAAATTCTCTTATTACCGTGGAACTTAATTGTATCAGTTGATATTATAGTACCAAAAAAATTCAAAGAATTTTTACATTTGCAGAGATGTCTACTATCACTAATTGCTGACAGCAGCCTATGTTTTACAACAAATGTTTCGTATCATCAATTGACTAAACAGACTAATAGCAAATATTGCATCTTTTTAATAAGCAAGCTTTATAAGGGGGCACATCTTTATAATTTATAAGTACATTAAGCTCAACATATGAATAAATACTTTAAGTGCACCAATTTTGTTAATTTTGCTAACATTTCTTATTACTACATAAAGTATATGATTTTTAATCCATTGCAACTATTAGAAAATTTTATTTACTCTTTACTGTACAATACATAGATATAAAATCCCAATGCAGCACCTCTTTATTGATTTCAGAAAAGCGTACAATAGCATTAAGTGAGCCAAACTCTATGAAGCTATGAGGGAGTTGGGAGTACCCTCTAAATTGATCTGCCTGGTTACAATGACGATGAGCGAAACCAATGATGCTGTCCAAATGGAGGGAGATCTCTCTTCCGCATTCATAACATTGAGAGACCTAAGGCAGGGAAATGCCTTGATATGCCTATTATTCAAAATGGTCTTAGAAAAGATAGTTGCCACAGGCTTGTACAATTGTTGGGCTATGCAGACGATTTGGACATTGTCGCAGTTCGTTCACTTGCAGCATTGAAAGAATTATTCCTATCATAGATGGAGGTGGCAAAGGGTCTATACATCAATTAATAAAAAACTAAATATATGAGGACAGGTAAATCTATAGCCAGTGGAAACCATGCGTTAATAGAAATAGGTACTTAAAAGTTTCAGAAAATGGATAATTTCACATATTTGGGAAGTATTATAAGAGTGTATATGGAGATAAACCAAAGAATTATCAATTCCAATAGTTGCTATAGGAGAAATCTAAGGAGCTCATTTTATCCAGGCAAACAAAAATGATATACAAGACCCTGATTAGACCAATGGACACATATGCATGAACCGCAACAAAGATCATGGAAAAAGAGTACGAAATGTTATGGGGAGTCCAACATAGATGCATGTAATAAACAAACTAGATTAAAATAAGCAGATTATAGTTCTATTATAAAATTTGGAAATTAATCTTGAGAAGTCATAAGCTCTAATGCGCCGGAAAAGGAAATGAAAATTGTTTAGAAAATTAAAGTGGTTATAAGAAGAGAAGCCAATACAAAAATGACAAAGTAAAATTTATTTTTGAACAATTAACCTGAAATAAAAGCTTGGAATATGGAAGAATGCACTGAACTAAGGTCTAAACATTTAGGTATAAACTAAAGTTAAATAAGCGAGAGACTATTCAAAATACTAATCTTAAAGTAGTAGTAATACTAAATTCTGTTGTGAGGGCAACAACAGTGATGGGTCACAATCCTAGGAACACGCGGAATCTTAGCAAATTGAAAAATCAATAAGATATTTTATTTTAAAAGTACCAGTGCTGCCTAACAATATTTTGCTCAACAAAGTTTTATGAACATTATAACCAAATTAATACATTTGAGAGACTACCGTGATTAAAACAAACATACTCTATTTTGCATGGTATCAGTGCCAACAAGTCTGCAGTTATTTTAATGAAATAATTATAATATTGTGTAAAATTGTATTGCATATTTGGAATATATCAGATAGGGATCGGCCAGGATGAGTAAAATAAAACGTGCATTACAATAATTACTTTAAAGCCCTGAGTGATGAGCAACAATGTTAGTAGAAACATTGGCAAAAAGATAAAAAATAAAATGAAATGTATGTTTTACTCAGCCTCACCAATCTCCTAAATTATTATTAAATTAAAAACAAAGATAAATATACAACTAAGGTTCGGATAATGTGAAAGATCAATGCACATATCTTCTTAATCTATACCTGATAACAGATAAAAGGTGATCAACATAGAAACTACACCACCAAGAGCCTTACAGTGGCAATGTTTCTATTTATTAATTTGTTATTATTATTATTGGAATGTAGCATATAATATTATTTTTGTAATATAGCAATCTATCAGTTAAAGATAAACTTTCTAAAGAAAGTATTTAAACAGTCACCAAAACTAGCAAAATATATTCTTTAATAATGAAGTATTAAGTTCATGAAAATTACACATTTTATTATTAATTAGAAAGAAAAATCACTGTGACTTTCATTTCAATACATCGATCAAACGAATCATTAAAACTACCCCAGGAGCAATTTGTAAAAACTTTAAACCTTATGAGATTAACAGTAAAAACAAGAAGAAAAAACGCCAAATTCTCTTATTACTGTGGAACTTAATTGTATCAGTTGATATTATAGTACCAAAAAAATTCAAAGAATTTTTACATTTGCAGAGATGTCTACTATCACTAATTGCTGACAGCAGCCTATGTTTTACAACAAATGTTTCGTATCATCAATTGACTAAACAGACTAATAGCAAATATTGCATCTTTTTAATAAGCAAGCTTTATAAGGGGGCACATCTCTAAGTACATTAAGCTCAACATATGAATAAATACTTTAAGTGCATCAATTTTGTTAATTTTGCTAACATTTCTTATTACTACATAAAGTATATAATTTTTAATCCATTGCAACTATTAGAAAATTTTATTTACTCTTTACTGTACAATACACAGAGAATTTTGGCAAAGAATGTACTATAACTGATATAAATAATTACTTCTAAGCCTGTGAGAAACTTTAACATTAAATTAATTTTTTTTAGAATAGAACTACCCTCAAAGAAATTGAAAAAAAGGAGTTATAGTTGTATCAATACATTAAATAACTAAGTATATGATAAGAATACAACTGATAGAATGGTAAAAATTTAACTTTAAATAAAAATGTTCAAAATCTAAATATGACTATAAACAAGCTACTGAATATGACAAGATTTGTGCATAATACTATTCAATTACAACAAACCTTTCCTTAAACAAAAAAGTAAACATTGATAGGAACTTTAACTGAGATGTAAAATAGGGGTACTTACCACTGCTTGCAGACATATTCGACATTGTGTGAATGTTGGTCGAAAGGACTGGAAGACCCTGTCGAACACAGACTCAGATTCAGATAAACACTAACAGGCAGACTAACAGACACAGAACTATAGTTAACAACAGCACAACATATAGCAGACTACGGCCTGACAGGTTGCCTGCTCTAGTTTATAACCTGCGTTACCCCAGAGAGGTAGAACCCCCCACTCCAAAGAGCTACGCTCCGCCCCCCAACCAATCAGGGACTAGTATAGCTCCGCCCACCGTACTGTTCTCAATAATTCATAAAGTTTAATAATTATTACAATTATGTAATTGCTTACATCTCACATTAATAAATAAAAGACAAAAAATTAAGCATAATTCCTTGAAATATATTGATGGCATAACTTTGAAAAAATATACATGTAGATGAAAATGATTTCTTATAGTAATTATTTTTCTTCCATATTCGGAATCCATCCCAAAATTAAAAAAAAAATCTTTATATTTATTTAATTTTTGCAATATATGGCACGGATTTATTATTTTTTTTTTTTTATACGAATTCTTTTCAAATATCCTTTTAAAAATCAATATCGTAGTACTAAATTATAGATTGAAAGTTTTATGAAGAGAAATTATTTTATTTTGTGTGACAACAAAGTACAGTCTAGTCATCCATGTTTTGACTTCATTTAGGTAAAATATATACATGTTTGTTCGTTAATGAATATCTTTTTGTTTCATAATTTGAACCGTTCAAAATAAAATTGAGCGTTCTCTGTTATAATCTGGATATTCTTTGTTAGGTTGATTAATAAATCTTTATTATTAAGTTCTCTATCAATGATGTTTTTCAGGAAGAATGTAAACTCTTTACGTGTGATTTTTTGTTTTAATAGGCTTTATTGATTTTTGAATTAATCATTACTTATTTTGTAAAAGAAGCTTTGTTTGGTTAACCATTGAAGGAACAAATGCCGATCGCTAAGATTTTATGCCAACCATACCGTTTACACCTGTTTATTTGAAGTTTGAATAAACAGCATAATTTCATATTAATTCCTAATTATATTCGCTTGAATATTTGTTTATTTATTATATCAGTATAATATTAGTTTATACAACAATATATGCTTACAAGAACATTTTTTTTTTCTTCGTAAATATATTTTTTAAACTTTCATTATTTATATGAAAGTATAACTTCTCTTCTTCAAAACTCACACATAAATAAATTGTTTGCCAATAGAACAAAAAAAATAATATCCACATTCCAGAATTATTTTTATTCGTTTAGTATCTTAAAATATAATTTTATGTTCTACTAAACCAGGCAAAAGGCCTTTTAAAAATTTTGGGTGCACCGTTCTAAAAAAGTGTTTCTTTACAATTTTTATCAATAATTGCCTGCTTATAACTTCACGGAGTCCCCTGAATTCAAACATGTAAAGGAAAAAAAATGTGCATCTGTTAAAGTTATCCTCGATTTTTAAGTGTATACTAAATTGTAGAACGGTTTTCAATCACAATATTGTGGTTCTTAATTGTCCGTAATTGGTTCTTTAGTTGATTTCGATAAAATATGAAAAATTAAATTTTGAATAATGAAACAAAAAAAATAACTATTTATCGGCTGATGATGACTTAAACAAATAAAACACTTTGTTTTAAATAATAATTAAGATATACTGTATTATTCGCCGTCATAGATAATGCACTTAGACTATAAACACAAAAGGTAGAATTTTTTTTTAGTGTATGCCCAAAAACTGAAAACTGAATCCAAATTCTTTAGAACAGAAATTTGAAGATGAAAACAATAAATAAAAAAGTTTTAAATTGGAATTTAAAAACATTAAGTAAAAACATTAAAATTCTTGTTGTAACGCTGCCTTTTCAAGTTGGGGTAAATAAGGTTGTCAAACCCAATAATTTTACAGTTCCAGAAATTTATATGACGGGGCAATAAACAGGAGCTAATAGAATAAGGGAAAATATTTCTTGGTCTCCTGAATGGAGTAACCCTTGTTTATGGTATCATAAATTGTAAGGTATTGTTACCCGCTTCATCAGGTAGATAGTTGGGATCAGCTGGCTACTGGCTGGTCTTGGCATTAGTCCCAACAGCCTTTGTCAGCGAGTTTTGGACATATCTTTGAATTTGAATACATTTATTTCCTCTTGAATTTCGTTTATTCCATTTATTGACTCCAAATACTTAATTTAAGGGGGTGGCTTTTGGAGTGAAGCCAAAACCAAAACTTAATTTTTTATTTACATTGATCCATTTTTTTCTTATGAATGGCCTGAGCCAAATAATTAAACAATTCCATTATTTCATCATTTTACACTATAACGCATAACGAAAACAGCATTGTTAATGCAAGATTATAGTAAAACATTATAATCTCGTTTGTAACATTCAAGTTACCAACTATTTACGATAATTTTGCATGAAATGCCCGAATTCCTTTTTTTAACGCGTTGAATGACTCGCACGGTACAGGTAAACACTTTGTTGTAATTAAACTGTGTTCTGCATCGGATCCAATGTTCATCTTTTTCCTCTCAGTATCTACCTTACTTAAAATTATATTGACTTTTAATAGTACAAAGATTACTGAAATACAATTGAAGGAGTGTCGACTATCTGAATGAAGGGTTAAAAACTACATACTACAGCTACTAAATGTAATAGCCCGGGAGCTCATGCCGAAAAATGTTACTTTTTTTACACAAATTTTCACCTTTTTAAAACTATTAAATTGTAAATTTGGAAAAGGTCTCATCTCGAGGTTTATTAAAAATGTAATTTTTCTTTGTTTTTTGTTGTGTTTTTTACTCGCACAGACTGATATTTTATGAGCGAGAAAGACTGATATCAGGGCCCTATTTCATAATAAAGTGCAAATGTACAAGTGCAAGTAGACCTATGACTTAAAACGCATATGACACACTGTAAAATGTTCAAACCCGATAAAATTTTAAATAGTTAATAACTATTTTAAATCGTATCGTGTTTCTACTGCGTTTTTGTTGGCTATATAGCACCTAGTTTATAGTGGTAAATCTTTGGGCTTGCGTAAAATATGCCACATTTACCACAATTACTTCCATTTTTAATTGGCCTCCATTTTGCATTCCGGCGGCTTCGGGACGGTAGACGTTTATTTTGTAGCTCATCTTTAAGGACATAATTGTTTTAAATAAGTGAAACTTGTTTCGGTAAATATTATTATAAAAAAAAAAATGTATTTCTAATGATTCAAGATCGCTGCTTCAAATGGTGTAAAAAACGCCGTTTAGATTAGTGACTTTTAAAACATTCTCGGAGGAGGAACATTTTCAATTACCTACTGAAAGAAAACGACACATAACGGAATGAGACCTCCAGAAGCAAGAGCTTGCGTGTGTGTTTTAATAGATAGACATCGCGACGCCGAGTGTCGTTTTTGAGATACTGCTATATTCGGAAAGTAGTTTTTTTTGAGCCATCGATGTATAGTTTAATAGGCATATAAGGAAGTCTTACGGTGTCCACGTAAGATATTTTTAATAGTTTTTCCTCATTTCACCCCCAAGAAGAACATTTCGAAAAATGTAATACATATAAACCTTCCGAAAGAAATTCTCTAAATTATAGTGGAAACCATATCAAAATTGACCAACTACTTTTCGAGTTTTGTGAGCACAAACATACGGAGGCTAAATTGTTATACAATCAGATGCTGATAAAAATAATATTTTCTATCTATTTTTTTCATTTTATTACAAATAATTTTGTGTGCGATATATCCTAGTCTCTTTTCGGGTAATTGACTTAAAATTTTAAAGTGGTATTTTATAAAACCGTAAATTTCTGATTTTTATTCCTCTTACCATTTTATGTATGAAACATACATATTTTATTTGTGGAAATAAATACACAACTACTACCAAACATGTGGGTTGTCTTTAAGGCTCAAATGGATAAGAGATAGATAGATCAGAAATATGTATACAAAATGAAAGAAACAAAGGAAAGTTGACAGAACATGGAGTAAACAAAAAAAATATAAGAAGCAAAATTTAAAAATACAAGAAAAATAGTGAAAATAAATAATAGTAAGATTAGTATGTGAGAAAAATATAAAGAGAGATTAATGCAGAATTACATAAACCAAATTCTTCAGTCTTCTATTGTATTTTATTCTATATTTTTTTAAAGATTGATCAAAGATAAACTAAATTAAGACGAAAGATCATTTTAATTGAAATTTAGTCAACTAAGGATATGCGGGGGGCAATACCGAACTTAGTATTTAATATTTAATGAAGAATTTAATGTTCACTTTATTAATGGTATAACACAATATTACAGTATTACTGCTTAAAATATCATTCTTCCTTCCTATTTGTGGTATATTTGTTTTTTTTTAATTTCTTTTATATTCTTTTTTTAGATGACTGGACAATAAATTGGACTAAGGAAAATTTTCCCTAGAGCTCGAGGATTATATCCCTAAAAAGAGTAATCCTTGTCTTTACCATCATACATTTTAAGGTACTACAACCTGATTCATAAGATAGACAAATAAGGTTGTTAAACCCAATAATTTTACAGTTCCAGAAATTTATATGACGGGGCAATAAACAGGAGTTAATTGAATAAGGAAAAATATTTCCTGGTCGTCTGAATGGGGTTACCCTTGCTAATACTATCATAAATCGTAAGGTATTGTTACCTGCTTCATCAGGTAGGTAGTTGGGATGAACAGGCTACTGACTGGTGTTGGGGTGTGCCAATAGCCTTTGTCTACGAATATAAGATAAGAATTTGAAAGTAATTACAAATGTTTTGTATGGATATTGTAGGCAATTTAATCCTCTATAAGATTGGTTATTAAGTATTTTGCATTAAAAAATAGTTATTATAAACCATTGAATATCCAACTTTTTGCGTTCACTTGACATTTTGCCGATGTTTACGGTCCCGCATCTCAGCAGCAGTTCCGAATTTTAAAGAATATTTTAGATTAAACTTGTAGAAAATTTAACGTTCTTTAAAATTGGTCAATTCAATGATTTGCCTAAAATGAACTGGAAGCGAGTTACTAAGGAAAAACTAAAAAATTCCACTATCTCTAAAATTATTATTTCATTTTTTCTTGGCGTCCGTTTAGATAAATTACAAATATTTTGTAGGAAATTTAATATCCAACAAGATTGGAAATTATGCATTTTTCAATAAATTGCAGTCAAAACAGTTATTAAGGCGAAACCACTGAATATCTAACTTTTTGCGGTTTTTGACATTTTGCAGATTTGTACGGCCCCGTTTCTCAGTAGCTGTTCCGAATTTTTTCAGTGTAGGAGTGTGCCAACAGCCTTTGTCTAAGAATATAAGATATGAATTTGAGAGTAATTACAATGTTTTGTATGGATATTGTAGACAATTTAATCCTCTATAAGATTGGTTATTAAGCATTTTTCACTAAAAAATAGTTATTATAAACCATTTAATATCCAACTTTTTGCGTTTACTTGACATTTTGCCGATGCTTACTGTCCCGCATCTCAGCAGTAGTTCCGAATTTTAAAAAAATATCACACATTGAAATAACAATCTGGTAAACAAACAGTTTTTGTGCTATTTCTTCAAAAAACGCAATACATATTGCCAGGGAGGGGAAGGAAAACTTAATTTTTTCGGCATTTCTTTCATCTCTTCCTTCCCTATTAATATTCAACAGTTTTATAACAGCATTTTAGGTAACATATTTTGAAATACATATCGTCATCTCATAACATTAACTCATTTTATTGACTGAGTTAAGGTCAAAACAAACAAAAAGCAGAAACTTTTATTTATTTTTTTTACTTAACCTATAATTTTGCTGGAATTTTGCCATATCTACTATCTCCATAGATAAATTAATTTCTCCTGAAGACCGATTAAAAATTAAAGATATGTACGACAGGGCAATAAAATAGATTTAGCAAGTAGATTCAGTAAAGGTAGGCAATTTATTATATTATATAAATTTATCATAATAACAGAAATGTTAATGATTAATCTTAAGATTTTTCTTCTGTTATTAACAAGTGAATTAAAATAAAATGGGTTCAGCTATTAGATTCAGGGAAAATATTGCAAATAAATTTAACGTTCTTTGAAATTTGTTATTTCTAAGTTTTTTCCTAAAATGCACTGGGAGCGAGTTACTGAGGATAATCTAAAAAAAGTGACGAAAATAACGAATTCGTTGACTTATAAAATTTTATTGCAACCGATCTAGGGTGGCAAACGTTCATATTTAGTCTATTACGAGGGTACTTTCGGCCTAGACGACCAAAAATTTTCTTGGAATTAGACACATTTTAGGCCTCAGCTCCCTGACTAAATAATACATTATATTACTGATATTTTACTATCCAGAGTTAAGCTTTATTCGATAAGAAGTAATTTTATAATGACATATTGTATTGCCAAATTAAATAAAACTACGAAAAGAGGATCGCCTAGTTTTAAATCTGAACAAGTCTCAAACATCTCGAAAAAATAATTACCGATATCAGCTTTAATTAATGTGTTGGTTAACTTTATTGAATTTAAAATGTTTTCGATTAATTTATAAACCGAACCTGGTTAATGTTTCGATTAAGCCCTCAACCTAAATAATACTAAATATTATAATATATATAACTATAAATAAAAAATTATATCTTAAGATTAATTTTGTCACAAGCCCACATGACCTTTCTCAAGCACATCTCTACCAGTTCAGACTCCCTTCAGACAAAGAGGGCCCTCTGAGAAAACGAATTCAAAAACTAATTTTGAATTATTTTAATTCAAATTAAAATTTATTTGCAATTTTTTTTTTTATTTTATTCATTTTCATTTCATTTCAATTTCGTTTTTTTTTTCAAAGTAAAACTGAACAAAATAACAATAAATTGAATTAAGTTATATGAAAAACGTTTTTTATGGTCATAGAATATATTCGCATATGATTGAAACCCGTTTATTGTTTATATTTAGAAATAAAAACAGAAAAGCTTTATTGTAAAGGTTTTAATATTTTTTAATAAAAATTTAAAATTCCAATGTATATCAAAAATTGACAACAAAGACTGTTGGGACTACTTGTGGTGTCTAATTATCTGCTTTCTTATATAGTAGATATTTATATTTTATACTATGTAGATTTTTAATCTATGTAGACATTTATACTTTATATGTAGATATTTCAAAACCATTCAATAAATAGGGGCAAAACCCAATTTTAATTTTGTTTTGTCAAACTAATGGTACTCAACATATTAAAAAATTTAATTAAATAAAATAAATTTTAAAAAAATGATTTTTTTTTTTTTTGATGAATACAAAATATTGTACATTTCCTTATTAATAAAAATTCTGATAATCCTTATTATATCGCAACTTATTTATTTTTTGTATTACACTTCCAACATTTCGTCCCTTTAGACTATTATCTAGGATATCTTAGCTATTATTATTATAATTAGTAATAATTGCTCCAAATTAGGTACTAATTCGTGTTTAAGTTTAAAATTGGAATTCCATCAGTGTTGGCCCACCATGTCGCTGACCCGGTAGAATTGGATACAGTATAACTCATGATCTTAATGGTTACTAGTCTTAATGTTTTAGTATTAATTTGTGTATAAGTTCTTACTCAAAATGCCAAAAGTGCCGGGCCAGCGACATGAGCATCGAATAAAATAATTCACTCTCTCAGAATAAAATAATTTTGTTAATTGAAAAAATAAAATAATCAATTTGTTGGATAAATGTAGAGTTTTGTTCTTAGCGGTATATAATAAATTGTACATTTCTTTGATTAAAAGATGTTTGGTTTGGTTTTTAAGCAGAAATATTTATAATCAATATTTTAATATTTTCTTCTTAAAAAAGTAAACTTTTCAAATTCAAAGGTATGTCTGAAAATGTTCGACAAAGGCACACTCCTACACCAGTTAGTAGCCTGTTGATCCCAACTACCTACCTGATGAAGCAGGTACCTTACGATTTATGATAGTATAAGGAAGGGTTATTCCATTCGGCTACCAGGTAATATTTTCCCTTATTCTATCAGTTCCTTTTTATTGCCCCGTCATATAAATTTCTGAAACTTAACAACCTTATTTAAAATTAAGTTCGGTATTGCCTCCACATATCCTTCCTTAACTAAATTTCAATTAAAATGACCTTTCATCTTAATTTAGTTTGTATTTGATCAATCTTAAAAAAAAATGTATAGTAAAGAAGACTGAAGAATTTGATTTATGTAATTATTCATTAATATCTCTTTATATTTGATCTCTATTTACTTTCTCTGTTTATTATTTATTTACTATTCTTACTATTATTTATTTTCACAATTTTTCTTGTATTGATTTATTATTTTCAATAATAGACCTTTGGAATCGACCAAGGAAAAAATTTTTGTAAACCCCCCTCAACATTTGAGGTTTTACGTTTCAAGATACGTAGAATCCAAATATCGAATAAAAATGATTTATTCGTTTATTATATTTAAACGAAAGCTGATGAAATTCCCTACAAAACGAAATAAAAACATTTAAATCGGACCATTATTAGCAGAGATATAGCGTAATGAACTTCGTAGACTGATTCTCCGGCGTGGCTGGTCATCGTGGCCCTAGGCCTCCTGATTTATCTATTGGCCTTCTGACTTCCTCGTATCTCTCTGCTTTATCCTTTCTTGGATTATTTCTGCACTTCCTTTAGCTTCCTTAGTCTTTCCCTTTTTTTTTTTTGGTACTGAAGTGCACATAAAATATTTCCTCTTTATCATTTTACATCACAGCCTACTTTCCATTGAAACAGATTTAACAAGCACAGTCCGGCACTCTCTGTTTATTGCCCCGTCATATAAATTTCTGGAACTGAAAAATTATTGGGTTTAACAACCTTATTTGTCTACTTTATGAATCAGGTTGTAGTACCTTAAAATGTATGATGGTAAAGACAAGATGAAGAGGATTACTCTTTTTAGGGATATAATCCTGGAGCTCTAGAGAAAATTTCCCTTAATTCCAATTTATTGCCCAGTAATCTAAAAAAATAAAATAAAATTGGAAATATAAAGGTTTTTTTATAATTAGAGCTTGTAAAATAAAATGAGTTAAAACGGAATAAATGTAATTACTTTTGAATAAACTATAATAAGCTTAGATTGAAAATGGTTCCTTAACATAAAATATTGCAAAAAGTTGGATATTTTATTCTTTATATAAGTTTGTTTATTCTTTTAGAATGCATTTGCAATTGAGTTATTTGTTAGTTTTCTTCACAAACCAAATTATACTCAAAATCATTCAAAGTTTCATCATGCATGTCAATAAATCTAAATAGAAAATTGTTTCGGTCACCTCCTATCTTTTATACTTCGAACTTTATAAAGCACACGCTAGACTTAAAAAATCTGCAATTAAAATAGATAGAAATATCAGTATAAATATACTGTTTCCATTTCTGAATATTTCGTAGTTGGACCTAATTTGTCTTCATTGTACCAATGATGTCTGCATTGAATAATATTGTTTCTGAATAACCTTAATTCATTGAATTTAGTTATTTGTTTCTTTAATGGAATTACTAAATACTTCCATTATCCATTGTAATTTATTGAAACTTGGATAGCGTCCAACGGGTGGCGGATATTGAAACTCTATTATCCGGACTACTCCACCGTTCATGTCTCCATGTGGGAACTACATGCTCCGTAGGATTCATCGTACAAAATTAAAAGTATATATTTATGTATACTATATATAATATAGTATATATACTACATTAATTTATATATAAAGAATTTGTTTAACTCTGATGATTTATTTATTATAACAAAAAAATGCATAGGTTTGTTAATTTACTAAATAATATGCATAAAAGAAGTAAATTTACAATTAAATTACCCATAGATAACGTTGTATGATATTTGGATGTGGATATCACTTTGACAATAATAAAATTACATCAAAATGGACCAAAAAACAAAAACGTAATGAGGCAATATTAAATTTTATAATAATCATCCAAGATATCAAATTATAAATACAGTGAAGAATCCAATTATCAACTAATGCTGTATGAAAAAATCATAATAGTCAATATTTTTCCTAGAGTACCTAAACACTAATATTTTAAGTTTTAAAATTTTAAAACACATTGATAGATTTTAAGTTTATTTCTTCGAATAGTTACTTAAATTAGATTATTAATTATGATTTTTTTTGGTATCATATTAATTGAATTTTATTTCTATTATATCAACGAAAAATTATTCGTTTTATCACACCTCAGAACCCGTTTTTTTATATTAAAAAAAAAATGTCTTAGCTTTAGAGATCAAATCAAGTTTTGAATTTACTCTATATTCTTATGTCGTAATTTTAGCGATACATACTGCTTAATAGATATAATTAATTAAATTCGTAAATTTTGAATTGAAGCAACAAAGAAACATGTAATAAGAAAGAAAGGGAATAATCTTTATTCTAAGGCTATTGGCCTCTATAAATAATTATAATGAACAAATAAAATGATTAATTAATGATAATAATAAATTGATTATATAATTTTGAAAAAAATTTCTGCTAAGCCGAACCCATCTGTTAGCGAAGATAGCTTTCTGAAATCATAGCTTTTTACAAAACAAAAAATTACTTTGAATTGAATTGAAAAAATAACTCCATCTTAAAATCAGTCAGCCTTGCTGACAAAGGCTATTGGGACCTGAATACCATCCAGTAGCCAGTTAATCCCAACTGTCTACCTGATGAAGCCGCCATCTACCTTATTTTTATTTATGATAGTAAAGGTAAGGGATTTACCTTAAGAGAAGCCGTCCTAACATGCAATATTTTCCCTGAATCTAATACCTGAACCCATTTTATTTTATTTCACTTGTTAATAACAGAAGAAAAATCTTAAGATTAATCATTAACATTTCATTTCTGTTATTTTGTTAAATTTATATTTCTTCAAGGCGAAGTATTTTATTAATTCCTTTCCTCAAAATTTAAGTAGAAATTTTTAAAGTAGAGATAATTAAATCTTGAATAAATAGTTTAAGGTATCTCTAAAACTTGCTGACAAAGGCTATTGGGACCTTAATACCATCCAGTAGCCAGATAATCCCAATTGACTACCTGATGAAGCAGACATCTACCTAATTTTTTATATATGATAGTAAAGGTAAGGGATTTACCTTAAGAGTAGCCGTCCTTAGGCTAACAAGCAATATTTTTCCTGAATCTAATAGCTGAACCCATTTTATTTTATTTCACTTGTTAATAACAGAAGAAAAATCTTAAGATTAAGCATTAACATTTCATTTCTGTTATTTTGTTAAATTTATATTTCTTCAAGGCCATGTATTTTATTGATTCCTTTCCTCAAGATTTAAGCAGAAATTTTTAAGGTAGAGATAATTAAATCATGAGTAAATAGTTTAAGGTATCTCTAAAACATGCTGACAAAGGCTATTGGGACCTTAATTCCATCCAGTAGCCAGATAATCCCAATTGATTACCTGATGAAGCAGCCATCTACCTTATTTTTTATATATGATAGTGAAGGCCGTTAAGAGAAGCCGTTCTTAGGCTAACATTCAATATTTTTCCTGAATCTAATAGCTGGACTCATTTTATTTTATTTCACTTGTTAATAACAGAAGAAAAATCTTAAGATTAAACATTAACATTTCTGTTATTTTGTTAAATTTATATTTCATCAAGGCGAAGTATTTTATTGATTCCTTTCCTCAAGATTTAAGCAGAAATTTTTAAGGTAGAGATAATTAAATCTTGAGTAAATATTTTAAGGTATCTCTAAAATTTGCAGACAAAGGCTATTGGGAGCTAAATACCAGCCAATAGCCAGTTATTCCCAACTGTCTACCTGATGAAGCAGGCATCTACCTAATTTTTATTTATGATAGTAAAGGTAAGGGATTTACCGTTAAGAGAAGCCGTCCTTAGGCTAACATGCAATATTTTCCCTGAATGTAATAGCTGAACCCATTTTATTTTATTTCACTTGCTAACAACAGAAGAAAAATCTTAAGATTAATCATTAACATTTCATTTCTGTTATTTTGTTAAATTTATATTTCATCAAGGCGAAGTATTTTATTGATTCCTTTCTTCAAGATTTAAGCAGAAATTTTTAAGGTAGAGATAATTAAATCTTGAGTAAATATTTTAAGGTATCTCTAAAATTTGCAGACAAAGGCTATTGGGAGCTAAATACCATCCAGTAGCCAGTTATTCCCAACTGTCTACCTGATGAAGCAGCCATCTACCTAATTTTTATTTATGATAGTAAAGGTAAGGGATTTACCGTTAAGAGAAGCCGTCCTTAGGCTAACATGCAATATTTTCCCTGAATGTAATAGCTGAACCCATTTTATTTTATTTCACTTGCTAACAACAGAAGAAAAATCTTAAGATTAATCATTAACATTTCATTTCTGTTATTTTGTTAAATTTATATTTCATCAAGGCGAAGTATTTTATTGATTCCTTTCTTCAAGATTTAAGCAGAAATTTTTAAGGTAGAGATAATTAAATCTTGAGTAAATATTTTAAGGTATCTCTAAAATTTGCAGACAAAGGCTATTGGGAGCTAAATACCATCCAGTAGCCAGTTATTCCCAACTGTCTACCTGATGAAGCAGCCATCTACCTAATTTTTATTTATGATAGTGAAGGTAAGGGATTTACCGTTAAGAGAAGCCGTCCTTAGGCTAACATGCAATATTTTCCCTGAATGTAATAGCTGAACCCATTTTATTTTATTTCACTTGCTAACAACAGAAGAAAAATCTTAAGATTAATCATTAACATTTTATTTCTGTTATTTTGTTAAATTTATATTTCTTCAAGGCCAAGTATTTTATTGATTCCTTTCCTCAAGATTCAAGTAGAAATTTTTAAGGTAGAGATAATTAAATCTGGAGTAAATAGTTTAAGGTATCTCTAAAACTTGCAGACAAAGGCTATTGGGACCTTTATACCATCCAGTAGCCAGATAATCCCAATTGACTACCTTATGAAGCAACCATCTACCTTATTTTTTATTTATGATAGTAAAGTTAAGGGATTTCCCTTAAGAGAAGCCGTCCTTAGGCTAACAAGCAATATTTTTCCTGAATCTAATAGCTGAACCCATTTTATTTTATTTCACTTGTTAATAACAGAAGAAAAATCTTAAGATTAATCATTAACATTTCGGTTAATGATTATTTTGTTAATCTTTTATATTTCTTCAAGGCGAAGTAGTTTATTGATTCCTTTCCTCAAGATTTAAGTAGAAACTTTTAAGGTAGAGATAATTAAATCTTGAGTAAATATTTTAAGGTATCTCTAAAACTTTCAGACAAAGGCTATTGGGGCCTTAATATCATCCAGTAGCCAGATAATCCCAATTGACTACCTGATGAAACAGACATTTACCTAATTTTTTATATATGATAGTAAAGGTAAGGGATTTACCGTTAATAAAAGCCGTCCTAAGGATAACTAGAAATATTTTCCCTGAATCTGCTTGCTAAATCTATTTTAGTGCCCTGTCGTACATATCTTTAATTTTTAACCGGTCTTCAGGAGAAATTAATTTATCTATGGAGGTGCTGGTAGATATGGCAAAATTTCAGAAAAATTATAGGTTAAGTAAAAAAAATAAATACAAGTTTCTGCTTTTTGTTTGTTTTGGCCTTAACTCAGTCAAAAAAATGAGTCATTGTTATGAGATGACGATATGTATTTCAAAATAGATTACCTAAAATATTGTTATGAAACTGTTGAATATTAATAGGGAAGGAAGAGGCGAAAGAAAGGGCGAAAAAATTAAGTTTCTCTCCCCCTCCCTGGCAATATGTGTTGTGTTTTTTGATGAAATAGCGCAAAAACTGTTTGTTTACCAGAAACAATTGTTAATTCATTATCCAGTCTAAAATAAATCTGAAGAATTTCAAGCAGCAGGAAAACTTGATAGACTGCATATAGTCTGTGGGCCAGACCCCTATCGTGCACCTACCTCCCCTTCTACATTCCTATAATTTGCACATCGTTGTGCTCCTTGTGAATAATGATTAAAAAAAAAAGTCAATGCTCCCAGTAAAAAAAAGTGGCCGCGCCTTGCCAAAATTGCATCCAAAGATGACGGACTGCTGAGTTTTTCTAAGTTTTTTGGTCCCTGTCATACAGCATTTGGCTTAATTTCGCCCTAATTGACTTTGTTTCAAACCTTAATAGTCAGAGAATCAAAATGAAGAATAATTTAAAAAAACGAATTGGCTTGGACATGGTTGAAGTTTCTGGAGCTTGGAAAAAGCACCAGTAAAATCAATTTTTTTCCAGTCGATTTCAAATTCTTTATCTCAATCATTAGGCGTACAGATGTCTATTACCACTCAAATGCACCATAAAGTAGTTTATATTCATATTCATTATCGTAGACGTATATATGTCTATTACCAATTAAATTAGAGCTAGTTAAATGCACAATAAAATAGTATATATTAATTATCGTCGTAGGAAGAGCAGTTTCCATGAAATTTGCCAAAATAAATTCACAAAATGGTGTTTTCTCGTTTGTTTTAAAAAAATATATTTTATTGAATAATAATATTATCCCGAAAATTATTTAATATAAAGAGCTATATTAGGGCTCAAATGTTAACAAATTTAATACCGTGGTTGGTAGTTTTCAAGATATTGAGCATTGACTGAAAATTTTTATGTTTTTCTTGAATAAAATGCCACTATTTTTTAAGGTAGCGGCTTTGGAATGACAGGCAGGGGTTGTTTTACTTAGAATGTCCTACACATTTGTAATTCATATTCAAATCTTCTCCTAAAATGGGTACCCAATTTCGGTGCTGGCTCCAGTTGGCTATATCGATGTTTAATTAGGATGTGGTGGAAGTTTGGGTTATGATTTATAACTATAATTGTATATTTGTTTAGGAGAGGCCCCGTCTTTAAAGTCCTCAGAACACAATAAAGAATGTAAGAATGTAGCACTTAAATTATTGCACTTAGAAAAGCTCGTTAATGTAATTAAACTAAATGATGTCGATCAAGCTAATAACTATAGCATTTATGAATCCTTCATGATGAGGAAGAAGATTGTCAGCACTTACGTCCCAAATGCTTTACCGCTAATTAAGTGCATTTTGTAATGAACCATTTCGAATATTTTAAAAAGTGACTATCGGTTTTGAAAGAAGAATAAGTGCTCCACACGTTTTATGTGAAGACAATTTCGTTATTGTTGGCTATTTAATGGCCACAGGTCTTGAAATTTCAATTTTCGTGTAGACGACTTGAAAATATTGATTTTACTGGTGTTTTTTTATCTCCAAGCCAATTATTTTTTTAATTGTTCTATGTCTTTTGATTCTCTGACTATTCAGCTTTGAAGCAAAGCCAATTAGGGCGGAATTAAGACAACCGCTGAATGACAGTTACAAAAAAACTAAGTCAAAATCGGCAGTCCGCCACCTTTGGATACCATTTCGGCAAGACGTGGTCTTAACCTATAATATTGCTCGAATTTTTCCATAACAACTAGCTCCTCCATAGATAAATTAACTTCTCCTGGAAACCGGTCATAAATGAAAGATAAGTACGATAGGGCAATAAAATAGATTTAGCAAGTAGTGTTAGGGCGCCGTAAGGATTATAGCAATTGCACTCTTGAAGAGCCTTTCCCATATAGCACCAACTCTGGAACGCTGGCTACAATCTGACCTGACCAATAATTAGTTAATATGACTGCTTTGTCATATGCATTTTTTATTTTTTATTTGAATGTTAAAATTATAAATGTGAAAAGGAAAATCACAACATAAAAAAAATACCGAATGCCTTTTTTTTTTAAACTTGTTAATAAACTCATTCAATTTATCAAAATAATTTAATTTCTTTACTCATTTATATTGATTATAAACGAAAAATTCTTTTATATTGGTTTACAGAAAGAGAGAAAAAAAACAACTCTAATTCAAATCAAAATATAAATCTCATAATTAACTATTAATACACAAATAACTATAATATTTAAATAAATATTTTCCTTTGACAAAAATCACCAACAAAATTTATCATCTAAATAAAATAATCAAATAATATAATCCTCTAATATAACAAAATAAAATCAAAATTAATTAATTAAAATTAATTGCGCAATTAATTAAATGTCTAAATACTCTGGGTGAATACTAAATACTGTGGTTGCAAACGACAGATGTTGAAAAATAAAGTTGGTTGTCTGTTATCTTGGCCGGCTGGTGGTTCAGCATCTTCTTGAACATTCAGAACATTCGGGTGATATGGCGTCGATGGCCGTCCGTGAGATCTCTTGATGGTAGTCGGACGTGTTAATAAAAAAAAGGGGAAAAGAACGGCCTCCCGATTGCCGATAACCGAAAGTTTGTTCGACTTTTCGGAAACTTAATCGTAATTAATACGATTAATGATTGTTAGAATTATTTAAAAATGTTCTGAACACGAGCAACAAAATAGTACCGACTCACAACTCTAAATATCGATGTGTTCCCGACGACGATAAATGGCCAACTGACATCTTAATCCCCTTTGTTCATTTTGTAAGCAAAATGTAAACAATGATGTGTCGGCTTTCGTGAACAATATTAATGTTATCGCTCTTATCCCTACCGACCACCCATTCTTAATGAAACTTAGAAATAAATAACTAAAATAATTAAATATAAATAAACTACCAAACATAAACTCAGGAATCATTTTCAATCACACAATTAGCGGCTGAAACAAGTAGATTCAGGGAAAATATTGCTTGTTAGCCTTAGGAGGCTTCTATCAACGGTAAACTCCTTACCTTCACTATCATAAATAAATAATTAGGTAGTCTGCTTCATCAGGTAGGCAATTGGGATTATCTGGCTACTGGATAGTATTAAACTCCTTTATTCGTATTAAGCCTTTGTCAGCAAGTTTTAGAGATACCTTCAAATGTGAAAAGTTCACTAGAATACAAAAACCTAATTATAATCTATTCCTGTGTTGCTTTTTTTTTTAAATTTAAAAACCATCCAATTACATACTAAACTATTTCAGAAGATTACGAACCTCTTTTTAATAATTTAATGTGCTTTATTACATTGCTATTTAAATCTTGAGGAAGGGACTTAATGAAATATTTGATCTTGAACAAATATAAATTTAACAGAAATGTTAATGATTAATCTTAAGGTTTTCCTTCTGTTATTAAAAAGTGAAATTAAAAAATTCGAAGTAATTTTTTATTTTGCAAATATCCATAATTTCAGAAAGCTATCTTTGCTAACAGATGATTTCGACTTAGTAGAAATATTTTTTATTTGTGTAATTAATTTATTATTATTATTAATCAATCATTTTATTTGTTCATTTCGAATTTTTTCTAGAGGTCAATTGTCTCAGAATAAATTGTTTCCTTTCTTTCTTATTACTTATTACATGTGTCTTCGTTGCTTCAATGTTACGTGGTTTTAGATATATTTGTGGTTTATCAAGTCTTTGAGAAACATGTATTTAGGAGGAGTTGTGAAATACTTCTTTATTTTTACAGGAATAACTTCTGAACAATATCACAATGGTGTAATTTTGTATAGTTTCCCAAAAACTGTACAATATTGAAATGAAATTTTAAAAAAACAACAGAATATATAAATAAATCCTCCACAAATTGTCATCAACCAATAATGTGCTCCATCTTAAAATCAGTTTTTGATATGACCTTCGTTTGGCGGTAGTTATTGGCCATCGCTAACCTCACATCTGTTTTAATTGAAGTCACAATTTTTTCCAAGTCAGAATTCATGAAACTGCAGTTGGGTAAGGTGGGTTACTGAGGAAGGAAATGTGAAAAGTCTCTAATACGGACCGAGTCAAAAGAATTTTATAGGCAGGAATTTCAGAATAAACTATTAGAGTTGTGTTGTGAAAAAATCAAACGGTTATTGCTGACATCGGCGGAATTCCAAACTAACTAAATAAGAGAATATAACAAATAACTTTATCTAAGGCTAAACTGTACACATCAAATTACAAATATAAATATTTATGTTATTAGAGAAAGGATAAATAGACAGGCTAGTGTTGATTCTTTTCCATAAAACTATAAAATATATTTATGAGCAAAGGAAAATTTATCAAGAGGTTCGCAGCAAGAAAATAAAATTATCGTAAGTTCGTTCCTGAATTTATTCCATTGAATTCATTCCTGAATTTATATATTGATTATACTCCTGTAAAAATAATGATGTATTTCATAACTCCTTCTAAATATATGTTTCTTAAAGACTAAATAGACCACGAAATTTCTCAAACCAGGTAAAATTGAAGCAACGAATACACATGTAATAAGTAATAAGGAAGAAAGAAAATAACTTTTATTCTAAGGCTATTGACCTCTAGAAATAATTATAATGAACAAAGAAAATGAAGAATGAATGATAATAATAAATTTATTTTATAAATAAAAAACATTTCTGCTAAATCGAACCCCTCTCTTAGCGAAGAAAATTTTCTTACCTCTCTTAGTGAAGAAATCATAGCTTCTTGCAAAACAAATAATAATTTCGAATTTTTATATTTCACCGGTTTATAAAAGAAGAAAAATCTTAAGATTAATCATTAACATTTCTGTTATTTTTTAAAATTTAGATTTCTTCAAGGTCAAGTTTTAATATTTTATTGATTCCCTTCCTCAATATTTAAGTAGAAACACTTACTGATGTTTCTGGTGAAACACCAGAAAGCACATTAAATTATTAAAAACAGGTTCGGTATCTTTTGAAATAGTTTTGCATGTGATTGAATGGTTTTTAAATTAAAAAAAAAAGCAACACAGGAATAGATTATAATTAGGTTTTTGTATTCTAGTGAACTTTTCACATTTGAAGGTATCTCTAAAACTTGCTGACAAAGGCTTAATACGAATAAAGTACGTGCATACGCCACGAAGAAACTAGTCAAAATGTATTCAGGGATGGTCAAAATGGATATTTCCGTCGAAGTCTGAAAACCGAAAATTTTCGCGATTACAATACTTTCTTTACGGCGTACAAGGAAGTAAAAAGAAATAAATTGAAACCTAAATTTCGACTTTTTGGCGCATAAACTTTTTTCAAAAAACGACATCGATATTATTTCTGTTGGAGAGATCACTTTTTTAGGGACTGAACCAATTAATAAGAGGAAGGTAACTTTGGAATGGGATTTTTGCTTAGTGTGTATGTATGTGTGCGAATATAGCAAACATTTATGCTACCAGTAATTTTAAAATAATTAAAAACCAGAATTTGTATGAATCTATTTGCTTAAATGGTTACCAATGTGATCTGAATGCCAATATTATATCTAACCTTTCATATAAACATTTTAGATTTATTGTGAATATTTAAAAAAAATAAGTATTTGCTCAATGTCTAGGACCGAAGAAGTATGATGAATAATGAAAGATGATTAAAATAAATTAAAAATTCAAAAATTCATGGCCACCAAGGAGACCAGAATGTTATCATTATATCTAACCTTTAATATTAGCATTTTAGGGTGATTTCTAATAAATAAAGAGTTCCTCCCATGTTTTGTACCGAAGAAAGGTGATGAAAGATGCGTCAATTATTAATAATCAAAATGAATCGACGAAGAAAAGCAAATTTTGCCCCTCTGTCCCTCCCCTCAATATTTTGCACTCAATATTCGTAGAATCCAAAAATCGATTTTTTCCTTATTTTCTTATAGTCAATCTATTTCCCCAAAACAAAAATCATGAGGATCAGATGGATATTAGCGGAGATATAGTGAATATTACTGAATTATTTCGAAAAATAATTTATACTATTTCTATCACTACTATATATTTATACAGTAATACATACAAAAATCTAGTATGTTATTCATATTTACATAAAATTATTATATTCAAAATTTGAGAATTTTAGCGTTTAATATAATTTTTCATTTAATATAATAGGATTCATGTCACTAGATAAAGTATAGGAAATCGACGGTTTCGACATTTTAAGCAGAGCAACCCACTTAGCTTACATCTTATTCTCCAGCTGCAGACTTGTTCAGCTCACAAATGGGAAGGAAAACCAGTATTTTACACTAAATTTTAACACTTAAAACAAGTAATAAAAATGTTTAATTGGATTGGAAACCAAATCGCGATTGTAACCTTTATTACCGAAACATATGATTTATGTATTTAATTTAAATATAATTTTTGATGTGAGCTTATTGTGACCTTCAAGTAAAGTACCCTTTTCGGCTCACCAATTTTAATCAAAATCTAGTAAATACATTCATATCGATATAAAAGTCCCATATACCGAATTTGAAAAGTTTTGCATTATATTTTAATATAATTTTTGATGAATGTCTAATATGACCTTCAAGTAAAGTACCGCTTTCGGTTTTTCAATTTAGACCAAAATCTAGTATGTTATTTAAATCAATATATAAGTTGTAAATACCAAATTTGAGAAGTTTTGCAAAGTATTTTAATATAATTTTTGATGGAAATCAATTATGACCTACAAGTAAAGTACCACTTACGGTGATTAAGCAGTGACCAAAAATGGAGGTTCACAACTAGATTTTACAACAATTCTAAATACAAAATTTCAACTTTCTACGGCTAACCGTTTTTGAGTTATGCGAAATACGAACGTACGTACATATGTAAAGACGCCACGACGAAACTAGTCAAAATGGATTCAGGGATGGTCAAAATGGATATTTCTGTTGAAATCTGAAAACCGAAAATTTCCGCGATTACAATACTTCCTTTACTTCGTACAAGGAAGTAAAAACAACTCAGGAATAGATTATATTAGATTTTTGTACTCCAAAAAAGTGAACTTTTCAAATTCGATGATATCTCTGAAACTTGCCGACAAAGGCTATTGAGACATTAATACCATCCAGTAGCCAGTTAATCCCAATTGCCTACCTGATGAAGCAGGCATCTACCTTATTTTTTAATTATGATAGTAAAGATATGGGATTTACCATTAAGAGAAGTCGTCCTTAGGCTTTTTGTTTGTTTTGGTCTTAATTCTGCCAATAAAATGAGTTAATGTTATGAGATGATTATATGTATCTCAAAATATATTACTTAAAATACTGTTATTAGACTGTTGACTATTATTAGGGGATGAAGAGGTGAAAGAAAGTGCGGAAAAATTAAGTATCCCTCCTCCCACCCGGTAATATGTGTTGCGTTTTTTTGAAAAATAGCTCAAAAACAGTTTATTTACCAGAAAAAATTATTATTTCATTATTCAGTCTAAAATAAATCTGAAGCATTTCAAGCAGAAGGAAAACTCAATGCACTACATAGTTAAATTCTCCTCTTCTCCGAAATGCAAAAGTTGTGGAACCCTCAAAATTTCCCTACTATTTGATCATATTTTTTCCCAAGAAATCGAACATCGTTTATACCTTCTAGTGAACTCAATCAAGCAGATTTTAATTTTTATGGTACTGAAAACAGCAGGGCCACTCATTGAAATGTACGCCAAGTATTAGAGCGCCAATAATAAATAAGAGAAAAATATTATTAAAAAAAAATATTGGATTATTATTATTATTTGTATTTATTTTAATTATTGGGTAGTAAAAATGCATTAATAACACACCCGGAAGCTTGTCCAAAACAGTCTTTTTTTTTATATTTGGCTGCTCTCTTATTTATTATTGGCATAATACTTAGCGTTCTTGAATGAAAGTAGCCTCATTTCAAAATGATTTTAGTTTTCTATAATGTTTGCTTGAATAGGTTTCTAAAAAAAAAAAATGCTTTCCTTTAGAGAAATTTGGAAGTTTGTATAATACTGTTTTTTTTTTGTTTTTTTTTTACGATTAGCGCCCTCAGGTCGCATCTGATCAGAAAAGTGCCCGCTTCGTCTTAAAATCTCATTTCCTATCGTAATTCTTAAAAATAATTACCCCATCCCGTTGGAAATTCTAAAGTTAGAGTCGCTCGAGGAATACTCCAGTAGATTAGAAAGTCGGCAGGTAACTAACTTCAGGTTACATAATCGGCATCCCCCAAATTTCATTCCGATATTCTTAATATTATAGAAACTAAAGGAGGAAGACAGGTTATCTGTGATACCCTGTATAAGACTTATTATGTACTTTCATAATTATATAATATTTTTCAAGATGTACGAAATTTAGAATGGTAATTTATATAAAAACACACAGACAATTTTGATAATTTAGCTCCAAAATTATCATCCAAGTCATAAAAGATCAAAAGTTCAAGATGGTTGTAGTTTCACACCTCTTTGTACAATAAACAATTTCATATTCTATTAAACTATTACAATTTACAAATTAATACACTTTTAAAGCGATTTAATGTGTTTTTTTCCAATATTAGCTTGTGTTAATTGCTTTGTTTAGGAATGATTAAATTTTGCTTGTACTAAACATTTATTAAGTGCTATATCGAAAAGGCTTTGGTAAGTTCTTTGCTGTTGGCGTGCGAGAGTTCTTTTTCGGTTGCCTAACCTCTCCGAGGTATGTACTTAATATCTGTAATTTTCCTTAACATCCATTAATATTTTTCCTTTTTTATTCTAATTTAGCAAAACAAAATTATTATCTAACGTAAGTTTCTGTTTTGTTCACCGAACTATGCTTATTTGCCATTACTTTTTATGAGTTGTTTTTCCTATTAGCCTTATTGTATTATTTTTAGTTTGAAAGTATTCTGTCTGATGTTTTTATTGTGTATTATTGTGTTTGTGATCAGTGAAATTTTGTTCCAGGATGAAGCAAATAGTTGTTAATCAAACCGTAAAAATCCCCGATGGGGTTACATGCCATGTGAAGTCCAGGATTGTTACCGTTAAAGGACCAAGAGGAGTACTGAAGAGGACATTCAGGCATTTGGCATTAGATATTCACATGGTGAATTCTAAGCTGCTTAAAGTCGAAAAATGGTTTGGTACCAAAAAGGAACTTGCTGCAGTTCGAACTGTGTGTTCCCATGTTGAAAACATGATTAAAGGTGTTACAAAGGTATGTAATATTGTGATTATAACAATCCTATTTACTGTGGATCCAATGAACATTAATTGTGTGGATTCTGTTATAAGTAATATAAATTTAAATGATATGGTTTAGACTTGAGAACTCTGTGGGGCCAGTTGAGCTGTTTGTATTATTCTATTGCGTTTAACGTATTAGTATTCCTAATGATCCTGGGAAGTTTGTTGGCTTATCATTTAAATTGGGCTCCATGAGAGCATATAATATTTGTGTGTAGAAGTATAATCTAAATAAGATATCACACAAACCTGTTCATATGGTTATTTATCAAGTTATGTCTATAGTTTAAATTCTTATTATAATTTAATAAATACTCTTGAAATTTTAAGTTACTTTCATGCCTAAATTCATAAGTGTCATTTAATTGCATATTGAATTATTATGACAAAGATTCATGTGTTTATGTTGTTACTTTAAAATTTTATGAAAAATGTTGGCGGTTACATTTGAAGGAAGGTTATGACTAGCCCCCTATCTGTTATATTGATGTTTATTCATTCTACGCTTCTGAATTTAAGTGAAGCTTATCTATATAGTGTAATTGGTACAACTCATGGTGCATGAATATATGAATCTACCTGATAAGCATAAGGTGAATATCAGTAATTTTACACTTGCCTCCCTTGTGTTGGCTATTATACTGTTCACACTGAAGTTCAATAAGAGACGGTTAATTTGTTTTCAATACCAAAAGATTTTTTTAGTATAAATGATAATATTTTACTAAGCTTTATAGATTTTAAATTGATTGTAATTTATGGCATTTTTACTTAACTTATGTTGTATGCTTCTGTTTTGTTTTAGGGATTCTTATACAAAATGAGAGCAGTCTACGCTCACTTCCCCATCAATTGTGTGATATCGGAAAGTAATTCTGTTATTGAGATCCGTAACTTCCTTGGCGAGAAATTTATCAGGAAAGTAAAAATGTCTCCTGGTGTTACGGTTACAAACTCTACTAAACAGAAAGACGAACTAATTTTAGAGGGTAACAATATTGAAGATGTGTCGAGATCAGGTTGGTGCATTTGAATTCTTATCTTTTATTTATATATATAAATAGCACTGATAGTAGCCAAGGAAAACCTCGCAACTCCATTGTAAATAATTGTTTTAAAAAAAATGATTATGAAGTGATACTCATTTTACTATATAGTACTGGTCTTGTTATTAATAGTTTAGGAATTAGTGACACCGATTTATTTGGTTAACAGCACAAAAATTTAATAGAGGCAGTCAGAACTGCCTCTCCCCATAAATTTTTGGGTAAATTGCTATCTATAAACATACATCTAGCTTTATTGAATATAGAAAGATTATATTGCTCTGATACCCCATTTTATTGTGGAGAATATCCTGCAGTAAATTCTCTCTTAATTCCACTTGTAATACAAAATTCATGCAAGCTAGTAGAGGAAAATTCTCCGCCCTGATCCATTTCAAGTCTCAAGACTGTTTTACCTTCGGCATTTTGTCTTTAAATATATTCCTTAAGGTGTTTTTCAGTCTCCAATTTATGTTTCATTAAGTAAACACCAAAATGGGAATAGTCATCAACTATAGACAGATAAAATTGCTCACCGTTAATGGTGTAGTGGTTGAATCTATTTTTCATAAAAATAGCTTTGCAACCAGTTTTTAACAATTTTTGAACAGAAAGTAGATTGTGAGAAAGTTCTTTAACTAAAAGTCCATCAATATTGATATAGCTTCTTCACTATAAACCCTCAAAGTGTCTTTTTCCTTAGCCTGTATAAACTGCCCATTGGCTATTTTAATGTTTATAGGAGAAATAGATTTTACATTTGACATGGAACTCCTCATAGTTTCATGAAAAAGTATATCTTTTACTCCACTGTCAATAAAACTTATATCCTGCTCAGCAATATTAGTCTTCTTGTCTCTATCTCTCGCAAAATTGCCTCTTCTTCCTCCTCTGGAACCTCTTCGTTTAAAAATATCAGCTGAACCACATTTTAAAGTTAATAGCTTTTTCCTGATTGCTAATTTTGTCATCATACTCTTTTGTTCAAAAATATTTTCATGTGATTTCATCATCTGATGAGATGTCTCAGCATCTTTAACATATGCAATAAAGCAATCACTCAAAAACTTCACAATTACAGAACATGCAACTACATCTTGCTTTTTCATGTCTTTATCCATTTCAGATATCTTTTTGTTTACAAGCGCTTGTTTTTCTTCTAAGATTAATTTTATCAAATTAGAAAAGTTCATGCCATCCAACTTTTGAAACCCTTTCTTGTTCATGGATGAGGAATCAGGTAACAGTTAAAAAAATTAATGAAAAACGTTTCACGCACTCAAAGGGTCCGTAACCTGATGAAATTAGTGAACTTTCACAGAATTTGAAAACAACTTACTAAAACAAAATCCTACACATTAGAAATATTTTAATCTGAAACCAACTTCGTTTCTCTTCGGTTTTCTTATTGCTTCCAGGCAGTTTTATTGAATTAAAATATTATCAATTTTATGTCAATATTATACAATGTTTTTATGGCAGTGTAGGGCGTTATTCAAATATTTTATTATCCAAAAAATAAATAATAAATTTTTATCTGTAGTTCGTTAGTTGTTTTCAATTGAATTATTCGTTTTTCAATGATAATCTGAATCATCTGTTATCTATTATTTGTTATTTAAATTAATTATGTCATTTGATTAAAATAAAATAAATGAGTATAAATACTCTGAGACATCCATGCTTAATCTCTTTAGTTCCACCGGAAAATTATAACATTCCCAATCAGCCATTCATTCCACTAAAAAATTTTCAGACTTTTTGTTCGCTTCTCCTCTTATATTCACTACCTCTAAATCCATTCACCACCTGTTCACAAGATATGAAAGGAAAAAGGAAAGACAATTTTCATACTCATTTTACGTTTAGCCTTCCTCTAAATAGTTCGAAAATCATTAAAACTATGAAAATCCACTCTTCCTTCCTCGAGATATAAGAAGAAAAGCGAAAAATTTTCTCGCTCTTTTTTTCTAATCTAACTTTAAATTGTCGGAAAATAGTTGTTCATTTATCTGTTCACGAAATAAAAAGGAAAAGCGAATGAAAAGTTGGTCCGAAGAAGTATAATTCAATTATTCGATTTTTTGTTGAACAAATTGAATATCCAAGATTTTTATGTTTTAAATAAGTTTATAAATAATTAAATTAAGTAGAATCAATATAATAATACTTTGGCATCCTAAAGATGAATCTGAGGAAATGGAAGCTGTTACAGTTGTTCAAATTGTACAGGTGCATAATCATCTACCAAGCAATGCGAATTTGACATCAATAAATAAAGTGGCTAGAATATGACAGATTGGATGGAGGATTTGAAATTTTGAATGACAATGAAATAGTCAAAACTGGTATACATTCGGTCTTGAAAAACAAACTGTTAGCCACTCAAGAGGCCGAAACAATGCTGGCTAATTGCATTAGTGGTCTGGAGAATAATTAACGATTAATTATTTATTTTGATTTGAAAAAAAATGTCTTTGTTTGAGATTTTATTGAAATAAATAACCACGGTTTGTCAGTTTGGTTTAATAACTCTCATTTCGCTTGCCAGGTCATCGGACTGCTTGGTTTTTTGCTACTAAATAAAAGTTTTCCTGGTGTAAAGAAATATACCAATTGATTTCTGATGCCCTAAAACTCTTATTCTAAAAGTTTAAGCAAAATCCTTTAGCAAGATTTTGTGATATGTTTTGCAGACAGAAAGAAATTGATCTTTTAGAATATAGGATTGTGGCTAATGAGTTGATATCATTAATTTGGTAAATTTGAAAGAAAATCTTTATATATGACCTAATAACTTTATTACCTTAAGGTAAAGGTTACAATAACCTTAAGATTAAGGTTTTTGTGGGAGAGCTATGTCAATTTTTTTTTATAAAATTATTTCAATGGTGATTACTATTCTTTGACTGATGAGCTTTCAACTGTTGATTTTTAAGCCATTGTACATAGCCATTAGTATTACTGTGAAGTGATTAGTATTCTATGTTTTGAGAAAGCATGTTTATTTTTTCTGATTTACATGGTGCATCTTCTGTCTAAAGCAGAATAGTTATCACAAAAATTGTCCTTGTTGGTTGAGAGTTAAACTGTTGGGAAACTTTATTTGTTGTCATCAATCTGAAGCACTTAGAAGCAGGTTATTATTTTTGGTATTGCTGTTTAGAATGGTGAAACAGAACAGTCTATCACTGTACTCTATTGTTATTAGGAAGATAACTGGTTTACACACAGATCACTGAATAACCATTTTGGGCATGTTCAGGGCCAGAAATAGCTATTATAAATGATTAATAAAATAATAATCAGCAATTGACTATCACCAGCTATCAGTTAGTGGAATTGCTAAGGCATAGTTTTGATATAAGGGTGGGTTTACACATATGTGTTATGGCATAACAGAATACACATTCGTCGACGTGCAAGGGGCTGTTATGACAAATTAACATGTTATGAGGTTGTTTCTGGGTGTATCCGAGTAGGGTCAGTAATTGGGAACAGAGAACAAAGGTAATTGGTTTCCTGATATCACAAAACAAATGCCCTATGTACACATGTACCAAATCATTCTTACTTTTTATTTAGCTCTGTTCGAATTATTAAATATTAAAACTAATTATAATTGACGACTGATAATTATTTTCTATGGCATTAATTTTCATAATACCTAATAAATAAGTAGTTATTGCAATAATTACGTGTTTTATATCAATTTATTTATGAATTGAAAATATCACTAATTAATTAAACAAAATTTGTATTAAAATTTATTATTTTCATACTTTTTTACTTAATCCAAAATGAATAATAAGTAGTCGAACAAGAGTACAAAAAATTTTCTTATTGGTATTAAAGTTTAATGAAATAGTTAATACTGCAAAATAAATAACACTGAAGCGCAGAAGGTGATCATGTTCTTAGTATTTTTTTTCATCCTACTATGAACTACAAAGGAGCTAATTGTTTAAAGACGAGCCTGTTTCTATTTGTTGGATGTTTGAGCGAAGCCTACAAATGTGTCTATGAGTTGTTATGTGATATGCCAAAGCACAAAACTGTTTTGGTATAGCATGGACAAAACAGTTTCATGTTCTTTGGTCTGAATGTCACCATAAGCATGATGATAGATTAAAATCTTGACCCATATATCAAAGCCTTCATTGTTTAGATCAATCAGTAGTTCTAAATTGTATGCATAAAGTTTTAAAAATTGATTCTTGCCTTCAATTTCTTCCAGCTGATATATCAGAGCTAGCAGGATTACCAGTAACATTTGAAGCACTTTTTACATAATTCATAACTTTTAATAAACTTAAATTATATATTTAAACTTAAAATATATATTTAAACTTAAAATATATATTTAAACTTAAAATATATATTTTAGTAAAATTTTCTATTTTACCTGACCAATTCATTTTCTTTTTAGAAGTTACTCTTGTATCATTTTATTTGAAGTTTATCAATAGTGTTGTTTGATAAACTGAACAACATTGAACCATTAACGTTAATAATTTTTATTTTTTCTCTATTTATTAAAATTGATATCTGTATTAAAATAAAGTTTTCAATTAGGTCAGTGTAGCTTCCCACCGTTTCTCAATTTATGTGTCTGAAGAGTAATAAAATTAAACATTATATTAATTTGAATTGCTGAAGAGAATTTGATGAAATTTATACTGGACCTTTTGTACATTTCTTCACAACTTAGGGTCGAATATAGGATTACTAAGGAAAATATGCATGTGCAAAAGTAATGGATGTAATGTGAAAAAATTGATATGGAACTATCTAGGTACCAACCTGCTCAATCCTTGAAAATTCCATTAAGATTGATGATAAAATTGGAAATTATGCTTAAAGCTAGTCATTAGGAATTTTTAGTTTTTAGTCTAATAATTCCATTTTCTTAAGTACTTGGCAACAAGTGTATAAAATATTGAGGTGAGGGTTGATGTTTCACTTATCATCTCTAATTCCAAGAAAGATAGAAAAAGCCTCCATATACTAAGTTTGTTATCAGTCCCTCTCTCTCAAACATGTACTTGTTCTAGGTTGTCTCTCAGAGGCTTGTTCTACCTGTCACTAAGTGATCTATGTATGTTAAGGATATAATTTTCGGTTTTCAGATTTCAACGGAAATATCCATTTTGACCATCTCTGAATCCATTTTGACTAGTTTCACGATGAACGTACACAAAGACGTCTTTGTGTACGTTCATTCGTATGTATCTCGCATAACACAAAAACGGTCAGCCGTAGAAAGTTAAACTTTTGTATTTAGGATCATTGTAAAATCTAGTTGTGAACATCCCTTTTTGGCCACTACGTGATCAACAGAAGTGGTACTTTACTTGAAGGTCATTATTGATTTTCATCAAAACTTATATTAAAGTATAATGCAAAACTTCTCAAATTTGGTATTTAAGACTTAAATATTAATATAAATAACATAATAAATTTTGGTTGAAATTGGCAAACCGGAAGTGGTACTTTACTTGAAGGTCATATTACACTTTCATCAAATATTGTATTAAATTATAATGTAATACATTTCAAATTTGGAAAATAGGACTTTTATATCGATATGAATGTATTTACTAGATTTTAGTTAAAATCGGTGAGCTGAAAAGGGAAGGGTACTTTACTTGAAGGTCATAATAAACTTACATTAAAATTAAATACAGAAATCATATGTTTCGGTAATAAAGGTTACAAATGTGATTTGGTATCCAATCCAATTAAACATTTTTATTACTTGTTTTAAGTGTTAAAATTGAGTGTAAAATACTGTTTTTCCTCCCCATTTGTGAGATGAACAAGTCTGCAACAGGAGAATAAAATATAAGTTAAGTGGATTTTTCTGCTTAAAATGTCGAAACTGTCCATTTCCATTGCTTCATCTAGTTAGATGATATTTACAGTTTTAATGTTGTCACGGAACACGAAGAAATCTCTTGGAAACTAGTTACCTACTGAAAGAAAACGACATATAATAACGGAATGAGACCTCTAGAAACAAGAGTATGTGTCAATAGATGGATGTCGCCGATGCCGAGTGTCGTTTTTGAGATACTGCAATCTTCGGAAACTAGCAACCAAATTCAGGATCACTTTTTGAGCCACCGATTTATAGTTTAATCGGCGTACAAGGAGGTCATGTGTTGTCCACATCAAATATTTTTTTGTTCTATTCAACTTCATTTTTATAAATCATGTTGATGTGTAGTCAAAATTTTATATAAATAAATTCATTAAAATCAGATAGAAGGAAATGCATTTCGAATGAAAGACAAATTAAATTGACTGAAATTAATAATAGCAATGAAATTTCATCTGTGAATATTACCTCCTGTTGTTTGAATGACTGTCTCAAGCTTGCCATGTATAAATAAAGTTCTCTACATCTTGTGAGATTTTTCTTCAAAAGATTTATTTAGAAGGCTTATGTCCAGCTGCCTTGGATTCTTTGAAGATCGAGAATTCTACATGAATTTTTCGCGTTGGGAATAAATCGGGAATTATGCTTGAAAAACAACCAATCAGGATTTTTAGTTTTTATTTTGATAATTCCATGTTTCTATCGATACTAAGCAACAAATGTATAAAATATTCAGAAGAATTTTGATGTAGTTGTGCCCCTTACGATCTCTAATTTTATGAAAGCTGGAATAGGCCTCCTTCCTCTAAACTTGGTTCATCAGTCCATCTCTCTGAAACTCGTACTCATTCTATGTTTCTGCCTCTCCTTATCGGGTTGCTCTGCCTTTCGCTAAGTGAACTAGGGATATTATGAAACTATAAAATAATATATTAGCTCCAAACAGCTCCGAGTTTCAATTTTAACTGATTTACCACTCGTATTCTTTTGCCAGTTCGCCCCTCGCCCTTGAGGCCAAGGGTGAAGCGACGAGGATAAGGAGTTGCCAAGATTCATTTTATTTCTATTATTATGATTATTTTATTCCAATACGTGAATTTTATTTGTTTGCATTTGCAATTGTTTTTATACTGTATTTTCTAGTTATTTTTACTTTCCCTTACCTATATATTAAAGTTATAGTAAGGGAAAGTATGCAATCATGAAAATTTTCTAATTCAAATTTGCAACGGAAATACACGTTTTAAAGGTTGCTTGAATCCAAATAACCAAGTATTGTTATATGGTCTGTGTGTCGGTCTGTCTGTAAGTGAACAGCCTAGCTCAAAAAGGAAAAGTTGCACTAAACTGAAATTATGTATTTTAGGTAGGTATAAGCCTGTGATGTTACAGCAACTTTTTCATCAAAATCAACTTACCGGAAGTTCCACTTTATATAATCGATTTTACACTTTTCTACAAATTTCTCGAAAACTGCTCTAACAATTTTGATGAAACGCCTTAAATATTCTTCGTAAAGCTCTTTTAACTTTTCATGTATGTAGTACATCACCGAGGAAATGCAGTAAAAAAAGTTATGATGAAAAGTATATTTTATTTGCGTATAACTCAAAAAGTGTGCATTTTATAGTAAATTATGTATGCAATCATATGAAAGATAATTATATGATCTAAACAATAAAAAAGGAATAATTGAAATCGGACCAGTATTAGCAAAGATAAAGCATATCGTTCTAATCAGAAGTGTAAATTATATCATCTATTTTACTCTTTTTTACAATTTCAAGCTCCAACGCTTTTGACGAAACTTGTCTAATGTCTTTTCCTTAAAGTTCCTTAACTTTTCATGCATTCTGTATTTCACTGAGAAAATGAAGAAAAAAAAGTTATAGCTAAATGCAAATTAAATTTTTGCATAACTCAAAAAGTATGCATTATATGGTAAATTAAATAACTCAAAAAGTATGCATTATATGGTAAATTATGTATATGATTACGTACAAGGCAATTAATTTCTTTATAAAACAAAAAAAGAATCATAGAATTTATACCTGTATTAGCAAAGATACAGTGCATCTTATAAGCACTACAAGACTAGATGGAAAGCCAAGCGTGTCCGTAATGAGATGGATACGACTGAACCTTTTCCCACTAAGCCTACAGTCTGCTGCCAACAATATGCTCTGTATTAATGTAATGTAAGAATATAAAAGTAGAAATTAACTTAATAATTTCAACTTTTTTATATAATGGAAACTAAACCGAAACTTTTAAAATATATTTTCAGCTTGACAAACCCAAAATATAAAAAGAACAGAATTGTCGTACTAAAATTGTTTAAAAAACTATTCTATTATACTTTTGTGAGAGAATACATAAAGAAGCGAATGCTGCAGAATTTATTTCAAGTAGTGTTTATGTGAACTATTTAAAATAATGTTAAAAAGATTATTATTATAGGGTAGTAAGAGAAAGTTTGTGATGGGTGCACCAGATTTTTATTTTTGGCAATGTGTTGAGCCCGTAGTGTTAGAAGTTAAGTAACAATATTTCGTTATCAAACCGAAATACAACCTTTATAATTATTCAAATTAATTCTCAAGTCTGAATTGTACAATTTATCATAAGCTGACCAAATATAACATTTTATGGTTCCAATTTTGTTTTAAATTTAATCCAATAGATTGACAAAAAGCTCCTTAAATTTTAAAGTTTACAGCCTTGAATTTCTTGAATTAGGCTTGAATTTTTTCATGCTATAATATGAAAAAATTCAGTTGATTGACCCCTTGTATAATATTTTTCCTAAAACATATTAAGTTCTGTAATGTAGTTTTTAAGCATGAGATAATTTCAAATAAATATTTCAAAGTATGGGTCTTTTTTTCATACAGTATGTTTATAATTATATCTAACATTGTAGAAATTAATTGTTTTATTCTGTTTCAGCTGCCCTCATCCAGCAGTCGACAACTGTAAAAAATAAGGATATCCGAAAGTTCTTGGATGGTCTTTATGTTTCTGAGAAGACAACTGTTGTACAAGATGAATAAATAAGTTTTAATAAATTTGATACAATTTTCTTTTATCATTCATGTATCATTTTCCTGTTTTTGTTTTCGATTAATTAAGTTCTAGCTTTAATGATTTATTATTCATTGATACGATTGATTAATTTATCTCTGTTATTTTATAATTAATGAGAAGAAAGATTACAAAATAGAGATAACGTGGATCCTGTAATGCAGTTAATTTCTTTACTGATTCTATAAATATTTATAGGTGCCATCAAGAAAATTGAAGCTTGAAACCCTCTGTGCACAACTTTTCTTCTATCCACTTGACCCGTTTAGTTAGAATATGTTAATCATTAAGAAAATTAGTGATTGCTTATTGTTTAAAATCACATTGTTGAGCACATTCCAGTTAGGTCTATCGATGTTAAAAAAAATAGGTGAACAATAATGAATTAGTGCTTTGGAACGTAATAAATAAGGTGATTGATTGACCATAACTACCACAATGACAGGAAAGGTATTGAACAATAAATGGATAAAACTTATAGTAAATAGCTGGAGACATTTGCACTATAAATTGCGCATTATTAGTTAGTGCAACTCAATAGTCTTTCTAATATGTACTGACAAAAACAGAATTAACATTATACTTCAATAAAAACTTAGATTTAGGATGTCACTTGATTCATCTGTTGCTAGAACACAATATCCATTTACAAAGAAGTAGCATTCCATAATACTCTTTACAGGAATTAAGTGGCTCCTGCCTAATATGCATAAACTATGAACTGTTTCTTGACAGTTGTTTTTCTTCTGGAGTTAGTTTACTTTCAAAGACTATTTTTCTTTAATTGACAATTTATTTTGATTTAACAATAATTGGCTTTGTTTGTAAAGTCTGATAATTTTACCAACCATAATAGTTAAACAATCAACCCTTGAAAGAAGTAGGTTGTGCCAAAGAATATGCATTTTGTGAATTTGGAGGCATTTAAAATAATATTCATGGCAAAACACTTAACCTCTTCCTGAAGATTTACAAAAATTTCTTTTGCTATAGTATTACAATAAAATATATATTTAGACTTATTCATTCTTGTTTGCAGAAAAATATCTATTGATGTAAATAATAATTTGTGATTATAAGAAAGAAAATGATTGGTTAATAAAGTTTGTTAGGAGTTGTGGACAAAATTTTGAAGAGGAAAAAGCAATTCATAAATTTATTTAAAATGTTAGGTATTATTTGAAAGTTTAATGTAACAGCTGTTTGGATACTTCATATTATTGTCTTTTAAGATCAATTAATTGTCTGTAACAAATTTTGTTGTTAATATGTGCCATCAGTTCAAAGAGTAAGTACAACTATATGTGTTAATAAAGTTTATAAGGTAGTCTATCATTCACAAGGTCCTGTTGGTTTATCTATGATATTCAAAAGCTGCCAAGTTCTGTTGGAGGAGCCAACAAGGATTTCCTTGTCACAGGGTGTCTGATAAAAACCTACCTGGGTCTTTGATTTTAAGTATACTATTTCGCAACACATAGTGAATTGAGACCCAATTGTCCATCATCGATGGTATGGTTAATGAAACCATTGTGTGGAAAAAGTAATCCAAACACCAAGAAATCATTTGAAGAGTTCATATGTGTTAGATTCAGATTTGGCAAATTGGTAAGGGTGAAAGTTCAAGGATCTCAAAAAGATAGCAGAGGGTGCAAGACAGCACATCAGCATTCATGTATTGGATGTTAGTTAAAATTCTTATAATTTTGACCGTTCATTTTTGTTATTTATATTTATTGCATTTTGCTTATTTTTTATACCACGTGGCAAACCCTTTAATAACCTCAAAAAAAGACAATCTGATTATTATGATTTGTACTACCTGAAACAGTTTTTGCACTATGTGGGATAATGAGCAGTCTAAAAACGTTTCAGTAAAGTTTTTGCCAATTAGATCGTGAAGCCCTGCGAGAGGTTATAGACCTAGTAATAAAAACCCCGGCGGAAGATGCTTATGACTTTCTCAAAGAGAGAATAATGTGCAGTTTTGGAGAATCCGATAACACATACTAATTCGGCCATTTATGGATGGATAGTGGCTTGGCGACTGACGGCTTTCACGCATTCTGAGAGAACTTCCATACATCGATTTGGTTGCATGGACTCCATCATAGAATGCAAGTAGCCCCTATCGAACGATCAGCAGGTCGCAATTACTTATATTTGTATGGTAGACGACCAAAATTGACGAGACTCAAGTCGGTAAAGTGGCCGCAGTAAAGCAATACATCACTCTGATTATCGGAGGATACAGATGAGTCCGGTTGCTCTTCACTCTGGAGAGAGTGGCTGCATTAGGGACCCGTAGGCCAGGATCGGGGATATCTCAGTGGTGTCGATCGACGAGCCGGACAGGAAGTCTTTGCTTCAACAATGATAGATTCGAGAAAAGAGCCAAGAAATGCTTGGCGCCATGCAATTGGATAGTGGGTCAAATCCGTCGGGAAACTAGACCTTGCGGTGATGATGCGGTACCTGCCGTTAGGCTTAGAGGTATATCAAAACCTACAATATATTCGGTCCCAGAAGGTAAATGGTACGCCAAGCTTCTTCAGGAATATCCCAGTATTACTAACCACACCGCCTTCATCGAGGAGCCGCTACTTTCTGTTGTCCATCACATCGAGACTCGTGGATCGCCGGTTACAGTAAATACGCGATTGCTGTATCCTGATTGAGCAGATATTGCAAGAAGGCATCATTCGCCCGTACAGGAACCAGAGGGCGAGCCCACTGCATATCGGCCAAAGAAGGAGGTTTAAGGCCCTGTCGCGGTTAGCGGCGGTACCTGAATGATAGATATGCATGCTCAATATATAAGCAGTACCGAATATTGCCGACTTCAATATTGATCTGCCCGGGAAGAGAATCACATCAGAATACTCCTGCGTTATGTCGGGAAGAATATCTGTACCACACCCGGTCTTAGAATTGTTTAAAATATGGTTCGCTAGCTTTTCACGGAGATCAGTTGAAACTAGTTTAATAAAACGATGTAGCAAATTAATGTTTTATGACCAGCTATATAATTGTCATTGCCATTTACAAAAACCTTATTAAAGTATTAATCTTCCCCTTAAAAAAATGAAGGAATAGAAAACCGCGTAGTAATGATACTAAAGATAAATGTGAGCTTCGTTTTTATTTGAAACATAAATGTTTGTTGGACAGACTAAACCTACACTATCTGTCGTAAGATGACAAAATGTTATATATAGGTCGCTTTTTGTTTTACAGAGCAGCAATTTTAAAATTCAAAATGCCATGAAAAATCACGAAGTTGTTTTGCATGAGCAAACGCATTATCAATGTTTGTGAAAGATAGTTGGCTAATACTGTCATTTCACTTGGAAAATATTGCTGTAACCTAATTAATAACCGCTGTTTTTCAGGTGTTTTTCGACTTACGTCATTTCGCCACCTTCTTTTTTTTCATTCATTTTGTTTTTACATTTTTTTACACCATGTTTATCGTAGAATAATTTTTAGACAGGTAATAGAATGTGGGCTTTATAAGTTGAATGGTTTATTGATTAAATTAATAGAACGCAAAATGCAATTTTTCAGTGTTTTATTTTTAGCCGTTATTGATGACAGGTCTTTAACTCATTATCATCACTGGTACAAAGGTACGCAGGTTATGGTAAAAATCATGGCAGTCTTCATCAACTAGAGAAAGAATCGACAACAAGTCTTCTTTTCATAAAGAGTTCCTGGATAGCAGTTATAGAGTTAATGGGAGCCAGCGTAAGAGTATGTTCATGAAGATTCAACATGGATATGTTTCCATCGTTGAGTAGAATAAAATGATAAAAAGTAACAATCGGGAATGTGGATGATCGGTTTGTTAAAAGCGTTTAAAGATTGCTCTTAGAATGAAGAAAATAGGAGCTCCAAATTTTAAAAATTGATTTTCTCGCAATGGATTACGGGCGACTCTCCCACTTTCTTCCGTGAACTCTTCAATTATTACTTCTAATGAAAATATATTTCCTATCCATTTCAGTATAATGACAATGGTAAGGTTATAATGCCACCTTATCAGACACGATTGCACGTGAAACATCTAAGGTGTTATAGCGCGACTTATAAACATTTTGCTAGCCTACGATGCTGTGGCTTTCGACTTATTACAATTGGACACCGTTATTTTCTTATAAAATAAAAAAGAATGACGTAAGAAATTTTTCCACCTTCCAAATATTAATAATTGAGCTTTCGGGAAAAAGTGACATATATGGATATAACACAGCAAACAATCTTGTTTTCCCTATCCTGAGTTTTCACTGAACTTTCCTAAATGCGCAATCCGTTGAGCGTTAAAATTCAAGGAAGAAGTATGATGTTTGTGAAAACCATCGTATGCTTCTTCATCTTCACTTGTTTTCTCAATTTTTAGGAAAATTTGTCGTTATAGCATAACAGGAATCAATAAAAAAGTGATGTGGCTTTATTCTTAAGGAGACTACAGACGTCCAACGTGGTTGGTGGAGAGCGATGTTGAAGGTGATGTTGAACGTCTGTAGGTATGCTGGTAGTTGAGCTCCATGTTAGACCAACATTTGAAGTAAAATCAAATAAGGCAAGATATCTGATGGGCGGAGCCTGATTCATCCAAGTGTGTTGAAGCACCTATGACAGTGTTAGCTAAACACATGTTAAGGTGCCTACAGACGACCAATATGATTGGTCAAAATGTATGTTGGACAAATATGTTGTCGTTATGTGTGCAAAGAAGGGTGATCAGCCACGCCCCTCGTCTGTATTCCCCTTTACTTTAGTAAAAGCCACAAATTGTGAACCTCTCATATCTGCTTTGGGCTTGCCACTGAGGTTTGAGATAACCGCACAGAGACACTGCTCATGGATATTAGAAAATATAAACTGGAACTTATGCTTTTATTTTTTTTTCAAATTATTGTTTTATTTTTAATGTAAATATAATTATTATTATTATATTGAGAGATGGGAAACCCTTCTTCACCACAATCCACACGGATCTTTTGTGAGAAATGTAAATATAAATTTTTGTTATCTCAACCGTAGTGACCTGTGTTAAATCAACTCACCTACCCAACAACTCTTTTCATTCAGACAATTTTTTAAAACAGATTGTTTATATTTATGATAATTATTCAAAAAATTGTTTGCCGCTAGATTTAATGCACCGTTAAATTGTTTCTAGTTACAGGGAAGTTTTTAAGCCTTCGAAACGAGAATCGTACATGAAGCCCCTCGGGCTCCACTACTGCGACTCAGGAGCCTTGTTCACCATGCTCAGTTCCCTTGGTAGCTTGGAGGCGGCCAGGTTACACACCAAGGTTAACAAATATGTAAGGATAACCATCCAGTATCGATATGTAAGGATAATCACCCCTAACCATTATATAAAGATAACATCACCAACCAATACGTAAAGTTAACCATCCATAAATAATATGTAAAGATGCTTTTCATTAACCAATGTGTATCGTGTCAATAACCACGTCTTTTAAATATGTGAGGATATTTACTCCTAACCAAAATATTGGAATACGCATCTCTAACTGTTGCAACATCTTTTCTTTTTTAAATAAATACATTTTTATTATACGCTAACTGCTGTGCCCCGCGGTTAGACCAGCGTTTAATTTGGATTAATTCCTAATATACAAAGTAGCCTTTAAAATAATAACTTATATGTTATTCAGTCTCGTTCATTGTAGACATTTTCAAGGAAAAGGGTCAAAACGACTATAAATTTTTATAAACGGCAATAAGATTTCACGTTTTCATTTTTTTTTTTATCCCTTAATTCTCTCAATTTATTTGCAAAATGACGTGTTCACACTTATTAAAACGTTTGTGTAGTCAACTTGTTTCCAAGAAAAAGAAGTTATGACAATGACACGCACGTAAGTTTTACACTTTTTTTCTTAGCAATTAATTTATGGCTACTGATCCGTCCCTACAAGTCATACCGTGATATTATAAAGCCTAAAGCCTTCCTCAATAAACTGTCTGTATAACACAAAAAGAATATTTCAAATCGAACTGGCAGTTCCTGAAGCACGTTCAAATACACAAGCTCTTCAGTTTTATATAATATTATTTATTTATCGGCTCGTCAGGCACATGAATCTGTCCTTGGCCCTCTCAACTGCCCATTTTCCCAGTCATTCCGCTAAGGTACTCGTCTGCATGATATTCCTTTCTTCCTCAGGTCCTCAGCCACCGAGTCCTTCCATCTTTCCTTCCCTCTTCCGTGAGGCCTGACTCCATCAGGGGTTCCCTGGTACAATGGTTTGGCTGCTCACCCATCATCCATCTTTATAACGTGCCCTAACCACTTGATGTGTTAAAACTCGCAAGAAATGGAGAGCTCGGAGATGAACTTATATGTCGTAGATCTCTAATGCTCTCTGTTCTCTTATTGGAGCCAAGATACGTCTCAACACTTTCCTCGCAAGTCTATCGAATTTTTCGTCTGAGCTTTTTCGCAGGTTCCATATTGTACAGGCATAGGTTAGAATAGTTCGGATGATGGATTTTTACAACTTTATCTTTGTACAACGACTTAGCAACTGTTTTTTTTCAATTATGGAAAGCTCCATTGTTTCCCCATCTCTCGCCAACCTTTTACAAGCCTCTTGTATAGCTTTAATGGATGTTCCAAATATGGCCACATCATCAGCGTACCCAAGCCACTGTGCCATTTTATTGGAAATTGTATCAGGCTGATTAAGCTTGGCTCTTTTCACCATAACTTGGAGGTCATTATTGAATTGAAGCGGAGAGAGGGAATCGTCTGCCCAACTTCTGAATTTCCATTTATTTCAATCCTACTGACACTTTCCTTAAATGCGCATACTGCCGGTTTTACTTTGATGGATTAATCATTAATTACAAAAATTTAAATTTTATTTACCTATCGATCTTTATAAAGTTATTATCTCATGATGAATTGGGCTAAAAAAAAGGCTTCAATTAAAACCCCTACCTATCCGCCGCGGCTAATACTAACCAATATAGATTAAACACGTCTCCCTTACGTTCAACATAATTGCAATTGATAATTATATAGAGTTTCTTCATTATCTAAAAAGATGTCTTTTCAATTTATCAAATCTTTATGAATGGAAATACTCCTTTTCATACATATTTCATTCCTCTTTTTTATATGTTTGTTTTCCTTTTTTTTAGTATGTTTATTACCCATTATAACTTATTAGTCGATATTGTTTCAGTTCTTTGAAACTCTGGGAGCTGTGGGATTCATCATGGAGTGCGTGGCCTGCCCCAAATGCACCAAAGTGAGGGCCATCGGCAAGGTAGTGCTCCCTCAACCTCTCACGTTCAAGGCACGTCACCTTTTAAATTTTAATTTATTCGATAATAATAAAAAGGCCTAATAAACCCGAAGGTTCTATCTCGATAATACTTAAAATATTTGCATCATACCTTCCTCCATTGAACCTCATCAAAACCCAAATCTTCAAGATCACACCCAACACAATCCTCCTTATTAATTTACACAATTATCTTATATAAAACAACAGTTTGAACCGTAGTAGGGTATGTTATTAAGTTAACGCCATATATTGAACGTTTGTAGAGATTTTCAAACTAAAACTTGAAGGAAAACTCATTTAAAGAACCCAATAAGGTATTTGTCTGCAATAGTTGGAGCACCGAGTCTTAAATAACGACTATTCAAGGATTAGAAAGAATCGCCCACATATATAGACGAGGTACGCGCTTTATAGGGTAAGTGGTCAACGAAATTTTAATGGAGCTATATTTTAATAGATTTGCTAACCTCTCTGCAACATTTATTTTTAAATTATTGGAATTTTTGATGTTGAAAGATTAGAATCTTCGAGATTGCACCCCTAAGCAAAGCTGTAAAGCTTATGATTTGGAAAATGGGACCCCTCTTCTGCGAAAAATAATAGATCTTCTTTCCTATAAAAGCCAATGAATAATTCTGTATGTACTTTATAATCTTTACTTTAGGGAATAAGCAAAACGTTTTTCAGTTAATTTTCCTCTTTTGAGTAAAATGACGGTTGATTCCGGCTGTGGGCAAAAACTTCATTTTCTGTCAAGTTACCAGTGAATCGTCTCTTGGGTCGGGAGATGCCGGGGAACATCAGCATCTATGAAGTGACTACTTGGCCTTTTATTGGATTGGAGTAAAAACCTGGCAGTTAAGCTTGGATTAAGTTTCATAAAAATCAGAAGAGTTATATTAAAATTCTGATGGACGACCCGCATTGAGAGGGCTTGGAGGCTAATTTACTTTAATTGTAATTTTAGTTTGTTGATGAGGAACCTTGGTGCAAACAATCATCTTATATTATACTTATCTGCGGTTGCATCAATCCTTTTAAATAGCAAAGCTTCAAAACAAACAAAGAATGCAGATAATGATCAGATACAGCTCGATATCATTATAACAATAATAATAATAATGATATAGTTTTTTAAATTAATCTATTTTTTTAATTTTTAAGGATACATTCACTACAGTTCTAAGAGTAAAAGAGACTAAAGGTCCGACTAGGGTGGAAAAAGGCCAGCTGGAAGGAAAGCTTTACTGCCAGTTGGACATAGTGCTCAAAGAAGAATATAAAGAGCGGTTTTCCAATTGCATGTTCTTCCCGATAGAACACCCATTGGAGAAGGAGAAGTACACACATTACCTTGGTTTAGTGAATTTTAAAGATTTTGAGGGCTGTGAAGATATATACAATGGTATAGTGACGGAGTGCTTCCGGTAAGTTTGATTTGTATAACTTTATAAATTAACTAGGCTACTAATGCTTGCATGTCAAGATTTACTAAGCAATGCTTCATCTACTCAGTGCTTCATAATTCATTGAAAGCTTTCTCAGTGTCAGAGTAATGGAGATATAGCTGGCCATTGATGAAATCTAGATAATGTTTAGGATGAGGGAGGAATTGTGTATTCCGTTCTGAGGTTTGGGCATATAAAATAAACACACCCACAGGAGTGAAATGAAAAATGCATGTCTGCTAAGTTAAAGCCGCTGGAATAAAAAACGGCGGGCGAAAAAATTCTAAATTTTAGGAATATTTTTGTTTTTTTCAAGTATAATTTCTAAACGGTGAATTCTATCGAAGTTACGCTCTAATGAGTAACACAACATAATAAATTTTCACGACCCCGTATCTCAGTAGCTGTTCCGAATATTCAAAAATATTATATACAAACTTGTAGGAAATTTAACGTTCTTTAAAATTAGTAATGTCAATTTTTACCTGAAATGCACCTGAAGCGAGTAATTTTGGAATAACTGAAGAAAAAAAATTTCTTAGCGGTGTTTCAAGATGGCGAAATACGGACAAGAAGGAGGAGGTCGAAAACTTGGATATTCAGAAGAGGAGCAATTCATACAACATATATGATAGATAATTTTCAGAGACTATTTTTTGGAAACCAAAATGATATCTCAACTGGGGTAAAATGCTAAGTGATTTCCAATTTCGAGAGGTGTACTTTACCGAATTAAATTTTTTTTTGTTCTCAATGAACGCAGAATTCGATGATATGCAACTTTTATATTATGAGTTTTTTTCTTGGAGTAATCATTTCTGTGCTGCAGATGCTGTCTCTATTTTTGAAGAAATCGTCGTTTTTGAACGTGGTTTTCAACCAACTTTCGTTGACCAAATTATTATGTTGTTGTACTCACTAGATGAAAAATTTGATGTCCTTTAATTTAATACACCTTAACGTTTTCGATAGAATGCACCGTTAAGAAATTATACCTGAAAAACCCAAAATAGTATTAAAATTTCTATGTTTTTTTGGCCGCTACTTTGTATTCTAGCGGCCATAAGATCATCCTCTATACGTGCCCCTGTAATGGGCCATTCTTCTTGTCTCCATCAAGGAAGTGCCCCGCTCGCTCCCGAGTCCCCCCTGGATATATGTCGTTGGTTTAACCCTTCCTCCTGAGGGGACATAAATATTCAGGGGGCCAATTGTCCCGAGAATACGGGGCCTCCAGCACTGGGCTAATCACCTGTCTGGAGTAAACTTGATTCAAAGCAACAAAAATGGCCTCGGAGTTGGACAGTCTACTAGGTTACGACACGGCAAGGATAAGGATACGAATGGCTACTTGAAATATAAAGCTGGTGGGTTGCATTTTTATGCCAGACCTGTGGAGATGTTCATTTTATAGGCCCATACCTTAGTATGAAATAAGTCACCTTTTTTGTCGCGGGTCTTATAATATAAATTTTTCTTGTTAGTTTGGCTTAAGCGAGGAATATACCTATCCCTTGCTAATGTTAAGCTAAGCAGTTTTTGCCATTATCTCATTGTATCCTTTGGTCGGAACCACTCAAATCAGATTGGATTATATTTTACATTTTCAATGAATATCAATTAATTTAAATCAGAGATGACGAGATTTTAATACTTAACATTGATTTCAGGCATTGCTACGGAATACTAAGGAGTGCTTGCAACTATGAGGAAGAAAAACTGAATAGCGACGAATGCTCGACTATTTTAAAATCTTTTGTTGAAATACTGTCATGGGCAGGTAGTTAACATAGTTTCTCTTCTTGTCCTAGAGAACTATCCCAACACGTAACGTTTTGTTTTTTCGTCTTCTTTATGCCCAATCGGATGGGAAATTATCTGAAAATTGTCATGCTGAGAAAAGTTTTCACTAGGCTGGAATAATCTATCTAATTTATTTCTGAAAAATATTTGCTACTTCAACGTTCACGAAGCGTATCGAAGTCAGAATTCTCAAGTCAGCCATTCCGGCAGGTGGGGATCGATTTTTATTTCGTGGAGGATCCGCGTAATAGATTTATACCTTTCTTCTGTAGCTAGAATAGGTTGTTAACATGTAGGATAACTCGTCCTTCCTTCCTTCCCTAGTTGGAGTATATACGTTAAAACAAACGTTCATGAAGAATGATTAATAGTAACAGTTCTGATTTTTTATTAACATATACAAAACATCTGTTTTCCAATCAGTTGATTTTAACTCTTTCATTGCGTCTGTTTTATACTGAATAATAATTGATTATTAATAATATTACATTAGTAAAGAAAGAAGTGTAATTATTTCGCCAGACTATGCAATCATTGTAAATTATGCAGATGGTCGTCGAAGGACTTCGATTTTGACCTCACAAGTAAAGCATTGATATTTTAATTTTAATTAGTATTATAATTCATTAATTTTTTTGTTTACATACTCCTAATAAAAACCTTAGGACATCTTAAAGGAAGAAGTAGAAGGGGGTAAAAATTGTTATATTAATTATTCGAATTACAAACGGTATTGTATTTTATTAACTTTGGACATTTTACTTCGCCAAAATTCAAATGTATATTCCTCTGCGCCAAAACATTTTTTTGATAATGGAAAAGAACATTTAACATTTAAGGCTAAATGGATTTCGTATTCTTTCATTGGCAGTTAACACAGGATTAATCTGAATTTAAATTGGCTTTTAAGGATGATTCTCAGAAAAAGATCAATTATAGTGAAACTCGAATATTCCTTCAAATGGATGTTATTTTCATCCCTGTTAATAATATCCATTAAAATACTACTATTTCCTTCAATAAACTTATTTTTGTGGTCTTTAATCCCTCTAATATAACCGACAGCTTTTATTTTATGGGGAAAACCTTATAAAAATAAAAGGTCGTGGTATGTTTGTTTCTCGAAAGTTTTACATTAATGCGCATCTATTGATATTTTCTATTCGGTAATCTACAAAAGGAAATTTGGCCTAGAGAAACCGTTTTTCGGCAGTCTGCTAACAAACATAGTTCAGCTTTCAAGATTGGGTTCAAGTTGTCAGGAGAGTGTTTGTGACTCTCATTACGGGAAATTTAATGCAGAATTAAGTGCCATTTATGGAGATCTAGATGTATGTGCCATAATCAAAGTTTCGAAGGGCGGGTCATAAAGAAAAAATGGAACCGAATGAAATGCCATATAAAATATTCTCTGAGCGTTTATGGCACAAGACGAGTTGGGCGTCCTAAGCTTCGCTGTGAGTACGTGGTGTCTGCCAATGCAAGGGATCTATTTGGTATCAGAAATTGGAAGGCAGGAGCAAAAAACAGAAAAGACTGGGGATCTATGCTTTAACTCAACAGCTGGTTCGTAACGCCAGCTAATAATAACAATTACCGTACTGTAATCTTTCTTTTAAAATATCAATTTTTTCCCTCCTAATAAAGTTATTTGAAAATCTGCTTTGGTCTTCAAATATCCGCCTTACTAACTAGGATAAGCAAGCTCGAAAACTTCCAATTCTCATCTCTGCGCTTCAATCAATTCTTATTACCACCGCACTAACATATTGGCACATTGCATTTTGGATTCCAAAAAAAGTGATTTAAAATTCGGTAATTTTCGAAGATGGTTAATTTGCTCGAAATTCTGGCCCTGGGAATGAACCTTTTTTTGATAATCACTCTTTATAGTAGTTGTAATGGCGACATTTTACTGTGATAAACATTTTCAGGATCGAAGTTGGTTTATGATAAAGTTCAGCAAGAAGCCATGAAGATTTTCAATGCTACAAAATGCTCTGTATTCATCCACGATCCAGAGTTTACTTTAGTTCCGAGAGCGCTCCCAGGTGGTCTGATCCTCACTTCCAAGGTCGATATCAACAAATTATAGTATGAAGTAATGAATTATAATAATATAATGGTCTATTCTCTTCAGGCCAGCGAGAACGAAAGAGCGATAAATCATACAACGACCGCTGGCAAAGTGGCGAAGAGGAGGAAGCTCATCAATATAGCATCCGTCAAAGATGATCCCTTGTATACGTCCATCAACAAGCCCTTTACTGGCGATTGTAGGTTAGCCCATGTTTGTTAATATAATAATATTTTAACATTTATGAAGTAATTAACACCAGAAGTCATTTTCAAAATAAATTCAATTTTACAAAGTTCATACATAATTTTCACAAAATACCACAACTTACCTTAAATTATTAAGAACATTGGATTATTACAATTTAGTTGAATTGAGTTAAACTAATTTTTCAAGCCTAAGCTCAAAAATAAAATAAAATAATCTTAAAAAATTCTAAAGTCTTTTATGAAAAGATTGATATGCAGGTATATAATGGGGGTTCCGGAAATGGAAAAGGTCCAGAAAAATACATAAAATAAAGTAAAATTTAGCTTGTGAGATAATTGTGCAAGCGATATTTATTTTCATAGAAAAAATAAATAAACTCATATTTATTTTGTTTCTAATTCTAATTTTATTTATGTAAATTGCTTTTATAATTGCCTCTAGGTTTCATATTTAATCAGACTATCTTAGTTTGAACACCCAACTGCCTTCCTAAGGAGGTTCATTTTCCTCATTTTAGGTAATACTCATGACCAGTAACATTCCTGATAAATTAGGATTGCAGATTTTACTAATGCCCAGCAATGTGGTTTGGTATTAACGAGATTATGCTTGCCGAGTAAGAATATCTTGCACTATGAAACTAAATTGAATGAATGATCAAAACATCAAATTTAAAATAAAAATTTGGAGCAACACTCATGAAAATGAAGTGAAATATTGACCATGTTCTTCTGGACTTCAATCTTCTATTTCTCTATAATTAAACTTGGCCTAGAAAACACATATCTGCTCTTAGCGGAAAAAAAAAATTGGCTATTCTTTGCCAACTTAACAGAACAAAGATTCCCATATATACCTTTTAAATCAAGATAACACTCCTGAAGTAACACTCATGACAGTTATTTTTTGATAGTACCAAAACTTGATAAACCGATATTGTAATTATAATTTGTATGGTATATCTTGCATAACCCTATTTTACTACTTCTCCTAATAACATATTTATTCTTCAATTAATTTAATTTAAATTATTTTAATTTAATTTAAATCAATTTATAATTTAATTCAAATTAAATTATAAATTCATTTAAATTGATTAATTTAATTCAAATTATCACTATTAAAAAAAAAGTTTCTTGAATTTTAGAATTTAGTTTCCTAGTGCCAATTTGTTATGATTACTTATCCTTAATCTCTAGAATTAAGAATCCTTTCTAAAGTGACGTAGAAAAAGTTAAAAATAAAGTGAAATCTATGGGATGCTATATTGCAGTCCAGATTAAAAAAAAAAAAATTGTAATTAATTAAAATAAAACTATTTTTTTTAAAAATAATTAAGTGTGTTATGTTAAAAATTATTTATGGTATATAAAAGTGATTAGGTATGACGATATAAGTTTAGGAGCCTGCTGTCATTCCCGCTGAAACTGGACGGAAAGCTGCTGGGCGTTATTGAGGTCTACGACAAGAACACACCCTCCTTGAGCTTTACCGAAGAGGACATGGATTTGACGGTGCACTTTACCAACACCATCTCTTATGCCATCAAAGCCAACAAGATGTTTTATCATTTTCACGATATCAAAAACAAACAGCAATTCTTGGACTGTGTTCTTCTTCGACGCTTCAAAGTTAGTTGTAAATTTCTACGTTTAATATCCAAAATGAGATCGTAAATCAACCAACCTTAAATACGGGCTACATGTATACTATCTACTTTTTTTTATTAGAATTTCTTCACGTATGAAGTTTTCCTCAGCCCAATTCCTCCTAAAGCCTCCCTCTCCATTTCGTTCGGTTCATTGGCAGCAATCCATGGCCTGCCATGTTTTCATCTACTTGATTTTACCACTGCCATCGGTGCCTTCCTTTCTTTTACCTTCTACCTCACATTACATAATCAATTTCGGAGTTCGATTTGAATTCATCCGTTTTAAGTGACCATACCATATTATCTACTTATCAAACGAAATAATGAACTAGTACGAGGGAAAACATAAAAATTACTATTAGGATATTCTTAGAATATTTAACAACAAAGCCTTAAATCTCTAAAATACCAATACATTAATTAACCAGCCAACGCTTCTCCGACCGGGTATATCACATAACTTGTCTAAACAATACTAACCAAATAGAGATATTCACATACTCAGAGTATAAGTCGAACCTTCAGCGTAAATGAATTTTCTGTGCCTGGTTGTGAACAGTGGAAAAGTAGTGGAGTGCCTCTTTCATATTTCTAGACCGCGGCGAGGGGAAAAAAGATGCAAGAGAGGGGTAATATTTTTTTTGTGCCATAACAAAACATTACAAAATGATGTGACAAAAAATAATTACAAATAATTAAAATATGAAATTCATTACAGCAGTTAGGAATAATAAAAGCATAGAAATCGTTTACTCAAAGGCCGATCGTTACGAAGGTGAAACTTAAAACAAAAACCCTCATGGAGTAGTTTGGAAACACCTTTGTAAGAGCAGAGACGAAGGGGGAAAGTATTAGTGCTGGTGAGAGAGGAGACGGCGCCAGTGGCCTGGTTACTCCAGTTTACTCGGCTTTGGAATGTTCTAAAACAAACAAAGGTGATAATATTTCCTTTTTTTACAGCCTCATTCCTTCTTTTATTTCTTCCTTGAGTTACTTTTATCTTTCATCCTTTATTAAATTATAGATTATCTTTCAATAAACTTGATAAAAATGGAAATTTTAATCTTCTCTTCAATTACAAGTTTTTTTTTGGGAGGGGGGGGGGAGTGTTTGGCGCTCTAGGGTGTTGCTAGTGTGTACCACTGCGCCCATTTAAGTTACGCCAGTACACTATGGACCAGAAATCAAATCCGTTGAGAAAAAAGTCGGAATTGTAAGTTGACCGAATTCTTTAAATTTATATTTGATTTGTCTAAGTTTTGTCGTTCTCTGTTAGTTTTCATCTCAACCCTCGAGTGGGGAGATAAAATCATCTTCGAAGTTAAGATTACTCGGTGCAGGAGAAGCCAATTCCCAAGTGTTATGATGTTTGGCATTTAGAATTACTTGCTCACTACTCTTTCCTTAGTATGCAAAAGTAATTGAGACTTTAATTTTATTAAAATCGCACAGATTTTGAAAAAAATATTTCAAATAAGTTTTTTCTTTCTGGTGCTATCTTGTAGAATTGTCTATCTGTTGCATTTTAGATCCTGTGACCGTTTTTTCCATTGAAAAATAATATTTATTTACAGACCTGAAATCCGAGAAGTGGTGCTGGCGTTTGGTTGTCGAGAGACGAGGTACTGCTCTATGAAGAAGAACTGTCCGTTAACATTCTCTTTATATAATTAGTCACTATGAAATTAGAACATCTTATACTCAAAAAGGGCAAAACTATTTAAAATACCGATATATAAAGCATTTACTCAAAATGCGTGACAAAATATCAATTCAAATTTCTATTTAGCACTGAAGTCCCAAATAAGAATTGGATTCCCTATATTCTGTATGAAATTTTTTTTTCTCGTTAAAGTAGTGCAATATGTCGTAGGTATTATCTCTATTTAATTAATCTTATTTACAATGTCGATGTGAGATTCGCTGTTTCAACTACATTTGTGTGATCTTATCTTTTTCTCTTCTGACGATCTCTGGAATGGAGAAACATTGCCTGGTTACTTATTTACTGGTATTTGAGAAACTTGAAGCTTAGTTTTGAAATCTTCCAATATCTTATGAAAAAAATGTTACCAATTTTTAAATAATATTCTTCAATGTTAAATTTATTTATTTTCTGTCATACCATAGATTAAAGGAAATATCTTTTAACTCTTGCTAGGACATTGAACATGAAGCTGTTAGGGATGTGCTGTATTGCCAACACAAACACAACTTTCAGAGAATAACTGACTTTCGATTTGATCCAAGAGTGGTACCCGAAAAGCATATACTATGCGTATGCCTAACTATTTTTCAACACTCTGGCCTCATACACAAATTCAGAATAAAAGAAGAGACATTTGTTAGGTAAGAGGTATTACATATAAATCGTTTTTTGCTATAATAAGCTTTTATTTTATAACATAAAAAATAAATCTATATTTTGTACAAGCACGTTAATTGTGATTTTGTCAACAGCTTAAATTAACTCCTACGCATTGTCCTATCTAGAAAAAAACGAGTGATTCCCCAAACACCTTTTCAACACATTTACCACTCATGCAGAATCCCAGTCCATCTACAACACAACAGTAGACGACCATATATCACCAATCCCACTCTCCACACCTCCGAAACAGTTAATCCCTATACGGGATTTACTCATGACCAATGTTACAATACCTCCTGGCAACATTTTCTGTTGACACCACCGTCCTATCATACAACTCAGATCCTGAAACAGCATCCTTAAACTTATAAAGATACCTATTCCAAATTGAACATTGGTGCAAATAATTGGTGCATCTTAAAATATTTTTTACAAAAACTAAATCCTCATGAATCTCTACGTTATGGTGTTCTCACTCCCCCGGATCCTCCCCTTAACTTCCACTTAAAGCTGTAGTAATGCTTTCCTACATCTACAATTGCATCCTACGTACTACCCACTTTTCTTTCTCATGGAAACAATCTATCATACTTTTCCTACAAATTCCGACAACATGATATCATATATACCAATTAGCCTGCTCCCAACTTTCCAAAAATCTTCCTCCTTCCCTTCAGTTCGGATACCGTTCATATCTCACTATTCTGCAAGGACTTCGAGAAGTTGTCCATATATCTTCAGCTCTAGAAAACAAAGAATATTACTCGGGTGCATTTCTAGACCAGGTATGCCATGCGTGATTGCTTTTCAAGCTTTAAACCCATTTAACCAAGTTCATTTTCCCAGTCCTTCGATTCTACCCCAATATCTTCCTGGAAATCTTTGCTGATGACTCTGAAACTGAAATAACGTATTTAAAACTACAATAGCATCTCTTCTTTATAATGAACTTTACCGTTGAGAAAAAGGATATAAGTCAATGAAAAAGTGTTCAAATTCCATGTCAAATGTAATTACAAGATATCATGTATGTGTAATCCTTTTTCTCAAAGGTAAAGTTCATTTAAAGAAGAATATATAACATAAGTAGTTATCGAAAAAAATTACAAGTACTCAAACAGCGCAGAATGCTCACTAGAAAATAGGAACTTTTTGTTTATTTTTTTACTAAGTATATGTTCTGAGATTATAGTTAAATTATAAAGTGTTACTACCATAAAAATAAGTTGATCTAATTATAACTGATTTGTACAATTTTTCAAATTTATAACTGTTTCGTTCACTATTTAATTTCCAATTTCAGATTTTTGGTTAAATTAAAGGATGCTCATTCAGCACTGCCTTTCCACAATTGGGAACACGCCTTATTATCATTCCATTTTGTCTTTATATGTGTGAACCAATATAATCTCATCAAAGATAACTTTATTACGTAAGCATTGAAAATAACATTATCATAGTTTCTATATATAAGTATTATTTGTTGTTTTGTAATTTTTTTTATTTATTGGAATCCCTTCTAAAATCGATATTATTTTTTCCTTAAATAGAGTATTTGAATATTTCACCTTACTAATGGCAGCACTGTGCCACTGCTTGGACCACAGGGGGCCGACCACAATGTTCGAGATGGCCACTGGTACGGTCATGGCTAGCCTTTATAGCTCTCCTGGATCCATTAATCAAGTAATTACTTATATTATTCTAATATTTATATTTAGCAACAACGCAATAACGTAAGGACAATTTCAATTATGTGAACTATAAACTAGAATTTTTTATTTCTGAGCTGTAATTTCTGGTCGTATTTTCCTTGACTATGGACTATGATATAGTAGATGGACCAGACCACTATACCGTGCATCTCCCCCAACATCCCGATAAATTGGGCATCGTTGTGTTCCTTATGACTAATGATTAAAAAAAAGCCAATGTTCCCAGAGAAAAAAAAGTGGCCGTACCTTACAAAAATGGCGCCCAAACAGCATTTAGCTCAATCTCGCCATAATTTACTTTGATTCAGAGCTGAATAGGCAGAGTAAAAATTGATTTAAATCACCAGTCATGTCAATTTTTTCAAGTCGTTTGCACGAAAGTTGAAATTTCAAGAGCACTGGCAATTAAATGGCCAACAATAACCAAAAAGTCTTCAAATAAAACATGTAGAGCAATTCTTGAAGAACCAAAAGTCACTTTTTAAAATATTCGAAATGATTCCTTAGAAAATGCACTTGATTAGCGGTGAAGTAGTTGGGGCTTAAGCGCTTTGAATCTTCTTCCACGTCATTGAGCATTCATAAATGCAATAGTTGATAGCTTGATCGACATTATTTTGTTTAATTTCATTAAAGAGCTTATATTAGTGTTATAATTTAAGTACCAGCAACTATTATATAATTTTTGTTTATATTCTTTATTCTGTCCTAACGATTTATAATACAGGCCATCTCGTAAACAAATATACAATTATTGTAATAAATCTCAATCCAGTCTCATATTTTCACCACATCCTAATTAATCATCGGTATTACACTGGAGCCAGGGCCGAAACTGGGTACTCATTTTTGGAGATTTGAACGTGAATAATGAAAGTGTATGACATTCTAATTAAAATAAGACTTGTCTGCCATTCCAAAGCAACCTACCTTCAATGATGACGGCATTTTATTCAAGAAAAAACGTAAAATTTTCACTAAGTTTTCATTTCGTGCTCAGTATTTTGAAAACTACCGACCATGCGAAAAGTATTATAATGAACTTTTGTAAAGGAAATTAAATGATCTATAATTTGAACTCTAATAGAGCTCTTTACGTTTACCAGTTTTCGAGATAACGTTTTAAAAAAAAAAACACATTTAAAAAACAACAGCGTAAAATCACGGTTTTGTTAATTTATTCTGGCAAATATCATGGAGACTGCTCTTCCTACGAAGATAATCATTATAAACTACTTTATGATACATTTAACTAGCTCTAATGTGAGGGGTAATAGACATCTGTACGTCACATAGTTCTCGAGATATCTTTAACTTTACTTAAGATGTAACGTACTCAAAATCACGGACAATTTGTTTTTCGAAACAACTCGAGAACTATTTGGAGCATAGATGTCTATAACATTTCAAAGTCTTACTTATATTCTAACATGAGAGGGGACAGAAAATTCTACCTTTAAGTGAATAGGTACTTTGTATAAGTGAATAACAGAAGATTTATTTTTTTTTTTATAATGAAAATTCTTCGTAAATGAAACATGTAATCTATTCACTTTTGCACTAAACACTTTAAACACAAAACTTATTGAAACATGATTAGCACGCACTCACACACGCACACACACGTACACACACACTTGTTTCTGGAGGTCTCATGATAACTGAAATTTCCAAGAGATTTATTCGTGTTCCGTGACAACATTTAAACTGTCAATATCACTAGATAAAGCATTGGAAATCGACAGTTTCGACATTTCAAGCGGAAAAAATCCACTTAACTTATATCTTATTTTCCTGCTGAAGACTTGTTCATCTCACAAATGGGGTGGAAAACCAGTATTTTACAATCAATTTTAACACTTAAAACAAGTAATAAAATTATTTCATTAGATTGGGAAAAAAATGCGTTTATAACCTTTATCACCGAAACATAGGATCTCTGTAATAAATTTCAATATACATTTTGATGTAAGTTTCTTATGACCTTCAAGTAAAGTACCCCTTTTGGATCTTCAATTTCAGCCAAAATCTATTAAATTACTTATATTGATATAAGAGTCTAATTTAACAAATTTGAGATGTTTTACATTATATTTTAACATACTTTTTGATGAAAGTCTAATATGACCTTCAAGTAAAGTACAACTTCCGGTTTGCCAATGTTTACCAAAATTTATTATGTTATTTTTATTAATATGTGAGTCTTAAATACCAAATTTGAGAAGTTTTGCATAATATTTTAATATAATTTTTGAAGAAAATAAATGACCTTCAAGTAAAGTACCACTTCCGGTAATCATGCAGTGACCAAAAAGGGAGGTTCACAACTAGATTATATAATAATCCTAAATACGAAATTTTAACTTTCTACGGCTAACCGTTTTTGAGTTATGCGAGATACGTACCTACAGCCGTCACGACGAAACTAGTCAAAATGGATTCAGGGATGGTCAAAATGGATATTTCTGTTGAAATCTAAAAATTTTCGCGATTACAATACTTCCTTTACTTCGTACAAGGAAGTAAAAACAAAAATAAAAAGGAAATCTCATGAAATAAGGTAATAATAAAGTAGGTACGTTAATTGAGATTAAAAATTAATTGGTAATCTTAGTTTTCCTACCAGCTACATTGCATAAAACTCTTTTACAATCAACAAAAATGTCCGATTCTTTAGAATGGACGAAACAATAGTACTTCGAATGCACCTACCGTTTTGGCAAATGTTAGTGGTGCCGCATGCATTTATTATTATTTCATATATTTGTATATCATTTATTAATTAATGCCATTTATTGCATTTATTTGTATTTCAGAGGCATCACCTGTCGCAGGCATTACGGTTAATGACATATCCTGAATGCAACATTCTGCAGCATATCGATAATGAAGAATTTTATTCATTCGCTGTTCTCCTTGGTGATATGATAAAGGGTAAATGTAATATGCAACTGCCAGAGTATTATGAATATCAGGAGTTGTGTTTTTTATACCGAGCAATCTTGATCACAACTTGGTTTCATTTGTAACTAATCCTTGAATTCATTGAAATGACGAAAAGACTCTACCAATTTTGACGAATCTATAATTCCTACCAAGTGGATTATAAAGGGCTTAAATTGTTTAGATCTAATTACAATATGCCTTTCACTGTAAAAGTTTAATAAGGGCCAGTCCAACACAGCTGAATCTTGATGTGCTTTACAGCCATAATACAGAGGACAGTTATTTCTAATTTAATTTATTATAAGTAAACACTCAACCGTTTCGAACTGCATATATAGCTCTGAAATGGAAAAATTTAATATTATTTCAATTAAATAATGTGATTTAAAGTAGAATACAACTCATATTTTATTTTAAAGCCGGTTGCCTATAATAGGAAATTAAATATGAATATCAGTTGACATCCGCATGATGGGATAGAAGGATCAATCTAATTAGGGATTGATCCCTGCATATGAATATTGTTAGGTAACATCAAAACTATACATAAACATTTTACATTAAGACATGCGTGGGAAATAGGATTTCTAGAGTAGTACATTTTGTAAAACGCATTGCAATACACCATTAAGTATAATAAGGAAAAAAAAATTAGCACAAGGAAATGAATAAGATATACTGGCTTCAAAAGCTCGCGTGAAACAGTTATAAATTTTTATTGATTTGCCAGAGGAAAAAGAAAAATTTAGGGACGAATTGAGAACAAAAGGAACGGGTCTCCTCACGGGCTAATATCCGTAAAAATATCACCTTAAGAATATGAACGTATAATTGGAAGTGTACGAAATTGGGATCTCTTGACAAGTAGAGGAGTGTTCTCAATAGACCTATAAGTTTCGAGGCGAAAAATGGTTTCCAATTCCTAATCATAATAACAATAATATTAAAATATCTGATGTGGACAACATATGGCTTCCTTGTACGCCTATTAAATTATAAATCGGTGGCTCAAAAAGTGATCCTGAATTTGGTTACTAGTTTCCGAAGATTGCAGTATCACAAAAACGACACTGCCTCGCGACATCTATCTATTGACACACAAACATTCTTGTTTCTGGAGGTCTCATTCCGTTATTATATGTCGTTTTCTTTCAGTAGGTAACTAGTTTTCAAGAGATTTCTTCGTGTTCCGTGACAACATTAAAATTGTCAGTATCACTAGATAAAGCATTGGAAATAGACAGTTTCGACATTTTAAGCGGAAAACCAACTTAACTTATATCTTATTCTCCTGCTGCAGACTTGTTGATCACACAAATGGGGAGGAAAACCAGTATTTTATACTCAATTTTAACACTTAAAACAAGTAATAAAAATGTTTAATTGGATTGGAAACCAAACTGTGTTTGTAACCTTTATTACGGAAACATATGATTTCTGTATTTAATTTAAATATTTTTGATGTGAGCTTATTGTGACCTTCAAGTAAAGTACCCTTTTCGGCTCACCAATTTTAATCAAAATCTAGTAAATACATTCATATCGATATAAAAGTCCCATATACCGAATTTGAGAAGTTTTGCATTATATTTTAATATAATTTTTGATGAAAATCAATAATGACCTTCAAGTAAAGTACCACTTCCGGTAATCATGTAGTGACCAAAAATGGAGGTTCACAACTAAATTTTTCAACAATCCTAAATACAAAATTTTAACTTTCTACGGCTAACTGTTTTTGAGTTATGCGAGATATGCACGTACAAACGTACGAACGTACGTACAGACGTCAATACGAAACTAGTCAAAATGGAATCAGGGATGGCTAAATTAATATTTCCCCTGAAATCTGAAAACTGAAAATTTTCGCGATTACATTACTTCCTTTACTTCGTGCTAGGAAGTAAAAAGTCTGCCAAGTGGGTTTCTACATAGTGTTTCCTCGATATTTCTATCAAACATAATCAGCCAGTATCAAACAGTAAGAGTAGTATTAAGTATAGATACTTACATTGATACTAAAACCATTTCTTAATAGGTTTAGTAAAAACATTTGTATCATATTAGAATACCAATTGCAGAAACTAACATGGAATTTCGCCCCCAGAAGATGTTCGAACTGGAAGAGATGATGCGGACGGGCTATGACACCAGCATGCCAGAGCACAGGAGACTCTTCCACTTTTTGATAATGGACTGCGCCCAGACCTGCTATGTTTGCAAGCCTTGGTCACTCTGCAGGAAGATTGGGGTAACTATAACCCCTTTTGTAGCAAACTGTCGTAATATTTTTAAAGTTTAACAGGAAAGCGAAAAGAAGTTTCAGATCGCATTTGATTACTCGTTGGGGATGGTTGAAGTGTTAAATATTTCGTTACTCTTTTTTTGAATGAAAAAATAATCTTTATTTTAGGACATCCAGTCCCCTAAGAATAAGATACATGTACAATTTAAGCAGCATTTGGCTGACTTAAGTGTGGTAAATCAATTATATTACTAACTATAAGTCAAATAACAATTATTTACCCAAAGACAATACAAAAATAACAATAAGTATACTTATGTACATATTTCCTCAGATTTGCATAGTTACTTATTCTTTACATGCACGCGGAAGATTGGCCGTTCCGGAGATGGAGAAATGAATAGTGTTTAAATGAAGTAAGGGAGGAAGCTAGACGATTGGAGATGGGAAAGGAATTCCAAAGCAAGGCAACACGAATGATAAAGGATTTTTCAAAGGAAGCAATTCTTTGGGGTGGGATATACAAATTAGTAAGTTGAGATCTTGTATTTAGGAGATGAACGGAAGATCGTAGAGTGAGAAGGTCAAGAACACAGGAAGGTCTTCTGGCTCTTAAGGATTGGAATAAGAAGGAACCGAGAAGGTATTTTCGTCGGAATTTAGGATGAAGCCACCCTTACTAAGAATACCAATGAGAGATGTGTGAGCGTCTGGGGAGGCCGAAAATGAATCTTATGAAACAATTTATTAATCGTCATTGTCTCATTTCGTGTTCCCGAGACAGTCCTCCATAAACTAAGCATCCGTAGCCAAAGTGGGAGAGAATGAGGGAGGACACAAGAAGATAAGAGGAAAAGTACTTCGAGGAAAAGAATTACGGAATCTTACGAGCTGTTTGAGGATTGTTATAGATTTTCTGGTATTCTGGAAGATAAGGTTACTCCATGCTAGGCTTGGGTCAAAGGTAACTCCGAGGTTTTTTTTTAGTTTTTAACTTATTTTTTAATCCTTTTAACCAATTAATTCTTACGATTGGACTTACGTCGGTTTCTAACGTATAGTAATATTATGAATGAAAATCTGAAAACTTTGTATTCTAATGGTTGATTTTGAATAAAAAATTTAAAAGTATCCAAATGTTCCTAGCACGTTGAAAAAAGTGGTTTATATATCATGCGTTATCTGTCTTCGGGGACCGGAACTGCAACTAATATAAATCGTTTGATCATTATTAATAAAGATAGACCTGACGCAGAGGAGTAAAATTCTTGAAAAAAAATCCTTCCGCATGTAATATAAAATATGAAACATTAGCTTCGGTCCCCGGTTAGCTGCAGTCAACTTGTTTAAAAACAAAACAAGATACACACTTTTCTTAATCATCAATAGTATCAACTTTAATCGGGTGGTATTTATTGATGGATGCAGTGATTTCTTATTTTATTTTTTTTTGTGTACGGTTTTATTTTATACGGTTTTATACGGATTTCAAGGAAATTAATTTATTTATGTATTATTATTAATGAATTTATTTGTACTAAATGAAAATTATTTATATTATACGGCATCTGCATGGACAGTATTTTGGGTTCTAGACCTAGTTCCGTATTATCATTTTTATAGTCCTTCTCCCTCCCCCTCTCGCCCCTCCCTTACTGTCACAAATATGAACATTTAATAATATATTAATTGATTAAATACTGTATGATGATGCATTAATTGATTTCATTTTATTAGGAGGACTCCTACCAAGAGTTTTTCAGAAAAGGTGATCTAGAACAGGCTCAAGGAGTATTTGAAGTTCCCGATTTTAATGAAGATATATTGAAATTACCAGAAATGAATTGTCAATTTATAGAGACTGTTTGTTTACCCAGTTTTAAGTAATTACATAATTATTTAATCATAATAAAACGAAACCTAGATATTTAAGTATTATACTTTGAAACATAAAGAAAGTAATATTGGAAGGAAAAGTTAAAAAAATATGGGCGTATTTTTCATCTAATTGGCCACTATTTTGAAACAAAATGATGAATGGTAATGTTGAGTTCTCAGGATCATTCTGGGGTAACCTGTGACTTCAATACCAAATCTGAAAAAAATCGACCCACTAGTCTTGATTATTTTAAATTAAAAATCGATTTTTGGATTTTACGTATATTGAAGCGTGAAACCTCAGATTAGGTCAGTCTTCGCTACCCCTCCCATCCCTACTCGTATCTAATCCCGACTATTCAGTACTCTTTGCCCATCTCTATTGAAAATAATAATAAAAATAATAAAAAATAAAATAAAATTTAAATTAAAAATAATGGAAAAGTGTCCTGTTTTTACTTGCTTGTACGTAGTAAAGTAAGTATTGTAATCGCGTTGTAATTCGGTTTTCAGATTTCAACGGAATTATCTATTTTGACTAATTTCGTCGTGACATCTATACGTACGTTCGTTCGTATCTCGCATAACTCAAAAACGGTCAGCCGTGGAAAGTTAATACTTTGTATTTCGGATTTTTGTAACATATAGTTGTGAACTTTTTGGTAACTACATGATAACCAGAAGTGGTACTTTACTTGAAGGTTATGATAAACTTTTACCAAAAATTATATTAAAATATAATGAAAATAATCTTAAATTTGGTATATAAGGCATATATATACCAAGTGTACCACGGAAGTGATACTTTACTTGAAGGTTATAACAGATTTTTTTCAAAAATTATATTAAAATATAATGAAAAACTTCTCAAATTTAGTATTTATAATTTATGTATTGATTTAAATAATATAAAAGATTTTGGTTCAAATTTGCAAACCGGAAGTGGTACTTTACTTCAAGGTCATAATAGACTTTCATCAAAAAATATATTAAAATATAATATAAAGCATCTCAAATTTGGTATGTAAAACCTTGTGTATTAATATAAATAATATAATATATTTTGTTTAAAATTGGATAGCCGGATGTGATAGTTTACCTGAAACTATTTTGTTCTTATACCTCTCGCCTTCTTAGAAGGGAGGAATATGAATCTTGCTAAAAATTACAAATCGTGTTTTCATGGATAAGCACGTTTCAAGGTCCGTACTAACAGTTTTAAACATTTGTAAAATGGTGTGTGTGTGTGTGTGTCAATAAATGGACGCCAATTAGCGTCGCGACACCGGGTGTCGTTTTTGAGATACTCCTTTCTTCGAAAAATAGTAAACAAATTCAAGATTACTTTTTGAACCACGGATTTATAGTTTAATAAGCGTACTAGGAAGTCATGCGGTGACCACATCAGATATTGTTTTAATGTAAAAGTAGCTCCATGTTGTTTTTACTCCCTTGTAAGAAGTAAAGGAAGTATTGTATTCGCGAAAATTTTCGGTTTTCAGATTTCAGCGGAAATATCCATTTTGACCATCCCTGAATCCATTTTGATTAGTTTCGTCGTGGCGCCTGTACGTACGTATTTCGTTCGTACGTGCGTATCTCGCATAACTCAAAAACGGTTAGCCGTAGAAAGTTAAAATTTTGTATTTAGGATTGTTGAAAAATTTAGTTGTGAACCTCCCTTTTTGGTCACTACATGATTACCGGAAGTGGTACTTTACTTGAAGGTCATTATTGATTTTCATCAAAAATTATATTAAAATATAATGCAAAACTTCTCAAATTCGGTATATGGGGCTTTTATATCGATATGAATGTATTTACTAGATTTTGATTAAAATTGGTGAGCCGAAAAGGGTACTTTACTTGAAGGTCACAATAAGCTCACATCAAAAATATTTAAATTAAATACAGAAATCATATGTTTCCGTAATAAAGGTTACAAACACAGTTTGGTTTCCAATCCAATTAAACATTTTTATTACTTGTTTTAAGTGTTAAAATTGAGTATAAAATACTGGTTTTCCTCCCCATTTGTGTGATCAACAAGTCTGCAGCAGGAGAATAAGATATAAGTTAAGTTGGTTTTCCGCTTAAAATGTCGAAACTGTCCATTTCTAATGCTTTATCCAGTGATATTGACAGTTTTATTATTGTCATGGAAAATGAAGAAATATCTTGGAAACTAGTTACCTACTGAAGGAAAATGACATATAATAACGGAATGAGACCTCCAGTGACAAGTGTGTGTGTTTGTGTGTGTGTCAATAGATGGATAACGGGACGCCGAGTGTCGTTTTTATTGCAATCTTCGGAAACTAGTAATCAAATTCAGTATCACTTTTTGAGCCACGGATTTATAATTTAATAGGCGTCAGGTGTTGCCCACATCAGATATTTTATAGTTTATATTATTTTATTCCTCCATACCTGACATGCCTTTTATATTGTATGCATATGTCATCTGCTTATTGTTGCGATGTAAGTGCAAGGTGTATAAGCAAACAACTTATAAGGAAGACCTCTCAAGTGCATATGCGCCTTTTGTTATTGAAATAACAACCAGCTTAAGAATTAATTCACATGATCGAAAGAATTTAAAACAATTGAAAATGATTAAAAAATATGTTTACTTTGCCTTGGCTGCTATGATCGCCTGACGAAGTAATATTTTTCTACTAATTGGTTACTACCTTATAGAAAATTCATCGCAAATTCCAAAAATGGTGATAAAAGTTGAGAAATATTAAATTACAGTAGAGGAATTTGGAATTTTATGGGAAAAAACGTGTTTTTCTTAGAAAAAATCATAACTCGAAAACGGATTGAGATAAGAAAGTGCGGTTGGCGGGGTTTAAATACATTTCTGATTGGCTAGCCCTCTCTCAATTACTGGCATTTCCTTCTCTGCCATCCTATGTGTAAGTGTGTATCCAAATATATGCAATATATTATATCATAATATTATCCTGTTTCTAGAATTTTGGCCAAGATCTGTCCCCTCGTGCACCTGTGCTTGGTAAAGTTAGACATCAATTTTGGATGCTGGAAGGAAGAGAAAGACAAGATCATAGCCGCAATGGCGAAGGATGTAGATGATGAAGAGGGTGAAGAAGAAGAAGACAACTTCTTTAAATAAATTACATTTTCAAATTATAACTCTGTATCCCATCTTAAGATATTAATGTAAAATTAATGAAAAACAATTTTCGTCAACTTCAGGTGACAAAGGCCACGGGCCTCGGTCAATTGATGTCTATAATAATAGAATACAATATAAAATTAAATTATAACAAGTTATATACTTAATAACTAACATTGTATTATTATGTATAACACTCAGCCGAATCTCAAATATTAAATGAGAAGCTTAGGAGGCCTCAAAATTTGACTGCCGCGGGACTCCAAAATACTTAGGCCACTGGTTATATTGTGCCTTCGGTAAACAAAATGGAAAGTTGTTTATTTGGATTAACTTCCATGTGTACTCCAACTATGGCGGGAAGGCCGGGTTATCCTGCTTATTGACAACAAATTCTAGCTGTAGAAGGGCCACAATAACGGCAAATTTCTAACGAAATTTTATATTTAGGTTAGGCAAAAAAATATTTATTTTTGCTTTTTCTTTGTTTTAAGCTTGATTTAGTTAATAAAATGAGGTAATGTGAGATGATGATATTTATTTCGAAATATATTAAAAAATAAAAGTGTTAAAAAAAAAAAATCAAGATGATATATTTGACATGGTAGCTGTCTAAAGTTTCATATGCAAATGGAAAATTTTTCCTCCTTGAGCGTAACTTCCCGCCCTATTTATAGCATTTCTAAGCTCCGCCCATAAACTGCGACATGAGTTGTATAGAGGAAGACTTTCCCCTCCGTGAGAGTAACATCCCGAGTTATGCTCCACAAGATTCTTCTTCCTAAAGTTATATGGCTATATGTATAAAAATAAAATATTTTATTAATTTTAGGTTTAAACGTAAAAACTCCAATTTCGAGGGGGTGTTAAAAAAAAATTTCTTAGTCGATTATAAAGGTTCATCCCGACTTATGCTCCATAAGTTTTCTTCTTCCTAAAGTTATATGCCTATGTGTGTATATATATATTATATATAAAATAAAAATATTAAAAGAAATTATTTTATTAATTTTAGGTTTAAATGTAAAATACTGTCATAAATTAGTTTAAGTGAAGTTTTAAATTCATTACGTTATTCCACTTCGAAATTAAATTAAACCCTTCCAGGTTTCAATCGGACACTGCTTCTGGCACGATGATTCTGAGTTTCATCCAAAATACACCCATCCTTTGGCGTGCGAACGAGGAGTGCCATAGGAGCACAGAAACCTGCTAATGTTTCAGATTTAAAAAAAATATATAAAACAGTAGATAGAAGTAAATTTTAAATATATAACTTGAAAAAACAAAAAACAAGTCAGGTAGAACTAAACTTCAAAAACTTCAACTAAAACCTTTAACTAAGCCCAAGTGTGTTAAATGTCTGGTTTAACATTTTATTTTTAACATATATCGTTAATTTTAACATAATTGTTTAAAATACATTTTAGACAACATATTATTTAATAATTTTTTCCAGGAGAGTGAAGAATATGATCGGACGCTGTGCCAAACTGTGGAATATGGAAGGACCAAGGAGGTTCGAGGTTCTTCCTACAAAAGATGTTAGGTGCTAGGTGCGCACGACTACGTACCTAGCCACTGCTTCGTAGATTTGCAAAATCCATTTTTATTAAGCCCATTTACGTTTTCATTCTATAAAAATGATTTGTAAAAGTTTGAAGTTGTGAAATATTTATTAGACTTGTGTTCACTGGCGAAAATTGTATGGGCGCAGTGTGCCGGACACCCAAGTGCCACCCTCGGAGAACGAAAAAAAAAATATAGAGATATAAAAGGGAAAATTAAAAATTCCGTTTTTGTTAAGATTACTGAAAGAAAATCTATAGTTTAATAAAGAATGACAGATGAATGTAACTCAAAGAAGCAATAAAAAAAGGAGTGCGGCTGTAACGGGAATCTTATGACCAAATGTTTTTAGCCGAGTGAACCCGCACCCGCTTCCGTCTTAACAACACTACACATTCCCCCTTAGTCCCTCCTCTAACATAACTGTTTCCAAACTACTCCATGAGAGTTTTCGTTTTTAGTATCGCCTTAGTAATAAAATTTGAATATACAATTTGTATTATTTTATTATTCCAATGTACGGTATCAATCGAAAAAAAACAACAGCTAAAGAGTTACCTCGTCTAATAAGGAAAAAATTTATGGTGATTTTTTTTTTTCAAAATTAACGAAATATGATTGCGGATATTTCGGAAAGTATACGAGATAGAGAATGATTAATGAGATCAATGCAGCGGCACATTTCGTCAGCTTTAATTTTGTAGAGACTAGTCTTATCTAGGACACATAGGTTCCGAGATTTCAGCGAATAACCGAAAAAAGGAGCCTTCTACCGTCTCATTTTTATATTTTAAGCGAAACAGTCCTATATTTTTGAAGGCCATTGCATTAATTAATCACAAAATGGATCCCATCATGTGTGCTTCATGCCCGACAAGTTTTAATCAGTAAAATGGTAATCGTAAAATTGACAGGTTTAGAGCGTACATAGGTCTGAAAGAACTGCACATGAAAATTATAGGCCAGTATGGCCATTTGATAATACAGTTATTTATTAAACAATTGCGCGAAAATCAGCTTTTCATACCTTCGATATTTATATATTTATACGCCAAACGACCCAACATTTTTGTAGACCACTTTTCTTTTTTTTTATTATTGACTTATCTTACGATTCAAGTGGAAAGCAAAGGGTTTTTCAAATATTTTTAGTGCATCATTAAATTTACGTGTTTTCCAATTAACTACTTGGAAACAGCCCGTTTTCGAGAATTTTTGTAGATTAGAAGAGTATTAATAATTTGAAAAAAAAAACACTCTAACCTGGACTATTAGTTTTCGATTCCTTAAGGTGAAGTGACCATATTATGGGTTATAATATTATGTGGGACAAACGAAAAATTATTATCAACTAAATATTGTACATGAACTTTGCAAAAATATAAATAACTTATTAACATACAATTTTGTACAATATGGGACACTTTATAGAACTGTTTTCGATGTGGAACAAAACTTGGGAGGACCCAAATGTGGGATAGTTCCACTTAATGTGGGACGTCTGGTCACCTTACCTTAAGGCACAGTTCTTCTCTTGACGCGAGGTTCATGTTTCGCATCCCTACCATAAATTAACCTAAATCACAAAATTGGGACTTGATTACTAGTGCTTTTCTTGGTACAATAGGTCGTGTAATCAAAAGTACTATAAAATATTTAAGAGTGATTAACCCGTGCAACGTAGTTATGAAGTTGTGAAAAAATCACATGTGTGGTACAATCAAAGGTTATTATAAAATATATTTTTCGAAGTTAGTTCCTGTCAAAAGTTGTTGCAGTGGAAGTTTAAGTTTGTGGATCGATTTAAATATAATTTATTATTCCGATGGTGAAAACTAGAGGTGAAGAAATGTGAGTATTTATGTCGACAGATGGCTTGCAGACAACTACTTACCTACCATGTCTGTGCTGCTGTCATACAACGCCCATTGCTTATAGCCTCCTCAATAGATTCCAATTAATTCGCTTAATTATTAGCTAATCAATTATGTCATATGTTAAAGTTATAAAATTATGATTCGATCTCTAAGTTTTGCTTCAGCTTATACTTTTTATGAAGTCGAATAAAGCTATATTAACAGGTCTGATGTGCTTTAATTGAAAGTTCTCTACAATTTATTTAACTTTGTACCCAACTATCGGTATTTGACTGACAGAGAACTAACATTTATCCTGGTTGAGGGAGAGATTATGTTTCATGGCTACTTCTAGAAATCGGATGAGATTCCGGTGATGTTCTTTCTGATTTTTCCATAAGCTGTGACATCTGTCTGGGTATGCAAATGTATCCAGCAGTTTCTATTATCTTATCAATTGTACTTTGAAAACAAGCTACCCCATTATTAACTCCAAAAGGTATACGCCGAAATTGGTATAGTCTTCCGTTTGCTTCGAAAGTTATATAAGGTTTGCCTTCATCTCGTATGGGAACTTGGTGAAAGGCATTCTTTAAATGTATAGCACTAAAAATGTTATACTGGGGAATTCGGCGGACAAAACACTCCATGTTTGGTAAAGGATAAACGTCTAAAAGGGTAAATTCGTTGATTGTTTGGGAATAGTCGATGACGAAGCGGTTTTTTTTCTTTGGAGACGACTACTGTTTGTGCTCTTCACGGAGCTTTCCCAGTGTAGCCATTGATTTCCTCTATTATATCTTCGGATAAGAGCCTGGACGTCTCTTCTTTTATAAATTTGGATCCCTGAAGGGAGTAAGTGCGAGATCTTATACCGATTTCTCTCTAACGTTAGGAGTTAGGTTTTGAAATAACAATGGTAGTGTCACCTGTGCACACATTAGGTTGCAGAAATTGACGCAAAATCGAACTCAAGTTTTTGCGTTCATTTAAGATGGCATGGCCGATAACAATGTCAGCACACAAATGAGGCAGAACAAGGAGTTTGGTCCCAGGATATTTGCGGCCCTTTAGCTCTAAATCTAAATAACAATGGGCAGTCGTTGACGAAATTATTTCATTTGATACTAATGCGATCTGTTTTTGGGTGGATTAAGATTTAATTTTGTTGGAGATGAAAGAGTCAGCAGTTCCGGTACGATCAAAGCTTTAGCTGGAGTAGCATTTATAAGAATCACATCAGTGGCTTAGGATAGACATTTTGAAGAGACAGCTAAAATCGGAGCCAAAACGACATGGAGTTGGAGGAGTTGTGGGAATCACAGGATTTAGTAGACATACTTTAGAAAAATGCCCTTTTTTGTGAAAAGAGTTGTATATCGCGTTTCGCGCAGAACACTTGGTCCGAAGACAAGTTTCCAGTTGAAAGAGCTGCTAGTCGATTTTCTGGGAAAGAAATAGACTGTTGGATATTTGATGGAGGATAAAAAATTACAATTTGCCACTGTTAATAAAACTGGTATAGCCGAGAGGAAACCGAATTATATCAACTTTTTTTCAGGCGCATCTTAATAGTTTAATTTTACACAATAGTGTAGTATAATTGAATCGTGAATTGCAGAAACATCACATGTCCAATTTTTTTCGATAATTAATTTTTTATTTTAACATAATATTTCGTCCATATACTTGCAATAGTTGCAAAAACTATAGATGTCCTTTGTAAAACAGAGTAGTTATAACCGTTGTAAGGTGATTTGAATTTCTGGAACCACGCATGTCCTGGACTTTCGTTTTCTGCAATTAATGTATGCTAATTTTGAAATGGTTTGAAATGTATGCTAATTTCTGTAAAAAGTTTCCATTTTTATAGGAAGTTAACAAGGTTATTTCTGTAATCTGTTTTGATTATTTTCTAATTATTCCAATAAAAAGGGAGTAGAGAGAGGAAAACACAAATGACTGTCTTCCTGGAGTTTTTTAAAATATTAATTGGTAAAGATCACTTTGATACAATAATCCATTACTTTCCTCACAGAAGACATTCTTATCTCCCTTCAGATCTAGATTTTCATGTCGTGAAAAGAACGGAAGATCCTATTTTTACACTTTAGCAACATGAAAACTTAATTTTAGAATCAAGAATAAATTTCAATTTAAATCTTTATCATTTGATCTTGATATTAAATATTGATATTCTATAAGTTCAAGTTACATCTTTATCATTTGGTGATGTATCAAATTATAAAAAGTAGTGCCTAAATTTTACCGTAAGAAGGTAATATCTGCCAAAACAAAAGGTATAAAATCCCACTGAAATAAAAAAATTTCAGTCACTATACCGAAATTTATGGAATTTAAATATTCAAAAGGACAAGTAAATGCTATGGAAGTAAAAAAGCACCTTGATGGGCTGGGATTTCACATATTTGTTATTATTATTATTCCTGAAGAATCCAACAAGACGTACGCACAAAAGTTTGTCTGTATTAATTTTAAAAATGTAATAGTTTTAATATGATATTATTATTATTATTATATCTATATATATTTATATTATATTATTATTAGTTTTAATATTATTAATTTTTAAAAATGACATTTGCCATTCCCTAAAGAAAAAGACGAATGAGATGTTTATGCTATATTTTATGCATGTCATAATCTATTCTTCGTTAAACAAGTTTATGTAACATTGTATCATTTCTATTTGTCTGTGATCATCTATTGACTATAAACATGCAGGATGCCTGCAAGAATTTTAGAAACCACACAAGTCCACTGCATTTAAATATTTTTTAAAAAACAAACTATGGTGAAAATTATTAGTTATGTTATTGTAATCAGATAGTTCTGATATAATCGTTTAAGAAAAAAAAAATCAGCACTCCAAATCAAACAGTGACGATGGTAATATGTTTTTTGCGCCCCTGGAAAATTTGTAGAATTGGACAAGTGCTATTTCTGCAATTCACGATTCAATTAGAACAGTTTATATTGATGACTATTTGATTCGTGTGAACATTTTTTGAATCGGCTTTACTGAAAATTAGTATATGTAATTAGCCATCTTTAGTGGGTGGATAGCAATAATAAACTTTACTTAAACTTCTTATTTATTTATTACTAATAAGTATTTTAGTAAGTATTACTTATTTACTAATTGCATACCTATTTGATATTTTGATATACTAATTCATTTCTATGTACGATATCTGTGAATTGTTATATTTCTATTATTTGTAACGCAGGTTACCACATGATATTACGATATTACAAAAAAATCACGAAAAGCAGACGAGGAAGTCGAGAAAGCTCGAATTCATGAGGCTGTTTTATTCCAACCCACAGAAGCTATTATTTCTGATAAAGGAACTTTACGACGATAATAGTATTTCCCAACAAAGAAAAGTCAACTTATATGTAAGGAGCTGGTACTGGAACTGTATTTACTTAGTTAAGTAGAAAGGCAGATATATAAAAAAAAAATATTCTATTTAACAATAAATAGTTATTTTTTTACTTTTACCAAACTCAAAACTTTTATGTGGTCTCTTTCTCTTAGGATTGTGGTATTGATAGTTGTGTTGAGGTATCTTGATGAATTGCTTCGAACTATACGCCCTTATTATCTTAACCTGTTTCCCTTAGCAGATAACATTCTCCTCTTCATATTTCCAAGCTGTCAGGTCGCTTGATCCAAAGTCTTTCCAATTATTACGAGTAATAGTTTCCTTTTAGATATCATCATCTACATTTCTTGTTTATCTTGCAGAAACAAAGTTCTATAACTATGTCTACTAACTAGTTGTATTTTTGGACCAGTCAGAGATGTGGCTGGGAGGAGGATAAGGAAAAACAAGGAACTATATGACATCTATGACTAGTCGGATAAAGTTGAGTTTGTGAAGTTAGGGAGGCTTGGTTAGAAGGCTACATGGCCAGAATGGATGAACAAGAAGAGATCCCGAGGAGAATACTTGAGAAGATCCTGAATCGAACTCGAAGAGCTGGAAGACCTTGAAGAGCTAAGGTGAGACGATGGTGTGGCAGCAGATGCCCCAAGACTACTTAAGCTCAGGAACTGAAAGCGATTGCGCAAGATAGAGCCGAATGGCGGCGGCTCATTGGGCCAAGACCCACACCGGGTTGAAGTGGCACAGAGGTAGGTAGGTAGTCGTATACTACGGCATTGCTTATCTTGATTTTAAGAGGGGAATGGATCCAGGTGAGCCAGACTCTTCGGTCATCCTAGCCGTTTGTGGATCGAGTAGTATCTAAAATATCTGCCAGGAAGGGCTACGAAGGACCTAAGGACGCCATTGTGCTTCGGAGAAAATATAGGGATAGTCATTTAATCTCGAAGTGGAGGTGAGCGGGAGAGACGTCTTCCTCTATTACTGACCATGATGGAGCTCTACAAAAAAGTTATTTCTCTGGACTAGACAAAATTTCACCAAGGCATGAGCATATGCAAGGAATTTTTTTTTATCTTTCAAAATCAGGCCTTTGACTGGGGAATATTATATCCAGTGTTCTATGTCGTTCATCCAGTGGTTCAGGGAACCTCAATACTCAAGTATAGTTTAATAAGCCCCTGAGATGATATCGCTCTTCGACCGTTCGTTAAAGTTCTTTTTGTACATTAATATAAATCAGAAATTTGATAAGTGGTTGAGGTTATTGTCGAGCCTTGCTGTTTAAAACTATCTCATTTAGGAAACTGTGTTTATCTACGATTGTGTTCTCCAGTTTATTTATATTGATTTGTAAACCTGCTTGATTTGCTTCCCTTACCTGAACCTCAGGACGTTATGTTTCCTCTTGTTCACTTGCAAGGATTGTTAAGTAACACGCATGGCCGGGTATATCGTGCTTCACCCATCTTCTTGGCATGTCGTACCGATAATTATTTAAATAATTCAATACACCCAAATCGTAAAACACTTTAAATTAGTCGAATAGAGGATACACATTTCGATTTAATTCTCATCCTTATTCCACTATCTAGTTAGACTAAGGTGCTAGTTTTATGTACTCCTCCAGAATGGATGGACTGCATTAAAATGCACAGTATTATTTATAACTTACATTTTGACGAACGTAACGCTAGCTCGAGAAGGTCCGGTCCCTCCTTCCCTCCCGAAATTACAAAATGCTGTTACTTATTCTCATCTGTAAACAAAAATTGTACATACCTATTTGAATTTTGTTTTATAAATAATAACCTTGGCGCAGAAAATATTACAGAGTGAGTTCCACATCCACGATTGGGATGGATTTCTTTAAAGTTGATGCTTGGATGGACCATTCCCTTTCCTCCAAAACAAAATTCTGGCTACGCTACTGAATGCTAGTGAAGTTGAAAGTTGGCAAAAACCTGTATTAATGAGCACTGATGCCGAAAAGACCGCTTTTGATTGATTCATTACGATTTATCACAATCAAGCACTCATTAAATTTATTTACATTACACACAGGATTATTGCGAAGATTACGTTTTCAGTCATTCATTTATTAGATTATAAAAGGTAATTCAAAACATCGTTGATGTTTGCCCACCTGCAACAACGTTGATCTTTACTTTCTCTTACCTAAAAAATGAAATATAGGGTTAAGGCGGATTATTGCGATCGTGAAAAATTTCGAATTCGAAGTATTCTCAAAAGAGGGAGAAAAATAAAAGAAAAACATGTAAATAATAAAGAGGTGGAAAATAAATAATAAAAATAAAGTTTTCTGTTAGCAACAGTTAGAGTAATAGAGTTTTCTGTTTTACTTGCAATATCAAGAAAGTGTGTAAAGGTTAAATTAATGAAGAGATGGTTAACAATCATCAAGCTTACTAAGGAAGAAACAATATACTTTTTTCTATTGAGAGGCTTTTATCCATTTTCTATTATGTAAAGTGAAATGTAGTATAAAATAAATGGAATTATATAAATAAATTCTGTGAAAAGTTTCATTACTTAATAATTTTACTATCAACTTCAAGTAATTTACTATTTCTTGGGCTCTAAATTATTTCTTTTCGATATTACAGCTACAAGCTGAGACCGGCTGCCTCCTCTCCTTTCTGATAGAAAAGTGCATCCTCAACAACGAGCATGTCGTCAAAGTGATTGGATCAAGGGAATTGTCAAATCAAGTGAGATTCGAGGTGAGCTCTCATGGACCCACTTATAGCTCGTATTCATTGATTCAGGACCTGTCGACAAGAGATTTAAGTCGATGAGAATTGGGTGAGCTGGCACACTTTTTTTGAGCAGCCAATCAGAGACCAGGATTTGATCACGTGACCCATTACGTTAATTTGAATTTAAACATCGACCTAACATTAACTATCGGAGCCACGTCTCTTTTTTTAGTCACACGCCGGCTTTTGATTGGCTACTAAAAAAAGAGTGTCATCTTGCCCAATTCTCATCTACTGATTTAACTACTAAAACTACTAATCTACTGAAACTCGATGACATTTTTGTTTCTACAGCATATTCGCTGGTTGTAAATATTTTAACAAATATAAATTTAACAAGATTAGTAAAAAAATAAAATTTATATTCACACACCTACATACACATATACATCTAACAAGGTATGTTCGTGATGTATACATGCATATGTAGGAACTCGCTAATGGTTTTCATCGGTGGGCCTCCAACTTGCTAATCATAAAACCGAGAAGGAATAGTAGAGGAGACAATCACTTTGACCGTTGATAAGTATGACATTCACTCCAAACCATCTATTAGATTTTTCGGCGTACAGATTGACGCCAGACTTCAGGCTGGAGTGTCGCATCTACTTGAAGATGGGTCTAGCGCCTGATTCTTGACATTGCAGCATGGGTATCCAGGAAACATGGAGAAGATGACTATTACTTCACCCAACTGCTTACTGGGAATGATTGTTTTAGGGTCTACTTAGCTCGCTTCAAGCAAGAGCATTAACCATCGTGCCTTATTTCCGCCTACGTGGATGAAACAGTGGAACATGCGTTCTTTAGTTGCCAATGTTTTGCCCAAGAAAAGGAAGAGTTAGACAGGAATCTTTGGCGGAAGATTGCAGAAAGTATGGTCGCTCCAATGATGACCAGGCAGGAGAGCTGGAGTGCTGTTGCAGACTTTGCGGCGCGAATCGGCAGACAGATCAGAACAAATGAGCAAGAATAATAAGGAGCCCATAGAAGAAGTAGGCGCATGGCCATCCTGTCCTTCGCGCAACAGCATAAGCAATGCGTGATAGCAGTTCAGCGGGTAAACTGTATTACCATTTGCGTTACTTTTGCGAGTATATAAGATGCTAGCTTTTATAATGTATACCAATTTAATCAGCTGTGCATGTCGTATTTTTTTTTCCAGGAAAATAACGAATTTATGCAAAGGCTTAAAAATTCAGTTGTACCTATTACATTGATGAAAGAACTTTTAGATAAGAATTTATTGGAAGAATTGATTTCGATTATATACGATTTCCAACTTACAGAATCAGTGAAATGCCACTTCTTCTCAATATACCAACCTTACAGAAAGAACGTAATTTTGTATGCGTGCCTGGTTCAAGATGCGCTTATCCCTTACGATATGGAGACCTTGCATGGGTACGTCGGTGAATGTTTCAGGTAAAAGTGCTTCAATATTAACTTTTAATTAACTTTATGTGGTATTGTATAGCCAATCCTTAGATTTCCACCTAAATTAATTTTTTGATACAAAAATTACATTGTAAAGTAATAGTATACCTTTAGTGATAAAGTTATTGACAGATTTTTAATTTCAATATAGGTATTGTCAGCAAATAATAGTTAACACAATGCGATATGATGAACAGAAAATGTACCACTCGAAACAAAAGAAAATTTTGGAAATGGGAATAAGCAATTTGGATTTGTTAGGTAAAACTACTAATTAGTGAATACAATTTATTAAGGAGGGGGGAGGAGCAGTAGTGATTTGTTTAACGTCCTTATGTACTCTAATTAGGGAAGGAAAATGGGGCTTCCTAAAGGTTTCCAACCGAATCTAGCCAGAGTGGCGGAGAGGCCGAAATTTATTCCGTGGGCCCGCCACGAAATAAACGTCAACACTCCAGGCTAGATTTGAATCAGCGACTTCTTATTAGAAAATGCTGGGGTACTTCTTCAACGCAATCGGCCACCATGGTTTTGTTTTGATAGGATTGCTGTAGAACTGAAATTGGATGGTTTGAAGGATGGGCTTAGTTTATAGCAGGTAGTCATTAGTAAGTACATTATTAGTGTGAATTACTTGAAATTCATAGAGATCAGGTAACTGATAGAAACGTCACTCTGATTTCTAAATGAAGATATAAGATGAACAGCTTAATGTCAGCGAGGAAATATACTTAAGGGTAGCCATAAACTGTGAAGTCACTTGAAGCTATGAAGGAGTACTTGGTTATAATAGCGGCGGCACATAGGAAATATGGGGGAGGGAGGATGAAGGTTAGTGTAACATGATAACATGAGATGGGGGAGGGGCATCAAGGAGTAACACAGTCATTAATAACATTGTACAGCATATACAAATCAAACTGGATCGGAAAATAAATTTTAAAAAATAATTTATTTAGAATAATTCTAAATAAAAGAAACTATTATTTTTTCTTGACATAAATGCAATCCAAAGGCCGATTCGTTTTCAGATAACTTCGCTGCTTTTTTCCCAACTATAAGATCTCAGATTCTCGAGATAACGGAAGCTGAAAGATGTAGTATATTCATATTGGAAGGTAACAATCTTGTTTCCCGCATTTCTGATCATGGAGTTTCTTTTGACACGTTCAGAAAGGTATTTGTATTCCTTAACCACTTATTTTATAGTTATTTGATGGAATAATTCTTGTTAAAATTAGCGGCTATTGCTTTTATTCTGTTGCATATCGTCGGTGCAATGCCAAAGTGGCGTACCAGAAAATTTGTGTAACTGAGAACATTGGGTTTGAATTATGGTTGCAGAAGTAAGATAGCCATTTTTAAAATTAGTCGTACTTTGTATCATGAATTAGTGACCTCACGTATTCAGTTAATTATTTTTTTGTTTGCATTGCGAAGGAATTATAAAACCACACATCAAAATAGAAAAATTTGCACATAAAATATACATGTAAAATACGCCATTTTGGCATTGCATCGACGACATGTATAGGTGTTCTGTTACATAAATGTACGTTATAAGTATCAATGGATTAACAATGTTCAAATCCAAAAAACGAGAATCCCGTCAGCATACAGATCAATTTCCTAGTGGTCGATCAATGATTACATTTCTTTGTCGCCAAGGAAAATAAATAATTAATATTTACTTTCAGAACATAAGAAATGTAAAAATCCCTATCGGTGTTGGCATCCCAGGCATTGTGGCAGAAACAGGGAAGGGAATCAATTGCCTGGATCCCCTTAAATGTCCGCTTTTCAGGAAGGATCTAGATCTCGCTGCTGGCCTTCTTACGAGGTCGTATCTGGAAAAACAAATATTAATAAGTACTTTTATCGTTCAATAATAAGATTATTTATTTTAATACATTTGGGTCATTTTCAAAATAAATGCAATTTACACAGTTCATAAATAATTTTTACCAAACACCACAACATGTCTTATATTAATAAAAATCCATTGTGGTAACATTTAATTATTACATTCTAGTTAAATTTTCCGAGTTGATTTTTCACGCTTGGCTGAAAAGTGAAAAGAAATCTGTACGTATATGGCGGTCAAAAGTGGTTTTTCACTAAAAACGCTTTTTATGGAAGATAATAAATTGAAAAAGTTATACAAAAAGATACGGATTATTTTTTTCAAATTTAGAAAGAAAAATGTTCACACTGTTCGACTTTCGATTAGGCATGATGGACGGGGAAGGAAACCTGTAGCATGCGATGTCGCCTGTGATGTCGAGTCGAAAGTCGAAAGGTGTAGGTAGACAAGGGAAATCTATATTCGCTGTTTGAATTTGGATATGACATAGCATGTGGCGTCGAAAGTTCCTAAATGATCCAAACACTAATAAAATAATTGAAGCCATGAACGGATGAAGTTTTCGATCATTGATTTTTTCTTAAGAATGTGGGTATTATATGTTTATCTCGGCCTTGTTACAACAGATTTTTGACTAATGACAAGATTTCTCAGAAGATTGGACAGATTATGTCTTTAAAAAATTACATTGAAAATTTAAATTATATTCTTCTACCATGGCCACTTTGTGGTTTACCAATATATCTTTCTGTCCATACCATGAGTTATCATTTTATCAAAACATTAAATTTGTAACATAAAACCTTCATACACTCATGACTTCAACTGAAAAGGACCCTTTTAATAACATAACGACTACATAAACATGTATTTAAAAAAAAGAAAGAAAAATAAATACATGTTGAACTGTATTTCCAATGGACTTCCTCAACGTGAAAATTAGGAGAAAATTTTTAGAAAAAAATTGTATATATTTTATATAAATATTTATGTATAGACCTGGTGAAAAAAGTTTATAGAAAAAATAACATTAATTTTTAAATAATGTAATAACTTTTCGTGGTACGTGACACTACTCCTTCGCCCGCACGTTCACCCGAAGCAAGAAAAATAAAACGATTTTCGTACGTGTTTTTGAGATATTAAATCGAACCTCACAAATATTTCATTATAATAGGGCGTAGAGCGATTCTTTGTGAAAAATAGCGCCCTCTAGGACCATTTTGGTCCTTATTCAAGCCGTGTTTCAAGAACAACAGATTTTGCATTTTCGCGAGAAGTTTTAATTTTTACATGGAATTTGTATTGCACGTAGGCAACACTAAAATTTTCAATTTAATTTTGCAAATATGTCCCTACGACAATTACAAGACCTGTAATTAAATTTTCAAAAATGGTCCTATTTCGCGGTTTTTAACTTATTTTTTTTTGCGAAAAGTTCCATTGTTCAAAACTAATTTTTTTCGCCCTTTTAAACATTTTTTTTTTTAATTTCTCAAACAAAAATTATTCACAATTTAAGCATGAAATAATTACTTTTCGGCATCTTAATGATTTTGTTTTCACCAGGTTTATACCGATTTTATTTAAAATATATAGAATTTGTTTCTACTATTTTTCTCCAAATTATCACCTTGAGATAGTCCATTGGAAATTTATTTAAAAAAATTAACTATCGCTTCTGGACTATTAGTTATTTACTAGTATTTAATTTGTAATCTTACAACAATATATTACAACCACAACTCATGTATAGTAGTTAAACTTCCGCTGGTTAGGAAACTTTTTTAAGGTTTGAATTAATATGCACAAAAGAGTTAGGTTATTATCACGATAAATATTGATAAATCTCCGTTGAATCTTATTGGGCCTCTGTTGTTGGATAGAAACCTGCTGTGCTTCCCGCTGATGTTGTACGGCAGGGTGTATGGTGTAGTGGAAGTGATCAACAAGACCAACTGCAACATCTTCAGCGAGACGGACCTTCGCCATTGTGAGTTCCTCGGACAGGTTCAAGGCATCCAGCTCTACATGGCTCTAATCACAAAAAAGAATCGAGACGATTACAGCAGAAGGAATCTAATTGATTTCTTTATACTGGGAGCTCCGAAGGTAGCTAAAGCATTTAAAGAAGCATTCTCCGTTTGTGTGTTTTATATTGTATTCAGAATTTGGAGTAGCATCTTGTTCCATTATTGTTAAGTAGATTCTTGATTGCTTTATATATTTATTAATTGTGTAATAAAAACAAGGCCTAACGAACCCTTCGATGATGATAGAACCAATAATCATTGTTTAAATACCTCCCTCCACTAAACTCTATCAAAACCCAGATCTTCGAGGTCACTAAACACATCTTCGAGTCACACACGCTACACTAAACACATACTTTGCAAAATCCTCCCATTGGGACATTTACCAGTAGTGTAACTGGGCCATTCTCAAATAAACAGCCACTTTGTTTCGTTGGGAGCTGAGGAAATCAGAAAAATAAAATTATTGGAAACTTTCCTTAAAGTCCCAAAATGTATTGTACAAGTAGCGGAGAAAGCTCAGTTGAAGTTTTTTGTAAGCTTGACATTTTATTGATTTACTATAAATTTTTGAAATTGGTGAAATCATTTTTCAGTTTTACACGCATCGCGTAATGAAAATCATTTTTTAGGCAATTTTTGAATAGCTTAAATAATTAAAAAAAAAATGTTATTTTTTTATTTCAACTTCGGTCTTGCGACGCATCAAGGCGTTGCCTCGGTTGTCTTGACGTTTACCCACTGCTACAGCTTTGATTATCCAATACGACAACTTTGCATACTCATTTTAGTCGTCGCGATGATACTATATTTACCGATCGCTCGTCATAATCTTGTTTCCATATCTTCCCCCAGCAAGACTAATCAGTAAAATCATCAGAGTTTTCTTATTTTTTTTTTTTTTTTGTCATACCTCTGTTTGTTTACTTCACATTACTTACAAAATATCAGCAAGTTTTTCGCAATTCACTCGTTCACTTCAAATAGCTGTTATGTCATCAGTATAGCGAGAATCTTATGTTCCATTCCGGTTAGTCCACATCAATGTTTCGGTAACTTTTTTCTTATAACTTTTGCAAGGAATAGGTTATGGTAAGGTAAGAGCACACATAACCAACTCACATTGCGGGACTGCATCTCCTATACAATTGTAATCTGCAAGATCCTGGCAGAGCGACCATCATGAAGTAGACAGCAATGGATGGTCTGTCCAGGACTTTGCATTAGCAATTCCTGAATTTTACAAGAGTAATCTTGCAAAAGTCCTTACGTTAAGTTCCTTAATCTCAGAAAGTCGTATATTTTTGATGTTTTATTTTTTTTGGGGGGGTAGGGGGGGTTATTAATAAAAGCTTATTCCATGCACTGAGAATATGGAAAATGTACGTAAAACTGATAAACGGCTCTCTCATTCTGATAAAGAGGGGAGGAGAAATTGGAACATACTGAACGGCCTTAAGACAGTTCCTCGAGACTTCACTAATGAATGCCTAGATCAGTCATTATATTCCGTGCATGGTATTGATATGGGGACCACGAAATCTCACACCGCATTGAAATCTATGAATAGATAAAACTGTGCTCAAGTCAATGTGGAATTCTACTATTTTTACATAATCTTATACACAATATATACTCTATTTTTGAGCTCCTCTCATGAAAAACCGTCAATCTTGTGAATATGTATACATTCATATTACGAGAGTTAACACAGTTAAGATTTAAGTTAACAGGTACACAGTTAAGATTTTCAAGAAATAACTTTTATTTGTAAAAAATTGTAACTATATCATTCTTGTTACGAAGTGAATAAAACTAGAAGAATACGTATGCTACGTATACGTATATCTATATTGACAATAAGAGTGTGATTATAGGTCTCCTTCAAGAGTGTGACACAAGAATGTAACTAGCAAGAGTGACAACATAGCTGATAAGTTAATAAGTCTTAAAGTTACTATTGCCAATGTCTTTAGTTCAAGGGTCAAGCCCATTCTATAAATGGAATATTAAATTATTCGCATTTACTTATCTGTGTAATTTTAAGTTTGTAGAATGTAAAAGTGGCTTATTTTCTTGTTTTCAAAATGTTAACAAATGAAAATTCATTTTATAGGCAGTGGATGCCAGCGAACTGTGCTTGGTTGAGAATTGCCAAGTTCGACATAACTACGAAGCCTATATTGATTACATGTTCATCCCACCCTCTGAGCCGATGGAACAAAATATTTGTGTTTGCCTCCACATGTTTGAGGATCTCGATCTGTTGAACAAGTTGGATCTGGACCGTTCAGCTTTCATCAGGTTTCTCACTAACTACTTTATCGATAATATAACGAACAGTATCAAATTGAAATTACGCTCCTATTTATTTCAAAAATAGTTAGCTCAATCATAATTGGATATAACATGTATTTGTTAAGATTCTAAAGTTTCTCGGTAATAAGGCTACTGTTTTACCTTTTCTGTAATGTAAATCGTAGCAGTAAGGACGGTAATGAAAACGAAAATTATATTCTTTCACCAATCCAACTTTATATCTATGTATGCATGGACGTGCAATTCAACTTGTCTAAATGATATTGCGGTATATAATAAAAAGGACAAGCGATTTTTTTAATTTTTGACAATTCTAATTTCTATTTATTTATTTTTTAAAATATTTAATTGCCTGTTGTTACTTTTAGTACAGTTGATAACGTTTTTCTTCTAGATTTCTGCTGAATGTTAGGGACAGGCATCAAGAGTTTTCCTTCCATGGTTGGTGTCATGCTTTCAACACGTTGCAATTTATCTATACTATCATAAAAAAAGAAAACATTCTTCACACTGAAATTGTATCGTAAGTATGTTTGAGTAATTTAATGTTATAACTTTGAGGAAGGTAGATTTATATGATAAATGCAAGTAGTCAATGTCTTACACAAGTACTAGGAGCAACTATTTATAGGAAGAAAAGAACTTTTGGCGATTATTTTCGAAATTACGTGACAATATTTGTCTTCAAACTGTTTGGGAGTTAAAAAAAAAAACAGTCATAAGTTTGGGTTTTAATGCTATGAACAGTGAATCGAAATAAACGAAATTTAAAAGGTTTTAAATAATTTTTGGAGCACAATTATCATCAGGATGAGTTTTTTATTTATTGTATGATAGAATGCAAATCGGGTGTTTGTAAAACAGTATCCTATATGAAAGAATAAGAAACTCTTCAAGCTGAGAAAGCCAAGGATGTTTAAAACCAGCGGAAGCCATCTCCCGACCTCTTCAAACCTTTGTCAACCGCTGTTTGCGAAGAATCCTGGAGTTCTGGTGGCCTGAGAAAATCTCTAACGAAGAAATTTAGAAAACCACAGATCAGATTTCTATATATCTCGACATTACGAAGAAGAAATGGAAGTGGACAGGATACACTTTAAGAAAACCAGATAGACCTAGAAAGACCTAGAGAAACGTGGCAAGAAGCAAGGCGGATTGCAGCAAGAAGAGCGGAATGGAAACCACTTTTAAATGTCCTACGCCTCACTAAGAGTCAACTGAAATAAATAAAATAATTTTTTTTTTTTTTTCTAAATTCTTTGTATCGACGGGGAGAGATCATTAAACTGACTGTGTTAGGAAATAGCTATAGACCCATCATTATTTCTTCTCTTTATTGAGCCATTTTTCTTTACACAACGTTTCGGACTGGTCTGTCCATTTTCAAGTGTTCTTTGTCCTATAAGTATAATTATAATTCATTATTACAACATGTATATAATGCATACGTAATTTAATTAATATGACGAATAATGAATAATAATTATACTTCTAGGAAAAATAACACTTGAAAATGGACAGACCAGTCCGAAATGTCGTGTAAAAAAGTCAATGATTAATAAAGAGAAGAAGTAATGATGGGTTTATAATTATATCCTAAAATAAACAATCAGTTTAAATTAAATGATGATAGAATGCAGTTCTCATTAGAAATAAATATCCAGGGTAACTAATACTTTCAGCAACCTTATTTGTTATTCTAGAGAATGCGGAAGAAGAAACTCAATGGCTTACATTCATAACAGTATAAGTGTACAAATTATACCTGATGTTTTTGTGTTGTCATTTATACAGTATATTAACTCGTCAACTTTAGGGCAATGGAGTGTTTCTGTATGCTGCTGGCGGCTCTTTGCCATGTGATGGAATATTCTGGCGCAGTAACTGTTTTCAAACCGACGAGTGGGACCACTTTGGGCAGCCTCTACAGCTCCCCCGGGTCAGTTGTCCAGGTACTTACTACATGATTGTTAGCATTTTAATGGGGTTAGTGAGGTAATGCTTAGATTTACTGTTCTATTCGATTCTTGCAGATTCTCTAAATCGATAAGTTTAGTATTTAGAAAGCATAGCGTTATTGCCAAAGGCCTATGATGAGCTTGTACATCTGATGAAGAACATCAGTGTTATTGCTTCGTGCTGCTTCTGTTACAGTTCCATTCTATCGATCAAACTGTTCGTCTTCTCGCTGAGTGCGGAATCACCAACGATTTGGAATTGAAGCAATTCAAGGAATTGCTCCTACTTTTGGACACGATGATTCTGGGTAAGAGGTGAACATTGCTTTGTAGAGTTCGGCCAAATAAGAAAATGTATTGTGTAACTCTTGTTTACAGGGATGGATTTGGGAAACCACGTCTATAGCAGGGACGAGTTAAAGAAATTGATTGATGAGCGAAGGATACTCAAATTACCGGAAAATAGACGCTACTACTTTGGCCTTCTGTTGACTTGCAGCGACCTCAGCGACTTTTGTAAGCCGTGGAAGTACCTGGAAGTTCAAGGGGTAACTCAATATTAGGCTATTGCAGATATTTTTGTTTTATTATTTCACAAAGGTATTAAGAAATGCCAATAATCTTACTTCTTGTTTTTTATTATTTTAATTAATGAGATGGTTGACATCATCATTGTTGTCTTACTTTCCGATCGTAGACCTAAAATATAATTATATTTTAGTTAATCGTTATTTGAATCTCGAGGCAAAAGCTATATATAGTTTTTCGGAGAACCATCATAAGTGGCTCAAGTGATGGGTATTGACTAAAAATACAAGAATGTATAGATATATTCAATAATTTGGAGAGCGCTTTCTTGAAAAAACAAAACAAAATTTTACCTTAAGAAGGCCACGCTGCAGGGTGACAGAAAATGAAAAATATGGTTATTAATTACTCCTGCGAAATCGTTATAGATTCATATACGGTGTCTAAAAATATACATAATAATATTCACATTTATGGCAAAAAATAAATTGCTGTAAAAAAAGTTTATTTAAAAAAATGTTTGTTGGCAAATACTAGGTTGTTATAAAAGTCCTTGTGTATTAATATAGCTTTATTTCAGATTACATATTTTAAACATTATTGAATACTACTCTTCAAAGTAAAGTCCATAGTTTTCAACTATTTTCACCCATCATTCATTGGATTTGATGCCGGTACCACTCCTTTGGTTTTGAGACAAAAAAGTTTTCACATCCAATTTTTACCTCCTCGTAATTATCAAAGATCCGAACTTTTAAAAAATGAGCCATTGATCTAAAACAAACCATAATCTTATGGCGCAATATCTATGCTTACGCACGATGAGGCAAAACGTTTACTCCTTGCAGTTCCGATAATTTTTCCTTGGTCAAACGAGAACGATGTGCAGGAGCAGTGTCGTGTAGAAAAATGGCTTGGTTCCTGTTGACCAAAGCGGGGTACTTTGCACTCAAAACTGCATTAAGTCTGTTTAGCTGTTCACAGTAAAGGTTTGAGTCCCTACTACGGCCCATAAATCACGAGTAACATGCGGGTCCTGGTTCACACATTCAAGAAGAACGTCATCATCAACGACCGATAATAGGCTCTCCTTCGATGGCACAAATTTCTTCGGCGGCTGCCTTTGCGCTTAAACCTTTTTTTCCAGTAATGTCTCAAAAGGCCGCGAATCACGATTTTTTCTTCTGACATTGCACGTGAGTTTTAAAAATGTAAATGACCCCATAAAGCCAACTCAAGTCAAAAGGAATTAAAGGATTAGTCAAAGAAAACATTGGCATAAATAATAGGAATAAAAACATTCTTATGGGGTAATTATGAGAATTGGAATTAAGGGTTGTTCATGCACAAGGACTTTTGTAACAACCTAATAAAATATATAAAAGGGATAAATATTTATACTAAACTATATACAAAATTAAAAATATTTACACTAAAGTTCACCCCGAATTTCTGCAATGTCACTTTCACTCTACTCGCTTTCTGAATCATCCGTTGGAACTTGATCCCTTGTTACAATCTTATTGTCATCAGCTTTAATAAGAATTATGGGTATCGGGTCCTAGTTTTGTCTAAACCTCGTTTTTTTAACTTTTTTTTTGTTCACTAGAGAAAAAAAGGTCTTCTGAGAGCCAGTCATGGTGCAGTACTGCAAACTGTTCAGCTTAAAGGGCAATTTCCTTCCAATATTTAAAATAAAGAACGAAAAAGAGAGATCGCAACCATTTTTATCAATTCGTGTGATATACCATAACCCTCGAATTTTTCCTACAAATAGGTTATAAGCAAGGCATTTCTATCCTCAAGACTGTTTGTTTTAACCTGAGGATGTTATCCTGATTTAACGTTGCATTGTGTCTCAACATTTTCTCTACTGAGCTAATAATCCTCATAACAAAAATAATACACCTTTTTTGCAGCAAGATCATATTGATATGTACTACGAAATACGTTAAATGAAAAGAAAAATAGGAAAATAGCGCCCGACTAATTCTCACACGCGCACTTGGCTGTACCTGGGCTTGCAAATATTTGTTTATCTCTCCAAAATAAATTTGGTTTCTTGAATTTGGCTTCTTCGTTTAATTTAGCTTTTTACAATTTTAAAATGTAATTGCTTTTTTTCCATTAAAATCCTATTTCATTTTTTCTAGTAACAGTTTACTATGCATTATTCATGAAAATTTCCAAAAATTATTCACTTGATATCTTTTCTTTTTTTTCTTGAACGAAAAGTACCTGAAAGCAAATGATGCAAAAATAACACCACCATGAATGGTCCATTTCATTTAATTGATAAAACACTTTGCCGTTGCAAATGGATGTATGCCCTACTCGAACAGTAGAATAAGAGGTAATATTTTGGAACTGAACAGGATAAATTGAATTTCCTTATTTCGCTCACATTTTCGGGGTTTTGGAATATAGCGCTGGTTAAAGCACAGTTCAGTTAGTTAATTGCAAGCCTCCCGAAATCTCCATAACGGGTTTTCTCGTTTTTTTTATTATAGCTTTTTACCTCTTTTTAATGATTAAGTACATTACTGATAGTTAAAAGTTATAATATTAAAGAAACAATAGGCAAGGAAGTATGATTTTTAAGAAGATAAAATAATATAAGAAAGTATATTATTTTATCTTCAATTCCTTTTAATTGATGACTTATGTATTTAATTAATTATCATTCTTTCATTATTAGCTACATTTTATTGGCGACTCGATAATATTATTATAGTTTTTATCACATTAGGCGAAGATATGCGACGAATTTTTCGCTCAAGAGATTCCCAACGAATCTTATGGACTAATCGAGTTTTCAGATTTGTTTGAAAATATCAAGCTGAAAAAAATAATGCTCCAAATTCACTTCATGCAGACAATTTGTGAACCTGCATTCAGGTACATATTAGATATAATGCATTTACCTAAAATAATGGAGGTTTTATTCCAACATCTTTCCAAATGAACTTTGCAGCCTCCTGAACGCGGTGTTACCTCGGACTGACAAGTGTTCTGAGACCATCGAGTCCAACTTAAGGACCCTCATGGCTAACAAGGAAAAACTGATCCAGGCACAGTTGGAGCAGCAGACCGCATAGGTCGAGCGCAAAGCACTTCTTATAAAAATATATTTTTCCAAACTTGGTTCCTATTCATTCAATCAAATTCTTCTAATGCCTTCCAATATCCGTCATTTTAATGCATTTTTCATCCACAGATTGTAGATTTTTAGACATTTTCAGTTGTAGATTGTATGGATTGTTTGAAGACACAAAAAAGTCCATCTAAGTCGATCCAGAGTTCATATTGTTATTGCAGTTCCATGCAACATTAAGATGTTTGGCATGTAGGTCCCTTCAACAGGATTAAATGGTCATCGCAGGAGACAAGGCTATTTAAGCAAGAAAAACACAACGAAACTATTTAATGTTATGTAACAAATATCAAAGTGATATTGAAGAGCTACAAAACATGAAATTAAAAAAAAAATGGACTTTTTAGGTTTTGCTATACTGAGATAGAGTCTAATAATACCTTCTCTCAGTGTATTAATCAGTGTTTTGATTATTAATCATAAGTGTTTTGTGATAGCTATTGTAAAAATAAAAAATCTGGTGTGGTGCACGCATCACACAACTTTCCCTTACCGTCCTATAATAATTTAACTTTTTAATATAATTTTAAAAAGTTCACATAAACAATGCTTGAAATAAACTCAGCAGCATTCACTTCTTCACGTCTTCTCCCACTTCAGTACAATAAAACAGTTTTTTAAACAATTTTAGTACAACAATTCTGTACACTACCTATATATTTTAACTTCGTCAAATTGCAAATATACTTTAAAAGTTTCGGTTTAATTTTCATGGAAATATTTTCTTTCCATTAAATAATATGAAAGTAGAAATTATTAAGTTAATTTCCGCTTTTGTATTCTTAAATTACTTTATTACAGAGTATATTGTTTATAACAGATTGGTGGGAGAAGGTTCGATCGCATTTCAGATGCGCTCGGCTATCCATTTAGGGTCTTGTGCTCCTCATAAAATACGCTTTATCTTTGCTAATACTGTTCCGATTTTTATGATTCTTTTATTGTTTTTTAGATAATTTAATTAATTTAATTTAATTCTACACATAATTTACCGTAAAATGCATACTTTTTAAGCTATGCGCAAATAAAATATTCTTTTCATCATAACTTTTTTCGCTGCATTTCCTCGGTGATGTACTACATAAATGAAAAGTTAAAGGGCTTTAAGCAGAAGACATTGAGGAAGTTTCATCAAAATCGTTTGAGCCGTTTACCAGAAAATTGTAAAATCCAAGATATGATTGCCACTTCCTGTTAATCCAATGCGCTGTATCTTTGCTAATACCGGACCGATTTTGATGATTATATTTTTGTTTTTTAGATAATTTAATTATCTTTCATAAAATTCTGTACATAAAGTACAATAAAATACATGCTTTTTATGTTATGCGCAAATAAAATATTCTTTTCATCATTACTTTTTCCCTCCATTTTCTCGTTGATATACTAAATACATGAAAAGTTAAAGGTCTTTATGAAGAATAATTTAGGCAAGTTTCATCAAAATCGTTAGAGCCGTTTTCGAGAAAATTGTAAAAAAGTGTAAAATCGATTATATAAAGTGGCATTTCCGATTAGTCGATTTTGAGGAAAATGTTGCTGTAACATCACATGCATGTGCCAACCTTAAATACATAATTTCAATATCGTACAACTTTCGTTTTTGAGCTAGACTTTTTTTATTACAAACATGGCGCAGTCGTAAATCCAATCATGGAACTTAATAACCCTGTAACACTGAATCTTTACGGAGACAATCTCGCCGAAAGTCGAGGTGTACTTCGTGGCTACAGAAACAGGGAAGAAACCAAGAGAAGTCCAGACAGTTAGACTGAAAAAATTATTTGGCTCTGAAGACACTATTGTATGAAACGATTACAACTTTCAATTCAAACGATGAGACAATATCGGAAATATTGGATGTTCTAGAAAAACATTGCACACCAAGAAATTTTTAATTTCTTAATCCTGCAGGGCAACAATGAGTCATTTGAGCGGTTTTTCACCGATTTAAAAACATTAATAGCTCCCTGTAAATTTGGCGATCAAGAAAATAAGCAAAAAAAAAAAAAAAAATACATTCATCTGTTTAACAAAAATGTAATCATTATAATTATTATTTGCATCTCATATTGTGAAAAAAAAAATGTTTCCATTGTCATTACAGCATAATGTTGTGTTTAGCCTGCGCCCGATTGTATTGGTAAGAGGTAACGCAATAGGAGAAATTTCTTGTGGATTAGGAGGGGATATACCGGATTATAAAAGGGAGAGAACTACAGAAAGTGATGAAGCGGACAATAGAGGAGTGTCGAAATGAGGCACATCAGGGAAAATAGGAAGGAAAAGGTCAGAAGATCGAGGTCATGTTGTAAGGGGGTGGATAGAGGAGTTGAATTGGAGGAGATTATAGACAAAGGAAGGCTAGTTGATTATTTGGAAAAGGTATGTGTGTGCGAACATGGGAACGTCTCAGGGTCCCATTAAGAAATCTTACAAAGCTGTTCAAATCAAGTTAGCCTAAAGGTCCGCTATATTGGGGTCAAAATTTTGGAGTTTTACCATTAAATATAACAATAAACAACATTTAATTACCAATCATTAATTAGTAGATAAGATTTAAATATAAATAATGTTAATTAATCCCATGTAAAGATAAATTGATAATTATGTAAAAGATGATTGTATCGAGATGTATATCAAATGAATTACATGCTTTTAGATGAATGTTTTGAGAATGCACAATATAGTCGGAAGTGTTATAAGATAAATAAAATTGTTAGAAGTTTGAAGGTTTTGTTATTGAAAAATATATAGAAGACTATAATATAGGAAATATGGCTATAAATTTTCAAAATAAAAATATGTTATATCATTTTTTTTAATGTATAATTCCTTTCTATCATTTTTATAATGATTCATAGATCATAAAAAAATTGTTTTATAAATAATAATCATTATATTATTTCATGACTTTCAGAGTTTAATATCATACTCATTTTATGCACTTTTATTTGCTTTTTGGAAAGGATTGAGATTGGGCGGGAAATCTTCGGGATTTTCATTTAAAGGATAGAAAATTTTCCCAAGAGGTACGGAATACAGAATTCTGAAGGCAGAAATTATAGATAAAAAGGAGAACCGGAAAGATTTCAGGGAGGCATTATTTTATTAATCAGACGGGAATTATTTTATTAATCTGAACCTGTGAAATTTCTTTGTAATTTCAATGCAGAGGATAAAAGGTCTGTATGGGAAATGTAGGAAAAATATAAATCATTAAATTATGAAAGAAGCAGGAATAGTGAGATGGAGAAGTATAGAAGCAGGTTCTAAGATATTCGGTTCACGTTGGCTACTAAAAATAAAGCGGCCCTCTTCGTAAGATATGCATGCATTTAGAACAGGCTATTTGCTTATTTTTGTCATGAAAAGGTTTGAATAAAAATAACTACGAAACTAACTTACAAATAATAACAAAATAATATAACACAGCGCCCAATTGTTAGGTTGGTCCTATCAAGGGATATAGGAGGCATATATAAAATGTGAATTTAAATCATTAGGTGAAACTTATTAGTCATTTATTTTTAGAATCCCTGAAACTAAAGTGGGACCCTTATCAAAAATTGAGCTTTTCTGTCATTTACTTACGTTTTCAATACATTTTTATATGATTTTATTATATCCAAGCTTGGTGCACACTAGTAAAAAAAAAAATTTATAACAAGGGGTTTATTACTGGAAAATTAAAGTGAGAAATCTTTTTAGATTTAGGAAATTTAACATATGCTAATCTGTTCTAAAATCTACTTGAATACTCATTAAAAATAAACAATTAGGAAAAACGCTAATGAGGAAGCTAACCGTATTAAAAAAAGTTATTTATTTTTTACTGCGATTACGGTTTTATAATTAAAAGAAAAAAAATGTCCAAATGAATAGGTATCTTGGGTAATTAACAATTTAAATCAAGAAGTAATTCTTATATGACCCCATTGCTTACAGATTCCTCAATATATTCCAATTAATTATATTCCTTAATTTGTTTCTAATCTATTGTCATATGTTAAAGTTATAAAACTATGATTCGATTTTTGCTATGATTTCGTAAGGTTATACTTTTTGTTAAATTGAATAACGCCTTATTAACGGGTCGAATGCACTTTTATTGGAAGTTCTCTACAATTTATTTGATTTTTAATCATTTCATAACATGGAGAATTATTTCAAACCCGAAAACCTATCCCTATCGATCCCAACGAGCCTGAAGTTCTCATCAACGGAATCACTAGAAAACGATCTTTGAGAATTTAGTTGCGGGAATAAAACCAGGAAAAGAGGATAAGCTTAAAATTTAATTAATTTCGTGTCCTTTAAACTCAATAAAACTATATAGGCATTTTATAAATACGAAGAAGCCGTCGCTGCTCTGGATAAACTACAAACTAAACCTACAAACGAAGGGTTAATAGAAAGATAAAGAAAGAAAGATAACCTTAAATTATGCTTTAGTACACTTAAAATTACAACATATTTCACAATAAACAAAACAGACTATTTGAGTTTACACACTGATAGAAAAACAAACCCAAGAGATACAATTAATACTACACCATAATCTAGTAAGTAAAGCCTTTCATGTAAGCTGGAGGATGCCGTTCACGAGCACTTTGTCTAAAGGGCTCTTTTGGAATTGAAATCTGCAGATCTGTGACATCAACGTCCGGAGCCATTGTTTCAGCCGCATCAGTATTGGTAATTGGACTATCAAGGACCTGAGTATTTCGCCTAAGAGGTTCCTTTGGTTATGAAGACGGCAGACCTTCGACATCGTTGTCCAGAGTCAATGTTTCAGCTGATTCAGGGTTGTTTGGATTTTCTAGGTCATTTTCGGTATCGTCTATTGGCGCTAGATGTCTAGTTGATACAGTAGTCTACCTTCCATCTGGTAGTCTCACAAATAAATATTCGGAGTTTCCTTCCTACAAAAACAGTTCATCCTCATACGGGTCATATTTTGAACAACGCAGAGGTCTCTTCATTAGTGCTGGATCGGAATTCATGAGCCACGATGGTATATCTATTCCCACGCTGGCACGCTGTATCGGCGAGAAAAATTAAAAAATCGTTCATACAGTGTTGTATTTGTTGATGTGCACAGGAGTGAACGGATTGAATGTTGAAGGCTTCATGACAAATATCTTCCCATTTAGAAATATTGATTTTTTGATTCCTCACTGCCAGTTCAATAATCTTCCAAACGATCCCAACGTATCATTCACATTGTCCATTTTCTGGAGGGTTGTATGTTGTTGTTCGACTTGTAGCAACAACTGTAGCAGCTAGGAACGATTTAGTTCTTGTGACATAAAGCTTGAACCTCTGTCATTATGTAAGTAAGCATGTGTACCGAAAAGTGAGAAAGGTCCTTAAGTTTTAAGATTATATAACATCATATCTTGGCTTTAACTTTGGATGTTGCCTGTAATCAAGCTGCCACTTTAGAAGCAGCTGAAAATAAAGCTAGCTCCTATAACACTCTAGCCTATAATTCCTTAAAAGCATTAACGCTTCCGGAACGCACTCATACCCTACATGCGCGATAAGATGATGCATCACAGCAGACGAATATGTAGCAATTTTTCTCATCCTCCACTGACTTATGTCAAACATCGAACCGTCCATTTCCTCCCCAGAAAATCGACTAGCAGCTCTTTCAACTGAAAAATGTAGGTAATGTGGCTATTCTTCCAAACATCCTCGGACCAAATGTCCAGCTCGAAACGCGATATGAATGAATGAATAATTTATTTGCTTTCGGAGTATGCCCCATAAAAATAGAATGGGCTACAATGATGATGGCTGCAATAACTATAATTTTGTAAAAATATTTAAGTGCTGAAGTCAAAAATATTATTGCCCTACGTTGCTATTTCAACGTCATCTCCAAATACGTTCAGACATAAATATATAGAAATACAATATAACATATAACAATATAAAAATAAAATATAACATGAACAATGCATAAATAAATACTTTTAAACAGCTCAAACATACAAATAAATAATGTATGATACATGACAGACCGCTGCTATGATCAACAAATAAACGAAATCATTCATTGACCCTGAACGATTTCAATCTACGTTGCCTAACGTAGTAAAACAGGTTCTTAAGAAGTTTGTTATTGCCAATTCTAAATAACTATATTATTTGATCAGTTCATATTTACCAATGAGACAGGTAGTTTATGACGGAAAGCTCTATAGATCGGGCACCGGAGGAAGATATGGAAAAGATCCTCGAGCTCATTTAAATTGCAAATAGAGCAGTTTTCTTTCGGTTTGAAATAATAATAAATATTATTAAATGTTAGTTTAATATAATAGTTGCCGGATTATCTGATTTGCATTAATGTTTTAGTCATAGGGAAAGGGGAATTTAGTGCGAGATATGTCTGAGGCTTATCACTTTCTGAATACATGAGATGATATAATGGATTGTATTTAGGGGAGATCAGTTTTTGTCTATCTCGCTCATCCATGTAGCTTTTTAATAGTCTTAGTGTTTCGTCCATGTCAGTCTGGAATACACCAGGGTCCTCTAATTCCAAGCTTGACTGTTTATTTACAGAGCGAATTATAGTGTATAAATGATTCAGCCAATTGTATTTCTGATCACTTTTGTTCTCATTCTATATTTCCTTCAATTTTTTAAAATAAATTTTTGGAAATCTACCACTACTCACTTTCAAGATTTTTGGATCCAGGACAAAACCAATTTGAGTATTGTAACGGAGCCTATCCATATAACTTTGGCCCCCTAGTTGTACATTATAGTACAGAAGGCTCATGTCAATTGTGTTATTTATTTCTATTTTATTTTCCCAGAATCTGAGTTTAGATTTAGCACAAAGTGCGATGACAGAGCCTATTGCTGCTCTCGTTTTCGACTCAAAATAATTTGCAGCTTTATGAAATATATCTGAATCCGAAAATGGTACTTCAAGGTAAATATATTACTTATCTTTCTCGCTTTTTTGTTTTGTTACTAGTTTGAAGAATTGAAATATCATGATCTTTTCGACTTTAAAAAGTTACCATAGCCGTTTTTTAGAGTCCTTGATAACTTGAATCATCATGAATTTCAATAGGTTCATACATGTGCTTAGAAGAAAAGTTATATCCGGTAATAAATGTAGAATGTATATTATCTTTGCCTCCAAACACCATATATCAGGAGCAGAAAACTTGGTTGAGTCGAATCGAATGTGATTTTCTTCAAATTTTTCATCGTCAGTCATAAGTCATTTAGTTTTCTTTTTTACGATAAAATATATAGCCTAATCGCCAAAATAAAAGTTAAACAAGCAAATCACAAGTTTTTGAAACTAGTTTGACGTTGTTTTTTCTTGAATTCTAGAAAAAAAAAAATATTATGCACTGGAATTTCTAATTTCCAACATTTATTTTTGTCAGTTGACATCCGCATGATGGTATAGAAGTATCAATCCCTAATTTATTTTTGTCTTAAAAAATTATAAATGAATTACTTTTGTAATTGCCCTACATCAATTACCCTTGTGTCGGAGACCTTCGGCGATCGCCGACTAGACGACCTTGCCAGACTTTTTTTTTTTTTTTTTTTTTTTTTTCCGGATCCCTCAAACAAAAGAAAAAACATAAAATTAGTAACATTATCACATCATGCAAATAAAACTATGATTCAGAATACATACATTACCTTATTCTACCTGTGAGTATTTGAAGGTGGATCATCTATATACATACCAGGGATTATCTTTTCCTATTAGGATTTCTCTAATGAATCGGAGGTGAGGGGCCTCCTCGTGACGCCTTGCCAGACCGTGCCTGAAGAAGATATTGGAATCTCTTTTGAAAACTGCCTTAAAAGAACAGTTCAGTACAATAGAAAAGATATGGACAATTAATGAAAATGTATTCAAACAACAATTAGTATGTTCGCCAATATCCTTCTCAGATCAATTAAATATTCGTAAAGTAAGGTCCCAGTACTGTGGAATGAACCTTTTTACTTTTTCACTGCATGTTTGTAACACAAAAGAAGATAATGATCTCTCTTGGTTAATATTTATAATTTCCAATACAAAAATGAATGCTTGTACAATTCGTCAAAAATTTAATAATTATTTAAACGACAATAGGCACGTCTCAATAAAGTAACCTAAATTCATTATTAATATTTGATTTTTTTTATTCCATATCAATCCTCTATTTTTATATGCAATGATAATGATAATGATAATATAGTCTGGAAGCTATAGTAGGTATTTGCGAATATTTGCGAATTGCCCAGTAATTCGAAGCAATTAATTAGATCTATTATTTTCGTTAAAATGAATGTTTCAAAATTTAATTTTTTTGATAGAAAAACTTTTTAAAACTGGAAGATCAAAAAGTTTTTTTCAGTTCTTGTGGTAATATTTAAATTTCATTAGTATCTCACTGACTCAAAACAAAGAAAGGTCAATGATCATGCTATGAGAATGTCCAGAATTAGTCACAATTTCAAGATATAGAAAGAAAAAGACAGGCTTAAAATGAATTATTATCATTGTAGATTAAATTAATGCTAGTGAGATGCCTCTAATTCAAATATTAAGGGTGAAGAACGAAAATCAAGGAATCCAATAGGGCATGATAGGATGGGAGATCCGGAGGAATGGGGAAAGGTAGAAGAGTTTCAAGGTAGAAGAGTGGGGATTAGTGATGGGCAAAACTGTTTATTTGGAGTAGTAGTTTGGAGTAGTAGTAGTAACTGTTTCTGCTAATTTAAAAAAACAGATACAACTGTTTCAAACTACGAAACAGAAAGCAAAAAAAAAAAAAAAAAAAGAGCTTTTCTTATTAATTCACGTATTAATCTCGGTTTTTAAAATTCTAATAATAGATAAAATGCTCTAAGTAAACTTTGAGGTATTTATTAAAATTTTTTTGTAAGGAACTTTCTTTCCTCCATCTTATTTTTATTTATTTTTTCTCTGTATAATTTAATTAGAAATGATTTTATAAATTATTTAAACGCCTACACTATAAAATGTTTGTTATATAAATTTTGTGTCAGAAAATAAATAGATAAAAATTAGTTTGTGTTTATAATTGGCGATGATAAAAAGTCAATTGACATTTCAGCTTTAATTGCAAATCATAATACATTATGAAAGCCATTAAGTACATTTATTGATTTAAAAAAGAAAACAAATGGTAGTTGTGATAGGAGGAGATAGTCAAAGTGTTTAAAAATGTCAAATTGCTGTCTTTAGGTTACCATCAGTGAAGCAGTTGAAGGAGGCTGTTTCTGCTAAATTAAACAGGTACGCTCGATAAACTGTTTCAAAAAAGCAGATAGCAGCTGCTTCTGCTAAATTCAACAGGTACGCTCAATAAACTGTTTAAAAAAAGCAGCTAATTGTTGTTTCACATCCCACCGCTAGGTGTGGCTAGCATAGCTGTTGCAGGAACCTACTTCTGCTAAATTAAACAGATACGCTCGATAAACTGTTTCAAAAAAGCAGATAGCATCTGTTTCAGGAATCTGCTTCTGCTAAATTCAACAGATATGCTCGATAAACTGTTTAAAAAAGCAGCTAATTGTTGTTTCACATCCCACCGCTAGGTGCTGCTAGCATAGCTGTTGCAGGAGGCTGTTTCTGCTAAATTAAACAGCATTGATAACTGAAACCCACTTAACACCACGCTCAAAATTTTATATTTCAGGATACAAAACTTACAGAACTGACCACCCGGACAACACAGCTCATGGAGGAACTGCAATACTAATAAAATCTTCATTAAAACATGACCCTTTAAAATTACCCGTAACACCTGACATTCAATCCACTAGCATTACATTATATACCAAACATAACACCATTACCTTTGCTGCAATTTATTGTCCTCCTAGGTATGTGCTGACACCTGCCATGTTTTGTAACTTCTTTAAATACCTAGGAAGCTGTTTCATCGCCGGAGGGGACTATAATGCAAATCACCAGATGTGGGGATCTAGACTTTGTACCCCGAGGGAAAGGAATCTCAGGAGAGCCTTACATGAGCTCTCATTAGAAACAATAACTCCAAACTCTCCGACTTACTGACCCACATCTATACACAAAACACCCGATTTATTGGACTTCTTTATCACCAAAGGACTTAGAACTGTACCACACACTGTTAATACTAGCTCTGATCTCTGTTCTGATCATTCCCTGGTGAATCTGCTGCTGCTGGATGAGCCCTGTGAGGCATCAAAACGACCATCTCTTATTAATGGGACCATGGATTGGGATACCTACAGGAATAACCTGGATTCTGCACTTTCTATCCCAATGTCTATTAAAACGCAGGAAGAACTGGAGGAAGCCGTTGACACCTTCACAAAGAGCGTCCAAAACGCAGCTTGGTCATCCTCAGTTCCTAGGCCTCAAAAATCTGAAAACCTAGCCAGCTACCCACAATACATAAGGGATTTGATCAGAGCCAAGAGGAAAGCTCGAAAAGTATGGCAGACAAACAGACTCCCATCATACAGACAGACATTTAACAGACTGAACAACACACTGAAACGACAAATCCAGAAATTCAACCGTGATAAGTACGAAACATACATTAACAACCTTTCAATAGATGATGGAAGCTTATGGAGACATACCAAGAAGGTTCTAAAGCATCGGGAGGTGTCAGTGCCACTTCGAAAAGATGATGGTTCTTGGGCTGCTTCAGACATAGAAAAATCCGAACTCCTTGCAGACCACCTTTCCTCTGTTTTTATACCCCACACTAATATCTCAAACCCTGAAGATGATGACTTTATACTCAAATCTTTAGACATTCCCTTACAATTATCCCCACCTCCTCCACCTTTTTCTCCATCTCACGTCACTGAACAAATTAAACTGTTAAAAAGAAAGAAAGCTCCCGGTTATGACTTAATCAATGCCAAAGTGCTCCAGCAAATGCCCAGGAAAGCTCTAGTGTTTCTAACTACCATTTATAATGCCATTCTGAGGACTGCTAAATTTCCTCTTCAATGGAAATACTCCTATATATCCATGATTCATAAACCTGGCAAAGATATACACTCTCCCTCATCCTATAGACCTATCAGCTTACTCCCTATTTGTGCTAAAATTTTTGAAAAGTTACTGTATAAAAGACTTATTACCATCCTAATGGACCAAAAAATTTTGCCAGACCATCAATTTGGATTTCGTTCTTTACATTCCACCACACAACAATTGCATAGAGTAACAGACTATATATCAACAGCACTAGAGCAAAAAATGTATGCCACTGGTGTATTTCTGGATGTTGCAGAGGCCTTTGACAGGGTCTGGCACCAAGGACTTCTCTTTAAACTCAAAACAATACTTCCTTCCACTTACTATCTTATAATAATTACAAGGCACAAAGATCCCGAGCACGCCTCTGTGATTCTACAAAGCCATTTACAGACACTACACAACTGGTGCAAACGCTGGAAAGTTAAACTGAATCAGAACAAATCCCATCACATCACTTTCTCACTCCGACATGGGACTTGTCCTCCAGTTTATCTTGAAAACGAACACATCCCACAATCTGACAGAGTACATTATCTAGGCCTAACATTTGATAAAAGAATGACATGGGGTCCACACATCGCTGCTAAACGAAAGACACTAAATCAACGTTTCAGACTTTTATATTCTCTGCTAGGGCGTCGCTCAAAATTAGATCTAAGACAAAAGCTAAATACTTACACTTACCTACTTAAACCAATTTGGGCATACGCCTCACAAATATATGGAATTGCAAAAAAAACACACATCCAAAAACTACAAATATTTCAGGCCAAAACTTTTAGGACAATCACGCAAGCACCTTGGTATGTAAGTAACATAACTCTGCACAAAGACTTAAAAATGCCAACTGTCAAAGAACACATAAGGACTTACTACAAAAGATTTCACAGCAAGCTTCAAAATCATCCAAATAAACTCATTCAAGATATGGCCACAAAAAACATGCCCGACAGCACCCGTAGAAGGCTGAAAAGGAGCTGGATGAGAGATCTCCTTCAGTAACTTGAAACAAGACCGAAGAATTGCCACTGGGTAAATCTCTTCCTCATGCCTGTCATGCCCTTTTAATTGTAAATTTGTTTATGTAAGAACATTCGCTGGTTGTCAGTAATCACTGACAGTTGTGAATTAACCAATAAAGAGAAAAAAAAAAAAAAACAGGTCGTTCAGTGTTTCCCTCTTTTCCCAATAGTAGCGTCCTCCCCATCTACTAACCTGCTACTGTATCTGTTTAATTTAGATCGAAACAGTTAACTGTATATGTTTAATGAAAGAAACTGTTTCAAATAAACAGATTGCTAATTAACACCCCATCACTAGTGGGGATACTCCTATTTAATTCCATTCTTGTTTCGTATAATAAATCAGTATCCTTTCTTGTTTAACGTCACTTATTTTATTTGTTCCATCCCAAAACCTACAAATATTTTTTGAAAACCTGAAGTAGGTCAATGTGATCATCAGCCAAATGTACAATTACATATTTAGCGATCGACCGACATTGTTATATAACCTACCATGTTACTTTTTTATCACCAGAGCCCGGATTTTTATGCAACTGTATATTTTTTTAAAACAGTCGATCAAATATCTTAACCCTAAGGTTACGATCTTAACCAGAAGATTACTCGGATGCAATGAGCCAAATTTTATTTTGCATATTTGATGATAAATGCATATTTTGATAATTTCTCTTAAGTACAAAAAAAAATTAGAAACAAAACATTAAAATGCAATACTGAAGATCTATTTACATATTACAAGCATAGGTTCACTTTCAATGAAAAACTACAATACAAAGACAACGCTATTCTCAATAATCGACTTCTTAGAATATGATTTTTTTTTCATTTCCCGACTTTCCATCACCCCTTCGAATGTTCAGTCAATCATCCAATACTTTATATATTTTATAAATTACTATATATTTAATTCTAAAACCAAGATCTAAAACCACCAGTTTAAATTAGTAAATAAATAAATCATTCGAGAATGTTTAGTGTTTGCAGGACATTGCATTGCTGTATTAGGATTTACAATGAAACAGGAAAAATATATATATTTATAATTTATAATTGGTTTCACAGATGTAAATTTAGAAATGCATCTTGTAATTAATTTTAACGGATAACATGTCGCTGACTAAAACATTTGCGTTCTATTTATTTTGTTCATGTTGTCAATTAGTTTTTAAATACAATCATGGCTATTTTTTTATTACTAATTGTAAATTTCTATTACTTTCATATTTTAGTTTTAGCACATTTATATAAAAACTGTATTATGTAGTTACTGTTTCTTATTCGTTTTTATGTGCTTTAAATATTCCCATTTTATTTATTTATTTTTTTAATATAGTCAATTAGTTATCCTTTTTAAATATAATTATTGCTATTTCCTTTTGTTACTAATTGGAAGTTTGTATTATTTTGATATTTTAGTTTTTAAAAAGTGTTTCTTATTATGTGTTTAACCATTAATATATATATATGTTTGTTGATTAAGGTGAACACTCCAACACATAAAAATAAAGGCAGGCTGCTTTTATTTCACCACTTTATTTATTATGATGCAAATTTTCGGCCTACAAGCCATCCTTAGGCATCTCTGTAAAAAACCCCTATTTAGTTCAATCTTTAACAAATCACAGATATAATTATACTTAAATATTCTAATAAATACAATATACATACTAAAATTATTTAAAATGAATATACAGTCATATTTAAGTCCAAGTCGAAATATACAGCGTCACTAAAAAAAAAAAATTTAATAAATAAATAATTACAATAAAAACACAATAACAAAATTGAGGTAGGATCAAATTTCATTACAGTTTGAAATGCAAAATTCCTATTAAGTAGATATCAATAAAACACAACTTCAAAAATAAAATAACAATACGGGAGCCATCTCAGTCATCACAGCCACCACAGGTGAAACTCCAAAGAAGAAGGCAATGCCATGTTACAGCCAATTATGACATCTGAATAATTTACTTAGCTATGATTAATAATTATGCAACAATTAATCTTCATACATTGAAACCCCCCAAAATACAATCTATTCATTAATAAATCTAATATATTAATTTAAATAATTCAAAACTTCAATTTAGTAATTATATTGGCATATGTGCTATTCAAACCATTAGTATCAGATTTAAAATTGCACACTCTATTCAAATTTTTTGTTATGTATATGGACTCAAGTATTTTTCTTTTATGATTATCATTTTCTGTTGCAATAATCTTCGTATTAGTAAAATCAAAATTATGCTTGTTTTCATGGCTATGTGTGGAAAGACCTGTAGCTTTATTATATTTTTTAATTTTGGAATTACAATTACATCTATGTTGGCCAATTCTGTTTTTCAAATTTTGTTTAGTTTGCCCTATATAACAAGTCTGTATATTATTATCACTGTTTTTATTAATATTTCTACACTCAATGCATTCAATCTGATAAATAATATTTGTTTTGTCTTCTTTTTTTATTTTATCTTTGTTATTGGTATATATAGCTTGTGACTTATTTATTGATTTTTTACCAAATTTGAGATCATTAATGTCATATTTTTTTAATGTTTCGGATATTGAGTTAGTCAATCAATCCATCTATGTGAGTTAATGAGTAGTATTTGAAATTATTATTTTGATTAGTTCCATTTTCATCCACACTTAATATTCTATTTTCCGTTAATGTATTATTATTGCCTGTTGGTTTAAAATGATAAGTGATCATTTCGCGTTACTATTATGTTTTGGCTTGTTAAAGTTGTGACCTATTATTTTATCGTTTTGCTGTTCATTAATTTCTGAGGATGGCTTGTAGGCCGAAAGTTTGCATCATAATAAATAAAGTGGTGAAATAAAAGCAGCCTGCCTTTATTTTCATTAATATATAGTTTATTTGTCGTTTCTTGTTTGTCACCTTATTTTTCAATTATTTTCATATGTTGGTTTATGAAAAAAAAAATAGAACAACATTATAAATCATTTTCGTTTCATTTTTAATCCCTTCTCCAATTTCTTTCATAGTTCGGAACTTTTTGAGGGCACATTAGTACCTATATCTGAATATTTTAGCTGTCTTATAACATATTTTTAAATTGTTTGAGTTTTTTTACTGCATATCTTAAGGTTATTTATTGCATATTCTGCGGATTTTAACTGCACAAAAATCACTTATGCTTTGGTAACGAACACTATTTATAACGTATTACTGATTTCTTTCGTAATAACTGTGTTTTTAACAAGTGTGATTTATTTTGAGATTTTTATATACAATTTTATTGATCTTGAAAGGCACCACGCTCATACTCAGCACATCGAAATATATTGGGATTTTGCTAAATGGAGAAATAAAAAATATCGGGGAACTGCAAGACAACATCTACATTACTATTTATGTGGCGGTGTCTTCATTAAGAAGAAGAAAACAAAGTTAAGAAAATTTATTGATTTTTTTTTGCATTATACCACTTCTTTATTAATTTTTTCAATTAATTTTATAAATGAAATATGATTTAAATTCAATTTTTATGCTTCAAATGGTATTGTGCCATTCCTTTTTGTAAAAGGAATTTCAATAATGAAATGTAATTAAAATTTAATTTTTAAAGCCATATCATAAATTCCCATTAATAGGAAGAAGAAGCTAGGCGTTATCAGTGCCAGGTTATGAGGTACGGTAGCAATTAATAGTTAACTTGTTCGATTGGTAAATACGTAAGTACCCGAAATGAACAATTGGTAAACGAATTTCCTCCTTTCCCTATTTTGATTTTTTTTTTTCTTGTCTACATATTTTTTTTTGCGAATTTTCTATGTATTTATAATGCTATACTATAAATGAAGTTGTTAGAAAATTAATATTTGAAGTTTAGACTGATTATGTGGATATAGAAACGTATTATTTATTTTTCATCTTGGGCTCTTGGATTTATTTCTGCAAGTGGGCGCCGAAGTGCTATTATACTATAGTATTATACTAATACTATAATAACGAAATACCATAATACCCTTTTCGTTTTTCCTGTGATCATTTAAATTATATATAGATAGTGATTACCCTACACCAAACTTCCCTGTCATTTACATGAATATTTATCAAAGAGCACCTGGAGATTATCTGACTTCCTTTCTTTAAGAAAGATATATTTTTGAAAACGGCCCTCCCACTCCTCCACCTTGAGATTATATAAATCAGGTGCCAGTTAATCTCAGAATACCATACCCATTGCAACAGTTCGGTCAAGAGGATATTCGAAACAGGAGGCAAAGGTATGTCTTTCTTTCTTTTTTTAAGATCAATAGAAATTTTCGAGGCGTATCTAGTAGGTAGGGTTATTTGCGAATGTTTCAAGAATAAAATTATATGATGAGAAATATAATACTAAGGATATTTGTTTATTGATTTAAGGCGAATTGTAATTTAATTCAATAAATGCAGGCTGATAATATTTCACCACAAGTTCATTCATTTAGATGCAACGTTTCGGCCTTTAAGTCATCCTAAGGCATCTCTGTAAAAGTCCCTTATTTAGTTTAATTTACAATGCAAGCTATATAAATGCATTCAAAATTTCTTATAACGAACCATATGCCTACTTCAAAAAATGTGTTCGAATGCATACAATGCATCAAAAGTAGTCAATAAAAGATAATAATTATAATAAAAACAACAATAAATAAAATTATGGTTAGAATAAAATTTCGTAATAATTTAATGTGTAAAAATTTAATTAAGTTAATACTGTTAAAACACTTACAGACTTTAAAAAAATTAAAAATTAGGAGCCACCTCAGTCATCATTACTATACATATGAAACTCCAAAGATAATATAATGTCATTAATAATTATGACCATTTAAATAATTTATTACATGAAATCATTAGCCAATTAAGTTAAATACAATGAAATCCAAAAATACTATCCATTAATTTATAAATCTACAATAGAAATATTTATTTCAATAAATTAAAACTAGTTAACCCGGGCGAGAACTCCCCCATATATCTTTCTTCTAATCCCTTCAAGGATAGAAGTATACATTCCAAGTATAAAAAAAATTTGAGAAACACGTTTATTTGTATAAATAATATAATATTACCAAGAAAGTTTATTTAAAAAACAGATTTGGTGAAGTTACACACTTTATAATGACTATACTGAAGTAACATATACTTAATAAGTAATTAGCTTGCCCCACTGGAAAATATTCCTTCACTTTTACAGTTAAGCAATAAGACTTAGCTTTTCTAAGTATAGTATTCATATTTAGCAGCGCCTTTCAGGTTCAGACATGGAAAAAAAAAATAATTTCACAGCTATTAAAAAGTGTTTGTATAGTCTCAAACTAGTATACCCGAGCGAGAACTCTCGCATTAGATACCTTCTAATTCCTAATTCCAAATATAAGCGATATTAGGGAAAAATATTTATTCGTGTAAATAATATAATATTACCTTAAAAGTTTATTTAACATATACATTTGGTGAAGCTACGTAGTTTGTAATGACTATGTTGAAATTACAGTTCATACTTAATAAATAATTAGCTAACCCTATTGGAAAACACCTCTTCAATTTAGCCGTTAGGCAATTAGATTCAGCTATACCATTTTCTATGTGTAGTATTCATATTTAACAGTAAGAGTTAATCATGGGAAACAGTATGTAATTTCCCACTCATTAAAAGTTTTTGTAAACAGACTCAAATTGATATAAAATTGCCATGACAACGGCATGTACACAAGATGGCCATAGGGCCCGTGCGGACTTATATCGTGCGTTATCTTAAAAACGGTAGGTTTTTAAGCTTTAAAACGCTGGACCAATACGCTCCACAGGAGCGTATATGGTCTTGATGCCCGCGTCAAAATCTTTAAAACCCAACTTATCCGGTCTCGATCCGCCGACTCTTAGTCGTCAAATCTTTGAAACCTTCCAGTTTTTTCATCACTTTTATTTAAGTCCTAGTAAGAATTTAAGAAACAAAATAGGAATTCGTCACATCACCATGAAATTACCTTTCTTTTGATACCTCACTCGTCAAAATCCATCGCTCCTGAGAGCCGGAAAAGGGATCTATACTACCGTAATAATATATTGTAGTGAGTAGTGATTAGTAGTGATTGTTTCCATAGATATGAGGTCCTCATGACAACGGCATGCACGCAAGTCGAAATAGGGCCCGTGCGACCCTGTACCGTGCGTTATCTCGAAAACGGTAGATTTTAGAGCTTTAAAACACTGGACTAATACCTTCCATAGGAATGAGTATGTACTTGATATCCGCGCTGAAATAATTTATCTCGATCCACAGACTCGCCATCTTCAGAATTTTAAAACCTCCCAGTTTTTTTCATCACTTTTAATTAAGCCCTAGTAAGAATTTAACAATGGAAATTAGGATTCGGCGCTTCTCTATGAAATTTCCTTTCTTTTGATACCTCATTCATCAAAATCCATCGCTCCTGAGAGCCGGAAAAGGGATCTATACCACAGTATTATATGTAGAGAAGTTATTTCAATTTCGTGATTATGTTTGCATATGTGCTGTTTAAACCATTGGTATCAAATTTAAAGTTGAAAACTCTATCTAAATTTTTTGTTATGTATATTGATTCTAATATTTTTCTTTAAAATAATTATTATTTTATGTTGCAATCATCTTTATACTGGTAAAAACAAAATTATGTTTGTTTTCAAGGCTATGTGTGGATAGGCAAGTAGCTTTGTTATACTCTTTAATTTTGGAATTGTAATTACTTTTGTTTTGGCCAATTCTATTTTTCAATTTTGTTTTGTTTGCCCAATATAATAGGTATGAGTGTTATTATCATTATTGCCATTAATGTTTCTACAATCTATGCAGTCAAGTTGATGGGAGGACCAACATCAACAGGATTGGGAGGACCAAGGCAAACAGGATTATTCCCGCAGGTTACCAGTCCATTGTGACTAGAGTGGGGAGATCGAGATTCATTCCGCGGATTCACCACGTTTTTAAAATGTGCAAATGATTTAAATATTGTTTATGCTATATAATTATTTTTGTCCGAAGGAATTGATTTCTATGTCAGTCGGAGGAGGCGGAACGGTTGGAAGCAGCCTTGCAACTATTGACATTGTTATTCCCATTTTACAATATCAAAAATATCCTTCTCTAGCTCCGACTTAGTCTTCCGAAAGCATACAGGCAGTGGCGTAGCTAAGTCAACTGGCGCCCGTGGCAAACTTCAAGATTACGGCCCTCAGAATCGGAACAAGGGGGAGTATAGGGGGCATTTTTCCCAAGCGACAGACAGTAGAGGTAGTTAAATAAAGGTTAAGTAGAGCTAACTTAGGTTTAAATTAAGTAAAAAATATTTGTGGCTTCTTTTTAATAGTTTTTGCCTTAATTTAGTCGATAAAAGTCAATAATTATGAGATTTTGATATTCATTTCGAAATATATTACCTTAAGTATTGCTATAAAACTTTTGATTTTATTGGAGAGGGATGAAAGAAGAGAGAGAAAAATTAAGCTTGCTCATCTTCTCCCGACAAAAATGCAAATTTTCAGCTCTTCCGCCGCCTGTCATTATTCTACAATACCTACTTCTAGGGAAATACGATAGTGACAAAGTATCGACACCGGCGCTCAGTAAGCACCTTAATCAAATATTCGATACCATTAAGATATCGAAAATAATATCGAAGTTATTGTAATACAATCGGTGAACTCGTTTTTAAAAAGAAATTATTTAAACAAAATAATAAGATATAAACATTTTATTTTATTTATTTAGTTTGGCATTTATTTAATTTGCCATCTGCAAATTATTTTTGCAACATAAAGATCTGCGGTCACCTTGGTAGAGCGTTCAAATTAGCAAATCTCTAGACCACCGCCTCGAAAGCCGTCGGAGTGGCTTGTATGGGTTCGTGCTGGATCTAAGTGTTTGTGCTAAAGTGTTCATGTTGCAAGTCAGTTTGTTCTGAAAATGTTGGTAGTATTCTGAGGCAGTATCTGAAGCGGTTGAGATGTCAAGTCCTTGTGAAGCAAGTCTTTTGTCACATAGAATGGCGCGTCCATTATTTTTCTCAATACTGTTTTGTTTTTTTAATGATTCTATCAATTGTAGAAATACAACAGTCAAATAAATGTTTTAGAAAATAAAATTCCGAGCCCAACACATCCAGAATTATGACTCAGGGCACTGCCACAAGTAACAGATGCCAATAGACTTCGCGACGCCGATTGTTGTTTTTGAGATACTGTTATCTTAAGAAACTAGTAACCTAATTCAGGATCACTTTTTGATTTCCATTTTTTCGCCATCGATTTACAGTTCAATAGGAGTACAAGGAAGTCATGTGTTGTTCACATCAGATATTTAAGAATTTATTTCGCAAATTTTCTTTTTAATTGTAATAAAGATATACCTATATATACATACATATATACATACATAAATATATATATATATATTTAAAATTCGCAGTAAATCCACTGCAGCCATTAAAACCGAAACAAGTACCAAGCACCTCAAATGGCAACAATTCTGTTAAATATTTTATCTATATTCTATTCTTACAGGAATCTTTATTCTCAAGCTCTCCAAAAAGTTTTCGCTAGATATGAACATGTCTCTTATCAATAATATTTTCTCTAAATTAGAAACTAATTCTAAATTTAAATACCCTATCATTAAAAGGCACAACTATTAATTTAAAAACTTGGTAAAATGTATTAATTTAAGGCCAAAAAAGAATCAATTAATATCTCAAAATTAGTGTTAAACATAATATTTTTATTATTATACGTTTTTTAAATTTTTTAATCAATAGTTATGCCTTTTAATCAGAGTGTTATTTAAATTTAATATTAGTGTCTGTCAAATCAGTGCGTTGGTAACATTGTTTACTCGTTTTCTAATTCACAGAACTCTATTAGGATTCAGTTGGCTGTATGCTGCTCTGGTATGTAATTATTACATTTTCTTCTCATTTCCTCTTCCTCCTTGTTTCTATCCTTCTTCTTTCTTCACCACCTATAATTATATTACTCTATTTTTGGGCTTACATTAATTTACATTTTACTCATTTATTTTATGACTATTTTAATTGTTATCTTTTGCATAACTTCTTACATCATAATTCTCTATATTATGCTGTACATACTTCCAAATCTTCATACTTGTAATCTTTTTTCATATATTTTCTTATTTCATGTGTAAATAACGTATTATTTTAATTTAAATTAATTTTTACATTGTTATTATTTTTACTGTCACTCGTTAACAATTTTAAACATCATTGTAATCCTTTACAAAACTTAAAATATCATAATTATCTCGATTTACTTTAAATATTTTCAAATCTTCATACTAGTAGTCATTTCAATTAATAGTGCTCATATATTTTATTATAATATCATGCATAAAGTACTTTATTGTTTCGTGTAATTCATAGTCTTTCCTTCATTCTTTTCACTATACTTTAATTTTTCATTTTTTACAATATATATTGACATCTTTTTCTTTGTATACTTCTTATATTTTTATCTTGTTTTTCATTTATGTTTTTTATTATTTTTTTACTCTTACTGGTACTGCCTCTGTCGTTTTAAACGCTGTTATTTTGTTTTTTCTTTTGGTCCTGATGATGGCCTAAAAATTATGCCGAAACGTTGGCACAAAATAAATAAGTCCTACATATTAGTGTGTTAGTCTTTGACCGCACCCCCTCCCCTTCTCTCCCCGACCAACTTGTTCCTTCCTATCAGTGTTTCTTTGCTTCCCTAAAGCAGAAAATTCAAATCTGATCCTTGTACATTTCTCTTTCCAGATTACAAATGGACGACCCTCTGATTTACATCTATTCCAATTCCATGCAAAAGAAGGACGCCACAGAACTTTTAGAGGAGCGGATAGGCTTTCTGAAGTGGACACGCGGAGAACGGGTGCTCGACGTCGGCTGTGGTCCAGGAGACGTCACAGACACCGTGCTCTTCCCTCTCCTTCCGGAAGATGCAATCCTGGTGAGCGTAACTCTTTATTAGATCAGTAAATATAAAGCAAAAAGACCATTCGGTCACCAAGTATTTTATTTTAATTTATTTTACATCATTTCGACGTTTCGGCCATTCTCAAGTCATGTAAAACTTAGTTCATTTTATTGTTATATGAAAAATAAAAGTCAACATTGTATTAGCTACTTCCATTTTTGTTTTACTTTTCCCTTATTGAGTTATTGTATCCGTCTGGTGTGCTTATTGGTGTATGAGTCATGAGTCATGCTTCAATAAGCACACCAGACGGATACAATAATTCAATAAGGAAAAAGTAAAACAAAAATGGAAGAAATTAATACAATTTTGACTTTTGTTTTTCATATAACAATAAAATGAACTATGTTTTACACGACTTGCGAATGGCCCAAGTTGGCCGAAACGTCGAAATGATGAAAAAAAAATAAAATACTTGGTGACCGAATGATCTTTTTGCTTTATATTTACTGATCTAATAATATGGCACCGAAAATTAACAAAACAACTAAAAGATTAACATCTTCATTTATTTCATTACCAATCCATTATTTAAAGTTGTCATCATTTCTGGCAATATTCTTCCACAACAATTTCACTAAAATTACTTTTAATGTTTTAATTTCTATCATGGTCTGCTTAAAACATTAACTTGTTGAATGTCTCGTTCTGGAAAAAAATAAGTCCTGATCCCCTCTGCTTTTATATCAGGTGGCACTTTCTCAATAAGCTAGTGTTGAGATAAGAAATATATTATAACTTTCATCTAGGTCGGCTGCGACATCTCAGAAGAAATGATTAAACATTGCAATCGTTTTATAAAAAATGACAGGATGAGTTTCGAAATACAGGACATTCAGCATAAACACATTACTGGCAATTTACAGTTGGAATCCTTTAACAAAATATTTTCATTTTATTGCTTGCATTGGATAACGGATCACAGGTATTCAGATTAAATAAACTGCATACTGACGTTGTTTTTTGAAAAATGCATAAGCGCCATTTAGCAAACTTTGCAGGAAACACATTATATATCTTGAGCGGGAATCCATTGGGTGGTGTTTACTTCCCACAATAAATTGAAATCTAAATTTCAAATGTTTGGTGCTTAAGGCTTTTTCAAAAACCGACGCCGATACTTATTCTATATTAAGTTAATAAGTCGAACTGTTGAAAAGATAATGTAACTTGTCATGTACTTAAAATTGTCTAATTATATGTAAGGTAGTTTGTTCGTATTAACTGTGTAAAAGTACGTCCACAGTGCACCGCCTTTCGCTTCCCGCCTTATCGCGGCGGGCAAGCGGGAAAAAATGGCAAGCGCGTGGCCATAGTGCGCCTGCCCGCCTACTTCAATCGCCTCAACCCGGTTTTATCAGCTTTTACCGGAATGAATTTTTGTTTATTTTCTCCCTTCACCTACTCGGTCAGTATGGTGTAGAACTTCTGACGGTGTGCTTGTTCTGGTGTCCTGCTTTTGTTTTCTTTGTATAAATATTAACTTAAAATGCAGGATGGAAGTGGATAAAGACATTTTGATTTCTAAAGTGTTTTTAAAAAGTATTATATGGGACAATCGGTTGATAAGGCGTTCTTCAGTGAGAATTCTGTGTTGATGGAAGTTGCACCACTGTTTTTTTTAAACGGTATTCTATTTAGTTTAAAATATACTTGTACGTCTCTTTATCCATGCGGTAATAATCGTAAAATTTTTCGGGGTGGGCTGTGAGTTGTGGAATAAAGAATGGTATTCGCCAACTTCACGGCGAGACCTATTAATTTCACGATTTCACCTATGATTAGTTCTTTCTTGTTTAAGTTTATAATGAACACTATCGCTAATAAAACACATAATGGATCTTCACGGTATAGCTCCATGATGCAAACTGAGACGGAGCGAGGCGTTCCCACAAGCGATGCTCTATGATCATCATCTGCTTAAATTGCGCAGGTTCGCGAAGCGGTAGAGTCCGCCGCTGATTAAAGGTAGGCGGGGCACTATGGACGTACCTTACAGATATGCTCATAGTGCGGTTCCCGCTTCCCGCTCGACCACTTAAACAGCGGCAGGTCCCGCTAGAAGAAACCGCTCGTTTTTAGCTGTCTATCTCACTTGGATCTACATATTCCAAACCGGCTAGAATCCGGGTACCTGCCGCGGTTTAAGCAGTCGAGCGGGAAGCGAGACGCGGTGCACTATCAGCACACCCTAATGCAATTGGATTTGCATTTAATAGATTGTTTCAGTCGTTCATACAATTATTATGTTTGAAAGTAATTGAGGGGTTTTCAATCAAAGTCAATACATCCACTTTTGGAAAATTGTTTCATTGAGATAAGGCTAATATTTATTGAAAATGTTGATTTATAACACCTACTTGGCAGGAGCAAATTTAAGATTTGAAATAAACTAAAAACTTTTTAGGTGTAAAATATTAATTTGTCAAAAAAATTTTCTTTTTGAGAAGTTATATTAACTTTTGATGGGAAACTCCTCAGTTATCCACTCTAAGATTTTGGTGCTTAATGGACCATTTTTAAAATAAATGCAATTTTGAACAGTTCATAAATAGTTTTTACTAAATACCACATCTTGTCTTAAATTTTTTATCTTGTCCGATGTATATACAAGATTTTATTGAGGAAGCATTTTGGTAACTTTTAATTATTACATTCTAGTTTAATTCTCCGAGCTAAAGTGAGTTTTCACGCCTAGGCTTTAAAATTAAAAAAAAAAAATTATGTTAAATTAAAAAATTCTTGAGTCTTTTATGAAAATATTATTACAATGTATTCTCACTTGTGCAAAACATTCAGTTCTACAAAGAATTTCTCATTCCCCGCCGAAACTCTATTTAGGCCTATGTAATTAATTATTTACTTATACAATAATCAGTTACACAAAACATTCACTTATACGAAGGGAAATTCAATCCCCTGGTGTAAATATTATGCAGTTTTAGGAAGAAACCACAGCTTTTCAATGAAATGTTTCTTGCTTTTAGATGACTGTAAGAGGTGGTTTCGGGGCTTCCGATGTGTCCGGTCTTCCGACATTTCCGCTCGCTCCACTGAGTATCAGTGACTAGGCATGGGATATCGAAAGCAAAATATTGATGTTAATATCTTAATTATATCAGCTCAGAAATATCGATAATTTTTTTAACAAACTAAGATGACCGAATTTTTTAGGACAAAATAAGAAAATTTACGATGATGTGGATCTCAATTAACGTACCTATCTTAATGCAAGCGTTTTTCTTGCTTTTTTATTTGAGATTTTCGGGTTCTGTTCGTCTTTATAAGTATAAGAAATATTTTAATGTACAAACCTGCATAATATTTTTCCATTATTTTTGTATGTTTAAAATTGTTTTTTGTTAAAATTAATAATTATTACAAACCATTTTGTAAGAAGAATTTCATTTATCTGAAAAAAACAAAACAAAACAAGAAACCTGTCCGATTTCCTTTGTTCGAAGAATTTTTCGTTCTCTCTCATATTCATATAAGTGGAACTCCACTGTATATGGATATATTACGGTGGTTCCGGGACATGGAAAGGGTAAAAAAAATATATAAACTAAAGTAAAATTGAGCTTGTTAGATCAAAGTTGCAAGCGAAATTTGTTTACTGTTAAAAAAAAAAAATAAATTCACATATATTTTTTTAAAGTAATTTTCATTTGTGAATACTTCTAGGCTTCAGATCTAATTAAAATTTCTTAATTTTAGCACTCTACTGCTTTGTAAGGAGGTTAATTGGGATTTTTCTTATTTAAGGTAATACTCATGACCAGTAATAATCCTGACAAAGTGGGATTGCACATTTAATAAATGGCTTACAATGTGGTTTGACATTTTGAGATTATGATAGCTGAGTAAGAATACTAATGCACTAGGAAATAAATAAAATGAATGTTCTATGCATTACATAAAATGAATTAAAGCACTGTCCATGTTTTATGGTTTTCAAACTTTTCTGTCTCTACAATTAAACTTTGCCTGGATAATACAGACTGTAAGAAAAATGGCTACTCTTTACCAACCTAAAAGTAATTCTCATAAACCTCTTTCAAACTGAAATGATACTCCTGTCCTAAAAATCTGTCTTCAGTGTTACATTGACAGATTTTTAGGAAAGTACTAAAACCTTTTGTAATTTTACAATACTAAAATTGACATTATAACAATAATTTTTATTGTATATCTTGCATTATTCTAGTTTATTTGTTATCCTAATAGCATATTCTTAAAATAATAATACTTAAATAAATTTATTAATTTATACAGAAGTAACTAAAGGCTGGTTAAGGACAGGAAAAACTACATCTTCAACAAAATGTGTATACTTTTTTTTTTTTTTAGTTTCCAGCATGAATGTTAGAGTTTATTTATTTAGTGCCAAATTGTAATAATTGCTTTTCCTTTATGTGTATAATTCAAAATCTTCTTCAAAATGATAGAAAAAGTTAAAAATAAAGTAAAACTTATGGACTACAATGTTGCATAAATTTTGAAAATGACCCTAATATTGAAAAACCATGAAGTATTATTTATATGCATGAAAAATGTTTTTTGAAAAATAGAATGTTATGCCACCCGCTGTAAGAGATAAATCCATTAAGAAGTCTCTTAAAGGAAATATGATTTTTAAGTTAGTTTTGTTTAATCTAATTGAAAAATAAATAAATAATTCAGATATTTTGGAATTCAAAATTTTTATAATAGTGATAATACCAATTTAAAACTTGTAATGAAATGAAACAATTAATTAAAATTTTCTATAATGGGCTTTTCTCTTAAACATACAGTACAATATATAAGAGAATCCCTACCAATATGCAATTTAGTATGCAATAGTCTTTGAGTGCATAGTTTTTCTTGTTTACAGACAAGCCGTGCAGAACATATATTCTTTGCTGAAGCCTAGTGGTGAAACTTTGCTTATGTTCAATGCACCAGACAATCCAATAATGATAGTGATGGATAAGTTGAAAGTTTCAGATAGATGGAGCAAATTCATCAAGGTAATCTTTATTATAAATACCTTGATAAATTGTGGACCTCACCAACAAAGTAAAATAAAATAAAGTTACAGTAATAATTGGACAGCCAGTTGCAGAAATGACAGTAATAATAGCAATAACTGGTTGAGACAAATAGTCGTGTTAGGCCGGGTGCACATTGAGACGCAGTAAAAAGAAGCACAGTTTCTGTGGCTCATGTTATAGAAGGGAATAGCACAAATTGAGAGGCACCACTACATCGGACTTGGCCTGTGTGACACCAGAATCACAGAAACTTTGCAGCCCAGGTCTGTGTCTCAATGTGCCCGGCCTTAGCTTTGGAATCATAAAGATTGTTCCAACTAATTTGAGCATTTTGCTAACATAATTGTTTTAAATTCCTTAATGTTTTATAATTTTTTTTTAAGTTAAAATTAAAGGAGGACTACAGAGTATCTACAAGTTAAACCTCAAAGAACAATTCAATCCTGTAGAAATCAGGCCTTCTGCATACATGCCCTAAACCACAATAAGTTGACTTTCTCTTTTTAACCCTTTATAGGACATAGTTCCTGTGATTTTTTTAAAAATTTGTTTTAAGTTCCTATGAGTCTTAATAATAAATCAAATGTTTTAAGATATTTTATGGTTTAATATTGTTTATTATCACTACATGTGACATGGTTGTATTAACCAGTATGTGTATACTGTAAGAGTTCACCTTATACACTTCGTCACTATATGTGCATTCTGGCTGAAATATCAATTATTTCTTATTATTAACTATTTATTATTATTTATTTTGTATGGTTAAATTAAATATAATTATTAAAACAAAATAAGCTAGAAAAATAACAAAATAATTAATGAAAACAAACTTTATTTTGAAAAACAATTAAAGTTTGAAATTAAAAAAAGATATATTTACAAATAATGGAAAAATTATTTACATTTTTATAATCGCATTTTTTAATTAACTAAGGAAAAGCGTAGTACCAGTCCCAAATAAATTCCTTGGTCACTTCCTACTCATAAGAATCAATTTTATGTATCCAGTAATAGTCCAGAGAGGTTTTCTTGAATATCTTGATTAATATCTGTGATATATCCTTATCTGGCATTTATTATGATAATGTGTGCTTCTTACATCTCATCCTTCTGAATAAAGGGCTTACTGGTTTATCCTTCTTTTCTAAACCCTTGGTGGGTCAAATGAAGCAAACCTTTTTTTTTTTTTTACTTAATTATGACTCCAGTGGATAACTTCATATTCTATATATTATAGTATTTTACCAAAGCAGTTTTGTATTTCTTACAAATTCCTTCCATTTGATTTCCTTCAATGGTTAATCATCCTTCATTGTATCATTTTTTGATTGATACCAGCACTTTTAAGCCTCTAGAAATTAGATCACATACTCCAAACGCATGAAAAAGAAAAACTATCTTCAACTTCTTTCTGTCAACTATCTTTGGCTGTTAACAATTCATTTTTATTATTTTGTCCTGCAATTCTTCCTTTTTAATAAAATCTGTTAATCTGATTATTCATTGATATTACACTATTCAGGATGATAAATTTTATTTCCAAACATATAAAAATATATCTATAGCACCGGTGAATAAGTGGCCAAGTCGAAAATTACAACTTTTCAAGACAGCGATTTCAAATTTTAATTGACGTGAGACTTTATAGAAATTTTATAATATCAAATTGCGAAATCTTCTCAATAGTGTGAAATTTTCTCTCACATCTGAAGTTTATACTTTTTGCAAACACATCAATTTCTAAACACTAAATAAAATTATTATAATGTTTTTAAGGATAAGGGAATAAGTAAATAACAAAGTAATAAAATAAAATTATACTAAGTTAGAAAGCTACAATAAAAAAATTACTCCAGCATGTAATGGGTGTTAGCGTATTAATCCGGGCAGATGTATCAGTTTATTGTGCTTTCCTATATAATATTTTGTCCCATATATATTTTTACAAAGAATGTAACACATTTTACATAATTATTAATAATTATTATATTTAAAAAAATAAAATGAAATTTCAAGGAAAAGTCGATCATATTATGATTTGATAATCTTTTTTCCTGTTGAGGAAGAAAAAATGACAACAAATGATGTTCATTTACGAGTATTTATATAAGTGTATGTATCTATCTTATTATTTTTGAGACCATAAACATACAAAAATATGCTGATAATACAGTGAAATATTCTATAAACAAATAAAATAATGGAATTCTGTGAGAACTCACAATTTGTGTAAGTTCTTGTTAAAATGTTCTCTATGGTCTCTAACAACGTAATAAAATTAAGTATGGTTGTGTCTTCCTCTAATCCTTACTTCCAGCTAGAGAAGAACTCCAATTTCCCCCTATTTTTTTTAGCAGACAGTAAAATATTTCAAGGCTTGAGAGAAAAGCTCACATAGCGAGTTCTCCCAGGTTAAGAAAAGTAAAATTAATTTTTGTCTTTGTTTAATCTTAGGATAGGCAGTGGTTTAGTAATTATGATGACCCTCCTTCATTTTTTCGTAGTATTCTACAAGATGTTGGCTTTCATAATATTAACTGTTACTTACAAAAAAAAAGCCATCATTATCCTTCCTTGGAACGCCTAAAAGGTAATGTAAAATTGTTTACTTATGATTATTCATATATTGTTTCCCAATTATACATAATACACTATTGTAATTACATGATCATCTTTTCTTGTTTTTGTAGTTTTTTTATTTAAGGAAAGATCAATAGCAATGGCAGTGCCATTTGAAAGTATTAATGTAATACCTTAAAATAGAAGATATTCATTGAGATTGGGGGGCTACAGATGGAGAGAGGTACCATGAGAATGAAGAAAAACTGTAGCATTATCTTAATACATTACCAATCACATGCATAATTGAGGCAAGAATTATACAGAGAGAATGTCTAAAGGCACATATGTAAGACATCTATTTGGGACTAGGAATTTATTCTTTCATGGTTGTGACAAGCAATCTAGACCAATATAACTCTATATTTATATTAATTAAAAGGAAATAGACGTTTTTAGTGAATTTATAATTTATATCATCACTTTAATTATAAAACCTTGTAAATCATGCTTACTTATATGGAGTTATGAGGTTTTATAATTAGGGCAACGATATTATAAATTATAAATCCACTTATTTCCTTTTAATTAATATTTATATTTTTTAATATAATTAATATTTTAAAAAATAAACAAATTTGTTAGTTATTTATATAAATATTTTGTAACTTATTTTATGCAATCAATATCATAAATTTTAACTATACTGTATCAACTGACCAACAATTTTTATTATTATTATAGCACAGCCTAAAAATTGTGCAGTTCATCGTTCCATTCCATCAGTTTTTTTTTTTGTTTGAGTGATTGCATTTTGGCATAGCGTAATGTAGTCAAGGGCCGATGGAAAAGCCAGCTGCTTCCGATTACTTCAGAAAATCCACACAGAATTGTACTATGTTCAATTTGGAGTGGAGTGGTTGGAGTATAGTGATTCTCAGGACCAACCTCCAAATTTGTCTCTACTTGATCATTCAGCATTAGCTTTTCATCAAAAGTAAAACATTCAATACCATGATGCAATTACCCCACAAATAGCTCAAATTAATAAAATGAGCTCCAAAGCCTCCATATCATATCAAACAGAGATTTCCATCATCTTGTTTATTTATTTTACATTAATATCTCAAACTGCATATTTTTATCAATTTTTTCAATTGTGCCATACATAGCTTATTATGAATTATAGATATTTTATAATTAAAAATTCTGATTTCAGATTTAATTAAGGCAGTAAACCCATACCTGCAATTTATCCCAGAAGATTTGAAGTCAGAATATATACAAGAATTGATAGATATCTTGAAACAAGAAGGATTCATTAAATATGATACAATAACAGAAGAGCTCATACTTGAATATAATCTAATAGTTGCTGTGGCCCAAAAACCTAATAAGTAATTTGAACATAAATATCTTATTACTTAGTTTAGTAATAGCTATGGAAAATATGTTACTGAAGTTGAAAGTACAAATTGTTTTACTTAGAATGTAAGTGAAGTATCAATCATAGATTATTTTTAAAATATCTTAATAATATATTTATTAAAATGAGTCTGTTATCGGGTGACCATTGAGTTCAGAATCTTAAATGATCCCGTGTTATTCAGTTATTGTTTGCTGTTTGAAGTCAGTGAGTTTTGTGTGAACTGTTGAATGTTTTGAAGAAGATCTATAGTTCATGAATGTTTAAAATGGGGTAAAAAAAATTGTAATCTAACCAAAAATTCATCTGCTTTATTTAATTTTTTATTTATCAGTTTAAATAATATTATGATTATTTGACTTTTAGCAAATAAAAGACCAATAATTATTTATATTTATAAATTCACAATAAATTATTGTTAATGTACAGAATTTTTTGTCTTTAAGCAATTATTATAATAATATAACAGGAGTTAGCTTACATCTGAAACCAACAGAACTGCATCTGAGGATTGTAAGCAGCTCTAAAGACATCTAGTGAGCTAAATAAAAAAATTATAAACAATTTTTTTCCAATATTAGGAATCATAATAATCCCACCTTATCTCTCTATTATTCCAAAACTGGACTTATAATTACTGGTAATATAGTATTTTTCGTTTGCTCTATAATTGTGTATAGCAATATAAAAATTGTATATGAAAACAAATTAATATTCTACTTTAGAATCATTTTGTATGCTTAGCTATCATTTACTTTTACCTCATTACAGCAATTACCATTTTATATGATTTTTATTATAATAATATAGTATTATTTATTATTAATAAACATTTGAAACTCAATAAATCTAATTTCATCCTGATTCCTTAAGAAAACCTCATTTATATAAGAAAATTATTTGGAGAATCATTAAACATATTACCATAATACTATAAATTTCTCACCACACCTATTATAATCAAAGGTGTCAAAACAGGTCATAACATGGCTCATGAGTTATTATATCAGTTAAAATTAGTTATTCAGTTAGTCACTGATTTGTCTTATGGTAACAAATTAAAGTTTTTTTTTTCCATTTTCTTTTTGATTAATATAAACTGCCTTATTTTGATGCAGTGAGTATGTACACATTCATACCACATATACTATAAGAAAAGATATTGGCAGAAAAATAAATTAAATATAATAATAATTAAAAAAAAAAAAAATGACTACACAACTGAACATAAGAACCACTAAAGATATAGAAATATTTTTTCTTACAAAAGTAAATTATTAAGTATCATTAAGTATCATTAGTAACTGTTCCAAATCAATCTGAACGGAACAATAAGTTAATATTTTTCGATGGTGCTAAACCATCAAGAATGGAACACAACTCGTTCATTCCAACTATTAAGTTTTTTTTAAGTTCTTCTCTTCAAAATTCTCAAGTTGTGGAGTGGCTTGGTACCAATATAAAAAAATATTAATTTATTGTACTGTTCTGGTTGATTTGGAGTAATTAACAATATTATTTAATAATTTACTTGTGTAAGAAAAATTATTTCTATCTCTTTAGTGTTAGTTGTATACAGTTTTGAAGTTTTTTTTCTTGTTTTTTTTCTAAAAAGCTTTTACTTATTTCTTTTAAGTGGTTCTTGTGGAACGTTTCGATGTATTTTTTTTTTCTTTCACATTCCTTAGTGGGTAGACTTAAAATATGAAAGGTATGGGTAAGGCCTACTAAACACGTTTCTTCAATCGGAAAGCAACGATTGTTGGCTTCATCATTTTTTTTTTTTATATCCCTACCTGTTTACTAATTGCACATTGTGTGTCCTACTGTTGGGAAAATGACTGTTTTATTTATTTGAAAAGAAAAGAAACAAATAGATTTAGAAATGATGTACCTGCAGACTAAACTATTGTAATTGTCGTGAGTGATTAGCTGTTATCCATTGAGAAGTTTGCGTCTCATCTCAAACAATATTGAAAAAAAAAAATTTAAGTATTCTCGACATTTTGTTGCTATTTCATATAATTAGTAAGTTTGTATGCAATAAAATGTAAATTGTAAATACTTGAAAAAATACACAATATTCTATCTTTCAAAGTTTTTGTCAGATCCTGAAGATATTTTTACAGAATCACCCTTAAGGTGTACCCTTTTGATTAAAAAAAAGAAACATAGAAATCTGTTAACAAACAGCAAAGTTATGAGTGAACCTGTATTAAAAAAAAGTTTTCAAAGGATCCTGATAATATGGGACCACCTTGTGGTTGTACCCTTTTGATTAAAAAAATAGTAATAGAATCCGGTTCAAAAATGGCAAAACTATGCCTGGACATACACAGAACATAATTTCATACTGATAACCTTTTTTTTTTGAAGTCGGTTAAAAAAGTTAAAAAGTCTCTTTAGAGTTATTGTTCTTTAATATAAGCAATTTTCCCTGTTGACGAAAATCCGGTTCCACTGAATATTATCATTATTGAAAACAATAAAATTAATATTAAGCTCAGAAATTTTATTCCAGCAGCCAATTCCGAGGCCAGACCATTTTACTTCCCGAAATTTCAACTTCAACCCTACCACAAAAGAGAAGAGGAGAGGACCCCGAAGAGTTGAGAGCGCAGACATTTTGGCCAACTAAAAGTTTTTATATCGCTTTGTGCGGGAATTGATAAGGTCAGAGCATCCCATAAAACTGGCCAAGATTGAAAGAGCAAAACAGAGCGGCCATTATGAATATAAAGTCAAACTGTTACCTTCCTTTTTTGAAGTTGTTTTAGATATACAATTTATATTTTTAGACTGTACAATATTTGATCTGTTGAAAATCATATTTCAATTAGAAAATAATGAAATAAACTGAAAAAAAATTGAACATGTTGGGGTAGTGAAACTGGAGTTTTACCGAATTATTTATTAAGGTATAATGAATAAATTACAAATATAAAAAATAAAAGTATTCAGTCCATGAAGATGGCTACTGATTCTTAGCATCGATGACTGTCCCTAAAGGGAAAGTAGGTGTCTCTGAATCAGATTCCTTTCTCGATTCATCAACTTTAATAGGCTGCACTTCACCACTTCCAAATGTGATGAAAATCAAGTTTGACAAGAAGAAAATTCCTGCAGAAACACCAAATACAATTCGCCATTGGTATTGATTTTCCTGCAAGATAGTAACATTGAAAACTCATGGTTCAGTTTATAATTTAATCAGGTTTCAGATAACAATACTCACTGGATCGGTAATTATAATTCCAGCAAATTCAGTTCCCCCGAAAGAGGTAATCGTCGAAAAACCATTGGTAATTCCCATGAAGAAACCAGCATCAGAGGGAACAATGTCAAGGTGGTTGATATTGAAGCCAATGTAGATAAAGCCAAGAAGTGTTACACCAATTGTGTAAATGACAAAGACAGTTGTCTGGTCTGTTGTGTAGCTGAGAATCAAGAGAGCTGCTGCAGGTCCCCACTGTCCTGTAGTAGAGACATTTGATGGATGATTAAAAATAAATATAAAAGGATAAAATATCAGTTGAATACTTAAAAGTGATTATCATTGTTTAAATTACTTATTTAAATTATAAGATTCCACTAAAAAATACTCATGGTCACATAAATAATATCTGCACTATGGGTAAAGAAAAAAATAAATAAATAAATAAGTTTTCTTCAATCATTTTTAGAAAATGATTCTCCATAGATTCACTCAACCAGTAATAAAACTAAAGATATGTTTCTTATAAATGCAGTAAACGTATCATAAGTTTCATGGTAAACTCAAAGAAATAAAAATTATGGTTCAATTTTCAGAGTAGCAATGGAGGATCTTATAAAGGAGTAACATATGAATAACAAAGAAAAGCTAATTATTCAATTGAAAATGTTGTACTCAAACAAGTAGATCGAAATCTCCATAAAGCAACTTTAGAAAAATTGTTGGTAATCACATTCCACATTATACATTAAAACAAAAAAAACATAATAATTATACAATTAATAGGTATTTGGACAAAAGCCTAAGGGTCACACTGACTCCTCTTCTTATTCCGTAGGGCCAAGACTACCTTGGCTCATCATACCAATATCGTCTTGTTTTAAATTAGTTTCATTGTGTATGTCTGTTATTGTATTTATTAATCACTGGTTAAAAAAAATTCTCTGATTACTGGTTCTTAAGATTTATTTACATTGTAAATTTTACAGTTTATTCTAATTAACAACAGCAACAGCGTTCAGGATTGCTGGTTCTTGCGGGCATGCGGGGCCTAGTTTGGAGACCCCTGGCTTAAAGTATTGGTGACAATTGGATTTCACTTATATAGTTAATTAATCAAATAAATAAAACATAAGTTTGAAATCTTGCGGTTTTCACCAGTTCACTATTGGCTTAGTAGGGGTGAGAATTCAGTTAGGCTATCCTTCAATTTTTACCATTGATAATTCAAATTTCTCTTACCAATAGTGTTGCAGATTTTCCTACAGGCACCTACTGACAGAATCCTTCTCTTGATGAGCAAATCAGAAACATATGACGAAAAGAAGGAAAACAACCACAGGCAGCCGTGAGGGAGAGCTGTTATCAATCCGTTCTAAGGAAACATTAAAATTATTTTTGAAAAGAAAACAATTTTTTGTTTAATATCAATGCATATATTATCTTTTCTTATAATAAAGCAATGGTAAAGAGATGTACCTACTGATATAAGCTGTAATTCATAATTAATTGAAATAACTCTCAATGTCCATGTTCGACATAACAATATCAACACCTCAGAGTTGTATCAAGTTTTCCTTTTTGTAATCTCTCCTGAGCTGAGCCTACTTATTTATTTTTAAAATTTTACTTCACCATTCCTTGTCTTCCAGAAACACGGATGGAGAGCTGAACCTACTGGTAGATAAATATATCTCGGTATGCTATTATTATTTTTCACATGGGTCTTTCATCTTTTACATCTACTTAGTAACCTATCTTACCCTCAGTATTCCCATATAAAGATTCAAGAGCCAATTCCCCTTAGCTGTATTTCTTTCCTCCACTAAGTCAGATGGTGAATTCCCACGGTTTGTAGCTTCCTAGTAATAACTAATAGGGGTAATAACTCACAGCTGTACCTGTTCTGCCTACAAAGTTTGGAGGCGAATACCTTCCATTTGCGAATTTCTGAGGCCAATACCCTTATGATATTCTACGACTCAAAACTTTATCTCGCAGATCAAATGTTACACCTCCGACATGCCCATCATCTTGTTACAGCTTCTCCTCAATTTGCTCAGTTACTCTTATTCCATTTTGGATGCACTTTGTTCGAGGCCTGCTATTGTTTGCTATTGCTATTGATACCTTCTATAAATCTATCTTGCATTTACAACACCTTGCCAAGTAATGAAACTAAGACCTTTAATATGTTATAATGCTATAGTTTTTTTTTGTTGATTTTAATAATAAGTTATACAAAAAATTTGTCTTTCACTGCTTGCAAAGCAGAATAGTATTTTTCAAGCATATAAATAATGCTAATATGTGTGCTAGTATGTATGTGTGCTTGTGTATGTGTGTATATATATATATATTACTGCAAATAGTAAGTAAGTCGTAAATCCAAATCGTAAGGTTCTTGATCATTGATTTTGGATTTCAAACATAAGTTATCGATTTTATTTGAGAGCAGATATCACCTTTTTCATTAAAAATTCAAAAGCACTCACAGCAGTACTGTCAAGATGTAAGATAGAATTGAAGTATGATGGCATTTCATTGAGCAGTGTCCAGTTGCCCCAATGGTGTCCCACTGTCGTCAACAGGAGAGCCCAGCAGGCCTTATTGCTGAACAGTGCCTTCCAAGGTATTTTCTTGCCTTTCTGAAAATAAAATAAAAAAATAGAAAAATTAAAAAGAACTAAAGTTGTGCCATATCAATAGAAATTTTCCCTGGGTTTTGAGAAATGTTTCGATAAGGCCACACCAGAGACAAGTTAGTTGCCTGAAGAATAGCGAGTTTACCTAGTTACTTTGAGCCTGGGTAAAAGTGACCACACAGCCCTTGTGTGTCGTCTAGTGAGTATACTTCTTTCCGCAGTGCACTGTGAAAGATGCCTTTGATAACTTTAGTCAGAAAAATAATAATCTGTTGAGATAATTACTCTATTGTAAATAATATTCTGTGTAAAAAAATACTTGAGTATTTGAATCGATTGAGATTCAATTTATTGCAATATACAAGTGAAGCAAGGATGTTAAACAGTTGATATCCGCATGATAATATAGAAGGATTAATCTAATTAGGCATTGATAAATTATTTGCCACTTCTATAAATTTGTTTAATTGAAAACTAGTTTCGAATGTTATACATTCATCTTCAGTTCTAAAAACACACAAAAAAGCAAAAATCTAGATAGGATTTGAAGGATTTTTGCTTAAATGACCAAATAAATATCTCCAATAGTCCAATCTTAAATTTATTCCCATCTATAACAGAAAAACCAATTACTCACTGGCATTACTGGAAAAAACCCGACCCTCAAACCATTTATTTATTAACATCCTACCTAACTTCATTGTTAGTTCAATGAGAAAAGAAACCAGTTCAAACTTTTCTGTTTGATATAATCCATTTAAACCTTGGTGAGTACCAACATGTACTTGATTTCTTGTCTTAATTAAATTCATAATTCATAAATGTTTTATAATACTGATTTATATTACATCTAATTTAATATGTATAATATATATACCAATATATAAAGTCTAATATAATACCAAACTATACTTTGAATTGCTTATTTTTGAATTTTTTGTTTGTTTTTAGAACTAAAGATGAATGTATAACATTCGAAACTAGTTTTCAATAAAATAAATTTATAGAAGTGGCAAATAATTTATCAATCCCAAGGATGTTAATGTTAATCGAAATAGATTGGGGCATAATGAATTTAATTTGCTTTATAAAAAGTAGCATAATTATGAAGAGAAGTTTTTTAAATATGTAAGAATGAGCATAATTACGTTTGATGTTTATTTTATAAAATTGAGAGAGAACTACAAAAACAAGTAATATCTCTGAGATTTTATGGAGTCCCCACCTTGGGATCTCACAGGACCAATCTCTTGAAGACAGCTGAAATGAGAGCTTCGTCTTCCATGAATCACTGTTGTAACTAGATAAAAGAACAGACGGGTTTGTTTGGTAGGTGAATAACCTGGTTTCACTAGGTAACCAGGTGACCATTCTAGTATGCTCTCTTGGGTGACTCATCTAGTGACTAGCCTTATCACCAGTCACGTAACTAGCCACTCCTGGTGTGGCCATAGACTAAGATCTGACCAATTTTAACTTATTTGTGAATTACCTTAAATTACAACAACAGATGATACAGAATCCTTAAATCAGGAGAATAATCTTGATGCAGATCCAATAGAACGGAACCAGTTGCCACATAAATAAAAAATGTATGTGATTTTGTGATTTAAAAGAAGTGATTTGCCTGATGGTGCATAAAATTATGTTTAATTACTATTAGACTTAAATCTATCATTGTTGTGCCACTAATGGATAGCTTCTTCCTATGTCATGTTTGTAAGGATCATTTAATTTTAAACTCCTTAATTTTTGTTTTCTAATTTACATTAACTTAGAAATGTAAGTACCTAAGACATGAGCTGGAAGTACCTACTGTTATTTCAGATGTCAGTATGAGTTCTTCCTCGATGTATGCTCTTTCCTCTTCACTGATGAGCCAGCAGGATTTGGGATTGTCGGCTGCTAACACAGCCCAGAGTATAGACCAGACAACAGCAGCGCAGCCAGAGAAGTAAAAGATGCTGGGCCAGCCATAGTTAGTGCCGATCCATCCAGAGATTCCAAACGAGATCATGTTTCCAAAATTAATACCTGTTGATTTTCATCAGCTATAGAAAAATTAATCAGGGATATCGCTAGCTCTTACAAGTAGCATGGGGTCAATAAAGGAAAGAAGTGTCAAAAGTAGGATCTCAATATTGTATAGATTTATGAAAATATTATTTATAAGTAAAATGTTATTTATTATTTATGAAATACATTAACAAATATTCTCTTGAAAAAGTCAAAATTAAAGAAATGCTCCCAACAGTAGCTCAAGTACCCTCTTAGGGTTATAACCTTTATTTCACTTATTTTTTTTTACTTGAATAAATATGAAAAATTTTGATTGAGATTAGATTTTAATGAAAATTGATTAATACAAAAATTGAAAATAGATAAAGCATTGAAGCTGCTACAAAATTTTATCTATTTTGTGGAAGTTGTACAATTAAAGTCCTTATCACACGTCACTTAAAGAAATAGTTATTGCTATCGATTATATATAAATAGTTGCAAAAACATTAGACTGGAAAAAATGTAATACATCTACTGTCATACTCTATAAATGTCACTGTACTGTACAAAATTTTCCTTCTGTGAATTCTGAAAAGATATTTAGTTTTATTATATATTTTAAGCATATAACCTTCTATATCAAAAAATAAAGATTTCCTTAACCATTCTCTATCGATTTAGTACTATCCTTCTTTGAAACATTAATTATCTGATAACCCTAAAACACAGCCAAGCCCTTCTTTTTTAAAATTGAATTTCTATAAATGCTATTTCATGAGCTGATAACAGTTAGATAAATAGACATATCCAGGATCATACCCGATACGACAATGTAAGGGCTAGCAGAAGCCTGCCAAGTTCTTCTTGAGTCTGGGGCGTTGCACTACTCTTGCGCCCCCAGCCTTTACTAAAAGTCGAAAGAAATTTTTTTTTTTGTAAACCTCTAGTGACGATGAATTATTATAATTTTTACATTACATTTTAAGTTTTTAAAAATATTATTTATTCCTTTAAATTTTATATTGCAAAATGCAATATAAATTACAAATAAGAGTAGCCTATATTATAAAATAATACATTACGAGATCATAAAATGCTATACACAAAACACTAAAATAATGTTTAATATAAACTACCTATTTCAGTAATGTGTTTTCTTTTTTTTATTATCCACTTTTATGCCCCCCACCCTCCCATGGTGCATGGGGCAAATCGCACCCCACGCTCCACCTTCACACGTCACTGAGAACTAGATTTATTTTGCTTAATATATAACTCATACCTCCAAGAACCAAACTGCCACACCTGCTTCTCTCATTTGGAGGAATCCACCTTGACAGCTGTCCCATGATTACTGCCATCATGAAACCCTGGAAAAAATTAGTTTATTTATTATTTTCAAGTGAAAAACAGAGTATTTTTTCAAAAGCAAGATTAATTGATATATCACTATGTGACAATGATGCACTTATAAAAAAAAATTAGGAAAAAGAGATTGAGTAACCAGGATACTTGCCTGTAGAAGGCCCAAGAGAATTCTGATGGAAAGCAGAACATAATATCCACCAGCAATGACCAATACTGGAGTGGCCAGTGTGAGAACCGCGGATGCAGCAACAGAAATGAAAAGTAACATCTTGTTCTGGAATCTAGTTACAAGGACAGAAGCCACCAGGTTCATGATGAGGTAGCCGATTTGGAAAATGCTCATGACGGTCGACCGCTGGACCATGCTCCAGTCGAACACCTGCAAAATAAATTATTCATAAAATGAAAAACAAAATCATATACTTATTTTGAAAATGTTTTCTTCTTCTTTCACTGAAAATTTGACAGCATTCGAGTATTTTAAAATTATTTTTTCGAATAGAATACACTCCTTGGGTTCGGAAGTTTCTCCCGGCTTACCTCTTTGTACCAACCGGTCAAAACCTAAGGAATACCTACTAAAATTACTTATTAGATTTAGGTTATCGTTGATACTTACCGGCTGATCGGTGGGGGTACTAGTGTCCGTCATCATTACGATTGCTGAGCTGATGTTTACTCTCATTAAATAATTTACAGCCATGCACAGGAACATGATGACGGTCTGGAGATGGCGGACTCCCAGGGGCCTGGCTGCCTTTCCATCTGAAATGAATTTTTACTGATATTGATTTTTGTGAAGAAGAAAATCATTGGAAATCGAGTTGTGATATTCACAACAAATGTCAAAGTCGTGTCAGGCAATTTTCCTCAGTCGTGGAAAAGTATGATTCCAAGTCAATATTTTTGTAGAGATCTCACTCAATTCAGATCTTCAATAGTAAAAAAAAAAAAAAAAAAAAAAAAAAAAAAAAAAAAAAAAAAAAAAATCAGTATTGTTGAGAAAAATCGCTAATGTTCGAAAGCCTTCTTTTCATTTGAAGTTTTTTGACAAATTTTATTTCCTCAATTCTGAACTGTTCGTTAGAGAAAAAACTTCCAAATGTGAAGTTTTGAAAAAATAAATTTCTCGTAAGTGGATTTATTATTTAGTAATTTATTTTCAACTGATCTTAATGTTTTTAAGAATTTAAAAAAAAGAATCCAAAACCAGCATGTATCTCTTTTTCGTAATCCTAATCCTGATAAATATGATTACAAGTTATTATTTAATATATAATGTGTCATTGTTTGGTATGTATGTATATATGTATATAGATACTGGAAATTAGTACAGCTATCTCCAAAATAATAGATCAGTTCACAGCCAGGAGTGAACCCATTAACACGAGTTTTAACCTTGGAATTATGATCTCATTATGATAATAGTGGTACGTAATTGCAATCTTAGTGTCAATATTATTGATACTATAAATGTTTATGGCTTAGACTTTAAATGCTCGCTGTCTATTGTTTATTTTATTTTTTATTTGTTTCTTTTCTATTTGCTTTGGTTCTATACAGTTGCTATATATTTTTTTTTTCTTGGGAACATTCCTGTCCATTTTTTTTTCGCTTGTATTTTGTCTTTCGATCTCTTTTTCAAGTACTCGTTTACGTCATTTGTAATATAGAATAGTATATCCACTATTTTATGTAGAATGGTATGTCCATTATTTTTTATACATATAATATTATATATTTGAGGTTTTGCTTGAGCCCCAAATCTATCTATCCTTTATGTCCATAAAGATTTTATTAGTACTTTATAGGTGGTAACTTTGTTGATTAAGGAATATTTAGAGCAGTGTTTCGCAAAATTTCGTCATCTGTGCACTTCTTTTATAGTTTTCGTCACACTGAGTACTCTCGTCATGATAAATTATAAATCAAAGTCCAAATCATAATAGAGTATAAATAAAAGTTATATTATAAATAACATTAGTTAGAATCAATAAGAAGGATGAAATTGTTTATGTTGAAAAGACAGATCATCATTATTTGGCTCCCTGGTTCTTAGTTTTAATCTGAGATACGGTTCCACATCCAAAAGGCTGTTAATTTTTTTGGACTTAATGTCTACCAATGTTGTAAAAGGAAGTTCACGTAGATGTGAAAACTGCACATACAGAATAGGAACAAGTAAGGAAGTTTTATTTCATGTCCCAAGCCCGGTGCAGAGTGCACTCCTACCAAACTTTCCCCTAGGGATACGCTTACCGCATTTTGAGAAACACTGCATTAGAGAGTCTGTCAAGTAACCTGGATAAAAGTCAAAATCGTGTTTTCAGTTTTTTCTTTTCAGCCTTATGCCAGTAATAATACAGGAATCGACTCATTATTGAAATTTTCCAGAGGACAAGATTTTACGATTGAGTGTGAAAACGACGAATACACTATTTCATTTTTATTTTTCACTCGGTAGCCCAACCCAAGTGCCCCATGGAAGAGGTTTCGTTGGATGAAATAAACATTTTGTTGGTTTTTCATTTTCGTGAAAAATTAAAATTCTTTGTAGTTAAAGAATAATCTTTTCAATGGATAATAGTACGATAAATTATTTTAATTAATTTTTTATTGGTCCTTCGGTAAGTGAACCTGTCCCAAAGCCCGGCTATAAGAACCAATGTCCAATAACTTCAGCCAAGTACCAGGACTTGCAGGATATTTGTGTGAGTAGAGTGATTTTTTTTTTTTTTTTTTATCATGCTGCAGTGGGAGCACCACGTTTTTTTCTCATCTCTGAGGCATGCAGGGGCGTAAGCATAATTTTTTTTCCGAGGAAGAGGGAGGGATATTTAATAAGACGAAGCCAAGTTAGATGTAAGTTTTAAGGATAAGCATGAAAATTACATAAAAAATTATCGTTGAAAATTACCAAAAATTACGCACACTTCTACTAGAATTACGGGTGTAGATGGCTATGATCATGAAGATGAATTAGAGTTGACCCTCATGAGAAGTGTCACCAAAAACAAAAAAAAGGCTGGTGAACCACAACAAATAAGTTAATTTGTACAAACATTTTTCCTTTTTATGTTTTATGTTTCATGTTTTCACGCTTACTATGCTATACAGTCACAATTGAGTTTAAAATGTAATATAAAAAACATGAATACTTGTAATTTTTTTATTCCTCCCGAAGTGTTCAGCCGATATTGGATATTTCCAAAAGAGCTTATGAACTACAACATGCAGATTAAAAAAAAATATACAGGAATTACATAGGATTTTAATACAATTAATCTATGTCAATACAGAATACATTAAAATTCTTATTAAATATAGCTGTATAGGGAGTACAATTTAAAAATTGGCAATATTTCAATCTCCCATATTGAAAAATTGTGTCCTGGATACACCCTTATGACAGGAAGCCCTCTGTATATAAAAATATATATAAAAAATAAAAATTTCCCTGATGACCACTCACTTACTAAGAAAGTAAAATACAAGGGTATTTTAGTTTGATACTTAAGTTCCAATGCTTATAAGCTTAGAATATGACAAATGTGCGGGGGGAGAGTTAATCTATCTAAATAATAAAATTAGAATTGCTTTAAATAAATTCTATAATTATTTTTTTCCTAACATAAATGACCATTCTATAATTGTTTAGATCGATTGAATAGACAGAGATTTTTTCTACCATGGGTTCTAAATAGTGCTGTAAAGTCTGAGGATAAATCCAGAATACGTTTTCATAACTGTAACAATTATCATATATCTAAAAACAATCGATTATTCAAAACATTATCGCCAAAATCACGAATAAAACTCCCCACCTTCATTGGTTTAAAAATATTTTAAAATAAATAATATAGTTTAGTGGACTTACTTTTCATAACTTGCCCCATGATCCGTTGACCTCTGAATGCTTCGCAGACAGATCCCGCTTATCATCGGTTCTTTTATTGACAGCCATAATTACCTACTATAAAGATTACCGGTTCGTATTGGTTGTTTGTTTTGACTGTTTAGGACACGTGAAGTGCGTATGAATTGTCCGAAATTATGTCAAGATGCAAGCTTAATTCACAAAGAGCGTAGAAAATTATTAATGACGGTTATTAATAACTTATGACCTTTTCATAGCGGTTCAAACATCAATAAGAAAACCACTTTCATGAGCTTTACGTACACATGCCTGGCCATTCAAACCTGGTCTCTTATTTTGGACAGAAAAATCTGCAGTCTTGTTTTTGTTTGATTTGAAAGAAAAATCAAGAGATCAAGACTTTGCCTTCAGTCTTAAAGATTTTCCTAGTGACTTAAACAGAGAACGCCATTTTCACATTTAGACAAAATTGAGCAATCCAGAACCCCGTTTATCCGAAATAATGTAGCCAGGAGAATTCGGGATAAGGCGAAAACCCCGATAAGAGATGCAATGATCAATAAATAAAAAAAATCTTAATATTAATGGCATTTCAAAAAAATATGCAAACAAATCGTTTGTTCGATAGAAATTACAAGAGGTTTTCTTTTACAAAAAAAATTGTTACTTTTCACTTTGTACCTGCCGAACAAAACGACCACAAAACACACCTTGTTGAATTACAATAAGATAAAAAGTGGGAAAAAACGTAAGTATAAAACACTACAAGAGACAATAATAAATTGAATACATAGTTTAAATACCTATGAGAAATAAAATGTCAATATCTTTTATCATTAAAACTTTAATTAGCCTATTCGGATTCTCTTTCCCAACAAATACATATGCTCGCTTTAAGAATTTCGAACAAAGTATTTATTAAATATGATTTGTTTCTCAAAATAAGATTGGATGTAAGATGTAACCCAATTTAAATTTAAAAATATTTCAAATAAAAATAAAAACTAAAGTTCAAACAAATTAATTTTTTTTGTCTCAGAGTGACTTAAATTACGTTATTAAAATTACGAACTTCTGTTAAAATTAAGTAATATGATTTCGTATCTGTTTATTGTGAAATAAATCAAAATTACCTAAAGAAAAACGATAAAAAAAAATATGATGTAATATATTCCATGTAAAAAAGTAATATGGCTAGTGCAAACACTAGGCAATTTGTTAAGGAATCGGTACTACAGAACTATTTTTTTAAGTAAATGATGAACATAATTATGAACAAAGTTAACGACCTGTAAATAGAGTATTAAGTAAAACTAAAAATGACTATGAAAACCAATACTTTTTTTTTATTTTAAAAACAGATTTAAGATTTATTCCAAATAAGATCTGTATACAGGTATTGTTCTCATTTAAAGTTGAAGGAATTGAGGCGAAATCAATTCTAAAATATAAAAAATAATTCGCAATAAAACCCGTCAATCCAATGTGATACCCAAAAAAATAAAGACATACTGAATGAACACAAATAAAAGAGTAAATCGAAATAAACATCACACGAAAACAGATGAAATGAACTTCTAAGGAAACTTTAAAGACAACTGTATTCTGTTAAATGTAAAAAGCACTCGAATAAATATATTTTTAAATATTTAAATATTAATGAAGCATTAATTGTTTTTTTATCTCTGTGGCCGTGACAATTACCCCTTTTAGGTAAAACGATTTGGTTTGCAACTAGTATTTTAAATACATATAGACGCTCGAAAATATTATCACGTCTAAAAGGAACATTTTAGTTTGTTTTTTAGAATTATTTGAAGTATTTTATTTTCTTTGGCTGAAGTCGGGCTTATGTTTTGATTTCAAATTTCCTTATAGTCAATAGTGCACACCCATAGTATTTTTTTTTATTATTTTTAAAAAATATCACAGGCCAACAAAAAAAAATTTTTTGAAAACTTTTTTAACTTCACAGATTTTTATGTGCTGAATCTAAATCTGGTCTTAGTTTTTTTGTCTCACCCATAGTTTTCCGTAGGTTTCAGACTCATCAAACATCCTAACTTTTTAAACTTCTGTAACATGTTAGCTACAATAGAAACATACTCTGGGTCTTTTTCATTTCCCAAGAACTTTGTAACGACTTGCTTGAATGATGCCCATGCTTCTTTTTCATTTAAAGTCATTGTGGGTTCAAAGTTAACATCAAAAATCATTTTTCTAATGTCAGATCCGACAAAGACGCCTTCTTTTACTTTAGCTTCTGAAAGGCGTGGAAACTTTTGGCAGAGATACTTGAAACATGGTCCATCTTTAGCAAAATTGTTTCATTGTTGAGGGCTAACTTTATATGTTCTTTATATGTCCTTTTTCAGGAAGACTGAAAGCTGTTCAATTCTTTAAAAATCGTTTAATTTGATAAATTTAACTATAAAATGTGAAGAAATTGTGGGTGATACAGCTTTTTTAATATCATATTTGGATTCAGCACCCTAAAAACTATAGGAATTAAGGTATTTTCAGTACTAAAGTTTTTCATCGTTGGCCTGTGTATTTTTATAAGTGGCATTGGATTATTCCATACAGCCATTAATAATAAGTCAACACGAGAAAAGAATACAGATTCTTGGGTCCCCTCGCCGACAAATCGACGATTAAGTCTGTATTAATCCGTAATATAAAAATATTTTATTTTTATTAACTTATTAAATGAATTTTTTAATGGTTTTGAAAAAATTTACAACATTATTAATTTTTTCTGAATTATTTAATGTTAGAATTTGGTTATATCAATAGTAATTGAAGAAGAATGCGATTTTATTATATCTAGTAATATATTATTGTTGTTTATGTTTTTAAGGTTGCTAATGGCTTGTAGGGAGCTCAGACTGTCGGTTAATATTAAGAATTTGTTATTATTCGATTGTTGTATGCATTTAAGGGCTTCTAATATGGCGTATAATTCTGATGAATATGATGAACATTCTGATGATAATTTAAATAGAGCGGTGTGTTTATATTCTGGTATATATATTGCACTGCCTGAGATGTTTATTTTAGACCCGTCAGCATAAATATGATATGAGGATAATTATTAGTTAGGACGGCTTTAAATTCCTGATGGATTGCGATGTTAGGTAAGGTATTAGTTTTATTGTTTATAACTATGTTGAATTCTTGTAATAATAATAATAATAATAATAATTCAAAGTCTATGGAAAATTGGGGAATTATGTTATAAGGATGGATAAGTGCCAGTTTATTTTGACATTTTATAAAGCTATTGAAAATAATTGGTGTATACTTCTTTTTTTGTCAATAGGCCTTGTTTAATATAAATACGGACAGATTTACAATTTTTTGATAGCATAAGGGGCTTCTCGCTTTGATTTTGAAAATAATTTTGTCTGTTAGTAGCTGCCTTCTTAATTTTTATGGCATTTCTCTTCCGGCTTCATTCAACATAACATCTATTGGAGTAGACTTAAGGAGGACTAAACATATCCTTATACTTCTATTTTGGATCACATCCAGTTTTTTTAATGAAGTTAATGTGGCTTCCCCGTATTGAGCCACCTCATAATCAAATATAGCCCTTAAGCCTGGAATCCAAGGGGTCATTCGCCCCCCCTTCATTCCTAGTGCGTAGTAAAATTGACTCCGCTCATATTTTTCCGCATTTCATCTCTCCAATTTGATTTTTAACCCATTCTTATAAATAGATATTTTGATATAACATTGAAACATCTAGGATCATTTTGTTTTCTAATACTGTTTAATTTTTTAATTGTTGATAAAATACCGCCAAATTATCAAACTAATTTTTTCAATATGAATTATTAGGGCAAATGGAAGAAAATCAAGACAAACTAATAACCAACACTTAATTTATTCTGAAAGTAAAGGTTGACTAGATAAGCTCAAAAAATTGGTACATATTTATATATAAAAGACAGTTCAATAGGACAATTCAATAGGAACCCTGGAGTAAACTTATTCAAAACAAAAAGAAACTCATCGCCCTCATAGAAGGTTGGAAAATTGGGAGAGATAATCGTTCTCTAGAACCTAAATCAAGAGACCGAGTTATAAAAAATTGCTGTTCATAACCAGGTAACATAACTATGAACAAATGATATTTTGAACAAATCAGCAGTGAGGACACAATTTCTTCTGATGAGCCCCGCAAATCAGACGATTACATTTTGTGCAGGAAGTGGACGTTGTGCGCCTAATTGCCGACGGGCAAATACTGCAATACTTCCTTGCAGCGGTTATGTAGGATTGAGTTTAGGTGTTCCAGCTTTTAGAGGAGAAGCTGACGGAATTGACTGAGTAGGAACTGCAGATCGGGCTGGTGTTTTCTGAATGGCGAACTTCAGTTCACTGCTGATACTCTTGAGCCATTCCAACCGCAATTGTAGGTAAGCCGTTCATGCAAAGTGATCAGGAACTGTAGGCGAGTCAGAGGTTTATCTGCCGTGTTCTGAGGCTTCTCGAAGAGGTCCCTCCTGATTTCTTGCATTTTGTGTTTCCACTTTTTGTTTTGTCCGATGACTCTTCCGGCTTCTTGTCACTCTTAGACCTTTCCCTTTGCCTAAGCTAGACGTTATGCTTGTAAACAAAATAACTTCACATAAATTAGTAGATTAGTAGATTGTAGAAAACACAAAGAGGCCACCTCTTTATCTTATGGTTGCAGAGAACGTTTGAGCACAGCAGGTCAAGTGTGTCAACCCCTCCCTTCGTGGCATTATAAGAGAATAAATGCTTTTTTACTGAATGGGTGAAGTTTTGGAGAGCTGTGCATAGACGACACCAACGACACCATTTTATTTTTCTTGGCCTTATATGGCACAGCAGTCATATCCTTGCTGAAGATGAAAAGAGAAAGCCAATCCTTCTTTTTTTGAAATTGGATCCGTGAAAGAAGGTGGGAGTTCCATTATATTTTTTCTGATGTTACCAAAATCTGTAAGCCCGTTTTGCAGCAACTAGGAGACAATGGGACACTAGTGAACTGGTTCTGCAGAGAGAGGGCTATTCCATGTGCTGAGTCAAATTGACTCCTGCTTTGGGGGTGCTATTCCATGTGCTCAGTCAAAATGACTCCTCACCACCCATGTTATTCCTAGGCGGAGTCAGTCTGACGCATTGTCCATGACACTTACCTTATCTAGCTAGGAAGGGGAAAGTCCATCCCAATTGACACTTCACGTGATACCAAGGGGAGACCTGGAGGAGGCATAGCTGGGCGGAGGAGCGTCTCAGCCCACTCCTCTTCCCCCTCTACGGTGAGGGATGAGAGGGGTGATGACGAAATGACTCTCCCTTGGATTTCAGGGTTAAGGTAGATCTGTTAAATAATAGAGATATACTTGGGTTCGCCCCCCAGCTGGTATTTATACTGGTCATTCTGAGTATATTAATCATTTTTTCGGATCTTTTTATGATTTCAGAAATGTGCCTGTTCCAATTAAGTTTCCTATCAAAATAGATTCCTAGGAATTTAACGCATAGAGCACTCGAAAAAGTAATTCCCGCCAAAACTACTTGATCTCCTAATGGAAAAACGTGTTCTCTACTAAACGGGAGGACTACTGATTTCCATGCCGTGGTCTTGCTGCCATTGCTTAAAGCCTTTCATAGCCTCGTGTAAAGCTTCTATACCACTATTTATGCTTTTATGTGATGTATATAGGCATATGTCATCAGGAAATTGTAAAATGGAGACTTCCACCGGAATATATTTTCTTAAATCATATGAAATAATTGTGAAAGTTGAATGAAATGATTGTGAAAAGTAAGCAACTCAAGATCCTTCCCTTTGGCAGTCCGACTTTAGCATGTCTGGTTGAAATAATCGAGCTATTCACCCTCAAATATAACTTCCTATTTATCAATTAAGTTAATTATAAATTCTATAAGTTTTGTGGGAATACCTTTTATATGCATATTTTTAAAGAGTATGTGAATTGGAACTGTACCGTAAGCCTTCATTATGTCTAGAAATAAAGTAATTGTTTTTTTCCCTTAGTAAATGAAATATTAATGTCCGTATGTAAGACTAAAAGACAATCAAAGGCAGACACGAAAACCATATTGATAGTTGGGTAGCTTATCATTAGATTCCAACCACCATTCTTATCTATATTTTGTCATTCGTTCAAAGGCCTTCAGGACACATGAACTAAGAGAAATTGGTTGGTAGGAACTAAGTTTGGATCTTTCCCTGGTTTTAAAACAGGTATGACACAATATTCCCTCCATGAATCTGGCATAGAATTTGATTACCGCATTTTTTTAGTATATGCAATAGTCGTATTTTCATATTTATTGTTAGTTTGGTTAACATTATGTAATTTGCATTATCTATACCGGACGCTGTATTGTAATTACCTTTTAGTGCATTTAATAATTCCTTTATAGAGAAATTTGATAATATTTGGACTTCCTCGCTAAACGGAATATTACCAATTTTATCTTTGGAAGAACTGTTACTGTTTAAATCGTTATATGTGTTAGCATTGTTATCCAGATTCGGTGTATTATTGATTCGGTGTATTAGCTTCAATAGGAATTGAAGCTAATGGGGGAAGGGCCAATTGATTAATAAATGCCTCGCACTATTCGCCCATTATAATAGAGAATCTATTATTTGTTTTACGATTTTTGAGAAGAGTTTATGCCATATTTCCTTCGTGGGTGTATTTTTATTTATACTTAAACAAAAGGATCACCAAGATATTTTTTGTTTATTTCGAGTGATATTATTGAATAAGGAGTCTGCCTTTTGATAATTAATGAGATTATCTGTGGATGATGTTTGTTTATATATTTTAAACGCATTTTTTCCTATTTTGTAGGTAATATAAACATTCTTCATCCAACCTATTTCTGCTAATTTTTTTCTTATAAAACGGTTTATATTGTGTAATTGATTTATTACATGTTTCGTTGAGGAAGTTTAAAAACTCTTCGTAGGTTGAATTGTCTGATAAGATGAAGCTATTAAGATTGGCAGTATTTTGGAAATCGTCCCAATTTGCTGATTTTAATAACCATTTTCTATTAGTGCGGAGAATAGGTTTTGTATTAGTTTTATCTGTGAGACAGGAAATTTTTATAATTATGAGTAAGAGAGGGTCCCAAAGGGTCCTTCTGTACATTCCAAGAGAAACTTTTTTACCCAGACCATCTAAGATAATGCAATAGTTTTTTATATGTTTGGAAAGAAGAAACTCCTCTCTTTTTAACAAGTCTAAGAACGTCGATAATTGGCGTTTACGTAATTAACGTAATTTTGTGGCTTTTAAAAATTTTGAACACAACGGGGACAACAAACGTTTTTTGTTTTCGATGATTTTTTCATTGATCACAAATTAATTATTTTTTAATGTTTATATTTTTCCTTTAATGTACTCTAAAAAAACAAATGTTCAGCTGAAAAAATCTTGTCGATGTCATTCTCCAAACACGAGATATAAAATAGAGCATTTTCAGCATGCTTTATTTTTTTTCTCAGCTCTCTAGGCCTATAGGATGAAACGGAAGGATATGGATCCACTTTTTCTCAATGCAGAATCACTAAAAAAATGTTGATCAAAATCGGCGACGGACATACCGTGCACTGCCCTTGTAAGTCTAATTTCATGAAATGTTGCATTGCGACAATGATAGTAAAGAAAGTTTTGTAATCTCTTTTTATAATTTTTTTTTTTTAAATAGTGACTATTATATAACAATATCAAATAATTTTTTTTTTTATAGATAATGTTTCTTAAAGAGTGGAAACATAAGACAAATAGTGAGTAATTTATATTTAAAAAAAATTAAATATTGTTAAATAGTTAATGATGTTTTAAATATAACAATTTTATATTTGAATGATTATTATGTATAGTTTTTGATTAATTTGTTAGAGTTTTTTGGTTATTTATAAGGTGAAAATATAATGTTGCTCTGTGAAACTTGAAAATATAATGCTGCAATTTTTAGAATGGGTTGTCCTGAGGATGGAAAAATTCCCTCAAACGTTGATAAAGATGTTAGTGTAAAAATGTGATAATTATTTTTAATAAAATACAATATATAAAATGGAAGAAAATTGACTTCATACCCATAATTAAATTTATTTTTAAAAGAAGATTCTTCCATTATAACAAAAAATATAGTGAATTTATTATTTATCCTACGTGAAAAAATGATGACAACTAAATAAAAATTAAAAAATAAGATAAACTATTTAGAACTGATAAATAGGAATAGATAAATTGTTACAATCGTTGAAAAGTTCCATCTTTTTTATCTGAGGATTCTTGGAAACTATAAATAATCTCTTACAGGAGAGAGCAAAATATGAAGTATTCATTCAGTTTTGTCAACAAACACTTAAGATTTTCGGTCTTTTTTTCTTTTCTTTTTTAGTTAGGTTGAAAAATGGATTAGGCAATTTAGTTATTATTCAATGAAGTTGTAATTCCCAACGTGAGTGTATCAATGGGAGAGAAAGATTTAAATAACTTAATTAAATGTAGTGAACTTCGTTGTGACGATAGATGGAAAATTCGCTACATTAAGTACTCCACAATTAGTATATTTAAATTGCAGGGTTAAAAACGAAAACTGGATAGAGTAGCCGAAGATACAATTTGTTGAGAATTACTAGGTGGGATGTACTATTGTTTGATTTTAAATTATATTTCATCTTTTTTGCTGAATTTATAACTTCAGATAAATCGAGAAAATTTTAAAAAAAATTGGTAAAGTCAGTGAAAAATTCGTGGACTTCACATTCATAAAATTGTGGTACATTCTACCAAAATAAATAATAAATTTTCATCATCTATCATGTGTAGGACTGATGGAATATGAGATTTGGTAGAGGCAGAATGAAAATTTCATCAAAATGGTTAGAAAAAATTCGTTTAAGTCCGCCGTTTTGGTCTGGATTGTGAAAATGCTTTCGCTCATGTTTGCAACTCAACATTGGAAAATACAGAATTTACGCAATTTTCTATATATGAATTATTAGACTCTATGGAAAGTTAACTGGATTGTAAAAATAAGAAATGGTCAATAAAAAACATGAAACTCAGGTTAAATAGGAGTCATAACTTAAAAACAACATATCAAGGTAAGCCGGAGCCAGGCGGGATTGGTGGTCGGCGCTTTGAATCCCTAATTTTAGGCCGAATTTGAGAGTTTTGTTAAAATTAACCAGTGAAATAGTAGCTTTACGGACAGTACTATAATATTTATTTCAGGGTATTTTGCATTAAATTGATTTCTTCCCACTCAAAATCCTGATTTAAAAATCATTAAGAATTTATATTAATCGTATAAAACTTTACAATCTCGTACGAATGGCAACACTGGTGACTACTGAAAAAAGAGCCAAATGATAATAGATCGTTGGATCGAATGAAGTAACAAGAATTTGTAAAAGTTAAGGTATGGTTTGCAAAAAACGCTCTCTTAGTTCTAGTTTCTAAGGAAAAACAATAAATAGCTTGTTTGCAATAGGTAAAAAAATCCGAGGATTAAAAGTAACTTTACACTATTATAATGTATATAGTACGTTATTATAATCAAGAACGTATCAATTACAAAACTTTAAAATCTCATATGAATACCATAACTCTCGTACGAATGGCAATACTGCTGGGCGTGAAGGCGGGAGAATCGCTACGTCAGATCAATTGATAATGCAGTTTCTCGACGGTTTCTTTATTCTGTAAGTTGTTTTCATCTAATAAGGACCAGGTACTTTTCTTTAGATTATTCAGTCTTGAAATTTTTTATTTCATGAATAGATATGCCTTTCCTTTTTTGTTTCCTTTGAATATATTTTATTTTACCGCCCCTTCTTTCATCTCTTCCTCCAATACATATGTGACTTATAAACAATTTTATAACAGTATTTTAGGTCATATATTTTGTAATAAATATCACCTTACAAAATTAACTCATTTTATTAACTGAACTACTAAGGGCAAAACAAAAAGCAGAAACAAATATTTTTTTCATCATCTGATGGCGCTATGGACCTTGCAGGACCATGGTCTCCTCCACTCAGACTTGCCCTTTGATATTTTTTTATTTATTATTATATTTTTATATTTTTTTTTTCTTAACCAAAAAAAAATGTCTAGAAATTTGTCTTCCCACCCTAGTTCCCGCCCTGACCATATCATATTGTACCCAATATTATTGTTCTTTAAATTGGTTTCATTGCATACTTGGAAGGTCCTTTACCTTCTGTTTAGTCATATTGTTAATTAATAACTTTTTTTTTATCCACAAGCCGTAGCGGGGTCTATCTTAGTTAAGGTGGAGGGGCCCTAGGTGGTCACCCCCCCTCACGACAATAAGAGGATATGATATAAATAGTATTAACTGGCATGTTAGGCATGAGGGTGATCAGAATACTGAATACAAAATAAATTTTAAGTGAATTTAAATTACCTTTATTAGTTAATATTAAAATTTAATTCACGAGGACTATTTTTTTTTTGTAAGACTATTACATAAAGTTTATTCGATGATTTTCATTAAATATAGCATACATTAGTATTGTGCTATTACACAGCTATTGTATTTTTTGTTTTAGAACATCACCACTGTACTATTAACATAGATTAAACAAGACATTTGAGCGGATCAAATGTAATAGGAACCCAACTAAGAGTTGAGATAATTTTAATCTTGAAAATAATTGTATCAACTTAAGGACTAAAATAGAAGATTTTATTAGTAATAAAATTATTTTATTGTTTATAGAAAATAGGGGGAGGGGGAGGGAGGATTGGAATTAGTTGGAAAATTTAAGCTGATTGAAACATGAACTATGTATAGAACTTAATATGTATGCTTCTAAATACACGGCTTTTAATATATTCGTAGAGTTTCTTATAATAGAAAAGATATAGATTTCTATCAACAAATGATTTTGTTTACTTTTTCAAAATATTTTATTAATTATTATTGTATGGCATAATTGTATTTGTTTGAAGTTTCAGTATCATCATCCAAATTGATTAGAATTGGCCAAAATCTAAGTCGATTCAAATGCATCAACATGTGAAAAAATATACTTATACCAATTTCAGAAACAACAGCTCTGCTATTAAAAAAGTTGAAAGCAGTAAACAAATATATTTTATTGATGAAACAATATAGTTAAATATTTATATATTTTTTTACAAACCTGGAGATGTATGTATATTTCAAAATATTGGACTAAAACATTATAATTCTACTTCTGAGCTTTAAAGAGGTGATTCACAAAGAAGCATAGCTTGACCTCAAAGGGGGCCATTTAAAATCAAGTTCAATAATATTTTTTTTTTATTATTTATTTATTTTAGGAATAGCTCTCCTTTTTTACTGAGCCAGCAAACAAACTCATGGTCATGATTTATTTATTATTATTTAAAAATAAAAATTAACCACTATTACTGTGAATTCATAATTTTCAAACAGCAATGTTATTTTTGTTTTCAGGATTAAACTCCGAAGTTTTTGTTTTTATGGTAAAAATATGAGGAATTAATCTCTTATGTAAAAAAAATTATATTTAATACAATGCAAAAATCTCCTCTCAGGACTAAAACCCTCAGGCAAGAGGTGATAAGAAGTGATAGAAGACCAGATCCCATCCACAGGTTTTTATTCCAGCTAAAACTCCTCATGTTATTTTTATATTGTGGAGTAACTGGTGGATATTCCTTTATTTTGGGAACAGAAATAGAAGAAGCAAAAAAATTTGATGATCTTGTGTTTGAATTCACTCAAAACAAAAAGAAATTTTATCGTCTTCTACAAGCAAAATAAAATTCGACAGAACTAGAAGCTCTATATCTGTTGATTCATTGTTCAATGAAATCAGTGGTGACTTCAACCTACCAAAGTATTTTTTTTCTTACCTAGATGCAAAAAAGGAAAGCTTGTTTAGAGAGAGAATCATCAAAGATGTGATCATTTGCACTAATATTAATTTTGATGATCAAGTCTTAAAGAACAAAGGTTTTAAACTTCAACGTATAAAGAATAAAGATGATATTTTGGAAATTAAGATAGGCTGTCTAACTAAACCTATGTGTTACAAATTAAAGCAAGAGATTGTTCCCATATTAAAACAACATTTAAAGTATTACAAGTCTAAATCAAAAAGAGTACTTTCTGATTATAATGACAATGATATCAAAGAATTCATTAGTCATTAATCTTTGCTGTGGATTGCCCCAGTGAACAAGAGTTGGGTGAGATAATTAAAGGAGAAATAGGAAAAGAATTTGACTTTTTGAATGTAGATAATATTTATAGTAGGTTTATGATGACAATGCTCGAGTGGCTTCAGGGAAAAGAGAGAGGAAGGTTCATATCTGATAAAGAAGGTAAACAATTTTTTGAAGAAGCCAAAAAGGGTATCCCAGTTCTGTTCAACATCAGAAGTCCTATAGAGTCATTTTCAGGACGAGCCAAAGAATTAATCATGTTACACAAAATGTTGAAAGAACCTACTGATAAAACTCAAGCCATTTGTATAAATGGTATTGGAGGTGTAGGGAAGAGTGAACTAGCCAGAAAGTATATCAGCGAATTTAGAATGGAGTATAATAATAATGTTCTATGATTTAACGCAGAGTCATACCAGGCATTGGAGACTTGTTTCCGCTCACTAGCGAGCGACAAACTTGGTATACCTACAAAGTATGCCAATGGGGAAGAAAAAGGATTGATGTCTATAATCGGAGATGTCTATGGAGCCTTTGCAAACAGAAATTGTATTATGATTTTTGATAATGCCCAACATTACCGAAACGAAAATGAATTTGATGAAGATATTGATAGATTTTTACCTCCATTTTCTGATGGTTCTAAACGATATATTCTCAACACTTCACGTAATCAAAGATGGCCTTCAACCATTCATATCCTATCTCTTGACAAGTTTGAAAAATATCTAGCAATGCAATTTATTTCAAATGTTCTCAAAACAGATATTAATGAAAGTTCAGCCTTAGCAGAGAAACTACAGTATTTTCCTTTGGCATTGCAGCAAGCAGTTTCATACATCAAAGTTCAAAATATGAAATTAAAAAACATAGGTTCAGAATTCAACATTACTTGTTACCTCGACCGCCTTAAAAAAAAGGGCAAGGATGTCCTTAACTTTTCTTTCCCTGAAGAGAGTGATATCGACTATACCAAGACTGTTTACATTACTTGGAATGCTACTTTAAATTTGATAAGAAAGACTGAAAATGGCAACAAAGCATTGAAAATTATGAATATCTTGTCCTTTATGGCTCCAGAAGATATACCTGTAGAAATATTTTTAGATTTGGTCAATGGTTATGACGTCATCTGCATTGAATATATTAAAACAGTACTCTATGATTACCATCCATCACAAAATTATATCTTTAGAAGAGCATGCAGTAATGGTCAATGTGCATGGACTTGTACAGGATGTTATTAGATTGAAGTTAGAGGAAGAAAAAAAAAGACAAATTGGTTCTAGAAGAAGCCTTAATGATTTTTACAAAAAGAGGAAATGCCAATAATAAGACTTTGAATCATGTTATATCTGTATGGGATCATTCTCGTAAAGATGGAATCCTATCACGTGATAAAAAAATAGTTTGTTCTATTGCTTCTACTTTAATCAGTATTGAGCTTTTAAATAACTATCGATACGTAGAGTTGTATTCATTCATACAAAAAGCTATTGCATTTTCTAGTTCATTGCCAATCAATGATAAAAGAGCCCAAGAATGTTTTATAGTTTTAAGACATAATAAAGGTATTGCCTTACAAGTATTGGGTAAATATAAAAAAGCAATGAAAACTTTTCAAGAAGCGCTACTAACCAGTGAAACCATAAAGGGTAAAGCTGACCCATATGCATTAATGATCAAGAACTGCTTGGCTGAAACATTGTTAAATCAAGGTAATTACAATGAAGCAATAAAACTCAGTACTGATCACTTGGTACTCAGAAAAAGATACTAGATGAGAATCATCTTCAGTCTTCGCTTGACAAATTGACACTAGCTAAGGCGCTTAGCTTTCAAGGAAAAGGCGAAGAAGCATTAGATGTTTTGAAAGAGATAAAAAAGAACTTAAGCGAACCAGACAGAACTGATTCGAAACAATTCTTAGCAGAGGTACTTCTTCTTGACATTATTTTCATGTTTCCATTTTCATATTTTTTTTATGTCAGTAGATAGATCCAGAGAATTCTTATCAGGTATCATTGAAGGTGTTGATTAAAACATGCTAATTTGAGGCAGATATATTGATTTTGTTTCTTTTAATTTTTTTTATTTATTTTGAAATTTAAACATTTCTTATATATCTTCATTCAGTTAATTCTATTATTTCTTATTTTGTTGTTTTACTCTTTTATAGTCAATTTGAGTTTTGCTGTTATTAGAATTTTTAATTCTCTAAATTTGGTATGTCACAAGAAGATTAAAATAATTTCTTAACAATTAGTGAAGAGAAATCTTGCAAAATCATTTTTCTTTATTGAAAAATTCAATTGTTGTTAACTCTTTAGGGCGCATGATAAGCGAAATATAATTTACAAACTCAAATGCCAAGACTGCAGAGGATTATACATTAAAGAAACATTGAAAACCCATACCAATCAACATATAAATAACTAACAATAACAAAAATATAAATACAACTGCACTCACCCAACACAGTATTACATTGAAGCACCAGTTAAATTTCAACAATCCACATATAATAGATACTGTTAAATACTTTAAAAATAGAATTACTGTTGCTATATTCGTAACAAAAACCATTAAACATGCTGTTAATTTTAAAACTGACTCAAGTTTGAGATCCGTTATACATATATTATAAACAAATTGAAAATATAAACTATAAAGGAAAATAATAAATTATATAATAATCAATGAATAACACTTTTTCAAAACCACGGTTGATAAAAACTTACAGAATAAAATAGAAGATTTTACAATAATAAAAGATATTAGGCTAGTAGACATATTGCTGAATATATAAAGTTAATGCTTTAGAGTTCAATTGGCAGTGAAAATGAAGGAACCATCCTTGCTAATTAGAGCAATTGTAAAAGTTTTATTTAGAAATCAGACGAAATATAATGTATGTATAACAAATGAACACAGTATATGTAATATGATCATTAACTTACTAAATTATGTGATAATGCATTGCAGAGGTGCCCTGAAAATGGGGCACTTACTCCGAAATGTTGACAACAATTGAATTTTTCAATAAAGAAAAACAATTTCTCTTTACTAATGCCTAAGATGGAATTTTGAAATTTCTTAATTAATTTTATTTTATAGTTTTCTGTAATTGAACTTACCTGTTGTTATTTTCAAATGTTTTTGTATACTTAAGGGAGTGGAGTGGCTTAGTGGTAAAGCACTGTGCACCTAATCTTCTGGTTCCGGGTTCGAGCCCGGCTGCCACAGATAATTATTTATCCTGTTGTTTATCAGCCATGGATCGACCCTGTGGGATCGGGAGATTCTTCTGGGACTCACCCAGCCTCTATAAAGTGGGGGAAAAGCCTGGCAGTTGAGTATGAGCTTGGCCAAATCACCTCCTTCCACAAATATTGGCCTAGAAACAGGACAGACCTTACAAAGTACTGAACCAAAGACGCTTCATGGGTTGTAGTGGTACAGGTTTTTTTTTTCTTTACTTACAATTATAGGCCGAAAATGACCCAAGTGATTGAAGAATCATATCAATTATATAAGTAAATTAAAAAATGTTAATAATAATTTTGAACTAATTATGGGAACATGCCAGTGTATCAAATCTTTTAAATACAGTTTCTCTCTCAATACAAGGCCTGTCTTCTTCCTGGTTGTCTTCAAATTATTAATTTTTTTTCTTGTTTAAATATAAGACTGGAATTGTATTTTGAAAGAGATAAAAAAGCATAATAGTATAATCTTCCTCATTTATTATAGCATAATTTAATTTGTTGAATATGTAATGTACGGTATGAAACTTGGGTAGCTTTCCGTTCTATGAACAATGGTCCAAAACCATTTTCTTTGTCCAAGATGGTCCAGACAATTTTCTGAGTAGGTCCCTCAAAGACTATCAGAAATGAGTAAAAAACATGTCAATGAGCGAGCAGATCTGTATGGCATGGAGGTTATAATTATAAAGGATACTTATCAGTTTAAATTTGTGATTTAGAGGATAGTATGATTTTGAATTATTTTATTTGTGCTGTAATAAAGAAAGAAACGTTTAGGCTTTTACTCTAGTGTAAAGGTATGTCCACAGTGCACAGCCTCTCGCTTCCCGCTTTATCGCGGCAGCTATACAGGCTACACAGGATTCAGCAGCAATCTGTATAGCACTTTTGTCAATTTTCCGATCATATATAGATGATTTCTTATCTTCTATGCAGGACAGCCTCTATCTCCCGACGGTCTTACCCTTGCTGGTCCTCCTCTATTTCTATTACTTGGAATTTAGTGAGGTAGTCCCACCGTCGCTTTTCAGCCATATATGAATTCCTTGAAGCACAAAAAATTTTCTTCATTCACCAATCGAGGAAAATCTTCCTCAATCAGTACTTAGATTCCCGTGGTTCTCATTATCTTGGTCCTTAATGCTTGAAATGTGATTCAGGTCTTGACCACATGCTCTGCTGTCCTCCTGAATGTGAGGTATAGGGAATCAATAGATATATTTGACAAGGTGGCTATCTTTTGTTACGTAGAGAGAGAAAGCTTTCCCCTCCATAAGCGTAACCTCCAGGTCTATGTTCTGCCCAAAAGGTTCTTCCTTGTCCAAGGTTCCTTGATCTGGTGTATCAGGCTGAAGGCCAGAGAAGTCGAAACCCAGTTCCGCCTAAAGATACATGCCAATATCGTCTTCACTGTCCGCCTACACAGTTTCTTGATCAGGTTTTGGTGCGCCTGCACGTCACCAGCTTCTGCAATGCAGGGAAATCATTGGTGATTGTTTCAAGAACATTTCTGGTTCCCTTCCAATCACACTTCCGTACGTTTCTCCGCCATCATCCATTGCTGAACCTGGTATTCTAAAACAGCGCTGGGTGGCCACAGCTGCAGAGGGTGGGAGTGCTAAGTTGGGCGAGGCTGTGAATGCTGACCTCTTGAACAATACGAATCTGAGGTGGTTCAAAGATAGTGCGGTCTCTCACTTTAGCCATATCATGAAATCAGGAAAAGTTACCCTCTTGTGCATCGTTCTGGTAGGTTTATTCCTGTAATTTTAGGAGAACACTCAAAACTGCTTTGAGACCAAAAAGGGTTGAGACGGGACGATTGCCTCATATGGTTACTGTTCAATTTGGTTTTCGAAAGTGCAGCTAGAAAATTCGGAATACTGTTTGGGGAAACATTATTTATTTATCTTGGTTTACATGCAAACTCGAATAATGAGATACAAGCCGAGATCCTGGGTAGAATTATGTCTACGAATAAACGTTATTTCGGGCTATAAAAGCATTTAAGGAGCAGGGCAATATCTCTGACCACAAAAGTGCTAATATATAAGACCCTGATAAGACCAGTCCCTGCTTAGGCTTTTGAATGTTGGACATTATCTAGTACACAGGAGATAATTAATATAATCTGAAAACCAAATGTTTTGCTGGAAATAACATGTCGATATCATTTTTTAAATTCGAGATATAAAATATAGCAGTTTCAGTGTGTTGTTTCCCTCTCCCCCCCCCCCCCCTTCCTTAGCTCCTAAGTACTATTGAACAAAACGTTTGGATATGTGTCGACTTTTCAAAAAATTGAATATTAAAAAAATAATAAAAACAATTTAAAGCATATCTTAACTCTAGAAAAAATATTAAATTTAAATTTGATATACAAAATAAGAAATGTTATTTTGAAACTTCAGTTGATGTCTAAATCAACTTTGTTTCTTAGCTATGAGATGCTGAAATTTAATTAGATCTTTACACACTAACCAGCATTTAAGTTTCACTTTTAACTTTTATATTCATACACTGGTTCAACTTTATCGTTAACCCTTAGGTGGTTTTCAATCGCTCTTTCACCCCCAAGCTGCTTTTTAATTCCTCCCCCAAACAGTGACTTTCTAATTAAGATGGCGACATAAAGTAGTATACCGATATTTTTCTTTTAAAACATTGTTTATTTATAATGGTATAATGATTGTTACAAATATACAAAATTTAAAAAAAAATAAAAGGATTCAGTCCATGAAGATAGTTACTGATTCTTAACATCGACTACTGTGCCTAAAGGGAAAGTAGGTGTATCTGAATCAGATTCCTTGTTCGATTCATCAACTTCAAAAGGCTGCACTTCACCACTTCCAAACGTGATGAAAATCAAGTTCGAAAAGAAGAAAATCCCCGCCGAAACACCAAATACAATTCGCCATTGGTATTCATTTTCCTACAAGGCAGGAACATTGAAAAACACATGGTTCAGTTTATAATTTAAACTGGTTTCAAATAACAATACTCACTGGATCGGTAATTATAATTCCAGCAAACTCAGTTCCTCCGAAAGAGGTAATCGTCGACAAACCATTGGTAATTCCCATGAAGAAACCAGCATCAGAGGGAACAATGTCAAGGTGGTTGATATTAAAGCCAATGTAGACAAAGCCAAGGAGTGTTACACCAATTGTGTATATGATAAAGACAGCTGTCTGGTCTGTTGTGTAGCTGAGAATCAAGAGAGCTGCTGCAGCTCCCCACTGTCCTGTAGTAGAAGCATTTGATTGTTGATTAAAGACTAATATAAAATTAAATGTATATGTTAATGTGAATGTCATATAAAATCTTTATAATTATAATTAGTTATACCCAAATAATAGTTAGAACGTTGGATTTTTAACACAACATAATATTTATGCAGCATATTGATGCTGAGAATTTAACATTTAAGATTATAAGATTCTACTAAAATCTCGGAGAAAAATAATCATATTTCAAATTGTTCTTACCAATAGTGTTACAGATTTTCCTACAGGCTCCTACTGACAGAATCCTTCTCTTGATGAGCAAATCAGAAACATAAGACGAAAAGAAGGAAAACAGCCACAGGCAGCCGTGAGGGAGAGCTGTTATCAATCCGTTCTAAGGAAACATTAAAATTATTTTTGAAATCTCATGCTGTAAGAGACATATAAATCCTAAACAAGAAGTATTAATATACACTTGAACTATTTGCAAGAAATAAGGAAATTTCTAAATTTTGATTTATAGAGGAAACACCAGAAGTTCAATAACCCTCGCATAAGCTAATGATGTGGTCATCCCAGGAAGAAGCTAAAATTCGCTCTTAGAGGCATTTTTGGAATGTGAAGAGGCAGCTGGGAATGCAGGACTCTTAATAGATGAAAATAAAGCATGATATAATCTAGGAAAGCCTCAAGCAGTGGATATCTTATAGGAACAGCGTGTAGCTTTGAAAGTGTTAAAAAATTCAAGTATATCGGTACAATTATAACCAAAGATAACTGAAAAGAAGGAATGGAAGAAGTGAAAGGTTTTTCAAAATAGAGATGTATCCTGAAACCTCAAAATAAGATTATATAAAACAGTCCTTCATCCAGTTGTAATGTATGATAGTGAGGCATGGACCCTAACTCAGTAGCAAAAGAGGTTAGAGAGGAAATAGGAGAGAAAGATTCAAGAAGAATATATGGCCCAATCAAAGAAGAAAATCGTTTACCCATAAAGACAAACAGGACCAAAGGACCTCTTTCTTTTTTTCGGTTGTCTCTTTACCAGGGATTGAATTTAATTCTTATTTTTCTCTCTCAGTGAATAAAAGTCCAGATATAATTTTTATATTTGGCATCGGAAAATAAAAGTCATATCATGATACGACTTAAGCTTTTAATAAGGTCAAAAATAAAAGTCATGATGTGAGTTTTATATTTTAAATAAAATTTAAAAAAAGTTTATTGAACATGAATATAAAGGTTTTTCAAATATTTTTGATATTGGGATCCATTATTAGGTTACCAAGGGTGCTGATCATAAAAAAAATATCGTTTTTAAAATCGCGACTTCACGTATCGATTTATATTAACATTTCGGATATCATCGAAATGGAGGTCCATTATTAGGTTAACGAGTAAGTTAAAATAATGGTGCTGATAATGAAAAACTATCGATTTTAATATCGCGATATTACGTATCGATTTATTTTAATACTTCGGACATCCTCGACATTGAGGTATATTATTAGTTTATCGAAGGTGCTGATTATGAAAACACTGTCCATTTTAATATGGGACGCTCGTGAATAGATTAATTGTAACATTTCGGGTTTCCTTGAAATTGATATCTATCATATGGTTGTCGAAGATGCTGATTATGTAAAAAGTATCGATTTTTTAATGGCGCACTAACGTATCGGTTTATTATAACATTTCGAATTTTCTTGATATTGAGGTCGTTTATGGGATTAAGGGAAGCGCAGTTTTAATGATGTCGCGAGAATATATAAGGTTTTCGAAGATACTAATTTTGAATTGCCTAGCAATTCGATAAATTGTTACTTTTACATGATTCTTCGGAACAGAATTTTTTAGGTTTTCAAGGACGGAAATTGATTATTTACTACAGAGTAATAGAAATAGAAAAAATATTAGACAATTTTTAAGACTCATAATAAATATACAGTTTAATATCAATAAATCTAATGTACATCGTAAAATATATGTATATATACAATTTTTTTTACGATGTTCATTAGATTTATTGTTATTAAACTGTATATTTCATACATAAATTATCACTGATGGGTGAGTTTGTTCTTGTCATCTTTATTATCAGTATTTAGTTGGTTGCAGGAGAATTTAATTATATTAGAGAACCTTTTCTAGTAATAATCCAAACCCACTCACAGTAGTACTATCAAGATGTAAGATAGAATTGAAGTATGATGGCATTTCATTGAGCAGTGTCCAGTTACCCCAATAGTGCCCCATGTTCGTCAATAGGAGAGCCCAGCAGGCCTTATTGCTAAACAGTGCCTTCCAAGGTATTTTCTTGTCTTTCTGAGGAAAAAAAAAAATAGAAAAACAATTAAAGTAGTGCAATAACAAAAGAAATTTACTCTGGGCATTGAGAAATGTTTGCGAAAGGACTAGCTAGGTTCTCGAAGAATAGCGAGTTTAACTAGTTACTTTGAGCTTTGGTACAAAAGTGGCCACACAGCTTTTGTGGGTAGCCTATCGATTATGCTTTATTCGCAGTAAACTGTGAAAGATGTCTTTGCTAACTTTAATGAGAAAAATTATATTGTTAAAATAATACTCTGTATGCGAAAATACTCGAATGAGATTCAATTTATTACAACATACAAGTTAAGCAAGGATGTTGGGTTAATCGGACTAGATTGGGGCTTGGTGAAGTGAATTTGCTTTATAAAAAGTTGGAGAATTACTATGAGAAATTTTTTGAATATGTAAGAATAACCACAATTACCTTCAATGTTTTACTTTATAAAATTGAGTCCCCTTCAGATCGCAGAGGATCTGTCTCTTGAAGACAGCTGAAATGAGAGCTTCGTCGTCCATGAATCACCGTTGTCATTAGATGAAAGAATAGACGGGTTAGTTTGGTAGGTGAATAATGCGGTTGGTAACAATGTAACTTGATGACAGCACTCGCATGTTCTCTTGGATTCGTTTTCTTGGGTGACCCACCAAGCGATTCGTCTTGTTACCTGTCACCTAGCTAACCACTCCTGGCGTGGCTATGGTCTATGATCTGATTGATTTTAACTTGTTTTTGAATTTCCTTAAATTACGCAAATGTCACTGAATTTTAGAATCAGCGGATGCTGTCTTTCTTTGATAATATTTTGTGTTGCGCCTTGTTTCGGTTTGATGAGTCTTCCTCAGGCTAATTTGGAGATTATCTATTGGCCCTCACTATTTGCTTTTCATAACGTATAATCTCTCTTAGGCGAGCAAAGAGAATCGGCTGTTAGAAACCAGTTGCATTATAAATATAATTTTTGATGGAAAGAGAACTGTTTGTGATCTTTCTGATCTATAACCAGGGAAATCCTGATGGTGCATAAAATTATGTTTTATCATTTAAACCACGAACGGATTGTAGTCCCCTTGTCAAATTCATGCCATGTTTGTATGGATCATTTACATTATGTATCTTGTGCACAATTAGCACGCTTCTTTAAAAAAATAAAATAAAAAAGTTACTATGCTAAGATGTGAGCTAGAGGTACCTACTTTTATTTCACATGTCACTGTGAGTTCTTCTTCGATATATGCTCTTTCCTCTTCACTGATGAGCCAGCTGGATTTGGGGTTGTCGGCAGCTAACACTGCCCAGAGTATTGACCAGGCAACACCAGCGCAGCCAGAGAAGTAAAAGATGCTGGGCCAGCCATAGTTAGCGCCGATCCATCCAGAGATTCCAAACGAGATCATGTTTCCAAAATTACTACCTGTTGATTTTCATCAGCTACAGAAAAAATTCATCTGGTATAACGCTAGCTCTTCCAAGTCACATCCGGTCAATAAAGGAAGGAAATATCAAAAGTAGGATCTCAATAATGTATAGATTTTTAAAAATACCCTCTTGATAAAGTTCAAATAAAATAAATACCCCAACAATAGTTTAAGTGCCAACTTAAGGTTATAGCCATTATTTAATTTAATTTTTTTTTTCATGAATAAATGTACGAATTTGCTACCATAGCGTGGGTAATCTAAAAACCTATTGATAATGAATCGGGTGATATGGTTTGGCATTGCAGCTCCGAATATATAGTCTACATCCAAAATGTAATTAAGCCACTCGATAGCCGAAGGATCATTAAATTTGTTTCGCTAATTGAGAACTGCAACGCATAGCCTGGGTCGGAAGGGGGCACACCGCCATTTTTCGTTCGATTCGACAAGTTTTACAATTTCCGCGTAGTATAATATTTGACAAGACCAACCCACGATGTCCATTCAACTTTTAATCGACAGCTCGTTAAGATCCATTGAGTGATTATAATGAGTTTAAATGGAGTTCAAGTTAAAAATAACAAACCTGCACACTATGTCAGCTGATACTTGGAAAAAAGCCAAGTTGACAATTAAAAATCGTTCACGGCTGGAAAGAGTAGCTCAAGAGGAATCCAATGATACCCAATAAAGCCTGTATGGTTGATAGAAACATTGCCGAGAAGGCAAAAAATTCAAGGCGCCCGATCGTGTCAACGTTCCTGTAAGTAAATATACTGTAGGGACAACCGAGTGATTATTTGTTTAGTTGAGTTTTTTCCTGATACTGATGAAAAAAAAAATGTTTCCATCACAAATACAATTTAGAGATCTATTCTTAGAGTTAAATAATTACTACAGCATGCTTTCAAAGCAAAAAAAAAATCTATTAGCGTCGACGAGTATACGACGAACACAAGGCTTTGTCCCTAACAGCCGAACCCCACACTTTTTTTGTTTCTATAAACTGCTTTATGAATTTCAAATTCGTCATATTGACCCGATGCGACTAGGTAAGGGCTACATTTATTTATTTTGCTTGATGTATAACTCATACCCCCTAGAACCAAACTGCCACACCTGCTCCTCTCATTTGGAGGAATCCACCTTGAAAGCTGCCCCATGGTTACTGCCATCATGAATCCCTTGGATAAATTAGTTTATTTATTATTTTCAAGTGAAAACAGTATTTTCTTTATAAGCAAGATTATTTGATATATCTCTATATGACAGTGATGCACATTTAAAAAAAATTACGAAAAAAAAGATTAAGTAATCAGGATACTTGCTTGTAGAAGGCCCTGAAGAATTCTGACGGAAATCAGAACGTAAAATCCCCCAGCAATGACCAATACTGGAGTGATGAGTGTGAGAACTGAGGATGCAGCAATAGAAATGAAAAGTAACATCTTGTTCTGGAATCTAGTTACAAGGACAGAAGCCACCAGGTTCGTGATGAGGTAGCCGATTTGGAAAATACTCATGGCAGTCGACCGCTGGACCATGTTCCAGTCGAACACCTGCAAAGTTCATTATCCATAAAATGTAATACAATTTTCTTCTTTTGATGTAGAATTGCCAAAGATGTTGATACGGAAAGATATGAGGTTTATAGATGATTTATTAGAGGTGAAGCAGGACCACATTCTTTCATGTCCATTAACTTTGGGAAGGGCACGGGCATTGAGAACATTCAGGTATTAAAGACTCTGTACTTTTCACTGTTAAGATATGACCCAGGATTACCATTCTACATTTTAGGGCATTTCGTATTAGGAATTATGACAACGTTTGCCAAAATCTTTGTTAACACGACAGCTTCAAAGATTTACAGTAATTATAACAATGCGTTCATAAATTTATCATGGAGTTAAAACAACTGAAAATCTGATAGCATTTTGGATATGTTTAAATTATTTTTACGAGTAGAACACATTCCTAGGGTTCGCGAGTTTCACCCGCCTTATCTCCGTATACCCATCGACCAAAACCTAAGAATACTGGAACTACTTATTAGATTTTCATGATTTAGGTTATCGGTGACACTTACCGGCTGATCGGTAGGAGTACTGGTGTCCGTCATCATTACGATTGCTGTGCTGATGTTTACTCTCATCAAATAATTTACAACCAAACACAGGAACATGATGATGACCTGAAGATGGCGTATTCCCAGGGGCATGGCTGCCTTTCCATCTGAAATGAATTTTTGCTGATATTGATTTTTATGAAACAGAAAATTATTAGAAATCTTGTTGTAATGCCTAACTCTTGTCAGGCAATTTTCCTGAATCGTGGAAAAGTATGACTCCAAGCCAATATTACTTTCATTTACCTACGAGTATATACGAAATATATAGTAAGGGCAGTATAGTGATCGTGAAAAGTTTCCAATTCGAGTTTTCAACAGAAATACACGTTTTAAGGTCCCCTGAGTCCAAATAACCAAGTCTCGCAGAATGGTTTGTGTGTGCGAGTCTGTGATAAGTCTAGCACAAAAACGAATAGTTTGACGAAACTGAAATTACATATTTCATAAAGGTATAAATAAAATATACGACATATATTTATAGTTTTTTCGGTTAACTTGTTTAAACCGATTAACCGAAGTTAAAAAAACGGTTTTCGGTTAAACCGGCTGCTTATTACGATCCATAGTACTAACCGTTACTCCTAACGTTTCATCGCGAATGGTTCATAGTTATGAAGAACAATTTTAGAAATATTTTAGGGGTTGACGACTGATTTTATTTTATTTTTTTTGGTGACTAGAACATGTGATTTGAGTGTGATCTCAAAGAAAAAATCAAACATAACTTTCACTTACCACGCTGCTCGAAATAAATTTTAAAATTTTCTATTTAGTTTCCATGGAAACATTAATTTTTCAAAAAATAATATAGAAATTGAAATTATTTACTACAACTTCAACTAATTTCTGCTTTAGTAATTTATCAAATTCGTTTTTAGTTTGAATTTATCCATTTTTTTATTACTAGTAACAATGAGAGAAGGTTAATTATTTCAAATAAACAAAATTAAAGGCACTTTAGAGGAAGCCATTTTGAAAATTCGGCATTTAAAGCCGATATTAATTGTGCATTGATATAACGAGTTCAATCAAAATCGTTTGAGTCGTTTTCGAGAAAATGGTAAAAAAAAAGTATAAAACCAATCATATACTTTGGTATAGTCCGGTAAGTTGATTATACTGAAAAAATTGCTGTAACATCCAAGGCATATAACTACATGAAATATGTAATTTCAGTTATATGTGTATTCGTTTTTGAGCTAGACTTGCCACGTACAAACACGCATAGACTCACGCAAAGGGTCTTTCTTATTATGAATACAAAACATAAGAAAGATGGTTTTCACTTTCTTACTTAGTGTACCATTTTGCTGGAATTAAAAAAAAAAAAAAAGCTGCAAATTATTTATATAATGGCTTATTATTTCCATATACGTAATATTCAAAAAAATTAAGAGAACTTTCCAAATCGCTTTGATTTAGAGTTCAGGCAATTTGATTATCTTTCAAGTAAGCATTTGGAATATTTCGGAAAAGTTGGAATGTTTTCGAGTTATCAAATAACTAAACAAAGGTGAATCGGTTTCCATAAGAGCATGTGCAGAATACTGTATAAAACATATCTACCAAGTTTAGCAAAGAAATTAGGAGTAGGCACCTATGGAGCCGAAATTGGGTGCTTGTCCCAAGAAAATCGCCGTAAACTGAGAGTGTTCGAAAGAAACTGTATCAAAGGAAGTAGGCAAAGATGGGCTGGACATGTAATCATGTGAAATGTTACAGAGGAAAATGTTGGAGGCGCACATCGGTAAGAAAAGAAAAAGAGAAGACCAAGAAGCTGGAGGAAGTGGAGAAATATTCCAAGGAAGGATGAAGTAGAGAAATTGGAGAAAGCAAGAAGTCCAAAATTGATGTTAGGCCTTGCTTCCCTGACAAGCCGGAAATAAAAACATTTTGGGCGGACTGATTTATTTTTATTCGATGTTTGGATTCTTGGTATCTTGAAATGTAAAACCTCAAATTTTAAGGAGGGATTAATTTTTTTTTTCTTGGTCGATTACAAAGGTCTATTATTGAATATAATAGACCAAAAGCATTTATATAGATTTTTTTTTAATGCCTTGGTATATTAATTCCAAAACACTTTACTTTAAATTGAGTCGGTTTTTGAAAAGTGCCTTTTGAGGATCTCAACTTTTTCCTCCCACCTTTTTCGCGATTTTTAAGTTTTTTGCACCTCTACAGCCTTCAATTTTCAACCTTCTTGATCACTTAGGAGCTAAGTGATCAAGAAGGTTGAAAATTGTTTGTTTTAGAAAATTGCCTATCGACGTTTTTCTACCATCCCCGCCATTTTAATATTTTAAATTTTGTACTTTAGTTACTGTTAGAGATAATTTAAAATAGGACTTTAGTGATTTAGCTGATCACGCTCTATTTTATTTTTACCTGTAGTCTAACAATCATGTATCAAAATACAATCGACTATACAAAATATTATCGCCTAAATCGCGAATAAAGTCCTCATCTTTATTGCTTAGCAATATTTAAAATTAAATAATATAATTTACGGTACTTACTTTTCATATGCCCCATGATCCGTTGACTTCTGAATGCTTCCCGCTTATCATCGGTTCTTTTATTGTCTGTCATAATTACCTACTATAAAGATTACCTGTTAGTATTTTCTGTTTGGGGCACATGAAATGCTTAAGGACTATCCGAAATAATGTCAAGCTTAATTCACTAGGAGCTAAGAACAAATACCGCAGAAAATTATTAATGACGGTTATTAACAATTTATTAACAAGCCAAGAACTGTTATCCAACTGTTCCAAGTATAGAGAAATGATTAAATAACATTTCTATCTTACTGTAATAGATCTTTCTTGGGTAATGAAGCATTAAATTAATGTTGATACTACTGATAATAGAACATTATCAATGTTACACAATAATCTTCTCCTCGTAATTTACAGTTCTAGTGTAAACATTACAATCTTCAACTTGAAAAATCAAAAAAAGTAAGTTCCTAATTTAGACAATAGTAATACTTATAGTAAGACAATAATTGAGGTATTTTAATTTTCTTAATATATTATCTTTTGTTTAAAGTGATTTGGTCTAATGTAATCTAAGTTTATTTTATTTTGTTTAATATAAGAGATATGAAGTTGTATTAAGTGCCGTGCCCCATGACCGGGATATTGGGATTGACAGGGTGCATATACATGAAGCGATTTCTCTTATTGAATTGTATGATGAGGCATTAAGAGCTACAGTTTACATTAAGGGGGCTGATAAATAATACTCTCATTTCTGACGAAAATAGTACTGATGAAAACGAGCTTATATCAACTACTGTTCCGGCAATCAACTGATAGCTCTGCCATATGTAAGCTGACCAACCATATGTAATTACACAATACAACAAATATATGGAGTGGACCAGCTGGATGAGAAAATCTTAAAATTACCGGTTAAAATTCGGCCCAAAGAATGGAACTGGTCATTGATACGTTTTTGGATAAATGCGACTGTAAATGATGCATGGCAGTTGTATTGACATTCAAAAGCTTACAAAGTGGAACCCTTGGAACAGCTGCAATTGCGTTGCAAGAAAATTTGCGTTGTTATTTGCTGCAATGCAAATATCCAAGCATTTCAGGTCGAACCAGAGTTCTCACAAACATCTCGAAAACAGCTACAAATGATTCAAGACTTGTGGAGAGGTTCATCTGATTCTCTCTAGTTTGAACCAAATAAGATCTGGTCGTTCTAAGAAAAAGTGTCTCACGTAGGGTCAGTCAATGTTTGTAGACGGAAATTGACTTCAGGACTTTGTTTGAATTAGTTACGAGGTACTGTAAGTCTAGGTGTCCGGATCTAGGTGCAGAGGCAAAGAGAGGAGAAGGGAGAGATGGTCATGTTTTTCGTTTATATTTCGAAAACAGTTGGCCCTAGCTTAAAACATTACATTAAAAATTAGCTGTAACCGCATGGCGTTGCCTGCTAAAAGAATTGCGAGTTGAATACCCTCCCAAGTTTCAAATTTTTTTTATGTTTCACTTTTAAAAGATAATGTGAGTAACAAAAGACAGAACTGTCGTTCCTTTCATTTCTAATCATCATTTATCACTGTACTATAAAGTTTGTACAAAACTTTAACAAACCACTTTTTAAAAAAGAAAAGATATATGTTTCACTTTTATTTTTAACACATTAATTATATATAACACATTTCATCATACTTATTCCTATATGAAATGAATGGTAAAGTAAATATAAATAAATAAGTAAATAAGATTCGCCGAAGAAACACATCATTCAGTTCAGTAGACTGGCTTGTTTTGCCGTGGCTATGCGGAATGAAAAGAAAGGAAGGAAAAAGATGTTTTTTGTAAACGAAAAAAAATAATAATTTTTTTAAGTGATTTTATTAATTTATTGACTCCCTACCTTGCCTATCGGCAATACGGGTTTGTAGTGGTGGGATATCACTTATGCCATCTCAGCTATAAAACATACAAATTTATTTATGTCCACTACAAACATATACTCCGCCAGACCGCTACATCCGACACCAAGTTAGACACCTTGACTCCAACTTGGCCTTCGTTGTCCGAGGGGATCCTAAGAACTGGTCCTCTACATCCTAGATTAAAGTCCTAGTTTTTATTACTTATACAACCATAGTTGTGTATGAAGTTGTCATGATAAGATTATAAAATTTCCTATTTTTAAAATATTTTTTCCCCATTTCTCTTGAGGGGAATATTTTGAAAAATGTAATGTGTACAAACCTTCTGGAAGAAATTCTCTAAATGATAGTGAAAACTGCATAAAAATAGACCGACTACTTTTCGAGTTTTGCGAACACAAACATTCGCACGCTGAATTTTTATGAATATATATCGATAAAGATTATTAAATTTCCCACAAGAATTTTACTTTTTTTTTTTTTACAAGCTATTACTTTTTTTTGTATCTGTTATAGTTTAAAACGCTTTTCAAAGTAACAAATTTGAACAAAAAAATCGTTTTTGACTTTCTCCAGTATTGGACTATACCTTTCCTTTTATCGCCTTTATTGTTTGTTACTTTGAAGAGCCCTCATAATGCTTTCTTCTTGTTGGAAATTTGATGTTCTTCAGTTTATTACATAAAATGTTTGAAATTAGGAACATAACGTTTTTGAGATAAAACAAACATGAACTTCTCCCTCCTCTGTTGGCCTCTTCTGCGCTTTTGATTTTACCTATAATATACCATTATTTAATGCATTTATGCTAAATTTTGTATGCAATCATTCGAAACGTAATTTAATTCTCTAAAATACAAAAATAAATCATCGAAATCGCACCATTATTAGCATAGATAGGAATTATTAGAAGGCATGTTGGTTTATTATGTTCACTTATGAACCTCTCTAACCGACCTAGAAAAAAAAAATAGTGAGCGTTAATAGCCGTCATTTGTACTTCATAAATTCGATTTCCCCGATAGGCAAAGTATGGTCATAGACGTCTACAATTTTTTTTTATGAAAATACGGAGATATTTTTTAGAATTATTCAGTAAAGATAAAAATCTGATGTGGACACCACATGACTTCCATTCAAAACTACGAAATTTCTCCAAATGGAGTTGTTGTACAGAGAAACAAAAAAGATGAAGGCGTGCCAACCAAATAACATTATAATTCCCACAAAGATGGATATGAATAACCACGAGCTTATCGGGATTTTTTACTCCTGGATGATAACAGCGGAAAAGTGCGCTCTCAGGACATTTTTAGACCGTGGCGAGAGAATAAATCGTGCACGAGAAGGATGAAAAATACAAAGGGATAAAAAAATACAAATTGTCAATTTTTATGCCCAATTCATACGAAGGCGACAATAAAAACCAAAAACCTCATGAAGTAGTTTGACAGCTCTGTTAGAGGAAGGACTTCCATTTTAACTTCCACATAATAACAACTTAAAAGTTAGTTAGTGAATAACTGGAATACATTTTCCATAGCATTACCATTTGAAGCATTCAGGCTTTTTTTTTTTAACATTGATCCCAGACCCTCAAAAGGGAGTTAATACACATTTCATTGATTTTCCATATTCATTAACTTGTAACCCCATAATTTTCACAAGATTAGTTCATCCATTGCTGCTATCTCTATTGGGAAGTCTGTTATCTGTAACCAATATTAATAGTACTAACCAATAATTGAGGAGGGAAAAAATAAAATTGTGTTACTATTGTATTGTTCAATAAAAGAGTATAAATCTTGATTTGGTTTGAAGATTATCATGATGATTTTTAGTCATAAAGTTGTGACTTATTCCTTTTTACATATATTCTGAAACCAGCAGAAAATTTCTTCAGCTCTGTTAAAGAAAATTTTTATGAGTTAATTCATATGTTTAACAATATTAAAATTAATTTTAGTTGTTGCTTGCTTTTTACTTTGAGTTACTGTAAGCACATCCTTATTAGCACAAAAATATATTCTAAATTTCTCATGAATTATCGTAATATCCTGTCCAGACCTCTAGAACTAAACCACTCACAGCCTGATTAATCTGTAGAAAATTGTAAAAGATTATATTAGAAGCATATATTTGGTTGTCCGGAAATTAATGCAGATTTATGCTTTTAAAATAAAATAAATGATACGAAACTATTTTTATTAATCAAAATACGCTCCATTACTCTTCATGCATTTCTGCTGACGTGTTGGTAACTTTTCCGTTTTCTCTTAGTTAGTCCATAGGCGAGAGTTCTGGAGAGTAGGTCGGATGAGAAAGAGTCTTGTTTCGGCAAAGAAGTGGAGCGCTAACTTCATAACAAAGATTTTTTTAGTGGTCGTGTAATGCATGAGGAACCGAAGTTTCAGGCGTTTTTACCTTTCCGATTGCGTTTAGGTGGTCAGCGATGTTCGATTTGCTAACTTAAAGTTTCTCTGCAGTTCTCGAACAGTTGTTCTGGAGTTTTCTTCGACCAAAGACCACAGAACATCGTCATCAAGGGAAGAAGTCCTTCCACGACCATCTTTGTCTTCAAGGCTGAAGTCTCCCTCTCGATAACATCGGTGCACTAACTCACACTGTCATTGCCCCTGACTTCATTAATGTTTCTGGCCGTTTAAACCGCGTTCCGAACGAATTTAAACTCGTAAAACGAAATTTTGAATAAATCATGCTTTGACACCTCAGTAAAGACTGATTTTTTTCCAATTAATGAAATGCTACAGAAGATATAAAACTTGGAAGAGGATTAATAAGTGTATACATCCAAACAAATGAATAATCCCTCAAACTATAATTTGTCATATATATGGTTAAAATAAAGATAACATGAAATCCTGCATTATTTTCCAGACAATCCAATACTTATTTAATACTCAATTGGAAGCCTTATCACTGGCCGATGCGGAAGTTGCCCGCATTAACACTTTCTAGCACCATTTGTGCTAACTGCTTAGTATTCAATTCTAACATTCGTATTCATGGTAATTAATAAAATGATTACTGCTTTAATTAGTTATTACCTAAAATTATTAGTGCTGTCAACTTCCGCTCACTACATCCGCCCAAGACATAAAAAAAAAAAAAAACACTGACGGATCTCATTCAGTTGAGGTAAGCTCTTACTATAATTTAAATTATTACTGATTTAACTAGATCACAGCTATGAACATCCGCTCGCTGCGCTAGCTGAAGAGATATAAAAACCTCCGAAAGTTCCATTTCAGTTGAGGTCGGCCCTTTACTATAATTTAAATTATTGCTGCTTTAAATTATTACTAAAACTTCCCCAGACCACCCGTCAGCACTAATAATTTTAAATATCTAATTAAAGCAGTAATAATTTTAATAATTCCAATGAACACGAATTTTAGAATTGAATACATAGCAGTAAGTTAGCACGAATGGCGCTAAAGAGTAGTAGTGCGACGACCTTTGGGTAACTACGGTCAGTAATAAATGGCCAGTGATGGCCAGTGATAAGGCGTCCTGATTGTAAAGTTGTACCTTATTTTATTACTAAACAGTTTAGTTAAGGTTCCTCCATCCATAAATATCAAGATACAGATACTAATGGTGTCATAAGTATACACTAATTGAAAATGAAGACTAGATTCCAATATGTAATTTAAAACCGTTGATAAAAAAAAAAAAAAAAAAAAAATCCTTACAAAATATTGATTTATTTATTATGATATAACGAATAAATTATTAATATACAAAATTCAAAAACAAACAAAAGGATATTTGTCCATGAATAAGGCTACTGATCCTTAACATTGACGATTATCCCTACTGGAAAAGTAGAACTCTCTGAATTATATTCCTTGTTCGATTTATCAACTTCAAGAGGCTGCACTTCACCACTGCCAAACGTGATGAAAATCAAGTTTGACAAGAAGAAAATTCCCGCAGAAACACAAAACACAGTTCGCCATTGGTATTGGTTTTCCTACAAGGCAGGAACATTGAAAACACATTGTTCTGTTTATAATTTAATCAGGTTTCAGATAATGATACTCACTGGATCGGTGACAATAATTCCAGCAAACTCAGGTCCACAAAAAGAGGTAATCGTCGACAAACCATTGGTAATTCCCATCAAGAAACCAGCATTAGAGGGAACAATGTCAACATGGTTGATATTGAAACCAATGTAGACGAAGCCAAGGAGTGTTACACCAATTGTGTATATGATAAAGACAGCTGTCTGGTCTGTTGTGTAGCTGAGAAGCAAGAGAGCTGCTGCAGCTCCCCACTGTCCTGTAGTAGAAGCATTTGATTGTTGATTAAAGACTAATATAAAATTAAATGTATATGTTCATGTGAATGTCATATAAAATCTTTATAATTATGATTAGTTACACCCAAATAATAGAATAGCACATTTGTATCGCAATATGATATCACAATACTATGTTGTTACAAAAGTCCTTGTGCATGAATACAATCCTTAATTCCAACTCTCATAATTATTATATAAGAATGTTTTTGTTCCTAGTATTTATGTCAATGTTTACTTTGACTAATTCTTTAATTCATTGTGAGTTGAGTTGGCTTTATGGGGTCATTTACATTTTTAAAACGCATATGCAATGTCAGAAGAAAAATCACGGTCTTTTGAGACATCACTGGAAAAAAGTTTTAAGCACAAAGGCAGCCGCCGAAGAAATTTGTGCCATAGTTGGAGAGTCAATTATCCATCGAAGTACTGCCACACAACCCAGATATACTAATGCACAAGGACTTTTGTAACAACCTAGTATTTATGCTTTATATATATTATTTTATAAATATGAATTATGAAGGTGAGATTTATCTAAAAAAAACTTTGGAAATAATATAATATGACAGGTGTTTTGAAATTATACCAAATCTTAACACACTGGCCTTCCTTATAAATCAACTGATTTAAACTGCTTCAGATCCATGAAACATATTGTGATAAATCTAAAGCCTCGAAACAATTGAGAATGCAATTCACTTTAGTGCACTCAATAGTCTTCCTAAATATTAAGCAAACCATCAAATAATTAACACAAGTTCTTATTATTTAACTAAGCTTAAATCATAATATTACTAAGATTGTAAAGCTTCCACTAAACTCAGACTAAGGTACGCATGATCACATAAATTATATTTGCAACATGGATAAAAAAATAAAAATAAATTAAGTTATTCAATAGTTTTTAAAAACTGATCACAGTGGCAAATCTCATGCCAGTTTTGAATGAAAAAATTATGTTAATACGCTTCACTCAGTAAAGAATACTGTAATCATTACATAAGTCAATATACCTTTCACAGTGTATTAATTAATAATTGAATTATTCAGCACTATGAAGGGTATATTGACTTATATGTAATGATTTGTAAGGGACAACTTTTTTTCAATGCAAAATCATCAAAAAAATTTTGAATCAAAATCGGCAACGGACACATTCTGCTCTCCCCTTGTAAGTGAACTGCATTGACTAGTTAGTGAAAATAGGTCAATGCAGAAATTAATAATGCCTCAGTCTACAAATTAATACTAAACCCAATTTTGCATTTATTTATTTACGTTCAAATGAAATCCTTACAGTTATTATCTATTACTCTTACCAATGGTGTTGCTGAGTTTCCTGCAGGTTCCTATTGATAGAATCCTTCTGTTGATGAGCATATCAGAAATATAGCATGTAATAAAGGAAAGTAACCACAGGCAGCCGTGAGGGAGGGCTGTTATCAATCCATTCTAAGCAAATATCAAAACTATTTTTTTTATCTTATAAGTTATAAATATATAAAACCGAAACAAAAAAATATAAGTATATATTTGAACTGATTGGAAGAAATAAGGAAATTATGATTTATTGGGAAAAAAACCAGCAGTTTCAGGGTACATAAATATATTTTCATAAATCCAAACCATTTAAAGTGTGGTGTTGAAAAACTTGTACTTTAATTATATGGTATAATTTCAAAAACATTACTTTTGTTTAATAAATATTTCCAACAAACGGTAGGTATTAAAAGATATTAGTAATAATAATAAATTCTTTAATTATTCCGGGACAAGTCCCTTGAGAATAACATTCCAGCAAATGGAGAGCTTTAGAATAAAATAAACAAGAACAAAAGAATTATCAAATAAAAATTATGAAATTATTATAAATCGTAAGGTAACTTCTAAACTGAAAATATGTAATATGTACCTATTAAAAATTTAGAAAACAAAAAATAAACTTTTATATCTATCTATTTACAAATTTTAATTGAAAATCAGTACATCAATTTAGAGAAAGTACCACTTAATCCCACATTTATTTTACTGATGAAGTTCTTTTTAATCATTGTTTTATTGTGTAGCATTTCGGCCCTATTTTTACAAAATTATTGGCCATTTTCAAACTATTTTGCTGTCACCTAAGTCAAAATATTAACAATTCTTAGCATATTATTCTAGGCAGTACTTCTATGAAATTTCCATAGATATATTTTTATCTTTGGAACTATTATTTTTCCTTGATATTTGGAATTTCTTGCTTAAATAGTAGGTTTTGGACCACTTGGTTATGGTTTACCATTTATTTTTCAAATAAAATACTATTAAAATAAGTAAATCGCTTCCCCCAAGCTTAGGATATCCTTGTTTTGACCTTAATTTAGTCCATAAAATGTGTTAATGTTATGAGATGATATTTATTTGGAAATATATTACCTAAAAATACCATAATAATATTGTAAATTTTATTGGGGAGAGGAGATGAAAGAAGGGGGGGCAAAATTAAGCTTGCTTCCCCTGGGAAAAAATCTTAGATCTGGCCGTGGAATGAACGAACACGATACGATTTGCTTTCCATAATACGGCTCTAAGTCTTCTGATTGTTAATTAAAATTATAAAAACAGTGGGTGCACGTTAGGCGGGAGCTGCCAATTTTCTCTGGCTAGGAACAATGATGAACTTAACAAGTGTAAGACGCATGAAATTCAAATTTTGACAAAGGAATGAAAATCGGATTGTGGAACAGGGATAAAATGATTCATGGATAACAAGCGTATTGAATTAAAGGATTTCCCATTCCTTATCTTAAAAGGCTTTCAAAACTGTTATATATATCATCATGCAAAAGCTATCCTTGATGTGTCATTGAACTTACACAGGCTGTTGAAAGTAACAAAGTGCGGCATCGGAAACAACAAAGAAATAATAATTGGATGGTTTATGATCAATTAAAATAATGATATTTAGCAATTTCGAGACTAAAAATGAACACAGTAGTAGCCTATGAGATATATTGTCATAAAAATTGATCTGTCCAAAAAATGTTGATGTGAGCTACACCGGAAACGTTAAACATTTTTAAAACAATCACCCAAATATAACCATTAGTCAAAAAAATGAAGTTTTTTGTTCGAGCTTAAAATTAAAATTAATTAAATAAGAAAGTGCCCAATAATTTTTGATATCGAAAGGTATTCTGCATGAATAAGTATGCTGTTGTGAAGGACACATACCTAATGGAATTTGTGATACAATCGACAAATGGAGGTGTTAAAAAAAAAAAAAATTAATAAAATTTCAGGTAAGATGTCGGTCTTTTTGAAAGAATATTCCAGAACATACTGGAAATTTATCCTCCAGAATAACATCCCTTTATTATTGTTTATTATAAATGTTTCTTGTTTTATAATTTGTAAATAAAATAAATTTTTGAATAACCAGTACATATATTTTTTTTAAAAATTATCAGACTCGTAATATGCACAATGAACGATACCAGCTGCAAAGTTAGAGTCAATGGCAAGTTAACCAGCGCATTTCAGGTAAACGATGGACTCAGGCAGGGTGATACTCTAGCCCCGCTACTTTTCAACATCATTCTTCAAACTATAGTAGCAAGAGCCTATCTGGATGAGGGAGGTAATATCTTCTACAAAGGGGCCCAATTATTAGCATATGCCGACGATGTGATGATAGCTGGAAGATCTCTTGTTAATGTTAAAAATGCTTTTGGGAAGCTGGAAAGGGAGGCCAGGAGATTTGGCCTAGAAATTAATGAAGAGAAGACAAAGATTATGATCTTGAGAAAAAAGAAACCCATGCGACCCCAGATGTGCTATACAATTGGAAACTACACATTCCAATGTGTTGCTAGTTTTAAGTATCTTGGTGCACAGTTTAATGAAGCATTGGAGGAAGAGGAGGAGATCCAGGCACGCATTATCGCGGCTAATAAAGCTTTTTTCGCAATAGCTCATCTTATGAGAAGTAGATTAGTTAGCCGCTTAACCAAGTTAAGGCTATATAAAACCCTCATTAGATCAGTGGCAGCATATGCAAGTGAGACATGGATATTAAAAAAATCAGCAGCTGAAAAGATCGACATCTTTGAACGCAAAATATTAAGGCGCATTCTGGGACCTGTGAAAGAAAATGGGGTATACCGTCTTAGAAAGAATAGAGAAATATATTCCCTATATGACGATGTGAAGCTCTCTGACTATGTCAGATTACAACGTCTAAAGTGGTTGGGCCACCTCCATAGAATGGATGATGGCAGAACCGTCAAAGAGCTATATAAGGATTGTCCAGAAGGAGTGAGAGCTCGAGGGAGGCCACGAGGCAGATGGAAGGACAGCGTCTCAGAGGACCTTCGAAATCTTAACATGTCTCTGAGACTTGCTACGGACCGACAAGACTGGGCAAGAGTGATTGAGCAGGCCAAGGACCGCCTTGTGCGTCTGTCGCGCCTATGAAGAAGAAGGAGATATTTTTTTTATCATATAATAATTGGTAATGATTACTATACTTGAAAATTAACTGGCATACATATTCTGTAAAAGATCCACGATTTTTTTTATCAGTCTCAAACTGGACTAAAGATTCTCCTCTTTTAGAAAAACTTCCTTTTTAAATAAACTTTAAGTCCATGTTAATTAAGTTGAGGTCTGTTAAAGAATAAGCTAGGATTCACCCCAAGTTTTGTAAAACAATTATATGACATGAAATTTTTTATCCTCAAACTACCAGTGTTTTAAGCAAAAATAATTACAATAAATTATCACAAACCTTATATTTCTTTTTTTTTTCTGTGACCTGGGATGTATTATTATAAATTAATTACTAAAACAAACTTTTTATTTATAAACATTTAATTTTACATGACACAGGTTGCTGACTGCAAGGACCTTTAATTATTCATTCAGACATTTATTGTTTGCGGGAGATAGCCAGGAGAGGGTCATCCAACCTCACGTTGGTATACACTAAGGTTTTTTTGGTGCAGTGGAAGGCTACTCATAACTCCATAACCCGTCCCTTTGGGGCCAATTCGGCAGTGTTCTTCCTACTGACTCGCTCAGGTTCAAGAACAGTGACGAATTGGTCTAGAACCACGGAATATGGCGTTTTGGAGTCAACAGACGCACGAGGACCTGTATATCTTTCCTCGAAGCAGACCGTTCATGAAACAAACCTCCGGGTGGCCATTTGACATCATGGAGGACCACAACACGATTCGCGATTGAGGTGCACAGAATGGGGTCATCAGTCCTACACCCAGTCACTGTGAGTTACTTCCACAAGCCAGACGAGCCTCAAATACCCGAGGGAGAGATGATCGATTCGAAAATCTCGGACTGCATTGATTTCCTCGGTGGGCAGTCACACATCCATTTATTTGCCACGTTCGACGTTGCTTTCAACTTCTAATACGATTACCTCGTATTTCAAACGCCTTAGGCCGGTCGGCCACCCCAGCCACCTATATATATTTGGTTATGAATGCGAAGCAAACAGATTTTTGATAATATAGGGCCTTTAAAACGACCGCCATCTTAATTAGAAAATAAAAATTCCAGCACATACATCGTTTTTCTTGACTTCAAGGAACATTTGTGTCACCTTTTTAAGAAAATCGTGTTTGGTCGTAATCGAATAACTGACAGACAAACGAAATGCCAAAAGGTCGAGTTGAAACAGGATCTCGCTTAAAGTCGGTCAATTATTTTTTGTGTTACTTATTGCAAAATAGAGCACCCACAGTAGTACTGTCAAGATGCAAGATGGCATTGAAGTAGGATGGCATTTCGGAAAGCAGCGTCCAGTTACCCCAATTATGTCCCACTGATGTCATCAGGAGAGCCCAGCAGGCCTTATTGCTGAACAATGCCCTCCAAGGTATTTTCTTATCTTTCTGAAAAAAAAAAGAAACGGAAAAATTAATAACTAAAGTAGTGTCATAGCAATAAAAATTTATTCTGGGTTTACATCATGGACCTTCTTCCGGCACGAATTGCGACCCACACGAGCAAAATGATTTTTAAGACCAAATTTTCTACAAGTTTGGCCTGTCGCTACAAGGCATTTTCACGTACTATTTCTCTCTTTGTAGCTGTCCCCGGTAGATAAATATTCTCTTCAAATGTTCAGCCAGGTCTGTAGAACTCATATTTAGTGTTTTAATTTAAAATTTTCTTTCACATGCCTGAAATAGGTTCCATCCGCTCGTTTCCACAAGATCTGAATGATGAATTAGATAAAGCAGTGGAAGTCGACGAGTTCGGCATTTTTTGCGGGAGAACCACTCTTAACTTATATTTTCTTCTCTTGCTGCAGACTTGTTCAGCTCACAAATGGGGAGGAAAACAAGTAAGGCGGGGGGAAAAAATCACATTTTTAACCTTTATCACCAAACCATATGTTCCACTCTTGCTATTAGACTTAAATCTATTATTTTAGTGCCACCAATGGATAACTTTTCCTCATGACAAATTTATGTAATTTATTTCATATTTGTAAACCCATTTACTACATTTATCTTGTGTTGATGTATCAATAGTGATCATATGTTTTTATAGAGTCATATGTTTTCTGAGTTGAGTTTACAAAATATTACGATAGGTTGTTAATAAAAGTTTCACTTATCAAAAGTAATTTTTCAATATTCTTATCCAAAACATGGTGTCAGGTGAAAACTAATATGGATATTACGTGTGCATTGAATACATCAGTCATGTCTCTATCAAACGAGAGTGGTTTCGGATTGTTGCGGTGGATGCGGATTCGCGGAGACTTACTCAATTAAAAATTGAGGATGATAACAATACAGTGGCATGAAAAAATTGGTATCAAAAATTTGATTTTTTTTATAATAGCTGGAGATTTGGAATGTGCTTCAGATAAAAGAAAAATTGCTCTGCTACTGCATACTATTGGTGATAAAGGTAATAGAAATATATAATTCCTTTAATTTATCAGATACAGAAAAAACATTCAGCAATGTAGTGAAACGCTTTGAAGATCATTTTATTCCTAAAAAGATTATCACTGTTGAGCGGTACAATTTTTTTACTAGAGCACAATCTCCAGATGAATCGATTAATAGTTTTTTAACAGACTTGAATAACAAAAGTCTAACATATGATTTCCGGGTTATGAGAGAACAATTAGTGAAGGATATTTGGTTGTTGGTATCAACGACGCTTCAGTCAAGGAGCGACTACTTCGCGAAGAAGACTTAACACTACAAAAGGCGGTTACCATTTGCAAAGCTGCTGAGTTATCGCAAAAGCAGATGCGAGAAATTAGCAATGATGAAAAGGAATCAAATGTGCTTCAAGTGATGAGGAAGCCAAATGAAATTAAGAAGAAAGAGACACAGTTACAGCCAAGATCATTTAAGAAATGCTATAGATGTGGAAAACACTGGGATGCTTCTCATGATTGTGCAGCGATAGGCCAAACTTGTAGAAAATGTGGTCTTAAAAATCATTTTGCTCGTGTGTGTCGCAATTCGTGCCGGAAGAAGGTCCATGATGTACAGGTGGAAGAAGAGAGTGAGCGTTTTTTCATCGGAAGCTTAGAGAGTAATTTTGCACAAAAGGATTGGTTAGAAACTTTAGAAATTAATGGAAAGAAGATACTCGCAAAGTTGGATACTGGTGCCCAGGTAAATTGTTTATCATTAAACACGTTCAAAGAATTAAACTTGAATAAGAAATATATTTATGATTCTAATATCAAACTTACTACTTAAGATAGCAAAGTTGTAGACACTGTTGGTACCTGTACGATCAAATGTTTTCTTGATAATGGAAAGTCTGCAATTCTAAATTTTGTTGTTATTAAAGTACCATGCATTACAATTCTGGGTCTTAAGTCCTGTATGGAATTAAATTTAATTAATAGAAATGTTGTGAAAGTGTATAACCTCGTTAAAAGCAATAACCTCATAAATTATGATAACCTCATTGATAATTACAAACATTTATTTCGAGGAATAGGATGCTTTGATAAAGAGTATACAATTTGCTTAAAGAAAGATGCACGACCTAGAGTTGACCACCACGACGTATTCCATTGGCACTTCAGGAACCATTCAAAAAGGAATTGGATAAAATGGTCAGCTTAAACATTATTGAAAAAATTGATATGCTTTTGGAATGGTCTAATTCTATTGTTATAGTAAAAAAAAAAGAATAATCAATTAAGGATATGCTTGGATCCAAGATATTTAAATCAGTTTATAGTAAGGCAACAGAAACTTTTACCAACTGTAGATGATATAATTCAAAAATTGGCAGGTTCTAAATTTTTCACCACATTGGATTGCAATAGTGGGTTTTGGACAGTGCAGTTGGATGAGGCGAGTTCCCGATTATGCACGTTTTCTACACCTTTTGGCAAGTACAAGTTTAAAAGGTTACCTTTTGGCTTATGTGTTTCAACAGAAGCTTTTCAGGAACGTATGGTTCAGGCATTCAAGGATGTTGAAGGAGTAGCGATTTATGTGGATGATCTCGTCATTTATGCTAACTCCATTGAAGAGCATAATAGAAGACTACAAAAGGTATGGAATATTGCTAATTCTAATAACATAAGATTCAATTTAGAAAAGTCGAAACTTTTACCTGCCTCTAAACAGTATTTAAAGCCTAAATTATTCTGTAGGGACAATGAGTTTGATGCGACCAGGGAAGAAAAGATCCAGAATTACTACAACCAGCACACTAAGACCTTAAGTGATTTGCAGCCAGGCCAGAACATATTATTCAAGAAACATGCAGACGATAAAATTTGGACCCAAGGAAGGGTAGTGCAGAGACTAGATCCTCCTCGGGCTTATGAAATCGAAGATACTGCTGGTAACCAGTTAAGAAGAAATAGACAGCACATCATAGAAAATAGTGGCGATTATGAACGCTTATCTGATAATGATTCTGAAAACGAGGCTGGAAATGAATTAACAAACCAAGTTCAAGTCAGTGAAAATAATGAAGATTACATTACAAGAGCGGGAAGAATTGTTAAAAAACCTGAAAGATTAACTTTGTAAAATGTTATGTAGACAATATATTAATATGTGTTCGAGGAGAGGAATGTTGATGTATCAATAGTGATCATATTTTTTTATAGAGTCATATGTTTTCTAAATATATGAGAGTTGAGTTTACAAAACATTACGATAGGTTGTTAATAAAAGTTTCACTTATCAAAAGTAATTTTTCAATATTCTTATCCAAAACATCTTGTGCAGAATTTTAAACTTCTTTAAAAAAAAAAAATTAAAACAAGTTACTAGGCTAAGATGCGAGGTGGAGGTGCCTACTTTTATTTCAGATGTCACAATGAGTTCTTCCTTAATATACGCTCTTTCCTCTTCACTGATGAGCCAAGAGGATTCGGGGCTGTCAGCAGCTAACACAGCCCAGAGTATAGACCAGAAAACACCAGCGCAGCCAGAGAAGTAAAAAATGCTAGACCAGCCATACTTAGCGCCAATCCATCCGGAGATTCCAAACGAGATCATGCTTCCAAAATTTAGACCTGTTGATTTTGATCAGCTATAGAAAACATTGGTCAGGGATATCGATAGCTCTTACAAGTCACATCGGGTCAATAAAAGAATGAAATCACAAAAGTATAATCATGACAATATAATAAACTTAAGACCATATCTTCAAGGGATGGCTGCACCAAAACCTGACGGAACTTGACCGTATTAGACTTGAGGGTGGGGAGGAGGCCCTCAATTAACCACCCACTTGATTTTTTAGTCTAGAGAAGTGAGCGGAGTGACAATATTGAAAATGGTAATGCTATTAAACAACTAAATTATTAAAAATTGATTTCAAAATAAATAAGTAAAACATTTTTTATATTTTGTTTTCCTTCCAAATTGCAATTGATTTTTGTTTACAACATTTTTGTTTATCCTATCCAAATGAACAGATCTTTTGCTTTTCTAGAATTGTCAATAGGCCAGTCACTTTATGCATTAAGCAGTGAACACGAATTATTAGAAATTCAGATTTGAAGTTTATTTTTTTTTAAATAACGGTAATAAAAGGACCAATAATGCTCTTATTGATAAGACATTTTTTTTCTTAACACGCTTATATTTATTTAGTAGCTGAAGTGTATAGTTTTTAACCCATCCTTAGATAAACGCCACTCCCTCAATTGTATTTCTTTATTCTTTGTATTATTAAAAATTGGCATAATTTTAAGCAAAGTGTTTTGAAGAAAAATTTGAACAATTTAGCCGTTACTTACAATAATATTTGCTGTGAACGAACCAAGATCGGGTCGAGACAAGGCATTTTCACGTACTATCTGTCTCTCTGTAGCTGTCCCCGGTAGATAAATTTTCTCTTCAAATGTTCAGCCAGGTCTGTAGAACTCATATTTAGTGATTTAAAATTTTCTATGTGGTTTAATTACGTTAATTTACGTTTTAATGAACAATGTGGTTTCCTACGATGGCACCACTTAAGATCTTTTCAACGGCTGGTTCCCTTCAGGTTGAGGTAATGTCGGAAGACTTCGGTTATCTCCTGTCTCATCCTAATGCTCTCATTCTAGCGCTTCTCTGTCCTAGCTAGCTGCCCACATCCATAAAGTAAACACATAGTATCGTGGTCTTCTGAAATCCACTACATCCTCGATATAAGCACACTTCCACAGATGCTCTCTCTACAGATCGAAGATATAGTGACCAAACTAAAAAGGTGGATATCATCTGGAATATATGGCCTACGAGCGGAACAGTTCAAGAATACCGGAGTAAACAGAGAAAAGAACCGCAAGTGCTCATAGCGCATATGAGCTCTGGGGAGAAGAATCAATACCCATTATTGCATCTCTTCGCATTTTTCCAGTCTATAAAAGAAAGGCTGACCCTACGCTATGCTATTGTCATAAAGGTATAACTCTACTAATTACGAATTTTAATAATGATGTCAAAGGATTTACGATGTTTAATTATGAAGTCGAAGGTGAACACAACTCAGAAAAATTAGTAATGAATTCAACAAGATATTATTCATTGCAAAAATTCTTTGAAGCTTCTTCATATTCCTTGGCTGGCTTAAATTCAGGATGGATTCAAGTCTGCCTTGATCTACCCTATAGCCATTTTTAGTAAATATAAATCTGAGATATTTCACCTCGTTTACAAAATTTTGAATTTTCTCAGCCAGCATATCTTAACAGCCACCGATATCACTCATCAACTGTTTTTAAATTCATCTGCTTTATTGGCAAAACATCATCAAAATAGACAACATTTTTTATCCCACCGAAGTATTTAAATGTTAATTTATGAAAGTACTCAGGCAAAACTGAAAGTCCAAAAGAGACTCGCAAATACTTATGTACTCTAAATGAGGTGCTGAAACAGCAGAGCTTACTGGATTCATCGTCCAGGCGGAGTTGGTGAAATCCATGTTTCATATTAAATAAGCAAAAGTGACTCTTTTTGGCAAACTTTAAACTAATTTCCTCCATAGTGGGAATTTTATAGTAATCTCTAATCAAAAATTCGTTTAAATGTTAAGGATCTATACAAAAACGCAAAGACGGGTTCTCAACTATTTCAAAGCTATTGATCCACTCACAGGGCTCATTCACTTGCTCAATTATCTTTTTTTCTACTAAATAATTTAAAAGCTTTTAATGGAACCCTACAATTGGGATGTGCACTGGGAGTGAACATTCTAAGATTTAGAAATTTTTAACTTAGAAATATCTGGAAAACAGCTCAGGTCGTTAAAAGACGTTCTGATTTCATGTTCAGAACCTCCAGTCTCTGTAAAAGTCGCAGGTAGACGCATGATTTAAGACCAAAAAGTGGCCTTCTTTCTTCGCCTACTACCATGAATTGGACATTTTTGAGTTTAAAATGCTATCCAAGGGAAGATAAATGGTTCCAAGTGGTCGAATTATGGGCCCTCCAAAACAATCCAGTGAGACATCTATTTTATTTATTATGAGTGCTTTATCAATGCTGTTCAACAATTCTACAGGAACAACGTTTATTAGAGAACCTATGTCCAATTTACAAGTTATAACTTTATCTTTAATCCTCACTTTCGATCACTGCCCATAGTCAGTACCGTTCTCATTCGAATCACAGGAAAAAGGTGTAGGCAGTCTAGTTTAAAAATTTCATCGTCTTTAAGTTTGACTTTAATTTATTCTGTTTGCTTGAAATTCTTCACGTTACACTTTCTTGCAAAATCATTGAAGTTTTGGCAAACAGAACATTGCTTACCAAATTCTTGGCATCGTCCCCAAGCATCCATGTAACTACGAGTACAGCAGCGGTCCGATGACTTGAGTTGCGTTGATGAACTTTTGGTTGTAGGTTTGCCCAATGGTTTTGACTTGGGACCTCAAAAGTCTCAGCTGTATCGGTGCCTGGTCACGTAGTTATCAGTTTCATGTTGGCTTCCGCTATCTCGACTGATTTACAAAAATCTATAGCTTTTACTAAAGAACAATCCTGTCTCAATAATCTTCTCGAAGATCCCTAGAACGATTTGAGCTCACAACAACTTATTTTCCTGAACGCCAAACTTACAGGGAGCTATTAATGTTTTTCAATCGGTAAAAAAACGCTCAAATGGCTCATTGTAACCCTGCTTCCCATTGAAGAATTTAAAAATAGTCATTATTTCCTTTTTTTTTTTTTGGCGTATAACGGTTTTACGGAACATCCAGTATTTCCAAAATTTTCACATCGCTTGAATGGAGAGTTGTAATCGTTTTAAATAAAGAAACCATATATGCTACTAATGAAACATGCAACCTACCTTTCGTCCATAGTTAGTTCAATGCGAGAAGAAACCAGTACAAACTTTTCCGTTTGATATAATCCATTTAAACCTTGGTGAGTACCAACATGTATTTGATTTTTTTTCTTAATTAAATTCATAATTCATAAATGTTTTATAACACTGATTTATATTAATCTAATTTAATATGTATAATAATACCAAACTATATTTTGAATTGCTTATTTTTTTATTTTTTGTGTGTTTTTAGAACTGAGGATGAATGTATAGCATTTCCACGTCAATTGTAACCTTTTCCAAATCAATTGTCACCTTTTCCATTTCAATTGTAACTTTTTCCATTTCAAATGTTACCTTTTACATTTCAATTGTAACCCATTCCAAATCAATTGTCACCTTTTCCAATTCAATTGTAACCTTTTCCATTTCAAATGTAACTTTTTTCATTTCAATTGTAATCCAAACGGACATGAAATAATTCAATATTATTCATTTTATTATTGAAAAATAATTATTTTAATTGCATTAATGACTTTTGAAATAATTTCGGCATATTCTTTCGATATTTCTTTCGTTTATTAGATAATTGACATTAAGTGCTAATTTCAAGTAGTTTAAATTTTTGAAATAAAATTGTCGTTTATTTATTTTTAAATATTTATTATTTTTTATTTATTTAGTGAGGAGGAGGGTAGATTTCATCGATTTGGTGGTCGTTCATTAGGTTTTCGAAGTTGTTAATGTCAAATTTACTACCAACATTTTATTCGGCCATGAGTATTTCTACTTAATTATTAGTTTTCAAAATTCTTCGTTTTCAAGCGCTCCAACAGTAACGGAAATGAAAAATGCGCAAACGCGATCAAAAATCCAATTAAAAATATGGAATCAGAACCCTCGATAACCTTATAAACGATACCTTAATCATAAAAAACTCCATTAGCAACGGAAAAGCGAAATGCGCATGCGCGATCCTAAATCCAATTCAATAAATGGAAACAGAACCCTTGAAAACCTTATTAGCGATCCCTTTATCATAGAAAACTCCAACAGTAACGCATATGCCAAACGCGCATGCACGATCTAAAACAGAACTAAAAAAATGGAATCAGAACTCTCGATAACCTAATAAACGATCCCTTTATCATAGAAATCTTCAATAGCAACGTAAAAGCGAAATGCGCATGCGCGATCGGAAATCCGATATTGAATTCGGAAATAGCTCCCTTGAAAACCTAGTAAACGATGCCAATACCGAAGAATTTTGAAAACTAATAATTAAGTAGAAATATTCGTGGCTGAATAAAATTTCGGTAGTCAATTTGACATTAACAACTTCGAAAACCTAATGAACGATCACCAAATCGATGAAATCCACCCTCCTCCCACTAAATAAATAAAAAATAATAAATATTTAAAAATAAATAAACGACAATTTTATTTCAAAAATTTAAACTACTTGAAATTAGCACTTAATGTCAATTATCTAATGAACTACTTGAAATTAGCACTTTATGTCAATTATCTAATAAACGAAAGAAATATCGAAAGAATATGCCGAAATTATTTCAAAAGTCATTAATGTAATTAAAATAATTATTTTTCAATAATGAAGTGAATAATATTGAATTATTTCATGTCGGTTGGGTTACAATTGAAATGAAAAAAGTTACATTTGAAATGGAAAAGGTTACAATTGACGTGGAAATGCTATATAACATTCGAAACTAGTCTTCAATAAAACAAATTTATAGAAGTTTAAATAATTTATCAATCCCTAATTAGATTGATCCTTCTATACCATCATGCGGATGTCAACTAATTTTTTTCAGTCTAGCTACCTGGACTTCTCTTGGTTTGTTCCCTGTTTCTGTACCGATAAAGTATAACTCGATATAAAGTCTTACAAGTTTAAGGCTATTATTTCACCTAGAAATCCTATATCGGATGCCTTAGTCCTGAATACCAACACTTAATTAAAAATCATAAATTCCTCGACTTGTAATGTTAAAGAACTGAATAATTAATAAATTATTCGGATGCTATATTTCATAAAATAATCACTTGAGAAACATTACATGAAATTAGCCCTAAATGAAATTAATTCATGAATATTGACAGGATGCGACTAAGTTAGGACCTTTTCTTATTTTGGTTAACGTAACGTACTCATACCTCCAAGAACCAAACAGCCACACCTGCTCCTCTCATTTGGAGGAATCCACCTTGACAGCTGCCCCATGATTACTGCCAGCAGGGGTCCCTGGAAGATATTATTTTTATTTACTAGTTTAAACTGATAAAACCGGATATTAATGATTATGAGCAAGGTAATTTGATAAATTGCAATGTGATAATGAAGTACATATACCGAAAATTAAGGAAAAAGAGATTAAGTAATCAGGATACTTGCCTGTAGAAGGCCCAGAAGAATTCTGATGGAAATCAGAACGTAAAATCCCCCAGCAATGACCAATACTGGAGTGATCAGTGTGAGAACCGCGGATGCAGCAACAGAAATGATAAGTAACATCTTGTTCTGGAATCTAGTTACAAGGACAGAAGTCACCAGATTCATGATGAGGTAGCCGATTTGGAAAATACTCATGGCGGTGGACTGCTGGACCATGCTCCAGTCGAACACCTGCAAAATGCATTATCCAGTAAATGAAAGACTAAATTATATATTTATTTTGAAAATTTTTTCTTTTTCTTTCACTGAAAATCTGATAGCATTCGAGTATTTTAAAATTATTTTTTCGAATAGAATTTCTCCCGGCTTACAACAGTATGTAAATTTATTGTTACTATATTAACTCCTCTTGCATAAGATTACTATACGAGAGAATATATATACACACACACACACTCTACTATTATAAATAAATAAAGTTATTCCTATCATACTAATAGTAATGTCGTATAACAGTTACAGTATCTATTAATGTTCTGAAAAAGACTGAATTACGGTTATTCATTTGTTATTCCATTGCTGGAATTTCAATAAAATACATTTCCGAATTAATTTCATAGCATTTTCAATGGCATAGATACACCATTTCACTTTTTTTATTGTCTCATCAGGGGCTAACATATTTCTTGGAAATATCTTAGAATGAACTCTCTAAGACAAGAATTTTCAATTAAGCCCTTCTTATTTATCTTGTTTTTTTTTTGGCCTGAAGGAAACCCTCAAGACTTTATATTGGAAGTATTCCTTGAGAAAATCCTCTCCGTGTGTGAGCGAAGATCCGGTAGAGGAAATCCTCAAGCAAAAGGCCTCCGGGATTTTCTTGAGGATTTCCTCTACATGTATGGCGGTCTTTACACTTCGGGAATTTCTCCAGATCCACCCTATAACAATCACTTAAAACTTTGAAATACGAAACATCAATTATTTATTAGATTTTCTATATTAAGATTGTTATTTGAATGCAGATCTACTTACAGGCTGATCAGAAGAGTTGCTGACGGACGTCATCATTACAATTGCTGTGCTAAGGTTGATCCTCATCAAATAATTTATAGTCATACCGAGGAACAAGATGAAGACCTGAAGATGGCGTATTCCCAGGGTTCTCGCTGCCTTTTCATCTAAAATGAATTTTTACTAATATTGGTTGGAGAAATAGATTAGCACTATTCACAAACAATGTCATTTTCCTCAATGTAACTGCCTAAGACAGAGCATGAGAAAGTATGACTCCGAGTCAATATTTTTTCTTATGATTTCGCTCGTTCCAGGTTCACTCAAGTAAAAAAAATCTTGTGCGGCGCGCGCATCAAACAATTTTCACTTACTTGAATTAATTTTACTTGAAATAAATTTTAAAAGTTTCCATTTAGTTATTATTATTAACTAACTATTAACTATAAAGCTGGATCCACACTATAAAAAAAAGACTTATTTTATAACAATTTCGTACGATTTTATTTACGAAGTTATAATTTTATTTTATAGCAAAGTTTATATAACGTTTAACTTGTTCTTGTTTATTATATAACATATAAAACCAGTTATTTAAAGAGATTTGTAATATAGTGTAGACCCAGCCTAACAATCACTTAATTTAATCTGTTTATCGGTCTATCGGCTTGTATGTCTCTCCCAAGTAGTCTATAAGCTGTACTCCTCTATTTTTGAAAAGAAGCTGAGGTCAATTATTGAGAAGTCATGGGGCAGATGGAAGAGCATTTACCTCGCATTTCTCGATATAAAGGCAGCCTTTGTGAATCGGTTCCTAGACGAGAAATATGGGCAGCTTTAGCCACTAAAAATGTGCCCAAGGAATTAATTTATGCTATCAAATCTACCTACCACGACTCTAAAGGCATAGTTAGAATAAACGGAACAGAATCCAGGATTTTTAACATGATTAAAGGAGTTAAACAAGGTGACAGCATTAGTCCTCTCCTTTTCACCATATTCATGGATGAAATTTTAAAAATATGCAAGCGGAGAACGACACGGACAGTCATGGGAAAGTGGAATATGAGGAAAATACTGACCAAAGTTCTTGTTTTTTCAGACGATATTGTCCTCATTACTGATTCTCATGAAAATCTCCGGCAAGCAGTCATTGAGTGGGAAGCCAAGTTGGAAAGAAAGAGCAAGGAACTGAATGCAAAGAAAAGTAAGGTGATGCACACTGACCGTGAGGAAGAAGAAGTGATAGTTCGCTGCAAGTAGGAGGTATAGGAAACAGTACAGGACTTATCTTGGGATTGTGCTCACCATAAATGGAAAAATTGACCAAGAGCTTTCCAAGAGGATAAAAAAGCAAGTAGTATATATTATCAGCTTTGCAGCTCAATAATAGGGAAAAGGGAGACAGAAAACAGTGTAAAACTACACATTCAAGGTCATCTGCCTACCTACCCTTCTTTATGGCAGTAAAAGCTGAGTCCCGTTGGACAGACACTGGAGTTGAGTCCAGCCGCTGAAATGAAATATCTCCTTAAGTGGCAGGCCGAACAAGGAGAGATCAGGTCAGAAATGAGCGGATATGTGGAGACATTGCAGTATCCGCCTTGAGGGACACTGTCGAAAAGAGGCAACTAAATTGGTTCGTTCATCAATGTCGAACGAATGAAGGCCGGGGTCCACGAAAGTTTTTTGAAGCCAGGCCCACAGGATGTCGCCCTCGAGGAAGACCCTGAGGTTATGGACCGATCACATCTCCAGGATAGGACAGAAAAAGGGAAAGAGGCTGAACTCCATAGAGCGCTGGCTTGGGATCGTGATATCTGATTGACTTGGACTGAGGCCCTTCTACGCTGAGAGGCACAAAGGAGGAAGATGAAGAAGCATTGCATTGATATAACGAATTTAATCAAAACCGTTGCCGCTGTTCTCGAGAAAAGTGTAAAATCAATAATAAAAAGTGGTACTACCCGTCAGTCGATTTTGACGAAAAAGTTGCTGTAACATCCCAGGCCTATACCTACCTTGTAAACGGAGAACTTCTCGTTTTTGAACTAGGCTGTTTGGATTCAGAGGACCTTAAATCATATATTTCCGTCAAAAACTCGGATTCGAATTTTTCACGAACGTAATACTTTTCTTTACTGGTAAACATGTTTTCATTGTCGTCTCCAACAGCTAAGATGGTTCTCCTAAGCTGTTGAACCATTTATGATGCAACGTTAGGAGTACTTAAAGGTTTAAAAAATATAAATAACTTAATTAAAGTAAAACCCAATGCTAACTGGATAAAACCAGTTATGCTTTTCTCATCGTCGTGTTGTTATAAAAACGCTTTTGTTTCTTTTTACTTTAGGACCTCATGATTTATTAGGACCGTATTAAGAAGGGAAAAACCTGAGACCACCCACCCTTCGCTTGCCATAGAACTCTACACTACCTGGGCGACCAGTGGCTGGGCGATGGGGCCGCCACTTCCCTACGCCATGTTACTTATATTAATCTAAAAATCTTATATACTAAATTTTCGATGTTTTAAATTATATTTTAATTTTGATGATAGCTTATAATGACTTTCAAGTAAAATACCACTTCCGACTTTGCAATTTTAACCAAAATCTAGTATATTATTTTTATTAATATATAATTATTATATACTAGATTTGAGAAGTTTTGTATTATATTTTAATAAAATTTTTGATGAAAATTTATTATGAACCTCAGCTAAAGTACCACTTCCGATGATCATGTAGTGATTAAAAAGGGAGGTGTACAACTAGATTTGACAGCACACCCAAGATTTCAACTTTCTATGGCTAACGTTTTTGAGTTATGCCAGATAAGAATGAACGTACGTACAGACGTCGTGACGAAACAAGTGAAAATGGATTCAGGGATGATCAAAAGGAATATTTCCGTTGAAATCTGAAAACCGAAAATTTTCGCGATTACAATAATTTACTGCGTACAAGGAAGGGTGAAATATTTTTCCAGGCTGAAGACAAATTTGCGGGAATAAGAGTAGTAATATAGATGTATAATATACCTAAGGGAAAGCTATATATTTTACAAAAATTAATTTTTAACAGATAAGTCTTAGAAGGCAATAAAGAGTGACAAAAAACGTATAAACTTAATTGATTGTTGCGGTTTTTGCGGTAATGGTGTTAAATCACAAGTAAAATAATTTCTACCTTTGTATTACATAATGGCAACTAAATGAAATTTTTATGGAAACTCAATGGAAACTTTTAAAATTTATCTTCAGCTTAACAAACCAAAAAAAGTTTTCCAAGCAGGTCAGCACAGCTTCCTCACCAGTTCTATTGGATACATGAGGAAAAACAGATGGAAACAGCAAATATATAAAAAAAAAGAAAGTAAAAAAAAATTAACATTTTTATTGCTTAATGACATGCTTCGCAAAATTAAACCAAAAAAAAAGTCCAAAATGCGAACCCTCAAATACCTAATAAACGATCCCTATATCGAAGAAAATTTCAACAATAATAGTAAATCGATTGCGTAATGAAATCCGATATTAAATTTGGAATTACCGTTCTTGAAAACCTAATAAAGGATCCGTGGCGCTGAATTTGGTAAAATTGATAATTAATTTGAAATGTTCACGCTCGAACAAAATTTGAATAGTAATTGAAATTAGCAATTTCGAAAACCTAATGAACGATCACTAATCCGATGAAAAGGTCACACTCTCTCCGGAGGAATTAAACGGAGTTTGCGATATCATACGTTAAATTAAATGGCTTACTCCCCGAAAAAAAAAAAAAAAACAGAGAAGAGAATTGCTAAGATTCGATGAGGACGAATATAAAAATCACCTAATTTTCTAGTCAAAGATATTATATGTCATTTGTTATTTTTTTTTACGAAATTTTAATGTAAATTTGAGTGCAATTTATATTCTAGATTAACATTTGAATACAAATAAAACGTTTAGATCCTTTAAATGTTCCATTATTTATTTATTTTTTAGCCACAGGTCAACATTATGAAAAGAAAACATGTAAAGGAACTTTTTAAAACATTTTTAGAAGTTCAAAAGATTATCATCCCAGCCTTCTAATATGTGAGTTTGGTATGAAAAAAGGCACTCCTGGCCATAATCACCCCAACCGCGGGGTGACGATGGTCACGCACATATAGTCCCTACTATGCCCAACTATCTCAGAGGCTTAGCTATGGTAGGGCGGAGGGAGCGGCCGCCACGGGCATTGCTTAAAGAGGGCGTCAAAATACCCCAAAATGATTTTTAATAATATATTTTTTCCCCATCTTTTTTAAACTGCACACAGAAAATTTATTTTATTCGATTTAAGTCGAACATAAGTTTAAATAAGTAATCATGATGCATGATATTGATCGATGCAAGTAAAGTATCGATATTTTCCTTTCGATACTAAGCAGTTTTGCTGTACATAGCACTAAATCAATATTCCGTTCGATACCATAGTGGTATCGAATATCTGATTCAAGTGCTCGAATGAGTACCGGTATCGAGACTTTGTCTGTATCGTATTTCCATAGAAGCAGCTAAACTCGAATTGTGGATGGGGCGTCAGAATCGGTACTAGAAATTTTGCCGGGTGTCGGAGAGGAAGCAAGCTTAATTTTGCCGCCTGTTCTTTAATCTCCCGGCCAATTAAAGTCACCAATTTTATAAGGGTACTGTAGTTAATATATTTCGAAATAAATATCATCTCATAACATTAACTCATTTTTTTATTGAATTAATGTCAAACCTATCGAAAAGCAGAAAGAAATATTATTTATCTAATCTAATAATAACTTTTAATTCTAATTTTGATCAATTCTTCCGCCCAAGGCGTACCCTCTAGTTCCAAATCTGGGGGTGGCAATCTTGAAGTTTGCTATCTGCTGAGCTATCGAATATGCAAAACTGGGATTTTCATATTCGTCATTTTAAAACGCTCTAGTTGATTCACGCATTGTGGCAAAGTCTTGAAATTCTAACCTCCGAAGGGCACAAGGCGTCAACCCTTGAGGATTAGTAATTCAAGACTTTGTCACAATGTGTGCCTCAAATAAAAGGTTTCAAAGTGAAATCATGGGTAGGGACGATATGTCGTTCTCTTACTGCAAGGCTATTGTAAAACATTACACCAAAGTGACGTTTTTTTAGTCGAACGATACCTGTAAAGCTACAGAAGAACCGAAATGTATGCCATTCCCACTCCGGTTGACGATACTTCATTTTTTTTTTTCAAATATAAATGACCGTTCTATAGAGATCTAGGACCGATTGAATTGACAGAGATATATCCTACCATTTCTTGTGTGTAACAGCCCTGTAAGGCCTAGTACGCACAAGGCGTTGAAACGCGTGATCGATCGCGCGTTAATGGGCGCTCGCAGCGAACACATTATGGCGCTTGAACTCACGTTTTTGGTCCAGCCTCACAATGGAAGTTGAAGAAGTACTTTGTTTGTGGTATCTCTACCGTCGCTATAAACTAAGAAGACCTAAGGCAAAGGTGGTATTGGATTCATCCTATATTAAGAATTCCAAAGTTGCGTGAATATGGGCCACAATTTTTCAATTACTTTAGAATGTCAGTTAACTCTTTTGACAATTTGTTGGAATTGATAAAACGCGTTGTTTCATCATCTCAATGTATGAAGGAATCCATCTCGGCAGAAGAAAAACTCGTCGTAACATTATTAATAAAAAATTGTATTCTCAATTTTTTTTTCAAATTACAAAAACTCTAGATTTTACATAGTGCGTATATTATAGTAGGAAAAATAGAAAAAAAAAGCCCACAGAGGAAAAATAAAAATAAATAAGAAGAATAAATAATTAGAGTAAAATAATAATAAATCTGACACACTAGGTATGTTAGGTTAGGAGTACGTGTTTGATTCTTTTGTGAGTGTAACGTCGATGGGAATTTTTATTGTAATTACCGATCTCTTTTATCAATGGGTTTTCGGAAGCTATTCTCGCGTTGAGCAAAAGCGCGCATTAGTATGTGTCCGGTTCTACTTTGTTCTTGGTATTCCACTAACGCGCGTTAGCCCGATCGCGGGATTCAACGCCTTGTGATTACTAGGCCTAAAGCTTGACGACAAATCCAGAATACATTTTCATAACTGAAACAACTATCATGTATCTAATAAACAAAATCGACTATTAAAAACATTATCGCCTAAATCACGAATAAAATTCCTCACCTTAATTGCTTAAAGATATTTACAAATAATTAATATAATTTAGTGGACTTACGTTTCATAACTTGCCCCATGATCCGTTGGCCACTGAATGCTTTGAAAACAGTCCCCACTTGGTATTGTTTGTTTTATTGGCTGCCGTTATTGCCTACTATAAAGATTATCTGTTCCTATTGGCTGTTTGTTTGGACTATTTTGGCCACTTGAAATGAGGATGAACTGTCCGAAATCGGGTCAAGATGCTAGGCTTAATTCACAAGGAGGTGAAAACAAATATGTAATGTAGAAAATTTAATGATGGCTTGTTAAAAGCTTATTAACCTTTCATGAGTTTTATAAACTCGTGGATGGCTATGTAAACCAAAACTTTGCAGTCTTGTTTCTGTTTAATTTAAAAACAAAAGCCAAGAACTTAAATTCTTTCTTTACCTTCAGCCTTAAAAATTTTCCAACTGGCTTAAAGAGAGATCACCAATTTCACATTATGATCAGCAAGATCAAGGAAAATAGAAGAGTCAATACTACAAGGAACAATAATGAATGGAATTGTAAGTTTAAAAACGTTTGAGAAACAAAATGACACAATGAACAAGAATTCCTATTTACAACCAACCCCTAATTAAAACCGTGTTTAAATTTCAGTGTCGCATTGAACTCAATGGCGGATTTCACAGGCTAAGAATGCAACCAGACTGAAAAAAAAAAAAACCGGGCGGTTGCAGTCGACTCAACGACGGTTTTCTTCGTTCGGTAAAATTCACACTCCTTTTTTTTCGTGTACCGTCTACAGTACATTGCTTCTTTTGCATAGAATAAGCATTTATTTATTTACATTAATATATTTATTGTAATTGTATATTATTGAACAGAGTTTTTAAAAGAGTTAGTTGAATCATTGTTATAAAATTGTTTTATTTATTTTAGTGTATTTTTGGTTTCATTTATTATTAAATATTGGCATGTAAAAATTTCGATTTAATTTCTTATATAGTGGAAAATTTTGTAATTTGGTTGAGTTTATTGAAACTTCGTAATTTGTACTCATCTTCATATCATTCTGATTTAAATTATTTTTTTTTTGTCTGGAAAGTCAGGTTTTTAAAATATTTTCTTATCGGTTCATTCCGTGTCAAATCAACCAATGGTCTGGAACTTGATGTTTCAGAATTCAATGATTCTTTGTTTTACATATGTAGTAGTACCAGTGAGGATAAAAATAAATGCAATATTTCAGATTTTTCCCATTTTTATTTTTTGTTATGAATTTTCAAAAAACAAAATTCGATTGTTTTTTTTTACTCGTTTTGAATCTTATAACTAAAGTTTACAGCTCCAAAACTATTTGCCCTAGAAAGCTCAAAACAGTGTCATTCTTTTAAGAATTGCATGGGCTTTAATTTGACAGGTATATTGAATTTACTAAACCAATCTTAATAAAGTAGTTTTATAAATTGTATTTTTAAGTTATTTACAGTCATACCTGACATTATCCGTGAACCATAATTTGGTTGAATGAGCTTCCACAAAAACTTCTTTTACATGATCCCATTGAGATGTCATAAAATTTGGTATGTACATTCTTATATTAACATTATACATATTATATTATATAATCTTTACTCACTTACGGAAGTTTAATATTAATATACTACAATGCTTTTATTGACACACAAAAACTTCCTTTGAATATTTCTTTATTTTTATACCAGTCATATTTTCATTCCATCAAACCGATGTTCCGAAGTCTTTCTTTGTCTTCAGAGTTTTTATCTTTTCTCTAAAAATTCCACAATACAACAGTAACACTATAAATATTTTTGAAAATACTTGTACATTTTTAATTAATTAATTCAAGAATTATTAATTTATTATTTCAAAATTGCTATTATTTTTTATATTTAATCTATGGAAGTAGTTCCCTAAGTGTACGATGATCATAAAATATTATTTCGTCTAATTTAAAAAAAAAAATCATAGACTATGTCTACTAAGAACTGATCGATGTCGCACTGAACCACACTGGAGTTGAACCTTGTACTAATCCTTATATCTGTTTTCTGTTTGCCTATTATCCAACATATTTACTTAGCTCTATTTATTATTGTCTTTCATTTTTTGTAAAAAATCAACTATTTTACTGTTTTAGTAACTGTTTCTGGTTCATTAAATTTATTGCATTTGACGCAATAAATTTAAAGAGTCTATATGTGGTCGTAATAAATAAACTTAATGTTAAAGGACTATGGCTAATACGTGTAATTAAAATTTTAAATGCTATTGTATTCAATAAAATTTATAAAATTCCACTCTGAACTGAGATCTTAATCCAAATTAGGTTCCTTCTATTCTCATTAAAAATCTAAGCATAAATAGGGGCCCATTCAATTTATTTAAAAGACTATAAATACTAGGAATTAAACGTTTTCAATATTTATATTTTTTTTAAATTTTATCCTTCCATTTAAATAAAATATTATTGAAACTTCACTCAATTACTAAGATTTTTCCTTTAAATCAGGAGTATCCAGGCTTTATGCCTCTGCGTAACACGTTCAATTTTCAGATTGAATTTTTGAGTTGATTCAGCATTAAACATCAGTCTTCTTAAAAAAAATACTGAGTTATAAAAGTTTATTTACCTATAAGGCCATAATTATTTAATACTAAATTATAACTAAAATAGTACAATAGTTAGAAATATAAAATAATAGATTTTTACAAAATATCTGATGTGTACACCGATGCTTTAATGACTTCCTTGTACCCCTATTAAGCTATAGATCCATGACACAAAAAGTGATCCTGAATTTGTTTATTAGTTCCCGATGATAGCAGTCTCTCAAAAACGACACTCGGCGTCGCGAGGTTTATTGGAGTCCATCTATTGTTAAACACGCATAAATCACGATAAAAATGTTAAACACGGTTAGAACGGACCCTGAAAGGTGCTTATCCATGAAAATCTCGATTTGTGATTTTAGCACGATTCGTACTCCTCCCTTCTAAAAAAACAAAGCAAAAAAAACAAAGAAAAACAATTTCATGTGAAGTACCACTTCCGGCTAGCCAATTTAAACCAAAATCAAGTTTAAACCAAAATACCAAATTTGAGATGCTTTGCGTAACATTTAAAATAATTTTTGATGAAAGTCTAATAAGACCTTTAAATAAAATACCACTTCCGGTTTGCCAATTGCAACAAAAATCTAGTATGTTATTTATATTAATAAATATAAATCTTATATAAAGCATAAAGTATATAAATCTTAACTACCAAATTCTGTATTATATTTTTATATTAGGCTATTACAAAAGTCTTTGTGGATAGAATAAGTTTTATTAAAATTTCAATATAAAATCTACACATTAAAATTATTCTTTAAAATATAGGCCATCATTACCATCTTTTTACCAGAAGTTGAATTTGATTGTCAACCTTGAATTTGAAGTGCAAGCCTTTCAAAAATTATGCCATTGGCCTTAAAAGACAAACAGTGTAATGTCAGGGCTGTAAAGAGGGTGGAAGATGCTAACACCCTTCATTTCTGAGAATCTTTCTTTGATTAAGAGTGAACGATGGGCTGGAGGATTGTCTTGCTGAAACATCGCTTTAATACGATTGACCAAAGCAGAGGAATCTTCTATTAAAACTCTATATGCTCTTTCGAGTTGTTCACAGTAAAGCTAAACTTCAGTAGCCCTGCCATCTGGAAACAGATCAAAGTGCAAAGCATCCTCATCATTTAACTAAACACAAAGCATTACCTTGAAGGCTGTTGTTCCCAGAATTGAACCGCTTGAACCAAAACGCTACTGCATTACGATGCACCGCATTTTTACCTTCCACAAATTTCCTCAGCAGCTGCCATCGCACGTGACCTTTTTTCCAATAGTGCCTTATAAGACCACGAATGACAATTTTTTGTTCCAGCATCATCAGTGAAATTTATAAAATGGATTGAAAGGTAGAGACAGTTGGTATACATAATTAAATAAAGGATTAGACAAAGTAAACTACGATATATGCAGTGTTTACACCAGTGTCGAATAAGGATTCAAATGGATACTTTAATGTCAGAAATGAATTAATGAACAAAGACTTTTGTAACAACCTAGCAGTTGTATTACTTTTTTTTTACATTATATAGAGATGTTTTACATTATATTTTGATATAATTTTTGATGAAAATCTATTCCGACTTTCAAGTAAAGTGCAACTTCCGGTTTGCTAATTTTAACCCAAATCTAGTATATTATTTATATTGATATAAAAGTTTTATACAGCAAATTTGATAAGCTTTCTTATTATATTAGCTTTGTATTATATTTTAAAATAATTTTTTATGAAGGCCTTTTATGACCTTCAAGCAAAGTACCACTTCTGATTTGCCAAACAAAATCTAGTACATTATTTATGTTAATATATAAGTCTTACATACCAAATTCGAGAAGTTTTGCATTATATTTTGATATAATTTTTTATGAAAATCTATTATGACCTTCTACCAAAGCACCACTTACGGTGATCAACTCAGAAGCATTCAGCCATGGAAAGTTGAATTTTTTTATTTAGGATTGTAACACATCTTGTTGTACATCTCTCATTTTTGTCACTACATGATCACGGGAAATGGTACTTTGCTAGAAGATGGTACTTTTTATTGATTTGTTCACCTGTAAGAATAAATAGAACGAAAGATAAGAAAAATGCCAAGTACATTTATGAATATTTAAAAGTTGAAAAGCAATTAACATTTTTTATCTCATAAAATTTAAAAAAAAAATATATCTGTAGTTACTGGAAATTGGATTTGTTTGCTTAATATTGAAGTGATATCCGTCCTGCCCCTCCCAAAAATGAGATACTGCAGCGCATCGTATTATCGATGTATTTCAGCTACACGTTGAATTGTATTGTCCCGTCGCTGAAGAATTATTTCACACGTATCACGTTCTTCGCCAACTATGACAATCGCAACTTCATTGATGGTAGGTGCGCTGTAGCGTCCGGCATGCTGTCCGAGTGTGTTTTGTCGCCTCGTATTTGAATTGCGTAAGTGGATACTTACGCAATTCAAATACGAGGTTAGTTATTAATTGTTGTATTAATTGTTATTAACCGTTAGTTGTTAATTGAAGTTTTGAATAAACTTATCAAGGTATTGTGTTGGTGGAAAAATGTTTACGAACAGGGTATAATGTGGCGTTTGGTGCATGGAATTGCATCACAGCGTTGATCAACTTGTGCATCATCGTCACCCATAAAGTAGATTTGTAGAAATTTATGTTCAGCGTCCAAAACTGGTAGAAATGAGCCAGCACTGTGATATACTTCTGGCTATATTAAATATTTATAAGTATTTAAATTCAAATTTAAATGCAACAAGATTCAAATCAACATACACTGTTCGTCGAGATAGACAAGCACGTGAACGTTCTCTTTCGATTCTTGTCGCATATTGATCTTCAGATTCTGATGCACGTGAATGTGCAATTCGTAAACGATCTGTCTCATTCCTTGCTGCATGTTGGTCGGGTGGTTGCGATGCCCTTGATCGGGTAGCACGTACACGTTCTATTTCGATTCTTACCGCATGTTTGCTGTTGTCTGTTTTCGGTTGCTCAGACAACAGAACGCTGATATGTTTCTTTCTTCCGCTGATATGATCCTGACCGAATTGTTTAACACCTCTCCATATTTAAAGAACTTATGATAATGTTACCTAACCTCAATGCTTCACTAATAACTTCTGTTTCTACTTTCAGGCTTTTCGAATGCATTTGCCGGTACGAAACACGCGCCACATATTTTTAGTTGATTGTACTATGCCTATTACCTTCGCGTCATACCCCATGAACGGGTATGACAGCACTAACAAACAAAACCACATTAATTTTTATATATTAGATAATAATATTTAATGTAAGATAAAACTTTACAATATATATCTACAAAAATCAAAATTAAATATCTCCGTGAAGAACTAGGAACTGTCAAATCTTTCAAATACATATGTAGATAAATTTCTGAAAACTTTAAAAAGTAACCATAAAATATATACATACAACCCTCAAAATAAAATCTAAGCTGTATATATATATATATATATATATATATATATATATATATATATATATATATATATATATATATATATATATACATACAGGATGTCTTCCTGAAGATTTGTAATTCGACTTGGCTTATTACTATTATTTGTTTTACACCCTCTAAATACCGTTGTTTGCGCAGTCCTTAGCATTTCTTATTCTTCTTCCTCCATAGTGCCTCTCAGCGTGGAGGTGCCTCAGTCCAAGCATGCCAGGCCTCCCGATCCCGTGCCAGCGCTTTCATGGCATTTATCTGCTTGTCTCTCTTCTGGCCTATTCTAGAAATGTGTTCAGTTCATTGAATTCTAGGTCGCCCTCTTGGGCGTTTCCTCATAGTCATCATGGGTATGGCTTCAAAGAATTTTCGAGGGCCACGGCTCTCATCCATCCGGCAAAGGTGTCCAAACCATCGAAGTTATCTTTTTTCAAGGGTGTCTTTCAAGGAAGCAACTCCGAGATCTTCTCGTGTCCTCTCATTATTAATGCGATCTCTCCTTATTCGACCAGCTACTCTTCGAAGATATTTCATTTCAGCAGCTGTTATTCTGCTTAGATGCTTGTCTAGAGGTATCCAGCTTTCACTTCCATATAATAGAGTAGATAGGTAAACGGCTTTAAAAATGTGTATTTTAACATTTTTCTCTACCTCCCTTTTACTTATTAATGTGTTACAGAGATAGTAGTAGATAGAATTTGCCTTCTTTATTCTGTTGGAGATCTCCTGGTCCAGCCTTCCATTACTACTGATTACCTAGGTAAGTGAAGTCATCCACCATTTCCATTACTTGACCTTTGCAGCGTATTTCAACAACTTCCTGTTCCCTGCCTATATGCATTGCTTTGCTCTTTCCGACATTGATGGTCATTCCTTTCCTTTCCAGCTCCGCCTCCCATTCCATTACTACCTGCTGCAATCGCGCTTCTGAATCCGCTATGAGAACAAACACCATCACTTGCGCCAGAATTGTCCTCATATACCATTTGCCTATAACAGTGCGAGCTGTCCTTCATTTGCACATCTTCAAAATTTCATCCATGTATATAATGAATAAGAGAGGACTTAAGCTATCTCCTTGCTTCACACCTTTCTTCATGCCAAATATATCTGACTCTCTTCCGTTAATTCTAATTATACCTTTGGATTTATGGTATATGGACTTGACAGCATCTATTAATCCTTGTGGGATATTCTTGGCGGAGAGGGCATTCCATAATTCTTGTCTAGGAACAGAGTCCAAGGCAGCCTTCAGATCTAGGAATGGCAAGAAGACACTCTTATCTCGATCCCAAGACTTGTCTATGATAGTTCTCAGAGAGTAAATGAGATCTTGGGTTTAGCGTTGTGGTCGGAATGCACATTGCTCCTCTTCCAAATTCTTCTCTACAAGCATCCTCAGTTTCTTTTCTAATATTGAAGTGTGTAACTTGTATACAGCCTGAGATAAGCAGATAGGTTTATAGTTCCCACATTCGCTTGCACTTCCTTTTTTATGAATAGGGATAATTATATTATATTCCCATTCTTTAGGGATAGCTTTTTCGGTATATATTTTCTGGAAAAGATTAAAAGATGCTTTTAACAGTTCCGCTCCACCAAATTTGATTAATTCGGGAGCTATACCGTCTCTGCCAGCTGCCTTACCAAGTCTTAACTTTTCCATTGCAGCTTCTATCTCTTCTTCGCAGATCATTTCATTCTGTTCCTCCTGAACATTTCCTCTGGTTATTATTTCCTCAGCATTTCCAGAAAAAATCTCTGAGTAATGGCGTCTCCATCTCTCCAAAATATCTTTATCTTTAGTGACCAATCTGCCTCTTTCATCTTTAACATTTCTTATTAGTTTGCTTTTCTTTTCTTTCAATGCTTTCACCCTTTTCCAAAAAACTTTGACGTTTTCTTGGTAGTCATTTTGTAGGCTTTGGTCGAATTCTTCCCAGCTCTTTTTTTTTGGCCACTCTCACCACCAGCTTTGACTCATTTCTTCTTCGGGCATAAAGTTCCCAATTTTCAGTGGTCTTATGTCTGTGGTACTTCTTCCAAGCCTCCTTCTTCCTTGCGACTGATGCCTTCACCCTTTCATTCCACCACTTGGTTCTTTTCCTTTTCGATGAAATAATAACATTTCCACACGTAGTCGTAGAAGCTTCCAGTATGGCTTTCTTCATTCTTGTCCATATTTCATCTACATTTCCTTCCATATTGGTGTCCCTAAGTTTTAAATCCAATAACTCTGAATATTCCATTTTTTTTTCCGGTAATTGGAGCACAATATCAATTTCCTTGTAGCTTCTAGGGCGTTCCTTTCTTGGGTGGAGCACTTGGGTATCTCCTATCAACAGAAGGTGGTCTGAGCCAATTTCTGCTCCCCTAATCACTTTGACATCAGTAAATAGTCTCCTGATCCTTCGACTGTATATGTGATAGTCAATTATGCTATTTACATTTCTCTCTTCGGCCGAAAAAGTTATTTTATGTACTTTTTTGTGGAGAAAGAATAAGTTGCCGATAAGCAGATCGTTGTCTACACAGAAATCTATTAATCTTTGGCCATTTCCATTTTTAGTGTGTTCGCCTCCATGTGGCCCCATTACTCCGTGTGCTCTGGCGTAGTCACACCCAGTCCTAACATTGAAGTCGCCCATTATGATTACTTCTCTGTTTCTATTCTGGCATTTAATGACTTCTCTTTCTAGGTCAGCGTAGAATTGATCTTTGTCCATAACATCTGCATCTTCCGTTGGGGCATAAACTTGTATTATGGCAACTTTTCCTATGGTCAACTCAATGTTTGCCGTAATTATTCTCGATGAATTTCCCATTCCTCAACTCTTGCAAAGAGACTATCCTTCATAATTAATCCAACCCCTTCCTTTGCCCTAACTCCGACTGGAACTCCTGAGTATATGAAAATATGTTGTATATCTAAATTTATTTCTCCGTGAACCTTCCTCCTTACTTCACTGATGCATAGAAGATCAACTTTATAGAACTCCATTTCTGCTACTATTTCCGTTTCTTTGCCAGTCAATGTCTTAATATTCCACGTTCCAAATTTGATGTCCTTTCGAGTGCCGTGCCGTAGCCGATGAGTCCGTCCAGTTCCGAGGCAAGTTAAGTTGCTTTGAATCGAATGTACTCCACTACGGGTGATTAGCCCAGCAGAGGAGGCCCTGTATCCTCGGGTCAACTGGTCTCCCGAATATTTATATCCCCTCAGGAGAAAGGGTGGCCAGGCTATACCCCCCAGCACTGGGTACCTGTTGGTCCACTGGCCTTTATTCAGTATATTCAGACCATCCCTCCTGAGAGGGATCCCCCATCTGCCACTCTAGGGACGCGCTCCCTAGTGGGCAGGTTCCACGGGTCCTTAGCATTTAAGAAGACTTAAACAAAAAAAAGCTCAAAGGGATGATAAAATTCAGCATGTTTCAAGAAAATCATCATTAATGGTATAAATATCTTTGTGCTAGTTTACAATGCAACATAATTAGCACCTTTTCCCTTATTGTGGTAATGCAATTAAGATCTTGGTTAAGAATCTGAAATGTAGATTCAGCTTTTCTAGTTATTTTGTACGCTTTTATTTCTCTTTGTTTTGTATTTCATAATATATTCATGTCTGGTATATTGGATTAAGGGTTCCCATCCATATAACAGATGTGTTGAAACCTATTAAAACAAGGGTCATTTAATGCAACTGGTAAGTTCACTCAGGCCACATCACATTTAGAAATTTTCTTAAATTTATATTTTGAAATGAGGATTCAGCAATTTGGATAGAATAATTAATACAGATTAATGAATTAATTAGTTTATGTATGCATGATGGTGTAGAAGGATCAGTCCCTAATTTAATTAATTAATTGAATTAAGAGTAATAATTTATAATAATACAATATGTTTGTTTTTGTTTAAAAGCAACTTTTCTTATTTTGTTTCAGAGCATCTTGGGCTACAAAAAATTACCTCCAGAGAGACAAAGTAAGTAGCCAGTTGTGACATTCCTTTTTATATATTTTAGATCTAGCAGTAAACTTCCTAAATTCTGTTAAAGAAAATTTTTATAAATTAATCCAGGTGTTTAATTATTTTTAAATTAATTTTAGTTGGTGTTTGTTAATCATGTTGATGTTTAGATGTTGAGTTCCTGTAAAAGTATCTTTAGCAACACAAAATTATATTGCGTGTTTTTTCATAGATTATTGTTAAATCTAGTCAAGACCTCTGGAACTAAACACACTACTTTATTAATCTTTAAATAATTAAAAATCATCACGCTAGAATCATAGGCTTATCAAATTTAATTTTATTTTATTACTAAACATTTTAGTTGAGGTAAAGCCATTCATAATCATAAAAAGTATACTAATTTTAGGTGAAGAGTTGATTTAAATAATTTAAAATCATTGATAAAGAAAAAAAAAATCCTTAAAAAATATTGATTTATTTACTAAGGTATAATGAATAAATTACAAATGAAGGTTCCAATGGAAATTAATGAGGTTCTTCTATACATTGTCGAAATAAAGATTTCAACGGTATCTAGGTTAGTGTTATAAAATAACTCTCCAAATGGAGAAAAACAATTAGGTTATACTAAAAATTTTGTTTGAAAATATTTTACCCTGTAAAAGAACGATGAGACTCCCATGCACCCCAAAAAGAACAATGAGGTTCCCTCTCACAACAAAAATGGAACCTCAGTTTTTCCACTGTACCCATCATATATACAAAATTAAAGGATTCAGTCCATAAAGAAGGCTACTGATTCTTAACACCGATGTATGTTCCTACAGAGATATTAGGCATTTCTGAATTAGTTTCATTGTTCGATTTATCAAATTCAATAGGCTGCACTTCACCACTTCCAAATGTGATGAAAATCAAGTTCGAAAAGAAGAAAATTCCTGCAGAGACACCAAATACAAGTCGCCATTGGTATTCATTTTCCTACAAGGCAGGAACATTGAAAAACACATGGTTCAGTTTATAATTTAAATAGGTTTCAGATAACAATACTCACTGGATCGGTGACTATAATTCCAGCAAACTCAGTTCCTCCGAAAGAGGTAATCGTCGACAAACCATTGGTAAATCCCATGAAGAAACCAGCATCAGAGGGAACAATGTCAAGGTGATTGATAAGAAACCCAATGTAGATAAAGCCAAGGAGTGTTACACCAATTGTATAAATGATGAAGACAGCTGTCTGGTCTGTTGTGTAGCTGAGAATCAAGAGAGCTGCTGCAGATCCCCAATGTCCTGTAGTAGAAGCATTTCATCTTTGATTAAATGTATCTGGACAACATATCAGTTGTATACATAGAAGTAATCATCATAAGAAATCTATAATTATAATTAGTTATACCCGAATAATAGTTAGAACGGCTCATTTCTATCGTGACATGATATCACAGTATCTATGCTCCATATATATTATTTTTAAAATATAGATGCTAAGATTTTAATAATCTTAATAATGCTAAGATTATAAGATTCCACTGAATATTCTGAGAAATATACTCATGATCACATAAATAATAGGTATCTGCAGCATAGGTATATAAAAAAATTAAGAAGAAATTAAATAAGTTTTCTTCAATAATTTTTAGAAAATGATTCTCCCAAGATTCAATTAGCCTGTAATTAAACTAAAGATATGCTCCTTATAAATACCAATAAAAAACAGCAGCTAATGGATTAATAGTACTATGATAAACTCAAAAAATTGTGACAATTTTCTGAGTAGCTATGAGGATCATATAATGGTGTAACATATGAATAACAAAGAAATGCTAATTATTCATTGACAAATTTTTTTTGCTCGACCAACCAGATTGGAATCTTCTTAAAACAGCTTTTGAAAAATTATTAGTGATCATATTCCAATAACATTCCTTCTCCATCTGCCACAATTATGGTGAACACTGCGATCGAGGTAAGACAAATTAATTTACAGCATAATAGGTCGGCTATGGCTGAATTGGCGAAGCTTCTTTTGGGGGTGAAATCCACCCTCCTCTTAATACAAGAACCTTATTGTTTTAGGGGAATGATTAAAGGACTCGGGAGTATCGGCGGAAGAATCATCTGCCCACCCTCATTTGAAGCACCAAGATCATGTATCTGGGTCTCTAAAGACCTGCAGATACTACCTTTGTCCCAGCTAAGGAAGGATGTGGTGGTCCTGGCCATAACTACCAAGGTCAGTAATATTATGCTTAAAATGATTATTGCCTTCATATACGAGTATGTACACCATAATCTGGATCCATCTTATCATTACATAGATAGTCTCTTCCACTTTGCAAAAAAGATTGATCTTCCTCTCTTAGTAGGCGGAGACATTAACGTCCATCACCATGTGTGGGGCAGTTCACATATGAATGAAGGCAGTTCAGATAGGAATGAACGAGGGGAATCCTTGCTCGAATATATAGCGTATATACAGTACAAATTATAGTAAATATATAATACAAATATAGTATATATTTAGATATATAATAATAGATATATAGTAAATATATAAAATATATAGTACAACTTTAGAGATTCTAAACAGAGGTAGCGAAGCTACTTTTGTCACTCGAGTCAGAAGCGAGGTTCTAGATATCACACTTGCTTCAAGTCAAATTAAGGACCTTTGTAAAGACTGGATGATCACCTCGGATATCACTTTGTCTGGCCATAGGATGGATCTCATTTAAGATTATTTCTGAGCACACCCCCCATCACTGAAAAGAAACCCCAGAAACACTGAATGGAATCTATTCAGGGAAAGGTTGGATAGATGCCCATATCTCCCAACGGGCAGACTTCAAACCAAAGCTCAGACAGATGAAGAAACTATCCTCTTATAGAGAATAGTACTAGACGCATAAGAGGTGGCCTGCCCCTTCAAGGCAAAACCTAGGAAAAAGATCAGATGGTTTTCTAAGTTACAAAAGGCTACAAGAAAGGCCTATAATAAGGCATATAAATCAAAGCAGAAGGCAGACTGGGATTTGTACCGTGTCGCCTCTAACTTATACAAAAATGAAATAAGAAAGCATAAACGGGATGGCTGGTGTAAGTTCTGTAGCAATATAGAAAGCACGCCAGAAGCCTCTCGTCTTGTTAGCTGCTTGGGAATGACGCCCAGCAGCCACTGGGAGCCTTAAAGAAACACAATGCTCTCTGGACCTCCAATTGGGTGGACCCACTTTTCGGGTTGTAGTATTAATAATTTAGTCAACCCATCCTCAAGTATCTACCCTGGCAGTGATACTAATGATATAGAGGAGGATTGGTCTCTAGCCGAGTCCATAGTCAGTGATGGGGCCATTAGGTGGGCTGTCGGGGAACTCAAGCTGTATAAAGCCCCAGGCACTGACGGCATCCTTCCATGCATGCTCAAAGAGGGCCTCAATGTTCTGCTCCCCCGAATCAGAGCACTATTAGGAGCCTCTCTAGCCATCGGGTACATTCCAGAATCCTGGAGGAAATCTCTAATAGCTTTTATCCCGAAGAATGGTAAGGAGGATTATAGTGTTTCTAAGGCTTTTCGACCTATTAGCCTACCCTCCTTTCTTTTTAAGATCCTGGAGAAGCTGGTAGCAGTACACCTTATGTTCTACCACTCCATCCCCTTCACCCTCAACAGCATGCTTACCAGGGAAAATCAACAGAAACTGCCCTACATTCCCCAGTAGGAAAAATAGAAAAGGCCTTGTTAACAAAGAATCCGCCTTAGGGCTCTTTTTTGATGTTGAAGGGGCATTTGACAGGACCAGGCCTGAGGCAGTTTGCAAAGCCTTAAAAGAAATATCTGCCCCAGCTGTGATAGTCAGATGGGTCGGATTTGTTTTGAAGAACAGAACAATAGTCGTCTCAGAGGAGGGCACCAGAGGCGCAGGCCTTCACAGGTTGCCCTCAAGGGAGTTGCATCTCCCCACTGCTCTGGTGCCTTGTAATGGATAAGTTGTTAAGAAGACTAGAGGATGCCGGATTCTTTGCCCAGGCATTTGCAATGGAGTAATCTTCATAACAGGTAAGTTTATTGCCACCATCTTTGAGCGCATGCAGGTTGCCTGCGATATTGTTCAAACTTGGTGCAATGAAGCTAGACTTTCAGTAAATCTAACTAAGACTGAGTTGATTCTCTTTACCAAGATATGGAAGCTGGACGCTTTTAGGACTCCTACCTTTTTTGGCAAACACCTCCAATTAAGTCAACAAGTCAAATACCTCGGGATTGTTTTGGACTCCAAACTAAACTGGGGCCCCAATTTGACTGAAACCAAAAGGAAAGCAATACCATCCTTTTGGCATGTTAGACGTGGGCACAACCTAGAGGTTTAAACCTAGGGTCATGCACTGGATATACACAGCGATTATTAGACCTAGAATTCAATACGGAATCATAGTGTGGTGGACAGCCCTGAATAGGGGCTCCCATGTTCGGACACTCAGCCGCATTCAAAGGATGGCATGTATGAGCATTATGGGAGCGTTTCGTACCACACCTACCAAGACTTCTTTAGAAGTCCTCTTATACCTAACACCGCTTCACCTATGGCTGAGGGGCGAAGCGGTTATATCTAATAATTGAAGAAAACAGACAGTGGCAAGTGCGGGGCGAACCCACTGTCAATAGCCAAAGTGGTGGACAAGAAGATTCCTATCCTTCAATATTGTTGTCCTCCACTTAACAGAAACCTTACTCTAGACTCTAACTCGACTGGCTTAGCAGGAGCGGGTGTCTATATAGAGGATTTAGGCATTAAGATAAGTCTACCATTGGGCAAATACTCTACTGTGTTCCAAGCAGAAGTGTTCGCGATACTTTTTGCGATCACATGTTCGGAAGTTATTGGATGTGATAGGGCTGGAATTACCATCTATTCAGATAGCCAATCAGCTCTTCAAGCCCTGGAACCCTCCAGGGTAGCATCCGTTCTGGTAAAAGAGTGTAAACAGGCATTGGATCTACTCGCCTGTTTGAAGAGATTGGAATTAGTATAGGTTCCTGGACATAAAGGAATCAAAGGCAACGAGATAGCTGACCAGCTTGCAAGAAAAGGCGCTGAGAACCCTATCTTTGGGCCAGAACCTTCAGTAGGCATCTCTAAAAGGTATCAGCGGGAGAAGGTCCATGATTGGACATGGAAAATAGCAGTTAAGGAGTTGAGGGAGTGCGTGGGCCTCAGACAGGCTAAGGATCTAATTAAAAACCCTCTCCTTCTAGAACCAAGTGGCTGCTGAGCCTCAACAGAAAGGAACTCCGACTGCTTATCGGGGTACTTACAGGTCACTGCAGGCTTAAAAGACACTTAAATATCTGTGGAATAGAAGAGGATGAGACCTGTGGGTAGGCTTCTGAAACTGCTCTACACTACATAGCCGAATGTAATAGATATGCGTCGCTAAGATACAGATTATTAGGATCTGATAGAATCAAAGAACAAGAGGCTCCCTCCATTGAATGGACATCCCTTCTGAATTTCATCAGGAAAACCAGAAGGTTCGACATGGAGGGTTAATAATCTATCTCTATTGGTGACCACCCCGGGGTTGGGAAAAAGGACAATTAGGCCCACTTGCTGGACTTCGTTCCCCTCCCCCCTTGCCAGTACCAGTACCAGTATTCCAATAACAATTATTCATTAAATACAGTGTTTGGACACAAGCCGATGTAATTATGTGTTAAATTTCTGCTTTTGCTTGCTAGATAATAGTATATACAAAAAGAATGTATAAAATTCCATTTTTTTTTTCTTTAAACTTTTGTTAGTTTAATCTCAATTTGACTGACTAAGCCAGGGGTCTCCAAACTTTGCTTCAGTTTCATTGTGTAAGTCAGTTATGATGTTCCTGAATTGCTCATTAAATAAAATCCTCTGGTTATTATTTTGTACAATTTATTTATATTGTAAATTTTACAATGTATTCAAAATTTGGCGGGCCGGATTGATGACTCGTGGACCGGTGTTTGCCTGCAAGCCACAGTTTGGAGGCCTCCCGGTTTAAGGTATTGGTAGCAATTGGGCTTCACTTATATAGTTAATTAATTAGGTAAATCAATCATAAAATTAAAATCTTGCTAAGGTTTTACCAGTTCTCAATTGGCTTAGCGGGGAATCATTTTTCATTGATATTTCAAATTGCTCTTACCAATAGTGTTGCAGATTTTCCTACAGGCTCCTACTGACAGAATCTTTCTCTTGATGAGCAAATCAGAAACATATGACGAAAAGAAGGAAAACAGCCACAGGCAGCCGTGAGGGAGAGCTGTTATCAATCCATTCTAAGGAAGCATTAAATTAATTTTTGAAATCTCATGCGGCAACAAATATATAAAACATAAACAAAAATATTAATTACATTTGAAATGTTAGTTAGGAAATTACAAATTGTGATTCACAGGGAAAAAAAACAGGAATTTTATATATATATATATATATATATATATATATATATATATATATATATATATATATAATATATAATATAATTTAGAATAAACTTATTCTACAAACATGAAAATATGACTATATTTTGTATATATGTTTTGTTTTAACTAAAAAGTGGAATATTAATATGAACATTTAAAAGAAATGAAGAAAAAATAAAAAAACAAAAAATATTGGGGCACTATTTTATGTTACCAACTTAATTACCAAATCATTGCTTGGCCTAGGGTGCAGACATCTCTAGATGTCTTTAAGTGTGTCAAATCTATGATAAAGTGAAGTTGTCAGTGTATGAATTAAATAAGTTGAACTTAAATACAGGTCAATGAGTAAAGACCTAATCAAATTGCAACATCTCCTAGTTTGGAAACATGTTAATGTCAATTATGAGAAAAAGAAGAGCATCAAACAGGAGTTAAGACTTCGAATGAATTATCAAAATTTCTTATTTTGTATATAAAAGTTAAATTTTATATTTGGGTTTTAGAGTTAAGATATGATGGAAATTGTTTTTTTATTTTTACTTTCACTTATCTATACATGAAATATATAGTAAGGGAAAGTATTGCGAAGTATTGAATTCGAGTTTTCAAAGGAAATACACGTTTTGAAGTCTCCTGTGTCCAAATAACCAAATCTCACAAAATTGTCTGTGTGTATGTGAAGAGCCTAGCTCAAAAACGAAAAGTTGTATGATACTGCAATTATGTATTTAGGATAGGTATATGCCTGGGATGTTACCTCAACTTTTTCGCTGAAATCTCAACTATGGACCTTGAGCTAGATAGGTCTGCACCAGATGTCTGCGTTATGACAATCTGGTTTCTTAGCTAATTGGCCGTGAATTACGGAAAATTAGTCCGTTATTATTTATTATTTTCTCACTTCCTGAGCTTTTGTTTATTTATTTTCACAATTTATTTGCACAAATAAACACCGAAATTTTTTTATAATTTATGTTGGACTTGGCATTTACTAATGAATTTGAAATTAGTATGTGTAAAATGTAGTATGCTTGTAGTATAATTGTAATTATACTACAAGTATTGTAGTTGCAATTGTATATTGTGATATTGTAATTGTAAAATGTAGTTGCTTAATTGTATCACTTCCAACACCATACACAGGCATTGGTTCACTGCTTCTTTAACTCAGTTAATTATTCTCAATCAGAATTTGAAAAAAGTTTCTTCAAAGTAAACGCTTATACAGGTAGTAAATTCACATATTTACTCAAAAAATATAAGAATATCTTTTAGAATTATAATGAATGCTCAGACACATTTCCATTACAAAACCAACTAAATCAACTTCTACTCTAAGCTCCTACTTTTACTTTTTAATATTATAAAAATAAAATATAATCCAATTAAATATTTTATCTTTATAATATTCATATATCTGTAAATAGTAAGTGCACTTATTCGTATTCGTTTTAATTAATTCTGTTGAAAACCCAACCTATTATAAATTCAAATCACGTTCTTGATCTCATTTTCGATTTCAAACATAATTTTTCACTAATGGATGAGTTCGTTCGGGATCACTATGAGGAGGAGGGGATAGAGTGTCACTCCTCCAACAAATTGAAAACCCCAAAAGCTGGGAAATTTGAGATTTTAAACTGCGAAAATTGTGATAAAACATTTTACTCAAAGAATTTCTAAAAGTTAAAACCAATACCAGTATATTTTGAGTCAAGAAATTTTGATTTTACCGATACAATTTTGTGTTTGAACAGGAAAAAAAAATTGTCAAGTGCCGAAATTTCCAACAGGTAAATGAAAAGTTTAATTCCAAAAAGGTTGGGAAAAATTACAATATTTTATAATATAGTTGGGGAAATAAAATATGGAAGGAAATAAAACGTAGTAGTAGTAAACGGTTAAAAGAGATGCACAAAGACAAGAGCATAAATATAGAATATAAATGAATAAGTAATGCTTACAGTTGAGAATATGGTGAAAAGCATAAAGTAGGCTTCACCAAGAGGAAAATAGAAAGATGTAAGAAAGTTAACTGGGTATAGGAATAAAGGAATGAAAACTCGTCTGATGTGAAGAAGGCTTCATGCTTGAATATACCTGGATACACGAAGAAGCTTGAGAGTATGGCAGAACATTCGAGTAGAAATAAGAGTGATGATAAAAGATAAACACTGGCGCGAATTGAATAAGAGAGTAAACGTGAGAATTTGAGTAAAATAGAGAAGATACAGACTAAAGCGCTGGAAGGCGGACAGATGTCACCAGAATGAGGGTAGAATTACGACAAACGTAAGTTTGCCCGCTCGGAAGGGGAATAGGGAGGGTGGCAAATGCTTTTACGATTTACTTGGTGACTTGATTGAAAGAAATGTGATTTAGGCCGAATTGGGGGTACTAAGTACTGAACATGCTGAATAACCTTATTCTATAAGAAAATGTTTTTTCCGTAAAAATCCAAGAGCACTCACTGTAGTACTGTCAAGGTGTAAGATGGAATTGAAGTAAGATGGCATTTCATTGAGCAGCGTCCAGGTACCCCATTGATGTCCCACTGTCGTCAACAAGAGAGCCCAGCAGGCCTTATTGCTAAAGAGTGCCTTCCAAGGTATTTTCTTGTCTTTCTGAAAAGAACTAAAAAAATTAAAAACGACAAAGGTAGTATATATGCGTTGAGAAATATTACTCTTTTTTTAAATTTCCTTAAATTACTACAGATGTTACAGGATCCTGAAATTAGGCGGAGATAATATTATCTAATGACCCTCACTCTTTACTTTTCAAAAGATATAATATATATCCCTCTTTGACATGCAAAGAGAAAGGCTATTTGATAATCAGATACCGTCCCAAAGGCATTAGGCCTGTCAAGAGACCACACCCAGCAGTAGGTCTACAGAACTATTACCCATGTTTGTACAGCTCATTTACTTCGTGTATCTTATTAAACTTCTTTTAAAAAAATTAAAACAAGTTATTAGGCTAACGCAGGGTGGCCACCGGTTACGGATTTGAGTTGAGCGGAGTTGACATGGGGTGTCAGCTATTTGAGTCAGCTAAGCCATGCCGAGCTATAGGATATGGCAATGCAAAATGTATGAGTCACTCATATTTCGCAGTTAATTTGTTATTAAAAAAATGGGGAATTGCGCGATTAAAACAAAAACCAAATTTAAAAATGTTTTATTATTTTTGCTATTTGCTATATATATTGTTCTTTAAACAGATTTAAAATTATTCATCACTATACGAGTATTTAATTAAAAATTAGATATTTCATTGTAATATTTAGTTGAATGTATTTACATTAAATTATTTTAAATAAATTCTCAGGTTTATTAGCCATTATCACGGGGTCCTGACTTGAACATTGTTCGTAGAAATGAATGATTCTCTTTGTTCTAGGAAAACTGCGTGGAACTCCCTCTATTTCATCCAGTTTTATTCTGTACACTGAATAAATGACGATCGTTTCAAATAGAAACAAAGTTTTATATTTACTTTTAAGTTCTAAATGTACCTTGCATAGTCAACTCCGCTCAGCTCAGCTCGGTAGTCCCCCTCCCAATCTATTCAACGTTTTGTTTTCGGAGACCATTCCACTCCACTCGGCAACCGGTGGCCACACGGCCTAAGGATGTGAGCTGGAAGTACCTACTTTTATTTCAGATGTCACAATGAGTTCTCCCTCGATGTATGCTCTTTCCTCTTCACTGATGAGCCAGCAGGATTTGGGGTTGTCAGCAGCTATCACAGCCCAGAGTATTGACCAGGCAATACCAGCGCAGCCAGAGAAGTAAAAGATGGTGGGCCAGCCATAGTTAGCGCCGATCCATCCAGAGATTCCAAACGAGATCATGTTTCCAAAATTAATACCTGTTGATTTTCATCAGCTGTAGAAAAAATCATCAGAAATATCACTAGCTCTTACAAGTTACATTCGATCAATATAAGAATACTCTCAAAAATAGAATCTCAATAATGTATAGATTTATAAAAATAATACTTAAAAGCAATATATTATTACTTTCACTTAATTATATGTGAAATATAGTAAGAGAAAGTATTTCGATCGTGAGAAATTTCGAATTCGATTTTTCAACGAAAATAAATGTTTTAAGTCCCCTGAGTCCAAATAACCAAGTCTCGTAAAAAGGCCTGTGCGTCCGTGTGTGTGAACAGTCTGACTCAAAAACGAAAAGTCGTACAAAACTGAAATTAAGTATTTAAGATAGATATATTCTTGGGATGTTACAGCAACATTTTCGCTAAAATCCATTTACCGGAAGTTCCACTTTATATCATTGATTTTACACTTTTGTACAATTTTCTCGAAAACGGCTTTAACGATTTTGATGAAAAGCCTAAATTCCTCTCCTTATATCCCTTTTACCTTTCATATATTTAGTACATCACCGAGGAAATGCAGTGGAAAAAGTTACGTAGAAAAGAAAATTTTATTTTCGTTTAACTCAAAAAGTATGCATTTTATGTTAAATAATGAATATAACCATATGAAAGATAATAAAATTCTCTACAAACCAAAAAAAAAACGATATCGGACCTACATCAGCAAAGATATATATATCTCCCTGATCCCCTCCCCTGCATCCATGTTTGTGCATGTAGATAAGTTCTATATGCATGATATTGAACTGTATCCCTTGTTGCAGGTTGGTGTGCCAATTCGAATTTGGTAGCAACTTTAGCAAAGGGACGATGCCCTATCTCATCAATAAAGCTGTTTAAGTGACCTCCATAAAGGGTCACATGGACATTTGCTGTGTCTTCTGCGATCTTCCCTTTTTTTTCAACTAATCTATTTTATTTGGGGAACATACTATTTTTATAAAAAAAGTTATGACTGAACCAAGGTTTTTTGAAACTTAAATTTATAATATTTCAGAAAGAGGAGTTTATCGATTTGGCCTGTGAGCGGCTCAAATTTGAATAAAACAAAAAAATAAATTGTTCTGACGAAAATAAATATTCATTACTAATAAATAAAACAAGTATTCATGTATGTTGTTTAATGTTTAATCGTACCCCCAAGAACCAAACTGCCACATCTGCTCCTCTCATTTGGAGGAATCCACCTTGACAGCTGTCCCATGATTACTGCCATCATGAATCCCTGAGAGAAATTAGTTTATTGATTAATTTCAAATAAAAAATAGAGTATTTTCTTTATAACCAAGGCTATTTGATATATCTCAATGTGACAATGATACACATATACAAAAATTTACGAAATAAGAGATTGATTAATCAGAATACTTGCCTGTAGAAGGCCGAGAAGAATCCTGACGGCAAGCAGAACGTGCAATCCCCCAGCAATGACCAATACTGGAGTGGCTAATGTGAGAACCGAGGACGCAGCAACAGAAATGAAAAGTAACATCTTGTTCTGGAATTTAGTGACAAGAACAGAAGCCACCAGGTTCATGATGAGGTAGCCGATTTGGAAAATACTCATGGCGGTGGACTGCTGGACCATGCTCCAGTCGAACACCTGCAAAATGCATTATCCAGTAAATGAAAGACAAAATAATACCTATATATTTATCTAAAAAATATTTTTCTACTTTTTTACTGATTTTTCAAAGATGCTGATACCGAAAGATAGGGGAGAGCGGAGGTATATTGGATATTTATATATTGAAAAATCAAGGTTTATTTTATTAGCTAAAACCCTTACCTTGGCTATACGGCATGTTAATGGATATTATTCTTTGATGTGATGAATGCCTAACAATTTAAATATGCAGGTACACAAAGTGTCCAATTTATCTCAAATGGTTGGGGTTACATTGGACTTGAGATGAGGTTATTTTGGACAGAACAACAGAATGAGAAAAAATATGAATAATATCAATTATCCATTAGAATAATAAATAATTACATGGAGATGGAAAAAGAACGAATAAAAACAAAATGTTCATGCTATTATTTTTACTACAAACTTATCTATGAAAAATGCCTATTGCGAAAAATCACAATAACAAATAATTTCTCCTGAATAGCAGTAACGAATTGCTCTCTAAATACGAATAGGGTCAACAAAATTAAAATTAATAGTTGATAAGTGCAAAAAAAATATTTTTATAGCTATAAATAAGTTTAATTATTAATTAAAGCTGAAGTATAACATAAAAGAAATATGCAATGGACATTCAAATATCACTGGAGATAAATTTTACATTTGTTCAAAGTAGCCCCAACCAATGTTCTGTATAATCCTCAACCATCTTTTCAAACAAGTCGTAGCATAGGGTCATCAGACAAAATCAAAATCAGAACATTAATTATTCATATTACTGCCAATCCATGACATAGCACGGCATAAGTATTTAAAATAAATTCTTTCACTTATAATGTAGCAATGTCTTTTAACATCAGTGCGTAATATTTAAAAGAAATGCTACAAAAATATAAAGCTCACTTACCTTTTCGGTTTAGAACAGAGACTGACATGTAGATATGGCAGAGCCATTGGGTCCACTAAATTTGGCAAACACTGACAGGAAAGTTCAAGTTCGAAATACGAAAGTGTCTAATGCTACTCCACGTCCAATGCATCCCCGTTCTCCCTTATGAGGTTCATTGATAATTTATTAGAGGTGCAGAAGGACAATATTCTTTTATGCTCACTAACCTTTGGGAAAGACTTGGGCATTCAGAACCATTATCGCCTCTTTACATCACGGGGCTTGGCAACTCGTCTAAGCAGAGGATATGGCTAAATTTAAAAACAGCCTATTGCTAAATAGACAATAAAAATCCTAAATCATATTCTAGGAAATATATTTTTAAAAAATAGATAATGTTATCATGAGGTATAGACCAATATCTTTGTACAACGAGTTTGATAATCATCTTGTATTTATAATTCAATGGGATTTGCAACATTTTTAGTCGCATTTTTCCCGAAAAAGATAGACAATTGCAGTGGGTCGAAGGTCGGCGGTGAGTGGTGGGACTGTATTTCTATCCGTTTCATAACCCCTAGAGCACGATTATGGAAGATTTGGAGATGTCTGATATATATATATTTATGTGTGTGTGTGTGTATATATACATTTTTCCCCGCTGCATTTGAGCATCTCCAGCGGCCCCCTTCTGGTCAAATGAGCTGAAAATCGGTATGTAGGGTTTTCCAGTCAAAATTTCGGTATGTTTACCTGAAATTTCGGCGTTTTTTAAGTTTTGCGCATCGCTACAGCTCCACCATATTAGTTTATAGGGCTGAAAATTGAATTGAGTTGGTGTTGGGGAAGTGTCCTTTAGGGGTCTCGACTGGGTTCTCCCACCCCCCTGGGTTTTCCGATTTTTTAAAACATTTGCGAACTTTTAAAACCCCTCCAAGTTGAGTTAGGGTTAATTTCATTTCGAAACCTGTAGCATTCGAAACGAAATTAAATTACTTATAATACAAAAGAAGTTTCATCGAAATCGGACGAGCATTAGCAAAGATATGGCTATTTCAAATGTTTCAATGCCTTATTAGTCGTATTTTCCCCGAAAAAAATAGACTATTGCAGTGGGTCGAAAGTCGGTGGTGAACGGCGGGACTGCGTTTTCTATCCGTTTCATAATCCCTAGAGCACGATTATGGAAGATTTGGAAATGGCTAATATATATGTATATATATATATATATATATATATATATATATATATATATATATATATATATATATATATATAATGAGCTAATGAGGTCAAATGAGCTGAAATTCGGTATGAAGGACTTTCTGTATCGAAGGTCAGCGGAGAGGCAGAACCATGTAATAAAAGTACGTGTAAATTTTCGTATGTTAGGGAACTGTCTTTTGTGGTTCTCAATTTTTTTCTTACTCCCCGTTTTTATTTTTTTGTTAGCGTGAAAATAAGACTTCTACTGCTCACGGATTTTTTTTTTAGTTTTTAGCTAAAAATCATTATAATACAATTTTAACTTAATCCTCAAACAATAAACTAACCATCAGTTATTCATGTAACTGTTTGACCTATTCGAAATCATACATTCCGGTAATACTCAATAATTTGGGATGTTACGATTTTGTCCGGGGCACAATGGTACGTTTTAGGAAACTTCGTCTTAGGAATCATTTGTCTACATCCTTAATGACACGCCAGATGCAGATATTCTGAATGATAAAAACAATTTGTGGGAGGAAATTTGACATGACATTAAAACGACTGAAAACCTGATTATATTTGAGTATTTTAAAATGATTTTTATAAGTTAAATAAACTCCTGGAGTTCGCTAAGGCATAGTTAGTGTAGGGCGAAGAGGGCGACCGCCCTGGGCGCCGCTTAAAGGGGGGCGTCAAAATGTCCAAAAATAATTTTTAACAATTTATTTTTTCCTTTCTTTTTTAGACTTCCAAAAGAAACTTTATTTTATTGGATATAAGTTGAACATACGTTTAAATAAGTAATCATGAAATAATGTATATAATAAGCATACAGGGATGTACGATACCCATCGATACAATTAAAGTATCGATACTTTCCTTTCGGTACCATGTAGTTTTGTTATCGATACAACTAATTCTATATTCCGTTGAATACCTTAGTTGTATTGTATTTTCCTAGACGCAGATAACCGGGAATTATGGCGACAGAACCGGTACAAGAATCTTTTTCGGAGGAGGGCAAGCTTAATTTTGCCTCAGTTATAACGGTATTTTAGGTAATATATTTCGAAATAAATATCATCTCATAACATTAACTCATATTTTGACTGGATTAAGGCCAAAACTATAAAAAAGCAGGAATTAATATTATATATTTAATCTAATAATAATCTTTTACTCAAATTTAACTCCCATTAAATTTTGCTGCGCGGGGCAAGTATCCACTTTGCCCCCTTAGTTTCGATCCTGTGGAAGGCAATCTTAAAGTTTGCACCGGGCGCCAGTTGTTCTAGCTACGCCACTGGGAGTTCCTCCCGATCCACTCCTGTATAGCGGTCAGAGCCTTGCAATAGTAAACTTACCAACTATTTATTAGAATTGCATGGCCGATATTACGGAAGGTACTTACCGGCTGATCGGTAGGGGTACTAGCGTCCGTCATGATTATGATTGCTGAGCTGATGTTTACCCTCATAAAATAATTTACAGTCATGCACAAGAACATGATGAAGGCCTGAAGATGGCGGATTCCCAGGGTTCTCGCTGCCTTTCCATCTGAAATGGGTATATATCGATAATACATGAATTATTTACTGGTATTGATTGCGGAAATAGATTTGAAAATACGTTTCCGCATGCGTAAGCGAAAGTAGGGAATGAAATTTGATAAAATTGATACTGGACCATTTTTACACAACTCCTCAATTTTCTTCCAAATCTGAACCAAATCAGAAGAGTCGTAAGAAACCTTTATTTATAAGAAATTAAAGCTTGATAAAAGGAAAAGTTTTGCTGGATGTGGGGTATCTGTAGCCTAGTAGGTGGCTGTGAAAAGCATTCAAATCTAAAATGTAATTTTAAAAATAAAATAATATGTTTCACTATTGGTCCGCTCGAAAGCCTCCATACAGTCGATTTAGTTAAGCCAAACTTTTTTTCTGAATGAAAATTTTCTCTCCTTTACGATGGTGTAATTGGAACTTAATTACCTTGAAGAGTTTTTGATTGGACGCTTTCTATTTAACAACGAGACACTTAAAAAAAGCAAAACATTTAAATTTCCTGTTTTTCAGGTTGGAATCAGGCCTGGCCCATATGAATTTTTTGTTTCTCTTGCGGGACAAAATCGGCCCCTGAATTTTCCTCCTTGTACACCCGGTATGCATATTTGTACAAACTTAAATAAAAATTTATTCTTTACATGTATTAGGCAGATTTATAATTGAGGAGATGGAGAAATAGATGATGTATAGATGAGGAAACTTGAGAAATGGAGATGGGTGAGGAATTCCAAAACGAAGTAGCACGAATGACAAAGGGTTTTTGAAATGAACCAGTACTATGAGAAGGATATACAAATTGGTAAGTTGAGATCTTATATTTATGTGGTAGAGCGCATGATGAGGTCAAGAATATAGGAAGGTTTTTGCTTCCTAAGGATTGTAATTAAAAGGCTCAAAGAAGATAAGATATTGTCGTCACTAGTTAAAATAAAGCCACCCTTGTTCGGAATATTTTAACTGTAAATATTTAGGGATTGACAAACTACTTGCCACTTCTATAAATTTATTTTTATTGAAAACTAGTTTCAAATGTTATACCTTCATCTTCAGTTCTAAAAACACACAAAAATTCAAAAATCAGCAATTTAAAATACAGTTTAGTATTATTGTACATATTAAATTATGTCTTCAAAATTCATTTAGTTATAGATATTAAATTAAACGTAATATAAAGTAGTATTGTAAAACATTTATGAATTATGAATTTAATTAAGACAAGAGATAAAATACATATTGATACTCAACAAGATTTAAGTAGATTAGATCAAATAGAATATGTTACATTGGTTTGTTCTTGCACTGAACTCGCAATGGAAATGAATGTAATGGAAGAAAGGTCAGGTAGTTTGTATGCAAATGGTATGGTTTAAGAAGAAGGATCGGGGTTTCCCCGATAATTCCGGTGAGTAATTGTTTTTTCTGTTATGGATGGGAATAAATTTAAGATTGTACTATTAGAGAGATTTATTTGGTCATTTAAAAAGAAATCTAAATAAAATTTGAAGGATTTTATTATTTCAAGTGCTTCATATATATTTAATTTGAGACTGTTTTCTACGTGATGTATTAATTTAACTCCTAAATATTTGATGAATTTATAGTTTTTTTTTTTCATTTAAATTAATTGCAAAGTTAGAATTCTCTGTCTTATTATTATATGCACGTATATGTTCCTTTAATCTCTGATTTAGTGATCTCCCAGTTTTTCCCATGTATTTGGCTTCACAATCGTTGCAATTTAGTTCGTACACTATTTTGTCTTTAGGAGAAGGAAAATAAGATGATAGAGTTTTTCTATTTTAAATGCAGAGTTTAATCCTAGTTTTTTAAAAATTATTTTCCTACTTTGGTGGATATAGGGCCCGTAATATGGAATCAAGACATATTGTTTCGGGATGGGCCTGTCTTCGATTTATAGAAGTGGCAAATAATTTATCAATCCCTAATCAGTTTGATCCTTCTATATCTTCATGCGTACGTCAACTTTAAATATTTGTTTCATTGAATTAGATTCAGTAGTGGGATGATTGCAAGCAGGATGAATTATTAGTCATAAGAAACCTTAATAGCTTTGTCCTTGCACGCTAAAATAAAACTAATTCCAGAAACAGCAAGCCCCACTGGCTCCAAGCTGTACTAGTTTAAGTGCTTTGTAAGTTCAAGTGTGCTATTCATATTATGGAAAGATAGAAAACAAAATGAAATAAATATTAAAATTGAATGCTAGTTCCTGTGAATAAATGTTGAGTTTTAGTCCAAACAAATTAATCGGTTTTAATATTAAACAGCTTTTCGACTCAACAAAATTTGACCCAAGTAAGTTCATTATGGTAAAAATGGTAAACATCACAATTTGAAACACTATGCATTAATCAAAATTAATACATCAATTTTTTTTCCTATTCAATCTGTTTAAGTAATTTCAAATTCCGCTTTTCAAAGTTTCTATATCATCTGTGCTTCTAATGGCTCAAAATAAAAAAAGATGAAAGTGAGAGATCTAATAAAAAAAAAAATAAATAAATAAAAAAAAATCGTTGATGGCCATCTTATTTATTAAGAAAGGAAAAGACATCGAAATTTTAATTTGATTGAAAAATTCAAAATGCTTATAAATATAAAAGGGGCAGAATCAACGTTAATAACGGTCTAACAAACTTAAAATATCAGATATGGACAACACATGACTTCCTTGTACGCCTATTAAACTATAAACCGGTGGCTCAAAAAGTGATCCTGAATTTGGTTACTAGTTTCCGAAGATTGCAGTATCTCAAAAACGACACTCGGCGTCGCGAAATCCATCTATTGCGACACATATACACACAAATGGGAAGGAAAACTATTATTTTACATTCAATTTTAACACTTAAAACAAGTAATAAAAATATTTAATTGGATTGGAAACCAAATTGCGTTTATAACCTTTATTACCGAAATATATGATTTATGTATTTATATTAAATATAATTTTTGATGTAAGCTTATTATGACCTTCAAGTATAGTACCCTTTTCGGCTCACCAAAATATAGTATATTTTAACCAAAATATAGTAAATACATTCATATCGATATAAAAGTCCTATAATGTTTTACATTATATTTTAATATAATTTTTGATGAGTCTAATATGACCTTCAAGTAAAGTACCGCTTCCGGTTTTCCAATTTAGACCAAAATCTAGTATGTTATTTAAATCAATATACAAGTTATAAATACTAAATTTGAGGAGTTTTGCATAGTATTTTAATACAATTTTTAATGGAAATCAATTATGACCTTCAAGTAAAGTACCACTTCCGGTGATCAAGCAGAGACCAAAAAGGGAGGTTCACAACTAGATTTTACAACAATCCTAAATACAAAATTTCAACTTTCTACGGCTAAGCGTTTTTGATTTATGCGAGATACGAACGTACGAACGTACGTACAGACGCCACGACGAAACTAGTCAAAATGGATTCAGGGATGGTCAAAACGGATATTTCTGTTGAAATCTGAAAACCGAAAATTTTCGCGATTACAATACTTCCTTTATTTCGTACAAGGAAGTAAAAATAGAGGGGTTGATTAGTCAATTTAAATAATATAATTAGAAATATTTAAAAAAAAAAATTCAATACTTCATTTTTTTTTTGTTCAAGTATAAATGACCGTTCTATAATTGTTCGAACCAATTTAATAGGTAGAGATTTATCCTCCCTTTAATTCTTAACGGTGCTGTAAAGCCTGATTGCAAATCCAGAAAACATTTCCATAATTAATAATTATCATGTATCTAAAAACAATCGACTATTTAAAACATTATCACCTAGATCACAAATAAAACTCCTCACATTTATTGCTTTAAAATATTTAAAAATAAATTATTTAATTTAGTGGACTTACCTTTTATAACTTGCCCCATGATCCGTTGGCCGCACCTTGGTAGACAGACGGACCCCACCACTATAATGATTATCTGTTCCTATTGACTGTTCGTTTGCAACACGTGTGGAATATGAATAACGTGACCATATATATTCTGCCCTGAAGCGGGACATCCTTTTCTGAGGGGGAGGGGAGAAGAAAAACGCATTCAGTCCGTGATTTTTTTTATAATTAAAACTCTATTGCTATTTACAAGAAATATATATTATTATTTTTTATATTTATCATTTGAGCTGATTTGTCTCAGCAATTTTGGTGATGGTCTTTGAATAAAAGTCTTGGCAACTTCACTCAAAATTAATTTTCAACTCACTTCGTCCAAATGACTCACTCACAAGAAAGAATGTTGGCTGTGAAGCTCAAAACCGCACACGTTCGGCGCAAATTTTTATAGGTGTGGACTTGGACTTAAGGCTTAAGGTCAGTTGTTTACAAGTACACACGAACCATGTGTGAGCGTGCATCAACTAATAATAAATCAGTCTTATATCTTTTGTAGCCCAAGTATTTTAAATTTTTGGTTTACTTTCAATAGAAAAATTGCTTAAAATACGTTTTAGACAGCATATTCTTTGAACAATTGTATAAAGGAGTTAAGAATATCCGCGAACCCCTCCCCCCCTCCTGCACAACTAGTATGGCAGGACCCCTGGTACTATAGTTCCTGCACCCCCTAATAAAGGATGCTGCCTGCGCATTCCTCCACCAACCAGCACTGAGCCTAAATGGAAACACCCTAATTTCCAGATTGATACAAGTAGGAGGACAAGGGTGCATATAGGATTGTAAGAGCAGATTCAATTAAATTATTTCAATTTTTTTTATTTTGACAGATAAGCGAGAAAGATGATAAATTGGGGAAGGGGTGATCTGTTAATACTTTCATATAATTTTAATAAATATGAGTTATGCAAATGTTATCAAAAATAAAATTGGATGCAACATTTGGATAATAACATGCATATTCATTTAGAGTTGTAGATGCGCTTCAGTACTATTCAGTTACATGGATAATAAATATATTTTTAAATATTTTAATATTAATGAACCATTATTTTTTAAAAAAATTTAAATCTCAGTGACACTGACAATTGTCAGGAAAAGTTATTTGACAAATGAGTAATATATTTTAAGTATATACGGTCGGAACTGTTATTACTTTTAAAAAGAATATATCTTAGTTTTTTTGTTTGTTTTTTCAGAATTATTTAAATTGTTTAATTTAATTTTTATAGCATAACTCTTCATCACTCTCTTGAATATAATGCTTATTAATGAGTATCAGCATTGGGTGAGCCCAACAACTTACCTTCATTCTATGGAATCTTTGGCTCAATATACCAGACACTAATGTATTCTGAAATACAAAGTAAAGATAAATAAAACCATACAGATTAACAAGAAATAGTGGATGGATGGTTTCATATTCTAAAATAAGCTCTGAATTATATTACCACTGTACTGTATCCAGATTCTAAAAGAAGCTCTGAATTATATTACCACTATACTGTATCCAGATACTAAAAGAAGCTCTGAATTATATTACCACTATACTGTATCCAGATTCTAAAAGATATTACCACTATACTATATCCAGATATTAAATTAAGCTCTGAATTATATTACCACTATACTGTATCCAGATACTAAAAGAAGCTCTGAATTATATTACCACTATACTGTATCCAGATTCTAAAAGATATTACCACTATACTGTATCCAGATACTAAAATAAGCTCTGAATTATATTACCACTATACTGTTTCCAGATTCTAAAAGAAGCTCTGAATTATATTACCACTATACTGTATCCAGATTCTAAAAGAAGCTCTGAATTATATTACCACTATACTGTATCAAATAAAAGAAGATGTGCTAATGAGGGCTGTATCATTAACTAATACAGAGACATTTATACAAGGATGATATTCTAGAGCTAGGCCAAATTCTATCACCCCTTTGAACTGTTTTTGTTTAAAACTTTCTGATTGCTAAGGATGTTTAAACAATAGCAGTTGGAGGGTAAAAAACAAATAATAATAATAAACTAACTACAAATTACAAATCTTTACAAAGAGACACTGTTTTTAGCTTCTATTCAAGATATATGCTACATGTTAAGAAGTGCAAAGTCAAATGAGGAAAAAAAAGTACACTAAATTTATCAAGAACTAGAACAATTATCACTTTACATAAATTTTATACCTCGAAATTTTATCAGTTTATTTGGTTTCTTATTCTACTTGTTACTATAGGCAATGTTGTTGTATAATCTGTAGAAAAGGACAGAAGCAAGGATTAAGATGAGAGGGCAAATCATAAAATATAGTTATATTCTTATAACTATTTAATATATTCTATATTCTTATTATATATTCTTATATTCTTTGTGGTCAACGACAATATTATTATTGTTCATACCTATTGGAATTCTAGATTATTTTATATAATTAATAAATTTAGTTTAAAAAATAATAGACATTATTAGTTCCACAATACATTTTTTAATAAAAACTTATTTATATTTCTTTGTAACATTAAAGCCCTATTTAATACATTTTTTGGCCATTTTCAAACTATGCTATTGTGTCACCTACCAAAAGATTAAAAGATTATTAACCTTTAAATTTCAGTATTTGTTTTAAAATTGTCTGAGTGTTGAACTTTTATATATTTTATATTGGCACATTGGTTTATTTATTTTTTCTCGGTGGTATGGCATTTCTTTATTTTTCATTTATTAATAACAAAAATATAGCCTTCTGAGCGTCATACTTCAATAACCACTATATTCACTTAACTGAAAATGAGAGGAAGAATGCAAGAATTATTTTTAAGTAACCTTGGGAGTTTTGTCGTTTCTCATTGCAAACTAAAATAAGATTAAATCTGGTAACAGGTGGTACCACTCTCCCCAAGCCATAGGGCCTTCTTGCTGATATTAGAATAAGTGTTTCCTAAGTTCAAGTATAATATTTATACTATGGGAAGAGGGAAAAGAAACATATGAAAACCATATGAGAAAAATATTAAAATTTATTCTAAAACTTAAAGCTAGTTTCTATGATTAAATGTTGCGTTATATCCCAACAAATTAATTGCTTTTAATGTTCAAAATATTTACAACTCAATACAATTTTATCCAAATAAGACCATTAAGGCTACCACCATGCGAAATCTAAAATCACTTTTGATCATTCATCAATCACCACATTTGGATCAATTTTATCAGTTTTAGAAATTACTTTTAATTTTTCTTTTCAGAATAGTGTTTAGTAGAAAAAAAGGAAAAAAAAAATTTTCTTTTATTAATAAATGTTTATAACTATCTGCAGGTAACAAATTGATATTTAAAAAAATTAAATTATCACAGTAGACCTCTGTTGTCATTTTCATGTCAAGATGCCATTTAATTCTCTTAATATGTATGGAATGATTAAATTTAATAAAATACTTATTATATATGTACTCCAAAAATATGAATAATTTCTTGTTTAAAATTACTTATTAGATTAACTTTGAACCATATCATCAGCTAAACCAGAAGGCTCTGGAAGGAATAATACTGCTCCTCCTCCAATTATACCAAGAAAACCAAGAACAACAAGGGGCATGCTTTCATACACTCCAGCCTACGAAATAAAAAAAGATAAACATTACTTAGTTAGATATTATACTGTTCTTTTTTCCTAACAAACATTACAACTATGTTTAACAAAATATGGCATTAAAAAGTAAATTTGTTGATTATGTAATGTTTGTGGTTTGCTAATTAGAATATGTAAAGTCCTTATATACTTTAACTAAATTAGAAAATGAGATTGATTTTTCTAAAATGTATAAAAAAATTTTGTTTTTGAAATTTTAAATTTCATATATCAGGCATTGAAATTATGTTTCTACTTAAGCGCTTTTCACCCAATCATTAAACCTGGCCTATGTGTCAACATGGCCCTATGTTTTTTTTTTTTGTGTGTGTGTGTGTGGGCCTCAAGTTTATAATTCCGTTATGGCTACTTTAGACCAGGAAGAACAGTTTGTCCTACAGGTCACAAACTATTTCTGTGGGTCTGTCACAAAATAAAAATCAACCTGCTCTGACACAGAATGGCATACAAATTTTTTATTGAGATAGTAATATTAAAATGACTTTTCTATGTAAGAGTCGCACGACCGCATTGTTTTCAGACATTTAAACCAATTGAGCAGGATTCTCAATGGATGGTAAAGATAATTTTGCTGGAATTTGGTAAGGTTAGTCTTAATCCAGCTATTTTGACATCATTATTCAAATGTAGTGAGGTGTGATTGGAGAATTCAAGAGACTAATAAATATTTAATTTTATAAACATATACGTAATAGCTTAATCATATAACACCTCATATGTGAGATTCTACTTACCAGTGCCCACAAATATGGAACCAGCAGCAGGGAGATACCGGAAGGTACAGTTGTAGAACCAACACCAAGATTCCTCATTGCAGTTGGAAACAATTCTGCACTAAATACCTTCAAAATCATATTTGTGGCACTGATACTGAGCCTGCCTATCATTACCAAGCCCATATGCAGCCAGCTTCCTATAAATTAATATAATTTATAGACAGTACTAGAAACTTTTTAACATCAGGATACACAGTAAATAAAGAGGAAACTCATAATTCTTTTATGGAATAAATTGAAATAGGCAAATATCACTTGTCAGATAACAGAATAAGGGCATTTTGACCAAAAAAGTAAAGTTTTGAAAAGTATTAAAAACAGGCATAGCACATGTGTGCTCTAAGGTATCAAAATTTATTTTGAATCTCTAAGATATCGAATATTTCATATGAAGTGGAAAAATTTAGTAAAAATAAATTGGAAATATAAGTTTGTTACCTTTTTCAGCAATAGCAGTAGAAAGACAAGCTAATCCAGCAATAAATGCAGTTAAAAATGTTGGCCATCTTCTTCCCATTTTTAAGAGAATAATGATACAGATAAATGCTGCTGGAAACTCGACTAAGCCTATATAAACAGCAGAAGAACTTTATACAACAAATAATGAAACACTATATCATATACAGTGCTTCACACACTATATATACTATAAACCAGTAGAAAAACATTATTATTATATTTTTTTTCTAAGAAACAATATGGCAAAGTATTACTTACAGGGAACAGATTTTATTCTAGTAATGAGGAATGAGTTTTGAAATGGTAAATTCATTTTTATTATAATCATCAATATATCAAATGAAAGTTGGATTTACATTTTTCAATTTTACTATACACCAAATTGGGGTTTTTAATTTGTTGCTTTCCTCACAATAATTTTAAAAAAATATATTTTACAAAATACAACCATAAAATATTAAAATTTAAAGAATGAATAATTGAAATGAAAAGAGAGTATAAAAAAATAAAGGAAAAAATAAGTGAATAACAAATAAAGTATAGGGTCAATTCACATCAAATCAACCAATCAGAGCTGCTAACAAAATTTTTTTTTTATCCATGTTTTTACTATACTCAGAGAGTTGAAAACAGATATTCATTAGTTTTTTAAATGTCCAGTTATTTTTTTTAGTGCCCATTTTGTTTTGGTATGTCAGCCTATTTTCCAATTTACCGAAGTTTGTGTTAAACTCTGTAGCTCCTTGGATTTTAAAGATATTTGGTTTAAACAAAAATTAAGTTAAAGCATCCAATGCACAATATTTTCAATTCAGTATACAGGTCTCTACTTAATTGTAAATAAACAAAATAAAAGTTAATGTTTACGTTTTCAAAAGAAAAATCTCTTTTAAAATTAAAAATGTTAAAGATAAAACTAAGATTCGCCTTATTTTTTTCTTTCCGGGTCTAGTGTTTATAATATACTACTTCCCTATAAAGTTCCAGGCCTGAAAGTTACATCCTTTTTTTTTTTGTTTAATGGGTCTTCGGATATTGCAATTTTTCTAATAAAACACTTTAAAAATCCAATTTTTGTTTAGTAAAACATTCTTGTATGATGTTTTTAATTTATTTTTATATTGTAATAAGTGTTTAAAATTTCATCACTGAGATGATATTATTAGTTAGAAATATTTTTATTTAGAAAATTTTAAATATAGCAAAATTTTAAGGAGAAATGATGAAGACGAGATTTACTGCAAGAGCTAAGTGACAACTTTGAGCTCAATATTGCTACTGTGCACACTTTTCAAAAAGATTTTGATGAAGAAGTGAAAAAGTATCACCAGAAGTAAAAAAAAATAATCTATTTTAGTGAGAGAGCCAGCAGCCAATATAAAAACAATATTAGCCTAATTCAGAAGGGATAAACTTTAAAAATCAAAAATTTTCAGAAAACATTTTTTTTATTGTGCTGTAATAAGTGGTTAAAATTTCATCACTGAGACTTTATTAATAGTCTTTTTTTTTTTTTTGGGGGGATTTATACTACAAAGAATGTAATATCTGTACTTGATAGTGGTTATTACAATTTTAGCTATATTTAAAAATTTCTATCTAAAAAACTAATAAAGACAGGAATAAAAGTTTTAACACTTTCTACAGCACAGCAAAAGAATATTTTCTGAACATTTAGAATATTAAATTTGTGTCCCTTCTGAGATATTGGTTTTATATTAGCTACTGGCTCTATCACTAAAGTAGACTACTTTTTTAAATTTTGATGGCCTTCTTCTTGTGCTCCAAATTGTCACTTACAACACATAGTTAACAGTAAATATTGTCTTCATCATTTTTACTTTTAAACTTTATACTTTAAATAGTGCTTCCTAAAATGTATGCTATATTTAAAAATTTCTAACTAAAAAAATAATAAGGTCTCAGTGATAAAATTTTAACCACTTAGTATGGCACAATAAAAGAATATTTTCTGAAAAATTTGGAATTTTGAAGTGTGTTCGTTCTTATATATTTTTGATTGAAACATCTGATTTTAGAAAAATCGCAATATTTGAAGACCCATTAGAAACAAAGCATGCAACTCTCAGGCCTGAAACTTTTTAAAGAAGGAATGTACTATTAACACTATATCCAGAAAACAATTTGAAGGTGAGTCTTAGTTTTATCTTGAACATTTAATTTAATTTTAATTTTAAAGAGATTGTTTTTATTTTGAAAACGTTTACATTTGCCTATTTATTTTTTTGTTTATTTATAATTAAGTAGAAACCTCAATACTAGACACAAAATGTTGTGCATTTTATGCTCTTTAACATGGTTTTTGTTTGTATCAGATACTACAAAAAAACCTGGAAAATACAGAGTTTAACGCAAGCCTCTGTAAAATGAAAAATGGGCACTAAAAAAAAACTTGGCATCTAAAAAATTATAGTAGAAACATAGGTAAAAAAATAAATAAATTTTGTCAGCTACATTATCAAATTTAATTGATTGATTTGAAATGGGCCGACCCAGCACTGGGTAAATGAACTGAAAAATTATTTTAGGAAATTAAATTAATCTTGATTAGAAAACAAATTTCTGCTGTAGAATCTGATAACTGAAAAAATGAGAGGGAACCACAATGATTTAAATATGACATAAAATAAAATAAATATTACTCTAAAGAATATTTTTTTAAATTAATTTTTAGCTATTTATTTATTTTATTTTTATTAAACTTTTATTACTTTTTTACAAATTGCTAATTTTAATCTTCTAGTCGTTTTATTAGTTTTTGGTGCCATTTTATTTTATTAGTAATTAGAAAGAAATAACGCCATTCCATCACCAAGTTTGTAATATTTTACTGTAGGAAGAAAGTAATAAAAAATTAAAAGAAATAATACATTGTTGACGTTTGTTTTACATATAAACAATTAAACGAAGTATATTACATGGCATGTATTTTGAAATTTCCTTTGAGGGGATAAACGTGAAAAAAAAAAATTGAAGAGGTATTACATAAACCCCACAGCTAATAAACTGTTAAAGCGTAAACTTTGTTGATTTGAAAAAGAAATGTGTTTTAAACTTACTTCATTTGCCAATATTTTAAGGCTTATGAAACTATACTTCTCTTGATTTCAGTGAAAACCACGATGGAAAACTAAGTCTCGGCCATGGTGTAAATAAAATTTTTTGATTTGGTTGGTTTTTATAATCATTCCTTTATATGTCTTTATTTTAAATTAATAATCAACATAAATGTGATGGATATCAAATCTGTTCAAGTAATAAAATAAAAACTGCATGTATTCCAATACCAGCTATGACTGAGTTCACATAAATGTTGCCTCCAAGATTGGCCAAATTCAGAACAAGTCCAAAATAAATTATTACAGCACAGAAACATGCCACATATAGGAGTAATGTTAATCGTCTCATGTAGCTTGTTCGAAACAAATCCATCACACTCACATTAGGAGGCTTGTCACCATTTATAGCTATATCCTGAAATGACATAAAGTTTAGTTATTGGTAATTAAAAGATCAATTATCGAGAACGCATTAAATAAGTATTTTTAAGTTAGTACCAAAATTAATGTTTTTATTGGATAATTGACATGAATCTGAATACTTCCAATTGTTATTTTTTTAATGAGAATGAAGTTCAGGTGATATTTTTACAGAACTGAAAAGTAACTTTCTTTCCAGTTTTACAAACATCCCAATTCACAAGATCCTATTTCAGTAGTTACTGAACTAGGACTCATAAACTTAGTCAGGACTTGCTCTCATGATAAACAAATTATATAATGATATATTTCACCATGTAAGTCAAATAAAATTGCATATCCCCATTGAATGACATGATAATGAAAAGACAACTTGTGATGGATTGGCCTAAAATATCTGAATCAATTCTCAGCATTGTTAACAGTAGATCAGGAAAAATCCTGAGAAACCTAATTATAGAGGTGATTGAGAGTGCGGTTGTTGCTATACTTGATAAATAAATCAGTTTTATTAAACAGTTGCTTGATGTTGGAAGAGAAATCAACATCAGCCTGTAAGTGGATAATTCATTCAATACACATATTTTTATATACACAAAATTAAAATAATAATTAATTGGTGTAACAGCATTAAAAAAGTTCCAGCTGCAGAAAGGGCATTTTGGAAGGAACATGATGCATGAATCCAAAACAGACACCCTCAAATAACAAGAAGAAATGACACTGCAGTGTATATAAGTTCTTTTCATCTGAATATTATCTGCCGTTTAAAATTGCATGGCATTAAAATATCTGGAAATATTTTTTTAAATACATAAACAATATTTTATCAAGCTAAACTAAGGCATTAAGTATCAAATTGATTGCTTTCTGAATTCCTCCCTTAATAATTGCTTCATTCTTAAACAGCAAACAACTTTTACAAAATATTAGTCTCTGATATTACCTGATTGATTATTTTATCAAAATTATCTGGTAATTCTTTTCCATTAAATTCAGCTGCTTTCTTTAAGATAGCAATTGCTTGTTCATTTTCACGCATAGCGAATAACCACCTTGGAGATTCTGGAAACACCCTGTTACAAAATTTTAGTAATGCTATATTAATGAGTAGTTATATATTTTATTGGATTGGGAATTGAGCATAAAATTGATTTATTTTTTAAAAAATTAGTAATTGGTAAGAAATCAAGTGGCATAGTAGTATAACTGTGATTTACATCTTTTATTAGATTATTCATTTTTTAAAATAAAAAATTGGGATTTGAAAATATTTATAACAATCAATTCACCGTAGATTAAAAAGGGACTGCTATTCATACAAATAAAAACAATTTTATTAATAAAATTCCAAACAAATTTTATTAAGATGTATTATAAATATTGTCACCTTTCATTTTTCAGGTTTGGGCCATTTTCAAACTTTTGTGATTCATTTATATAACTAAAACGTTAACACTATTCACCAATAAAATAAATTAATATGCACTACTCTAAGAACTCGAATTTACTCAAAGCACCTGTTAAGCATTTAAAGTTTATATAAAATAATATCTACTTTCGGAAGAAACATTTTTTTATAAAAAAAAGTTCAACAGGTACTTCCTAGAGTTGAACATATTAATTTATTTGATTCAAAAATGATGTTAATATTTTAATTATATAAATGAACTACAAAATTTTAAAAATGGCCAACGTCAAAAAAGGCAGAAACATCGCAATGTTTATAATGTATCTAAATAAATTTTAAATTAACTATTATAATATAATTAATGAGCCATTTGAGAAGAAATATTAAGAAAAATTATGTTTTTAACCCAACTATGGCCAAGCAACAAGGAGAATGTAACGATTTTTTGGGCGAATGGCTCAGCCAATTTTTAATTTTGATGGCTCAAATTAATCTTTGTGATCCCTTGAATGTTTTGAAACATTATGAGCTCAAAATACTGAAGGAATGTATTAAATTTGTTAAATATGTCCGTTTGAGGATATCAAACGATTTTTCGAGGGAACTGCACGATCAATTTATATGATAGATGGCTCAAATTATTCAGCCAATTTCTGTGAAAGTTTTGAAACATTCTGAGCACAAAATGCTTAAAGAATATTTCATTATATTTTAAATATTTTCGACTTTTTGTTGATTTGTTATTATATCATTTGTAATTTCATGGTCATATGGTAATAAATCATAAATAGCCAATACTTGAAAAACTAAAATAAAATTTAATTTAATCAAAAATATAAATCCCGACAAAGGAAGTAACTTTTATATCTTACAATCCTATTTGTCCCAAGGGGCCGAATATATGCAAATCTACTTAAGGGGATTGGTGGGTTCCTAGTAAAATTTAGAAATGGGCAAAAAGTACTCTTAAGTAACGAGTACCGATTATTTTATAGGCAAAAAGTACTCCAATACTCTGACTAGCCGGGATTAGATAGGACTAGGGATGGATAGGGAAGGGATGGGGTAGTTCAATCTTTGCTAACCATTCTATCCCTAATCGTATCTAATCTCGACTAGTCAGAGTATTCGAGGACTTTTTGCCCATTTCTAGTGAATTTGACGCCCAACGAATATTGAACCTTGATGTAGTAGTCGGGTGCCTTCCAGTAGGCATTATGGCTCCTTTACATCTCGTCCCATTCATCTGTGCATGTCAAAATACAGAAAGCATCATGCATCTGTGCATGTAAACATACAGAAAGTAAATTAATGTACTGAGTAAAGAAGAGTCTTCATCTTCTTTTGGGTGTGGAAGGCACTTGTCTACAAGGGCGTCAACTTCACTAACAACCCACTAATGCGCTTAAGTAGATATGTAAGTGCATTCCATCCCTTAGGACGAATAGGGTTGTAAGATATAAAACTTATTTCCGTAGTTGAGTTTTTTATTTTTTATTGAATTAATTTTTTTAATATTGAAATTTTTTACTAGTAAATTTGTAGAATGCAAATGATTGCTTAATGTAAGGTGACATGCACATTCTTTCTAGGCAGTCGAAAGGATAATTATGTAAGATTAATTGTAAAAAAACAAAGGTAATTGATTATGCCTAAACCTTAAAGGAGCGAAGATAAAAAAATCACAAAAATAAAAGGAAAATTTAACATACCACCATAGAGGTAGGAATGCCAATGAAGGCAAAGTGATAGCCATTTGGAGTTGTCGCCAATCCCTAATTAAGTACGCAAGCCCAGAAATAATTATGTAGGCCACAGGAACTGGTAATCCATAAGAAACTCCAGAAATGGTAAGCCATTTTCCACCAACCAGCTCCATACCTGTAGAAGTCAATTTAGATAACTATTTAAAAAAAAAAAACAATATGATAATGGATTAGCATTTGTAAATGAACTTAGGGGCATAGGCGTAGAACTTTCATTTTGATTGGGGAAGGGGAAAGGCGAGGGGACGATCGCGCTCTAAGTCTCAGTTAGCATCAGTAGTGAACTGGAACCATTGAGTTGAGCTTACTCCTCCTTCTGCTAGTCCGACCAAGCAATATTTCTTCTTGGAATTGTTTATGGCTTAAACGAAGGAACGAACGACGGACAGATGTAGAGTTACAGATTTCGATTCATCTTCAAATTTAATTGTACTTCTAGGCCTTAGCCTATCCCACTATTCGGCTTTTCCTATTTTCTTAATTTGTTTAAGTTTACAAATTTTATTGGCGCATGTAGATAATTTGTTATTGATTTTTCTTTTACTTGTTTTTAAAATCTTGTACAGTGAGCCTGCGGCTTATGCTAAGGGGTATGAAAAAAATATTTCTAGGGTTAACGCCCTACTATATGCCAGTAGTCAAGATTTATTCCATGAATCTATCACGAAATAAAAGTTGACGCTTCAGACAGGGATGCTTTTACCAACAGCTCGCTGAAGTATTGCTCTAAAATTAATTTTTATTAGAATTTAAAGAAATAATTATAATTTTAGGAGAAATATACTCACATAAAACAAATCCAGAGAAAACGACGCTGACACAGAAGAATCCTAGAAGAGTTCGCAATGCGAGGTAGAGCGGAAACCAAGGGGCGTAAGCAATGGCCAATCCTAACAAAATTTGAGCTAGCAATGACACCATCAATATTTGCTTTCTGCCAAATCTAAAAGAATAAGATGAATATATCACAAGAATGTAATGTAAAAAAATAATAATAATCATAATTAAAATGAAAAACAATTAAAATCTAAAATAATGCAAATAATTAATATGCATATTAAAGCAATGGATGAGGCATTACTTAGGCTGAAACAAAGAATAGCTTAGCTTTTATGAACTTAAATCTTTATAAAAATTTCTTTTATTACTATAAAATAATCTTTCATTCTGTTGTTTATTGCTAGTAACACAATAAAATATTGAGTGAGATGTTATCAAGTTAAACGTAATTATATGAAAAATAGCTGGAATGAGTTACTTGTCTGAAATGAGACCACTGATGAAGCCGCCAACAGCTACTCCGCTTAGGAACATCAGATCAGCAAATTGACGCAAGTAGGATCTGTCGCAAACCAGGTTCCACTTTGAAATTTTATAGACAAATATTAGCAATACTCTGAAATTATGTTATAGTACTTTACTCACAAATATTTCAATTTTTTGCAATTTTTGGTGTGAGGTAGAGATTTGTTATGTTTTCGTAAATTGCAACAAGAATCTGATCATATTTAATTTACGTATAATATATAAGATTATCTATTAAAATTTCTATCTTATTATGTGACAAGGGCGTATGCAGGACTTTCTTCAGGGGGAGAGATGCCCCTAACGAACTATAGCTGAAATATACTTAATTTATGTAATGTCGCTTTTATTAAAGGCAATTTGTGAGTATCGGACGCAAATTTGAGTATGTTCCGGGTTTTAAGAGCAGAATTCCATTCATGCTCATACTCAGTTTGGAGGAGGATTGCCATTTGGAATGGAGACGGGTAAAAAATTCCAGAAGGAGGTAGCTCGAATGACGAAGGATTTTCTGAAGGAAGCAGTTTTATAAGAGGGAATATATATATATATATATATATATATATATATATATATATATATATATATATATATATATATATATATATAAGTTAGTGGGTTGAGATCAAGGATGTAAAGGGATTTTTCGGATCTAAGGACTTGGGAAAGAAAGACACTGAGGATATATTATAGCAGTTTATAATGTTGCTCGTTTCAAGAAATTTTTAAAAAATCGGATGGAAATTTGGAGATTTTGAAGATTTCCATGGCATAATACAGTTCGTTATATTTTTCATAATCATTCGCGAATTGTCAAAGTTTTCAAACCTTCAGGAGCAGAGTTTAGCTGGTTATAATATATTCCTTGCCAAGAAAATGTGTGAAAATCTGACGAGATTCGGATGGTTTTTACTAATTTTAACTTTTAAAACAATATCAAATGCATTGAACAGACCCAATTCTGGCCGGGTCGGCAATGTTAAAATATTCGTTTTTTTAATTATTTTGGAATTATTTATTTTTAATTTATTACTTTAACTTTTAGTGAAATAATGAGAATTTTAAATAAAGATCAATTTGTTTGTTTATTGGTTCTAAATTAACTAATAGAAATTACAATAACAAAAATTCAATTTATTAAAATGCTATAACTGTTATAAATTGAAATCCATTTAAAAATTATGAAAATGTAATCACCAAAGGTTTTAGAAATTGACATATAGAAACATTTTAAAATGATAAATTTATACAATTTTACAAATAAAAGTGGATTGGTTTAATAATGTGGAATATGCTGCTGCTGCTAACCAACGCCCGCCCTTGGCAGTTGAGCCATTTGGCGACGCGCTGACCAATAGAGATCTGCTTCTTCAAATTCCGGGCTCTCATTCCGTGGGGTGTGGTCCAAAGCTAAGCAGTCTTTCAGATGTTCAGCATCCATTGTACCGCAACCACATAGTGGACACTCGGAGGATGTCAGAACTTTGATACGGTGGAGGTGGCTAGCGAGGTAGTCATGCCCTGTTTTCAAACGGAAGGCGGCTACGCTGATTGCTCGTGGGAGGCTTGTGTTGATGGGACCCTCAGTGACCAATGTCTCCCATTTTTTACCAGAAGCCGCTTCGAAGAGGCGCTGTTCGTTCCATCTGCCGACTGCTGCACTAATTAGTGCCTTGGATGTTTGCAGAGACATGGGGCAACTAGGTTGAGGTAGAGTAGTTCCTAACTTGGCTAGTTTGTCGGCTTCCTCATTTCCATGTATATTGACATGACTGGGTATCCATTGGAACATTAGTGTCCATCCACGATTTCCCAGATATTCCAATATTCTTCTACACTCAACCGTCCTCTGGCAGTCTGTTTGGGTGTTGCGCGAGAGGTTGAATATGGCGGCTTGCGAGTCGACCAGAAACACTGCTTTTGAAGGAGAAGCAATCCTTTTAAGTTCGATTGCGGCGGCATGCACTGCTTCAACTTCTCCATCATAGTTACTAAGGGGAGATCCTACAGCTAAATGTCCTTGAAATAGACGGCAGTAGTACCCAGCTCCAGTTTTTCCGCCATTTGGGATTGAAGATCCGTCGGTGTAAACGTGAATCCACTCGTCTTCTGGGTATTCTTCATGATTGGTTTGTAGAGCTAGCTGCTTCAATTCATGTTGTATGGAGGCGGGTTTTGACTTCGAGTGGTTCTTAAGGTTGTTGCGAGCTAACGGTAGGCTGTTAAAGAATTCCTGGCACACATACAGTGATGCGGTATTATCCATGGATGGGATATCATATTTTTGTCGAAGTTTTTCATATGCAGCTAGTGGAGCCGTATGTGTTTTCAGCCTCGATGCAGCCTGTCGATAATTTGCCCATTGATGCTTATTTACTCGCCTAAAACGCTCCCAAAATCTCAAAGCTGCCTTTTCTCGGTAGGCTTGGAGAGGATCAATCTGAGTCTGTGCCTCCATGACTGCAATAGTAGTGGACTTAGCAGCGCCTGTAATTATCCTTAAGGCCCTATTTTGAACGAGGTCGAGCTTGCTTATTGTGCTAACGCTAGCAGTAACGGTTACTTCGCTCCCGTAGTCTAGCACAGGTCTTATATAAGACTTGTAGACTGTTTTCAGAACATCCTGATTTGCACCCCACTTTGTGGCAGTTAGTCTTCTTAGTATGCGGGTCCTTTTCCCTGCTTTTTCCGCACATTGGTCTATGTGAGGCTTCCACATTAAACGTCTATCTAGTTGAACCCCTAGATAGTTGGAAATATTGCTTTCCTTCAACGCCAATCCCTTGTACTGTAGTTGGATCTGTGGAATTTTTGTAGACAAGGAGAAGATCTGAAAAGTGGTTTTTGAAGTATTTACCGCCATTGCATTTTGCCTAGCCCATATTTCTAGTTTTGCCAGAGCTTCATTTAAACATAGTTCAAGTGAGGGAATGGATCCACTGGTTGCCCAAATCAATAGGTCGTCAGCATAGAGGAGTGCTTGGACGCCAGGCACGCTTCTTACTGCATCAAGAATATCATTTATCATGATATTAAATAGTGAACAGCTCAAAACGGCTCCTTGGGCTAGTTCCTGCTGTTGAATACGAAATCTTGATGTGCAGTTGGAGAACCGTACTCGGATATATCTTTGGGACAAGAACGACTTTATCCACCTGAATAGGCTTCCAGATATTCCCCACTCGGCAAGTTTATGTATGAGCATGGGACGCCAAACAGTGTCATAAGCGGCCTTGAGGTCCACCAGTACTGCCAATGTTGACATTTTTCTGTGGAATCTGTCTTTAACATGTTGCGTAAAATTGGTTACATTGTCGAATGTGCTGCGGTGTCTGCGAAATCCGGCTTGAGCATCGTCGATGAGTTTTCGTTCTTCAACTGTCTGGTTTAGGCGGTTTACAATCATCTTCTCTGCCACTTTACAGAAACAACTCGTCAGCGATATTGGTCGACAACTTTCTGCTTTATCGGTTTCTTTGCCCTTTTTCAGTATTGGCACGATTTCGGCTTTTCTCCATTGCTGTGGCACATGTTTCCTCCAAGTCAAATTTATGGCAGCCAAAACTGTTTTCTTAGCGTCATCACCAATGCGGGTTATCATCTCAGGAAAGATACCGTCTATCCCTACCAATTTTCTTTCTTTAGTCTGTACAAGAGCACTCTCCAGCTCAGCAATAGTGAAGGGAGTATCATACACTCCCTGAGATAATGTGGAATATTCGAGTAGTAACAAAATAAAATTATACATATCTTAATTCTAAAAAAACAAAACATTAAATTTATATTTTATCTACAAGATAATAATTGTTATTTGAGTTAGTCTCACCACACCTTCTTTTCTCTAACTCAATTTTCTTCATTCTCTCGCAATTTAGTAATTTTTCTTTTGATTTTTTGAGTGGGCAATGATCCCTTCTGCCTCCCTGCGAGTGCCCGATTATTTTAGCTTAAATTTTTAAGTAAATTGTGGATGATACAATTACTTTGGAAACATTTCGGATTCACTTCATGTTAAATCACAATACTCAGAAATAAACTAATAAGAGATGTTATATAATAACCTCGGTAATAATGGTGGTGCCGAACTGGGAATATTCGAAGTCCCAGGACTCGCAAGGCACTGTATCGTTGGTCTGCATCTGACTGAGATCACTGAACGATAGCGTGTAGTCAAAGTTCTTTATCTTGCAGATGTCCCTCGAGCCATCCTAAAAACAGTGACAAGGAATTAGTAAAGGGAAAGAAAAAATTACGATTTTAAAAAAACAAGACTTATACAAGAGTAGTATATTATCCTTTCCTAGATGTTCTTTGATCATTTAATTTAAAATTGCCATAATTTTCAATACTCGAATAGCTAATTATTTGAATAATCGGAAAATAGTCATCCATCTCTAACATACCTACCGAAAAGTATACTTGGCTAAGGTTTCGCCATTGCTCCTCATCCAAGAGACTGCCCCGTGGCTTGGAACAAGTTGCTCCAGGTTCTGCCGCCAAGAAGGTCGGTGCGTACAAGTGGAAGGTGCACGGCAGGTTGGCCAATGACAGCAAGAAGGTCATCAGGAGCTGCCACCGACCGAATTCGCCGATGCATTCTATTAACGGGTCCCGCCTTCCTCCTCCGGTACTCACATCCTCTGCCATTGCTTAGTATCTAAACAAGATAAGGATTTTTTTTTTAATTTTATTAATTGACATTCACAGCTATTGTATATTACAACTATAAAAAGTAAATGAGCTATCTGATCAACAAGGGATGACAATGACTTGTGAAGAAACTACCCATTGGTTGCACTACAATAGGCGTTCTATCTTAGACGCTGCAGAAGCCATCTTATTTTTAGGAGCCTCAGAAGATGATCGGGAATCGATTAAGAAGTAAAGTTATTATTTACTAATAGTACAAATGTATCATCGTCGTATGTCGTGACAACAGCATGTAGTGGATGGGGCCTAGGATAATTCCTTGAGGGACACCAGAAGATTGAGAACAATAAGATCACTTATTTAAATCATAATATAATTAAACGTTGTAGTATATTTACTGCTGATTTTTTGTTTTGTTTTTTCAAATCGGTTAATTTAATTTGAAAATATTAATTTCTAACATGTTAAGAGAAAAATAATAGGTGCTATACGAAAGTTTCAGGCACTTTTAATCAGAAGTGAAGTGTATGTTCTTTCAATTATTTAAAAATAAATTTTAAAAAATATTAAACATAGTAAAAATAGTATATTATAACTTGCATTTTGATTTTTAAAATAAAGCATATTTTGCAACAAAAAAAAATTTATTGGGTTCATTATTTGAAGAGAAGGTAAATAATATCTCCTTGACTTGAGCCTATGTAAGTGTTGGATGTATATATTTCATGGTATGTGAAAATTCTAAAAAAAAAAGAAATTATATATATATATATATATATATATATATATATATATATATATATATATATATATATATATATATATATAAGCAAAAATTATTTTTTCGCATTTTTATCTTTAAATTAATTAGCATCAATAGAATTTAAATACACATTAAAATTTATAAGCATAATTAACGTTTAAAGCTGGTCTGATTTCGTTGAAAGCCGTTCATGGTAGTGCAGTTCATGAATTAATTTGGTTTAAATAGATTTGTCTCTACTAAGAACCAGTCTCTATCGGTACAATGTAATCAGAATTTTCCCACCAAACCTTTTAATTTTTAGTTTTATTTCATTCTACTGCTATTTGTTCTTGTTTATTTCAAGATTCTTCAGGCGAATGATCCAAGGGCAACCAGTATTTTTTCTGAATATTTTTATATTATTCGGGACGACCGCAGTTCCGCTGATTGAGGAGGATTATATATTTCTTCCTTTACTAAAAATATTATTAAGATGATATTTAATTTTTTTTTAAATATTTCTATTAGTTAATGTTGATAGTTAATAGTTAATAATTAGTTTATCATCAACTAGCGAAAGGGAATAGTAGAGAATATTCAAAATAAGAAAATTACCAATGGTTTTATACAAGACAAATGCATAGAGTTAAATAAAATTTAAAACTTTTTTAAGAAAGCAATATTTTGTAATGTCTTGAAGAAAGCTAAATATTCTACGAAAGCTCATAACGAATATCTCATACCCTATTAACAACTAAAACAAAAAACAGAATGAGTCATTTCAAAATTATGGATTATTTATTGTCACAGAGAATTTCAAAGGGAATCTTTGGCAGTAAGAATTCTCCGTTTTCTCAAGTGCGACGAAAGAACATGTCCCCCACACAAAGTCCATATGATAATTTATTTTCTAATTCTAATTAGTAAATTATCCGATTTCTCTCCCTAGACATTTCACGAGCAATTATAGCTCGTAAATGTGCAACATATAATAGGTTACACATTTCAGGTAATTTCATGGCAAGTATAATCAACTTTTTCAATCTTATCAAACCACATTTCGGTGCAGGATAATCTCCTCTCCTCATATATTGAGAGCATAAAGAAAAATTGGAATTAAATAGTATATTTGCAATATTTTATGTCAGTTACAAGTATTTTTCTCCCTCCCTAGACATAATTTTACGTCTCCCTCCACTAGCAGAAGAAAAGGATATTTTTAGCTGTCAAATTACCTGCCAACACTGCAAGAACTTAGCGAGGATACCTAATACCATTACACTTTCAGTTTTCTAAAATATCATCATCAACAGTCAGGGTCAAAAGTATTTGTACACCTGTTTTAAAACAAATAAATAAAAAATATTGCTATTATTTCCAGAGAGTAATTTAAAAAAATAAAACCATTTAATATAAACACTAACACTTTAATAAAAAAATGTAATTTTGATCATCTGAACGGTTTAATGTTGGAGTATAAATAAATTATTCAACAAAATCAATCAACAGGGAGAGTCAGAAGTAACTGAATTCGTAAACTTTAATATTTTTATATTAAAATTTACTAGATTAAATTCATAGTAAAGCTTATATTAATATTTAGTGGGGCCATTTTTGGTTTTAAATATACATTGAAGACGCTTTGGCATTCAATTATCTTAGTTTTGCGTCAGTGATGTAGGAATATTTCTCACTCCTCAGTGATAACATTCTTGAGATTATGGAAATTAGAAACATTGTGTTTTCTGATTTCATCCTTCAGATATTTCCGCAAATAATCTAAAGGACTAATTTCCGGTGACTGAGGAGAAAGGGAGGTTACCCTACGTTTTGTCACCTTGTAGAGGACCCAAGTCTTAGTTCTTCAAGCTGTATTATCTCTTTTCCCATGTCATACTTCATATGATCCATTATACCATTTATAAATTTAAGGAATCCTGCTCCACCAGCATTACTACAGCACCTGATCATGAGTGACTTACTTATGTTTAACTGTATGGACTACAGTTCTCGTTTCCTTTACGATAAAACTTTCTCTCTACATTTTTTTGATTTTCACGACTAACGAGCATTCAATTTTAACTCGTTGGAGTGAAATAAATAAGTGTGGAGAAAAATAAATACCGCAAAGGAAATGAGAAATCTAGTCCACACTTTTAAACATAGGTAGTTCACTCATGGCCAGATGTTGTAATAATGCTGCTGAAGTTTTAGCACTCAGGAGTGGAACAAAATTCCTGCGTCGTTGACGCAAAAATTAGATATTTCAATGTCAAAGCGTCTTCAATGTATATTTAAAAGCAAAACTGGCACCACTAAAGATTAATAAAAGTTTCACTATAAAGTTAATATAAAAATATAAAAGTGTACGAATATTTTTGACTCACTCTGTTGAATGATTTTTTTGAATAATTTCTTTGCCTTCCAATGTTATACTGTCTATATTATCAAAAATACATTTTTACTTCCTTGTACGAAGTAAAGGAAGTATTGTAATCGCGAAAATTTTCGGTTTTCAGATTTCGACGTAAATATCCATTTTGACCATCCATGATGAATAGTTTCGTCGTGGCGTCTGTATGTATGTATGTTCGTACGTACGTTCGTATCTCGGATAATTCAAAAACGGTTAGCCGTAGAATGTTGAAATTTTGTATTTAGGATTGTTGTAAAATCTAGATGTGAACCTTCCTTTTTGGTCACTGCTTGATCACCGGAAGTGGTACTTTACTTGAAGGTCATAATTGATTTTCATAAAAAATTATATTAAAATACTATGAAAAACTTTCATTCGTTTTTGAGATAATGCAATCTTCGGAAACTAGTAACCAAATTCAGTATCACTTTTTGAGCCACGGATTTATAATTTAATCGATGTACAAGGAAGTCATGTGTTGCCCACATCAGATATTTAGTAAAGTGTTGATGTCTATTTTCAATTGTTTTATTTTTTAAACTGGTCCCTAGAAATAATAGCAATATTTTTTTTTTATTTTATTGTTTTTAAAACGAGTGTACGAATACTTAGGTGTACTAAATATAGAACAAAAGACATAAAACCTCAAAACTATCTCACTAGACGTAATAAAAAAAAAAAAAAATCATGTCCGGGGAAAAAGAAATTACACATTTTTATCATGTGTAAAGTGTAAAGTGTTGATTTACATACATTATTTAATAAAAAAAATGATTGAATTGTTGAATCCATTGCTTGGTTAATGTCTTTATATGTTAAGATAAAATATTTATTTTTAAAAAAAATTGTGTTTTTTCAAGAAAAAAGTTAAAAAATTGTTCACCAAAGATTTGTACGAAAATCAGTTAATCCAAAGGCTAGATAAAATTACATATTCCTATTTTCCTATTGTAATTAAAACATATAATTTTGCCAATTTTTTTATATTTCAGAACGTGATGTTCCCAAAACTATCCTTGGAACACAGCATTCAGTCTGGCTATTGTGATCGAAAGAGACATACTTAGGTATGTTTTAACATTCCAAAAACTTAAAAATACATAGGTTTGTTTACCGAAAAATCGATGCTCGAAAAAACCCACAATTTTAAAATGTCCTATATATAAATTTCAGTAAACTTCAAACATCACCAATTGGAACACTATAAACTATTTAATTTTATGCGAATTAATAACAAAAATCTCTTGACTGACAACCCAACGAAAGAATATGATGGAAATGTAAGAAGAATATTAAAGAAACAGTACTAATTTTTTAAGAGGTGATTTAAAAAGTGGTTTAGACGCCTGATGCTACATTAGTTACACGGCAACCATCGTTAAGGTAAAAAAATAAATAAAGAATATAATAAACATCACGTCTACATCGATCAAGCGTCAGAGAAGCGAACCAGCAAAATATTAATGTTTCGTGTACACTCTTGGAAGAAGAAAGGAAGTACTTCTTAAAGAGCATTAAGAGAAAGCTGTCATTATTATTAAAAATATTCATAAAGGCAATTAAGTCTGATTATTGCGAAGTAGGAAGCTTTCGAAGCCATTTAACTTTTCGATATTTTATTTCAATAGGATATTTTCATTTTAAGTATAGTAAGGTTAATTTACAGATTTTTTTTTTTGTGAAGTTTAGTTTTGTTTGCTTTTTATTCTGTATTTTCGTGTTTTGTTGACTAAAAACCAAGGGAATTTCATTCTCGAAACACTTCTTTGTCAATGAAACCAAATTTCAGACCATACTTTTTGGTAAACTATTAACCAATCCTAGACCAATCCCAATAGGGATTTCGACTTTATTTATTCGAAATCAAAGCTTAATATATTTAGAAGTTTTTCTGAAAGTGAGATATCTATAGCCCAACAGGGGACTGAGAAAAACATTCACAAATCGCTATAGGCCCCTCCGAAAGTTCCCTTACAATGGATTTAGTTAAGCCAAACTATATTTCTCAATGGGAAATTTGTCAACTTCACGATGGTGCAATTGGAACTTAATAACCTTGAATAGTTCTTGAGTGATTATTTACTATTAAAAATTCCGCGACTTACATAAAAAAAAAAAACTCAGCAGAAAACTTAAATTTCCTGCTTTTCTGTGTGGAATCGTACCATGTCTGTATGAAGTTTATTGTTGCTCTTGAGGTGTAGAATTGGCTCCTGAAGTTTTCTGTTTTTTTCTCTGGTACACCCCGTGTTTCTAAAGCATATGAATCGATAGGGTCAAATACAAAAAGAAGATTTTTAAATCTAATGTCACAGAGAAGATCTAGAGGTCTTTCTATCTGAGATCTTCTTCCAGGGTCACAGATCATTGAGTCACCACTATAAAAATAAATGAAAATAAAAGTGAATCAATAGCTCCATGAATCAGATGAGGAGCACAACGATCATCTTTTAGAGTATTGCTTGCTACTCAATCTTTGTAAAAGTGGTTTACAGTATTTATATTATTTTTTAATCTATTTTTTTAAATTTAAGATGTAATAATTTGAAAAAACAGCATCATGAAGACTTAAATTTTAAAATGTGGAAGGAATTTCATTACGATCCTTGTTCTATTGTGGTTTGATGCCCTTTTATTCTCCAGCTAGGGCAGGAAGGGTGGGTTTTCATATAAATTTTACTATTCTACCCAGTGTGAGGTCAAAATTTATTCTGTGGCTTTACCGCGCTACAAAGCTCAAGCCTACCATGCCAGATTAGAACTGGCACCTCTTTTGATTCGAGAATGCTCTTCGAATAAAGAATTCATTCATACATATCGCACATCGAAAATGAACAGGTTCAGTTCTACACAGAAGCCCCAAAGTATTTCCTATATCACCTATTTTATCTATGCATTTCGTATTACATTTGAGGACAGACTGTTCTATAGGACGATAGGAATCCAACTATTAAAATTTCTCACGTTAGAAATTTTGAGTAATGCCTCTTCCATTCCGGGTTTGCGATATAAATGCGAAAATAAGGAACTCAAAAAGCAATAATATAGCTGTTAAATGTGTGGCGAGGAAGGTAACATTCGGGAATGACCAATTATTAGCTTGTTTCAAATAAGAGTTTGGCCATACAAACTAACAGTTTACTAAAACGGATCGGAATCAAATGAACGATAAGGTATCTCTGGTGAAGAATACTGATTGTGAGAACAATCAGCAATAGTTGATAATATCATATCTATCTCGCCTGTATCAGGGAGGTCTACAACTCATGGTGATCATGATATCATTGATTCCACGGCCGTTTTATTGTCCTCTTCCTAGCTGTTAGTTTTCCTTAATGGATTAAGTACCCTATTCATACGATCACGAAGGTTAACAATAATAAAACGTTTACAGTTACAACAATGGTAGCTAAATACATTGCAATTGACCTTTTGTACAGATTTATCAGTACATATCTCTGCCAGTTCGGTAGTATAAAAGAGTTTTATTTTATAGTATTGATTTATTATCTCCAAATAGTTATAAAACGACAGAAAAAGATCAATGGGCATAATCCTCAAAATGAAAATTTTACAATTGACGCAAACAAAGTTTTAAACCGTTTTTCTGTAATTATTACGAACTAATTTTAATGTTTCAATTAATAAAAAACATTGTGGGCCACCGTCCAAAATTTACGCCTATTTGCAATAGAACGGAGGAAATAAAGAGGAACTGTTAAAAAAAAATTATAAAAAGGAACAATAAAAAAATTATTTTTGAGTTATAGCGTCACAGCCTTTGATCTTTCTACTGTCGATATAAAAATTTCTGGTATATACACTTACACGACTTCCGCTTTGGGTGAAAGCCCAATACAAAAATCTAATGCTAATATCAGTGGCGGATTTGTTGTACTGCCACCCCCTCAATAATTATCTCCAAAAATAATTATTAGTTAAAAACTAAGTGAAGATAATTTGTAGGGGAGAGCAGGACTGATTTGATAAAAGGGGTAGGTTGACCAATTGCTTTTTATTCTCACCACCAGAATTTCTGGAGTGCCACCTTCTCACCATGTGACGTTCTACTCTACTGACAGTTATTACCAAGTTTTCAGTGTCGTTTGAACTTCCATGGAGAGATCTGAAGAAAAAAGAAAAATCGGGAACAGTCGGATCTATTTGGCGATGTTGATATGGTTAGAGTTCTTAAGCACGGGAGACTGAGCTGGGCGGGTCATGTCGTAAGGATGAGAGAAACAGAGGTTTCCAACAAAATTTTGAACGAAGTGATGCATCGTACTAGGAGAGATTGATGACGAAGCTGCGGCGGATGGATGAGGTGGCAGGCGATGAAGGGAGCCTTCGTGGGACCCGAACTGCTTGGCAAACGGCTGCACATGATATACCTGAGTGGCGGAAGATTATTGAGGAGGTCAAGATCCACCACGGGTCGTAGCGGCACGGAAGAGAAGTTAAGTGTAAATATATTCAGGGTGTCCAATATAAATCGGCCCAAATGCTTTTCAACACCTCCATTTTAATACGCTCCTTTATTGTCATTAAAAAGTTATGAAAAACTGCGCAAATCGTATCTCGATATCTACGAAATTGAAGGATTTACACCATTTTAAAATCTTGTATTCTGAGCGTCATTATTATTTATCAGGTACCTCAAAAACTGGAATCTTGGAGACATGATACATAATTTTAGGTATTTTTTGCATCGTCTTTATTTTATAAATATTGCCAAGCCTGTAGGCGTAGTATTTTTTCTAAAATGCAAAAAGTAGTTTCTGAAAGGACTTTTCCACAATTATGAAAGGTAAATGGATTGAATGAATTCAAAATGTTTATTAATTTAACAATAGAAAAATTTACTTCAATAGTATTAATAAAGTTTAAAACTATTCATAAACCGTTTAGATAAAAAAAAATCATAAAAGAACTGTCGCTACTCCGAACACCATAATCACATCAACAACTTCATTTGGTGTGTATGGACCCATATCTTGGAGATAGATATTGAGCGTATTAGCAACTAACTGCAAACGAATGCCCTGATAAACGAACAGGATTCGCCACCTTAAGGCCCGGAGCACACTTGTGGTAAAAGTTATGGAGACGCCGCAAAGTGGAAAATTTTTTCGATTTAGTGGCCAAAATTCTATAAATCTTGATTAAAAGACGATAAACAAAAAATTCTTTTTTCATTTATGAGCATTAAAAAAAATTATACACATGGTGTTTCCGGGCCTTTGAAATAAATTTTTTCTTAATTATTTCATCACTTTATTTTAATTAAATCAGTTTATTAGATATAGTACCATCAAAAGGGGAAGGAATGATATCTTTATCCTTCTCTATAGAGCTTTCAGATATTTAATACGTTTGCAAGATTTATAAATAATTATTATTTGAAACAAAAAAATTAAGTTAACTATATACTACTTTTTTATTTAGTTGCCATATATCGGGTGATAGGTCACAGGATCGCTACCTTCGATAAATCCAGAAACAGTCTCATTTGCTACCAACCGAGATGGATCCCACACGCACTCAAATATTAAAAAAGAAAGTTGTTTTTTCATTAATATTTTATATTTTTATTATTATGTATTTTAGCAAATTCATTTGATATAAGGTAGTTGTAACATATTCCATATCTTATTATAGTTTGTTATGTTTTTGAATAAATAAAATAAGGTCTTTTTTCAAACATGCCTGATGATGGCTTGAGAAGACGAAACAAGGCATATATAAATAAACAGTTGGTGAAATAATTTCAGCGTTAATATAATCTAGGTATATCCCTTTTCACGTTAAAGTAAAAAAAAAAAAAAAAGATACTGCGTCTACAGGCTTGACAATATTTTTAATAGAAAGACCAGGAAAAAATAAATAAAAATGATGTATCGTCTCTCCAAGATTCCAGTTTACGAGTTGCCTGAAAAATAATTATGACATTCAGAATACAAGATTCTAAAATGGCGTAAAACCTTCAATTTTGAACATATCGAAATGCGGTTTACAGGGACTTTCTTTATTTTTTGTGACTGTAAATGAGCTTATTAAAAAGTAGCTGTTACAAGATGAAAATTTCAATTTTTTAAATTTTATTTTCCATAATATTTAGGTTGATACAGCCTGTAATAAAGTTGCGAATCTGTTAGGGCATTAGAAAGTGCTGAAATCACAGTTGGATTTTTAGGAAAAAAATCTGAAAATCTGAAGCTTCCTCCATGTTAATGTAACGAATATGCGTATTGTTATAAAGGTTTAACAACATGAAACTATGATATAAATGAAATACATCAACAAAAAAATTTAAAAAAATCGAAATCGGTCCTTATGTCTCGGTCCTCCTGAAAAGAAGTGATTTTCACATTGTTATGTTTACCATGGGAACAACGATATCATCCACAGCTTTTAACTAATAACTATATCATTATTATATCATCTAAATTTAATATTATTTATATTTAACTTTATATTATGTAATATAAAAACAAAGTGCTAGTTCAAATCCAGCTCGTGACAGTTGGCTATTGTGACAGATCCATATAATAAATCTCAATCTTCACTCCCGTACTATAATAGTTGATAACCTTCCCGCCCTAGTTTGATGGCATTGAGGAGTTGGACCAAATAAACAACGTTAGCTTATATCACTATTATACTTTTCTAACGTCAAATAGCAGCACCTATACTGACAGTGTAACTTGTTCGGAAGTCAGTTTGAAATACCTACATTAATTACTTAATAACATGCTTCTGCTACGCAATCAGTGACTTCAATATCAGTATGTCCTATTTGTCGAAAATGATCCTTTATTAGATAGTGTTTCTGAATATCTACCAGAAAATGAACATAATACATTTGATTCAGTTATGTACATGCAAACCTCTGAAATGTGTAGTAATTTCATTTAGCCTCTTAGAAATGTCTCGTTTTTCAAAAGTTAGTGTTTTGTACTTTCTAATAATTAAAAAAAAAAAAAATTAGTTTTGGTATTATTTTGATGAATCGTGTAGTGTTTGTTGGCTTACACTAATGGCTTCCGAAATATTTTATTTATTTTTCCTAGCCGAAGAAGATGATCGCAAAAGTCAGACAATCATTCGCCTGAACTTCGACAGTAAGGTTGATTTGATCAATATTGTCCAAGATTCCCAGTATCCAGATCGTAGGCCTGTCAAAGAAATTTTTAAAAACCATGTTTGGTAATTCCTCCGAATTACCACTCATTTTATAAAATTTTGCCTTAAATAAACCAAATAACACTTGTATCTTCGTCAAAAACAAATGAAAGCAACAATCCGGCAGAGTGCCAGCAATAGTGAATAATTAGATTAAATTCGTAAGGAAGTTTAGGTGGCAGTTATCGTAAGTCACAGATTTTGTGCTAAATCAAAGTTATTTTTTAAACTATTGGAGTTTAGTTTTCCATATCTTCAAAAAAAGTGGGTTGATGTATTACTTTTCAATAAAAAAAATTCTTATAAATTTTAGTATCACCTGTATTTTTCTGTGTTACACTCTTAAAACATTTAATTATCTTATTTTTATGGTTTACTGACACTGAATGGCTTCTGAACTCTCCGTGTATGAATCGCCTATTGCAACCACCTTTTTAGAATTAATAACAATAAATTTAAGAGCCTTTAGATTTCTTCCAAAGCAAAAGAAATATAGATAAGCATTTCACATAGCCCAGTGGCCAAGTATATATTACCTAGCAAAAGATTATGGAGTTTTGTATATGTTTTATGTACCTACTTTGGCCATAATTAAAAATCCAAGATTTCTAATTTGAGGATCTTGGCAGGTCAGAACAACTGCTATCGTATTGTTTTTTTTTTTATTGTTGTTCAATAAATTTTTAGTAGTATTTACTACAAAAAAAATCTCCAATAGTTTTTTGTAGAACACAAAATTTGCAAACATTTACAGCGGTAACATTTTTTTTAAACATCCAAGTTACCGAAATACAGATCCACAGAGGAAAAAAAATTGAAAGTTTACGAAAAACTTAGAAGAACATATTTTTGTAAACAATTTATTCCACTGACGTTTGGGAATGACTGCCTGTTTTACAATTTTTAAGAATGCAGGAAAGGAGAGGAAGGGAATTAAAGGAAATCGTAACTTTTTCAATTTTTTGTTTTCTCTGTGGATCTGTATTTCCGTAACTTGGAGGTTTTAAAAAAAGTGTTATTGGTGTAAATTTTGGGCTCTACAAAGTATTTTTTTGTAGGACGCAAAACCGAAAAAAGTGACTCGCAAGCGGTCATTTGGAAGCGCGCATAGGGGATGATTTCATAGGAGTCTAGTAAATAAAGAATATCCAAAATGCAAAACAAATAAGGAAAATTATTTCTCTAAAAAATATTAATACAGATCGAGAGAAAGGTCTTCAATAAAGTCATGAAGTTGAAGATGGAACAGTATTAACTTGCAAGGAATTCTGGTCAGTAATGAACTACGAAAAAAAAAAAAATCGCATTAAACTGCTAATAAAAGTTTTTAAAATACATACATAAAGTTCATCCGATGCTACAACCACAAAAAAAGATACTGCGTCTACAGGCTTGACAATATTTTTAATAGAAAGACCAGGAAAAAATAAATAAAAATGATGTATCGTCTCTCCAAGATTCCAGTTTACGAGTTGCCTGAAAAATAATTATGACATTCAGAATACAAGATTCTAAAATGGCGTAAAACCTTCAATTTTGAACATATCGAAATGCGGTTTACAGGGACTTTCTTTATTTTTTGTGACTGTAAATGAGCTTATTAAAAAGTAGCTGTTACAAGATGAAAATTTCAATTTTTTAAATTTTATTTTCCATAATATTTAGGTTGATACAGCCTGTAATAAAGTTGCGAATCTGTTAGGGCATTAGAAAGTGCTGAAATCACAGTTGGATTTTTAGGAAAAAAATCTGAAAATCTGAAGCTTCCTCCATGTTAATGTAACGAATATGCGTATTGTTATAAAGGTTTAACAACATGAAACTATGATATAAATGAAATACATCAACAAAAAAATTTTAAAAAATTGAAATCGGTCCTTATGTCTCGGTCCTCCTGAAAAGAAGTGATTTTCACATTGTTATGTTTACCATGGGAACAACGATATCATCCACAGCTTTTAACTAATAACTATATCATTATTATATCATCTAAATTTAATATTATTTATATTTAACTTTATATTATGTAATATAAAAACAAAGTGCTAGTTCAAATCCAGCTCGTGACAGTTGGCTATTGTGACAGATCCATATAATAAATCTCAATCTTCACTCCCGTACTATAATAGTTGATAACCTTCCCGCCCTAGTTTGATGGCATTGAGGAGTTGGACCAAATAAACAACGTTAGCTTATATCACTATTATACTTTTCTAACGTCAAATAGCAGCACCTATACTGACAGTGTAACTTGTTCGGAAGTCAGTTTGAAATACCTACATTAATTACTTAATAACATGCTTCTGCTACGCAATCAGTGACTTCAATATCAGTATGTCCTATTTGTCGAAAATGATCCTTTATTAGATAGTGTTTCTGAATATCTACCAGAAAATGAACATAATACATTTGATTCAGTTATGTACATGCAAACCTCTGAAATGTGTAGTAATTTCATTTAGCCTCTTAGAAATGTCTCGTTTTTCAAAAGTTAGTGTTTTGTACTTTCTAATAATTAAAAAAAAAAAAATTAGTTTTGGTATTATTTTGATGAATCGTGTAGTGTTTGTTGGCTTACACTAATGGCTTCCGAAATATTTTATTTATTTTTCCTAGCCGAAGAAGATGATCGCAAAAGTCAGACAATCATTCGCCTGAACTTCGACAGTAAGGTTGATTTGATCAATATTGTCCAAGATTCCCAGTATCCAGATCGTAGGCCTGTCAAAGAAATTTTTAAAAACCATGTTTGGTAATTCCTCCGAATTACCACTCATTTTATAAAATTTTGCCTTAAATAAACCAAATAACACTTGTATCTTCGTCAAAAACAAATGAAAGCAACAATCCGGCAGAGTGCCAGCAATAGTGAATAATTAGATTAAATTCGTAAGGAAGTTTAGGTGGCAGTTATCGTAAGTCACAGATTTTGTGCTAAATCAAAGTTATTTTTTAAACTATTGGAGTTTAGTTTTCCATATCTTCAAAAAAAGTGGGTTGATGTATTACTTTTCAATAAAAAAAATTCTTATAAATTTTAGTATCACCTGTATTTTTCTGTGTTACACTCTTAAAACATTTAATTATCTTATTTTTATGGTTTACTGACACTGAATGGCTTCTGAACTCTCCGTGTATGAATCGCCTATTGCAACCACCTTTTTAGAATTAATAACAATAAATTTAAGAGCCTTTAGATTTCTTCCAAAGCAAAAGAAATATAGATAAGCATTTCACATAGCCCAGTGGCCAAGTATATATTACCTAGCAAAAGATTATGGAGTTTTGTATATGTTTTATGTACCTACTTTGGCCATAATTAAAAATCCAAGATTTCTAATTTGAGGATCTTGGCAGGTCAGAACAACTGCTATCGTATTGTTTTTTTTTTTATTGTTGTTCAATAAATTTTTAGTAGTATTTACTACAAAAAAAATCTCCAATAGTTTTTTGTAGAACACAAAATTTGCAAACATTTACAGCGGTAACATTTTTTTTAAACATCCAAGTTACCGAAATACAGATCCACAGAGGAAAAAAAATTGAAAGTTTACGAAAAACTTAGAAGAACATATTTTTGTAAACAATTTATTCCACTGACGTTTGGGAATGACTGCCTGTTTTACAATTTTTAAGAATGCAGGAAAGGAGAGGAAGGGAATTAAAGGAAATCGTAACTTTTTCAATTTTTTGTTTTCTCTGTGGATCTGTATTTCCGTAACTTGGAGGTTTTAAAAAAAGTGTTATTGGTGTAAATTTTGGGCTCTACAAAGTATTTTTTTGTAGGACGCAAAACCGAAAAAAGTGACTCGCAAGCGGTCATTTGGAAGCGCGCATAGGGGATGATTTCATAGGAGTCTAGTAAATAAAGAATATCCAAAATGCAAAACAAATAAGGAAAATTATTTCTCTAAAAAATATTAATACAGATCGAGAGAAAGGTCTTCAATAAAGTCATGAAGTTGAAGATGGAACAGTATTAACTTGCAAGGAATTCTGGTCAGTAATGAACTACGAAAAAAAAAAAAATCGCATTAAACTGCTAATAAAAGTTTTTAAAATACATACATAAAGTTCATCCGATGCTACAACCGCGAACTAAGAGCGAGACTAACTGATGGACGAAGGTTTTTTTGTAGCTCTTACTGAAAGTTTGCCAGTCCCTGTGGTGGGGGCAGGCTCAAGACTGGTTCCTTCAACCTTTTGGGGTTTAATTGGCGATCTGTGAAGCCAAATGGTGAAGATAATACAGTTTGGTAGATTTGAGCTTTAGCAATTTCAGAATAATTATGGAAGAATGATGGAGAAGTTAAAAATAGTCCCTTCACATTCCAAATCACTGGAGTTATTGAGAAAAGAACAAGGAGTCCCTTTTTACTTTAACTGCCCAACACAGGGGAGCTTGAAAATTGTCAGAAAAAATAAGTTTTAATTTAAAAGTTCCTCTTAGTCTGAAAAATTAATTTTAGAATTCTTCTATCTTTGTTTTCCTCTGATATTCCCATCAATATTTGAGCAACCATGGGATTAAATGAATTTTTGAGGATATTTGTGTAAAATACTACATAATTCAATCAATGATGGACATTAATATTTTTTAAACAATTGACTCTTATCTAGCAGAAATTATCTATCTAGTAGAAAAGTTATTTGTAGTTATGTTTGTCTACACTATCACTTCATTTGATGAATCAAAATTTTTACACATCTCTGTTTGATTGTTTTATGACTTTTTAAGTGGTGTAATATTATTAGAAAGAAAAAAATGTTCGTTCTAGTCTCTTATATTGAAATAATTACAGAGGAATAGGTGAAGAATAAACAAACTAAATTACTAAATTGTATATTAACTTTTTTTGAATTTATAAATAAAAACATGAATAAAAATCTTTCCAGTTGTTTCTATGCATAGTAATTTATAACAAGACAACAAAATTAATATATAATAATTAAAGCTGTATTATACAATACTTAGGTATTAACATAGTTAATATACAATTCTTAAGTTTGAAATTGAATAAAATGGCTAGTTTCTCAAATGTTTGAGGTACTGTTTTTCTAAAGTTAGCCATTTCCTTCAAAAGAACCATTATTTTTCAATATGTCGCAAGGAAATAGAAAGTATAAAATGGATACAAATTGCCAAAACAAGAGCAAGGTGAATGTTTTAACAGATGTTTCAAATAATCAAAAAGGCGCTAAAATGAAAATAAGAATTATTCTTTAAAACATCTAAATCAATAATTTAATATAGAAGGATTTTTTTTTCTCATAAAAATGATCAAGAACTCTTTTTGAAATATTAAGAATATTTTAAAAATTTGATGTGATTTAATTTAATCAATAAACTGTGTCCAAAATTTTGAGTTATTGAAAATCCTCTATTTCTAATTCCATACAATTAAACAACTTAGATTTTACATCAGCTTGGATTTGGATTACTGACTATAGATGTATATATATATATATATATATATATATATATATATATATATATATATATATATATATATATATATATATATATTATATATTATGTTTTTTAAGATTTTTTTAAACTTTTGGTTCATTTATAAATGGATAAATTTCTATTTTATGGCTATTCCTGGTTTAGTTTTTATGAGAATGATTGTTGTGAAAATGAAAACTGAAGCCCATAAAAGTGCTGATAAAAATCCTGAATAAACTGTTGGGTGATGTATTGCCCAAGACCTTACAGCTATGGACCTGTATGCTTCAATTGTTTGTGTCAATGGAAGTAACCAACTGATTGATCGGAGACTACTATGCATTCCTTCAGTTGGCCATATCATACCTAAAACATATTAGATAACCTTGTTACATATTGTTCTAACTTGTTACATATTTTAAGCAAAAAATTAGCGCAATCTGTTGGCACTTTATTCCTAGTGAAGTTTAATAAAAATTATTCGTTACACAGCTAATCTACAATTCATAAAAAAGTAAATAAAGCAGGAGCCTTCTAATATAAAAGATACAACTTGTGTTACTGGAATTTTCTCTATACAATATTAACAAGATATCACACTGTATAAAACATTCCATCATGAAATCGTTCACGAGAAACTGTTAAATATCTCAGAATGCATTTGTAACAATGGCACATGGAATTTGGCCATTCAAAATAAATTGATAAAAAGTATACTGCTAATACTATACCTATTATATAAAAAAAGTATTAAATCAGAAATTAGACCACATATTTACAAAATATTAAACCGCGAGCAAGACATAGACACTTAGGAAGGCACCCGCGGAACAAACAAAGGAAAATCCTAAGATGAATATCAGAGCCTGAACTAAAGGATGGAATTCCCTACCAAAGAACAAACAAGGAAGTGTACACAATGTGCGGTGGGTGATATATCTATCTCCCTGTTCACTCAAGTACAACATATTAAATGCTTTGGAAAAAAAGGCTGTATTATGGGAAGCTAAAAGGAATTGTGTCAATGGGAAAACTGAACAGAAATCTTCAGTTGCCGATGATCCTGCCCAATCTCATATCTCCATTGGCCTTTGGCTTTGTCTGCTACATGAGCGCACACCATCCGAGACATTCATGTACAACTTACTGACCCATCTTTCATCACTCATCCTCATCAAAAGTCCAAACCATTTTAGTATTTTTATTTAAATATAAAAAGAACTTTTACTGTAGAGCTGAAACATTTTGCTATTTTATCTTTGTTGCCAATCTCCATTGTCCACATAAGGGTCCTAGGATTCTCCTCAAAATTACTTTTACAAACCTGTCTAGCCGGTTGATGCTTTTATTGTTAAGAGCCCATGTTACTCCATGGCCTGTGACTACTAGTTTTATAAGAATCTTGTACAGCATAAACTTGGAGGTACAGCTTACAAGTTTGCTTTTAATTAGCCTGCTGTAATTCTCCTTATCACTTCTTCTTCATTCAGGTTATCGTCAATAATAAACCAAAAGTACATTATTTACTTACTAAAGCTTACAATGCACTAGAAGCTATTGACCATTTCAAAACTGTAAGGGCCTATTCTTTACAGATGATCTTAGAAGAATCTACAAAAAATATATTCTAAAACTTCCAATAAAAATGACTGTTTATTAAAAGTGTCATTACATCTGACAACCATAAAACAACTGCTTTTAAAGAACTTTAATCATTATTTTATTTTCTCTGTAATGAATTATGAATGCACAATACAACTCTACTTATCATTGATCTTTTTATTAAGCTGGTTAAAATTAAAGGTGGTGTAGACCCATTTTCGAGATTCTTCTATAACCAGTTATTTTAATAAATAACTATTTATTTATTTATTAAAAGATGTGTTAAGAAATTATTTTTGAGTGTTAATTTAGAATAGTGCAAACAACTTAAAAGTGATTAAAAAAAAATCAATTAGCATAAAAAAAAATATAATCTTACCACTGAGAATTATGAGAGGAAAGAAACTTCCAAGAGTAAATATTGTTGCTGAGACATAATCGTCAAACACTAATGCAACAGATATTCCTATAAACAATAAAATAATTATCACATAAAGTCGAACGACAACAATTTCACATAAACATCAAGGTGTGGTCTCCCTTAAGAGTGCCAGCTCAAAATTGATTTTATACGTATATCCTTAATGCTTATTAGTTTAGCTTAGGATATTAATCTTTATTACTTTCCTAAACTTGCAATTTACACTAAACCCAATATTTTGGACTTATACTGGCAAAATTCAACAGATAAAAAATATATTATACCGAGGTGGGTTCAAATGATTAATGAAAATTGAATGAATAAGGTATTTCTGAACACACAACCTAATTGACTAGCCCTTCTTTTATCTTTTGATTTCCACTTTAGTCAGTCTTAACTGCTTCAAATACCCGACAGAGAAAAAAAAAATGAAGAATTTCTTAAATATAATGCTACAATACTGTGAAAATTAAAAAAAAAAAATCATCTTCCAAAAAATATAACATTAATAAATTAAGTAGCTGTTTCTTACCATAAAATGTTCCAGCCATCCCTACTATAAGTAGAAGAGCCATTGCTAAGATGATATTTCCTTCAAATGTATGATTGAATATCCCATAAAAAATTGTCATTAACAAAGAAGTAGAAATTATGAAAAGAATTAATGTCACAAAAACTTGTGCAGCCACTAATTCTACTGCAGTATGCCCTGTTAAAATAAATTATGAAATTAGTGTTATTCAGAAGGCATCACTTAAAATTATTAGGTAGAAGATAAAGTATTTCTTTTGGTGTCCTTATATAATCATTTTTTTTATTTTATAGTCACACCTGTCACCCATCACATCTTGACAATAAGCAGATGCGAAATAAATATCATATAATTGGCATGTCAGGCATGACCTCCTGGTCAGTGCCCATCGGCACCTTCTAACATGCATATTCTACATGAGGAGATTCCTTACCAGCTCCTTTTCAGCCTTCTTCAATTAAACTCAGGCATGTCCGTTGAAGCCATATTCTGTATAAGTTAGTTGTAATGAATATGGAGTTTGTTGTGAAATCTATTGTAAGAAGTATGAACATGATCTTGAACAGTATGTACGTGTGCTATGTTTTGTTGCTGATGTACCAGAAAGGAAAGAAGTATGGGATAGTAAATAAAAAAAAGAAAGGATTTAAGTTTGAAATGTAATCCATTGTTCCATAATCGAATGCTTGAGCTACATCTAGAAATATGCTAGTAGCAAATATTCTATGAGATCCTAGTGCAGCTGAAATGCAGTCCATGATTCTGTGTATTGATTGGTTGAATGTAATCCATAGTATATGTAATATTTGTTTGTCAGTCAGTATGTCTTCTTCTTTTTATGTGGCGCTACATCCCATGAGGAGACAAGGCCTCTTGCAGCAATGACCTCCAGTCATCTCTATTCTGCGCCATCGTTCTCCAATCCTGGATCCCAAGCATGGATCGGACATCTTCAGCGACACTATCCGCCCACCGCAGCTTTGGTCTGCCTCTCCTTCATTGGCCATGTATTGTTTCTTGTAATATTTTTCTTGGAATATGATCCTCAGGCATTCTCATCCCTTACCCAGCCCATCTGAGGCGGATTACTTTAATGGAGGTAATGACATCAATTTCTAGGGGGCTGTACTCATATACTTGATTTTTTCCTGATTAATATTGAGTCATCCCCTTTCTTTCGGCAGCCATTTGGAGCTCCAGGAATGTTTCCTTCATGGCCTCAAAGGTTCTTCCGATGATATCTATGTCATCTGCAAATCCTAAGATCATTACAATCCTGTTGAAGATTGTGCCTCCGACTTGAATTCCTGACCTTATTGCGCATTCCAGGGTTAAGTTAAAGAGCAAGCACGCAAGGCAATCGCCTTGTCTAAGTCCTTTATGGGTGCAAAACCCTCTGAGGTCATACCCTGAATACAGACCACATATTGCAGCCTCCCCATGGTCATGTTTATAAGATGAACGAGCTTCACAGGAATCCCCATTTCCAACAATCCATGGGGCAATTCTCTTATTACAAAGTCATATATCCGAAAATCAATAAAAAGATAATGGGTATTTATCTTCTACTCCCTGCCTTTTTTCCAGTGCTAGTCTCGGCATAAAAATCTGATCAATTGTGGATTTCTCTTTCATGAAGCCTGTTTGGTATCTCCCTATTTCCTCTTGGGCAAAGAATATGGGAAAGGATCTTGTAGGCACAAGAGAGTAATGAGATGCCACGGTAATTGGTGCATTCTAGCATGTCACCCTTTTTATGCACTGGGAATATTATTGTCTCATTCCATTCACTGGGCATTTCTTCCTTTTGCCAGACATCTAAGAGTAGGTTTTGCATACATTTTATCACTTCTTTGCCTTTAAATTTGTATAGTTCTCCTGTTAATCCATCTATTCCTGGTGTTTAGCTATTCTTAAGTTTCTGGATCGCATTTCAGACTTCATCTCCATCTGGAGGTTCAATGTCCCCCTCCGGTAATAGAATATCAAGGTCCTGCTCCGTATCATTTTCATCTGACAAAGTGCAAAAATGGTCCTTCCGTCTAGATAGAATTCCAGGGAGGTCTGATATTAGGTTGCCGTCTGAGTCTCTGCAAGCACTCATCCTTGGTCGGAATGGTTTCCTTCCAGTATTTACAAGCTGGTAGAATTTTCTAATTTTGTTTCTTTGCCTATGTTCTTTGATGTTTTCCAGCTATTTTTCTTGTCATAATCTGTTCTTTTTTCTATGTGTATGCTTTTCATACCTTCTCTGATATGAAATCTCTGGTATGTCTCTGAAGCACTAGATGGTATGCCGCATTTTTGGAAACCATTACTGCGCTCCAGGAGGTCCATTTTAGGAGCATTATGTCGGTTACCAATGTTCCGTGAGGCTGATATTTGTGCAAGTTTCGTGATAAAAGTAATTTAAGGGGAGCTGGTTATCAGCCCACTGCCCCCGAGTCAGGTGGAGGGGCTGTCCCCATAGAGATTAGAGTTTGTGGAAAGGAGATTCCCAAGGCAAAGATAGCCGATTCCACCAGAATCCTCCCTTTTTTTCTCTCATTGCTTTTCTTACGTGATTTCACCACTCTTATACTGAGTCGCCATAAGGTTTTATACTATATTTCTATAATTAATAATATTTTAAATTTAAAAAGAAAACAAACTTTTTGGATAATAATTTAGGTCTATTAATTACAAAGTATTAGCTATATAAAATATTAAATAAAAAGAAAAATATTAATCAGATAATAAATAACAAAAGTTTTATAAAGAATGTATAAATAATATAATTATTAATGAAATAATATAAGCTAATTTCTCAAAAAATAAAACCAGCATAAATAAGTTTATGACATTAATTATTAAACTTTTTCTTAATCATGAACTTTAAATTATGAAGATCAGTTGAAAAAAAATTAAAATCCATAAGAGCAGTATAATCATGCAGAAAAAACAACGAGAGAAAAGAAGGGAGGATTCGGGTGAAATCGGCTATCTCCTTTCCCCAGACTCTAGTCCCATAGAGTGCCGTGACGCACTCTCCCATCCGAGGAGGCTACTTAGGGGAGGAGGCCCTAGGGTGTGTACTGTAGTTGGCCTTTGTCTGTAGTGAACAGTGTTGTAGTGTGCTGTAAGTTGAGTACTGTGTGTATGTGTGTTTTAGTGTAAGTGTCAGTATGTCGAGTATATGTTTAAAAATTATTTTTGTCAATTACGTGAATTCAGGGAAGGTTAGAACAATTTCAGTAGCAATTACATTATATTACATTATAATCAGCTCAGTAGCAATTATAATATCAAGAACGTTTATGACATGTTTAAAATGTCAATGAAAAAATGAAGTTATCAAAACTAACAAAAAAAAAAACTTAAATTCAAACAATAATTATGAGTAAATGTTCACCAGCTATAAAACTTCTTTCCAGAATACGTTCCACTTTATCATCCAGAAGGGCTGAGGCATAACTCATAGGTAAAAAAAATTCTAACCTTCAAAAATAATAAAAGTTATTAGTAAGGATTAATGATTTATAACTGGGATACATAGATTTTAAAAATGGGAATAATATTTGAAACATTATTTATCATTACATTTGAAACATTATATATCATATGCATGAAGTGAATTTGATAACTGAAATTCATTTCAATAACCAAAAGATTGTATTTATATAATATTAATATAAACAGAATTTAAATGTACACAAATGAAAATAAATCTGAAAAAATCAAGCACAAATGAAGGAAAACAACATTATTTCTTTTTTAAAAATTAAAAAATGTAGTACAACGTAATTTACATTGCGATGATTATACAATAATAATAGTATTTGAAGACATTAATAATCATGGTAAAAGTGAAATAGAAATTTCGAGTGAAAGATAATTTAGAAACCCATTTACTTCTAGATCACTGATAATTATCAATGATTATTTAAAATTATTTTGTCTAACTGGCTAATACTAAAAAGAAAATTAAATATTCATAAGAAAGAAGTTGTTCGGGGGGTGCGGTCAAAAAGTGACACTTTTTGTTAAAAGTGACACTTGACCGCACCCCCCTGACCAACTTCTTCCTTAAGTATATCTACGGTCAACCAAAACTCACTCCAATTTAAAAATTCTTAGTTAATCTATCAATACAATCCATTTTTTTTTTTAAATATAGACTTAAATATCAAAAATAATACATATTGATAAATTATTGCAAAGATATAAAGGTAAGATTGTATCTTTAGAAGTGCATAAAAAAATACATACACCAGGAGCAATCCAACAATTGAGAATTCATTAAAGCTCAGAGTTGCTGACCCATAGATAGGATGGTTATACTGAAAATCATATCTTTAACATCAGAAGGATATTGGTAATTATTGACAACTAATTTAGTTTAGTAATTATACTTACATGAATAGGGGTCCCAATATAATCGACTGGCCATCTGCAGCTCTGTGATAATCGTTTTAAAAAATCACTAAAAGTCAAATAGATATTCTTTTTCAAGTGATTTCCCATTATTTGATCTGTAAAAAAATTGGTTTAAGATAGAAGAAAACTATTAAATAATGAAAAAGCAAGTTAGGAAATATTTACTGGACATGTCAATCCATACGCTGATTTCACTATCTGCAAGGGTTTCGCCATCTGCCAATCCTTTCTTCACTATCCTTTTGTAGAGAGATTGAGTAAAGTTATGAGATAAATGCAAATAACCCCAAATACGATTTCTTCTAGCATCGCTGTGAGCATTTCTGATATCTGGATAAAGTATCTGTAATATTTGGATTAAAACTTAAAACATTCTAGAATAAGATTTAAAAATAATAATAAAAAATTAAATGGAATAAATAATTTAATTTATTTTTAACTGGTTGTCATAGCTTCTCCTACTTTAACTTATTTTTGACTAACATTGGAATTTTTTTTTAAACCTTCATTCATCAAAAGATATGTTTGTTTTCTGAAAAACTTTATTTCTATATTCATAAACTGCCTGCCAACAAATAGGTTAAAAAAAAAAGGGGTTAAGGTCTGGAATGGTAGCAATTCATCCTAGCAAAGATAACTGAGTAGTTACTGGAATAAAAAACTAGTTTGAATATCACATAGATATTTTTATTATTCTTTTTATACAAAACATGCAATATTAGTTCTGATGAACTCTTAGCTTCTTAAATTTTTAAAATTTAATAATAAAACAAAACAATAAAGAAAAACCATAGAAGCATCATTCAAACCACAATAGCCATCCTAAAAAAATCCACTCATGTTGTCAAAAAGAAATTTAGAGTGCCAAGTGAGGATTTGAACTGGGTTTGTTCAGCATAGGAATCTCTTGTCCGATAGATTTTGCTTGCTAGAATTGAGTGAGAGGCCAGCATCGCCAAATCTACAAGACAACCAGTCCTCCCACTCCTCACAAAAAACTAGGTTATCGTTCCCTGTCACAACTGCCTGCATTTACAGATACCTGTTTTGCATGAGATGACAGATAATTCACCCTGCTGACGATTTCAGTACCCGTTATAATTAAAAAATTTAAAACTCATGATAAATTCATTTCATTTTGATATTCATCAGCATTAGCTCGTTTTTTAATAAATTGGAAATATTTCAAAACAGGATAGTCAATTAAAATGTCTGTTATTACAGCATTAAAACTTTACAAACTAAACTATAATATATATAATATAATAACTGTTGTTTCTTTATTATTTATACTAGCTTGGCAACCCAGCTGCCTCATGTCAGGGTATAGACATTTTGGAAGTTTAAGATCATCATTCAGAACCTAAATTGTTTTAACATTATTATTTACTTATTTTAATTATTTTAAGAGAACCAACCACTCTTTGATTTCTCTTCCTTAAAGTAATTTTGAACACTCAGAAGCATTTCATACAATTGGGGCTTAAGCACATTATGGACTTTCTTAATAGTTGTACTGCATTCACAAGACATTATTAATAGTTTTTTTCACAAAATTGTAACTCAACTATTAAAACTATTAATAATAACTATTAAATAGATAAAACTACAAACTCTATTAAAAAAATAATAATACTATTGAATTAAAATCTAAATAATACAACACTGAAATCAACAAAACAAAACAGAGAGTTAGTTTGTTGCAAGGCCAAGACTTAAATGAGACAGCTGAAGTTAGAAACGGCAATCCTGGATGCAAGCAATTGGCCAAACCTGGTTACATCCTCTCCCCACCATCCTCTGCCCAGCCGTCTTCCCAAATATCATGGACTATAATGTTTTACATCTTGGCTGTCTCTAAGTTTAATGATATACTAACGATAAAGATATTTAATCAACATCATTTACTACCTACAAGATCTAAATGATGTTTTTGTAGGAGAGCGATATATTCACAGGAAGCAAGTATACAAGTAGAGTTATAACTATCACAGCTGTTGTCACCAACTTCTTCATTCACTATGCCCAGTCTCAAATCAAATTTATCCTGTCCGATTGAAAACTCGAATAAAATTGATGCTGATATGGGGACAAATAATATTAGAAACCATCCTCTGAAACAGAAATGACTTTTGATTCTGACCTTGTTTATGCAAGTAATTTATATTTTAGTATAATAAATAAAAAATCAATTACAATGGGCTATATTTTAAAAAAAACAAATTTTTGAGCAAAAGACTGATGAAATTCCTCAGCAAGAAACATTTTTTTTCGACCAAAGGCAATTTAGGTTTTATTTTAGGCATTGGATAGTTTTTCCCAGCCTAAAAAAAAAAAAAAATGTTAATATTAGTAAGAAAATGTTATAATTCAAAATTTCCGGTTGGAGATCTTTCACCATAATGTAATAACTTATTTCATAAACTACCAGCTGGAATAAGACCAAATCATAAAATAGTGCTATCTGAACCTCATCAATAATGAAATGAAATGAAAAATAAATATTATTTTGGGGCACCTCGTCCCCTTGGAATAAGTAGCAATTGTCTGGCTTGTAATGATTTTTATAAAATAATTTACAATATTATAAAATAAAAGAGAGCATAATTACACATTTTTTAGACCAATTTGGCCTAATAAACAATAAAATAACAACAAATAAAATAAACATAGTGATAACTTTAATTCTTACATATTTATGTAAGATTGACAGTTAAGGAGGTGGAGAAATAGCTGCTGTTTGAATGAAGTCAAGGATAAGGTTCTACGAATGGAGATAGGTAAGGAATTCCAAAACAAGGTAGCATGAATGAAAAAAGATTTTTTTTAAGGAGGAAGATCTATGAGAAGAAATATATAACTTTGTGAGCTGGGATCTCGTGTTTAAAGAGTGGACCGAGGAGCATGGGGTAAACATATTAAAAATGTAGAGAGGCTTTTACCATCTAAATGATCGAAAAATATAGAAATAAAGGAGGTATTAAGGTAAAACAGCGTAAAGCCACTTTAACTCGGCATACCAACTGAAGACATGGGAACGCCTGAGGATCCTGACAATGAATCTAATGAAGCGATTCATTAGTCTCTTAAGTCTCGTCTCATTTCTATAATATATGGAACTCTTTGGCTTGCTTAGTGATTATTTTATTGGAGGTACAGCATATCTTTAACAAATCAATTTGTTTTATTTTTTATCTCAATCACTATTATCATACAAAAACATCATACCTAACAATTCAGTCCCCTTTCGTAACAGCACACTAGTTGACTCTTATACATGTCAAGAGGCAATCATATATTACCAGGTATGTAAATATGAAACTGGAATTTGCCAATAGAAAGCGCTAGCTGTAAATTTAGCTACCGTGAAGTCCCGCTGGGGGCACCATTTTGTTTTGTTATCATCTGTGAAAGTGTTTCAACTCACAATTCAGATGTCATACAACAGTGTATTTTGTGAAACAACAGTAAATGTGTCGAATTTTGTGCCTGGGAACTACGATTGGGAAATTGGCAAATTCCGGTTTCATATTTACATACCTGGTATATATATATATATATATATATATATATATATATATATAGTTTTATATACATTAGTATATATTATATATAGTATATATATTATATAGCTTAGGTGCTATCATAAGATAATATTATCAAAAGTTTTTTTTTCTCTTTTTTTTACAAAAACTAGAGAAATACAAGACATTTCTTTTAGACAAAATAAATGGTGACAAAAGAAAGAAGTTCATAGAAAGGACTAAATCAGCTTATATTTATTGACAATTATCTCAAAGACAGTACAAAAATGAATTGTATTTACTTAGAATTTATCCCAAAAGGTGTTATTGAAATTCAATAATTTATTATTATTTCTTGGCTTAGTACCTATAATTATTGCATTCTAACTCCTAATATTTTTTCATCAATGAGACATCATTTCACCTTCATTCTGCAGGTATTCCCACCTTCATATCTTAGGTACACCATATTTTTCTTGCTGGTCCTCTTTTCTATTGTTTCCGCATATATAGTAAGTATTTTTGACTATACTTTTTCTTCAATTCTTATTAAATGGCCAAACCATTGGAGCCTTCTGGTTTCAATATTATTAAGAATAATCTTTTCCTGTTTAACATTTTCTCTAATAAATTATTTGAAAAATGTTGGTATCTCAAGATGAGCCAAATGTCTCAGGAAGTTCATTCTAAACACTGTGTACCTTCCGGGCATCACGTTTTATTGCCAAGATTTCTACAATATCTTATTTCTTTATCAGCTATAAAAAGAGAAAAAATTCTGCAATTGACATGTTCTAGAAGATATTTTTAATTTTATTTCAATATGCCCCACACAAGTTCCAATATTGAATGTATTATAAAGGATTGAACAATGAAAATTATTTAAGTAATAATGAGCTATTCTTTACTTATTTATTGGTTAATTACAGACAATGGTATGAAACAACACAAAAGGGACATTTCAAAAGACAGAATTATGCCCATAGTATATTTACATTCTAATATTATCCATGATTTGAATTTGTCTACGGTTTTATCAAAATTGTGTTGTATAGTAGTGATGCTACATTAAATGCGTAAGACTTTTTCTCGTTTTGAATTTCCATCAAAAGGAATTGGTTAGCTTATTATATGAAGTAGTTTATAGAAACATAAGCATACTTTTACTGATTAATGAATTGTCATTGTACTCATTCTTGTTTAATTTAAGTTAAAAACTTAATGTTATTCCACTCTGAAACTACCACTTTATATTAAAAAAAAATAATATTATACTGGATAGTACCACAGATAATTACTACGCATTTAATATGAGATGATAATAAATCAGACATGAATAGCGTGAAGTAATTCACAAAGGATTATCTAAGATAGTTGAAAAATTATATATCAAAACACAACTGTTGAAATTGAAAAAAATATATATTCAACAACTTACCATTAGATTTACTATAAATGTAGATATTACCTTACTGTAAATACCAGAATGTCTAGCAGTTTCTTGCTGAGTACAAAGTTTGACAAAAACTTGATCTAATGTGTTGCAATTAGACTCTTCCAAAATAGTAGTAGCTTCTCCTTCAGCTAGTAAGCAGCCTTCCCTCATCATTCCGATCTAACCAAATAGCACAATATAATAAACAAGTGGTGAAATTCAATATAAATTATTTTCTTCTGAATGGCTTCCTCTAAAGTGCCTTTAATTTTGTTTATTTGGAATAATTAACCATGTCTTATTGTTAGTAGTAATAGAAAATGGACCAATATAAAGTATGAAAGAATGATTAACTGAAGGAGAAAAAAGGAAAAATATTTTCGCAAGTTGAATACAAATATCCAAAATAAGAACAGTAATACATATGTATAATATCCCGTTGGAAAACTAAAGATTTTAGAATAATTAGTATCTAACATATAAGGTCGTATTAGGTATTGGAATGACAAGAAAAAGCTTAAACTTTGTTGTAGTTGATGATTTATACTTTAATATTATTTAATGGAAAATAAATGTTTCAATAGAAAACATTTAAAGCTTAAAAAACCAAATGTAAGTAGTGCACAGAATTGTAATACTAATTGTTTAAAAAAATATTTTATTGCACTTTTGTGAAAAAGTTATAATGAAATGCATGTATTTTATATTTCAAGTAGTGTGCATTCCTTGCAGAAAATCCTTTAGAAAATGGATACCTAATTATGTTATGGTGGTAAGTGAAAGTTGTGTGATCCACACACCAAATTTTTAATAAAATATTTTAACTAAAATGATTATTTTGTTTTTTCTTCCTCAAATTGTCTTTATTAGCCCTAATATATTAAAAATAAATCTCCTCAGTTGAAAAGTTATCAAATTCATTTATATTATTGAGGTATCGTAGTATGTAAACAACTGGCTTTCTATGCCCAAACTGTTCTCTTTGTAGATAAATTTTGCACTCTGTCAGAGTGAGAAGTGTAGTTTGATCTTCACTGTATGGATTTACTCATTCTAAAAATAAGTATCTGACTTTGGTGAGAAGATAACGTACATAAGGCAGTTGTGCATTGTTGACCATACTACCAAGGATATTGTAATGTAAAGAATCAAGCACTTCTTCCACTACTTTTCTCCTAGACTCTTCATATGCTGTTGCAGGACCGATTTATTACCATTATTTATTTATTTAAATTAATTTTTAGTTAACTAGTAAATGTTAACATTTTTACTTTCCCTCACCTATATATGAAAGATATAATAAGGGGAAGTATTGCAATTCAAGTTTTTTGGTTGAAATATTGAGCGTTCTTACTAACAGCTGCTTGAATCAATTTATTCTCTCAAGGAGACTGAAGTTTGTTTTTCTTTCAATGTTTTCATAAAGGTAATTTGTGAATAATCATAATATAAACAGGAAAATTGTCACAGTAAGTTTTACTGATAAAAGTCTAAAAATGACTGCTAATTTTAATTAAGATAAGTTGGGTAAGTGAATATATGGGGATTTATTTCAAGTCTGTTTTGTAGGGAGAGCTGCCTTCTGTGGGAATTTGAAGTAAATAATAAAATCCCCAAGGATGGCAACACTCCCAACAAAATATATTTCAAATAAATCCCCATACATGCACTTGCTCCGATTATACACGTCCCTTATGTTACTATTTGCCTTATGTTCTATTTGGATGATACTACATCTCTGTTTAATGATATATCAGCTTAAAGGTGAATCGACATCACTTCCAGTTTACAACAAATTAAAACCCCTTCATCATTTAAAACAAATTTTACCAATTTAAAAATGAGCAAAATAAAATAATAATAAAAGATAGAAATAAATGAAAAAATAATTAGAAGCTTTGCATTTGCAAGAGACTGACATGCTTTCTGTTAATTCATTGTTAATCTGGTTCAAATTTCCTTTACTACATTTCCTAGCTCTTTTATTCATCAGTTAAACCTAATTTTCTCAAGCATAATCAGACACTACTGTTTTGATTTTGAATTACTGGATCAACTAGTGACCTTTCCTTAAAATTTTTATATTTGCTACTTATTTGCTCTTCCATGTAGACGCTTCAATTAATATACCAGTTAATGTCTGTTAAGCCCAATGCAAATAATTGTTTTATATTAAAGTGATTGCTTATCTTTATTTATCTTCATCTAGTTCTGAATTATTTTGCACAAATATCCTTTGAAAACCTCTTAAAAGCCTAACTCTCTCGATTTATGTAAATTATCTTCAATTTTTCATAATAAAACTAATTTACAACTTTGTAGAAATTGAAATTTTGGCTAAATTCTTTAGGACAGTGTAACACAATCATATTATTTTAATTATTTTATCATAGTCTAAATCAAATACTAATATACCTTATATGAAAATGCTGTATTGTTTTGCATTGTATCTACACATTTTAAGTTAAAAATTATTCATAATTTTAACTCTGATCGATAAAACAAAATAATAATAAATTAACAATTCAAAATTCCATACAGCAATGAACATTAAAGTGTTTGATATCAAAAAAAGAATGGGAAAAAATCTAAAGAACTCGTAGAAACATTTATTTGTTTTTTCTTCTATTATTTTCAATACATTTAAAAATATATAAAAACATCTACATAAAATTAATAAACACTTGTCATTAATCACCGACAGTTGTGAATTAATCAATGAAAAATTAAAATAATAGTATCACTAACTGTCTACAGAGAGCAGCACAAATCAAGAAAGCTTGAAAATAATAGTTCTATTTATCGCCGCAAAAGGCCAGCACCATCCAAACATGCATTTCCGAAGTTACACGGAAAATTTTTATTTTGTAATAGGAGAGTAGGAGTGTAAAGGAGCTCAACTACTAGGTCGGTACCTGGGTCCGATAGTGTTGCTATCTTGCGGTTGTAAATATGAACTACATCAGTTCTAGTGATTACCACAAGAAAGCAGCACTATCGGACCTAGCTATCGACCGAACAGTTGAGCTCCTGTGCACTCCTACTCTCCTATTACAAAATAAAATTTTCGAGCTGGAATTCCACTTCGGGAATGCATGTTTGGATGGTGCTGGCCTCTTACGGCGATAAATAGAACTATTATTTTTAAGCTTTCTTTATTTGTGCTGCTCTCTGTAGACAGTTAGTTATACTATTTTATTTTTTTTTCTCTTTATTGGTTAATTCACAACTGTCAATGATTACTGACAACCATCGAATGTTCTTACATAAACAAATTTACAATTAAAAGGGCATGACAGGCATGAGGAAGAGATTTACCCAGTGGCAATTCTTCGGTCTTGTTTCAAGTTACTGAAGAGTATGAGATATCTCATCATACTATTATTTTAAATTTGTTTTTTCTCTTTATTGATTAATTCACAATTGTCGGTGATTAATGACAACCAGAGAATATATACTTTTGAGGATGTCCAATATAATAAATAGCTCATTAAAAAATAAAATTGTTTTCTGTAGAAATTCCAGAATTTAGTAAAATTATTTATCGTGTGTGAACATAGGAAGAAGAGTGAAGTATTAAAAATTATCTGCATGCATCACGAGTATCGAAAGTGAACTATGTTTATTAATTTTATGTAAATGTTTTTATATATTTTTAAATGTATTGAAAATAATAGAAGAAAAAAACTAATAAATGTTTCTCGTAGTTCCTGCTAGAATGCAACTTTGGAAATACATGTTTGGATAATCCCTTTCTATCATCCTTTGGAATGCAAACGGACTGACTCAACGTAAGACAGAGCTAGATATCCACCTACACAAGAAACGCATTGACATCGCATTGATAACTGAAACCCACTTAACACCACGCTCAAAATTTTATATTTCAGGATACAAAACTTACAGAACTGACCACCCGGACAACACAGCTCATGGAGGAACTGCAATACTAATAAAATCTTCATTAAAACATGACCCCTTAAAATTACCCATAACACCTGACATTCAATCCACTAGCATTACATTATATACCAAACATAACACCATTACCTTTGCTGCAATTTATTTTCCTCCTAGGTATGCGCTGACACCTGCCATGTTTTTCAACTTCTTTAAATACCTAGGAAGCTGTTTCATCGCCGGAGGGGACTATAATGCAAAACACCAGATGTGGGGATCTAGACTTTGTACCCCGAGGGGAAGGAATCTCAGGAGAGCCTTACATGAGCTCTCATTAGAAACAATAACTCCAAACTCTCCGACTTACTGGCCCACATCTATACACAAAACACCCGATTTATTGGACTTCTTTATCACCAAAGGACTTAGAACTGTACCACACACTGTTAATACTAGCTCTGATCTCTGTTCTGATCATTCCCTGGTGAATCTGCTGCTGCTGGATGAGCCCTGTGAGGCATCAAAACGACCATCTCTTATTAATGGGACCATGGATTGGGATACCTACAGGAATAACCTGGATTCTGCACTTTCTATCCCAATGTCTATTAAAACGCAGGAAGAACTGGAGGAAGCCGTTGACACCTTCACAAAGAGCGTCCAAAACGCAGCTTGGTCATCCTCAGTTCCTAGGCCTCAAAAATCTGAAAACCTAGCCAGCTACCCACAATACATAAGGGATTTGATCAGAGCCAAGAGGAAAGCTCGAAAAGTATGGCAGACAAACAGACTCCCATCATACAGACAGACATTTAACAGACTAAACAACACATTGAAACGGCAAATCCAGAAATTCAACCGTGATAAGTACGAAACATACATTAACAACCTTTCAATAGATGATGGAAGCTTATGGAGACATACCAAGAAGGTTCTAAAGCATCGGGAGGTGTCAGTGCCACTTCGAAAAGATGATGGTTCTTGGGCTGCTTCAGACATAGAAAAATCAGAACTCCTTGCAGACCACCTTTCCTCTGTTTTTATACCCCACACTAATATCTCAAACCCTGAAGATGATGACTTTATACTCAAATCTTTAGACATTCCCTTACAATTATCCCCACCTCCTCCACCTTTTTCTCCATCTCACGTCACTGAACAAATTAAACTGTTAAAAAGAAAGAAAGCTCCCGGTTATGACTTAATCAATGCCAAAGTGCTCCAGCAAATGCCCAGGAAAGCTCTAGTGTTTTTAACTACCATTTATAATGCCATTCTGAGGACTGCTAAATTTCCTCTTCAATGGAAATACTCCTATATATCCATGATTCATAAGCCTGGCAAAGATATACACTCTCCCTCATCCTATAGACCTATCAGCTTACTCCCTATTTGTGCTAAAATTTTTGAAAAGTTACTGCATAAAAGACTTATTACCATACTAATGGACCAAAAAATTTTGCCAGACCATCAATTTGGATTTCGTTCTTTACATTCCACCACACAACAATTGCATAGAGTAACAGACTATATATCAACAGCACTAGAGCAAAAAATGTATGCCACTGGTGTATTTCTGGATGTTGCAGAGGCCTTTGACAGGGTCTGGCACCAAGGACTTCTCTTTAAACTCAAAACAATACTTCCTTCCACTTACTATCTTATAATACAATCATTCCTCTCTGATAGATTTTTCTCTGTCCGAAAACGTTCAGAAATCTCATCAATTAGACCAGTCATGGCCGGAGTGCCCCAAGGATCAATTCTTGCACCACTGCTGTACATAACATACACCCATGACATACCAACCACTAAGGATACTTTGACAGCCACTTATGCTGACGATACTACTATTATTACAAGGCACAAAGATCCCGAGCACGCCTCTGTGATTCTACAAAGCCATTTACAGACACTACACAACTGGTGCAAACGCTGGAAAGTTAAACTGAATCAGAACAAATCCCATCACATCACTTTCTCACTCCGACATGGGACTTGTCCTCCAGTTTATCTTGAAAACGAACACATCCCACAATCTGACAGAGTACATTATCTAGGCCTAACATTTGATAAAAGAATGACATGGGGTCCACACATCGCTGCTAAACGAAAGAGACTAAATCAACGTTTCAGACTTTTATATTCTCTGCTAGGGCGTCGCTCAAAATTAGATCTAAGACAAAAGCTAAATACTTACACTTACCTACTTAAACCAATTTGGGCATACGCCTCACAAATATATGGAATTGCAAAAAAAACACACATCCAAAAACTACAAATATTTCAGGCCAAAACTTTTAGGACAATCACGCAAGCACCTTGGTATGTAAGTAACATAACTCTGCACAAAGACTTAAAAATACCAACTGTCAAAGAACACATACGGACTTACTACAAAAGATTTCACAGCAAGCTTCAAAATCATCCAAATAAACTCATTCAAGATATGGCCACAAAAAACATGCCCGACAGCACCCGTAGAAGGCTGAAAAGGAGCTGGATGAGAGATCTCCTTCAGTAACTTGAAACAAGACCGAAGAATTGCCACTGGGTAAATCTCTTCCTCATGCCTGTCATGCCCTTTTAATTGTAAATTTGTTTATGTAAGAACATTCGCTGGTTGTCAGTAATCACTGACAGTTGTGAATTAACCAATAAAGAGAAAAAAAAAAAAAAAAAAACATGTTTGGATGGTGCTGGCCTCTTGCGGTGATAAATAGAACTATTATTTTTAAGCTTTCTTGATTTGTGCTGCTATCTGCTGATAGTTTTTGAAACTAAACATGTGAATCTTTTTGTAGTTTTTTTTAACCGATTTCAAAAAAGGAGATTACACCAAGGAGATTATGTCCTATGCATTTCCACTTATAACTTCGCTGTTTTCGGACCGATTTCTATGATTCTTTTTTTAATTAAAAGGGCACACCTTGGGGTGGTTCTGTTTAATTTTTCAAGTATTTGCAATTTATATGATTTTATTATTTTTATACAAGTATTTTATTACATATGATCACTAACTTGTATTTGATATAATATTAAGCAGCAACAAACAGCCCAGGATACTTAAAGCATTATAAAATAGTTTTTCAATATTATTGGAGATCGAGAGAGGAACTTCTCAACTGACAACAGCTAATCACTCTCAATAATTACAAGAGTTTAGTTTACAGGTACATTTATAAAATCTATTTGTTTCTTTTGAACACAGTGAAGGTTACTTTGTATGTGCTCACGTATTTCTCCAAAAAAAAACTATTAAATAAAGTGTTCTTTTTGGTGATAAAAAGTTTTTTTAGTTCTATTTTAGTCTTGAGCTGTTAAATATCTTGGAAATAAGTTGACCAAAGAGATTATCTCTGCTGAAGATGGTCCAACCCGCGGCTTCTCAGCAGCAGGTTAATGAGATGGAATCATTAAACAGTGATGAAACTGTGATCAGCAACAGATGGGAGCTTGTAACAGGAAGAAAAAGGTCAACTTCATCACAATTGGACCCCACCTCCTACCAATGTTCTTTATTGATGTATCAAAGAATTCTTTCAATGAAGATATTTTCAAAATGGATTTTTTATATTACACAAAAACTAAGATAGAGGAACCAAAAAAGAAGAGAGTTATACCTCAATGCACCAGATGCTAGAAGTATGGTCACACAAAGACATACTGCAATCATCCACCAAAGTGTGTGAAGTGCGGTCTGGGACAAAGTGTTTCCTGCAGCAAATGAAGAGAAACCCCGGCGACATGTGCAAATTGTCAGGGGACACATCCAGCCAACTAAAGGGAGTGTAAAACTCTGAAAGATCTGAGGGCTCAGCAAAGCTACAGAACCCAATAGGGACCAGCAGCAGCCCAGCATGTTCCACCACCGGAACTACAAGATTTCCCAGCACTCCCACAGCTTGCTCAGCGCTCTCAAGCTGCCCAACCTGAAGTCAGAGCACAGCCTCAACATCCACCAATTCCTGCCCCACACCAGCAGCCACAGCCCCATCTTTCTACTTCAACTGAAGCACCACATCAGCAGCCATAGCCTCAACCCCAAGCACCACACCAGCAGTCAGGCATGAAGAGGGATACTGCACAGTCAGCACCTCTGACTGATAATGGTTCCCTGCAAGTATTAAATTTAATCAACAATCTTAACACTCTCATTCAGCCCCTTTACACCCTTCTCCAACAAATTTCACTTATAACTCCGGCCTTATCCCCTCACTATGCCCCTAGACCGCTAACTTCAAGCTCCCTGTCTATCATCCTGTGGAATGCAAATGGACTGACCCAACATAAGACAGAGCTAGACATCCACCTACACAAGAAACGTATTGGCATCGCATTGATAACTGAAACCCACTTAACACCACATTCAAAATTTAATATTTCAGGATACAAAACTTACAGAACTGATCAACCGGACAACACAGCTCATGGAGGAACTGCAATACTAATAAAATCTTCATTAAAACATGACCCCTTAAAATTACCCATAACACCTGACATTCAATCCACTGGCATTACATTATACACCAAACATAGCACCATTACCTTTGCTGCAATTTATTGTCCTAGGTATGTACTGACACCTGCCACGTTTTGCAACTTCTTTAAATACCTAGGAAGCTGTTTCATCGCCGGAGGGGACTATAATGCAAAACACCAGATGTGGGGATCTAGACTTTGTTCCCTGAGGGGAAGGAATCTCAGGAGAGCCTTACATGAGCTCTCATTAGAAACAATAACTCCAAACTCTCCGACTTACTGGCCCACATCTATACACAAAACACCTGATTTATTGGACTTCTTTATCACCAAAGGACTTAGAACTGTACCACACACTGTTAATACTAGCTCTGATCTATGTTCTGATCATTCCTTGGTGAATCTGCTGCTGCTGGATGAGCCCTGTGAGGCATCGAAACGACCATCTCTTATTAATGGGACCATGGATTGGGATACCTACAGGAATAACCTGGATTCTGCACTTTCTATCCCAACGCCTATTAAAACGCAGGAAGAACTGGAGGAAGCTGTTGACACCTTCACAAAGAGCGTCCAAAACGCCGCTTGGTCATCCTCAGTTCCTAGGCCTCAAAAATCTGAAAACCTAGCCAGCTACCCACAATACATAAGGGGTTTGATCAGAGCCAAGAGGAGAGCTCGAAAAGTATGGCAGACAAACAGACTCCCATCATAAAGACAGACTAAGCAACACATTGAAACGACAAATTCAGAAATTCAATCGGGATAAGTACGAAACATACATTAACAACCTTTCAACAGATGATGGAAGCTTGTGGAGACATACCAAGAAGGTTCTAAAGCATCGGGAGGTGTCAGTGCCACTTCGAAAAGATGATGGTTCAGACAAAAGTGCCACTGCTTCAGACAAAGAAAATCAGAAATCCTTGCTGACCACCTTTCCTCTGCTTTTATACCCCACACTAATATCTCAAACACTGAAGATGATGACTTTATACTCTTTAGACATTCCCTTACAATTATCCCCACCTCCTCCACCTTTTTCTCCATCTCACGTCACAGAACAAATCAAACTGTTACAAAGAAAGAAAGCCCCTGGTTATGACTTAATAAAGTAGTTCAGCAAATGTCCAGGAAAGCTCTAGTATTTATAATGCCATTCTGAGGACTGCTAAATTTCCTCTTCAATGGAAGTACTCCCTACATATCCATGATTCATAAGCCTGGCAAAGATATACACTCTCCCTCATCCTATAGACCTATCAGCTTACTCCCTATTTGTGCAAAAATTTTTGAAAAGTTACTGCATAAAAAACTTATTACCATACTAATGGACCAAAAAATTTTGCCAGACCATCAATTTGAATTTCGTTCTTTACACTCCACCACACAACAATTGCACAGAGTGACAGACTATATAGTAACAGCACTAGAGCAAAAAATGTGGTGTATTTCTGGATGTTGAAGAGGCCTTTGACAGGGTCTGGCACCAAGGACTTCTCTTTAAACTCAAAACAATACTTCCTTCCACTTACTATCTTATAATACAATCATTCCTCTCTGATAGATTTTTCTCTGTCCGAAAAGGTTCAGAAATCTCATCAATTAGACCAGTCATGGCCGGAGTGCCCCAAGGATCAATTCTTGCACCACTGCTGTACATAACATACACCCATGACATACCAACCACTAAGGATACTTTGACAGCCACTTATGCTGACGATACTACTATTATTACAAGGCACAAAGATCCCGAGCACGCCTCTGTGATTCTACAAAGCCATTTACAGACATTACACAACTGGTGCAAACGTTGGAAAGTTAAACTGAATCAGAACAAATCCCATCACATCACATTCTCACTTCGATGTGGGACTTGCCCTCCAGTTTATCTTGAAAACGAACACATCCCACAATCTGACAGAGTACATTATCTAGGCCTAACATTTGACAAAAGAATGACATGGGGTCCACACATCACTGCTAAACGAAAGACACTAAATCAACGTTTCAGACTTTTATATTCTCTGCTTGGGCGTCGCTCAAAATTAGATCTAAGGCAAAAACTAAATACTTACACTTATCTACTTAAACCAATTTGGGCATATGCCTCACAAATATATGGAATTGCAAAAAAAACACACATCCAAAAACTACAAATATTTCAGGCCAAAACTTTTAGGACAATCACGCAAGCACCTTGGTATGTAAGTAACATAACTCTGCATAAAGACTTAAACATGCCAACTGTCAAAGAACACATACGGACTTACTACAAAAGATTTCACAGCAAGCTTCAAGATCATCCAAATAAACTCATTCAAGATATGGCCACAAAAAACATGCCCGACAGCAGAAAAGGAGCTGGATGAGAGATCTCCTTCAGTAACTTGAAACAAGATCGAAGAATTGCCACTGGGTAAATCTCTTCCTCATGCCTGTCATAAGCTAATCTTTGCTGTCTTATAGAAGAAGCATGATTAATAGGTCTTACTCATGCTTTTCATACCCTAAGTTTACCCACTGAGGAATGTAAAAGAAAATATCATAAATGATATCGAAACGGTACACAAGAACCTCTAAAAAGAAATAAATAAAAACCTTTTAGAAAAAATAAAAATACTTCAAAATTGTATATAAAGGGATAAAAATAATTTTCTTACAAGAGTAAATTAATAAGTGACAATAGTAACTGTTTCAAATCAACTGTTAACTGTTTCAACTGTTTTTTAATTATCAGAAAAAAATACAAAAGGGAAAAGAAGATTAAAATGTAGGTAAAAGCTACAAAGTAATTATCCTAGATAGAAAAAAAAACAGTTGAAATGGAGATAAGTTGAAGAAGAGGCACTGGCCAGATATTTGTATTGGTGGATCAAAGAAAGCAAAAGAAATGTAGAAATACAAGGGCCTAACTGGCAGAAGACTATGAGTTGCTATCAAATTTCCAAACTAAGATTCAAGCCATAAAATGGTGAACTTGAGAAAATCTAAAGATGGGCTACAATCGTAAAATAATATACATCATTGTAGATAGCGAAGTAAAAAAAAAAAGAATAAGAAGTAATAGCCTTACCTAAATGTGAATAACAAGGCATAAAGAGATTAAAAACCATGAAATTGAAGGGACAGAAGAAATTTTAATGGATATAGAACTGAAACTGCAGTATATAAAATAGCTTAACCAGGAGAGAGACGAAATCGTGATCACTGAAAAATAATAATAATTATTATATATTAGTATTATATCAAAGAGACCGAAAAGTTTTCTTTAATAATTTTTCGTAACAATATTCACCTTCTCTTCAGAAATTAAAAAAAAAAAATAACAGAAATTTTACTTCCGTGTATACTACAGGATGGGAATAGTTCGTTTACTTTGATTCAACATAAACTTTGTTTTGACAAATAAAATTTTCTATTGAAGGTAATAATCAAACAAAAAATAAAACAGAGTTATAAATACATTAATATATTCATATAGGAGAATATAATCAATTACCTTATTAGCTCGCTTTGCTTCTTCTATGTAGTGTGTTGTTAAGAGAATGGTTTTGTTACTTTCATTCGACATCTTCAGTAAGCATTGCCATATGCTGTAATCAAATTTTCTGTTGTAAATGGCATTTCCATAAAGGTTGGGCAGTTCTTAAATACAGGGTGGAGTAGAAATAACTGACATATTTTGAAAAGCTGTAAAAAACAATCCAAAGTCACTAGAAAAAAAAACTGATATTATTTTCAAAAAATACATTGAAAACAGTTTTATTTCAGTGGGTCTTAAAAATTACATCTTCCAAATGTCAGCAGTTATTGAGTAAGCATTGCCAAGGATGTTCCCGGAAATATTTCATCAACCTTTAAATCATTTCTGGTGATAACTGACACATTTCGTGAGGACACCGTGGGTGACTTTGGTGTTATATGTCTATAGTTTTTGAGGAGGATTCAATGGTAACTGTGAACTTTTGCCATTATATGCACAAGTTGGAGAATATCCTACTCCCTGAAGATTATCTTAAGTTGGATGAAATCGATCTAGAGAATTTGTGGTTCCACAGCTCACACATATCCACGTCACATGGAATTTTGATGGAAACGTTCCCAGATAGGCTGATTTCTTTGAAAAGTGATTTGAGTAAGGGAAGACGACATAGTCACCAGATTAACTCCATGTGATTTTTTTCTCTGGAGATATCTCAAGGACAAGGTGTTTAAATACCAACCTCATTCGGATGATTTAAAGAAGAGAATCAGACAAGAAATCAATGCCATTCAACCAGAAATGACTAGGAGGGTGATGGAAAATTTTCAGTAGCATCAATAACGGAAACAACATTTGGAAGATGTAATTTTTAAAACCCATTGAAATAAAACTATTTTCAATGTATTTTTTAAAAAATAATACGTTTTTTTCTAGGCACATTGGTTTATGTTTTTACAGCCCTTCAAACTGTGTCAACTATTTTTTCTCCACCCCATATATTTCACTTTTTAAGAACTAAAATTAACAACTTAAACTTCCAGTGTACGTAATGATCTGAGAGATCCAAGTAAATTTTGATCTTTCTTTTGTTGTTACAAAGTTTGTTATAAATTTGAACAATAATCGTACCAAAATTTGACATGTTTTAATTATCTACATTACATAAATAATACATAAACTAACGTAGTGGATGAGCTCAAGAAATTAGGATCTAAAAATTATAGGCAAATTTAAGTTTCATAACCATATAGCAATGATTTTTTGAGATCACTTTGGCACAAAAAAAGACTGAATCCACTAAAAGGGTAGAAATAATAAGAGGCTAGATCTATCATATTGGCAGCATGTTCTGAATGGTTAAAACTAAAAAAAAACAAAAAACAGAAAAAAGTTCGGATGGAATCACATGGCTGAGCAGAATAAGAAAGTAAGTATCTACTTAAATGTTCTTCAAACCATTAGAAGAAATAAAATATTTTGGGAATGAAACTTTGAAGTATAGTTCCTTTTCATGGCTCTAAAAAATGTAATCATGGTTTAAAAATTCTATGATTCTCAAAATAAAAATTTTAAAGATTTAAATTCTCTAGACTTCCGCCATCTATTGTTTGTGGTGATTTAGATCTTTATTTATTCTTTTAACAATTTATTTAATTTTCTTTTAATTTATTATTTATCTAACTGCCACTATTATTTAATTGTATATTATATTTATAATTGTATGTTATATATTTTTATTTTTATTTTACATAGTATTTAATTGTATTATTTAGTTTATTTGAAACATTATTGCATCTGTTTATTATTTAGTTGTTTGTTATTTAGTTTAACTTGAATTTTGAATAGTATTTAGTTTAATTGCCAATATTTTCAAGTTTAGTTTAGGATTCAATATTTTTGTATGAATTTCTTTATTTTGCTTTATGATGTTTATTTTGTTTTGTTTATTTATCTTTTGTTTTCTTGTTTTTCTTTAATTTTTTATTTCCTTTTCCTTTTTTTCTTGTTTTTGTTTTTCTTCGTACTTTACTATTTTGTGTATTGCTATGTTTATTCTTCTTGTACGTTTTTTCAATAATTATTATTCTTATCTAAACGTAACTATACAGGTAGCATGCCTGTTGTTAAGTTTTATAAATACACGACTCTTCCATAAGGTTATTATGGAAGGGGAAAAAAAATTAAATTCATTAATAAATGAATAAATTAAAAATGAAGAGAAATATTGTAAGAAAACTCAACTACATTCAGCCCAATCCTAAATTTTATTACTTAATAAACTGAATTGAAGAAATTTACCTATAACTTAAGAGAGGATCAATGCCAACCGTAGGTTCGTCTAAAATCATTAAGTCTGGGTTATTTAATAGAGCAACACACAAAGATACTCTCCTTTGCTGACCTCCACTGGAAAAAATATTTTAAATTCAGAATTATTACTTAAATTATATATTTCATTATTTAATTATACATATATGTACATCGTCTCTTATTGGTTTCTAGGCATGAATTAGTTAGCCATTTTAATCAATTAATTCATTTTGCATTGAATTGATCTCGATTTAACTATAATTATGTATATCTGCAAAAATCTAAGACACATTTTTTTCTTCTTTAAAATAACTAAAAAACTTTGATCTGCTTCGATTTTTTTTAAACAAAAAGTTTTGTTATACATTATTAAACCTTTTCGATATGTCTTTATTCTTGAATATTGAATATTCTTATAAATACAGACTATGTTGATTATGACAGTAACAATTTTATGAAATAAACAATGGAAACTAAAGACACATTCTATACCAGTTAAGTAAGTATAGTAATTATTATCTACTAATAATAATTCAAAGTTTCTTTTTGTAAAATCTGGAAGTAAAGCATTATCCATGAATAAAAATTCAAATATGCTACAAATTTCTCTCTAAAATTAAGAAGGAAAAAAAAAAAAAGAAGTCCTGAACTGTGTCAGAGGTAATAGATCCATCTCATAAATCTAAAGGCTCAGGAATATATAGAACGATCTGTGATCTTAGTCCACAGCGAGCTGGCAATCTAATAATGTATAAATAATATATTACTACTTATTACACCATACATGTCACACAGAAGGTGATCTATAACAGTGAGCCATTCTTGATCAAGCCCGGCAGCGATCCATTTCTATACAGCTAGAGTGGTCTAGAGAGATCACAAATCCTTGTGACAGATCGTATTTTGTATGCCTGAGCCTTTCTATGTGTTTACTAAATAGGAGCTTTCCTTTATATATAATTGTTTTTAATACTGCTTTATGTTTTGTATTCCATCTTTCTGTAAATTTTATCGTTATTGTATTAATAATTATGGTAACAGTACTGAGAAAATAAAGTACTCATACTTTTAGTAAGGAAATATAAGTTTATTTATTTATTTGTAATATTATCTTTGTGGTGTAGTGGTATTTCTGGCAACAAATCATGGAAACATAAGGTTAGGCGAACCTTAAGAATTTTTTCCAAAAGAGCTATATCTGGAATAAGGTCTATTCAATCTCGTTGAGAATAATTAAGTTGCCACTTCAATAAAGAAGTAGATACATAGTTTTATTTCAAAATTAAAATTGAGGTTCACAGGAATGACGTATCGCTTATCATAGTATATATGAATGCCCATCACCACCTCCATGGTATTATTGTCGAATAGGACATTTCTCTTTATTGGTGTTTAGTCATGGACTGATTTTACTTCATTATTTAATTGGTCCAAAAATTGATAAAATAAGATTTCAGTATTCATTTATTTTTTAATATTTAGTTAGATATTAGATAATTCATAAATTAAGGTGCCAGGCAAACACAGTATGTAGCTAGAAGAAATATTTCAGTTTATGCAGCTCTCTAATCAGCGGTAATATAATAAAGTTTTTTCTACACCTATAAAATTGCCTTTATCCTAAACATTATGTGAAAATTTTGGATCAAGAAGATTTAATCAGTTGTTTTTTTTTAAATGGAAATAAGAAAAAATTTAATTTTTCTAAATGAGATACCTTAATTTCTTAATTTGTTTATTTTCTGGAGGTATATCAAGAAAACCATAAAGTTCCTGCTTTCTTCTTTCTAGTTCTGAACCCTTTAAGCCGTACATCCATCCAAAATAACTCAATGTTTCCTTTATTGTAATCTCTGGAAGTAAAGCAGTCTCCTAAAATACAGAATTGAAAAAAAAAAATTATTGATGTATAAATATTTATTATCAAATCGAGTTTAACAGAATTTCACAAAGACAATCTTCATTTGATACTCTAGATAGATTTTTACTTATTGATGATTATTTATTTTAAAACTAATTAATAGCATCAATAAATATGTATTTCAAATATCAAAATTTCGGTTACATTTGAAGGGCGAATGACAATATATTAAGTTCAGTGTTATGTGTGAAAGCTAAAATTTATTCCATGAGATTGGATTGATATAAAAGTTATCCCCTCCTCACAAGACTGGATTGGAACAGGCACTGCACCTGATGCTAGGGTCCTTGATAAATGCCCCAATGTGCTTTGCCAACACAATCTCTAGTTAATATATGTTCTTAAATAAAAATAAATCAGTCCAAAGCAAGTACTACTGGCAGAGGTATCTCATCATCTTTTTAGAGCTGAGTGAACCCATGAAATGTCTGTCAAACCACAGTTTCCACCCCTGACAAATTCTATTGATTTTCTGTCAAATGTTAATTTAGCCAGAACTTAAAATGGTGTCATTCAGCATAGGAATTCAGCGCTCTATCCACTAAGTTACTTTACATTCCCCATGTCTGGACATATGGCCATGTCATTTTAGTAACATACCAAACATATTTTTAGGTATGTATGGTTACCACCATTATTCAGTAAAAAACTGAAAGAAAATGTGCCCTAATGACATATCTCCTGTTCATTAAGAACTCTTATTACTACTGAGCATTTGAAACTCAGTGAGGAGAACCAGAATGACTAGTAATCGTTGCGTATTATAAACCTCAATATCATGTTCAGATCAGTTAAGGGGAGGCAAAAGAAAGTAGATCTTTTTCTGGCTAGAATAATATATTATATGTGAGCTTTATATCAGTATTTTGTTATAAAAAAAAATAGTATAAGTACCTCTGCACTAACATTTTCTAAATAATTCACGAGTGTAATAGGAATATTTTTATATAATAATATTGTCTTCCATAAGCTATAATGTATACTATTAAACCAATTTACAAAGGGCTTTCTGACACAAGTTTCCTAAAAGAAATGTCTAATCTATACATTGTAAATCTGATTTTTTTTTATTTTTCTGAAGTTTTTATTTTTGTTATTTTTTACGTAACATTATTTTTTCATTGAATAATTTTTTTACCATTCTGATTATTAAAAAATAAATAAAATGATAATATTATTATTATTATTATTAATAATATACTGGGAAATCAAATAGATAAAAAAGGTAAAAGCAATCAATTATGAACAAATATTAATCAAAGCATATATACCTGTGGCATGTAGCCTATTTGCGATCTATGTTGGACCCCAAGAATTATTTCTCCAGCATCAAGCCTCATTCTTCCAACAATACATTTTAAAAGGGTTGTTTTACCACAACCACTAGGCCCAAGAAATGCATATCTGAAAGAAATATTTTTCATACTTAAAATACAAACAAATGAAAACATAATTTAAGAATATGTATTTTACATTTTACTAAAATCCATCTTTTGAACTATATCAACATAAAATTTATCTTAAACTTAACTGTAATTTAATTGTTTTTCTATATAATTAATCTCTATACATTTACATTCAGATCTTTATATCTCATCTTTGCTTTTTACCATGTATAATAATCCACTATAAAAATGGTCCCTTTATGGTATAGTACGATAAGAAAAAAAAAATGAAACAATTATCATTTCTCCCCCTCTCCTACATAACTTTCTTTTCTTATTCTGTCCAGGAATTCGTTATTAGACAAATTTTAAAATTAATCAAAATATTGTAATTTCAAACCTCAGAACCTAGACTCTAATATAAATCAATGGTTAAAAACATAGATGTTAAAGATTGTACCTAGGTCAAAAAATATTTTTGTTTTTAATGAAAACATCAAAGTTGGTTTGGTATCCCTAGGCAGTAGCGGATCCAGCGAAGAGCGAGGGGGGATGATCACTCAGGACCCCACGCCATAGAAAATTTAAATAAATGGCTTATACATTATAGATGAATTTATAGTTCATATCTGAAGATTTCCCGTGAGGCCCCCTGCCTGATTCAAAAATTAAATAATAGAATTTTGAAATACAGACAAATGCAGTTTACATGATAGCCTAACTCCCAACTGTCTGATTGCATAGCCCCATGCTATACACAAATAAAATTTGAATTACATAAATTTGCTTTTGAGCAAAATATCATTAAAATTAGAACACAAAATTAAATGCGTTGTTATAAATTATGAGTTTTGAGTGTAAATTTAAAAAGCATAAAATGCTGCCTTTTTGCCTAAAAATTTTCAAATTTTCTGGAACCCCTTTCCACTTGGGAGGTATTCTAAACTTGCCGGACTCATTTCCCTCACAATACTAGTACCAGTACCAGTACCAGTTACCTCCAAATCTCCCTAACCATGAGGAGGCCCACAGTATTGTATCGATCAGGGTCCCACAAAATCATATTATCCGGGGTCCAACAAGGTCTAGATCCGCTAGTGTCCCTAGGTATACCATTGGAGGATATGGTTCTACTCTAAGCATCCTTTCATTGCTAACAAGGATAAAAAGAGGGATCATCTAAACTATATAAACCTTTTAGCAAACGAATCCAATGTTATGAAATAGCAATGTTATAAATGATATTTACACCAGTTTAATACTTTAGCAAGACAGGAAAGAAAGAATGTATGATAGACAAATTTGAAAGAAAAGATTTCTGCATGAAGACTGAATTACAACAAAAGAAAGCTCACTGTGTATATTGCAATTTGAAGGCAAGGAAGTTAGGATGGGCACGCATGCAACTGCAAGAAATCCAAAAGAACTCTTCTACACAACCAAAGATACCACAATAATTGGCGAGAGACCATGTAGTAAACATAATACCAGATGGATTTACAGAATAAAAAAAAAATAATAATCCAGAGCAGTGGTGGTTCCTGGATAGTGGAAACGGGTGTTCATACAAATAATCTTTATAGTAACCAACTCAAAAATAAGACATAAAATACCTATCAAGAATTCACAAGAAAGACGCCTTCAATTTTTGTGGTTATACTATACTGATTGAGTCAGTGTAAAGCAGAAAGTTTACAGAAAACTAGAAGGCATTAAAAAGGCTCATTGTATACAGTGGGGTTCCTAAACCATGGTACACAAGGACATTCTAGGTGGTACGCGAACAAGCAAACAAAAGTGATGGGTAAAATTATACTCTTAACACGTTCAATGTGCGATAAAAAATTTTAAAATAATAATTATTGAATAAATATATTATAAATGAATAAAATTTAATTTAATAAATAATTAAAAAACCCTTGCTACGGAAATTCTCTGTGTTTAAGAGATCTTGTTCCAAGTCAAGTTGAGCTCCATCAAGCCTAGCAATAAATAGTAAATAAACCACAACGTGCTTCTAACTGAAAAATATTGATCCTTTTGTTCAAAATTCTTACTTTTGATGGATACACTTTTATTTGCAGAATTTTTGCGGTTATTGCTGATATGTGAAATAGATATTTTTTATTTTTATTTTTGAACTGCATCTGTAATACTAGAGTAACATTTTAAGATCTGGTCGCGGTACGCCGCGTTCTCTGAAAGGTGGAAGTGGTACGGAGTGACTTAAAGTTTTGGAACCTCTGGTATATAGCATCATTGTTATTTGGGAAATAAAGAGTAATTTGTTTCTTTTTGGCAAGTTAATTGATACAGTGAAAATAAATAACTTTTACATGAATTGGAAACGAAATTAACATTTGTACGCTAAATTAGCTGTTGTAAAAAGTCTTTGCATCGCAGTGCCGAGCTGTTTGGTTCGCGTGTGCACAAGACGCGATCATAGAAGACCGTACCTCTCCAGCGGGAAACTTCCCTCTCCACCTCCAAGCCCAATCGAGGAGGATCACTGCTCAAGCTGTGCTGGTTGCGTCTTCCGAATGACGGAGTTTTCTGTTGATTTACTCAATCTTAAATATAAATTTTTTCTATTTCCAATTTACTACTATATACTAGTTTTCTTTTATGAAGCCACAAGGGAACACGTGCTCATGTTCACAAACGAAATTACTGCCACTGACCCAGAACTACATACAGCATATTAGACAACAACAACCTAAGACAGAAGTAAAACCAGCCTCCCCTCATCTCTTACCCAGACCTTGGCACTAAATAAGACGTCGGGTCCCTCCCATATGTGTAAATATATCATGACAATAATATAAAATATCTGATGTGGACACCCCATGACGTCCTTGTACGCCTATTAAACTATAAATCAGTGGCTCAAAAAGTGATCCTGAATTTGGTTACTAGATAAAACGACATTCGGCGTTGCGACATCCATCTATTGACACACACACACACACACACCAGTATTATAGGAAAACCAGTATTTTACACTCAATTTTAACACTTAAAATAAGTAATAAAAATGTTTAATTGAATTGGAAACCAAATTGCGTTTGTAATCTTTATTTTCGAAACATATGATTTATGTATTTAATTTAAATATAATTTTTGATGTAAGCTTATTATGACCTTCAAGCAAAGTACCCTTTTCGGCTCCCCAATTTGAACCAAAATATAGTAAATACATTCATATCGATATAAAAGACCTATTTACCAAATTTGAGATGTTTTACATTATATTTTAATATAATCTTTGGTGAAAGTGTAATGTGACCTTCAAGTAAAGTATCGCTTCCGATTTTCCAACATAGACCAAAATCTAGTATGTTATTTAAATCAATATATAAGTTATAAATACTAAATTTGAGAAGTTTTGCATAGTATTTTAGTATAATTTTTTATGGAAATCAATTATGGCCTTCAAGTAAAGTACCACTTCCGGTGATCAATCAGTGACCAAAAAGGGAGGTTCATAACTAGATTTTACAACAATCTTAAATACAAAATTTCAACTTTCTACTGCGAACTGTTTTTGAGTTATGCGAGATACGAACGTACGTACGTACAGACGCCACGACGAAACTAGTCAAAATGGATTCAGAGATGGTCAAAATGGATATTTCCGTTGAAATCTGAAAACCAAAAATTTTCGCGATTACAATGCTTCCTTTACTTCGTACAAGGAAGTAAAAATTCAAATAAAAAATATCTCCAATACAAACCAAATTAAATTTACCAGGCTCCAGTATTATAGTATTGGCAATACCTCTCACACATGTTGGGGCCCTGAGTGAAACGGATATGTTATGACGGCAAAAGATCAAAAGTAATTTGAGGATACTAGTGTCTAATGTTTTCAGAAACGCTGTTATTACTCGTAAGATATACTTACATAGACCCTCTTTGAACACTCATGTTCAGGCCACAAAGCACTTCGGTATCCACGTCATAGCGCTTGTATGCACCCCTCACTTCAATCATGTTATCTTCCACTTGGCCACTCATCTCCAGTCTGCCGATCTTACAATATTCGTAAGTAACGTAAAACTCTCATATTTCCAAGTAATAGCAAACCAAGAAGCCTCCTAAAAAGTAATGTATAATATCATAACAAAAATTGGCAATACATGTACTAGTAGTCGTCTTCCGACTACATTTATCCTTCTATTACAGCCATTCAAAAAAATATAATTTTATTAGAACTAATAAAGAGAACAATGGAGGCTGTAGAAGAAAGAAGGGAACCAAAAGTGAGTTTTGAAATAGGAGCTTGCAAAGATTTTCGATACTGAAAATTTCTATGCTACCCAACTCCTTCCAGCACTCCGTTATGTAGACCAGTTATTCCTAAAGCAGTACTGAAAAGTTAAAAGAAAGAAACATCATAACTATTTTTCAAGGACTCTCTCTCTCTCCCCCCTTAAAGCAAAATGTTTAAATAAAAGTAAATTTTTCTGATGTTACAATATATATTTTTTTATTAAAGAGATAAAGAATAGTCGTGGAAATAATACAAGTGACCAGATTTATTTTGTACAAAACATACATGTTAAAAAATAAAATATTGATAAAAATTTAAGGATCTCCCTCCTCTCATTTCTCATTCATCAGGTACTAATGTACTATGATTCATCCTCTTATCTTTATCCTATCATTAGAACTCCTATATACTGGGTCAGAGCCTAATACCATATCCTTGTGATTCAATGGTTATCCCTTCAACACATCTGAGGCCTGTTTCGAAATAAAGTACAAGTGCAAGTAGACCTATGATTTACTACGCAGATGACACACTGTGAAATTTTTCGTGTTTCAACATTTCTCAGCGTGTCATCTGCGTAGTAAATCATAGTTCTACTTGTACTTTATTATGAAATCGGGCCCTGGTTTTTCCTGTCTCAATCTTCTAATTTCGTCCAGCTACTTGATCGCATTGTTCGAGGTCTTCTGATATCTCCTATCACCCTCATCTCGACCATTGGTGACTACATTAACAATTGACAGCTGTCACTTCATGACACCATATCACTGAAAATGGTACCTGACTGAGTGATGATACTTAAGTTCGGTTCTTTTCACCATAACTTGGAGGGCAATATTGAATAGAAATGGAGATAGGGAATCGCCTTGCCTAATTCCTGACTTCACTACAAAAAAATTTGTTTTGATCCTGCTCACACTTTCTCTCAATGTGCATGCTGTGTGTCGGATTAACTTTTATGGGATGCCTTATTCCTCCATTGTCTTTATTCAGACTTTTCATTTTTTTATTCATTACGTACTTTGACTGCCCCCTTTACACTCAAGGTCAAACCACGTATTTTTTTCGGACCACCACTTTCAAACCACGGATTTTTTCGATAAAACTTTGGTGATTATAATATTTGTGTTCACGATCATGAACTACCCGCTGCAGAATCCTATTCTAAAATGCTCTAGTAGATTAGGAGAAAGTAGAGTCCAAGAAATGGTGGGCGAGGATAACAGCATTATTTTTTAATCGCGCATTTTGGCAAAAACGTAGAAGGACGTAGTTGAGGAAGTAATGATCTTATCAGTTGTAAATGAGAAAAGCGAGAGAGAATACAGCTATTTTGAAATATCGTAACAAACGTTTTCTTCTGTGCTATCTGGTATGTGTCAAACGCCATTAACAACAGTTTCTAAGAGAACATTAAACACATTTCTGGTTGTTTAGATAACGTAATCCAAGATAACAAGTGCACGAAACCCAAGGTTCATTTCGTTGAGTATGAACGAAGTATTTTCTAATCCTTATGAAAATTATTCTTAAATTAAAATACAGAAGAACCCCATTTATCCGAAAGAATGTGATAAGTAATCGAAATACCGGTATTCTCCCTGTCCCAATCATCCCAGTTTAATAATAATTTCTTACCATGGCTAAAGTACTGCAAATGGCTATTCCGGACAAGGAATGGTACGGTCAGTAAATAGAAAATTCTCTTATTATTGAAATTTATTAAAGTAAAATGCCAAAATGTTATTAACTAGATTAAGGAATAAAAAAATTAGAAGTAAGGACTCGCTTCCTTTTTGCCTAACTTATCGTCACTTTTCACTTTATATATGACGCTAAATCATTACAAAACATAGTTTGTTGAATTACAATAAAATATAAAAAAAATATAGAAAAAAATAGGAATCAGCATAAGAGAAAATAATTAAATGAATTCTACAAAAAATGTATTCCATATTTTCAGAAGAACTGTAAATAGCCTATTAGGGCTAGCTTTTTCGATGCCTTGCTTTTAAGAATTTCACATAATTTTATACAAGACTAATTATGTAAGTATATGTTTTAAAAAACAAAACTGTATGTAAGATTATCATTCAATTTATATACAAATAATTAAAATTAAACAAACGACATAATGAATTTTTTCCAACAAATGTATATTAAATTACGTAATTAAAATACGAATTGTTGTTAAGATTATGAAGTATAATTTCGTACCAGTTAATTATGAACATAATTAAAACTACCTAAAGAAATCGGAGGAGAGGAATGTTCCCGATAATCTGGGTTTCGGATTAGCGGAGTTCAACGGTTGAAGGTGTACAAAATGTAAACTATATTTCCTTGTTAGAATTTTTTTATTATTTATAGTCTTTGGTTAAAGAAGGAGCTGAGATCAACATGAGTATCAATCGTTAGTAATTTATTTATCATAATACACGGTTATAAAAAACACAATGAGAAAACGTTAGTTTATGATACGAGTACGAACAAGTTGCCAAAATATTATGAAATAACTTACAATGAGAAAAATAAAATAATTGATGAAAATGAATCAACGAAAAATACTTACTGTATTAAAATACTTTCGCCAAGAAGTAGGTTGGAAAAATGTTGTGTGTAATAAAGGTAAGCTTATGGCAATTAAATCACATGGAAGAATGACGAAACTAATGAAAATCTTAACGATCACAAAGGAAAATTTGAAGTTCACGAAAAAAAATTCTACCAGGAAAGCTGGTCCTAAAATTCCGACGAGAATTAATAATCCATTGAAAGGCAAACCTGTTTTGAATAAGAACAACTTTAAAATCTTGAGGTCAATCATAATATGAGAAATAATCATTTAACATTGTATAATCGCTATTTGAAAAAATACAAAAAAAAAAATCAGTTTTTTTTTTCTATACCATTAGCACATTTTCTCTGAATTAAGGCCAAGACAAATTTTTTTTTAACTTACTCAAAAAATAAAATTACATTAAAAATTTGCCGCCCTCTAATCTCTGCCCCGCGGGGTAAGTACCCCCTTTGCCCCCTCAAGCAACCAATGAGCATAATCTGACGAATTAAAAATTGCAATTTTATAGGTATTGTCATCTTATTTATGCTATATTTACATTTTCATAAAAGTTGAACATGCATTAAACGACCCAATCGTTTTCTACTAATCTGGGAGAGAATATATGGTATATAGATTTAAAAAAAAGATTAGTTGAAAAACATGTTTCATGGCGATTGAAATGCTAATGGTAGGTTCTGGATAATTTGCGATGTGCGATATCCTGAAAGATAAGACGAGGTTGTCTTATCCTAGTTTCGGCTTCGAAGGAATTCGGTAATAGGCGACGAATTTAAATTTGAGATTAAATATATATTAATTTACTGAGGCGGTAGCTGGAAAAAGGCGTCAGCCCAAAAATCATGTTCATAGGAATCACCATGTGAAGTTTTGTAAATGATATAATAATATATGAAATCAGCTCTCATTTATTTTAGTATTTATTATTGATACCTTATATTACTGAATAATAAAAACATGTAATTTTAGGGGAGAGTCGATTGTAGATTGTAAAAGTGGTCATACGCCCATTTTTTCATAGAACACACAAAATAAAGAAAATAAATTTTCAATATTATTTTATATATTGATTGCTGAATCTAAGGTAAATCAAGGAAGTAAATCAACATAGTTGTAACTATTTATTAAATGCCGATTCAGTCTCCGCCTGTTTGTCTGAGGTTGAGCACTGATGAAGACCTACGATGTGGATCGAAACGTCGGCATTTAATCAAATATTTACCACTATTTTATATTATTCTTGACCGCCACCCGATGGTCCGCTGACCTTAAATTTTCAATTGGTACAATGAAAAAAAAAAAAACAAGCACTATTTTATTCAGATACGAATATGAATTTTTTTTCATGAAAATTAAATCTGATAATTCTGTATTTTTCTAAGAAAACGGACAAGCCCCTATTCAAATCAAGAAGAAGTAAATGTACAAAGAACAAAATACACTTAAAAATAGAATAAAATATGTACATGATCCTTTTTTTAATAAAAACTAATAGTCACTTTTTGAAAAGTATGCAACAAAGACAACCGGTTTGTCAGTATTTTTCTTCTAAAAACAAGAAAGAAAATCCATACTGAACCATAATTGAACCTTTTTATGGATAAAGGGCGTGTAAAGTTCTCTCATTAAGACAGTTCTATCAACTTTAAAAATTATCATGCGCCTTTGAAAATTTTATAAGAAACAAAATGGATATCCAAAAATGCGATCTCCTGAAAAAGAGCATTTAACCGCGAACGCCCTTTTTCCAGCTACTGCCTCGATTAAATATATTTATATGATAATTCCCTATCATTCTCTTAGGTATATTATGATGTTTTCACTAAAATTAAATAAATAATCACATATATTAATAGATAAGCTGAGCCAAAAATTGCTTGAAATCGAAATATGAAATTAACAAACTCTTGAAATATAAGAGAAAGGTCAATATATATTTAATGGCAATTTTTTTTTTTTTTAATCACTTGCAAGAATATTTAAAAAAATATTGGACACCTTAAATCATGAAAAGGCATAACTCCGTAGAATAGCAATGAAATGGAAGACTTGACCGAAACAACGAAGGAATGGTTTATTGCAGAAATAAAAATAAACACTGGTAGTCAAAAAGAGTTGACAAATATTTAATATACTCTCTATTGGCAAAAAGGAACAGGGGAAAAAAGAATGTGGATAAACAGACATTAAAGTGTTTCATCCAATGAAATAATATTATAAAAAATTACCATAAATATAAATGAATAACCTATTTTATATGATAAATTAACAGGGAGACAGAGGCTGGAATATCCACGAAAATCACGAATCTTCCAGGCACCACTTTTTTTCATAAGTTGGACTAAGAAGATTAGAATGAGGAAATTCTTTAGATAAGCAGATCTGAAATTTTGTTGGTTCACGAATTTTCCTCATATAGAATATTAAAAAAAAAAAAATATTTTTAAAAGTTTTAACGCAAATAATTTTAAATGCTTACCTGTTTAACGAAAACGTTATTAAAATTCCTTTTAAGATGTTACCTTTCCTATATATTTGTAAAAATAATCACTCACAAATGATAGCCTAACTTAAAACATATATAGAAATATTAAAATTGTTATCATTCTATATTTTTCGAAGTTTATCATAAATATATTTAAAAGCTTAGATTCAGAAGGAACTCAGAAGAGCACCAATATACTAAATGAAATGAAGAAGGGGGTGGTAATCCAGAGAGCTAAGGTCGGGGAGCAAGAGGTGGGAGAAAGAAATCTAGATCAAAAACATGGCATTAAAAATTCGTTTTTATTAGATCTGTAATTTAAATTTAGTAATTTATATATTGGAAAAATCATGTCCGTTCTGACAGAATTTCTTCGATGGAATAATCCCAAATTTTTATAATTACTTCCTTGTACGAGTATAGCAATCGCGAAAATTTTCGGTTTTCAGATTTCAACGGAAATATCCATTTTGACCATCCTTGAATCCATTTTGAATGGTTTCGTCGTGTCGTCTGTTCGTACGTTCGTTCGTATGTATCTCGCATAACTCAAAAACGGTTAGCCGTGGAAAGTTAAAATTTTGTATTTAGGATTGCTGTAAAATCTAGTTGTGAATCTCTCTTTTTGGTGACTACATGATTACCGGAAGTGGTACTTTACTTCAAGGTCATTATTGATTTTGAGATAGCAACAGCTTAAAATGAGGCATAAATAATTGTTAGGGCATGCATGGAAAAATCCAAACAAGAAGCCAAGAGTATCAAAAATAACATAAAATAAATCAACTGTCGCCTACTCAGGCATCATCAGAAAAGAAGAGAAAGAAAAAATAATAAAGAAAAAAAAAACTATATGAAGAACAATATGCAGCACATCTCACATCCACAGTCAAAATATATAATTTCTTGGTGAGGCATTACCATTTTCAAGAATCATTGAGAACCGAAGGTCAGTCAAAAGTTGGGCCAGTATTACACAATCTAAAATCGTAATTAATATTCGAGAGGCCTAGACCGGTTTTCTGTCCCTATTCTAGTCAAAAAGCAGTTTCTTAAGAATCTTAAAATTGTTAGTTATTACTTAGCAACTACTCAAAGTAAAGAAAATTATGGTGTCCAATCAATAACAAAAAAAAAATCTCGAGATGAATATAAAAGATACAATAGAATACATAAAAAAAATCGTCAGAGTTCCGTCACTAAGGTCGTATTTTCAATAAAATACAAAATTGAAAATATCAAAATGGTGGGGTGGGAGAAAGAAGTTGAGATCTCCAAAGGCACTTCTCTAACACCAACTCAATTCAACCCTACAATTTAACAAATTTTCAACTCTCTAACTCAATTTGGATGGGCTATAGAGGGACGCAAAACTTTAAATCCGCAATAAAACATTTGGGCATTCCAGAATTTTGACTGAAATTTACTCCCACTTCGACTATGTAAATAGGAGGAATATATTTAAGCAGAGCTAACATGTCTTTTTTATTTTGTGTTATGTAGCATTTGTAAATTTTGTATTATGTAACATTTTTTTGCATATAATAATAGTAAGTGGAGAAATGAGAAGAAATAATTTTTCGAAGCGGTGATATAAATTAATTAAAATTACAATCCTTTGTACAACTTTTCAATACGGTCGCATTATCAATGCCTGCTCTCGAACTTACACGAAGGTCGCCGCCCTAGCACCATAGTTGGGCATAAGTTAACTAATCTTTTAGTTGACTAACTTCGTAACTAAATAATTAATAGTTTTAAATTAGATGCAATTAAAATGCAAATAATTTAGTCATAAGTCACGGTTTGGTAATAGATTTCTCAACAATTAAATTAGTTTTAGTTGTAGTGGACAACTAATTTTTTTAATCGTGAAAAATAAATAGTCATTGCCAATTGAAAACTAATCAGTTTTATCCATAATTGCGAATAATAATTAACAATTAATTTATTTATTTGTTGAATTTCGATCTTTGAACCTAACTGCCAGTCTAACAGTTGTCCGCTCATACCAAGGCCCTATTTCATAATAAAGTACAACAGTATAAGTGCAAATGAAATTTGTTCGTTTTAAGAGGATACATGTCTATCGTCATTAAATAATAATAATTGTGTTTAATGATTTTTTTATTAACTATTTTTTAATAAAACTATTTTAAATGTTATCGTTTTTCAAAATATCAGTGTGTCATAGTCGTAGTAAGCATTGGTTCACTTGTACTTATACTTAGATACCTTATTGTGAAATAAGGTGTAGGACTGACTGGTCTCTGATATATTCACAAATAAAAAACTTTATATAAAGCATTTCCAAGTCCATTGATAGTAACCTTTTCCAAATTAATTTCGTTTTAATTGTAACATTTTACATTCCAATTGTAACCCTTTCCAATTCAAATATATCCTTTTCCATAGTAATAGTAATTCGTTTTAATAGTATTTTTTTTAATTTCAATTGTAACCCAACCAAATATGAATTAATTCTATTTTATTCATTTTATTATCGAAAAATAATTATTTTAATTAAAATAATGACTGAAATATTTTCAGCCAATTCTTTCGGCATTTTTTTCGTATATTAGATAATTGCAATTCAGTACTAATTTCAACTAATTTTTGGATTAAAAAAAAATGATTATTTATTGTTAAATATTTATTATTTTTTATGTTTTGGGGGGGATGAGGAGTGTGGAATGTATCGATTTAGTGATCGTTCATTAATTTACCGAAGTTGCTAATGTCGAATTTACTATCGAAATTTTGTTCGGCAACGAGCATTTCTAATTCATTATTCGTTTTTTGTGTTTTCTTGGGTTCTGATTCCATTTGTTGAAATGGATTTTTGATCGCGCATGCGCATTACGATTAACTGTTACTGTTGAAGTTTTCTTCGATACAAGCATCGTTCATTAGGTTTTTGAGGGTTCTGATTCCGTTATTTTAATTGGATTTTTTATCAAACATGCGCATTTCAAATTCAATTACAGTTGACATTTTTTGTTATAAGTATTGTTTATTAAGATTTCCATGACGATAATTTAAAGTCGATCGAAAATACGATAGTAAATTTGAAATAGCGCCCTTGAAAGCCTAATTAACGAGACCTATACCGAAGAATTTTGCGAACAAATAATTAATTAGAAATACTCCAAACCAAATTTCGATAGCAAATTCGACATTAGCAACTTCGCAAAACTAATGAACGATCACTAAATTGACGAATTCCACAAGCTCTCCTCCTCCCTTTCCCCAACAAAAATGAAAAAAATAATAAATATTTAAAAATAAATGACATTTCTTTTTTCAAATATTTTAAATAGTTGAAATTATCACTAAATATTAATTATCCAATAAACGAAAAAATGCCATAAGTATGGAACGGATTTTCATATAAAAAAAAAGCTAGATATATACATATACCATTGATGCAATTATATTTTCACAAATGCATAAGTAGCAAAATATGAGTTATATTTAAGAATAAAAATCCTGACTAGTACTCTCTAGCACCATTTATCTTAACTTACTGATTTGTATTCAACTCTAAAATTCGTATTCATTGGAATTGTAACTGCTTTAATTAGATATGATTTAAAATTATTAGAGCAGTCGACTTCCGGTGATCGGGGGAAGTTGTAACTAGAGCAACAATAATTTACATTATGGCAAGGCCCCGACCTCAACTGAAAAGGATCCGTTGGGATTATCTTTTGAGCAAGAGTAGTAATAGGAAGTCAACAGCACTGATCATTTTAAACAGTATCTAATTAAAGCAGTAATAATTAATAATTTTAATAATTAAAAATTTTTAACCACCCATTTAGTCATTTCTTGTAGAATGACATGATTTCTTACCTGGAGTTATTTAAATTATCCAAGAGAACGAGGTCGGTATTAAAACTCATTTTGCTTGAGATATGACCCCCAAAAAAAAATCGCAAGGACTTTATCTGGCGACCGTGTCGGCCACTCCAATTCATCCCTCAAATCGACCAATCTGTCAGGAAACATTTCCCTCAAAACTCGATGCGAACGAACGTCAAGATGAATGAACCGTGGAATCGCACATCATCTGAATGGTTTAATACAGCTTAAGATAGTGCCCAACATTTGCACGAGACGTCTGGAGTTCTCAGCTAGCGTTAAATTCCCCTCAAAGAAGTACAGACCGATAACACCGAAGATACCAAAAGACGCCCATAGTGCTCTTCGGAAGTGTTTCAATTATTCCACCTGAAATGACTCGAAGGGTCATGGTAAATTTCCAAGAACGTCAGAGGTTATTTGTAGTAAATAACGGCCGACATTTGTAAGATGTAATTTTCAAAACCCACTGATGTTATTAATTCATATATAAATTCATATAAATTGGTTCGTATTTATGCGAATATAGACTCCGACCTCAACTGAAAAGGATCCGTTGGGGATTTGTTTGTCTCTACAGATGTGATCTAATTAAAGCACCAGTAGAAATAGCGTTGGTTATAATTCACAACAATGGTCGGCCGTATTATAACTAATAAACTTTGAATATTTTTACTATTTTTAAATTATCAGTATAAATGAACAGAACCATATTTTAAATCAATTTAAAAAAATTGCCATCCTGAATTAAACCTCAAAAAATATTAATTTGGTTTAACGTCCTTACGCACTCCAACTAAAACAGGAAGGACGTGTTATCCAATAAGCTACCAACCAATTCTAACCACTAAGATCGATATTTATCCATGGACTCGCACTAAACAAATTTCAACCTTCCCGGACCGGATTCGAACTGTCGCCGCTTCTGATCAGTGAACGCAGCAGTACAGCTTTAACACGCTCGGGCACTAGTTTACATTAATAAGGTAATTAAGGCCTAAGTGTACAAGAAACCTGAATGGGAGAGTTCATACCTTGTTTAAAAGCAAGACGTAACTTACTTTCAATATGAAAATAATAAATGTAATCTCCGAAAAACGCGAGAAAAATATTTTTTTAAAGTATAATCAATCTTATTTGAATCCAATATCTTCTTCTCAATAGCAAGCACATCTTGTTTGTTACTACTATTTGTTAACAGACAAGAAGTCAATACTGTTTCTGAAGATACAGAATATACCTGGAATAGAAGCTTCAAATAATAGATGAATTATAATTTAATAAGGAGCTCGTGAGTCAGTTTCTTCAGGATATTAGGTAAAAGGATACTGGAAAGGGCTAGTATTTGACCAAAAGCTGTACATAGTGTCTCAACACAACCGTGAACGCCACTGAAGTTTGCGAGATATCATATAGGTAACCTGTTAAATAAAACCCGATAGATACCACAGAGGTGTATACTACATGCTGTAAATTGAAAAACGATGGCCCAAGACAGAAGTGGAACTAAATGATTGAGACGGCGAAAGTTGTGTCAACAAGAAATAGAAGAAACACGTTCGTACTGATACCTCTTGTTTTAAGAGTTAATAAATCTCCAGGTTAGGCCGTTGAAGGTTACGTATTGTATACTCTTCTACGCAAAATTAGACGGTTACAATCCAATAGCCTAACTCCAGAAGATATTATGTAGTAAGGGATTAAATAATTGTAGTTGTAAGTTACCTTCTCGATGGCTTTGACCGAAATATCAATCAATATTTTAAAAAGACCTCCTCTAGAAGTGTACGTCTTTTATTTTTTTGACTGTAGGGCTCAATCATTAGCATCGATTGCAGGAAGGGGTGCAAATATAAACATTTAACACAACACCACTAATATAAAATGAACTTTGTTTTCTCTGAAACAAATACCCATAATCATAATTTGAATAGTATGGCAGTAGAAGTTAAGAAACATATAGCACAGCGACACTTCAAGAACAGAGCTTAAAGGATACCTAAGGTAATGTGTATTTCCACAAAAACAGTTTTCTAATGTTACATAAGTCATTTAACCGGCTGAAGTAACAAAGACTAGCATGACGATTTGCATGCACAGTTCGGCTTGAAGGGCTAACTTGAACTTGTGGACAGTCCCAGAAGTTTGGACACTTTTTCGATATCCACTATCGATACATTTTGTTCATCATAGCAACTTCTATATCTTCAAGCACTAGCTAATAGGTATTGGTCCACTGATAACTTACAACTGAAAATCTGCTATCCTTGTAGATATGCAGATATAAATGTATATTGTATAAATAGACGATTACAAGTCTTAATTAGCTCATGACTTAAGGATTTTACCTCTTAAGATGCGTTCCGCCTTTGCCAAGCATAGGCAAGTCAAACAGCAAACTTGGTTTAGGAAAGCTTAACAAACTAACCTGTCCACATGCTACTAATTTCGGTTTGAAATATTTTTATTTTATAAAGAAACTATCAAAAATATATAATAAAAACCATACAAATACACAAATGCAATACTACCGCTTATGAGGCGCTTTTCGAAAGAACTTGATCGGACTCAATCACAGAAAAGCCAAACAACCAATCCCCTTTAAACGTCTGATTTGCCGAGGTTTGGCAAAGGTGTGCAAGCATCTTAAAGCCAGAGCCGGTTTTCGATATCAAATAAAAACATCGATACGTTTTTATATCGATACGTTCAACACCCCTACGCCTTGTCCTTGGATTATTTATGGACTTCAGAGCTTAATTATCCCACCCTGTTGCTTACGTGATTCCGGTAATAATAGTTATATCGTATCATTGTAATTTATAAGCGTAGTAACCACTAGACTTGGTAGGATTGGTTTATATAGTACTTTTAGGGAAATAACACAAAGGTAGTTAGCCATAAAATATATTATACTAAACTTATGCTAAAGTAAGGAATAAGGTAAGTTTTTGGGCTTATTAATTGAATGCACTGTCATTGGTTACTTTTATTTTTAGTTATGCATATTGTTAATGATTTAGGTCATAACTATTGTACTTTTTCCAATAAATTTTAACTAGATGTTAGTAGTGCTGAATGGGTAGTTAGATTGTTATTAGGTCACACAATATTTACAAGAGAAACTTCTCTAAGCATGTAACATGTTACTTGCTGTATTTCATTTAACTTTTCAGTTTGTTTATGTTGACACTTAACTTTAATGTTATATTTATTAAAAACAGTGGTGTCTTTGTTATGATTGAGTACATATAGTTGTATACAATAATTTAAATCATAATCTTATGAGTTGATTATCCTTTTTAGAAGATATAGTATCTGAATTTACTACTTTAAAAAAATTATATCTGAATAAGATTGTCATTTACTTTGTTTGTAAAGTATTATATATATATATATATATATATATATATATATATATATATATATATATATATATATATATATATATGAATATTCTAAATAAGACTTACTTAGTTATCTTAAATAGTTATATCTGTATAGAAAATATTAATCATTAGTGGTAAGGCTTCCTGAGAAAGAAATAGAGATCCTGTTGATTGGTAGCCAATAGCCTAGTCACACAATGAACACAGTTGATAATAATGTGGGCAATGTGTGACCACACTATTTGTTGCTTCTTCTTTCGCACAGAATCATCAGCCTGTGTGTATTCTAAATTAGTAATGAAACCACTTGCAGATTCAGCATTTTTAATTTTTAGTCCATAAGTAACAGCAACTTTCCAAAATCAAATAAAACATTGCTTCATATATGTCTAGTAAGTTTTTACTTAAATCTAAAAGCAAAACTCCTTAGTGTCACTTTGTCATCCTTATATAATTTTGAGGCCGACTAATTTAATTTGGTGTGAATGCTTTTAGATTTGAATAGTTATCCAGCATATATGTCATTTGTACTAAACATATATAAGTTGTTCAAATTTTTATAATATTCTATAAAAAGAAAACTACATTTTTTATTGATATTTTACTTATACCTATTTTCTTCGTGCTTTATGGAAAACTATTATTTTTTAATGATGATTAAACATTATTTCTAAGTATTAAGGTATTTATACTAAGGTAAGGTATTTTGTTAACAAAATTTTTATTTAAAAGAAAACTTAAATATGCACTATTCATAATTATACTCTTTTGACTAAAGCCTGTAGCAGTGAAATTACTTCTAAAATAAAAGGGCTTCTTGAAAGTGTTCTAGGGTACTCTAGGCATCCTTCCTTCGGCCTGTATGTTGGCCATATTTCTATTTTATTTTTATTTTCAAACTACCTACGCTGGTTTTCCTCAATGGCTGTCTCAACTTCTTACTAACTTTGAATTTTCTAATTCTTTCCACATCATTTATCTTATAGAATAATTCGTTTTTATATTTTGGTATAGACTAAGTTTGTAATACAAGATTTAAAATTCACTTGAGCAGATTAGAACTGAAACTTAAAATATTTAAAGGTAATAATTCCTGTTTCTAAACAATTTTTTATTAATAAATCTCTAATAAAAAAAATGTGCAGAAAATTTGATCAGGTAATTGGATATATTTCCTGATCTTAGTATTTGTACTTGCTGAACTCCTATTTATTGAAATTGTTCACTTAACCAACTGTATATTGTGTGTGATTTCCTGTTTATTCAGCCAATTTGAACATTAGTTATAATCTTAAACCTTGGCTCTCATAAATTAAATTATGTAACATTTTTGGGGATAAAATAATATAGTAGAATTATTATTATTATTATATATAAGTGTGGTATGTGTGACATATGTATATATCTGAATGTATGAGATTCACCATAAATTATTTTGTATTGATAGAGTAAAAAGAAAAATTAACTAAGCAATTTATGTGTAGCCAATAAAAAATAGTTTTTGTAACAAAGACAAAAAATTTTACAGCTAAGTTTTTATTTAATATCCTCAGTCCTCATTAATTTTAGATTATCAAATAATTTTTTAATATAAATTAATATCAAATATTGTAACAGAAAATTTAAGAACAAATTTGAAAGAAGGTTGATATGTTCTTTTATATTCTGCTTTGAGAAAAGTTTTCATCATATTTCAAATGATTATAATAGGTTACCTTATAGTTGTATTAATGATTTCTTAAGCGTAGCCTTAACTTGCGTAAGGTATTTTTTTATTTCAAACAGAATTTTAAGCTTAATTTTTTTGACATGTGGCAGTTTGTCCAAACAATTTTGAATTTTAAGTCAAATGCCATTAGTTTCGATCAAAACCAGGCTTAACTCCGAAAGTTGCACTTTTGAGAGAATGGCACTTGAAGATTTTATCCAATTTCTGCTGATTATTATAGGTTTCCTTACAAATATTATCAATAATAAATAAATTAATAATAATAAAAAATTATCAATTAAACGACATTAAATCAACATAAGTGTAGTTTAGAATAATCAATTTTCCAATAAAAATTCACTAGAAAAGCAATTAAATCTATTACTATGAAATCAAATTAAAAATAATTAGTAAATTATTAAACTGACACTGGCAAAATAGGCCTAAAAAGTGTATTTTTTAAGTTGATAATATTCATTTTTGATTTATTATTTTTTATAATGAATCTTTGTAATCGGCCAAGATTTTTTTTTAACTTTCTCAAAATTTGAGGTTTTATATTTTAGGATATGTAGAATTCAAAAATTGAATATAAAAAAAAAAAATCATCCATTCGCCATGCTATATTTGTGATGATCTTTTCTCCAAGATCATTAAGCCGATTTTTCTTTTAGATCTGGTACCCAAGTCACACTGCCCACCCCAGGATGATCATCGGAACTTGACGTTACCATCTGCCAATATGGCCGATTAGAGATTTTATACGCTCATAGCTCAGCTATTTATGAAGATAGAAAAAAATATGAAGTATTTTGGAATTATTATATCAAAGCCTTAAAAAAAAAATCTATATAAATTGGTTTATTATTATTTATTGTCTAATAAGCTAAATATAAAAAAAGAAATCTTAATTGGACTAATATCAGCAAAGAAATAGCAAACATATTATGTAATAGACTTGGACTAATATATGGTTAAATTGAAAGTTAACTCTCATAAGCAATATTCAGCAAAAATTTCAACCTATTATTTTTACAGTCATATATACAAGAAATGATTTGAATACCAATTTATCACTGCAAACTTATTTCTATATGTTGCAGTTATTTGTTTCTATATGTTCAGTCAAGCCTGCTGTCTCTGGAAGAAGTAAAGTTACCAAACCTCCTAATAGACCACCGAATCCAATGACAACCATTGGTAAACGCTCATCCACTCCATCCTAGAAATAAAAAAAAATTATTGAATTGGATACAACAATAATGAGCATTAATCAAAATACAACCCTTGATGAACAGAGGAAATAAGGTGAAACGATGATGACTGAAGTAACAAGGGAGGGCATTGGTATAGAGGAAAAGTATAAGAGAAAACTGTGGTTTGATGAAGATTGCAAACTCCTAAATGAAGAAAAATCAAATATACAAAACCATGATCCAAAATAAGCACACCAGAAGATAAGTGGAGGAGAAGCAAGAAGAAGAAGAGAAACCCACACTTGTAGAAGGAAGAAACAACAGTGGGAAATCAAAATGCTAACTGACATAGAAGCTGTTTTCAAAGAAAAAATAGCAGGGCATTCTTTTGGATGATTACTGAAACACATAGAGGATTCAACCCCCAAAACCATGCCTGTAGGGAAAACAATGGCACACTGGTCAACGAGGAATCTGCCATCATGGAAAGGTGGGCAAGCCACTTCTAAAATTTGTTAAATAGAGGCAGACAAGACAGCACAACCTAAGTGTCCACGGAGATTGGGAAAATGAGAGTTTTGTTGAACCTCCCGAAGAAGTGGAAATATACGATGCTATCAGGAACCTAAAGAACCACAAGACCATAGGAATTGACTACATCCCAGCTTAGGTATTTAAGCATAGTAGGGGAGAGATGATAAAATTTCACAAAGATTAGTAATGAAGAGAAGAAAAACTACCAGCTGAATGAAAGAAGACAGTCCCCATATATAAGAAAGGGAATGTCTCTTTATAGAATAATTATAGAGGCTGTGGAATATTTCACCATAGGTGTAATTGCAATACAATTAACAATGGAGGACCATATGAGCATTTAATCTTTAATATTTCGTGGAGTTCAAGGGAAACAAATTTTTATTACAAATAAAACAATAAATTACACAAATATGATTAATACGGCGAGGAAGGCAATAAAATACAAAATATGAAACAAATAAGTAGTACTTAAAATTTAATAATATAGTAGAGAGCATGAGTAAAAATTCACAGAAAGGATATTATGATTTCGGAATAAAGAGGGTGATGGGTGTAGAGAAATTTGTAAATGTGAACATATCTGGTTTGCAGACTTCTTTCTTGGCAAACAAATATAGAGAACTGGGTACATAAAAGAGCTTGAATGTATGGCAAGTAATGAGCAAGTGGTAACATTAGGCTGAGATTAATCGAGTGCACAATTCTTGTGGCAAAAGGAATTAAATGAAGTAAAATAGGCATAAAATATGATAATGTAAAACATAAGCGAGTTAATTGCACCTTTAACATAAGCCATACAAAGAAATATATAAGAGTGTTGAACAGAGCGCACAACCATACCAAAAGACGTACAGAGGAGAAGTGAAGTTGTGGGATTTCGTGGACTGAATAAAGGTGTGCGACTGCCTCTGTAATCGTTAAAATACTATTTCATTGAAAGGATGGCAAATTGAAATAATAATTATTTTTAAACCATATTTTATTTAGTGAAAATAACAGAATACTTCAACTCAATTCACAAAGGAGTCTAATGCCTCAGCAAATACGGAACAGAGGCATCTCCCTCCTTCCCAGGGTACACAGAATCCTGCCAATCATTCTTTTTAATAGGTTGCTTCCATTTCTGAATGGGAGCGGGGAAATATCATTCTGGATTCCGAAAAGGATGATCAACGACATATCAGATGTTTACTACACAAATCCTGTTCGAGAAGACAAGGAAATATCAGATACATACTCACAACCTGTTCATTGATTTTCAAGAAGCCTATTATTCTGTGAACAGGGAAGAAGCATATAAAGAAATGGTGGGAATGAGCGTCCCTGCCAAACTGGTTCGTCTGATAAAAATTACAATGGAGGACAATATATGCTTCGTCAGGGTGAACGGAAAGTTATCGATAGGATTCACAACACAGACAGGGTAATGGTTTGGCCTGCCTTGTATTCAAATTCTCCCTCAAAAAAGCCATTATAAATGCAGGTATCCAAATAACAGAAACGCTTCTTAACAAAACAGTATAGATTTTAGAATTTACTGATGATTTTGATCTTGCAGGAAGGATCCTAAACGCTATAATAGAAGCTTTTCAGTCATTGGAGGAATCTGCAGCAAGCCTAGGCCTAATTATCAATACAGAAAAAACAAAGTACATGCATGTGTACACTGCCTACCCATGAAGATGATGAAAGCCATCTCTCAATAGGATGGTACAGATTCAAAAGAGTAAAATCCTTCATGTACTTAAGATAAAGAAAGAAAGAATTCCAGAGACGAATCCTCTCAGCAAACCACATCCATTTTTCTCTGCAAAAACACTTAAGAAACTGTGCATTATCCAAGGCCTCAAAAGAAAGATTATATAAAATATTCATCTGACCCGTTTTTACAAAACAAACGTTTTTACAAAGTTCTCATCAGGTTCGAAAGAAAAGTACTTCGTCGAATACACGATGGTATTTGTGAGCCAAGGCACCTGGAGAAAAAGGACTAATGCCGAGTTAAGTACAGAATATAAGGAAGTGGATTCCCTAGGGGCATCAAGACTTTGCTGGACTGTTCATGTTGCAAGAATGGATCCGAAAGAAATACCATCCTAAATTCTATCAGGGCGAATGTATGGTACCAGGCGGGTTTGACGACAGCCTGCATTGTGAAGACTGCGTGGCTGCTGATGCAAGATCTCTGCTTGATGTCAAAACTGGAGGAAAGAAGAGATAAATGGCGATCTATGGTACAGCAGGCTATGAATCAACAAGTAGGGCACAACACCAATCAGTAGTATTAAAATATCTTTTGAAAAGGGATTATGAATGATCAAAAATATGCTTCTTAACTCTACCAATATTTCTAAAAATAGAACATGGCAGGATTTATTTAAAAATAAATGACTTCTATTGTTTAGAGAATGTAGTAAATTTTACCTATTCACATTATAAAAATATTGTAGAAGGCTAAAAATTAATGTACTTACCATAATCCAGATATATGGTATCAACATGATAGAAATGCCAGCTGATAGATTTGCAGAACCCAATCCGAGATTCCTTATTATCGTAGGATACAATTCTGCTGTGTATATGAGTATAGAAACATTTGGAGAACTGATTAAAAATCGACTGACCATTATGTGCACCAAGTGGATTAGGTTATCTATAAAATATTAATATTTATTAATGGAGAGGAGGTAACAAAAACAATATTTTGTAATAATGATTTTTCTAGTGGCAGTAATTTTTTTTTTTTCTGTGCGAGTTAAACTACTGATATAGAGGCTTAGGCCATCAAGCATTAATAGTTTTTCAAAAAATTGAAGAAAAAAAACTAAATGATATAAGATTTTTCAGACATCAAAATTATAACTTACAAACAAAATTATATTTTACCTTCAATCAACAGTCACTTGCCATTACTTAATATCAACATCATACTTTAAAAAAACAAATTTCCTACAGATTCTTTCAATAACATAAAAAATCGTTTGTGAGAAACAAAAATTTGTTCACTGATACAGCGGTTTGTTATAACGCTGATGGCATGGAAAAGAAGGTTCTAATTTACTAAAATAGTAAATATACGTTCTTCAGGAAAAAAAAAAAGATTATCATGTTCATTATTAAATACACCTCTTAAAAGTTTTTTGTCCCTTCTGTAAAGTTTCATTTTTGGCATTTAACTCCTTTTCAATACCAATGTCTCATTTATGCTTACCAAAATTCTGTCTTTGTATTCTAATCATTTATTCAGGTATATGCTATAGATGGATATAGAAGAATAATTTTTTTTTTTTTTCAACTATTCAAGATTAAAACTTTTTTACTTTGAAATTAAGATTTTCAAAATCAATTATTTCATGGTTAAATTTTTTAACAAGATTTAGAATAAGAAAGAAAATTGTGAGTTGTTGTGTTTCTAAATTAGACATCATACTGGGTCAATCAAGCAGAAAATGTTAAAACCAAAGAAGAGAGAAATCGATCGATGGGAAAAGTATAGTATATAATGACACAAATTGGCAGAAGAAAAAAATGGGCCACAACTTGACAAAACAAAGCCTAGACCAAATGATCGTGAATGATTCCTAATGAGTCCAGAATAATGTTTTCCAAAAAGCTCTGAAACTGATTATTTTCAATGCCAGAGACCTTCTCTAAAAAAACACCTGTTGCAAGCGGGATGGTACTCCTCCTTTCGAGCCAAAGCCCTTAATTAATGTTATATCGAGTAGAAATTCATTGTTATCAATAATGAGTGTTGCATAGGGAGTGCAACAACTAACAAATTAACTGCTCAGTGATATTATCCAAGAATACATGATAATAGTTTTAGCCCTAGTATTTAAATGGAGTCCTAGAAAAATATTTGAGATTTACTTATTAATGTTTATTTTTAATAGCAGATTCACACTCATTAAAATTTATTTGACTATCAGTGAATTTGATGATTCATAATAAAATATGGCAAGAGAGACATGAAGATGAGTGTTCCAACATTACCTAAATCAAGACTTTAATACGGTAATAATTAGGAAAAAATACCAAAAGAGATCTCTTATCAGCTTCTCTTTAATTTTCTTCAGTTGTGGTTTGGAATGAGAGTTTTAAAAATGTCCTGAATAAGTCTATTAGTATATCCATTTAATTATTTGTGTAATCATTTGCGATTTGTTCATTACCAGTTAAATAAACCACTTACATGGAGTGGTGTGTCTGATCGTTTTTAATATTATGGAGTAAAATATTTTTAATCATTTTTTTTTAGTTACTTTCCCTGCAGTTTGCATTCGTCCAAATCAGTTTAAGTAAGTAGTGGTCGGTATTCAGTATTCATAACATGCGACTTTCTAAAACTGATATTAAAATATTCTTCTCAGTAACATTTTTTATTAATTTTATATGGATTACAAGACATTATTTTATAAAAACTTAGAACCAGGCATTGTGCTGAGTCTGTCTAGAGAATATAAATGAAAGTGTTGAAAATTTCATATTCTCCTAATTATTATTAATTTATGAATTTAAATAGTGAAAAGCCTATGAATAACATTTAGCTAAACTTTTTAATTTAAGTTTTAATTGCATGCACAACTTATCATGATCAACGAAATATTAAAATTACAGTTGGCTCTCACTAATCTGGCCTTGCATCGGGATTGGTAGTGGCGGATTAACAAAATGGCTGGATTAATGAAGCTTTGCTTAAGAAACAAAACAAATTTACTTTAAAACCTCATATAATTATCTATAAAAGCTATTTAAAACATTTGATTGAAATGAATGTTAGTAATTTGTAATGTAAAAGATAATAACAAAATATCTATTATAACATGAAGAAAATACTTTAAACAATATAGTAATGTACTCTGTGTAAATCGTACAAGAACGAAACGTTAAACCATTCCAAATACAAAATTGAAATGTGTGCTTAAATGCTAGTAATGAAAAAGTTGTTATGCTTTTTTGCATTAAAAGAATTAATTAACCAACCGACGGGAAAAATACCAAATTTTAGTCCTAAAGTCGTGTAATGCACCAGATTACTGGATATGGGGGAATAGCGAATGGCCGGGTTATCGACACCTTACTGTAGTTGATTTTACAACAGGAATTCGGGAATAGATAATGTGGAATACTTGGTGTTCATATATATTTGAAATTGCTTAGAGTTAAAAGTAATTTGAACTTGCTTACAGTTAAAAGTAATTTCAACATTACATGAATATTTATACATTACTGTTGATGCTACATTTAGTTCCTTGAAAATAGTATATATAATTTACATCAATATTAAAAGTGGGTCTATAATTTAGCTAATTTGTAGAAATGAATTGAATGATCTGAAACGTTATTTTCATTAATAAATCAAAATTTTTATAAAAAATAATCTTACAATTGATGGTATATGCTAGTTATAAATTAAGTTCTAAAAAATAATAATAATAAAAAAAGATATTGAAACTTATATATTACAAAATGTAGGAAACAAAGAAGAGAATTGGATAAATAAGTATCAGTATTTGGCGAAATGTAATTTCAGTTGCAATTACTTAACAATTACTGTAATATGGAATTGCAGAATTGTAATTGGTATTGCAATGATATTGGCTCAACAACAATTACAGTTTCATCAAGTGATTGCAATGACCAATTACAATAGTGCTATACTACTAATTCTTTCAAATTACAGTAATAGGTAAGTAATAGCAATTGTAATTGAAATTACATTTTTCCAAAACTGATAAGTATAAACTTTCATCTTATTTGTGTAAAACATTGATTTGCCTTTTTAATTAATTAAAACTATTAATGAATCTTCTGATATTAGTTAGATTTTAAGTAAATTAAAATTTAAGAAAGTAAATTACTTCATGAGGGATAATACCTTTATGGAAAAGAGTTGAAAAAAGACAAACAGCACCAGCACCTACCATGGCCAATGCCAGTGGCCATCTTCTTCCAAGCTTGAGCAGCAAAATAATAGTTAATGAAACAGCAGGGAATTCAACTATGCCTATTTCAGGAAAAAACAAAACAAACAATAATAAATAAAACTGTAACATTAATTAAAAATATTTTTAAATGTTTGAGTAAAAATCATCACATTAGTCTAGTCTCTGATAGTATTATAAATAGAATAGAAAATACATACAGAATGGTATTAGCAATGATATTTTTCCACTATAAACATTTAAAAGTTGGACAGATAAATGTAGTTTGATGGTTATCCTAATGAACAACATGCACTTATTTCATTTGGTCATCACGCAAGATGAAGATCATGTGAGCTATAAGTTAAATGGGATCTGAGTGCCAATTATAAAAAAAAAAACTAAGTATATGTGCACAGATGAGGATGAAGAGAGTGACCCAGATATTTCAAATTTGGACCAAAGGGAACATTTTTGCTATCTTTATCAGTGGTGATGGATGTCCAGAGATACAAGGATGGAACATGTCAGGAACAACAATATAAGAGAAAGGATGAAAGTGAAAAGAAATATCTTAAAAGTAATGGAAGAAAGAAGATTAAGGTGGTCAGGTGAAATGCTGAAATTGGTGAGGGAGTGGGAGTCTGTAGGGGCACAACAGAAAAAAAAAAAAAAAGAGAGACCATGATCTCATACACTATGGGAAAATAAAGTAGTTGAAATCATGGCAGAATAAGGATTGAGGCAGTAGACATGGAGGAATGAAGGAAGATGTTTAAAAAGGAGCTGAAAACAGCTTTTCATTTATTTGGCCAAACTCTTTCTGAGAATTTTTTCTTTCAATCACAAGTGAAAACTAATTTACTTTCTTTTATTGAAGTGCAAACTTGTTTTGGCTCGTTGGGCTCTTTAGGGATGGTGTAAAATAAGCAAACTCGCCTCGCGTACTATACCATAACGTGTCCTACCTAAATCCAGCCTACAATTTCTCATCTGTTTATTATCTTCCCGATGAGCTAGAGACTTAAAATTTGGAACATATCTTAGGAGTGGATGACAATGCAATAATAACAGGAGTGGGGACCACGCGGCGCAGTGCGCAGCCCTTAGGACACTCTCGGACGACGACTTTTGACGTCTTCGTCCGTTCTTTTTCTTGTATGTCTTTGACAGATCGAGCTACGATTGTTATAGGCATACCGTTTTAAACAAGAAGAACCCTGCTACATTTCGTTCCACCATAGTATAGGTCTAGCACTTTCACTTTTTCAAAATTTTAATACGAATTCGGAAATCACCTCTTTGAAAATTTGGATTAATTTTTTTTCGCAAACTAAAACGAATAGTTAAATTGTGAGTAAGCCAAAATGGAGCCTGGTTAATGCTCTTTAAAATGATATGCCATAGAAAATTGTAGCTCAATCCTTTGAGAAGTTATGAATTCAAGAACGGCAATAGAGAGGGAAAAGTTATCCGTTGGCATCGCTTGCGTTGTGTTTTTTAAAATACGACCACTTTAAAAACTAAAGGGATTAATGCTTGATCAAATGACACGTCAACCTTCAAAATCGGATAACTATTTAATATCTAATATTTCCTATTTAATCGGATAATATTTCCGAAGATATTCTAAGAAGCAAGATCTGTCGGGGTACGATGCGCTAGTTTATCCCGCCATTTATTTGATATTTTCTTTTTTCATGAAAGTGATCAAAATATTCAATAAGTAAGCAAAATAATTTAAAATAGCAGCTCTCTAGATTTTTCATTGCTGGATTCACTCCATTTTTCAAATTTTAAAAATATTATAGTATTGAGAAGTGACGATCGGCCGAAGATTATGTGTTTCAGTGCTATGATCTGTTTTCCCAGAAACACACTAGTTTAATCCCTATTGGCCTTAGGCCCGGAGAATCCACTCCTCTTTCTAGTTTTGATTTCTTCTAGCCAGGTAAGTGATATAAATAAGTGATATATACCAATTTCATCAAAAAATTAAATTCACTTAATGGAATATTCATTAAAAAAAATTATTTCATCTTATTCTTCTCTCCTTTTATCTTTAGATTTATTTGGGAATGTTGATCGGCCAAAGAAGTTTACACTTCCAGCGTGTGGTCCTAAACACACTCACTTTTTTTTTATGTACATTAATTAACAATAAGTAAAATAAAATCATATATTCATAATTATTAGTTACTTACCTGATATTACTGAATTAATGTAAATATCGCCACCTAGGGTGGAAAGATTCAATACAAGTCCATAGTATAAAAGGCATTGACAGAACCAAACAATATACAGGACCAATGTTATTTTCCTCATATGGCTTGTACTGAACAAATCCATCACTCTCGCCTTCGGAGGTTCTTCTCCTGTCTTGGCAATGCTCTAAGAAACATGAGCACAAATGAAATTAAAGTAACTAATTTTTATTATGATATAAACGTATGTGAATTATTAGTTTTTGTACTTGTTGAATTAATTCATCTATGTTATCTGGCAGAGGTTTGCCATTGAATTCTGAAGCCTGCTTCAGTACATCTTGGACTCTTTCTCTTTGGCATACTGCTAGAAGCCATCTTGGTGATTCAGGTACTATCCTGTGATAGGTCATAATTTTAAAAAGACAGGATTGTAAAGTACTGGAGACAATATTGAGGTAAAATTGGTAAACATGAAATTATCTTGCACTGGTATGAGCCAAGTTTAAACAATAGACTGTTCATTTTTATGGTTACATATAAGATTATGCAATTTTATATGATGTAGGTTCTTCATTAATGTCGAGTATGATTTAAGTTAATGTAATTCATGCTTAAAGCTGAGGGGAAAATGAAATTAACAAAATTTTTTACAGCATCAAACTTTGTAACAACAAAATATCATTTTTTTTTTACAAATTTCGCCACAAAAGAATGCTTAACAGACACTGGTCCGAATAATAATTCCATTATAACACCTTTATCTCTTGAAACAAAAACTGTTGAAGTATTTTGAAAGATCCCTCGATCTTCTCACTTCCTATAACTTATTAATCGATTGTTAAAAACGATCGTATACTAGTTTTTTATTGTTGAATAATTTGCTTGTTGGATAAAATAAGAATTACCTACAGAATTCTTACGCAAAAAAAGAAAATCCATATTATATTATGGATTCAAATGGATATCAAAAATGCAGAAATAAATAATATATTGTAATAATCTACGGATGCCACCACAAGCGTAATTGGTATTTTTTCTGTTAATTTATGTATACATGATAATATGGTAGAAATTTAAAAAAGTGATTTTACATTTTTTACTGCCTACCTAGGTAAGAAAGATTGTAATTGGGTCGAATTCGGTTTTCAACCGATTTTTCTGATCTTTCTGAAGCCCTTCTTGCACGGTCTACCATATATTATTGAAGCGATATTATTGAATTTGGTATTGAAATCACTGGGGTAAATACTGTTGTTATAATATAACCTTCAGGCGATCAAAATATTGGTGAAATTCAATATAGACCGTGTAGGAGAGGCTTGAGCTTATGTCCTAATTGAAAATGCATTAGGACGAGCGGGCGAAGCCGAAGCTTTTCAGCTGAGACATCGCCTGAGTCGAAAAGAAAAAGGATTTTCGAACAATGGTCTGTCTATATCACGATTATCTCTTGAACGGGTGAACAAGTTTTGTTGGTATTTTGTTGTATTGGGTTTCGGCGCCCGATGCCTGTGTGCCAAATCTGACATCGTGTGTTCAATAGCCGGATAAACGAGTTTTTCTATCGTAGTACCAAAACGGCTATATCGATTTCATGAAAGTCTCATCCTTAAAGCCTTTTAACTTTTCAAATAAGATGCATCCCCGAGAAAAAGCAAGGAAAGAAGGTATGACGAAAAGTAAATTTTCATTTATGTCGTTTGCGCATCACTCAAAATTGTCTATTGATATAACTCAAAAATAGACAGGGGATAGGCTGTATACAGTACCCGCAATACTGAACCGTTGTGGGGGTTTTAAGGGTCTAAATGAGGGACAAGGTCGGACATACTTGAGGGGTTTATTATGCGCATGTTCCCATGGAAACTCTTTCAATTTCTTTAGATTCACGAATAACTCGAAAACTATCTCCTGGGACATTCCAGATGCTGATTTGGAAGAAATTAAATTGTCTACAATGCTAAACATAAAAAAATAAAAATCTTAATCGTACAAATAAGCGAAGATACAGCTAATAATTTTTGAATTGAGATTTGCAACCAAAGGTGCAAAGAAAGCCATATGAATGGATATAATAGTTTCTTTAAAAGTATTCTGTTAACGTTCTCATGGGAACCCATTCATTTTTTTGCTACATCTATAACGAAGGTAGAGAAGCTTTGTATTTATGCGGGAAATGAAAACAATTGTTGTCCTCGTAATAGAAAATTTCCACTTGCATATTACGTTTCAGGCATCGAGGAACAAGTTGGAGTTCGTGTCTGATTGCAGTAAAATGCATGTGAGCGGCATAACATCTACTATTGTTAATCCGTTTTTGATGAAATTTTCAGGGATTGAGCGGGTTGGTATCTAGATGACCCTATATCAATTTTATCAAATTCCTATCACTACCTTAGCGCGAACGTATTTTTCTTGGCACGCTATTATTTTAATAACGGCTCGTCTGATTTGATCCAAAGTTGGAGAAAAGTTGGGTACTAGTGGACAACTCAGCCAGTATCAATTTCATCATTTCAGTATATATGTATATATATATATATGTAATGGTATCAAGGATAGATACGATATATGATATATGTGAAATATGAGCCTGATACCAGTATAAAGGAAGGAGCAGTACAGCTGATAATGATATAGTCAGTTGAAGAATTCTCCAATTCCTGATGATGTAAGCTAATCCTGAGATGATAATGTAAGAGAGAGAGACAGGGAGCATGTATGAAACGCCACATATTGACAACCATTTTCCTCCGACAATCTCCAAGCCTAAAAATATTAAATATATATCACTGTTTTAAATTATTTTATCGTATTAAGCATTACTTACTACAGTAATTGCTATGAGCAATATTAAAATAATCAATTTTAAGTAAATTTTATACATATAAACACATAACTACTGCAAAAGTGCGGAACCACATTAATGTCAAATACCAACATTTCAGGGGAAGGAGAGACAAAAAATCATTACTATATTAAATTTACTATCGTTACCATCGATTAGTAAACATTAACAATTAATTGTTCCCCAAAAAATTTTCTCAAAAATACAATAATATAATAACTCTAAATAAAAACGTTTTGGATATTGGTTGTTTCACGTTTTTGCTGATGATAAGATAGTCTTATTGTATGATAGACGTTGGCTACATTCTAATCTCAGTCTAAAACCTTTAAATCTTATTATGTACATAGATCGAAACCTTTCCTCAAAATAACACATTTGTCATTTGTATTATATCGTTATGGAATTTGACTGCAACTCAAGTCCGCAATGATCCATCCCATTCCTCATCTGAACCCTGTCCCTGTGTCCATCGTCCATCTATCGCAAAAGTGTAGTCTTCTGTCCTCCTGAATCTGAGTTAATATTTGCACAGGTTTTCTTTAGTTTTATGGTAAAAGAAATGAATATCGAGAAATCCCACTGCCACAAACACATAGAGTATTTACGCTGTTAGATGTATCACGGAATAACCCCAGGAGATTATCGGAAACCATCGGTATGAAACAGACCCGATCAACTATTGACCAAATGTTTTACCTTAAAAAGATATTCGAAAAAAAAGTGAGAATACGAAGGTTTAGTTCACCAGCTTAACATCGATAACTTATGAAATTACAAGGTTAATAGTGGAGAAAAAACATCGTAAAAAAAAGGATTAGCTGGTTTTGAAATTAACGTCTCTATTCGAAATCAAGTTAAATAATAATTATATAAAACTTTGCCCCTCATTTCTGTAGAAACTGTGTATCACTGAAATTGATGTGAATACAAAACAATACAGAACTTGAATCAGGATGATGAAAGATACTTACATAATACGAGACCAGAGTACATGATACTACAGCAGAAGAAACCTAAGATGGCCCTCAATACGAAAAACGAAGTGAACCATGGATTCCAAGAAATTAAAACTCCAAGCAAGATCTGAGCGAGCAAGGAGAACATCAAGGTTTTTTTTCTACCAAACCTAAAAACAAATACTTATTTTCAGAAAACTTATTGATAAAAGACCAGGCTTAAATATTTTATAAAAATTGACAATTTATTATTATTATTTTTTTTTATACTGTCATTTTTGTTTTTGTTCCTTGAGGATATTTCAAACCTAAATCTGATTTAGGGAGAAATGTTAGCGTGAAATTTTTATCGTTTTATTTGAACTGTTTGAAGGTGACTTTTAATAATGTAAAACAAAACTGGTTTTGTTTAATGACTAAAATATCTGATGTGGACACACCCCATGACTTCCTTGTACGCCCATTAAACTATAAATCGGCGGCTCAAAAAGTGACCCGGAATTTGGTCATTAGTTTACGAAGATAGCTGTATCTCAAAAACGACACTCGGTATCGCGACGTCCATCTATTGACACATACAGACACACATACACAAACGTAAGCTCTTGTTTCTGAAGGTTTTATTCCGTTATTATAAGTTATTTTCTGTCTATGTCACTAGATAAAGTATTGGAAATCGACGGTTTAAACATTTTAAGCGCAAGAACCCGCTTGACTTCAATGTTATTCTCCTGCTGCAGACTTCTTCAGCTCATAAATGGAGAGGAAAACAAGTATTTTACACTCAATTTTAACACATAAAACAAGCAATAAAATTGTTTAATCAGAGTGGAAAAAAAATAACATTTATATCCTTTATCACCCTTCCATACGATCTCTGTATTAAATGTCGACATACCTTTTGATTTAAGTTTATTAAGACTTTCAAGTAAAGCACCCCTTTCGGCTCTTCAATTTCAACCAAAATTTATAATATTATTTATATTGATATAAAAGTATAATTTACCAAATTTGAGATTTTTTACATTATTACTTCCTTGTACGAAGTAAAGGAAGTATTGTAATCACGAAAATTTTCGAATTTCAGATTTCGACGGAAATATCCATTTTGACCATCCCTGAATCCATTTTGACTAGTTTCGTCGTGACGTCTGTACGTACGTTCGTACGTTCGTATTTCTCATAACTCAAAAATGGTTAGCTGTAGAAAGTTACAATTTTGTATTTAGGATTGTTGTAAAATCTAGTTGTGAACCTCCCTTTTTGGTCGCTGCTTGATTACCGGAAGTGGTACTTTATTTGAAGGTCATAATTGATTTCCATCAAAAATTATATTAAAATACTATACAAAACTTCTCAAATTTAGTATTTATCATTTATGTATTGATTTAAATAACATACTAGATTTTGGTTTACATTGGAAAACCGGAAGCGGCACTTTACTTGAAGATCATATTAGACTTTCATCAAAAATTATATTAAAGTATAATGTAAAACATCTCAAATTTGGTAAATAGGTCTTTTATATCGATATAAATGTATTTAATAGATTTTGGTTAAAATCCGTGAGCCAAAAAGGGTACTTTACTTGAAGGTCATAATAAGCTTACATCAAAAATTATATTTAAATTGAAAGAGAAATCATATGTTTCAGTAATAAAGGTTACTAACGCAATTTGTTTTCCATTCCAATGAAACATTTTTATTACTTGTTTTAAGTGTTAAAATAGAATGTAAAATACTGGTATTCCTCCCCATTTTTTATTATTTTATTGTTGTCACGGAACATGGAGAAATATCTTGGAAACTAGTTACCTACTGAAGGAAAATGACATATAATAACGGAACGAGACCTCCAGTAACAAGAGTGTGTTGTTTTGTGTGTTTGTGTCAATAGATGGATGTCGGGACGCCGAATGTCAATTATCGGAGAAACTAGTAACCAAATTCAGTATCACTTTTTGAGCCACGGATTTATAATTTAATAGTAGGCGTACAAGGAAGTCATGTGTTGCCTACATCAGATATTATTTTAATATAATTTTTGATGAAAGTCGAATATGACCTTCAAGAAAAGTATCTCTTTCAGTTTTCCAATTTTAACCAAAATTTATTATGTTTTTTATTTTAGTATGTAAGTCTTAAATACCGAATTTGAGAGGTTTTGCATTATATTTTAATATATTTTTTTATGAAAATCAATAATGGCCTTCAAGTAAAGTACTGCTTCCGCTAATGCAAAAACTTCCGCAGTGACCAAAAAGGGAGGTTCACAACTAGATTTTACTGTAATCCTAAATACAAAATTTTAACTTTTTACGGCTAGCTGTTTTTGAGTTATGCGAGATACATACGAACGAACGTACTTAGAGACGACACGACGAAACTTGTCAAAATAGAAAATAGGGATGATCAAAATGGATATTTCCGTTCAAATTTGAAAACCGAAAATTTTCGCGATCACAATACTTCCTTTAGTACGAATAAGAAAGTAATTATAAAAAATTGGGATTATTCCATCCAAGAAAGTCTGTGAGAACGGACATGACATTTCCGTAATATAAATAACTAAATTTAAATTACAGATCTAATAAAAACGAATTTTTAACGTCATCACATAAATTCAAGGTTTTTGGAATGGAATGGAGCGGAATAGATTATACAAAATTTCTTTTATACTTGGATTAAACAGTAGTGTCTGTGATTTATAAGGAATTGTTTTTTTTTTAAATAGCTTTAAAATTCATAAGAACGAATACATGCATGGCTAAGATATTACGAATTGGCATAAATAAAGAATAAATCCATAAACAAAATTCGATTTAGTAACAAAAAAAAAAAAGATAAATAAAGATTCTGGAATTCTGCGAGAGATAGTGACAATTGGAGGAGGCTGTTGCAGGAGGCCAAGATTCGGCAACGATTTGTAGCGTCATTAAGGTAGATAGATTCTGGAATGAGATAAAAAGATATATCCGCTATGAAAATATAGAGTTCATACATCCTTATTTGAAGAATCGTGATTATTTACGCTGTGGTAACGTCAAGGCCCCATACAATTAGACTTACAGATTAGATTTATTTTTCTTTCACATCACTCTCAACTTTTTAGAACGTTTCACACACTTAAAACTTTTTAAAACACATTCGCAGTCCGTATTATAATTAAATTTTAAGTCAGAAAAGTTAAAATAAAAACTTATCCACAAAAAATTTAATTAAACAAAATGGATTAAAAGACAAAATTGTAATGGAATTTCTTCATAATGTAATATGTCAAAATATCTTGGGTTTAGGTAATTTATCTATTTTGGATATATTCATGAGAAATGAGCTTCGGAATGTCAACATTTATCAATATGGTGTGTTATTTTTTAAAAAAATAATTAGAATATAATCTGCGGTATACATACGATGTCATCTGACTATACACAGACATGTTTCATTTCATTCATACAAACATTCTTAATAGTTAATTCACTGATAAAATAAATGGAGGGTAAGAAAAAATCCAATCTGTACAATGTCCATGTTATTAATCTTTTGGCGACACTGCTTTAAAAAAAAAAAAAAAAAAAAAAAAAAAAAAAAAAAAAAAAAAAAACGCTATTGAAAATAGTTATAAAATAAACAAAACAATAATCGAAAGGAAAATGTTTATCATTTTAAATCTTAAAAAAATAAAAAGTCCTTCGTGTTCACATACTGTCAACCATACATAGCACAATCCATTTCATAATTTTTAAATTTACCTATGCGATTACTGTTTAAGATAGTATCTCTATGGTTGAACCAGTATTTAGTATGATGAAATACTGCCAAGGAGAGTGTAAGGTGTGTCCGTCGCCGATTTTGATCAACATTTTTTGGATGATTCTACAATGAAAAAAAGTTGATCCATACCCTGCCGTTTTGTTCAATGGACCTTGGGAGCTGAAAAAAATAAAATAAAACATGCTGAAAATATTTTATTTTATATCTCGTGTTTGGAGAATGATATCGGTATGATTTTTTCAGCTAAACAATTGTTTTTTTATAATATATTAATGGAAAAATATAGACTTAAAAAATAATTTATTTGTGATCAAATAAATTTAATAATGTGTTTGAACTATTAAGTAAACTAGCCTCATAGTTTTTTTCACACAAAAAATTATTGCAGATTTGGATTCAGCTCATCAATAAACCTTAGTGTTGAAAAAATCATCGAAAACAAATTAAATAATTAAATTTGTTTAATGAATTAATTAACTTTTGTAGCGTTCTGGCAGGTCTATTGAGTTATTTGTAATGTAGATAGTATTATTATAGGCTAAACATATATTTTTTTCTCTCACCAATATTTTTTTTTACTAAGATAATGTTTATAGCAGTGGTATAAAAGCGTTATATTTCCTATTTATTGATCACAAATAATGTTTTTATATTATGATATGTACATGGTTACGAACCCAGCCTTGCTCGGATATACCTTGGATATTTAATATTACTTTTTCTTATTTTTTGTCGACAGTTATGTTATTGTTATAGGCTTAACTGTATTTATTTATATTTAGACTTAATTCCTTTTACTTTTAGTATATATACCTGCTCCTCCCAAGATAAAGCCCACTCTCTTATCAGATGCCATAGGCCTAATACTAGACATTATTTACCGTATATTTCTGTTGTATTCATAATAAATCTTTTTAAAAAGTCATTTTCTGTTCGAGTTTATTTAACTGGCGCCCAAATAGGGACCTTTGGCTGTGTGCAGTAACTTCGCGGTTTCCTTTGGCTAGTGCAATACAGTACTTAGCTAGCGAGACCACTTTTTGCTGACTTGAGAAGATTCGGAGCTGTGTGCCAGAAGGATAACAGTAGAACTTCACGTCTGCAGAGCACAGGGTATTTCAATACTTTGCTTCAACAACTATAAAATTGATTATCTAAACTCAGGACATCAGGAAAAAGGATTGAAGGAAGAAAGAAAGATTTGTTCACTGAAGCAACAATACGGTAAATATTTCTTCATTGTAACTTTATTTATTAATGTTTATTGTTTTATGCCTCTTATTGATAGATTAAATAGTTTAAGAAAAATAGATAATATAGAATCAGAAAACATGGCTGAAAAAGCAAAAGATAGTGACTTTTACGTAATTCCGGAATATGACGGTAATCCAGAAACCTTAGTAGATTTCATTAGAAGTACAAAATATTGTTTAGACTTATTTTGCAAAGATTCAAACCCCCACAAAAATACTAATAACTCACGATTAATTATAACTTTGTTAAATAAATTAAAAGGCGGTGCGAAAACAGCAACTTACGATAAAGAGTTCACGTCGGTTCAACAAATTATAGATTATATAAAAAGAAAGTATCAAGATTCTCGAACTACAGAACAGCTTATTGCGGAAATTTTAAGTACCAATGCGCACTATAATGAAAATCCACTTGATTATATTTCTCGCCTTAGTAAAATGCGGTGTAGCCTATTCGCTAGAACTTACGCCGATAACGAAAAAATTGATAAAGCAGCAGAGATGAAACGGTACGATAAACAACTCAGCCACCATGCGGTTCACCAACTTAATCCCGAATTAACAGATTTTATTTATCACATCAAATTCGAAAGTTTAGAAGATATAGATGATATCCTAAGAAACAATGCCGCTCACATTGTTCAAAGAATATGCAAAAATCGAGGAGATAAAAAAGTCCACCAAAATCAAAATCAAAACTATAAAGGAAAAAACTATAATCCGAATTATAACCAACATAAAAAACCTCAATATCGTCAAGAATACCAACCAAATCAACATCAAGAATTTATCCCTAACTTTCAACAACTATATAACCCGAATTATCAAAATCATCGTAATTATCATCAAAACTTTAACCAACAAAGACCTAATTATACGAGAAATGAGAATGATTTTCATAATCAACAATGGCATCCATATGACCAACACCGTTATTTTAATAAACCACTGTCCGGTAATTTTAGGCAAAATAATTATCAACAAAATGAAAAACCCCAGGAAAGAGAAAATCAAACAGTCTCTATGAGAACTGTCAGTAATCGTGTACATTATACAGAAAATGATAGAGATAAAGAATTACAAGAATTAAATGAACGACTGAAAAATATAGAAGAAAAATTTGATCATTTTTAGACTTAGGTCCGAACGACAAAAAACCGCCGGAAATGAATATGCCGTAAATTATACTGATTCACTTCCAGAAATGATCGATAATAATGGAAATAAATGGCTCATTGATACTGGTGCGACCAAAAATTATATTCATCCTAATATCATACCCGCTAATGGTAAAATACAGAATGAAAATTTCATTATGAAAACCCCGGCAGGAAGGATTGAAGGAAAAAGAAGTGTAATACTCAACATCCAACCTCTGATCGGAATTGATAAAGAACTTAAATTTCTGATATTCCCATTTAGTAACCGGTTCGATATATTGTTAGGATTCGAAACGATGAAAGATATGAAGATAAAAATAAATTGTGAAAAAAATGAAATTATAATTAATAATGAAAAAAGAAAATTAGAAAATGAATCATATTATATTGATGATAAACAAGAAATAAAACAATTAATTCGCCATGAGCATATTGAGAAAGGAACAACAGACGAATTAATTAATTTAATAAGTAAATACGGAGATATTATGAAAGAAAAAGTTAAGATCAACAAATTTATTAAAACATAAAATAATTACAACTAATGCTAATCCGATATATACCAGAAACTATAGATACCCGAACAATTTAAAATTCAAATTCAGGAAGAGGTTAATAAATTGTTAAAAAATAACATCATAAGAGAAAGCAGTTCACCTTATAATTCGCCATTATGGATTGTCCCAAAAAAATTAGATGCTTCCGGACAAAAGAAAATACGAACGGTGATCGATTATATGAAATTGAATCAAGCTACTGTTAAAGATAAATTCTCACTACCGAATATAGAAGAACTATTGAATAGATTAAGGGGAGCCACTATATTTTCTACTATCGACCTGACTTCAGGTTTCCATCAAATAGAAATGGATGAGGAGTCCATATCTAAAACTGCTTTTAGCACTGACAATGCTCACTATGAATTTTTGCGTTTACCATTTGGTTTGTGTAACGCCCCCCCCCCTCCCTCCCACGTTTCAACGCGCCATGAACATGATGATATCCAACACAACTAATGCAATGATATATATGGACGATATAATAATATATTCGAAAAATAAAGAAGAACACCTACAGCATTTGGAATCAATATTCAAACTATTACAAAAACATTCGCTTTCCATACAATTGGATAAGACTGAGTTTTTTAGGCCAGAACTGAAATTTCTGGGATATATTGTTACAAAAGATGGACTAAAAACAGACCCACAGAAAATAAAAGCCATCCAAGAATTACCTGTTCCCCATGATGAGAAAACGACAAGACAGTTTTTGGGAATGACAGGATATTACCGAAAGTTTATAAATAATTATGCAAAAATAACTAGACCGATCTCTAACTCATTAAAAACAAAAGAATATAAAACCCTTGAAATAATTAATGCTTGCAATGATTTAAAAAAACAATATACAAACGCGCCCATATTAGCATATCCAAATTGGAATAAGCAGTTTATTCTAACGAAGGACGCAAGCGATAAAACCATAGGTTCTGTACTATCACAAAAAGATGAGACAGGAGTAGAACATCCGATTGCATTTGCACCCAGAGTTTTACAACCACCGGAATTAAAATACTCCACAATCGAAAAAGAGCTATTATCAGTAGTCTGGTCATCACAATATTATAAACCTTATTTATACGGAAATAGATTTCTATTACATAGAGACCACAAACCGCTTACATGGATTTTTACAATGAAAAATGGAAATACGCGGATAATGAAGTGGATCTGGAAATTGACCGAATTTGAGTTTGAAATAAAACATCTTTCAGGAAAGACAAATCTCGTAGCAGACACCATTTCGAGAAATCAGATTTATTACATTATTTAGAGACTGAAAAAGAACTAGAAGAATATGAAAAATTTCTAAATGATCAAAATCCTAATGAACAGACATCAGAAGACATCGTTCAATCAGAAAACATCGCACCTGAAGAAATTTCCCTAGGAACAGGAGAAGCAACTATGCATTCACAAATATCCTCAAATAACCAAATATGGATAGTAGAAAAAGATAAATGTCTAAATGTTGAAAAGCAACAAATAATAATTACTAGAGGAACAAAAAAGATCGACTTTACTAAGCCTTTTAATAAAAATAGGTATAGAATCCAAATTAAACATACCGACCAAATTTCAGAAACATTGCAGGAAATTTTAGAAAACATACGGAGTTTACTGTGAACCCAATATTAAATCAGTAGAACAAATTTATGAACAATACTTCCAAGAAATATCGAAAATCGTACAGGAAAGTTATCCCACTGTAAGAATAAAAATATATCAAACATTACATAACTGAACATTATGTACAAAAATACCATGATGAGAAACAAATGATTCATGACATTATTCATAGGAAAATAAATCAAGAAAAATCAGACAGAACAAATAGATTAAATGCCAATCGTGAAGATCCACCGGAAATTAATGAAAGAGAAATTTATTTAAAATCTGTAGCCAAAAGAAAAAATAAAGACCAATACATACCAGTCTTATTATATAAAAATAAAAAAGGAATAGTCTCTAAAACACATATCAATAGAGTTAAGAGACCAATAAAAAAGAGAGCAAAAAGAAATTTAGTAGGACGACAATATGAAGAAGATATTGAAGATGATGAATTAGACGATACAACTGATTCTTCTAATAAAAGTAACATAGGTGATTAATTTAATTTAATAATAATAAAAAGATATATATATTTTGTTTAAAATAAATAATTGCTATTAAAATTTTATTCATAATACATCAATAAATTTAAATAATATAAGTTATATGAATTATTTATAAAAATTTAATTTAAAATGTTTTAAGAGGTATAATTAGAAGTATGACATTAATATTTAAAGAACCAGAAATATTTATTTACTTATTATAAATATAAATTTTATATATGTGATTATTAAAACTGAATAATTTTTAGTAATTAGTAAAACGCTAGAAAAATTGTCTAAATCAGAAGTTATAAAAATTTTGTTTTGTTTAATTTAGTAATCTATATCAATATTAAATTATTATCTTATATGTTCCGTCAGAGGACTTTGGAACTCAGGAAGAGAGGAGTTATGATATTGTTATAGGCTTAACTGTATTTATTTATATTTAGACTTAATTCCTTTTACTTTTAGTATATATACCTGCTCCTCCCAAGATAAAGCCCTCTCTCTTATCAGATGCCATAGACCTAAGACTAGACATTATTTACCGTATATTTCTGTTGTATTCATAATAAATCTTTTTAAAAAGTCATTTTCTGTTCGAGTTTATTTAACTGGCGGTAATATTTATAGAAGTGTTATAAAAGTGTAATATTCACTATTTCTTTATCACAGATATTGTTTTTATATTATCACATATACGTGGATAAGAACCTTTTAGGCCGTATTTATCTGTAACATAATAGCATTATTCGTGATCCAGAAACAGTAAATTTTAGTGATCCAATTTTTTAGAATGATTGAATTTTAGAGCGATCTGAAGGGTGTATTGACTTGTATGTAATGATAACGGCATTCTTTACCGAGTGAAGTATATCAACAGAATTTTTTTATTCAAAACTGGAGTCAGATTTAGTTTTAGTACAGTGATGTTCCTACGTGTTTTAGAACCAACGTTATCCGCAAAAAACTTCAATTTTGTTTTTATATGGTAATTACCTTTTTTTACCCAGACCATCTAACATAATCCAATAGTTTTTTATATGTATGGAAATAAGAAACTCTCCTCTTTTAAACAAGTCCAAGAATGTCGATATCGAGTAAACTGGAGAGGAGATACAGAGCTTCAAACCCAAGCATAACGTTGTGGCTTCAAAAATTTTGAGCATAATCCGGACAGAAAAAAAAGTTTTTTGTCTTCGATGATTTTTTCAACATTAAGGTTTATTAATGAGCTGAATCCAAATTTGCAATCATTGTTGGTGTGAAAAAATCTATGAGGCTAGTTTACTTAATAATTTAAACACATTTTTAAATTTATTTGACCACAAATCAATTATTTTTTAATGTTTATATTTTCCTTTGATATACTCCAAAAAACAAATGTTTAGCTGAAAAAATCGTGTCGATATCATTCTCCAAACACAAGATATAAAATAAAACATTTTCAGTATGTTTTATTTATTTTTCTCAGCTCCTAAGGCCCATTGGATGAAACGGAAGGATATGCGTAAACTTTTTTTCATCCAAAAACTTAGATCAAAATCAGCGAATGACACACCCTGCACTCCCCAGTGTTATACCTGTCTGAGATGTAGCCGCACACCAAACCTCCAATTGCTAAGCCCATCAGGAACATCATTTCAGCTACGTTTAATAAATATTTTCTGTCACAAACCAAATCCCACTGCAAATAGTTTATTATTATTAGAAATTCTTCAATGAATCAGAAATATAAAAGAAAAATTGATAAAGAGATTCATTACTTCGGTAACTAAAGTACTGCCCAAATGTGTCGTATCGTAGTTCCATCTGCTACATGGAATGCTCGTGTTAGTTTGTATTTGGCTAAGATTTTGGTAGCTAAGGCTGTAATCCAAGTCCCTGATTGTGCACATACTGTTCTCATCATCCTGTAAAACAGAGTATCGTAGAATATGAGCTTTACTTAACATATGAAAGTAAGATAGCAAATCAGTTTGTCGATGAAAGAACAACTAAATAACTGCAATAGTCTGTTCTACCATTGAATAAAAAGAAGATATAAATAAGAAATGGAACTTTCAAAAGTTCGAAAGACCCTTTCTTTGACCTAAATATAAATTGATTAATTTTCGTTATAAGACTAAAAAGGAAATTCACAAGAGGATTCAATTTGCGATTTTAATTAGGGTGAACGGATCGTACAGTGATGCAGACTTCTGAATTAAAGAAAATTGAATAATAATAATAATATTGAAAAATAATATAATATAATAATAATAACGTCCTAATGCATGCCCTTTTTATTTTTTATTTTTCAAAAGCCTTCGATACCATCGGTCATTCCCTTTCCTCGTCCAAAACTGAAATACAACACCTCTTTAATACACTTGATACGAATATTGCGAGGAACAGGTTATAGCGACTTAATGATTAGGTCCCTTGAACTTGTATAAGATGATAAGGTGTAAGTGCGGTTCCTGGGTTAAATCCAAACCCTCAACTGGTAAAGCTGCCCTTTACTGAGCATGAAGCACTGATGCATCAGAAATAAGCCACGTAAGTTCGCTAAGGTGAAGTATAACGAGTTGTAAAGATATTAATTCCAGCCTATTGATAAAGTTTTGTCTTTCATCATTTGCTGTACAGCTGTATCGGAGTTTATCTACAATTAGATAAATATGTAAACATGTATTGAACTTTGGATAATAGTCTTAAAATATAATTTTCTTACCTAAGAAAAAATATTTACCAAGACGCTCAGCTGAATCCATTGTTCTTGATTGAGTGAACTGTTTGGGGGTTTGGCGCAGGTCGCACTCGTTTCTGATATGAAGTTGGGTATATACAAGTGGAAGGTGCAAGGGATGATGACCAAGGACAACAAGACATTCATCAGCAGCTGCCAACGACCAAATTCCCCGATGCATTCTGTAATTACGTCTTTTTCTGCCGGCTCTCTTGTTTTTTCATCAGCCATTTTATCTGCAAAATCAACGGTAATTAATTATTTTTAAGGGCTTTATTTATACAAATGATAATGTGACTGGGTAAAATGCGGTTCATTACAGAGTAGTCCTATCTAACGGTAGTTATGTTGCAAAAACCGAGTAGTCGGGTATTCGCAAAAAAAAAAAAACAGCAAATTTTCGCACTTTTTTTTGTTTGTTCGCTTATAATTTGAAAAGTATGTGTGCTGGCGAAAAAATCAGTCTAATATTTTTTAAAGTAGACTAAATTTGCCATAATTAAAACTTAACTGCTCTGTAGGTTTAAGATATAGCACTTTCCGAGATATAGCACTTCCAAAATAGACAATTTTTATTAAAACGTGAAATTATTGGGCCAACTTTTTAAAAAATATTGGGGAAAATAATCATCCTACTAGTAAAATAATTAAGAGTGAAGTTGTAGCAAAGTTAGCTTTAATTCAAGCACAGAATGACGCCTGTAGACCCATTGGTTGATACATTATTTGCATAAAATGAAATTTGCATTGCATGAAATAAAAAATGAGAAACTGGATTTTGGTATTATTGAAATTTTTAACTGCAATATTTTTCCAAAATGAATAGAAACTCAAAAAAAATCTAAAATTAACAATAAAGCTGTCTAACCATTCCCTAATACCTTACCTCCTTATTATAACTCTAACTTAATTATATTTTAAAATAGACCTTGGAAACTGTGTAAAATGAAGGCCTATATTTTTAGAGACGTTTTCAAGTCAAGGAAGGGGTTTGGATCAAATCATCCCAAAATCCAATATCTCATTGTTTTTTTGTACAACATTTTAACTAGATCAGTATTGGAACCGACTTGAAAATTTAGGGATGTTATGTAATCGGTGTTTCCTGACTTGTATTTTGCCTCTGACGTGCCTTCAGGCAATAGCCTATTGGTAAGAAAAACCAAGCTATTATTTAATGAATATAGGCTGAAGAAGCAATACAAATACCGAAGACCTTAGCAATTTGTTTCTATTTCCTTTCGGATAAATCCAACTCTAAGTGTAAAGCAAGAGCTATTTTTCAGAATATTAAAAAAAAAAAAAATACGTCAAAATTAAACGCGTGCACTTGCGCAGATGATAGTTACATATTTCTAAAGTAAAATGCTTAGATAATAAATCGTCAAAAAATCGGAGGGGTATTTTGGAGTATTATTGAGAAATTTGATTAAATTTTACTTACCCATACAAGATTCTCCAGGAAGAAATATTATATTGCTCAGACCTGATGATCACGGAGATTTCGTCTGTACTGGGTCAAGAATCAATTAATAAAAAAATGATAGACCAGATTGTTTACATTTCATATTTACCTCGGTTTTAAAATATCTACCTGATAAACACGAGAGTTGACGAGATCAAAATCTATGTTTATTTTTAACTATTTCTTTAATTTTAGTAAAAATATCTTAAACAAATATTTGTAAGAACTATGATTCGTAATCATTGGCATCTCTAGATAGATTTTAAATGTAATTTTAAAAAAAAAGATTTGATATTTTGGTTTTTGTCTACTCACTAAGCACTGTGCATCGGTTCGAATCCGACCTGGGAAGGTTATCGTTAATATTATTAAGATTAAAAAATGAAATTATATATAGGCAAAATTTATATGTTTTATGTATATTTAACTAATAATTGTAGGTTATAATTTAATAAAATTATTTTGTTCTAAACATCCAACAAAATATATAAAATTCAACAAATTTATATAATGAAATTTGGCGTTTTGTTCGTTTTGGGCAAATATCACAATTCTAACTAATTTATTCTTGTTACTACGAAAGGGTAACTTCAGCTCATATCATTTAGTTTCTGTATGCAGAGCTCGTTTATTTAAGGAATTTCGTATACACCGGTAAATTTCAATAAATAAACTTTTTTAAAATTATTCTTGTAGTACGAACCAAAACTATCTGTATTCATAATGATGGAATTATGCTATAGATAATTATTTTATATAGTTTATCTATATAGTAGATAGATATCTTGAACCTAATTTAGTTTTTTTTTGGTAAATGCATTCTGATTTTCAACGTGAGTTTGTTCGTGAATGTGACTTCAGTTTGACGTTGTTATATTAGAGTGCATATTTTAAAAAAAAATGGATACTAAAATATTAATAATAATTAATCAATCATAGATTAAAATAGGGCCAATATAAATTTAAAAAAAATAAAATTCGAACAAATTTTATTAAAATACATTATAAAAACAATGTGCCGTTTCGATCACTTTTTTTATTTTTTTATTTTTGGTCATTTTCAAACCTTTATAGTTTATTTATATTTATAAAATATGAACACCATAGTCTATGAAATAGATTAAAACGTATAACTCTTGGAAGTATTTGTTGAAAATTTAAAGTTTAAAAAAAATAAATCTTCTAAAAGCAGGATTATTTTACCAGCATGGTTCTATAGTCAAATGGTTAATAACACATTTCAAAAATTCAGAACAGAATAACAGAATTTCTGTTATTCTGTTATAGTATTTTGGATTTTGGTTGAAATTCGCAAACTGGAAGTGGTACTATACTTCATAAGTTCATAATAGAAATTCATCAAAAATTATATTAAAATTTAATACAAAACGTCTCAAATTTGATATATCAAACTTTTATGTCAATATGAATAATGAACTAGATTTTGGTTAAAATTATCTAGCCGGCAGTGGTACTTTACCTAAAACTGTTTTTTTTTTTTCCCCACCTGCCTGAATTTCTGTTATTCTGTTCTGAATTTTTGGAATGTGTTATCATCCATTTGACTTTAGGACCATACTGGTTAAATAATACTGCTTTCAGAAGATTTACTTTTTTTTAACTTTAAATTTTTAACAGATATTTCCAAGAATTATACGTATTAATCCATTTCATAGACTATGGTGCTCATATTTTATAAATATAAATAAACTATAAAGGTTTGAAAATGACCAAAAATGAAAAAAAAAAAAAAGTGATCGAAACGGCACATTGTTTTTATAATGTATTTTAATAAAATTTGTTGGAATTTTATTTTTTTATTTATATTGGTCCTATTTTAATCTATGATTGATTAATTTTTATTAATATTTTAGTATCCCATTTTTTTTAAAAATGAGCAATCTAATAAAAGGCGTAAAAAATGTACATAAGGACGTCAAACTGAAGTCACATTCACGAACAAACTCACTTATTCCTTGAAAACCAGAATGCATTTACCAAAAAATTAGGTTCAACATATATACTGTGTAGATAAACTATATAAATTCATTGTCTAAATCGTTTGCCGTCATTGTGAATACAGATATTTTTGATTCGTTCTACAAGAATAATTTAAAAAAAAATTATTTATTGAAATTTACTGCTGTATACGAAATTCCTTAAATAAGCGAGCTCTGCATACAGAAAATAAGTGATATGTGCTGAAATTACCCGTTCGTATTAACAAGAATAAATTAGTTGTTAATATTTATCCAAAACGATCAAAACGCCAAATTTCATTATATAATGTAGTTGAATTTTATAGTCGCCTAGATTCACACATAAATATTTGGTAAAGCGGTGTAGGAATCAGGAAAAACAGGTTCTACCGCTAAACTAAACAAAAAATAAACTGGTTTCGTTGAAGTTCTCTTATTTTTTACTTCCTTGTGCGCAGTATATGGAAGTATTTTGATCGCGAAGATTTCACAGATTTACATCTTTACGTACGTTCTTTTGTATCTCGCATAATTCAACCTTCCTTCTTAGAAGAGAGGAATATGAATGTTGCTAAAAATCACAAACAGAGATTTTCATGGATAAGTACGTTTCCGTAATGGATAAGTCCGAGAGTGTGAGTGTGCGTGCGTGTTTTTGTGTGTGAGTGTGTGTGTTTGTGTGCGTGAATGTCAATAGATGTTCGCCAATAGACATCGTTTTTTATATACAGCTGCTATCTTCTAAAACTAATAACCAAATTCAGGATCACTTTTTGAGCCACCGATTTATAGTTTAATAGACGTAAAAGTAAGTCATGCTGTCTCCACATCAGATATTTTTTCGTTTAAGATTAGTAGTTTTTTTTTGTTTATTCAGTGTTAGATTGCATAAATTAAAAAAGAGATTTCTGAGAAGAGTAATATAAGGAAACAAGAAATGAATTTTAAAAGTTTATTTTATGGTAATTTATCTATTTATTACTTTTTTGTAAATTTGTTTCGACTTTGATGAATTTGTTTCGATTTATTTAATTTAAATTTTACCGCATTTTACCTACACAAACATCACTTTTTAAAAAAAATATTTTATCGTAGTTTTTTTTATCATTATCTAAAAAAAAATTTAAGCTTTTGAGATTTTTTTTTTTTGCATAAATCTCATAAACATTTGTGTGTGTGTCTGTCTGTATGTAAACAACCTCTAACTCGAAAACGAATTGTTGTACATGTTTGAAATTACGTACTTAAGATAGATATGTACCAACGATGTTACAGCAACTTCTCGTAAAAATCGACTTACCGGAAGTCGTTTCGGAAGTCGGAAGTTTACAAAAAACAAGATAACAGCATTGAAAATAACAGAGGCAGTACCAATAACAGTAATTAACAATTATAATCAACAGAGATGACAAGCATGATAAAAATATACTGGTACTGGTACTGGCATTGCTGGGGGAACTAGTCCGACAAGTGGGCCTTAAGGTCCTTTTTGCCAACCCCTGACGGCTACTTTTACGTCACCGCTGAGTACTAACCAGAGTGGGAGTGTCAAGATTTATTTCGCGGGATCGCCACGAAATAAATATTAACCGACCCAGGTGGGAATCGAAGCAACAACGTTCCGAACCGGGCACTCTGGGACCCTCGCCCCAACGTACTCGGCTGTCACGTCCTCATGATAAAAATATAAGAAGTATATAAAGTAAAAAGATCTTAATTTATATTTTTAAATTAAAGTAATGTGAAAAAAATGAAGGAAAAATTATGAATATCATGAAACAATGAAGTACATTATGCATGAAATAATAGAATATATGAAAACAATTAATTAAAATTACTACTAGTATGAAGATTTGGAAGTGTGTAAAGCATATCGAGATAATTATGATATTACAAGTTATACAAAATATAAAATTTCTAATTTTATATTATTTAATGAAAACTGAATGGAATTTTCATGGAAAATAAATCGAAAATTTTAACTTATTTAAATTAGGGTGTAATGTGTGGTCTGCACACCGCACCAGATTTTCACGTTTACATCATAAAATATATATAAACCAACATATTAAAAAAATAAATAAATCAACAGAACAGAAAAAATGTATGCCTCCTAGTTTTCTGTTACTTTCGTAAGTTTTAGAGCAAGTTAAAATTGTTCGTTCAAAACAATCCAGTTCAAAGGTGTACTCACATTAATACCTTGGTAAATTCTGAGGAGAGTCCGGCATTGGAAAACGATAAACACTTGAAATTACCTCCTTCTGTATAATTGGGCGAGTCGTAAGTCGTAAGTTGTATTCGATTCCACTAAACCACCATTGCTAGAAACACTGCTGCTGATCCCTTCACATTTCCCGGGCGACTGAGAATTTTCAGGGACTTCGTTGAAGCGATGGAGGATGGACCGATGAAGGGAAGGTTGTCTCCCCAGACCATGTCCGCGACTATTATTTTTTATTTATTATTTGCATTATTTTTTAGTTATTTTATATTCACATAGTCATGATTATCATACCTCACGAATGTGGCCTGGTTAACAAAAGCCTATCAATAACGATACTTCCAATTAAAAATAAATAAATAAAAAAGAGTAAAACATGGTGGTTCATGTTAGGCTGCTTAACTATTAACTCCAATGATAATTAATTTTAATGTTTTTTTGTTTTTTAATTCAGGTTAGGAGTGAATAAAATATTTTTATTTTTTGCACCGACCATGAGGGATAAAAGAAATGTTAAATTCACGTCTATTTTTATATCATACCTTATATTTAAAACAGTGTTGATATTTCAAAAAAAATTTAAAAGCCTGCTGAAAAAGTTTGATAAGCATCATTCATATGTAGAGACCGGATCTTCGCGCAGTAAATAACTCAAAATGTGCATAATTGTATGCATAACACCTTTAAAATTCAAAAACCATCTTTTTTGTTTAATTTGAAATATTAAATCAAGGCTCTAATAAACCTTAATTAATATAAGGCTTATCTAACCCCATGTTAGAGTTACAGCCTCTGAATTACAATTACGTGTATCGTGTAGTAACGTAAGAAAAAAAATCTGATTTTAATCATGTATACATTACAGAAAACTATTGAAACAAAAGAAAACTCTCCCAATTATTACACAATGATTTATTATTTCCAAATAATAATATTTCAAAAATATCTGGTCTGTCCTTTCACAGGAATTTACATATCGCTTTGGTTTACAGTTCAGATAATTAGATTGTCTTTCAAATGAGCATTTGGAATGTTTCGGGAAAGAACACTTGATAAAAGATATCTATCAACATCAGCAAAAAAATTAAGCAGTAGGAGCAGAAATTTAAAGCTTGTCCCAAGATGATCGCCGTGAGAGTGGGGACCTGAGAGTGTTTACAAGAAAATGTGTCTAAGCAAATAGGCTGAGATGGTTAGGACATGTAGCCAGAAGGTGACACAGGTCCGATTTAAATGATTTTTTTTTTAAGGAAATTTTACAGATTTTTTTAATCCGATGTCTGGATTCTATTATCTTGAAACGTAAAACTTCAAATTTTGAGAGAGGTTATTTTTTTTTTCTTGGCCGATTACAAAGGTCTATTATTGACAATAATAATCCAAAAGCATTTATATAGATTTTTTTTATTTTTTAAATGCCTTGTTATGCTGATTCCAAAACACCTTACATTCCCCCTCTATCTTTTGGCTCTATGTAATGGGCGAGTTATGGACTTATAAAATCTATAATCGGCCGCCATTTTGAAACAAAAAGACGGATGGTAATGTCGAGTTCCGAAGACCATCCTGGGGTGACCTGTGACTTTTGTGACGAATCTCAAGAAAATCGGTTCAGTAGTCTCGGAGAAAAGCCGCGGACGGATTCTTTTTTTAATTCGATATTTGGATCCTATTTATCTTGAAACATAAAACCTCAAATTTTGAGAGGAGTTAAAAAAAATTCCCGTTCGATCACTTGTATTATTGAAAATAATAAACCAGAAACAACCAATTTTTTAAAATTTGAAGAATTTTAAACAAATTGCGAATATTTTTGAGTCAGTGTATATAGTATGGTATAATTAGTTCAAAAATTCAAACAGAAGAAGTATTATTATTAACGATTGATAAATTATTTGCCACTTTTATAATTTTCCATTCTAAACTTTTATCCTCCACCCATTTGAATTTGACTCTCTCGATAAACAAATTCGAACCCGTGTCCAAAACCTTATGTTGAAACAAAATTATAGAAGTGGAAAATAATTTACCAATCCCTAATTAGATTGATCCTTCTATACCATCATGCGGATGTCAACTGAGTATTATTATTTATTGAAAGTTTTCACTTGGCACCTTTTTTTTGGCGAGTGACTAATCCCGAATTCAAAAATCGTACCTAGAAAAAAATATTTATGGAAGCGCTGGTCCAAAAGAATGAAGTGTTGATAGTTATAATATAACTGCAACCAAAACGAATACCCTTCACAAAAATTTCACACAAGTTATTGCACACAAGCAAGTGAAATGTGCAATAACATAGAAATCCGGTCTCTATTCTAAAGTTTTCAGTATTACGTCTTAAATTTCGAAGTAAAAGATTTTATTTTATTTTACATTTAATTAGGTATCTAAAAAATATTGATTTAAGCGATAAAATTTATAGTTACAGTAATAAAATGAAGATTTGATGAAACAGTATTTTTATTTTACACTAGAAATGGATGTATAATGTGATGACGGAGATATTATTACATAACAGAGATATTCATAATGGACATACATAAATAACATAACACATTATGTTATATAATAATATTTCCGTTAAATGGATTATTAAAAAACATGATTACCTTGAAATCTGTGGGTTCTACTTTAATTGTGCCAAATTTCCTCTTTTAATTTTCTTGCTTATTATGTTGAAATATAGTATGCGACCTTAAAGAATTGGATATTGTTTCCGTGATTGTGTTTAGTGAGCTAAAAATAACCATTAACTTACAAATTTTTTTTACTTCAATTTTTTTCTCGAAAATGGTGCCTTATGGATTGAGACTTCAGATTTAGACTCACCACTTTCAAAAATACAGAAATGAGAAATATTTCTTGAGACTGAAATTTTGTTTTCACTATCAGTGTTGCCAACTATATGCAGAAGTAAGTTGTTCTTCCCAAACTATTCACTTACTTAATGTAATGGATTACTCGCAAACTAACTGAAAAAAAAGTTTACTTCTGAATTATTGTAATCTTATTCGTTAAAAAAAGTTATGAAAATTCAATCGGAACGTCGTATTGACGAGTTCAGGCATCTTGATATTGATTTTTTAAAGGTGGGGGGGGGGGAGGAGAGTAGTGGATAAGCAAATGATTTGTTCAAGTATTTTATTTCGTCTTCTTCTTTCGCAACATCCTTTTAGTGCCTCTGTCAAGATTGATGTATGTTATACGAGGCGTGGAGATGCAAAAGGGGATAAATTTAAATTTTTTAAAAGTATTTCTTTATGTTTTTTAAAATCGCCAAAGTACTTTAACCGCTGTCATTTCGGTATATGTACTTATTTTTATTTAGCATATCTGATTATCCCAGAATAATAAAAGAATAGTGTTTTATGAGATTGAGGTTTAACGGCTTGAAAAAAAAATATTTATTGTAAAAAAACGAGTTAGACAACTCGCGATTTTTCTATGATTTCTAAATTTCTATGATAAAACTTAATTTTATCATTATCCGACTTTGTTTTTGCACCAAGTTTTACCAAGCGGGCTAATATTTCAGTTATTAAGCCTATTAAAAATAACTAAAATGTAAACTAAACTCACGAGTGTTACAAAAAAAAAAAAAAAATCAAATTTCCATTTTTCCAACGACTATCCGGTTTCGAAAACATTGTACAATTAATTAGAAACCAATATGACATTTTCCAGAGTAATGTGAAATTATCAAATTGATCACCCAAAAACTAATGAATCCTCAGTGATTTTCTAGTGGGAGACATGGCAATACATGCAGGATTAGCAAATTAAATCTACGCTGCTAGGGAGGGAGATTGTTGTAGTAAGAAACAAACAATTGACTGAACAATATTTTATTAAACATACAAGTAAAAACAAACAGAATATATTCAAGATCTTACAGACTCAATGCCATCATATATATTTTCGATCATTAAATGTAAATATTTAAACTATTGACAATTGAACACTTACCGAGAAAAAGTAACTTAATTCACTTTCCTAAAAGTCTTAAAAGTTGCTCGAATACTAACATTTTATTTTGAACAAAAACAATCTTTTCGAGCTCCCCTTTGTTCTCTAGGTTTCATAACAGCATCTCCTCAACCCTTTTTAGCATCTCTAAAACAATATATAAAGATAAATAAATATACCTTAGTCTATCTTACAACTTTTGCAGAATGAAGATCATAGCAGCGGTTCTGATAAATTTTGTGTTAAATATAAAATAAAATTATAAATATTTAATATCTTTTTCCTCCTCTTTGTATTTTGTATCTTTTTCTTGATCAAATTTAATTTTTCCATGCAGTTCTCAGGATTGAAATCCTGAGATTGGCTTAAATAATGTAAAATTACAAGAATCTTTCAACACTGTATTGCTACAAACATCTAACGACCTTACCAGACGTTCGGTAACACTCGTAAGCAGTAACATTCGAGAGCTTTTGAAATATTTAATAAATAACTGTGTATTACTATTTCCTAGAGCAAAACAAAATAGATTCGTAGAAAGTGAAATTTACACTCGAAGCTGTCTATCATTTAAATCTGAATTGCTTATATTTAAAGTAAATGAAAAAAATGGTAACTTTGGTGAGACTGAATAAAAATACTTACCATGATCTTAGGATCAGCAATCTTCCAACCCGGTGTAACATGGCTGACTGGATACACTAAATGATAGGGTAAAACAAGGCACTTGCACATTTGATTTCTGGCAACCCATCCGCACTCACTGTGTCCCAAAACCGGTGGTAACATTCGTGAGTTAACTGCTCTTAAGATTATGGGAGACTTCTCTTTAACGTGTACACTTTTTTTAATATATAATTTGAGTCTGAATTGCCGTTTTTTATGAACTTGCGAGATTTTTTAAGACGTTACTCCAATTTTTGCTAAGTCGATAAAGTTTTTTTTGCTTATGTTCCAAATTGCTGAAAGTTTGCAAATAGCCTTGTAGACAGTAGCAATCGTGAGTTTGTTTTTATAAATATTTTTTGTTGCCGTCATAAAATATTTCAACTCGCTTTTAAAATCTCTAAAAACATTCAATTTTCAGGCCGTAACAGGCAAGTATTTTTTTCATCTCTAGACTATGAGTCATTTCCTCACACATTAACATCAAAGTTCGAAGACAGAAAATGTCAAATATATATATATATATATATATATATATATATATATATATATATATATATATATATATATATATATATATATATATTATCCATATCGTCGTTCCCATGGTAAATTTACCGATGTGGAAATCACTACTTTTCAGAAGAGCAAATTAACTGTCACATTCTTCTGTGGGTAAGGACCGATTTCGATTATTTATTTTTTTTGACGTTATGATTCTCTTATCTAATAGTTTCATGTATGATTATTGTTTTACCTTAATAATAATATGCATATTCGTTAACATGGGGGCTTCAGACTTAAAGAGGTATATCGTAAAAATGCGATTTCAACTCTTTCTAATGGTGAAACAGATTCCTAATTTTACTACAGTCTCTATCAACATAAATACTATCGAAAAATATAAAAAACAAAAAATCGAATTTTTCACATTCGCAAGTTTAAAGTTGCCTTTACACATTTGCCAAGTCTAAGCATGTCAAATAGGTAAAGGGGATAGTTCTTCTTTACAAAACACTTCTCCCTTAAATGTTTAATTCGGACAAGTTTGCTGATTTAATCAAAGCCTAATTGTGAACATTTTAATTTCATTTGGCTCTCACCAAAAATTTGTTTCTGGTCTTACCTAGTTCAAGCATAACCGCCTTCAATCGCATATGCAGATTCATTTTCATTTTGGAAATAAAGAGTAATTTATTCCTTTTAAGCAAATTTATTGATACAGGGAAAATAAAAAAAACTTATACATGAATTAGAAATTAAATGAAAATTTGTAGGCTAAATTAACTATAGTGGTATCTCCGAGGTTTCCAGACAAAGAAATCAAATTGAAAGGTACCAATTCACAGTTATAAATGTCTTATTTGTAAAAAAAAAATAATAAAATAAAAAATAAAATTAAAAAAAAAAAAAAATCTGTATCACAACAGCCCATGAAGGGTCTTGGGTTTAGTATTAGGGAAGGAACGTACCATTTCTAAGCCAACAGTTGAGCAAGGTGATTTGACCTAGAACACGCTCAACTCCCAGATTTTTCCACCAATTAGGGGTACCCACTTTATAGAGGTTGTGTGAGTCCCAGGAGGGTTCTCCTGAACCCACAGGGTCGATACATGGCTGATATCAGAATAAATAATAATTTGTCACAGCCGTTCTCAAACCCGGGACCAGAAGAATTGGAAACACAGTACCTTATCACTGAGCTATCCCTCTCCCTCTCTCTCTCTCTCTCTCTCTCTCTCTATATATATATATATATATATATATATATATATATATATATATATATATATATATATATATATATATATATATAGGGAATGGGGTAGCTCCGTGTTAAGCCTAAATGTATAAAATAAAATTACTTAAACCAATTCCGCTTGACAGCACTATGTTGCTTTTTCATAAGATCTATCCAATTTGAACAAGTCGCAAATTAATCACGTTTGATTTTTGAACTCTTAATGCTTTCCTATATTCCAATGAACAAATTCTTGTTCAAACTATTTTTCTGGCAAAACACAAATACAAATTATTTTTTGTAGAATATTTATGGTTTTCCTCCTAAACTTGGTAGCAGGAATTTCAATAGAGCTGATCTTATGCTCATTCATGTAACAGACATTCTACATAATAAATTACAATGCTCAACAGTACAACCTCACTGTAACATGGCTCTTTACACTGCCAATAGAGATGTAATAGGGCTTAATTTTATTTATTTATTTCCCACACTAAAAATGCTCACAGGCATTTTTAATTACAATTCAGTTATTAGCAAATTAAATACAAATTGCCCAATAACGATATATATTATTAGTTAAAAAATTGGGACTAGATCGATTTAAAGTATAGAACCTCCTACTACAGGTTTACAGAAGCCCCCTTTCTTCTTTAAATTGCAATAATATCCCTAATGGTATTACTTAGATTGTCATTCAAATTTATAGCAAAGCACATTTTTCTGCCCAGTTACACTTGTATATTTCTTATTCCTTGTCCTCTAAGACAATCATAGAAAATCTGAAGTTAAAGAGAAATTTACCAAAATAGATAAAGTAAAAAAAGGTGCTTTGAAATCTGTTGAAAAAGGAAACAGATATTTCAGAAAGAATAAAATTGAGAGCGGATTCCGGATGAAAAACTCCTTTGTTTTCTAGACAAAGATTCTGCATTTCTATTGTAAATAATCCTATTTCATCAAAGGATATTATGTCATAAGTATATTTTCTATTGCTTCTATTGTTATTTGATTTTAACTTTTCAGACTTCACTATAGCAAGGTTACCTTCCTCTGTACAGCAAGAGCTTCATTCTCATTTGATCTTTCTTATAGATAGGGGCCAGAGCTTGTGGTCGCCGAACGGACTGAAGCAGCACCTCAATGTCAATTATTTATATGACAGATGTAAATTAATATTTAACAGATAAAAAAATTGTTAAAACAAATATACAAAGTTCATTGTTAGTATATTAATTAAAATGAAGAAAATAAAAAGGAGGGAATAAAAGTTTGCGATTTATAAAAACACTTTTGGATATAACATGTTTATTCAAATGTAATAAACTATAAGTCATGTTCTATTTCTATAAAATAGATATTGACAGCAGCCTACTACTAAGCAGTCTGGTAATATAAACAAAATAACTTTATATCTTTACAAATAAATTAATTTAAAAAAAAAAATGACAAGAAACACAGTTATTTATCTATATTTACTCCGCTGAAATATACAAGTTTTCATTCAATTAAAATAATTTAAATGCTCTCTTCAACTAAAGAAAATAAAAATTGCACAGCTCTTTAAATCAACATATAAAATTACAATAAATTCTGAACATTAAGGAAGTATAACACTGATAAAAATTATAATGTCAGCAATTATAACTTTAATTTATAAAATCACACAATTTATATACGTTGAGGGTAATAAGGAATGAAAAATTTAATTAATTATAATGAAATTAATTATTTACTTAATTTTATTCAATATTTAAGCATAGTCTTATTAGGATAGAAGACGATGAATATTGAATATTATAAATAACAAATTGATTGCAGATGTTTACTTTAAACATGCAGCTAAAAATATATATGTACATTTCTCACACCATCTGTAACAAAAAAAGAAAAATATATTTCAATATAACAAATATCAGTAAAAATATAGATAAAATTACAACCAATAAACATAAAAAATGTCTTACTCATCAGTAATCAAATGTCAACCAGAAATAGAAGTCGAATATGCAGTCTTTGTAATAACAGAGATTACATTAGGGATTGATAAATTATTTGCCACTTCTATAAATTTATCTCCTCCTTTGACCACTTCATAGTTAAAAATAACTTAATTGAAATACAAAATAAAGGAGTGCACTTACAAGTTTGAGCATGAGCATATCTTTGAAAAATGTTCTCAACATATTAATAACAAGTGTTATTAGCAAAGTTATCTACAGTTTAAAAGCACCTTAAGGCTAGTAAAAAGGAACTATAAGCCCACTTATCAGATATATCCTCAACCGAGCCAACAGTATACCAGATAAGTACAAATGTTGATTTAATCCATAAAATAATTTATAATAAATTAGTTTAAAAAACATTAACGAATTTGTTACCATTAATCTTCTTACCTGTTTACTCTTTGGTTCAGCTGATACCCAGACACGCGTGTCCTTCACAGGCTGTTTCTTTTTTGCTTCATCAACTTTCTTCCAGAGCGCAGCAACCCTGGACACTGGTTGGCTGTTAAGGCTGGAATTAGACGCCCATCTTCCATCGGAAGATGCAGACTTCAAGCTCTGGTTGCTGGCTGAGGGCCTCACTCCACTACTGGCAGATTTGTTCGGCAGGCTTGCAGCTCTGCCTCTTCCACTGGCACTACTTGAACTACAATTTCCTGTGCTCTTACTTGCACCTGTAAAAATAGTTTAATAACCTTCAATTACAGATCTTCTGTTATCAATTAAACTGTTTTAAGGTGAAAACTACTTTTTGAAATGATTAAATAAATTCTATTTTTAATTAGTAAATAATTTTATTATCATAAGCCTTTTCAAGTTAAGTTACCTCTTATCATTTTTGCTGTAAAAAAGATACTATAACAATTTTATTGGAAATATTATGAACAAAAGGATATACTTCCAGAATATATTATTTAATATACAATGAGAAAATTAAACTAAAGAGAAAAAAATAAATCAAATTAATTTTTAAAAGATGTTCTTTGCTTCAATTACTCACCTATAGGGATTTTCTTAAGAGGGGAGGTAACTTTCCTAACAGGAACAGGGATAGAAGATGACGATGGCTCTTCTTTTGTAAAGGTACCCTGCCTCTGGATCGGAGCGACTGCCCCAGGTTTTCTCTTAGTATTTGATTTCACAGGGCTTCGAACTACTGGGATCGCGCTACTTCGAACACCACCTCGTATACTTTTTACCTGCAATGGAAGAAGTTGGTGATCAAGAAAATAAAAAAAATGATGTTTTCTAATATTTAAGTTTTAGTTAAAATGTGAAAAATCTTTACCTCGGGGGGTTTAACAACTACTGGCCTCGGAGGTTCTTCAGCTTCACTTGTGCTTTCATGTGCTTCTTGTATGTCTGTTTCTGGTGGTGAACTCTCCTCACTGGATAATCTATAAACAAATATATTAATTATTTCAGTAATTTTAACTGGAAGACTATAGTTTTAACTAGTAAATGGACAGTGAAAAAAAAATCTTCCTTGTTTTTTATATATTTTTAAAATATATATATATTTTAATAATAATTCTAAATATATTTTATATATTTATTTTATGGACAATTATATTAACAGGTCTAGGAAGACTTGGGAGGTATGTGCCAAGGAGGCCTTTAGCAGAAGAGGAATCGACTGGAAAAAACGGCAGTTGGTAGAGGATCAGGATTTGTCGATCTGCTTCTATAAGCAAGCATCTCACACTGCTCGATGGTAGAAGAGGATACGATTAAGAAGAAATATTTTATTTGTTAATAATAATTATTAGACATTTTATGTACATAACTGATCTAATTAGTTCAATAAAAGTAAAATTAAAACTTATATATATTATTATTTAAAAAAGTGAAGCAATAAAAAATTAAAAAATGTATAAATGTTAAGATTTTAGTTACCATTATTAATTATTAATATGAGCATTTAGTAATTATTAATATGAGCATTTAGTAATTATTAATATGATTTACAATTTTAAATTAAATAGAGATTACTAATGGTGCGGTTATAGTTGACCGTAGATGCAATTTTAAGAAGCTGGTCAGAGGGTGCGGGCAAAGAACATACTAACAAGTGGAAGTTATTATTTATTGTGAGCCGACGTTTCACCCTAAGTTTTAGGCCATCACCAGGACTAAAAAAACAAAAGTATAACAATAGTGACAGTACCAATAACATTACTGTAACATGCGCAAATGTATTTTCCTTGACACATCCATATTCATAAATGGCTCATCCGAGTTGGCTCGAAAATGGAGGAAAGCAGATGACTAATGTAAAAATGGTCCAGTATCAATGCCCTTTAAGAATTCTTTTTTTTTTTTTGTTTAATTATATTTAACATGTCGAAATAAACAATTAAACTAATTGAAAAAATCAATAGTTGACTGTAAAACTTTTATGAAGCAATGATATAATAATATAATATAAGCTTCATAATATAATATAATAATTAAGCTTTGAACTACCTTTCCAGGTTAGGAGGAGCATCGTTAATTGTCCGAGTTCTAAACCTGTCTCTATCAGCTTGCCTCCTTTGCTTTGGTGTCATCTTTTCTTTGACTTTCTCTTTGGCTTCAGAGGGCTCACCTTCCATCCTCAATTCAGTAGTTTCTTTAGCAGGCTCATTCTTCTCTTCTCCTTTTATCACGTAGGTGTTGTACCTGGAAATCCCAATGTGATCTCATTACCTAACTTAATTTAATTTAAGAGTGAACTCACAAACTATCTACAGAGACTACTTGCCAACAAGTTTTTAAGAGAAAAATATCTAACACAGCCAAGAATCTTTTTTGGGGAATATGTAAATTAATTGTTATTAAGACTATATACATTAAGACTGGCTATATAAATGTATGTGTGTGTGTGTATATATATATATATATATATATATATATATATATATATATATATATATATATATATATATATATATATATATATATAAATTGAATATTGGGAATGATTCGGAAATTACCTGAAATTTCCAAGGTCTCTTCTCTGTTTTGGAGTTAGACGTCTCTGTAGGGGAGGAGTTGATGGGTCATCCGCTATTTCTGATCTTAGGCTAGCAACGCTGACCATCGAGTTGTCCAAATCTAATGCATCATCCATATCTGGCGGAGGTTTGACATTTTCCAAAAGGCTTTCAGTCTTTTTTCTTTCACCTTCTAAGCTACATGTTAAAGATAAAATGCTATCCATTCCTGTAAAAAAAAAAATAGCAACACTAAGACAAAAACAGACAAGACTAAATTTGTAGTAATCCATTAATATGTAAATATACCACAGATGGAATGTCAACAATGCTTTAAAAAACATCCAGCTTATATTACATGAAATTCCAGTCATTAGGATAATTAGTAAGAATGGATACAATACAATGAATAAAACTTGCAAATTCCACCATTGTAGGTTTATAACAACTAAAAAGAAGACTAATAAGATTTTGGAGGAGAGGATATAAATAGGAAAGAGTTTCATTCAAAATAATTGAAGTGAATCATACCGCTTTTCTTTAGACAGTTTTTCTTTTCATTCTTCTAGACTTTTTAATTCAAATAAATTCAATCAATTTTTCAGTTACATTTAGTAGTTATTTTTCTACTTTATTTTATTTTCAAAGATGTATTTTATTTAACCATACAAAATAAGTTATTGATATTTCAGCCAGAGTGCATAGGTAATAAAGAAGTGCATAAGATGAAATCATAAAATATATGCACGCTGGTTGTTACAACTACGTCATTAGTACTAATACACAATAAAAAATCACTAAATGTCTTAAAACATAGTATTTGGACTCTAAATAGTATATCCTAATGAAAAATAAAAATTGAAAAAGAAATCATGGGAATTATTTCACATAAATAGCTCTGAACCCACACTGGTTGATATATCAACCACATCACTGCAGCTATAATGTACAATACAAAATCACCAATGTTTTAAGACATTGTATTTAAATATCATATTCTAAAGAAAATTAAATCATAGAAATTATGCCTTCAACAGGGTTAATAGACTATTATGTTTTGTGAACTTTCCAATATATTCACATTCTGCATTAAATTCTACTGAAAACAAGCTAATATAGATGAATGCAAAAATAAAATGAATTTCTTATAAAATCGTTAGCATAGCTATCGCCAGCAAAACAGATGGATATAAACGTAGGTAGTTGGGACAGAGAACAATAACCAAGTTTTGGGTGCTTATACTTATGCTGATATGTTGTCTTTTAGATTTGGCAATGCTGGTCTCCCAATCACTTTTGCTAATGAAATAAAAGGATGTTATATATTGATCCTTTTTTTTTAAATACTTCAATGTTTTTATCCGATGTTTTTAAACATTTTTAGTACAATTCTGTACTATATCTTTTGTTTGTCAAGTTTAAAATATATTTTAAAAGTTTCAGTTTAGTTTCCATGGAAACATTTTGTTTCCATTAAATAATATAATAGTAGAAATAATTAAGTTAATTTCTGCTTTTGTATTATTAAATTACATTATTACAGAGCGTATTGTTTATAACAGATTGGTGGGAGAAGGTTCGGTCGCATCCGTCTCCTTTCAGATGCGCTCGGTTATTCACCTAGGATCTCGTACTCCTCATAAGATACGCTGTATCTTTGCTAATACTGGTCCGATTTTGATGATTCTTTTTTTTATTTTTTAGATAATTTAATAACCTTTTAAACAATTCTATACATAATTTACTATAAATTGCATGCTTTTTAAGTTAAGCGCAAATAAAATATTCTTTTCATCATAACCCTGCATTTTTTTCATTGATATACTACATACATGAAAAGTTAGCCTTTAAGGAGAAAACATTAGGCAAGTTTCATCAAAATCGTTAGAGCCCTTTATGAGAAAATTGTAAAATCCATGATATAACAGCTATTGTACTTTCGGTTAGTCCAAAGCGCTGTATCTTTGCTAATACTGGTCCGATTTAAATGATTCTTTTATTGTTTTTAGATGATTTAATTACCTTTCATACAATTCTATATACAATTTACCATAAAATGCATACTTTTTAAGTTATGTGCAAATAAAATATTCTTTTCATCATAACTTTTTTCCCTGGATTTCCTCGGTGATGTACTGCATAAATGAAAAGTTAAAGGCCTTTATGAAGAATAATTCAGGCAAGTTTCATCAAAATCAGAGCGGTTTTCGGGGAAAATTGTAAAAAAAAAAAAAGAGTAAAATCAATTATATAAAGTGGCACTTCCGGTTAGTCGATTTTGACGAAAAAGTTGCTGTAACATCACAGCCATATACCTTCCTTAAATACGTAATTTCAGTATCGTAAAACTTTTCGTTTTTGAACTAGGCTGTTCACATACACAGACCATTTTGCGAGACTTGGTTATTTCGACTCAGGGGACCTTAAAACGTGTATTACCATTGAAAACTCGAATTCGAAAATTTTCACGATCACAATACTTACCCTTACAATATGCTTCGTATATAAGTAAGGGAAAGTAAAAAGAAGAAATAAAATTCTATGACGGTGGGTTCGACAAGCAAAGAACCATAAAAACTTGTAATGTGGTGTGTTCATGCAACTATCTATAGTGGCTGTGTTCTAGGGATGGGATATTAAAAGAAAATATCAATATCGGTTAACAATGCCGATATCTTCATAATATTGGTATACAAATATTGTTAATATTATTATAAAATTTAAAAAAAAGTCTAAACGTATTGAAGGAAGATTAGGAGATAACCTATTTCTGGATATTTAATTCCTGCTGAAAATGAACTTGATAAAAACAATATCTTAATTATATTGGCACAGAAATATCGATTTTTCAAAATATCATAAATTCTTTTATGAAATTAAATTAAAAAAAAAAACGAGGATGGGAAATAAGTATTACAGAAGACTATGGACATTGACAAGTCCTTTAAAGGAGGAAAGGGTATTATAAACATCACTGAAGACTAAAAAAATCTGGTAGGTAGGTGTGTCCCGAGGTAGGTATCGCAAAAACATTGGCTAAAAAGCACTATCATTGAAAAGTAACATTCCACGATTATTTTATGCTATTAATAAAGTTGACCTGGAGTGAAGTAGTGCGAGTGGTACTTTCTACGATAAGTAGAAGAAGCACACATTCCAACAGATTTTGTGGAGCGATAAGGCTATATTCAAATTTAATGTAATGATTAAATAATTATTAATCAGCTTATTAAATAATATTGGGAGATTCTATTAATTATGAAAATGAAATTTATTTTGATGAACACCGACTTTATATTTTGCTATAATGTAGATTAATTTTGTTTGGATATCGTGAATATGCTTTAAGGGACTTGTGCATAAGTGATTAACACATGAAGGAACTAAACTATAAAAGTTTACCTGAAGGTGGTTGTACTGCTTCTAAATCTTGAACAGTTGAATCAGTTAACTTGAAATCAGAAGGCTTTAGTTCGTGTGCTAATGAAGTATCGCAAGACAAGGAGAGAATGGAAGCCATATTAGAGGGAGGTTGAGTTTGCTCTAGGAAACTCGTTTCCATATCCAAGTGTGATATAAGCGCTACCTTTCCCGACTCTAAAGGAATAACCCTCGACTCAGTTATTGTCATATCATCGTCAGTCTTCTCTGGGACAGACAAACTCGGAAAAGAAACTTCTCCTGTTTCTTCAGCCCAAGTATCAGTACTCTCTTTCATTTTATCTCCAACTACAAAGTTAAATTAAATAAGTTAATTTATAAATTTAATCAATCGTAAATGGCCATTCAATTTTAAATGCTCAAAATTTCATGCAGAAATAAGGAATTACTTTATTCCAAAATAATAATAAATAAAATTTTTAAAATACAGCACACAAGCAATAATGAACAATATTATGATAGATAGTTTATAAACTCCATATAATATTTATTAAATGAGAAAACCGGAGCATATAAAAGCACATATTGACAATGATTTTTGGCAGAATGCATCATAAGAAGTAATATTAAAATATTAATATTTTTGTCACGGTAATTGTAAGGTAATTAATTTGTCTGAATTAATTGTTGATAGCTAATTAATTGTCATATTTAATTGTTCTACAATTTCCAATGATAGAGCATTCTAAGACTTATTGTCTGTTTCTGTAATTCCTAAAGGGTACTGCATGTGAATGGTAAACCTAGCTAGTTGAATTCCGTCAGAATAAAAAAGTTTTCTTATTAAGAAATTTTCCAATTTTCAGCAGTAAAATGTGCCGTTCTATTATAGCATTAGCAAGTGTCAAATTTATGTTACTTCTACCAATTATGGCCGGTTCAATTCCAAAAATTAGTAAATCAAGTACTTAGGGAGACTAAATTCTACTAAAAATGTCCACAAAGAGGAAGAATTGTTCAATATAATATTGAAAAAATGTCTTCCCCTTACCTCATTGCTTTTTAAGGTTATGCTGTGATTTCCAATATAGGTAAAAATGTAAGCGATAAAATTAATAAAGCGTATGTAACTCAATTGTATTTATTTTCCCACCAATAAGCCTGAGTGAACTAAGTCTCATTGCAATTTTTAACTTTTATCATAAAAACAAAAAACATACCTGATGGCATTCCAGAGGAAATTAACTGCATAAGCAATGCTTGATCCTCTTGTTCAGCAAGTGTCACATCATCCCCAGATGTGGCCGACAATACGGTAATAACTTCCCCATCATCAACTAAAATATTATGTATTGAATATGTAAATATTATATATTGAATATATAAATATTATATATTGAATATTATATATCGAATATATAAATATTATATATTAAAGATACATATCGTCATTGCCGTTGTGAAACCTCCTATGTTTCAAAAACATGATTTTACAGGACAAACAAAATAATGATTATAGACAATTTCATAAAATATAATTTTATTAACTAATTATAAACATTCCAAGATGGTAGATAGATAACTATAAAATCATTTATGTGAAGACTATCTTGGAAGTGCCTCATGGGTGATTTTTAGCATTGCGAATGCGACAAACACAAACAATTGGAGCTTTCATTTTGATCAATTTAAATCATGTTACGATTTTTTTAATATAGGAGGACTTTTCACCAACACATGAGATAAAATCTTGTTTCTAATAAAATCAAAATCACATAACTGATCTTTGGTCACATAAGAGATTTCATGGTGGCAATAATGATGCATATAGTCATTAATGATGATAAATATAATCTAAATAATCACACAATGTAATGTGTCATCATTAAAATCTAATATTTTCATTAATGTTATATATTTATTAAAAAATCAGAAGATTCACTAAAGTTTAAAAATGTCTTTCATATACAGTAAAAATTCAGAACATGCTATGGATGACCATGAGAAAATTTAACAAACACACCAATTATTAATCTATGTAAGATTATTTACAGAACTATTAAATTTTTAAACCGATTACAAAGCAGTTAATTATATAACACAGCTCACTATGCAGTGGATTCAATAATAATCCGGTTTATGTATGGTCTCAATCTCTGATTAATTTAAAAATAAGCAAGCTACATTTTATAGTTTTTACATTATGAACATAGGATGTTCAGGAATGAAAACGAATACATCAAGATTCAGTATTATAGTCACTATTGTAATTGAACATATGTTTTTCGATTATTTATTCCTAAAAACCATGCTACAGCTCGCCAGCAGTTAGATGGCATTTCAAGGGCGAATTCATACGCCACTAAGTTGAAACTAACTTTTTTGGTTTTCTTTATAAAATATACTCGGATTTTATTTACAAAATATTAACTAATATATACACATATTAGAAGATAATCATACCATCTATTAACACATGTAAATTAAATCCGAGGGTAAAGAAAATAAAAACATAGTTTGAAGATAGTTTACTCTCGGAAGATCATCTAACTGTGGGCGAGCTGTAGCTCAAGTGGACACTACTAATTATGTATCTAATAATCAGTAAGGAGCATATTTTGTTTAGGTACGTCTATATTGAGGTAAATCATTTGGGGTTCTGAGGCCTTAGAACAATAGTCTAGAACAGCCTTTGCATGTTGCTCATCAGTCAAAAACATGATTTTACAGGACAAACAAAATACTGATCATAGACAATTTCATAAAATATAATTTTATTAACTAATTATAAACATTCCAAGATGGTAGATAAATAATTATGAAATCATTTATGTGAAGACTATCTTAGAAGTGCCTCATGGGTGATTTTTAGCATTGCGAATGCGACAAACACAAACAATTGGAGCTTTCATTTTGATCAATTTAAATCATGTTACGATTTTTTACGATGATTTTTTACAATGATTATAAATTAATAATAAAGCACAGTGAATCAGGCTTTAAAGCTTACCATCAGGCTCCAAAGAACTTAAGGGAGATGAGTTTTCGGCAGCAATTTGGGGAGGTGTTTCAAGCCCATTCCTGAAAAACAATAACTTATTAAAAACTTGTGTATCTTGAAGCTAAATAATTTTAATAAATTCAGATTAGGTGACAATACAAACTTAGGAAATATTGGAAAAAGTAATCACTTTTCGGAATTAGAAGGATCAAAACATGAAATTTTGCGAGCACAAACTGATTCATTATAAACTTCAAATAGATTTTAATTATTATATATACCTCATTTTAGGGCAAACAATGTTCTACTTTAAAGAAATCATATGTACACTAAAGTTCCAATTATCCGAACTTGATGGGACAGAGGGTCATTCAGTTAATCGAAAATTCGGATAACCCGTAAACATTCTATACCAATGATAAAACAAGTGTATGGCACCTATCCGTGCCTGAAATTTGATAGTTTGTACATATACCATCTATTAATCAATCTTAAAATGGAAATTTTGAAATAGAAAAATAACATATTTTATAATTATGTTTGTGAAGTACAGTAAGGAGAAAAATAAAACTGTTAGTACCGTCTAAATGTAACCAACAATTAATTACTGTACTGTCACCAAGCACTGACCTGGGAGAGTGAATCATGCAGTCGACCAGACATTCGGTTCATTGGGTTTTGGATAATCGGGACTTTAGTGTAATTTAAAATTAATCAAAATTTGTAGAAGTCTATTCATATAGAAATGTGATGTGCTATAACACATACAGAAATGTGCACAACACGGAAGATTTTCACTGTCAGAACTTGTTTTAGATGGATCTCTGTTATCCAAGAGAGTAATCCTCAAAGTTTAGGTCAAAACAATCGACAAATCAGGTGATTCAATGGTAACTTGTGAAACTGTCTATAGATCTTATTATTATTCAACAATTAGTTCTAACAAAAACACACTTTTTTGAGTTGTACTCGTTTCATTCTTGATACGCGATATATTTAAAAAATCCAAGTTGATTGAACTAATTGAAGTTATTATCTGTTTTACTTTCTTAATCATAAATTTTATACAGGGAAAATAAAGAAAATAAAAAAAGACATCAAGATTTTAATACTTTGAATCTCATCAAATAGATAATTCTAATTTTTTATTAAAATAGAGGACAACAGTTTCCAACAACAAATCACTAGTAATATAACGCATAATATATATAATATGTGATATAATGCATATAACCGATTTATATCTTCAAGCATCTTAAAAATTAAAAATAATGGATTACCTCTCAGGTTTAGAGTTAATTGTTAAATCTGATAAAGATGATCTTATAGAGAAATTGCCAGGGCTCCCTTCAGTTGCAAACACGGAAATTTCATCCTCGGCTACAAGCTGCCTCATTCTGCAATTCATTAAAAATATTAATAATCACAAATACTATCAAAATACTGAATAATTGGCTATAAATAAAATAAAATAAAATACGAGGATAGGCTGATAAGTACTGCACACATGGTTGTGGAACACGAACGAAATGGAATGAAGTGCATGTGCAGTTGAAGGCCTTGCGTTCATCCAGTGTATTTTGAGCAGCGGAAGTATGGAGCTATCTCAACATGAGTTAAACAGCGTGCTGCAGAAAAAGTGACTCCAACTAAGTTGTTTAAGGGCTGTTTATGATGATGATACTATTGATAGGTCTACTATTAATTGATGGATAGTAAAATTTTGTGGTTGCAAGCCTAGAAAAATCATGATTGTTGATAAAACACGAAGTGGTCGTCCGATCACTGTCACAGACGATAAACATCTCAAACTCGTGATCGGCGAATCACTCAAAAGCGTATCACAAACGATATTGGGATATCCAAGGAACAATTTTGTGATGTTAATCGTCTGTGACAGTGACCCAACGTCCGCTGCATGTTTCATAAAAAATTATAGATTTTCCAGGCTCGCAACCACCAAATTTTACTACCCATAAATTAACAGTAGATATATCAGCATTATCGTTACCATAAACGACGATGAATCTCAGCAGGACGATCTTATTCAGCAGTTAAAAATTCGATAACAGTATCCTGTTTAACTAGCGTTGACATAGCACTAGAACACGTCTCCTTACTTGTGCTGCTCAAAATAAACTGGATGAACTCAAGGCCTAGAGGCATGCTTATAGAGTTGGAATGTTACTCCCACATGCCATACGGTGCACTTCTGAAAGTCATTTCGTTCGTGTTCTACAAATATGTGTGCAGTACTTTTCAGCCTACCCTCGTAAGTCGGGTAACAGAATTACTCGTATGACTGTCAGTACAATCAAGAAGTAAATTGTACATTAAGAAACAAATTTAATTTATTTGTTGTTGTTAACATCAGTTAATTATTACTGATATAAAAGAATTTGACAGAATTTAAAATACTGATTAGATATCACTCATAAAATAAAACATCATAACTAAAAATATTAAGTAAATAATTGACATTGAATAATTATAATTTTGAGCAGCTTAAACAGGTAGAACTAACTTTTTAAACATCTACAACTAAAGTAGAAATAACACAGCAGCAACTCAAATAACATAGTCAACTAAGCAGTTCTCATCTATTTTGTCTATATATAAATATTTTGTCTTTACCAAATTATATTTATCGGTCGAGATATTCCATTGTTATAACTCAATCCAAATAGAGAAGTTGTATAATAAACTTCGCCTTTTATCTCATCTATATTATTATATGATAACATTTGACATATTATAAAGTCATCTTATCTGGCAACAACACAAGTCATAACTAGTATTGATTATGTTTCAGTAGATTCTTTAATATTCAAATATTTTTTAATTAAAAAATTTTATACATTTAATAATTGGTTATTAACAAAAAATAAACAAAAGGGTTTATTGCAGACCTTTGATATTCAACAATTTTTTTTTTTTTTTTTGAGTTATGATATTGAATTTAATGAGAGCTAAATAAAATCAATAGTTGTTCATATTTATATGTTTATCCAATCAGCACATTCAAAATAGATAACCAATGCTAAAAATATAATTGATTATAATACTTTTAGATATTTAAAATTCTATCGAATTAAGGTGTACTTTTCACAGATTGATAACAAAGACAGACTAAATCAAACATGCTGCGAAAGATCAGCTGACACAACTGATCAGCTGATTAGTTACAGTTTGAAACGCTCTTTAGAAAGACCCCCACCTCGTAGCTGGGATTGAGACTGGCCTTGGTTTCACTATGGACACTTTCACTCCAGCTGGGGCTGTTTCAGTTTTTGTTTTTTTCTTCTCAGTAGTTTTATTCACAGCCTGTAAATTATGTAATAATAAGTTATATAATAATAAATCAAGTGTAAATGTTATTCTTAAAATTATTACTTTTTATAAATCTAAAAATTAAATAAATTAAGGGACACAACCGTCATTCAAGGGAAGAGCTCAGGATAGTTAGAAATCTTTAACTATCTCTTATTGCTGAGGCAACCCCTAATCAATTGTTTTGGTATTCAACACTGACCTAAAAAAAATTGCTGCGCATTGCTAATTTTTCTTTACACAATATAAAATCTGATAAAACACTATTTTAACTGATTTGTTAATTAGTAGAACAATGTCTCTTGGTTAAATACGTATATTACATATTTACTTAATTGATTTTTAAAAATATAAAATTGAATAATACACGTATAAATAAAATGGGCATAAAGATGAGATCCTTAACATTGATATTACCTCTATTCGAAAATGCAGCAAATTATTACACAATGGTTTATTAAATCCAAATAGAGAACCCAAACCCTAAAAATGAAAAATTGAAAAATAATTTTTATATATATATATAGTTTTTGCTTTGAATTTGTTATAATGATTCCAAAACACTTAATAGTTTTTCCCTATTTTCATAAACGGCTGAGTGAATTTTTCATTCAGGTGAATGAAACCTCTAATCGGCCATTATTTTGAAACAAAATGTTCAATGGCTATGTCGAGTTCCGATGATCATCCTGAGGTGACCTGGGGTAGCTTTGATGCCAAATGTAAATAAAATCGATCTTCCAGTAGTCTTGGAGAAAAGCCATTGGTAGGATGAAACCTCAAATCGGTAGCCGTTTTGGAAAAAATGGAGGATGGTAATGTCGAGTTCCCAGGATCATCCAAACAGGGGATGGCGGAAGACAGATTTATTTTTATTAGATTTTGGAATTCTTGTATCTTGAAACGTAGAAACTAAAATTTGTAGGAGGGGTTAAAAATTTTGTTTTCTTGGGTCTATTACAAAGCTCTTTACTGAAAATAACAAACTTAAATGAGGGCTAGAAACTTTGCAAAATAATGACTAGGCAAAGTAGAGAGATAATTCTATGTTTTTTTAAAAGTAAAATTGTCTAAAATTTATTAAGACAGAAAACAGGAAACTCTTAATTATTTGTTTTCGATTAATTGATAATTTATATCTTGTAGCCATTTTATAATAAATAATAGAGGCCATTTTTTTTTTTTTTTATTGGGGTTTAACGTCCTTTCCTATCCTTTAAAGGCATACAAGATGGGTTATCCTATAGATTACCAACCTATTCTAACTAGAGTGAAAAGGTCGAGATTCATTACGTGAAGCCGTCACAAAATAAATTTAAACCCACCCAAGGCCAAATTCGAACTGGCGCCGTAGCAGTCTCGAGGTTGCTTAGGTGACACCTTTAAACTCTCGACCACCACAGATTTTAACAGAAGCCATATTACATCAAATAGGAATATAAGTAAAACTAGAAATTAAAAGAAAAAATATCTGATGTGGGCAACACACGACTTCCTTGTACGCCTATTAAATTATAAATCCGTGGCTCGAAAAGTGATACTGAATTTGGTTACTAGTTTCCGAAGATTACAATAAAAATGACACTCGGCGTCCCGACATACATCTATTCACACACACACAAAAAAAAAACACACACACACTCTTGTTACTGGAGGTCTCATTCCATTTTAGAAATCGACAGTTTCGACATTTTAAGCAGAAAAACCCACTTAGCTTATATCTTATTCTCCTGTTGGAGAATTGTTGATCTCACAAATGGGGAGGAAAACCAGTATTTTACACTCAATTTTAACACTTAAAACAAGTAATAAAAATGTTTAACTGGATTGGAAACCAAATTGCATTTGTAACCTTTGTTACCGAAACATATGATTTCTCTTTTAATTTAAATATAATTTTTGATGTATTTTTGATTATGACCTTCAAGTAAAGTATCCTTTTCGGCTCACCAATTTTAACCAAAATATAGTAAATACATTCATATCGATATAAAAGTTCTATTTATCAAATTTTAGATAATTTACGTTATATTTTAATATAATTTTTTATGAAATTCTAATATGACCTTCAAGTAAAGTACCGCTTCCGGTTTTCCAATGTAGATCAAAATCTAGTATGTTATTTAAATCAATATATAAATTATAAATACTAAATTTGAGAAGTTTTGTGTAGTATTTTAATATAATTTTTGATGGAAATCAATAATGACCTTCAAGTAAAGTACCACTTCCGGTAATCAAGCAGTGACCAAAAAGGGAGGTTCACAACTAGATTTTAGAACAATCCTAAATACAAAATTACAACTAACTGTTTTTGAGTTATGTGAGATACGAACGTAGGTACAGACGCCGAAATCTGAAAACCGAAAATTTTCGCGATTATACTGTTTTTTTACTTCCTTTACTTCGTACAAGGAAGTAAAAAAACAGTGTTTAAAAAAAGAACTTTTTATTTTTATATTTCATTGTACGAAAATTCTTCCTCTTGCATTTATACTGATTTATATTTCATATGGCATTGACCAAATAAAGTTTTAAATAACTTCCTGAGGGATATTTTAATACTATTCCATCACAAAAAATCTTAGTTTAAAAAGTGATTCTATTAAGGTTTGGCATATTAGATCTGGATTACAAAATGGTAACTTTTAACAGTAGCCAATCGGTTAAAGCCTTTCCCAGGTATAGGTAAAAAGAGGCTACTAATTCTAGCACATTTAAATATAAATATCAGAATGCTTAATAAATCAAACTATTACTTTTTTCACAGAAATGTCTTATTACACTAAGTGTTGTGATTGGCCAGGCTCTATTATAACACTGGTGTCGTGACCAAATAGAAAAATTAATTTTCAATTATCACTAATTAAAATCACGATGCCACAATATTACATTTGTATGGGCTTAATATACCCCTAATTTGCAACAAATATAAATAATGAAGCCGTTCCACAGATAGAAATAGCCATCATACTAAAAAATGAAGCAGGAATTCAAAGTTGAGATGGTATAAAAAAAAATAATAAAAAAATACCTGAGGTTGTGGCATTCCTGACTGAATACATTCAGCAAGAATATGATCAGATGAAGCGTCAGATAATGCAACAGAAAGTTCACTACGAGACGTCGCATGGCTTAAACTAGCAGGAGTGTCCTCAGTACAAAATTCCATTGGAGTTTCATCCATCTAACAAATAAGAAATAATGTTAAATATTTTTCCATGATTAAAAAGAAATTACTAATGAAATTAAGATGAATCCAAATATTCTTCAATTCCCCTTAAAAAAATAATATATATATATGAAACTGAAATTACATATTTAAGGTAGGTTATGCCTGTTTTTTCACAAGCAAAATTGACGAACGGATAGTGCCACTTTATATTATCCATTTTATACTTTTTTACAATTTCCTTGAAAACGCCTCAAACTATTTTGATAAAACTTACGTAGTATATCACCGAGAAAATGCAGGGAAAAAAGTTAAGAGAAAAATTTTATTTTTGCATAATTTAAAAATTATTTATTTTATAATACTTATGTATGAGATCATAAAATTCCCCCCAAAAAATTATGTAAATCGGACCTGTATAAGCAAAGATACAGCTTATCATATGAGGACTACAAGACTAGACCCTAGATGGAAGCCATGTGTGCCCAAAAGCAGACGGATGCAACAGAACCTCAACCCACCACGCCTCCCATTCTCTAATAAACAATATGCTCTGTAATAATGTAATCTATTGATACAAAAGTAAGAATTATTAACTTAATAATTTCTACTTTAATATTATTAATTGGAAACAAAATGTTTCCATGAAAACTGAATAGAAACTTTTAAAGTTTATTTTCAGCTTTACAAATCAAAAATATGCAGTGCACAGAAACTGCAATTGTCTAAAAAATTATTTTGTTGTACTTTTGTGATAAAAGATGTGCACCCATTAAAAAATGAATTACCATTATACAGGATTATTATTATATATTATCCTAATATAACTATAATTAGGTTCATTTGGACATAGTACAGAGCTTTCAATGCAAACATTGATATCCTTCTATATCAAATCCCTAGAATCTAAAATATAATTATTATCATTATTCTCATATTATATACCCTTCAGACAATCTGAAAAAGATACGTGTCCTCCCATAATAACCTTCATACACAAACAAATGTACAAGTTCTTACTTCCTAATCAATTTTTAATAATTGTTTAAAAAGTAAACAATACTTTCTGAGGGGAAGGTTTCTTCTTGATAGTCAATCAATTCATAATTAACAATACAAAAAATAAATATTAAATCATTAAATGTATTTTTGTTTTATTTACGCATTATTTGATTCCTAATATATGGATGATTCTAAAAAAAAACTTCATTTTTTGGACCAGATTTTTGAACTAGTGAACCATCTTTGAAAATTCCAAATTTTTCATGTGATTTCCTGGGATTTTAAAGACCAATATGCAACATAAAATAAGCTCAAATCATTTTTTTTTATTCCTATTCCTTATCTACCAATTTGTTGGTAATGAAGAACGCCAAGTTGTTAGAGTGGTAGTAATAAGAATTGGTTGATGCGCAGCGATGAGAATATGAAGTTTTCGAGCTTGCTTGCCCTAGTTAGGCGGATATTTGAAAACCAAAGTACACTTTCAAAGGTCTTTAGTAGGCAGCAAAACAGTGAAATCACAAAAAAAATATTTTAAAAGAACGATTACAGTAATATCATACAATGAATCATTACAGTCATGCCATTTTGTTGAGAGTCATAAACAAATTCTCCTGACAACTGCCCTTACAACTTGAAAGCTGAACATTTCGTTACAGGTAATAGTAATGATAATCGAGGGTTTAAGACAAAAAAAAAAGTTTATTGAAGGAAATAGTAGTTTTCTTTAAAGGATATTGTAAACAGAGATGAGGAGAACGTAATAAAAATAGGACACATCCATTTAATGGAATACTCAAGTTTCATTATAATTGAAATTTTTTTGAGAATCACCCATTTGTAGATATAAATTCACAATTAATTAAATTAAAACTTTTTAATTATATTGCTGAGCAAATAAGAGTCGGCTTTAAGACAAAATAGTCTGGTCGGAAGTGTTTTGATTAAGCATACTACACTAAATATTTTAGCAGTTTTCCAAACTATAATGTTATTTTAGAGCGAGTTTAAGATTACTATTCAAACCAGTAATCAACAAATTTGAGTCTTTACATGTAAGAAGATTCATCCTTTAAAAGTTAACAAAAGATAACAATAGCAAGTTAAATATCTTACAACTTGTGGAGCATGGGTAGATGCAGTTTTGACAGGGATGCCAGTTCCTCTTGGTATTCTTGTTCCTTGACAAGCATTAACAACCTCTATTTTACCCCTAAAAAACATTAATCAGATTAAGATAATTTACGATTCACTCAGAAATAATAATTTTATTTCCATATTCTAATCCTTTCTTAAAATAAATAATTATCTAAGAGACTGGTAGCAGAGGAAAATTGTGTTAAAATAAAAAAATCTAATAGAATTTAGCTATCCCATGTAAAAATTAAAGCTTTGTATTTTTAACAGATATTAACAAGAAAAATTTAAAAAGTCTTCTCCTAATTAATTTTCCCTTAACAATGCAATATGACAGATTAAATTAACTCATTTTAACCTAGCTATACAATAACTTAAATTAAAATAAACTTGAAGTAGTTTAAAATACATTTGTATGTCAGATTAAAACTAATACAAAAATTTAAGAAAAAAAAACTATTGTTTTAAATTTTGATCAACTACTTCAGACTTCAGTTTATTATTATTATTATTATAATATATATATATATATATATATATATATATATATATATATATATATATTTTTAATAGCAATGAATTAAATATACCTGCTATTGTTTAGCATTCCGATGTTTATACAATCAGCTAAAACATGTTCGTCCTCTTCTTCAGAAACAGCAGTAAGTTCTAGATCTTTTCTTTCTATATTAGTTTCCTATTTCATTGAAAACAAAATAAAAATTAAATTAGTTATATAAAAATAAAGGATTGCGCCAAAGCAATATATGTATTATACAAATATATAGGTGTGGATATTGTTGCTAACTTGCTAGATATTGTTCTAGCATTTAAAACTAGATAAAATAAAATAAAAAGAAATACATTAATGTAAAATAAAAAATTACATGAGGTTCATCGTCAAACGTGAGATCTGAGAGACTAGTTGCAGTTGAAAATTGTGCAGGCGTGCTTTCCTCTTTAAATGCAACTACAGAGTCTTCGAAGACACCTGATCTTGGCTTCTCTTTTTCAATTGCAGGAGCTAAAAAAAATCTTTTTAATTATTTTAAATCCCAGTAATAATTATACAGTAAATAACCAAAATAAGAATTGAATTTCTTCCACTGGCTTCAATATTTTGTTATATGGAAATATCATTTCAATAAGATATACAAAATATATTTCTTTCTTCCATACAAAATTTTTGAAGTTAAAATTCATTCTTCAGTTCCAATCAGAGGAAAACTAATTAATTTTCCCTTAACAATGCAATATGGCATTACATGAACTCATTTTAACACTGATACAGAATAACATAAATTAAAATAAACCTGAAATAGTTTAAAATACATTTTGGGTCTCAGGCAAGTGGTTGCTAAAAATAATAATGAAAACATTTATAGTTGATTTAAAAAAGAAAGTGATAAGGTGAACAATAAGTGGCCCATTATGCTTTTAATACAACACTAACTGTACAGTATAATTTATTTATAATAAAGATTAAATTTATGAATTATTTTTCTTTAAATATTTTTAGACTCCGGAGGTCACCCTATATGGAAAATGGACAAGGTCTAGTAAAATTCTATATCAAATTATTGGCATAACTTGATTCATTATACTTCTACCCATTAATTTAATTTTTCTGCAAGTTTTAGAAAATCACAAACTTTTTTTCTTTTATTCTTTTAGAGAAAATTTCTCGTAATGTGGACATAATAAGTTTATTCTTCGGATGACACATATAATATAGTTGAATTTTTAAATCAATGACATAATAATTCAGTACAATACTAAATTTAAAAATAAAAAACAAAAACTGTTGAACTGGTCTAGAAAATTAAACATAGTGCAATTTCTTCAAAAATAAGTAATTTATTCTTTTTTGTTAATAAAATAGTATGCCAAATTTAAGTTTAATCATATCATTGAAACTACTAGAATCCTTATCCTTATATATAAAAAACACAATAGCATTATAAAAACATGTAATGATACTCACGTAATATTGGAGGAGCTTTTACTCTAGGGCTCGGAGGAACTGTTTGTGTTGGAGAATCTGGAAGCTCACTTGGAGACATTATACCACTGGTCATTCGGCTAAAAAGAAAAGTTTCTATAATTTTAAAAACATAATCAGAAAGAGTGGTTTGATTTAAATCACATTTCATATATTATTTTCCTTAAAATAAAACATCTAAATCATTTCCTCAACAAGTTCTTCTTCTTCCATGGCTCTACAGCCCTTGTAGGGCCCTGGCCTCCGCAACAACGCCTCTCCAGTCTTCCCTGTCAGCAGCTCGACCTCTCCATTGTCCGATTCCCATCCTCTGCAGATCGTTCTCCACATCGCCCAGCCATCGCAGCCTGGGTCTTCCTCTTCTCCTTTTGCCTCCTGGTTTGCCATATAATAGTTTCTTCGGGTACCTATCTTCTCCCATTCTTTCTACGTGCCCAAGCCATCTTATATGGGCTGATTTGACATAGGTGACTAGGTCTGGTTCATTGTATAGGTCCCGAAGCTCTCTATTATTTCTTGACCTCCATTGGCCTTCATAAAATACTGGCCCAAATATCTGCCGAAGCACCTTCCTCTCCCAGATCTGCAGCATCTTTTTGCATTCCTGGGTCAGGACCCACGTTTCACCAGCGTACGTGACAATTGGTCTTAGGATTGTTTTATAAATCAATAATTTTGCTTTACGTGACAAGTTCCGAAATCTTAATGCTTTTCGCAATGCAAAGAGACATCTGTTGCCTGCTGAAATTCTTGCTTTAATTTCTGCAGTGATGTCATTCTTTCGTGTCACTAAAGCTCCCAGATACTTGAAGCTGTCCACTTTCTTCAATGTGTGGTGGAGCAGTTGCACATGACTCTGCTCTTCCTGCCCATCATTTTTGTGGAAAGAATGTATTGGGTTTTTTCGTTATTTATCACCAGACCCAATTTTTTCCCAGCTTCTTCAAATTCCTGCAAAGCTCCTGAAAGCACCGCCTTTGACCTTGCTGATATCACTACGTCATCAGCATACGATAGGTGTTGGGTCATCCTGTTACATATTGTTCCTCCTGAGTTGGTCCTGATTGATCTCGCAGCTTGTTCAAGTGCTATGTTGAATAATACAGGTGAGAGGGGATCTCCTTGGCGCAGACCATTCTCCACCTCAAACTCTTCTGATAGCATATTTTGGATTTTTACCCTACATCTGGTGTTCTCCAAGGTCATCACAGTTAATCTGACTAGCTTTTCTGGGACCCCTAGAGTTTTCATTACTTTGAGCAGTTCTATTCTGTCGAGACTATCGTAGGTCTGGCAGAAATCTATGAAGAGGTGGTGGAGGTCGATATTGTATTCATATGCTTTCTCTAGCATCTGCCGTATGGAGAAGATATGATCAGTTGTGCTTCCAGTTGGCCGGAAGCCACTTTGGTATTCGCCTATATTTCTTTCAGCCCATGCCATAATTCTCCTATTTATTGCGACTGAAAGTACCTTGTAGACAGTGGGCAATAGAGCGATACCTCTATAGTTTTGGCAGTTTAACCTGTCTCCCTTCTTATGTATTGGGCATAACACTGCCATATTCCAGTCCTGTGGCATCCACATCTCCATCCATACATCAAATACGAGGTTATATATTTCCTCCAACACTGCCTCACCCCCATATTTCAGGACCTCATACGGGATACCGTCTATTCCAGGTGCTCTGTTGTTATGGAGTGCTCCAATTATTTCCACTATTTCTTCCCTATCTGGTGGTATTTCTTCTTCATCCACGTTCGACGAGTTTCTTCCATTTTCCAATAATGCTTTTTTATTATAAGTTGGTCCGTCTTTATTCGGATTTAATAATTCTTTGAAGAACTGCTTCCATCTTTCCAGGACAGATCTTCTATCTCCAATCAGGTTCCCCTCTCTATCGTTAATGAATTCCAGCCTTAGTATATATCCATTTCGGAATTCTCTGGTGCTTTTATAGAACTTCCTGGTCTGTTTGGCTGCAAAGTCTTCTTGAAGCTTATCTAGCTTCTTTGTTTCCTTTTCTTTTGTTTGCATATTGCTTTTGCTTCCCTTCTTTTGGTTCTATAATGTTCCGCCGTAGTTCGGGTCCTTCGTTGGATCATTTTCTGCCTGGCACTGTTTCTTTCCTCTATGGCTTTTATGCAGTCCTCATCAAACCAGTCATTGCTTTGTCTTTTCGGTGCTGCGCCAAGAATATCCTCTGCTACACCTTGGAGAGCATCTTTCAGGCGTGCCCATCTTTCTTCTATATTCCTGCCAATAGATGAGTTGTTGTTTAATCTATCTGCGATCCTATCTCTGAATTGCTGGGCTACAGAATCCTCCTTTAGCTTTTCTACATTATAGATGGTGGCATTTCTTGCATTTCCTTTTCCTTGTATAGCCAGCTTCTGTTTATATAAAATCTTGACCAGATAATGGTCTGAGTCACAGTTAGCTCTCCTGTAACTGCGAACATTAAATATATCACTGGCGAGTTTCCAGCGCCTTAAAACTGTATCCTTCAACTAGGGGAGGAAACCCCGACAGAAAACTCTGGTCCTCCAGGTTGGGGGTTGGACGCGGGGCCAACAACCCGGTTCCGTAAAAACTGTAAGTGTTTTCAAGAAACACAAAAAGCCTCGGAAAGAAATGGATCAAATGGGAAACGACTTAGGCAAGGACATGGACTAATAAATATGGCAACCTGGAACGTGAGGAGTTTGTTTCAACCTGGAGCTGGGAGAGATCTTGAAAGGAAATTGGAAAAATACAAAATAGATATATCAGCCCTACAAGAAATCCGCTGGAGAGACACAGTACTAACCAAGATGAAGCACTACACAATCATTAATAGTGGCGATTATAGTCGCGATTTTTACTCAACAAGTTCAGCTCCATTAAATTTTTGATATTTTTCGGTGGGACCATTTGGTTTTTTATTCATACATTTTGTAATTATTAGTTTTAAATATCCTATACAAATTTTTAACTATTTCTTTGCGGTTCCCGGGACCATGTTAGTCCCCTGGAAAAGAACTTATTTTTCAATTTGTAAAAATATAACTTAAACTCGCGTCAGGTAAAACAAGAGATTCCCCTTCCTAGAATAGCCTTTTCTAGCCTCCTAATATAATCTAATAACGTATATACTGTGATACCTGCCCACAAAATCCGCATGATTGCTTGGAGTGGTTTGCCGAAAAACATCGTAGGCAAATAATGTTGAAATTGTAGAATGTAGTATGTGCGTGTGTTTAAACTAAAATTTCAATTTTTTTATCCTTCAAAACCCATATTTTTACAAATATAAAAAATGATCACAATAGTAAAAAGTTTATAAATTTTTATTAATAAATAAAATAACTTATAAATAATATACATTTTTGTTCCAATATTCAAATGATACTAATTTTTTTTATACATGTATACTTATAACGTTGTGAAACAATTACAGTAAAAGTTCATAAAATAAATAACCAAGTAAATGAAAGCCAAAATAGAAGTAAATTAACAAAATAATCTTAGTTCCATGAACATGCTTTTGCTTATGCTATTTATCGGGACCAATGCGGTCCCTTACTAAAGAAATAACAACAGAAACACGGTCCTCTAGATAAGATAGTGCAGTCCCTTGGTCCTCGCGCAAGCTTGCGCCTCTATGGACAGAGTTGGGGCTGAACCTGTTAATAATCCAATGAGACAATGCCTATCGAATTGGTTGCACCATGTTGTAGTTCGCTTGTTGAGGTTTTGGTTTTCTAAACTGATTTTATTCATTTTGCTTTCAACGCATAAATCATTGTAAAGCTGAGAATAAAACAAACCCTTTGTCAAGAATTACATGGATCCCAGAAATTGAACCAAGTTGGGTTTAAAGTCAAGAGATGCTAACAGTTATATATAAAATTAGTTCGCATAAATTAGATAAATTTATAAATAAATTGCAAGTATAAAATTATTTAAAATTATGCTTGCGGGCAGTTATTTAAATATCTATTTGAGTTTTAATACAAGAGCATACATATTAAACAAAAATTTGGTCCTCATTTAAAAGCAGAGATGTAAGTTAAAATTTAACAAAATAGAAAACTTATGATACCAACATAGAGGAATTATGTTTCACCATTCTCTTTTACTTGTTCTCCAAAAATACATGATATTTTTTAATGAAACTTTTGATATAAGAAAGAAAATAGTAAAGATTAATGAAGAACACAATTTCTGGAAGAAAATCTTCAGAAGTGGAGATACAGGACCTACAAGTATTAATAGGTACTGCAGTTTTGTTGGATTTTGTATCTGAATGAACTGCAGTTTTGGTGGTTTATGGTCTCTTCTCAAAGATATTTAAAAAAAAAAAATGTAAAGTAACTTTTTTCTTTTAACTTTCTTTTCCAACCATTTATCTGAGAAAGGTTCGACATAGAAAGACCTTCATATTGATACAAGATATTTACCTGAATTCACTAACGACAGACGAGTGTCCATCGTCCTGCTGTTCTATACTACTGACAGAACCCAGAGAACTGCACCGAGAAAACATTAATGGAGTTTCCAGGTTGCCGCCCTTTCCTAATATAACATACAAATTCTGGTTAATAAATAAAAGTTATTATAATAAAATCTTTGATGCCAGTCAAAAATATAAGAGACAAACGACTTTGGCTTATTTATTTAATTTTTAAAATATTTTACTCCGAATATACAAATTTAATCGTACCAAAGTAAATTTACAATATCCCCAGAAATGTACTCAAAATCTAGATCAGCCCATGTCATATCACATAGTGAGTTTCAAGCAAAAGTCACTACGTCCAGTTAATGACTTTGTAGGACAATGATTTCAGCCTGGTGAAAAAGCAATATCCATGGTCTAAATGAATTTATTCATCAAATTAAAGCCATATAAGGCATTGAATGACAGTAATGTATTCCAGGTGAAAATGTAAGGCTAACTCAGTGAAGAAATGAACAGTGAATGTGAAATGTGAATTTTTTTTATAATGCTATGACTAATGACTTTTGTTTGAATGCCCATGATATGTAAGCTCTAATAAGGGCAACAGGAACAAAATTCTGTATTAAAAAATTCAAATTTTTATATAATATATAAAATTTTCTTTTTAAAATATTAGTGCTGAGATGACCTCTTAGTATATACAACTGAAGTCAATGCAATGAGTACCATATTAGCAAACAAAATTCTGAGGCAGATACTATAACTTAGAGATTCTGTAAAAGGGTAGATTAAATATTTTAACGCTATTAACAAGTCTATAAAATATTAACAACTTACCTGAATCAATAATTTTGCCAGGAGAAACTTCAACTGAGTTAACAACTTCCACTGGTTCCTTTTCCACATCTTCACACTGTACGGAAAGAACACACAAAAGATGAGAATAAGTAAAAATAAAATGAATTTCAAAACCTAATGAGATATTTACAATGTCATTGATACACACCTTGTTTAAAATATCTGGAGCTGGAGTAGAAGTGTCCTGTTGTTCTTCTTCATTATATCTCAAACTATAATCTGTCAACTGATCGAGATCAGTTTCGGCATAATCACTTTCAGGATCTACTTTTTCACCGAAGCAAGGATTATAAGGCTGTAAAAAATTAAATAATTAAAATATAATAATAATAATTAAAATATAATTGGAGATTAAAATTTTCAGAAAACAGAATAAATACAATTAGACTTTCTAATTAAGTGAATATCACAGATTTCAGAAGAAATTATGATTCGGAAACAAGGACTGAGGAAGACCATTACCGAAACAAGATCAATATTACAGGAAAAGATTAGTATTATGTAGCAAATTTAGTAAGTTTCATCAATAATGAAATCAGAAATGTGAAAATAAGGATCAGCTACCATAAATATTTGAACTTTAAATATATATATCTGCATTACAAAAAAAAAAAATGATAACTAAGAAAGCATTAAGGTCGCCAAAGGGAATGAAAAATTAAAGATGCCTACTCCATTAATTGATAAAAATAAATCAATATTATGAATGAGACAAAGCCGGCTAGATTCAAACCAAATGGGAAAGCAATCATAGAAGGGTCTACTTGGTAGTTGGAAGTAGGATTGTTGTAACTTGGGTTTTTGTTAAGATTTTAAATAATAAATTTTTATTAGTTTCCAGCTTAATAGAAATTCGGGTCAGATATTGTCAGAAAATGATGAACAATGCTTTTATCAAAATTAATTTTTTTTATGATAGGGGCAATGAAGAAATCAATTCATGACCAATCCCTCACAATCAATCATATGCTTGATTCATAAATCCAAGTCAACCATCATATGAAAATACCAGATTAAATTCAAAGAATAAAAAAATCTATTTCAAAGAGTGAAAATAATTAAATCTCTCATAAGATCAAGAGGGAATTTACTGTTATTTTGCTAAGTTTGGAAATTTTTCATTAGCATACAATGATGCTTGTTTTAGTGCCATTCGGTAGTTCTAGTTTTCATTTAAAGATATAAATTAATTTACTTAACAGAGTATTTTAATTAATTATTGCCAGATTGCATTAACATATAGGAAATGAAGTCAATATACTAAAATCATTTGTGGTTGGAAAGAAAATCTGCAACTTTTTATTAACATCCTCGACAATAAAATCCTTGATTTAAAATCTGGTTTAATTTTACTTTTTATTTAGACATTAATTTTCAACTTAACTACAAGCCCCAAATGTTAGTGATAAATAAAAAATCCTTAAGACAAAATCAATCAGAAGTAATAAAATCTTATTACCTTTGGTTCTTCGGTTTCATTTTCTTTAAATTTGATGCTATAATTGACTGTATCATGGTCAGATTCACTGACTTTAGTTTCATTCTCGCAATACCTAGAAAAGATTTTAAATAATTAATTAATTTAAATAATACAAAATAAAATTTTAGATATAAATAACTAGTAAACAATCATAAATTCTATAACTTATTGAGAGGAGATGAATATTTATAAATTTAAGTCCAATATGAGATTTGTCAAGGAACATTAAATATTATTATCCCCTACAGTGCCAAAGCCTATTTCATGTTTCTATCCCCTGTGGCCACCAGCAATGTTTTATTTTTATATAAAGAATGACATTTTTGTGTTCTAATTACTTTCTAAAACACTGAAAGTAATTACTTTTTTCAATCGTAAAATTCAATCTAATTATATGAATGACAAATGAATATGTATAATTTCATTGGAATTCTTAATAAAAATAAATTGTTTTTTGTTATGTTATATTTTCTACTGTAATATTTAAAAACTGTTTTCATTGTTTTATTTCACATTTTATCAAATGAATAAATATTTATATAAGATTGAATACTATTTTGTTTTTGTTATTAAAAAAAACGCTGATACAATTGAAATATTATTCCTTTAATTAACGATTACAGTAATTCATTAATTTTGAAAGTGAGGCAAGTCCATTTAGGTATAATAAAACATTTTTTTTTTTTAGGCAGCAGTATAAACACTATTAGATAATAAATTTACATTATCTAATACCACAAATATATATGTCAATACTACTATCTAATACAAAAAATATGTCTATTAGTCCTCACCAATATTTTTAAATTAATTAAAATGCAAACCTTTAATATTGCAGCCAAATACACAGGAAAAACTGGAAGATTGCTAAATCAGAGATTAAAGGAACATATACGTGCATATAATAATAAGACTGAGAATTCCAACTTTGAAATTCATTTAAATGAAAAAAAAAACATAAATTCATCAAAGACTCAGGAGTTAAATTAATACATCACATTGAAAACAGCCTCAAATTAAATATATATGAAGCACTTGAAATAATAAAATCCTTCATATCCAATTCAGATTTTTGCTTAAATGACCAAATAAATATCTCCAATAGTCCAATCTTAAATTTATTCCCATCTATAACAGAAAAACCAATTACTCACCGGCATTATTGGAAAAACCCCGACCCTTAAACCTATAAACATCCTACCTACCTTTCGTTCATTGTGAGAAGAAAGCAGTACAAACTTTTCTGTTTGATATAATCCATTTAAACCTTGGTGAGCACCAACATGTATTTGATTTCTTGTCTTAATATAATTCATAAATGTTTTATAATACTGATTTATATTACATCTAATTTAACATGTATAATAATACCAAACTATATTTTGAATTGCTTATTTTTGAATTTTTTTGTGTGTGTTTTTAGAACTGAAGATGAATGTATAACATTCGAAACTAGTTTTCAATAAAAAAAAAAATTATAGAAGTAGCAAATAATTTATCAATCCTTAATTAAATGAGCTGTGTTTTCTTACTTAAGGCTATAATTAACTGGTAGTTCAGTTGTTTCATCGAGTGTCATTTGCTGCATAGAATGGTTTATTTGTTCACAATTGTCTTTTACCTGAAAAAAAATTCAAATGGAGATTATTTAAAATATAAAAATATAAGAAACAAAATTAAAAGTATTATTGTTAATTACCTGGCTGACAGGTAATATTTCTCTTTCTGAATCCCAGTTAGGGCAAGGCTCAATGTTATCACAGGTTTCTGAGAGCGAGGAGTTCAGCTCCGCTTCTAAAGCTCTTCTCTTTCTGACAGACAGTGTTGCACCACCTAGCAATCAGTAAGTCATACATGATAACTGGCAAATCAAAATGAAATTTTCTAATATTAAAATCAAAATGAATTTTTCTATTATTAAAGAATAAGTTGCCGCTTTTCTGTTTTATATTTAGAATATTATAAGAGAAAATGAAGTCCTATAAATGAATTCAGTAAATTTCACTCAATAATTTTGTCATTCTGTATAATTGAAAATACACTGTAGTACTAGATAATTATAGAATGTTCATAATCATTTTTTCGGTTGTATTGCTGAGGTAAAGGACAGTGGCTGTAATATTTATAGTATGACATAAATGTATCTTAAAGGGATTTTTAATCAAGTTTTTCGTATAGTACATAAATATGACAAGAGTGATAGTTTGTATTATACTTTAAAAAGAATCAATAATAATAAATAAAAAAACATTTATAGGTTCAAATAATTAAAATAAATAATAATTACCAGAAGCGGTTTGATGGTGATGATTCTGTGCCAATCTTACAGGGAGGAGGTTTTTTAATGCTGCAGAAGCTCCCATTGCTATCAATCGGTGTCTGGAATGGGCAAGAGATGTTAACATAGGCACTGCACCGAGAGCAACTAATGTCCTTTGGTCTGTTCCACATCGAGCAGAAAGATTCCAAAGGGTTCCACAGGCATTGCTTACAACTGTCAATGAGGCTGACTGCAACTGCCTGAGAAGTATTGCGAGGCAGTTCTCATCTCTAAGTACCTTCCTATATTTAAAAATAAAATAAATATAGTGATTATTTCCTACAGTGCATTGAATAGAAATCAATTAATTTAATTGAAGTTTGGTAAGAAGTTATTAAGTTCAGAGATCATCAAGCTATAGGGAGACATTCTGAAAGTAGTCAAGTCTGATTCCCTGCATATTATCCATTTTCTGTTATTATTAACAGTTCTGACAAATAAAAATAGCTTTCTTAATGTAGGCCTACAACGAAATTTTATTTCTTGTGTTGTAACATTCAAGTTAACTATTAACTAACTTCAAAACTGGATTTATAATTATTTAAGTTCACAGTGAAGACCCACTGTCGCTATGAGGTATCTCTATGTCCAGAATCCATGTTGCTATGAGCGCTTCCACATAAATTAAATCCTGGATCTGCTACTGTCCTGTTCATGAGTACTTAAAATTTATTGCTGTTCCCCTACTTTGCTGATTAATAAAGTTTGCTGACCACATAACATTCTAGTATTATTAACTCAAAAAGTTGAAGTTTTATATATTATTTTATTCAAATTCTACAAATCATGTTTGCTGAATCAACAAAACAATCAGTGGGTCCTGATATCACATCATAAACTGAATCTGTTTATATTCATTATTTTCTTTTAAGCACAGGTGCTAATGCATAAGTTTTACATTTATGAACCAAAAAAAGTAACAAACCTTAATTTAGTAAGTTGAACAACCATTAGATTTAGAGAAATGTCAGATATTACAAATTTAATTTTTTATTTATAAGAAATAAAAGTACTACAGCAAATAATATTTTAATACAACTGCAAATTGTGAAACAACAAGAAAAAAAAGGTTAAAATAAGTATCTGTAAGAACATTTTTAAATATAAGAAAACCTAAAATAGATAAGTTTGATTTACCTATAATCTTCTCTGACAGCAATATGGCTTGATATATTTCTCAATATACCACCAGCATTTTCGACTACGGCTAAAGTTTTAGAAGCAGACTGATAGTTAAGCATTTCTACCAGATACTGAAGAGCACCATCAACTCCACATATGTCAACCTAGAGAATAGAACAAATAAGAATTAAAAAAATAACATTCATCCAATGAATATGATTATACAGTAAATAAAAATATTAATTCCACAACTAATTCTAGAATATGGTATCAAGAAATGTATTTTTTACTTGAAAATGAAAATTGAAATGGGGACAGAACTTAAGGGAGGGCCGAGAATGTTTATGAGGCAATTCTTGTTGTATGAAATATAATTAAATAGTGATTTTATATCTGACTATTAACATAGGTTGAAAAAATTATAGTTCTACCTTCTGTCATAAAAAAGTTACTCACAAACCACAATTATTACTATGATTTGGCTCTATGGTCCTCTGAGAGCCCAGACCTATTCAACCATCTTCGAACACCAGGCCGGTTCAAGTCCTCTTCGACATCCTCCAGCCAGTGCAGGCTTGGTTTTTCTGTTAGGCATACCCCATACATGGTCCTTCATGGATATCTTTCTGGGAGCAAATGTCTCAGCTCAAAATTTCTTCTGATTCTTCACATGCCACTCTCGCACAAATGGAGCCGAAAATTTTACATAAAATCTTATGCTCCCAGCAATTCATCAGTTCCATGAATTGTAAAACTTTTGGTTCAGTCAAGAGGTTATTACATTGTACGCAGTACACATGCTATGCCTCTATAGTTTGAAAAATCCATTTGTCTTCTTTTCTGTGTATTGGACAAATCCCCGCAATACTCTATTCATCTTATATTCTTCAGTGTCTCATTTCATCAGGATTAATTCATAGAGCTAGTTCCATATAACCTCACTGCCATACTTGATAAGTTCAACAGGGATGTCATCAACTCCTGGAGTTTTATCATTTTTATGGCGTTTTATAATGTTGCATATTTCCTCCCTTGTTGGTGGTTCGAATTGGCTTAAATATAATAATCACAAACAATGTCTCAAACAACAAGGTCTCAAACAAATGTTAAGAACAGAAGATAGTGTTTTCCTTCTGATTCCAGTCTTAGAATATAATCTATAAAATTTACTATACATTAAGTTCTGTTAAATGATATGACTTTGATAGTCTGATCTTCAATGTTAAAACTAAAAATATAGGTATCTAACTCTGAGATTTAAAGTTGAATTCTAATAATATATCTATAATTTAAAATATTATAATTTATAATAAGTTGTAATTAAAACAAAAATGATTACCTTGTTAAGGTTACAATGCGCAGAGAGGTTCCACAAAGCAGAGAGTACAGACTTCAAGGTTGGCTCTCGGGTAGCTGACATAGCTGCTTTCATTAGTGCAGGGACTGAACCAACTTCGCGTAAGGCTTGTTTACTAGCAGCGTCAGCTCTCCACGAAAGATTTCTCAAAACACTAGCGGTTACCTATGTTCAATAAAATAATATTTTGAACAAAATCAATAGAAAATGGCTTGACATTTACAGATACTAAATATTGCTTGTATCAAAAAGTTATATATTACAAACTTGAAAAAAGGAGGAATTTATAAATAGTAATAAGAGATTGTATAACATTCAATTATAGGAAAGATATAGGTGTTTTGAATTGTATAAAATCAAAAGGGCAAGAATTAAAGCACAAAAAAAATAATTTTTTTCAAGTGCATTTTATTCATTCATTTCAAAAACAACCTGAACGTTATTCTCTGTGTAATATGAAAAAACAATTAAAGAATATAAAAACTTAAATGTAATTAAACAATGAATCACCTTAAATTAGATTCCAATGACATGCCTTTCGAAACTTGTCAGTATTCTAATTCAAATCAACAATTCTTTCTATAAATAAGTAATTTATAAATGTATTGTCAGTCTAATTTACAAATAAATTACCTGAGTCAAATCTTCACTTGATGAAGACAACTGAGATACAAGCGCGGTCATAAAAGGCTTCATGGAGCACAGTAAAGCTTTGTTATTACCATCACCAAACGTCAGATTGGTTAATGCCATACCAGCATATCTTTTCACTGTTATACAACAATCCAGATTATATCTAGCTTCAACCTATACCAAGAACAACAAAAAAAATATTAAAGAATGAATACACAGACATGTGAAAATCGTATTGCAAGGTATGTAACTTGTTTTATAGAGGCAATAATAATTAATTTGAATGATTAAATCATAATTAATGCTTATACAATTGTCAATTATTAATTACAGAAACACTTTTATTGTATTTAAGAAACATTTACTCATATCCAAAAATATTAATAGAAACTAAATTTTTGTTAATATACCTGCACTAATCTAGCTACAACATAGAGAGCTCCAAGTTGACACATAGCTAAACGATGTTCTTCATCAAACGAAAGTTTCATCAAAGCAGCGATAGCTGGCCCAGGGTGACCTTCCTCTGTTCATGAAAAGAAAATGGAAATAAAAATGATGAAATCACACTGAAAATATCTATCCACCTTCAAGTATTCACAAATACTTGCTAGTTACTTAACTTTAAAATTGATTTTGTTTAAAACTTAAAAAAGTATTTAAATAATCATTATCTTACCAGCATGGGACTGAGGATCATCATGAAGTGCATCAGTATAAGCAATAATCTGATCGAGCAGTCTGAGAACTCTTGCTTCACGGCGACCTCTCCTGTCATCCCCGTGGCACAGAACCATGTTTCTCAACGCCTGGGCAGCCCTCTCACGAACTACACTACTTTCACCACTGGAATGGACCAACTGGACAAGAAGTGACAGACATCCTGAACAAACAGTGATTATTAACAACAGTTAAGAAAAGTGTAGATAATAGAGTTTCATAAGTCAAGTAAAAATACCTGATTGCCTCATAGCCCTACAGCTGTCGGGAGAACTGCTCATAGCTAGAAGTGTAGAAGTCATCTCTGCTCTATCATGGGTGCCAAGCATTGACAACAAATTATACACTATTTCTACTTTAGTTCCCAGCTGTTCGCTGCTGTAACTGTAACTATAGCTCAGGCCTCCATCACACGCTCCCTAATCAAGGAAAAAATAGTCAGTAACATTTACAATTAAATTAATTCAAAATAAATTATATAGTAGAATTACTTATATTTCATATAAGTAAATTATATTCAATAAATTTTATCATTTATAGTTGTAGAAAAAGTACACAATGTGTTTGAAATGTGTTTCCGGCCTTTCAAAAAATACACTATTGATCGGAAAAGACCATAGTCAGACAATGCAATGTAAGGACTGTAAGGAGGGTGGGGCAAGATGCTCACATTCTCCATTTCTGAGAATTTTCCTTTGACTAAGTATGAATCATGGACAGGAGCATTGCCTTGCTGAAATATCGCTTTATTTCGATTGACTAAAGCAGGATACTTCTCTTTCAAAATTCCATATAATCTTTCTAGTTGTTACTAGTAAAGCTCTGCCATCTGGAACCACTTAAAGTGCAAAATGCTCTTATATTTCCACCAAACACAAAGTATAATCTTGAAGGCTGTTGCTCCCAGAATTGTACCGCCTGAACCAAAATGATGCTGTTACAATGCACCACATTTTCACCTTCCATCACAAAAAATTTCTTGGCTGCTGCCTTCGCATCTAGTCTTTTTTTTACAGACCACAAATGAGAAATTTAAAATAATTCATAAATTATAAAAACTCTAATAAAATAAACTTAAAACAGTCAACAGTGGAGCCTATTCATAATTATTTAATAAAAATACAATAAACCTGACAGTTTATGAAATAAAAACTTTTTTTTAATCAATAACATGGGATGGAACATAAATTATGACACAATAATTCTTTCAGTTTTATATAACAAAAAAAAAAAATATAATGAAAGTCAGAATGATAATAAACAAATGCATTCAATTCTCACGAGTGTTTTTCCATAAATTTCCACTAGGTAAACAAATTTAAAAATTAATCTCACAATAAATAAATAAATCAAGGGGATCATATATTTAAAAATATAGGAAATGAAACATAGTAATAAGTTTTATAAAATAATGAGTACAACAAACTAAATAAGAAACTAACATAACTAAAACCAGCAGTGTACTGTAGTTCAATAAGCAATTATAAGAAACTGTGAAATATGATAAAACCAATGAATGACCAATCTTTATCAAGGAAGCCATTAAAATGATAAGTGACAAATCTATTATTAGATAAACCTGCTATTTGAGAAAAAAAAAAAAAAGGAATGATTATTTTCATGTTTCAATATATAATAGTTCAGATTACAAAGCAATATCTATAGTCATCGAGTTACTAATATCGTATTGGTTTGATAAATATTATATGGTGAAATAATACTCGGCAGGTCTTTTCTTTTAAATGGATGTGGAATTACATTTTAGATTTTATTCATAAAAAATTAATACCAAAAAGGTGTTGATAAATTAAAAAAAAAAAATATGTAATGCAAGCACATTACTTTTATGAAACTTAATTATTCTATTAATTTAATGTTTAATGTATTATAGATAAAATGGCCATGAAAGTGAAAAAAAAAAGAAGTATTAAATTAATTTTACGACAGAGTGACTATCACTGTTCTAGAGCAGGTTCTGATCAATTTTTCTCAATAGTGAAGATTTTCGAGACAATTTTTAAGATTTATTCTATGATTTTAGAATCTCCATAATTAACAAAGATAAATCAATCGCTGGCAAGATAATAGGCAATGTTAGAGATGCGTTAAAGTTACAGTCATATAATATTTTTCAAAACATTAATTTCGCTTTTCCTTAGGCACAGACCACTACTCAATACTCAAGTAATAACTCTGTTACAAGCATAAGGCTGAATATGCTCCTGCTAAACAGAACGTTCGTGACCCAGTAATTTACCCTAGACTTCCTAGGTTCATTGTAAAGATGCAACCATTACAACACAGAGAAAGCCATATTAAGCAACTAATTTTAATTAAACCTGAAATAACGAACTCATTCAATTTACCTGTTTTGAATTTACAGTTGACGTGCTGTGGCACATTGGATTTTGGTTGATAAGCTTCATTCCCCTATCATTGCCCTGAAGACAAACATCAATTAATCATAGAATTGTTATAATCTTCATACACAGACTGATGCAGTTATTTAAGAAGAAACTAACCAGAGCGTTTGAGGACGTTTCTTCCTGTTCTTTGGCTTCGGGTGAGGCCCCTTGCTCTTTGGTCCACCGCATCCCAACATCCTGAAGTAACATTTAAAATCAATTTTCAAGATAATAAATTAAAAAACAAATAATAAACAATTTTAACAAAAAATAAGCTTTAAGTTCACTCTAAATTCAGATCTTATAAAATAATTATAAATAAGTATATTATTGTTATTTTCAGTTGCACCTAATTGAAACATTTAAAATTTAAGAATCATTGTATTTCAAATAATGCTAAAAAAATAAATCAGGTTATGCAGTAAGTGCCTAGGGGTGCAGAGGCAGGAGCCTCATGTATTGTTGGGAGGTAGACTAGACAAATAAGACAAAAATCAGGTATCTATATAATCTGTATGCCTCAGACATTTTGGGCTGAGTGAACCCACAAGATTTGCGAAACCACAATCTCTATCCTGACAAGGCCTAATTCTTTATTAAAAAACAAAATTAGTATCCAAAGAGAGGATGTAAACTGGTTCCATTCAGCATAAGGAGGTAAAGTTTCATCCACTAGTCTTTAGATCAACAACTTAAAGGAGAAGCCTGTGGCGGAATCCACTCTGGGAGGTTGAGGCATGAAAAGTCTTCTACCTCCACACAACTTGTCAAATATGCAATCTTTAATTTTGTTAAATATTTTGATTTATTTTACATTCTTTCAATGGTATGCACTAATTCGTATGCTGATTTTTATTTTAATAACAAAAGATTATTTATAGGTGCATGCATACTAAACGGCTCTTTCTTAAGTTGTCGGCTCTCTCACTCCTTAGATGAATTTTTGAATTCAAGGGTTAGAAATTCTTATTATTGCTTTTCATTATAATAAAATAAAATGAAAAACCGTCTTGATTCTAAAAGACTGAACAATTATTTTTTGCTTCATTGTTAATCTTTAATTAGTAGTTCCGAAATCATAAAGCATATAATTTATTTTATTTCAATTAAGAAAGATACACACTCATAAGAATAAGTCAGATTAGTATGCACTAATATAAAAAAAATATAAAAATATAAGAAAGACCTTTTGTTGAAACATTCCACTGAGCCTGGCAAACTTTTGTCCATTTAATTATTCCTTTTCATAAGATGAACTCTCATTAAGAATCATAATTAATAATTAAGATATATTAGACACAACAAAATAGATCTATATATTAGATCTATATAGCTTTGTGTAGGCAATTTGTAATTGGTTTTTTATTAGGAATTTATAAGTGAACCAAAGGAAATGTTCTTTGAAATAAGCTCAAGACGATTTGCTATAGTTTGAAAAACAAAACAAAAAAAAAGAAAAAAAAAGTATATATATATATATATATATATATATATATATATATATATATATATATATATATATATATATATATACTTATATATGCATGTAAGCACCTATGTATATTTTATTTTATTATTTTTTATCTTCTTCAGTAATTATTTCTATACCTATAATTATCATTTATTTGTTCCATTTATAGGAAGAATTTCTTTATCCTAATTTTATTTGATAAAAGATTTTCTTCATTATTATTTTTAATTTTGTATAGAATGATTTTTTTTCCATAAATACAGCCTCTTATTATTTTTATTTTTTCATAACTAGTGAATGAAATGTATATTGATTTACTTAAGAACGTCTTTTGGCCAGAAGTGATTTTCGTACATAAATGCTGTTAAGAGACAAATAAAATACTAGAATACATTTTTTTTCAGATTCTAAGTCTAATACTGCACAAAAAATTAAAATTAGGCATTATAAATGACAGAAAACACTTTAAAGATCAGAAAAAAACAATTAAAATATTCTAGTATATAGATTTCTAATTTCAAGGACCAGTAATTAAATATATTACCTTACAATGAATTATAGAAAAAAAAAAGATTAATTTTACTACCTTGCTGTTTTTTGTATGTATGTATGTATATATATATATATATATATATATATATATATATATATATATATATATATATATATATATATATATATATATATATATATATATATATATATATGTATACATATATATATATATATATATGTATATATGTATATATTTTTTTTTCTTTCTACTTTATTAAGTACGTTGTTCTATAACCAATTCTTCGACTTTTTTCCTTGAATTTATTTTTTCTCATTTCCTTTTTTACTTATGTTCATTATTTTATAAATTTTAATTTATGATTTAACTTAATAATTGACAATACTTGTACAATAATATTTCTATTGAAAATGTATGAATATGAATTGCTGATAGCAGAAAGTGAACATGCCCATTTTCTTTCTCTTCTTCTTCGAGGCATTGCCGACTCCACATGGGACCTCAATCCAACTCTGCCAGCCTTCCCGTTCTCTACTTACTCTCTGCTTCTATGTTTTATATACTTTTTATATATCTAGATATATCTCATATACTTTACTGTGAAAACATTATGTACTTTTTCACAAAATGTAGGTTAACAGTTTCAAGTTTCTCCAATATAATTTAGCTTAATGGACCGATTTGCTTTATGCTATCAATAATTCATATATTTTGATGTTCTATCACATTATATTATTAATTATGACAAATAAAAAAAAGAAGAAATCCTTGTCCATTAATTAATGGATAGTTCTCTTTCTTAGTGGTAAAGGTAATAAAATGCACTAGAGATGAAAAGAATACAATGCTTCTTGTATGTGTTTCAAGTTGTACATGTTACAAGAAATTAATGAATCTAAATTACCGATCTAAATGAACTTAGATCCTCAAATGAAAACCTGTGATCATTGAGCATTACTAATACTTCAACAACTGAGGTGATCATATTTCCACTAACAGCTAAAGGTTTTATCTTTCAATTTCAATATGATGAACTGATGAATTGATAAATAATAAATATGATTTATTCTATTAAATTAGGGATTGATAAATTATTTGCCACTTCTATAAATTTGTTTTATTGAAAACTAGTTTCGAATGTTCTAAAAACACACAAAAAATTCAAAAATATGCAATTCAAAATACAGTTTGGTATTATTATACATATTAAATTAGATTAATATAAATTAGTATTATAAAACATTTATGAATTAAGAATTTAATTAAGTCAAGAAATCAAATACATGTTGGTACTCACAAGGTTTAAATGGATTATATCAAACAGAAAAGTTTGTATTGGTTTCTTCTCGTATTGTACTAACAATGAACGAAAGGTAGGTAGGATGTTTTTCGGTAAACGATTTAAGGGTCAGGGTTTTTCCAATAATGCCGGTGAGTAATTGGTTTTTCTGTTATAGATGGGAATAAATTTAAGATTGGATTATTGGCGATATTTATTTGATCATTTAAGCAAAAATCTGGATTGGATTTGAAGGATTTTATTATTTCAAGTGCTTCATATATATTTAATTTGAGGCTGTTTTCAATGTGATGTATTAATTTAACTCCTGAGTCTTTGATGAATTTATGATTATTTTTATTTAAATGAATTGCAAAGTTGGAATTATCTGTCTTATTATTATATGCACGTATATGTTCCTTTAATTTCTGATTTAGCGATCTTCCAGTTTTTCCCGTGTATTTGGCTGCACAATCATTACAATTTAGTTCGTATACTCTGCTTTTTTGGAAATGGTCTATTTTGTCTTTAGGAGAAGAGAAATATGGGGAAAGGGTTTTTCTATTTTAAATGCAGGGTTTAATCCTAGTTTTTTTCAATTCATTTCCGACTTTGGTGGATATAGGGCCGTAATATGGAATCAAAACATGTTTCGGGATGGGCCTATCTTCGGGGGTTGTTGAATAGATATCGTTAATTGTCTATTTTTGTATTTGTTTTTTTTTTTAAATATGATTGATAGTGGTTTTTTTTACACGTTATTTTTTGCTATGGAATATATTATTTCAATTTCTTTATTATAATTCTTTTTATTTAATGGTATGTTTAAAAGATAGTAATTATTATTATTAATGATTAATTATTACGGTAATGATTGTGCAGCCAAATACACGGCAAAAATTGGAAGATCGCTAAATCAGAGATTAAAGGAACATATACGTGCACATAATAATAAGACAGATAATTCCAACTTTGCAATTCATTTAAATGAAAATAATCATAAATTCATCAAAGACTCAGGAGTTAAATTATTACATCACGTTGAAAACAGCCTCAAATTAAATATATATGAAGCACTTGAAATAATAAAATCCTTCAAATCCAATCCAGATTTTTGCTTTAATGATCAAATAAATATCTCCAATAGTTTAATCTTAAATTTATTCCCATCTATAACAGAAAAAACAATTATTCACCGGCATTACTGGAAAAACCCTGACCCTTAAACAGTTTTAACCTGACCTTTACCCTTAAAGTATCCTACCTACCTTTCATTCATTGTTAGTACAATACGAGAAGAAACCAATACAAACTTTTCTGTTTGATATAATCTATTTAAACCTTGGTGAGCACCAACATGTATTTGATTTCTTGTCTTAATTAAATTCATAATTCATAAATGTTTTATAACACTGATTTATATTAATATAATTTAATATGTATAAAATACTAAATTATATTTTGAATTGCTTATTTTTGAATTTTCTGTGTGTTTTTAGAACTGAGGATGAATGTACAACATTCAAAACTAATTTTCAATAAAACAAATTTATAGAAGTGGCAAATAATTTATCAATCCCTAATTAGATTGATCCTTCTATACCATCATGCGGATGTCAACTGATTATTCTGTTAAACTTTAAAAGTAAATTTCATAAACCTGAGACAGAAAAAAATAAACTATAAGATATTGATACAACTGCAGCCTAGACTTCATTATAATACATTCTCGAACTAAGTTATTTTCAAACTCATTTAAACCTGTGGTACATCAAAGGTTATTAACAACTTTTATTGCTCTAGAAAAATTTGAATTATGGTTTTTAGTTTGTATTATGTAAATACAAACTGAAAAACATAAACTCAATTAATACCTAGGAATTTATAGTCAATAAGTGGAATATTTAGATGGTTTGTAAAAAGATTGTTTAAATTTCAAGATTATACTAGAGTAAAATAAATATATTCTACAAAAAAAAAAAAAAAAATTATTAAGTAAAATCTCTTTCATCTGAGGCTGAAGAAATTATTTTGAACAAGGATTTCAATTCTATTTCATAGATTTTTTTTAAAATTTTCATTTCTTTGTTTTGTCCATTAAGTTGCATATTGGTGCCTTAATGGGCGTAACAGTTCCAAATCATTCCACACCAAAATAAAGCATACATAAACACCTAAAACTATATTCTAAATAATTTGTTTAATAGTCTAATATCAAAATAAATAATAATAGTATATATTTTGGTAGACATAATACTACATATTTTCATATAGATTTGGAGAGAAACAGTTATCAATAACATAAGTTTATGATACATATAACTCAATTTTTATATTAAATTTGAATAACAAACTAAAGACTATTGAATTATCAGGAGTCTACTTTAATATTCTTCAAAGGCAAAAACAGAGGAAAAGTATCAGTTTGCATAAGTCCTCTCAAACAGTGTTTCAAAAATAAAAATAAATTAGTTATTTAAGTGTAATAGAATGATTCCAATATAAAAACAGAGGAAAAATATTAGTTTTTCAAGCTCATCAGTGATATTGTGTCCCAAATGTAATTTCCACAAACATACAAAGTAATAGAATGGATATAAAATAAAATATTTTATAATCCAATTCTCAGAAAATATCTAAAAAGGAAGAAAAAGAAATTAAATTAAAGAACCATTCATGAAGTATTTTTGGAAGAAATGGTTCCCTCTCTCTCCCCCTGAATTCATTGTCTAAAATTCTTTAACCTCAGACATTAATTATCTTATACACAACTGAGTAACATTTATAAATCTAAAAAAAAAAAAAAAAAAAAAAATGATGATTTCCTTTATTAATTAGAAAAATAAATAAAAAATCTATGCTATATTTCTATTTTGTGTTTATATTTCAGAATTGAATTGAGCCATTTCATTCCAATAATTGACAAATTAAATGAGCGTTAAACAATGATTATTTCAAAATTTAGTTGATTCAAAGTTCCTTGAAGACAAGGCAATTCAACTGATGTGATAAAACAAAATATACTTAATTTCATCTTCATGAAATTTAAAAAAAACAGAGGTTTCCACATTAAGTATGGTTCTACAATATATTTAGCATTGGTTTCAGAATTTAGTTGATAGATATTATTGTGTGCATAACTAAAATATTTTTGCAGAATATTGAATCACTAAACCTCCCTAAAAATATGGATAAATCAGAGTTGCCATAATGGTGGTGGTTAAAAATCAGCTTGTGCAAGCTATATTTAGGTTTTCTAGACTAGCCAACTAATTCTGTTCCCTAATAAATGTAGATAAACAAAAATGATAGAATATATTTATTTTGTAAAAGATAAATGGTCCTTAGAATAAATCTCTAATTTAAATTGTATTTTTTAAAATTTATATTACTTATTTTTTTTTTGCTCCAATACGGACTACAATTATGGGAACCCTTCACTTAAAACTATTCATTTTGTAAAGTAGTCAAACAGAATTGTTAGAATAAAAAAACAAAATAGCTACGTATTACTACATTATTGCATGCAAAATCAAAATAACGAATTCTGATATTAAATTTTATCAGTTATAAATTAAACTGCAACAAAGTGGTTTTGATTCCATCATAGGAATAAAAAAAAAAAAAAAAAACCTAACTAAACAGGGTTAAGGAGGATTTTCAAAATGAGAGAGCGCCTAAATACATCATAACCAAAACAGAAGCTAGAACTACTCTGTGCCAGAAGTCTAATTATGAGGTATATACAATTTACTTACCATTGCAAAACAACAGAATACATCAAGGAAGTCACAGATAATTCACCACATTGCTTTGGATAGGTACTAAAAGAAAACAATTCTAATCCAATTTACATGCTCAAAATAAAAATAAAAATGAAATAAATTCATCTTTTAATAGCTTTTAGAAGACGGAAAGAATATTAGTTTGAAAACAACTGTGTTATTATTATTATTTTTTTCTAAATTTCATTTGCTCAATTACCTTGTTATTATTGATGTAATTTACAAGGTTGATGTTATTCTTCCTTCCTGTCGATTGCTGATGCCTATTTGATCTTCTAAATGGAAATTTATAATTAAATATATGCCAACAACAATCTCAAAGAAAAGGAAATTAAATAAATGGAACAAACACATTTTTGCTTAACATAATTTATTGTTTTTGGAATGACAGTCGATTGACAATAGGAACGTAAATTCAAATCAGGTATTTTTTAAAAATTAAATAGAATTAATAACTAAATAAAATATATACCAAATGGAACAAAATGACACATTCTTTCACTCAAGTCAAAAAGCATCTTTAATATCATTCAACTGTCTGATAGCAAGATCAACTGGCAAATTAAACTGAAACTGGTTCAATTTTTCTAAACTGAGAAAGGTATCTTCGAATCCAGTTTTCACCACATAACTCCAATCTGTATAGTAAAGCTCTAAAAGAGGTTGACATCGCAGTATCAGTTTTAACCAGGGAACGAGCAGCTTTGAATTCAAACCAGCACAGACAAATGCTTTGAACTGAGAGTCATAACTGCGTTTATATGGATCATGAGAGGCTATAATATTACCGATAACACTGAGTAAGCTCTGTTTTGTTGACACAGAGGAACCACCGACTATATCCAAGTTGAAACTTTGTGATAATTTTCTAGCGGGAGTTGAATTAAACTGGTCCCCATTCTTTAGATCATAAAATCGTAGTACCAGCTCCCAAGCATGCATTTCGTAAGTAGACGGTGCTTCTTTAGGTTTGAAACACATAGCGAATGGCACAATAGATAAACTATTGTTTATGTTCATTAATCCATGCTGAATCAAATTTTGGATCCCAACTGCTAATTGTTTCCTAACAATGGTAGCAAGCTTGCTAGTGTACTGAACTGAATTTTCCGAATCCGAGACATAATCACTGTCCACACAAGTTTCAGGCTCTTTTGCGAGTTCTATAACTTTTTCAATAACTATTTCTAAATGTGCTCTCAAATCACCCCAATGTTTAGTTTTCATGGTCTTCTTAGGAGAATTTCTTCTGAACTTCTTATTAGAATGAAACTGCGTAGTAGCAAAGATTTGTAAAAGGGCAGCTATCCTCCTCATGGTATTCAACATTTTCCCTCTCATTTGATCTTGGTGAGATTTACTAACATGGCGGTTACAACCAGCACAAGAGCAATGACAATTATGTCCACTCGAACCCGAATCACTCTGTAGAAATTGGACAAACATTTCAAGATCAGCAATTTGAGTCTTCAATTGACCTACTAGCTGTTCTTTCATTTTCAAAGGATTGATGATCTGACTAACAGCTTTGTCAATGTAGGATTTCAGTTCTTCAACAGACATTCTCTCGATTTGATCTAAATCAAAATTTAGTTGCCCTTTAAGTTGATCGATGATAACCTTTTGTTTCTCGAGAACAATGTTCTGAGGGGGCCCACCATCACCAGACTCCCACGCATAAGATTCAAGATCAGCAAGCTGTTGTTTAAGCTGTCCAATAAGTTCGGCTTGTTTCATCCTCTGTTCTGTCAAAGTATCTTCAAGTTCTCTTTCACTAGGACAAAGTCTCAGCCGACAAGCATTGTTTTCCATTTGAGGAATGCCTCTGAAAGCAAATTCTTCTAAACTCTTCAACAGCGCTTCTTTTTGTTCTAATGGCGCTTCTACTATCTGGCGCAATCTGAATTGGACTTGAGCGAAATGTGTTGTCAAAGCTATCAGTGATGAATTCATCAGTTCGTACTGTTCTTCCAAATGTCTCAGCCTCTCCTCTTCAATCGATTGTGTTGGAGAGTCCATGTCTTCTCGGTAAATATCACAGTTTTTCAACATATTGAAGCTATCTTCTTTAACACCTTCCATCTCATTCATAACTCATAGCCACTGAATGGACTTCAGCTGCAAAAGTGACATATTCATTAATATGAGGATATTTCTGACAGTACAAGTGTAATAAGTGATTCATTAGTGCCCACTCATATTCCATTTCGTAAAATGTTGATAAAAATACAGTCACCAAACAGAAGCTTTACATGGCTAAAAGTTTATTTCATTTCATGGCAATGTAACACATAAATTCGCAATTGAGTAACAATCCTTGAAAAACGGGGGCGAGAAAATGAACAAGGACGCTGCATTTAACAAGCCTTTGCATTTAATAAAACTGTAAATAAATAAAAAATCACTCCACTGAACAGACATCACATGTTCTAAATGTTACCGAAAAAAAATTTCAAGTGCAATGGGAGAGGGTGGCATATGGTTCCGAGCGGAATCGATTTCTGACGTCACACTAAGTCACCCACGCGCTGATAGCAGACCTCCCCTTCCCCCCCCCCCCCCCATGATAACAAACTTGACAAGTTAACTATGTAAACAAAACTCGATAAAAACAATTTTTATTCAACTTTTCACGAAATGGGATATTTCAGCTGTTTTATAGAATCAAAGAATATTAAAAAAAAAGAAAAGTAAATGAATCGTATGACTGAAACGACTTGCCTTAACATGAGAATGCGTTTTATACGCAAATTATTATATATTGAAAAACCAACGAATAAAACAAATGAGAGAAGCGTGGCTAAGCAACAACTGAAATTAACAATACTGCGCCTAACTAATTCTAAAAGCGGCGTATTGACCGACAAAGGCAGCACCTCCGCTCGAACCCCATTGGCCAAGAGTATTATCGCCCCATTCCTTCGACGGTATTATCTACAACAATAGCTAATTATGGAAGGAGGCGAACCGAAATCAAGCACACGTACGCTCCGAGACACAATTCATGACAATATGCATATATTTTTAGAAGTATTCAACACTAAAGAGTTACGTAACAATACACAAGTCCTTACTTATTATTGTTCAGCTCGATGAGATTGTTGTTGGCAGATTTAATCCTTTGATAGTCCATCATCGTCTGAGATATTTAATAAAAATATCACGAAAATTTAATAGAATATTTTAAAGAACTAATTTCCTTATTGGGGTAAATAATAAAATAAATCAGACAGCGAAGAGCCATAAAAGTGCATTATGACAATGATTATTATAATAAATCGGATGTCATGAATTTCATCTATTCTATTTTATATATAAATGAGTTAAAAGAACTAAAATAAAATAAACAAAATTAAGAAAAGTTCTATAAGCGCAACAACCCTAGTAAAGATGTAGTAAATTAGTAAAATTGAAGTGAAAGTGCGACAATAAAAGAAAATAAACTGTAATGTAATAGCCGAAGAGTGCTGAGGAGAGATTGTGTTGCTGGAAAGCCTCAAGTGCTACTGTCAGGCGCAGCCTCCCACTCCACGACCCACTCTCATCATTACCCCTACAGTATTTTCAGCGAAATACCCTCTTCTGAACTGCATTTTACCCCTAACCACCACATCACATCAAGTGTGCAGTCGTATTATGTCACAAGTGCCAAAGTAAAAGCAGAAATTTATAAAATTTTGACTCCCTGGGAATCATTCTTCAACAATAGCATGGAAACTAAAGGGAAAAAATGAAATAATGTACAATATATTTTCTATCATATATCATACTCTTCATCATTGTTTGTTTTATTTAATTATTTTTTATTTTGTTTTAAATTCATATACTATAAAATGAAACACATTTTGAATAATGCAAATGTAACTTTAAGGAAAAACCCGTTAAAACCTTTTTCACACTTCTTCATATAATCTTTCTTGGTCTAACGTTTTTGCCACAATGCGTGTCTCAAGTAGTGCGTTTCAACGTGACTAATATGAAAGTCGTGACAGTTTGACATGGTAGGGATGATATCGTCGTCGCCATGTTTAAGTAACGAATGTGAATATAAAAACTTCACCTTTGCGAATAATTTATCTAACTCTTCTATTTACATCTCGGAGTCCTGGAATTTGTGTTTATTTTATTTTTGATATGCTACAGGTAAATTAATAAAACTAAAGCATACCATTTTTCACATTCATTAGTTAAACGCGGTGGTGGCGATATTGTGGGTCTTAATTACTATTTTAATATGAGACTATAGTATATCATCGTATTGTATAGCACTATAGATTGTGTTTGGAATAAAGCAAGTTTCTATTGATTTCTGAATTGACCCGTATTCTCAGGAATCCAGATATAGACCTTGTGAAGAATCCATGGGATAAAATAAGAATTCAATCCAGGAAGGAAGAGACAGTATAAACAGGTCTAGGAACTAACAAACCAGCAGTCTACGCTGAACAAAATTGCCCACAAATTCAGTCTTTAAAATTTAAAATAGTTGTAACATATATCCAATTGAATCAGTAAAAATATTTAGAAGGCTTGATGTTCCCAGATCACAATCTTCCTGCCTTTAGGAAAATTTAACTACTTTTTTTTTTCATAATCACTACAATAGATTACTGAAGCATGATTTGAGTAGTTACATTACAAGATAGATTTAATTACATGTTTCGCATGAAGACTGCGTTTTGGGAATACATAGAACAGCAGGGTTTTGCACCATTCTCTTTTTCTTAATGCAATAGAATAAGATTGCCTGCTATGAAAAACAGTTGATCTAAAAATGCTAGAAGTGCAATAGATACCTTTACCAATGCTAAAATGACAAAATAATATTTGTGATCACGTCTTAAACCTTAGGTATTGCTTACAAAGTGAACAGAAGATAACCATGGTATTAATATTCATGCTCACCCATTTGTCTTTTGTTATCGGGTTACAATATATGTATATGTATATATATATATATATATATATATATATATATATATATATATATATATATATATATATATATTATACGTTGAAGTGTTTCTCACAACAATAATCATTATATAATAAAAAATCATCCGATCTCTACATGCAATTTTTCAATTATAAATGTAGAAAAAAATCTATTGAACTTAATATCAAGCACCACTTAAAAAAAAATGTTACTAAAGCAAAGACTAGCAGAGGCTTATCTAAATTAAATATCGGTTTTAATTTCGAGTCCACAATCAAAAGAGAGCGGTTCCATTCAGTATTCAATATTTAACAATACACCTTTAGAACTCAGTAATAGCCAATCGCCTCAGAGAGGGCAGACGGCGATGTCGATGAATAAATATTCTGTGTATATACATATGTATGTGTGTGTGTTTACATACACTGTGTATATACACATACACACACGTTAATTGATTTGGCGGGCCACTGTTTAAAATAAGCCACGTTTGTATTACGTGATTGAGTTATAAGACAGATATCCACGTGTGAAATCTTACCAGTTAAATTAATCTAGGATTAGGAATCATGATTGAATATTTTTTTTTATTTTAGACAACTTTTAAATAGGAAAAACCATCTGCCGTCTTTTACGCATGTTACTTCATAGCATTAATAAGTAAATACAACTATTTTACTTTATACTACATTAATTTAAAAAAAAAATCATTGACTTAGATTGTTGCGTAATACCTCTTACAGGATATTACATAAATGAATGGAGAAGAACTAGTAGTTTTATTTTAATTTCTTTTTCCTCTCTTAACGACAGATGACCTTCCAAGATCTTTTTCGTTCTGGTCTCTGTACTACGTTTTAACTTCACTTGCTGCATGTTCGATTGACCTTTCTAGCAGAACGTTGTTTTTCATAAAGCTCAAAAATTAAACTTGCACAAATAGTTAGCATCATCACATCAATTATTAAATAATAAAAACTGTTTAACTTCTAGTAAAAATCTTTTAAACATATTTGAATGATGGAACAGTAATTAGTAAATAATTAATTAAACAATTAAAATTATGTAGATTTTTTAAAAATTATCTTTTTTAGATAATATTGCTGATTTTCATTTTCAAAAAAATATATATATATTTATAAGATATATATCTTATTGTTGTTGTTTAAAATGACCTATTAAAGTCATTCAAATGTTGAATTACAGAATATTATTATGTATTTATTAAATTTATTATTAATTATTAATAACGTTATTAAAAGTGCTTCGGAACCTTTATACCATAAATAAAACGTTTTTTTTTTTTTATGCCTTTGGTTCAAAAAAAAGAAAATATTTAAATAATATTTTGACTACATTCCAACTATTTATTTCATCATAAACATCACAGTCGACCAGCAAAAATCAACGAAACACTTCATATTTTTCTTCTATCTTCATAAAGAATCAAGATATGGGAGATGAGATGTTTGAAACCTTTAATCGCCACCATTTTCAAGAAAAATGGCGAAAGGAAACATCGGGTTCCGAGGATCATCGTGGGGTGGTCGCAGGGTGACCTGTGACTAGTCTCGGAGAATAGTTGATGACGGCGGAGGGTCGAGTTTTTTTTTATTTGATTTTGTATTCTACGTATCATAAAACATAAAAACTCAAATTTTAAGAGTATGCTCAATTTTTTTTTCTTGGTCGTTTACAAAGTTTCATTATCGAAAATAATAGACCAAAATCTGATTCATTAACCGAACGTGAGACCTGGGGTACCAAGAAATTCCGGATATACAGTTACAAATTTGTCAGCCTTAATTTTATATCCAGTAAACTAATATAATTTAAAGAGGCAAAATTAGTTGCTATCTGTATCAAGATGCACTATTATCAGCAAAGAGAAAGTATTATGAATGTTTCATAGCATATGTTTATACTGGCAATGATAAGCGGCTAAGATAAAGCTGATAAAGATAAGAAGAGCCAACGACCATTGCTTACCGAGTGTTCAACGAGTACAATAGAGAGTAATCTCAATTTTCAGCTAAATGAGGCTTAACCGTTACGCTCGAGAATAATAACAAAACATTATAAACAATTAGAGGAAATGGTATGATTATTTATAATTAATGTGTACTTAAGCAATTATATTATCACATCGAGCATTTAAAAAATTAGTGTTCCATTAGAGTAATCAAATTTAGTAAGGTAATGTGGGTGAAGTTCGTACTAGATTTTACAAAGTTCGATTTCACATAGTCATAAATTCATATGACAGTCGTAAAGTCTTCATTTTTTTATTTGAAATTTTTGAAACTAGAAATAAAGCTTTTTCCAATTTTTTTTTTAAATATTCCTTAGATGATGATTATGTTTAAATATTAGATTCAAGCCTATATTTTTAACCATGTCCAATTTGATGATATTGATAATTCAATTTAGTACTGCTTTGTACGCACTTGCCCCTGCTGTAAGGGGTAAGTGCTCAAAAGATATCTGGAAGACTCATTATACAAGCAATAGCGGTTCTGGGAAAAGAGCAAAATAATTCGTCTCCGGAGGCTTATTATACTGTTTTTTTTTTGTTTTGTTTTTTATAGTTTACGCCCACATTGGAGCACTTTAATCAGTCTTTATACATTTAAGTCTTCGGAGTATTAGCTAGAAATTTGGCTTTCAGATTCCTCTTCTGCTCCCAAAACTTCTTCATTCTTTCTGACCTGGCTGCCCTTTCTTCGTCACTGATGGTGTATTGTTTTCGTTCATTTTTTTTTAAATTTAAGTCTTGTTTCTCTGGTCCTCAGAATCCTCTTCTCCCCTCTGCCTTCAATTTGTTGCATTGTTATACCTAGCTCTTCCAAATCATCCTGGACCTCTTTGAACCAGTTGTTCTTTGTTTAATTTTTCCAGAAGTAGTGGAATAGTTGTTTCACTAGCCTGGTTTCTGGTAATTTTGATATGTGGCAGAAAAAGGCAACTCTCCTTTTTCTCATAGTATCTGTTATTGACTCACTTTCCTTGTAGACTACTTTGTTAGGCAGCAGCCGCCATTGTCCGTCTATTTGGTGTTTTTTATTGATGATTCATCTGTCTGTTTTCTGTAGTTTATCTGTTGTTGATTTGGGGTTCAGCTTGAACAACGGACAAAGTTGCTTCAGGTTTAACAACGGAGTTGTAGTGTCTGAATTTGGCATTTATTGAGAGAGATTTCTTCTTGTAGGATTATACTGATGTAATAATCGAAAAGCTCCAGCAAAGCATAATAGTAAGGGTAAATGTTCACCGCATCGCACTTGTCCCACCCTCGAGATCTGCACTTACTCCTATCATGTTTAGCCGAGGTAACTGCGTACCAGCTCTTAAAAACTAGAAAACTATCAAGGAGAAATGTAAATCGCCAAGTATTTGAAGAAGAGCTTCTGAAGGTTACAGCAACCGAAAAAAAATAAAATAATAAATAAGGCCTAGTGGTGGAGAAACACCGGCACAGTAGAACAGCAGAAGTTGAAAGATCAAACTCAATCAATAGGTTGTAATTGATTTATTTCCAGCTCGTTAAACTTCACCTTAACTATCATGGCTGATTTGTGATACATCAATGTTTAGACTTTGTGCTCCCAGAAGGACAGTTCTTACAAGTTCAGGATTTGTATTTAATGAGATGATTATGCACTTACTCCACATTACCTTAGTTTAAGTTGCCTATTAAGCAGTTTAACAATTTTAAGTCCAAACTATCTGATATTTAGTACGGGTAACGATCGAGAAATGGATCTTAAAATAGTTGAACTATTTATTATAAGCCAACGGAATTTCGACTCATATTCCAGGACTGACAGTTCGATTTTGGAAAGAACGGAAGCTGCAATTTAACAAATGTTGAAAGTACATCGTCAACTGTAAACAAGAAACCCACCTGTAATAAATAATCAATCTAATGTTATTAAATTGAGGGATAACATTTTTTTTTAATTATTCTTGAATATATCAATTATAAGATGAATAAACACGATCTACAATTAATAAAAATAATCCAGGATGCTAGCCGTAGTAAAGGCGAAAGCAGTCAGTGTTGAAGAGGACTTAAGAATCAAGCTCAACACCATCAAGCCTAACATTGGTGCTCTTATTGTAAATAAACAACAAACAATATGAAAAATGTTTTTTTATTTTCTTCATAATATCAAATTTCTTATTTTTGATGGATACACTTTTATTTGCAGAATTTTCGGTGCTGTTATATGAATCTTACTGTTGTTGTTATGTGAAATTGGTAAAATTTTGAATTTAGAGCTTTGAACTTTATTTTCAATTTATCTTTTTATTAAGCGAATTTACTGTAATATATTGTTTTGTTTGTCAAATAAACTTTTGTAAATCAGTTTGTATTTTTATATGGAGACGAATCTTCATAATTAGTATTAATGATCACTTCATCGTATGAAGTTTTTAATAGAAAAAAAAATTATCAACATGCAAGTTTAATTTTCACCATGTTTTATTTTTTACGGGAACTTTAACTATTGTGTTGAAGGTCGCAGATAAAGTGTCGTAAATTATTTTTGACTTCTCTCGAAATAGCCTCCTCCGTTTGAAGCAACAGGATAAAACGAGTAGTTTTCTAATTTTCTTGATCTCCAGTAAACACTTTTTTCCTTAACTATAAACAGTCAGATTTTAAATTTATTTATTTACAAGTATTTATAAATAATCTGTAAAGTTTTTTAGTGAATGTAATATTCATTCCGAATCTGAGCCCCTAGATAGACTTGGCTGGCCAGAACTAGCCAATTCTGCAGAAATGACGCAGAACTTGAGTAATTGATACTGTTTAGTAGTCTAATGCAGTGACGAATAGTCGAGGTATGCTGGGCATTGCTATGCAAGCCAGAAGAAGTGGAATATATCTATAGGAAGGTCCATTGTAAATTAAAAAACGCTTTTTCTTCTTAGACAAAATAACCCCGGAGGGAATGCCTTAGTGAAAGAGACAAAAAAATCGAATACTCATTTAATGATATAATTGCAATTTGATTGGTCAATAGAATTAATCCATCGAAATATAATGTAATATGGTTCCGAAGGATTTATTTAAACTGTTATCAACGCAACATTATATAAAGATTATTATATCAACATTATTAAAGATTATATAAAAATTCATACTTAATGCAATATGCTTTTTCAAATATTTAAGGTAAAGTAATTTTGGAGTAAGTAATAAGGTGTATGCAGAGGGGGATTTATAGTTCATTGCCAAAAGATAACGTTGATAAATAAAAAGCTCTTGCAATCTCTATTTAATGTAAATAGTATTTGGCTCACTGATAGCAGAAGCATAAAAATAAATAAATAAAAAAACAGTTTTCTTTTCAGGCATGAAACATATCTTTTTTGTTTTTACGGTTTATGATCTCTCTGTACAAATCATTTCTTAGAGCCATATTAAACGCACAGATTACTTTAAATCGATATAAACAATTTTTTAATAAATATATGTATATACATCATCGATGCTTACTTCTTTTTCATATGCCCTATTTTCATTTTTTTTTTTTTTAAATTACATATAAAATATTTTAAGATTTTCTCAGCGATTAATGCCACAATCACTATTTAACTATTGTTTGCTCTATGGGACTGCAATGAAAGTCTTGGGGAAACTAGGGAGAAAAAAATTATTTTTTTACTGACTGCCAATCGATGTTAGAACTGAAATATGCACTAGATGAATATGTTAGAGGACAATCTGCTGCTATATATATTTATCAATAATTCAGAATTAATTGAATTATAAAACTGATAAATAAATAAATTTAAAGCAAATGAGTCAAAGCAAATAAACTTAATCCATATCTAATCAAAACAGGAAAACACCATTTCGCATTCGATTACAAGTGGATTCATTTAGATTAAATGAAGTGCAACTAAAAAAAAAAAAAACCTCAACATATATACTATTTCATTAAGTAAAAACCAATCATATTTAACAATAACAAATATGTCTATAATTAAATATTGATAAAAATAAAAACTATAATTAAACATTGATAAAATTAAATACTGCGTTGGTCATAAAGCATGGACAGTTTATGAGCCTAAAATTGCTCCGAAAAATAAAACCAGAACAATATTAAACAATCCCTAGACAAGCTGTAGAATACAGCTGCTGTAAAATATATTAACAGGCCCCGCTATCTTTAACGTTTTCCTCGAACAAGCAATATATCAGAAATAGCTTCACGACATAATGATAATAATAATATATACATATAAATTTATTAACGCAATTTGATTCTATTTTCTATTTACCTAACTGAAATTGCGACTATGCTTAAAAAACAGTCGGTAATTACAAACAATAAAAAATATTAAAAAAATTAAACCTAGAAATGATTTAGATTTATTTTCAAAGCCTTCAACTTGTTTTTGTTACAAGATTGATAATTACAAATTGTCATGCACAGAAGCGGTTTCTAGAGAACCTTTACAGTAAACATCTGTTTCTGAATCATATATTCTTCATTTCTGAGAGGGAGAATTGAATAATACATTTATTTTTTTTAAGTTCAGGAAAGATAAAATAAAAAAAAACGCGATAATATTTTTTACAATGTATTTATGTATATTATCTTTTTTAAACGTTATATATTCATCGATAAAACAGTTCAGATCAAATTATGCGTTTGTCATGCATTGCGAATATTTGCTTGAGAGTGATTTTATTTTATTTACTCAATGGTAAATAAATAAAATAATAATTAATATTCTTAATAAAACAAATAGTTATAACTAAATTTAATGTTTTTCTTAATATCAACGATAATATATTTGCATGATTTTAAAGTATGAACATTTTAGTAAATAATTTTTGCTTCTTAATTACCTAGGGAAGCGGAAGATGGTAAAAGATGTTTTTCGAAATCTCACTAAATTTACATGGTTTGCGGTCAGCTGAGTAATTTTAATAAAAGTTATTTAAAAATAAAATATCTCTTTTTATGTTTTCCATATTTCCTAAGACACATCATTCTCCTAAACTAGGAGTTTTAAGGCCATAACGACGTTCCAGCTGGTACGCGAACGAACAAACAAAAGTCTTGAATAAAATAATTTTTTCAGCACGTCCAATGAGGTAAGACATTTTTTTTTAAAATTATTATTGAATGTATCAATAAAACACACGAATAAACACCTTCCACAATTAATAAACATGATTTAAGATGGTCACTGCAGTAAAAGAAGGCAAATGAAAGCTGTCAGCGATCAAGAGGACTTAACCATCAGGCCTAACATTGATTGATCCTCTGATTGTAAATTAACAACAATATGTTTCCAACTGAAAAATATTGCCCAAATTTCTTATTTTTGATGGATAAACTTTTATCTGCAGAATTTTTGGTGTTAATATTACTGTTGCTGTTTTGAAGTGAAATCAATTTCAATTTTGGATTTTTGAACTTTATTTTCAATTTATTAAATAATCACATTTTCTGTAATATATATTGTTTTGTATGCTTAATAAACTTTTGTAAATAATTTTGTATTTTATTATAAAGACGAATCTTCAATACAAATATCATAAGATCAGGTTGTGGTACGCTCGGTTATCTAAAACGTGGAAGTGGTGCAAAGAGATTTAAAGTCTGGGAACCCTTGTTCTGAACAATTGAACCGTTATTGATAAAATTTTAAGAATTTGACTTTTGTATGATATAGCGGTATATTTTTGTGAATAACAGAAGCAGTTACAAGAAACTATCTTCTAAGCAAGAGATATACATGAGACAAAGTACAATCTACTGAATGAAGATAACTTAAGTAAATCAAGACCATTTTGTGATAATCTTGTCACTTTTAGTATGCAATGTTAGTGAAATATCATTTTTGTGGTTTTTGGTTAACTCCTCGTCAATATACTTTAAAACAAAAAATAATGTTAAACTATTTGCTCAAATCATTTCTCAGGATCCGTACAAAAAATGTTTGAATAGATACAAAATATGGCGTGACTCATCTTTATCGAAATGTTTTTAAATGTAAGAAAATATCTTTTTAATAATTTGTCACCGAAATATTCTGATCACTTTATATATTTTCTCTCATAAATAAATATATGTATATATAATTTTTTTTTTCAAAATGATATTGACAAAATAGGGAATTAGGAAGCAAATTTTGAGTGGTCATTTAAATATTAACAAAAAAGTTAAGTTTCCCTTCAAAACAGCTTAACTCAATTTGACATAAGCATTGGAATCACATTGTAAAAATAATATCTAAATTATAATAAGTAAGCAAAACGAGAAATATTAAACTTCCAAATTTTGACTAAAAACTTAAAATGTTGGTTAGCCGAAATGATACTTGTATTTCGAATTTGGTATTTTCGAAAATTTAAAAGAATATATCGTTGGCTTGGAAGAAGAGTGACACATTACGAAAAAGTGTAATTTTACAGAAGAAGCGTTTGAAGTTAGTCTATTTAGACTTTTCGCTGTACCTAACTCACTTTAAAACATCAAGTCGGGCATAAATATATAGTTAATAAATAAAAATAAAGTATGTAAATTAAGAAAATTAATATTAATTTTCATTTAAAATTTTTTTTTTAAGTCTATTAAAGATACTAAACTATATTTTTGAATATTTATAAAAAAAAATAAAATAAAAATGATAAGCAGACAACATAACAAAATTAATGATTGTAATGGTTGGAAAAAATATCAAACTACATTACAAAGTTTGTTATTTTTTCCTTATAATGTTAATATGTAGGGCAACAGACAGAAACGTGGTTGAAAATGAGTTTTTATGAAATATAAAGAAAATTGAATTTTAAAATAGGGTGTTTTTAAATTTGTTTTTTTGAAACATAATAAATGATATAACAAATTTTCTTAGTCAATACTACTTACATTTTTTTTTAAAAGTTAATCTTCATTTTTTTATAATATACATACGGAAACGTGTATTAAAATGTGGCAGTTTTTCATAAAAAACTAAAATAAATTGTTATTGAGATAAATATTGGGACTTAAAAATCTGACATTTTTTTCAAAGAAATAAACATGAATGGCATCATTCCAAACCAACGATATATCGAAAACTATTAGGAGGTGATTACCAGGACCATATTACACATTCGATCATTTGGAATGACAATGTATCAACAAAAACTTGATTTGTTTCGTGTAAATTGATGGCAAAGTTTCCTAGCTCATTGTTCAGTTACCTCTCCACCACCTACAGCAGTGATTTGCATATATGCAAAATTGCACATATATGCGTTAACCTTCCTCCTAGCCCGTTCTTTGTAAAACTCCTATTGCAAACAACCTTTGAAAACTACAAGAAATTGGTATCTGATCATGGGTTCTTATAACTGGTATTTCTCCACAGATTGCAACATGAGTACATTCAACTTGTAGCAGAAGTCAAATAGAACTTTGTCATTCCAAAGGGTTGTGTTGTTAAAATTATTTTTATCATTATTATGGTATATGATATCAAATAAAATAATACATAAATTACACCAAGTTTTTGTAACTAATTGGCCCATTCTTTTATTGGTTTGGATTAGTACCAATTAGTAGCTTGATGTTCAACACGCGCTAATGTGAGAGCATTAATTCTTTCCCACCACTCATTAGATAGATACGCTGCGAAAGTATGGCGGTTTCGCCTTCAGTCACCATTAGGGATGTTAATTGTGCAATTATCACAATTATCGGCACACGTCATCCACATGCAAGAAAAGTCAATACTCAAGATCTCGCGGGAATGAATCAGAGGAAAAAGAAAAATCGATAAAGGAAGTAGCGGCTAGGATGTCGCTGAATATAATAACTTAAACGAAATCGATACACACCATCGATATCGGTTACGGCGTGATATCGATTGCTATAAAACCCAGTTGAGACTTCGCCTGAGAGATCTGGGTTCTGTAGCGTGACGGAAGAGCAGCTGGCAAACGTAGTCCGTGAGACCACGACCAACTGCTGGATTTATACGTTACGTGAGTTCAGGCTAGGCAATATAAAAATTTCAAGTAGCAGCCTGATTAGCAAACCGAAACTGCATACGGAAAAACTGCAAGGAAAAATATTTGTAGAAAACAAGCTATGAACTGCGAATATTTCTGGGCCTGTACTGTATTTGTTAATTTTACAAAATTAAAAGTTATTTCTAAAAAAAAAAGTGAGGTATACGAAGGAGTAGAGTGCACCACCCTAGGTGGATGAAACAAAGGAACAATAAACAAAACACCCCGGGGTACCTGGTTCGTATCCACCACAGGTTGGGTAAAACTATCCTAGGAAGAAATTATACAAATCGGAAGTATAAGCGTAAAAGTTGGTTCCATAAAGTACTATATCCAAAATGGTAATCTGAAAAAAATCATGCCAAATCTTATATTTCATTAAAATTGGTAGGATTGTTTTACAGTCTGGGTTAAAATAAAGAAAGAAAAAAAAAAACATGCCACCGAGATTTTTCAAACACTTAAATCTCAACTATAAGTGACAACCGCAATAAGCAGTATTTATTTCTAGACAACCCAGTATAATAAAATATGAAACAAATATTTTATAGAACTATTAAAATAAAAAAAAAAAATAGCAAATAATGGTAATTATAAACAAATTATTACCGAAACTTTTAAAAAACAAAACAAATGTAATGTACCTCTGACATTAATATTTTCTATAGCGCTTATAAGGATTCTTACTCTGTTATTAAATTGAGTAAGAAAAATAAGTGAAACTTCTGAAGAAAAATTGTTTAAACAAAATTAAAAATTATTACAGATATTTTTAAGATAGTTAGGTTTTATATATACATATATATATACTTTTTTAAATTTCCAGATCGGCTTGGAGAGCCTTTTTTTATGTTTTTTTTTAACAGTTGACAAAGAGAGATATAGTCTCATGCATGAAACATCCCTAACGATGCATATTGTTTATAATTATGGAATAATTTTAAATTTAAAAAAATCATAAATAAACTATAATACTAAATCAAATAAAATAGATAGTATAATTATAATGATAAAGCGAAAAATTAAAAAAATCTTCGCATGAGAAAAAAAAATTAAAAGAAAATAAATTAATTTAAAAACCACACATATACAAAGAATATTTAAAAAATAATACTAATAAATAATATAACTGATGTACTTGTATACTGATAACATAATAATAGAGTTCATAGTTAAGGTATTCCTTACAGTTATCAAGAGAAACTTATAAGCCACATTTTACTAAGTAGATATATATTTGTTAATATTTAGTATATTGTAAGATTGATGTTTATTCGCTTTTTCTTAAGATAATAAATTACAGTCTGCATTTTAAAACCACTAGTTTCCTAGTTAATCATTTCTGAAAACAGAACTGGAGAAACAAAACGATCACTATGGCATTTTATTTAATAGGTTAAGTAATATAGCACAATAGTTGTTATCTAAGATACAACTGACGTCAGTCTATAGAAAAGCTGGTTCTCGGGATTTTATACTGTTTCTCTGAGTATTGTACGCTTTCCTCTTAAAAAACAACTTTCTTTCCTTTTAAACTTACAGGATACATCTTAGCGATCTCTCTTTAGATATTATCAACATTTTAGGAAATCATTCCTTAAATTCCAGACTTTGTGGTTTTATGTCGTAAAATTAAAAAAAAAAAAGAAATATATATATATATATATATATATATATATAGATAACATCATGCTCTTAGTAATAATCTACTGATTACGAACCATGAAGAATCGGTTTCGATCGCCGATAATCCTAAATCCACGTCCACGCTGGAACGTAGTGGGTAGAGTCGGGTCAATGAATATGAAGTCGTTCTTTTCCATCTTCCAGTCCTATAGGTCCAACTATCAAGGCACAAGTACCAACTACCCAAGTTGTCCCAGGCTTAGCATAAGAAAGGGTGGGGAAATTGGTACCAATAAGATTTACCGATAAAGGGTAATTCGTACCTGAGAAGCACCAGCCAACCAGTAGACCTTAGGCTAAAGTTGGTCTAACAGGCCGTAGAAGCAACTGGTAAAAACGACCTGACATTAAACGCAAATATGTGAAACTAATCTTTTTCTTTTAACAGTTATATACCATGGAGATAGTTTGAGAATAAATTACTAACTGATCAGCGGGATTCCAAAAGCTGTTGTACGTTTAAAGGCCATCAAGTTACCAGGAATTGATAGGAAGGAATGATACAAAGGAGTAGATTTGGAGTTATGGAACGGTCTATTTCCGTAAAAGATAACAAGATAGTATCTGGTGTGTCCACTCGTAGTACTTTCTTAACCGCTTTTGGAGCTAAGTCCATTGTAGATATTGTTTGCTGTATCATTTGCAAAAATTGGTCAATTATTTTTTTATTTATATCTTCAGCAATTGGAATTATCCGGGAGATTTATAGTTTCCAGGTTATTCGAAAAACTAAAAAAAAATTAAATGGGTTTCCATACTATTACACACATAATATTATAAAATCTTGGCAATAACGTTCAATACGCAGTGATTTTACAATAATGGTCTTATTTCAATGTTTTTTATTTTGTTTTGTAGGGAATTTAATTACCTTTCAAACAGTTATATAATAATTGACAAAATACAGATCGGTTGAAAACTGCACATCGAAAATTTCACCCGAATACAATACTTTCCCTATCTGTAGGAAAGTAAAAGCCTGTAAAATATTCAATACGTTGTATCTATGCTAATACTGGTCCGAATTCGATGATATTTTTTTCATATTTAAGAGATTTTAATTACCTTTGTAATCTTCATTGGGTAATCAACAACTAATGCATAATTTTTGTCTCATGAGCAAATAAAGTTTTCCTTTCGTCAGCTTTCAAATAATTGAAATAAACACTCTAGGCAAGTTTCATAAAAATCGTAAGAGACGTTTTGGCTCTTCACTCAATAGAAAAATACATTTTTTGGATATTGCGCAGTGCCCAAACTCCCTCCTAAACAGAGCATAACTACACTCACTATAAACATATATTTATTTATTTGGCTAAAAGGTTTTGCAGGATATCCTTTTATGAACTGCGCTCTACTCCCCCATCACCCCAATACTCCGCATCGGTTGAATAGGCGTTATTTACGGCACTGAAAGGATAAACTACAAAGAAAGTTTTTCAATAAACTACAATATTCTTTGGGAGACACAGAACCATCATATGGCGATATCAGTTTCAATTACTGATATAGTACCATATTCTAAAATTGAAAATATAAAGATATAACCTTTTTTTATAAATATATATATTAGGAATAAAATGTAATATTAGTCCATGGCATTCAAACTCAAAATGGCCTGGTAAATGTCATACTTTATTGATTCCGTCATACTCGCTCCCTTTTATAACAAACCATATATATAAATGCAAATACCAAGGATGAAAATTATAAAAAAAAAGCTCCTCCAATCAGAATAATGACAGTACATTAAAAATAAAAATAAATAAGAACTTCTTTTTTTATTAATTATAAAATTAATTAGGTTGAGACAAATCATATTGTTTCAGGAGATGAAGAAAGCAGTAAAATTGATCAACTATAAAATGAAAGCACGCAGAAGACATAATAAAAGTAGTTTTCTACATTATAAAAGTAATACGGTTCAAAAGAGAGAGTCACCATCTAATCATAGATTTCTATCCAAGAGAATATATAATGATACCATAACTGATCAGTTCAGCACAGTTCTGAGAAGAAATAGCGGAAGTGTGTTTTTGAAATTGAAAATTGTTCCATCGGGCTAGGAGCTTTCTTATTTTAAGACTGCATAAATCAAATAACTTTTAAATAAATTTAAAATTAGAGAAAAAATTGTTGGTAAGAATGTTTATGTATACATATATATCGACGTCGTTTTTTGAAAAAAGGCGTAAGCGCCATTTAGCAAACTTTACAGGAAACAAATGAAACGATTTTTTTCCCCAAATGACAATATATTTTTTTTTAAATTTTATTGTTTATTGTGTAAAGTAGGAGATTATTAAGTTGGCAAAACCTTCATAATTACAATATATCTTTAAGGATTCCAGTACTGGTCAAGCCCAGAGTGATGACTGAGATACGTGAGTACAGGCGCTTGTTTCATCAACAGTCTATTTTTTAGATCATTTCAATTTTTTTTTCCGATATATCGTGAGCGGGATTCGATAGAAGCGGTGTTAACGTCCCATAATAAATCCAAACCTACATTTCGAATTTTTTGTCACTTTTTAAAAAAACCGCGTCGATATAATATATATATATATATATATATATATATATATATATATATATATTTTCATTATACATCAGTGCATGCTAAAAGAATAGGAAGGGATAAATTAAGATAAGAAAAAAAAATCGAGTAAAACTAACTACAACTTTATAAAATAGATCTTCCATAATAGATTAAATTATTATATTAAAAAATTCGACGAATATTTTTTTGATCGAATGGCTCCTATAGGTACTTTTAGGAATTTAAAACTTATCCAGTGGTTACAACAACTGTTGTAAATTTTTATTTGCCATTTGAATCCATGGCAAATAAAAATTTAACTGATGTAATTAGTATGTTTTTTCTTACTTTACCTGAACATCAAATTAGCAGCAGTATTGGGCACTTGGAAACGACCTCATCGGATTAGTGGTGTACAAATAATTCAATAACTTTTTCTTGGATTATAGTCTAATTTTGTATCGCTTGAAACACATAAATGTAATGTTTTCTTATTTTATGATGGATGGAGTCTCATAAATGAAGAATAAAGAGAAACACAAGGAAGGTTGCGTCAAATTGAAAGTTGTAGCTGTTGTAGAACATGTAAAGTTATATTTGTAAAAGTATTTAAACCACTAATAGATGTTATAACTTGCATCCGAGTTTAAAGCTGAATCTACGCCTAGCTGTCTTACTATCACAATGTAATTACCCATTGGCCATCAGTGTGCACTCCCGCACATTAACTTGATTCTGTTAAGTAAAAAAAAAAAGTATTGCAAGAACTGCTTACTACCACTATACTAGCAGTACTAATTTTAAATATAATTATATTTTCCCTCGAAACTCATTCAGTTTCCTATGAGCTACTATCAGTAATCCAAAAGTTACCTAGAACACAGTAGTTTAGAAAAAATTTAATTTGACAACAGAAAGGAGAGCTACATTTAAAAAAATAACTTTTTGAGACTCAGGAAACTCTAAAACCGGCTGAGAGAAATTTCTAAAGCATTATTTAGATTGATTTAAGTAATTTCTCTACATTAGATAGTTGATGTAAAACTGCCCAGACGAAACATATTCATCTGCTAACAGAAGAGACCCCTGCATACATTGTCAATAAATATTTGTAAGGAGGTATCATCATAGCAATTTAGTAATCTAGCCCATTGGCCAATCCTCGAGTTGATCTAAGCCGACCAAACACGAACGAACGGTACTACCGCGGCCTTTGAAGGAACCAGAACAAGGTTCGATCAATGTCATTCTCAAGGCATTCCTTTTACATCCTTAAATGGAACTTAAGAATCCTAGAAGTCACGGAGTTACTCTCTTATATCATGATATGCAGCATTCATTGAAGCCGAGTTTGTGACTCAGAACATGGTATAACTAAAACAATTATAAATATCTGATGTGGCACCACATCACTTCTTTGTACCGCCTGTAAAACTATAAACCGGTGATTGAAAAAAAAAAAGCGGGAAATAAAAAAAAAAACATAAATGGCCGATTTCAACCAAAATCTAGTATATTATTTAAATTGATATAAAAATATTAAAAACCAAATTTGAGATGTTTTACTTCATACTTCAATATAATTTTTGATGAAAGTTTATTATGATCATTATGCAAAGTTTCGGCAAGCCAATTTTAACCAAAATCAAGCCTACTATTTTTATTGATATAAAAGTCTTATATCCTAAATTTGAGATGTTTTGTATTATGTTTTAATGTAATCATTGAAGAAAGTTTATAATGACGTTCAAGAAAGCATCTTTTCCGGTTTTCCAATTTTCACCGAAATCTAGTATTTTTTTATATTGATGTAAAATTCCTATATACCAAATTTGAGATGTTTTGCATTATAATTTAATATAATGGTTGATGAACTTCAAGTAAAGTACCACTTTCGGCTTGCCAATTCTAACCAAAATAAAGGTATGTTATTTTTATTAATATATAAGTCTTATATATCGAATTTGAGAAGTTTTGTATTATATTTTAATATAATTTTTGATGAAAATCTATTATGAACTACAAATAAAGTGGCACTATCGCTGATCATGTAGTGACCAAAAGGAGAGGTTCACCACTAGATTTTACAAAAATGCTAAATACAAAATTTTAACCTTCTATGGCAAACCGTTTTTGAGTTATGCCTACGAACGTATGGACGTCACGGCAAAACTAGTAAAAGGTAGAAGTAGAAGGTCAAAATGGATATTTCCGCTAAAATCTGAAAACCGAAAATTTTCGCAGTTACAATGCTTCCTTTGCTTCGTACAAGAAAGAAAAAAAAAACTGCAACCGTCTTTCCGGTCTGCAAAGACGATCTAGAAATCCCGTCGAAGAATTTTGCTTTATCTTTTGGTCTTTTTGGTCCTCAGAAATTGGTTTGTCTAATCCTTTATCTTGCGTAAACTCTAATTTAGTAAAAAAAAAAAAAAAAAAAAAAAAAAAAGCAAGCAGGCCTGTGGGAAAAATGTGGATACAAAAGAACGAAACGCGTATCATTTATCCGAACTAACGAACCGCTGCAATTTATTCCAGCCAAATCTCATTCAAAGGAGTTTTTATTTTTAATAAGCCATTCGCCGTTGATTATTTAATTTCCAATTGATTATCACTTCATTTTTACTAAAATATGAATTTAAACATTTTAGTAAGAATTAAGAGACTATGACTGTAACATATTTTTATCTGCTTTGAATTTCTCTAAAGATTTTAAATATTATATTGACACTTAAGCTGTGACAACTGGTGACTCAAACAATCCAATTTTATAGAAGAATATATATTTTATATAATTTTTTGACTTACGAGAAGTTTCTAGAATGATGCACCGATTTTTTTTTTTTTTTTTAATGATAAATATCGTATTTTTGTTTTGTTTTTCGGAATAACGAGGTATCGCATAGGATGTCATAAATGCATTGTAATATTTTTTACATCTTTATTGTATTGATTTTTCGTGTATCCAATAAAGTAGTGAAATTATTATTAAATACTTGCATGACTGTACGTATTGAAAGTACATGGCTGTACGACATATAACTATGTTTCATCCATATTAATTAATTAAATAAAATTATATCCCGAACAAGGCTCTACCGACGGATACGTTTACTTAATTTTATGAAATTAGCAATATGAAAAAAGACATTATTGCAGCATCAGTAGAAGTCACAACTCGAAATTTTTTTGTTCTCGTAGATTGTCATGAAACCCTTTTCTTTCCAGAAACATGGGATTATTGGGACTATTATGTAAGGTAAGAATAGAGCAAAAAATGCGGCTGAGATGGAGAGAAGAGAAAAGTTTTTGGGTTTGGCAGAGGTTAAAGACGGCTTTATAAGACTGAAGTATAATAAATGTGTCATCAAGAAGGGTCCTGGGTCCCCACAGGTATAGCGCTAATGGTAGGCAAATAGGGTCAGAAAATGGCTCTGGGCGTCCCTGACGCCTCAATGTTCTTTTTGTGGAATGAACCTCAAACCATGAGCCATGACAAGAGAGCAATTTAGCGACAGGGTCATATCTTTTTAGCAAAATACAAGGAAGTTTTTATAACAGCTGGAATATAACTGTCAGTAACTAGATGTTCCCGTTCCTTACTAGTTACTGATATTTTTATCTTATTGCTTAAAGTTACTACCAACCGCACAATATGCCCTACCATAAGATCGGAGCATAGAAGCATTTATATCATTTAAATTAATATTTACAGGGGTTAATACAAATGTAAATAACTAGAACAGTATTTGATGATAGATAATAAATAATGGTAATTTTCCATAAAAAAATATAAAAAATTTGTAGTGAAAAAGACCCGTTGTTCAAAGTCTCGCCCTCCAACATGAAATATAAAATTAAAGAAAAAAATATTTTAAATCGAAAAATTAATTTTAATACGTTCATTTATTTTTCTATCTACGAAAGACATTTGGAAATTATCCAAAGCAGTGATGAATATTCGATTAGAAAATTTTATCTATCCAAAAATAAGAAATATTAATAAGGCCTATTTGGCCCAAAAATTGAGCTGTTTGGACGACACGACGATTTCTTTCTGTTCTGATCATTTCGGCACGTGGACTTCTTTGGCATTTACCAGGAAAATATTATCGAAGAGTAAGGAAAGGCAGGATGCGGTAGTTTTTGACGATGTATTAAAGGAACCAAGAAACATCCTTATGTTGTCCATGGTTCCAGAAGGAACGGAACAGAACGCCAGTGAAATATAGGCAGACCATAAACAGTGACATGAAGACACTAGGGTGATGTCAAAATGCAAATAACCCGCAGGGGGAACAACCTGGCGACCTTGCGAGGTGGACCGGCCCACACGATGCTATAATGTATTGGAAAATAATTTAGCATGAGTAAGTGTCTGCACCAGTAACATTCATCCTTCCACGGAGAAATTTAATGGATCAAGCCAATGAATGAGGAATGCGGCAATACTTTCGATACAAGTTGTTAAAATTAATTGTTACAATGATGCATAATTTTGTAATAAAATGAATGAAAATATAGTGAATGGAAGCTGAGGTTGGCCCATTGGAAAATATGTGTTCTACAATTCGAGAAAGAAAGAAATTAATTCACACTTGAAACAAGGTTCTGATGCCGAGTTCTCATTTTTTTTTGTTAATTAATTTCAGTGCCAAATGAATCGTTGAGTTGAGAAACTCCGTAATTGATCTTTTGAAGGATTTGCATTCTGTTTGTTGAGATAGAATTTTTTTTAGCTGTATAGTCCAAAATAAGTCTGAAGAATTTTCTCTGTTTTGTAATGGTGGCCAGTTATTATTTAGTTATAGAAACACCTTTATAATATGTGTAAATATATTAAATATAAATATATTATAAATATTATAATATATGTAAATATGTGAAGTTCAGTAAAAAAATTTCCATTGACAAACATGAGAAAGGGATGAAGAATCAGAAGCTGACTTATATAGCCTGAATCATCATAAATAAATACTTCTTAACATATTTGTTAGTAATTTTTATTTTCTTTATTTCCATAAAATTAATTGATTTGAGAAATAAGTCAAGCCATAGAGAACCGTATGTCAAGCAAATGTAAATTTAAGCATCATCATGTATTGGTAATATAATAAATTCAGAGTCAATCACATTTTAATTATCAGTCGTTTTGGGTTGCCTGGAACCATTACGCTTTGGCTTGGACAGTTTTACAAAAGTTTTGTATCTATGGCTTGGAGGTTGTTCAAATCAACGATTCAAATAATCCTAAACCTTGTACGAATCAATACAAATAAATTTTATTTAAATTTATATGGCCTAATTTTAAAACCTCAGCATTTAATATTAATGTAGACTTTTTTTTTTTTACTTTGGGACTATTGGTGTCCACGAAAAAATAAGTAAGTAATTTTATAGAAAAAAATTATAGTTTATAATGTTTCGACTGAAAATAGAACCATTTTAAATATTCTTATATTTTTATTTTTTTTTTGGGGGGGGGGAGGGGAGGGGGAAAGCAGGTCAAATATATTGGGTTAATGCAAAAGTAATGCAGGTTTTTTTATATTTATTGAAAATATACCATACTTCAAAAATATATATTTAGTCAAAATAATTTCCATCAGAATCTATATACATTTCTATACAAAATGTACAACAAACTGATTTATTTACAGGAAAGAAATTTGGATTCGAAAAATTTGAAAATAAATTCCCGAAAAGCATATTCAATATCACCCTAGTTTCGAAAGTTTTTCTCTCGTAAAAGCTTAAGATCGAAAAGGGTACATGCTTTGACTGCCCTACTCTTTCCCCAATTGATACTTTTATACCTGCATCAATATCCTCAAAGACAAAAATCCTTTCATCTTCAAAGGCCCCGAAGTCCACCTTGCCAAGGATCAGATTTAAAGGACGACAACAAAGAACTTACTGACGGCTTATAAAGTACCAATTACAAAACCCAAGCCAATACTGTCAGGTTTTAGCACTCTACATCTGTTTTATCTTTAAGTTACATTTTAGGAATATTTACATTACATTTTTTATATTTCGATAATAATTATCCGACGGAAACTGAGAAAAGTATAATTCGCGAGTACATGTTCTATTGGTATTATTAATGCAGGGTCGGAAAATTAGCTACATAAAAAAAAAAATATATATATATATATATATATATATATATATATATATATATATATATATATATATATATATATATATAAAGAACAGCGTTATAACAAATAATTGAAAAATAAACGACAATTATTTTACAAAAGATCATTAATTTATTTGCTTAAGAGTTGTGCCAATTCCAAATATTTTAAGAAGATTTATCAAAATGTCTTTAATACTTAATCAGCATTATAGTCGCCCACAATATTTAAGCTACCTTTTGTTCATTCCTGAACCATTTCCAGTGAAACTTAGGGGTACCTAAAGTACCTATACCTGATTGTTATACATATAACAATCAGGTATAGTTACTTTAAGTGAACAAAACAAAACAATGAAGTCAAATTACGATGTATATTGTCAAACGATAACTTGAAGAAATCAAAAAACTATCTTAAGCGACTAATAAGAAAATTATAAAATAAAATATTAAACTTTTATTTATATGAAACTACTGAGTTTTATGAAACTTCATATGAAACTGCGGCGTTAATTGATAATTTAAATAAGTTGGTGATAAAAACGGAGAATATAATAAAATTTAATACGAATGATCATTACAGTATATACGTAGGTGAAAAAGTAGGCACATAAGAAATAAAATACTAGAAGATAAAATGGATTAAAATAATTTTAATTATTTATTCATGTTTTAAATCTTCGTATTGATTTCAGAAATTTTAATTCAATATTATAGTTACTTGGCATTGTTCACATAATTTCATGAATATTCTAAACCTAAAACGTCAAAGAGTAACTGATTTATACCAATCTGCATTCGACCGAAACCTTGGATTACCACACGAAACCATCGTACTTGGATGTCAAGTTGCGAAATCTAAGGTTTCGTCAGGTGGCTAACCACTTAGATGAAACTCTATTCCGTCGTTTGAAAGTTAAATCTTACAACGAAAAAAACAACAATAATAATCACAAGGACTCAAAACGCATTTGTATTTAAAAAAAGTTATATAACTAATAAGTAGCTTAACTAGGATTTGTTCAGAAAATAGTGAATAAGTGAAACACACAAGACAAGAAGCTGGTAATCGAGAAATAAAACAATAGAGATGACTTCAAAAGATTACAACATTTCCTGCTCTTGAAATGTCATGTTAATCCAAGGTTTAATATGGCTACTTGAAAATAATACACCACAGGAATAAAAATATAAATATGTAATATTTCAGTACGTTCCAACTCGTCTTAGAAAACCCCAAATGTTACAATTATGATTTAAGCAATAATTGATTCATTCAAATAATTTAGATAATATTATGTAAAACAAAAATAGGAGAAACAATTATGATGAACTATTACATGTAGAAGCAAGTCTTCTACAGAAATTAGTATTAACAAGCAGGGGCAAATAAATGTTAGCAGCAGAACTTTAAAAGAATAAACTGTGTTTAAAAATAATTTAAAACTATTAATATATCAATAACAATATTAAAAAAGGAATTAAAATATAAAATAAAATTTAATACTAAAATTAGAAATAAACTGATTTTAAAAGAGATGGTTAGGTCGATGTATCGGCCTTGAAACCTCCATTAAACTGAATAGCAGATAGGACTGAAAAAAATGAAAAAGTATAGGGCAATTCGTATTTAAAAAAAAAAAAAAAAATTGAGGCAGCACCATTTGTGAAAATTATTAAGATCATGTTGAAGTTCTTTACAATCATGAGATGATACAAATAGTTTTATTGAATATATTTACAAATCAACAAAGATAGAATAAGATGTAGAAGTTGTTTGTAATGAAATATCATTAATACAAAATTTGAGAAATAAGGGTCCAAGAAGTTAACCTTGATGAACACTATGGTCTGTGGCCAGACCCCTCTATCGTGCACTCCGTCAGAAATTGGCAGACTAACGAATTAGACTTGAGTTAATGTTTTGGTCCATCATTCAGCATTTAGCTTAATTTCGCCATTATAGTTTTTTTTTTTTTTTTTTTTTTCCAAGCTGAATAGTCAGAGAATCATAAGCCATAGAATAATAAAAGATAATTAGCTTAGACACTAAAAATCAACTGTAAAGTCAATTTTTTCAAGTTGTTCACACGAAAGTTGAGATTTCAAGAGCATTTGAAATTAAACGGCCAACATTAGAGATTAAATTCTTCAAATAAAACATGTACAGCGCTTACTCTTCTTTAAAAACTAATAATTTTTGTAATTTTTAAAAATATCCGAAATGATTCCTCAGAAAATGCACTTTAAGCGCTTCAATCTTCTTCTACATCAATGAGTATTCATATATGGAGTATTAGATGGATTGAAATCATTTAGTTTAATTACATTAATCAGCTTAAATTAGTGCAATAATTTAAGTGCCGATAGAAATTATATGTTTTTGTTTTTTTTATCTTAAGATTTGTTTCTTCAATAATTGATGTTTGCTAAATGATCAGGAAAGTGGAAATTATATTTCCTATAAAATTATAATTCAAATAAAGTATCTCGTTTACTTTCAAAAACAGACAATAATATGATTTATTTCCATAAAGTACCCTTATAGTCCTGGAACCAGGACGAAAATAGGGTACTCTTTTTAGGAGCTTTAAATGTGAATTACGAAATTGCAGGACATACTAAGATTAAAAAAACCGCTACCTTCAAAAATGGCAACATTTTACTCAAGAAAAAAACAAAAATTTTCGCTCATTTTTTATTCTGTGCCCAATACCTTGAAGACTACCAGCCACTCGAAAAACATGAATACCTATTTTGAAGGAAATTAAATTTGGTAATATTTGGACCATAATAGAGCTCTTTAAGTTCAATAGTTCCCGAGATAATTTTAAAAAGAAGTCCCCCAAAAAGATAAATTGCCGTTTTGTGAATTTATTGTGACAAATATCTTGGAAACCGCTCTCCGCACGATTATAATCATTATATACTACTTTATGGTGTATTTAACAAAACTCCAATTTGAGTGGTAATCAGAGGAAGGTTAAGCCAGGGGAGGGGAGGGGGGTCCGTAGCAAATGACAACTGAGGGTTTTTTATGAAGATAAAATAAAACAATTTTTACCAAAAAAGTGTTGAGCGAAATGTCGACTCGTATCTCTGGTTCTTCTGCTCTGTTGGATACCTCGGTCTGGGTATAAGGATTCTAGTAAAAGATGTGCAGCCGCGCACCGGGATGCAACATGGAATACACAATTATTGTTCCCATAATTAAAGAAATTGTAACCAACTCGTTTCAACGGGTATGAAATTGGAGATTGTTAAAACTAATATGCAGATTGTTGTATGTCTAATATTTTCCAAGTTAATTTAAAAATAAAAATTTTGTGAATTTATTTTTGATAAATATCACGCTCTTTGCATGCAGATTTAGATAAAGTTATTGTACGATATAAAAAGCTAACAGGATTTGAAAGGTAGTCCCTTTTTACATTTAAAATGAGTAGTGTAGCTCTCGATTTCGCCGTTTTTTACGTAAGTTATGACTATTTCTCGTAAAAAACAAACAAAAAAAAAACTATTAAAATAAAACAGGAGGTAAACTTTACTGGCCATCGACAAGTGGCAAATTCAACGTAGGGAATCCTTGAGTTAATATGTTGATCGGTTGTCCAAGGGTATCCTCCATATTGGACTAATAAAGTGACTCACCTTCTTCCAGTTTATGAGGATCTACAGCTTCTAAGAGTTATCTAATGAGTGATGAATTGATAGCCTCACGAAAGGCTATCTTAAGAGTGAATGCGGCCACGCGTTGAATACGATAATTCTTAAACCATTTTATAAATAAACATTCTTTATTTAATTTTATCAGACTACCGTTACAGAGAGAGTTTGTTTCCCGAGAAATTTATTGGTTGGTGTTGCAGTTGAAGCGAGGTTGTTACGCTTTCACTTTTTAACTTATATAGTGTCACCGTAAAAATGGCTGAGAATGTCACACGGTGACAGTCGACCCTATTTTTAACAGAAATGGGATTGAAAAATATAAGAATATACTTGTTTATTTGTTTTAATTATATTATCAATTTGAAAAATTTAATATTAGATGACTTAAATTTTAATAGTTAGAAGCTAAAGTCGTCGCACATGAAACATCTTAACTGTACATTTATATCCAAAATAATTATTGGAATTAGAAACGTCGTATTGCCCCAGGACATGGGATAAAACGACTGAGGTCGGTAAAACCGAAGTATAAATTAAATATGAAGGAGAAATTTAAGGTAAGGTGGTAGGAGAAATCTTAATTTATAGAAGTAAAATTTGAAGCATATTGATTTTTTTTCTTCAGCATAAAAATAATAATATATAAATGTAATAAAAAAAATTAAATGATTAATAAGTCGTAAAATAATTTACAGTAGAACGCCGGTTATCTGGATTCGCCATATCATGAACTTTTTTTTTTCTTTCTCTATGTACTTCAGGTTTTTGCTTACAATAAATTAAATAATGCTAACAGGCATTCTTGATTTTAATTTTAAATATATATGTATGTAAATTGGATCATAGCTTGCATCTAAATTTATTTTTGAAACATATAAATAATTATTATTTTTTTGTTTGGCTATACAAACCTTGAAGATATTTGGCAACCCGATAAATCATTAGTATTTAATAAAAATTGAGTGAAATTCTTAAAATTGGGGAGGCATTTGGAAAATCGGACCCTAATAGCCTAATTAAAGTTCTTGTGAAAATAGGAATTAAAATTTTTCGTCGAAACCCTTCCTCTTTTTAACACAAATAATTTAGTTCAGCATTTCCTGCAGTACTAATCCCTAAGTTTTTCTGGGTTTATTTAATTTACTGTAATTCAACAATGTGTGTTTTGCGTGATACATAGAATGAAAAGTGACGATATGTTAAATAAAAGTGAGCAAGTAGTAACTTTATTGAACAAACCATTTTTATGCACATTTTTCAATAAATTTCATTTCATTATAATCAAGAATCTTATACTTACTGACCATCTCATCCGAAATAGACCTGGTCATTTTATTCGGCATAAACGGGATTCTATTTTTTTTTTTTTTTTTTTTTTTTACAGTTATATTTTAAAATAAAATCCGGGAAGCCGTAGCAGACAAAAAAAGTTTAGATTATTAAAAACTAATATGCTTGTGACCTATTCCAGTATCAGCAGTATGTTGGTATCCTATTTATAGTTTAATTTATTCAATTTTGTTCATTCAATCTGAAAATGTATAGTTGTCTTAAAAAACAACAACATTATAATATTACTTCCTCGCTTTGAATTTGGTAATGTTCATCAAGCGAATTATTTGTTCTAACAAAATGTGGGAAGATACCAAAAAGAATAAAGCATTTTTCGAATTGGTATCACAAGTTCGACAGGCCGATTTTTAATAAATAAAATATAATTTTAGTAACTTTCAAGCTTTAAAGATAATTGGTAATATATAGGGCAGGCTAACAAGCCAAGAGGGATGCCTAAAAATAATTGATCATTATTTTTTTCCATATTAAATATACAAATTTATTGCTCAACTTTTATCTTAAATACTTCTTAAAACATTTAATAGCTATAATAATTTTCCTATCGTCGTAGAAATTTAAACGAAAATTGCTAATTTATTTCGAGAGATTTTTCTAAAGAAGTATTTATTTTTAACTACGGATTAAACGTACTTTAATGCAATTTAAGAATTACTGTAGCATGACACATTCACCCTTAAATGTGAAGGCCTTTGGCACCGTACTACACCTGGCACTAACTAAGATCCTTCAGACGAGAATGACTAATAAAAAACTACTTTCTGAAAATCCGTATTCATTTCATAATTTAGTTCGGAAAAAAAATATAAACTTTAATAGAAAACTCATATAAGAATAAATGTCCGACATTTTATACAGTATTCTAAAAGAAGCTAAACCGGACTTTTGATCGGCTGACCTGAAAGGGTAAATAATTTTGTTTAGTGTTAACTTGCCTAAACTCTATTAATACAGTCTTGCAGATGTGTAGAGTAATAAGAAAATTACTTAACTTTTCGTTTAAAAATCCGATACGGTTCCCGCATCACCTATCACTAACCACACTAATTGAAATATATTTTAAAAGTTTCCATTTATTTATCATGGAAACTTTATAATATAAAAGTATATATTATTAATAATCACTTGAATCGCTAATTTGAGAAACCCCCATAAGTCACTGAGATCGTTTTTTTTGGAAAACTACAAAAACAGCCCAGTACAAAAAGTTCAATCAATGATCTCAATGAACATACAAACGTATGTTCAAGGTAACTCAAAACGACTGATAATTAAAATGCGATCGAATCTGAACTTATTATAATACCAATTAAGGCATTAAGAATCATTGTGGTGTTTAAATATAAATTTACTCGATTTAAGGAGTTTCTCAAATGAATCAAATTAATAGATCAATATTTACCAATAAATATGAAAAAAAAAATGTTTATGATATAATTGTTAATAAAAGTACATTCAGACTAGATTAGTAACCTTCTGATTCTTCAACGCTTTCACATATCGGACTGAACTTCACTGGCATTTGAAGAGATTTCTCAACTAAATGATTACTAGCCACAATTCTATAACAGCGAAAATGCGTCGGACTTACGGGGTTATGCCCCAAAAACACCTGTCTCAACAAAATGGAAATCCGTCAAAATTTTAATATTCACAAGAAGTGACTTATGGGGTTTCTCAACTCAAAGATTCACTTAAATTTATGCGTTTTTCGTCACTGCCCATTACCTTCTACGCCTTTATATGTCAGATATATTTTATTTTTAAATCTTAAGCATTCCAACGGTTTATTATACATCTATATAACTACTCTTATTTCCAGAAACTTCTTTTCAAACTGGGACAGTATTTCTTCTTTTTCCTACTTTAGTTAATCATAAAATTCTTTAATAGTTTATACTTAACCATTTGTTATTAGTACAGACAATGAAAGATGGGTAATTATTTCAAATAAACAAAATCAAAGGAACTTGAGAGCAAGCCATTTTGAAAATTCAGCAATCAACCCTGGTTTTATTATTTCAATGCTAAGAAAACCTAGCTCATATTAAAGATCATTTAATTGTACATGGATATAAAGAGTTTCATCAAAATCGTTAGAGCCTTTTCCGAGAAAATTGTAAACATGTGTAAAATCAATGATATAAGGTTGCACTTCCAGTATGGCGATATTGGCTAAAAAGTTGCTGTAATATCCCAGGCATATAAGTTAGTACGTGATTTTAGTTTCGTTCAACTTTTTTTTTTAGAGGTAGAATCACCACATATACAGACCATTTTGCGAGACTTGGTTGTATCAGACCATAAAGCGGATATTTACGTTGAAAACTTGGATTCGAAATTTTTCATATTCGCAATACAATCCCTTACTATATATATTTCATAAGAGTATATGTAAGTGAAAGTAAATATGTTATCATTTATATTCAGCATATTTTTGTTTGTGTTTAGTTCACGGCAATTTGCCATTTTTTGTTTGATTCATCCTTGATGTCTAACTTTGCACTGTTCATATAAAAACCATATGGTAACTTGAATCACCGATAAGATAAATTGTATTAAATATTTTAGCAAGACAGTAAGGTGAGACAACATCGCGATCGAAAAAACGTTTTAAAGATAACATTTTCTTATCTTCGGTAGCATAGCAACTATCTCCGATGCAATTATCATGAGAGATTAGGTTTTATTTATTCGAGATATATACGTTGCAAAAAAACTAACAACAAATATTGAGTTAACAAGGAGTACAACTGCGTCCTAAAGAAATTTCAAAAGAAATTCAAATAAAGCATAAATTGGCAACAAGATTATGATATCAATAAAACAGTACCAATCGATTTAAAGGATTATTTAAGAGTGAATAACATTCCCCCTCACGAAATCTGGCCTTCTCACTCTGGTTAGAATAGGTTGTTCCTGTCCTAGTTAGAGTTCGTAAGGACGTTAAACCCCAAATAATAAAAATAAAAGTGGATAATTAACATTAAAAGTTTTATTAATTAAAAACTGTAAAGTTTCTGTTTTGTAAAAGAAAGTGATTTTTATAGTAAAAAAAAACCTATCATAAATAGACAAAATACTGAAAACGGTAATCAATTGAACTTAGGTCTGATTCATACGGACATTTCTGAAAATCCTTATGGTGTGATAGTTTGAAGATACTGGATGTTGCATTGCAGGATAATCACACAACTATTCCAATGGTTGAACTCAATGCGATTCAACATTTATAGACATCAATTGTAACTTAAAATTAATTTATAAAATTTAAAAAAAAACGGAAAATCTAGACGTTTATTCCCTACTCATGGATAGTTGCAAGTTTTATTTATTTATTTTACAATACTGATTCTTCATCTACCCAAACAGGTCAATAGCGGCACTTGACAGTTTCAATTACGATTTATAATGCACAAATTTAAATAACGCATATTGGAAATAAAAATGATTATAGTCGTAATATACTTTATTTCTAGCTAATTTTTTTTTCTTCTTCACATTCTGTTACAATTAAAAATGATGAGGCTGTATGTAAACAGCAGAATAATAACATATAAGCTTTATTCCATAGTTATTAAATATAAGGGATTACTAGAGAAATATCGATGACTGATCATCGGAATAGATTTAGCCACCTCTTACAACATGAAGGGAACAGATATTTTGATCTGCTAAAAACTATTTTAGCATTTAATTGAATTTTAGACATTCTAGAATTTTTGTATCTCCTTTACTATTACTGGAATACAAATCAGATGATGAAACGCAATCAAATCAAAATGAATAATGAAAGTATGATTACAAAATATTTTGATATGGAATGCATGCTTCCATTTAGCATATCTTTCATGAATAATTAAACAGCAATAGTCACACAAGGCATGAATTAACACAGTAGGATGTGCTAACAAAAAAATGTAGATATATATACATCAAGAAATGTATATCCCTAAAATGGACAAGCCCTACTGAATAGGATGGCATCATTGATTTTAAGACTAAATAAGTATAAGGTGGTCATCCATGAAGAAGTACTTACAAGTATAATTTTTAGGACCGGGTAGTGTGTCCCATTCTAAACCCAAACCCTTTGGATAAAATACTGCAGAGATCTCGGAAAATGAACCTAAACTAAATTACCCTCGGAAGGGGTAAATATAAAAATAAAGTAAAAAAAATATCTGATTATAATTGAATTAAAAGTATAATTTTGAAAAAAAAAAAAAGATGGTTTAATCTGATTTGAAAGTAAACAATTTTTAAATTCATAGATGGAACTACTACTAACAAAATAAAGTAAAACTTCATTAACTTTTTCTGAGAGAAAAAAACGGTTTAGTTGCTATCAGAAAATTATGAAAACACAAGATTCTGGAATACATACACAGCGCAAATGGTGTATATACTCAACTAGTTCAAGAAGGTTTATCCCTTTAAATAAAAAATAAAAAGGAAATACAAATTTGAAAACTTAAGGTAAAGGATAAAAATCTAGTTGTTTACAAAAATATCATGGTTTATCCTACAAAATAAGCAAACAGCCCAATTGCATTGGTTTTATTTTCATAAACAAATAAGAGAAAAATGTACATGTCATTTGAGAGCCTCTCAATCTTTTTTGAAGTTGTTTATAAAGACACTTTAATGGGATAGGATAAATATAAATGCAGCAACATTTTTTATTATCAGTAATCACTGGGGTAGTAATAGATCATGGTAGTAAAACAATGGCATAACTACTTTGAATAAACACTGATTTTAACAATTTGCTACATAAAACTCAAGATTATAGTTCTACAACTAAACAAAATGTCCCATTATTTCTGATATGCATCAAACTCTCAATTAGAATAAACTGTAAAGACCTGTCAAAAAAGTAACAGAGAAATGTTTCACTGTTAACAGGACAAATATTATGTCACAGATAAAAATGGTGAATTGAACATGGTTGCTTTTTGAAATAATAATAAAATATATTTTGTACCATGCAAACGATTTTCTTTTAGTTATTAGACAGAAAATGGATTCTTTATTATCTATTTCATTTCTATATTAACAATTCAAGTACAAATTGTAAAATAATATTACTCGTGACCCTCAGGATTATACGAAAGTCAATTAATTTTTCATTGTTAAGTAACTAAAAACCTCTTATCGGTCCAATCCATATGACTTATAAAAGTAGGCTTTCAATAACAAATCTTTTGTCCTTGAATAATAAATGTCAGGCAGTGTAAGGACTAATAGGGAACCTTATTGAACCAGTCTGAGTCATGAGATGAATGTTTATTTCAATAATAATATCATAAATGATAATAGTGAGGAACTGGGTAAAGCAATAAATAGAGATAAAAGTTAAAGAAACTAAGTAGTCTATAATAAAACCTACAGAGGCAATAACTTTAAAAATAATAAATATAAATAGTAAATAGCAAATTTAAATCAAAGCATGACAGTTACCCTTAATTTTTTTTTTTTTTTTTTTAAAGGAAGAAGTACTGGTTTAATCACAATAACGTAAGAGCCTTTGACTTATAACTGCTCCATATTAATAAATGTAATCAAGATTTATTAAATTAAAACTTGCCTTGTTGGGGGCTTTGGGTGGCGGCGATGAAGTGAAACTTGAATCCAGCGCTGAATAACTGGATATAAAACAGAAAACAAGTTCTATACACAACTTGAATCAAATAAACAAGATATATGTATAAGAAAGAACAGTGCGCCAGCAACTTTATGTCTAAATAATTCACTACTCGAAAATTATATGAAAATGGAAATTATATTATAAATGAGTACTGATACCTTTCTGTCCTAGGTTTAAAACTCCATTCTGAATTAACGCTATGGGCTGAATTCAACTGTCGTTCTGAAACCAGAGTTCATATAAATAAACAACATTACTGTTTATTTAAGGCTGTTATTAAAAACAAACATAATAATACCATTTTCATTATGGTCAAGTAAAGGAGCATCAATTTGCCTCTGAAGCTGTCTTGTTTCATGTGTAATGGATCTCACTCTGTTCAAAAGCTCTTCATAACTTGATACTGGTAACGTCATAACTTAAAACCCATACACAGTTTTTAAAGAATAATTGTAAACAATGATAGAAAGCTAATGTTAGAAACTATCTGTCACTAAACATGATCTGTCATTAATAAGTTTAAAACAATGATAAAATATATAAATTATTACAAACAAGCCCTACGCTACACTAAAATCGTTACATAAACAACTAACAGTTCAAGTATAAAACGCGACGAACATGAAGGCAATTATCCCCTCACTGTGTATACTATTTACTTCGAGCGAGGTTCATTGCAGTAAGCAGTGTTGTTCTCCCCGCTTAACAAAATAAAAACGAGAAAATTTTAATTGTTTTATCTACATTCAAGAATATTCAATAAAAATTCAAAACGAAAATGTTTTTAACTATACAATAGTTTTCCATAAAATTTATTTCAAAGTTATATTATTATTAAACAAGGTACAATGGAACAAAGAACTAAAAGATGGTCAAATTAAATTATTCAGATTTATTAAAATGTGTAGAGCATCAAGTTATTTGAACAATTATTTACTTTTAATACAACTAAATTTGATATATTTCATTCTTAATTATGTCTTAAAGAGCCCCCAAAAAAATAGATAAAACAGTAATGGAATAAGCCATTTTAAATTGAATTGACTAATTATTAGTTTATTTACTAATTACTAATTATTAGACTATAATTATCAAAGAAAATCTTTTTTTCTTATGGGTTAGATATATCTATCATAAAGACATATATTTGAATACCCATATAACTCATTCCCATTAACATCATACAAAAGAATGATAGTAATTCCCAACTTTTATATAATTGATAAAACATCCATTAATGGACCAAACATTTCAGCCATCATTTAGTTAACTATTTTAACAAAAATTTACCAAAAGTTTAACTAAGAATCTTTTTCATCTTGAAAATCTTAGCGGTATCTTTATAACAAACCAATCCCAAGTTTTATAAAATTATTTCTTATATTAACACAAGAAGCTTATTTCTTTAGTCTTAGCTTATTAATTTTTTTTCTCTGACTTTTCGTTAATAGTTAAAGTCTAAAAAAAAATACGCAAGTTCATCAGTTTACTTTCAGATGGTAAAGTCATTAGTGCTAAAAATAAAAAGAACCATCATCCAGCTCCTCTTCTTGATCTTAGTTATTAGTTCCACAGGGTATTGCTACAGTGGTCCGAATGGAGAGAACAGATTCAGGGGACATGTCTTGTCTTATCACTTGTTCCTAACAGAAAGAGTGAAATTACTCCAACGTGGAACTTTCTGTAAAAATTTCTCATTCAATCGTGACAAGTTATCATGCAAAATTTGTTTACTTTCTTAGAAAGCTTGTAGTTATTCTAACCTGAGGACCAACTATATGTGGATCAGTTACAACCCTCTTTGGCCAGATGGTCACGAAGCTCTGTCATCAGAGATGATTCATTACCCTACGAGATCTTGGAATCCACTGAAGGACCTCTTTGTATTTTGAAATGAGGTTTTCAAATTCAGAAGTTAGCAAAGTGGGATTACTATTTGGTAATTTTAACTGTGAAGCTGTAGGTTTATTACCAATGAGACCAAATTGAGGCTTCACAAAGTACTTGTTCGTCCGGTCCTCGCATATGGATCTGAAGCTTGGGCGTGGAATAAGGCTGATGAGGATAGGCTGTTGATTTTTGAAAGAAAGATTTTTGAAACGAAAGAACTGAGAAGAATTTTTGATATGGGAAGGTAATGCCTGGAGAAGAAGAACAAATCGGGGGATCTACGCACTTTTCAAAAACGCAGACATTGTTAGATGGGTCAGTGTTTATTTTTTATTTATTTATTTTTTTATTTTTATTTTTTTTTTTATACGAGTGTGTGTGGAAATCTTCAAAAGACACGGATAGGCCCGTACCTATCCGCGTGTGGGATTTCTACCCACTAAAACCACCTCCCTACACCTCTTTCCCACTCTCCACGGGACCATCGTTAGGCATTACTTCATGGAGGGTGATGTGTGCCGCCTCATTGTTTTAGGCTGCCGCTATTTAGGTGCGCCTCTCCTTCTCCTCCTTCCTCAGCTTCTTGATGACCTCTGCCGCTAGGCGCTGGCCTGCCGTCCAACACTCCTGTGAAAGCAGCATCAGGCTGACGATGCTGTCTACTGTGGCTCCTGAGCCACAGATTCCTAGAAATTCTTACCTCTCTTCTTGAAAGCGGGGACAGCTAAAGAATACATGTTCTACAGTCTCATTTATTGTTGGGCACCTTGGACATTCAGCGGTATTGTCCAGCTTGAACCGCACTTGGTAGGCTCTGAGGCAGCCATGTCCTGTGAGCATCTGTGTTAGGTAGTAATCTACTTTCCCATGTTTTCTATCCAGCCAAGGTTGGATTTGAGGTATCAGCCTATGGGTCCACCTCCCTTTCAATGTCATATCCCAACTACGTTGCCATCTCTCGGCCGTCTGCTTCCTTTCCTCGGTCCTGAGGGTGCGGTCAACTCTCTTATATGAGCGTTGCCTCTCTTCTGCGACCAGCTCTATCAGCGGCATCCTGGCCACCACACATGCAGCTTCGTAGGAAACTGTGCGGAACGCGCTGATCACTCTGAAAACACTCCGGCGGTAGACAGATACCATTGGTCTCCTGTAGGCGTGTGTCCAAGGCCCGACTCCATATCGCGGCTGCGTAGAGCAGAGTAGATGAGACCACACTTGCTACCAATAGTCTCCGACTACTTCTGGGTCCACCTACATTGGGCATCAGTCGGGCCAACGCTGTGCTCACTCTAGCCGCTTTATCGCATGCTTGTTGGATATGCTCCTTGAGCCGCAGCCTCTCATCGATTATAACCCCAAGATACCTCAGGGAAGACTGGGACCTAATTTCTTGCCGACCAACTCTCAAGGTTATTTCTTCCTTCCTTTTGCGACTACTAATAAGAAGGGCCTCTGTTTTCCTGTCTGCCAGCTGGAGCCCCACCGATGCCAGCCAATCTCGGATCAATGAAATGCTCTGGTTGGCCTTCAAGGTCACTTCATCTTTGTATTTTGCCTCGATCACCACTGCGATGTCGTCGGCAAACCCCACCGTCTTGGCACCCTCTGTCATACTAAGCCTGAGGACCCTATCGTACATGACATTCCACAGTAGTGGTCCAAGCAGTGAGCCCTGGGGTACTCCACCAGTCACCTAAAATCTTTTTGGCCCATCCTCTTTAGAATAAATCAGGGTCCTGTCCCTGAAATAATCTCGAATAATGCTCGTCAGGTAAGTGGGGACACCCATTTCCTGCAGGTCATTCAGAATACAGCTCCATCTCGCCGAGTTAAAGGCGTTTTTAACATCAAGCGTGAATAACTGCGCAATAGCATTTCGCACCTCTCCTCCACCTCTATGGATCAGTCTATGGATCATGCCACCTAGATGGATCAGTGTGAGGAGGCTCAGACGGGCGGGACACCTCGCCAGGATGGATGAGAACGAAATCCCCAAAAAATTAGCCATAGAAACCCTCTATCAAACTAGAAGAGTGGGACGACCCAAAACGAGATGGCTGGGCAGTGTCCGTGCAGATGCCAGGAATATTCTTGGAATACCGGACTGGATGGATTCTGCGCATAACAGGGAAAAATGGTGGAAACTTTTGGAGACTGCCCTGAATCAGCAATGAATTGTAGCGCCGCACATATAACTGAAGGTTTGTAAGGAGAGCGGAATAGCTATTCTTTAGTAAACGTCTCTCCTGATTTTTGTATTCATTCATAATATTCCTGCAATCAATCCTTGTTAGTGTAAAGCAAGTCGGCCTTTGCCACAGTTTTAGAAAATTGTGTGCAAATCTCTTATACCTTTTTTCGCTGTAATAATAGCTAAATGATCAAGATTAAAAAAATTTATATATATGTTTAAACTTATTACAATCCGTAAAGGATCTCGGAATCAGTGCTCGGTAAGGCCGTACTGTTTCTTGGCCAACGGTTGAGGAAGGAGGTGATCTGACCAGGATCACGCTCGACCGCCGGGTTTTTCCCCAAATAAAGGTAAACCCACTTTATAGAGGCTGGATATCCCAGGAGGGTGGAACACGGCTAATATAACACAGAGGAGTCCAGTGGCTCAGCCACTGAATGATCAATACAGGGTGGGGCAGAAATAACCACACATTTTAAAGGGCTGTAATAAACAAACCAATGTCTCTAGAAAAAAAATTGTTTAATTTTCAAAGAGTATATTGAAAATAATTTTATTCCAGTGGGTTTTAAAAATTAAATCTTTCAAATGTCGGTCGTTATTGACTACGTATTGTCGAAGACGCTTTCGGAAATTTTCGATACACCCTCTTTTCTAGTGGAATAACTGACACATTTCGGAATAGTACTGTGGATGGTTGTTGGTGACTCCGGTGTTATCGGACCGTACTTCTTTGAAGAGGGGTTGAAACGATAACAGTGAACTCCGAACATTACGGCACATATTGGATAATATCCTACACCCTAAGTTGGATCAAATTTATGCAGATGTGTGATTCCAACAAGGAGCCAAGGCTCACAGATTTCAACGTTCACTTGTAGTTTTGAGGGAAATGTACGATGGCAGATTGATTTCTTTGATGGGTGATCACAAATGGTCACCAGATCGATCTCGATCCGATTTTTTTTTTGGGGGATATCTCAAGGACTACTCGAAACTGATCTCTTTCTCTGGATTATTTAAAGGAGAGAATTAGACAAGAAAAAACCAATGCCATTCCAACAGAAATTACTCAAAACGACGGAAAATTTCAGGGAATATTTTGGGCAATGCCTAGATAATAAGGCCGACGTTTTTAAGATGTAATTTTTGAAACCCATTGAAATATAACTATTTTCAATGTACTTTTTGAAAATAAAACGAATTTGTTTCTTACAACCCTTCAAATTGTGTCAGCTATGTTTGTCCCATCCTGTAGATTGAAATATACCACTAATTGCATGTTAATAAAATTATTAAGCTAGAGCTTTTAAGCTGAATAAGAGAGAAATACAATTATAGAAGACTCCTGAAACTTAAATCTACTGAACTTCCCAAGAGTAATGTATCAGAAAAAAGCTATCATTTATCTCATAAGCTTTAAATAAAATCAGATGCTACATTTCTGCATTCAATATGTGAATAATCCTGGGAAGCTTTAAATTCCAACTTAGTTATATATAGTAATGTAAGTATGTAATGTTGCATAAAACATAGGTATGTGCTATGAAAAAATAACCAGTTGGGAAATGAAACAAAAAATCATCTTCATTATACCTTTAAAATTTAATATGTAATGTATAAATAGTTCATTCAGTTTTTTTAGATACTCGTTATAAAAAAATTGAACTATTTGAAATTTTATTTAGGTGCCTAACTTAGAAAAAAAATATTGTCCTTGGAACATTACTAAATTGTTATTTATCAATCTTATTTTATTTCGGGAATTTTGCCATTGATTTTATTTATGAAATGATATACCCCTTGGCTTTCTCATTACTTTTAAAAGTAATAATTGCATAAGTGAGCTTCCAAATCCAAAAAGTGATCTGTTGAAGAACTAAATAGTTTGCCTTTTACTCCTTCCGAAGAAAACTTCAAGACTTTTGTCTTGTTTTTTTTTTTCTGTCCGTAAAATATCATAAATGGCCTAAGAACCATCCCCTCCTCCAAAAAAAAAAATACAATAGTAAGTAAGCAGTCCACACAAATAAAATATTTGCAATTCTGTTATTTGGAAAGTTGCATGAGCATACTGGCCTGAGAATTAGAAAGCAGAGGTAAACTCAAGCACACTTGGATATAGGCCTATCCCCTTTTCAATATTCTTTGGATACAACCCGCTTCCTATCATACTCCTCAAAAAATATACAATTTTTCAATAAGTGTAAATGATTAAAATAGTCAATTGAGAACATTTAAATGAGAACCTGAGTGGACTATCTCACATTTTTATGAATATTGAGTTTGATAAGTCAAAATATTTTACATCATACCATCTGTAGGCTGTAAAAATAATTTTATTGTTTTCGAAACCATTTAAGATAAAGAGTCAGCTTAACAGATAGTTCAATGTGTCTTTGATTTGGATTAGAAACACAGGAGTGGATCAGATGGTTTATAATAAATCTAATACATGTTTAAATTCTGTCGCTTATTAAAACTAAAATGGAAGAAATGTATGGATTAACATAAAAAATTGATCTTAAGCAGTTGGAACAAAATTTTCTAAAAAGTTTTTCTCAGAATCTCAGCTGGTGAGGTTGGTCCATTCTGGTTCTTAACGCCCATTATAAAAATTGGTGTTATATTGAATTGAATTGAAATTAACAAAACTCAAACTACCTCAATGAAATGTAGGAAAAATTATAACTACTTGGATGATGCTATTACTGCTTAGTAATTTATTTTTGATATTACAGTTGGAAAATTAGAAAAAGTATTTGCAAAAATAGTTTCTTAGCTTATAAATATAATGAACAGATAAAACAGAAATAATTAACCATAAAAAGTTTTTTTTTTTCAAATAATAAATACATATTCAACCAGAATTATGAAGTGAAATGGTAGGTGTGTAATTATTGCACACATAAATATTTGTTATTTATACTATATGTAAACATATTACAAATTCATGCTTTAGATACATCACAAATAACAAATAAATTAATTTTTATTTTCTAAAATTTCAAGGAAACATTAACATTATCATCAAATGATGGCAAATCAAATATACTGACAATGAAAATTATAGTACATACATTTAAAAAAATTTAAGTAAAAAAACAGTCTGGATGGATTGACTAGTAAATAAATATAAGTAAATAGTTAGAATCCATAAAAAATATACAAGTTCAGAAAACTAAACCCTTTTTATTGTAAAAAGGGATAATGTATAACTTAACAAACAAAATTCATTCAACTTATCGCCATAAAAATATACAAATATGTACAGTGCATTGGTATTGAATGATACATTAAATTATTAATAAAACATCAGCAATGAACATTTAAAAGACAAATTTGAATTCCTACAATCGGCTTATCCTTTTAATTTAGATCAAAATGACCACTTGAAATCATGAATAAAACAATGAGTTTTTATAATAATTGTTATAAAAATAAAGGACAATTATTTATTTGAATTTCTAGTGGATAATTTGGAATAGAATTATGAAAGTACTTCATAACAGATTAAATTATTAATTAAATTATACAATAACTGGCCTGCAAATATTTTAAATGTAGGAATTAGGTGGATATAAAAGAAAAAAAAATCAATGCATTAAATAATAGAGATGCATAAAATAAATAAATAATATTAATAAAATAAAGAGAAATGAAAAATATAGGCCAACAAGCTTCCATATTTTAATTATACCAAAATAATATAAATTTACGCAGAACTATAGCAACCAGTTAAAAAAAGTAATAATAAAAACAAACTAGGTATTCCTTAAAAAGTTAGTAATAAAGGTTCGATAAAAATAAGAACCTTCCTGATCAAATTATTCATGAAATTCACGGCTTCTGAATATTATATAGTTCTTAAAATGAAAAGACACTGGCATTTCTTAAAATGAACCTCTTTATTAGATTTATTAATGTTTTATCCTTTGATTACTTATGTTCATTTTTATAATTATCACATGTATTTTTTTAAAAGATTACAACTTTAATGTTCTCACAGTTTTTGGTTGGATTTCAAATTCCTATTCAAATCATCAAAATATCACCAATTTATTGGCTATTTGAAATTCCATTTTTTTCCAACTCTATCGTTGCACTCTTAATAATTTTCTTGTTGGTATATTTCTGTTAGTAATTGTAAATGTCTTAAAATATTTATTTCCATACTACGATGAGTATAATTCCATAAAAGAGTAAATAAAATTATGAATATCTTTATCTGAAGATATAGAGTAGAACTCCAATTAACCGTAAAGGAAAACCGTTACCTAAACTCAATTTTAGGTAAAAGAAAATAATACTGATGGCACGTGAACTAGCTATTTCATTGAAGCAGTGAACTATTCTCGACAAGTTTCAAGTGAAATAAAATAATAATATCTTATATTGTTAATAATATGGACTGTTCATTATGAGACATTTCAAAATATATATGTACTTCACCAAATTTCATTTTTATACGAATTTCCACATATCCAAATCTCATCCAGTGTCCCAATTGATTTGGATAATTGGAGTTCTACTGGATCAATAAATAAAGTTGAAATGGATGTTTTTGATTATTTCTTTTCTATTTTTCGGATAGTGTTGTATTCATTATGAAAAAAATTCCGAATATCTAGACAAAGAATTTCTTAGAAAATTGAAAAAAAATACTCATTTTAAACATGAGTATTATTAATTTCATACTAAATTGAATATATCACTACAACATACTAAAAAAATATAGACATTTGAGTATTTATTTACATTTTATATATATTTTCTTTCAATTTGCGAAATAAATAAATTACATATATACTCATTTTAAACACAGTATTAAAAAGAAAACCTATTATTTACATAAATATCCCTATTGAATATACATAAGTATTCAGTAAATAGTTAAAAGAAGGGATTTCAAATTTACAGCCTAAATTTTTTAAACAAGCTCTCATCACGAAAATCATTATTTTCATCTCATGAATCAACCTGCAACAGAAATTAAGTCAATTCAAAACAGGGAAAAGTGTATTATATTATAAGATCAAAATGTAAAAATCATTATTTTTATAAATGTTAAGAAATTATAACGTTTTAAGTTATAAAACCTTAGGATAACTGAATATATCTCTTACTCCTTTCAACATCCTATCTCAAAAATCGGCTATTTTATCGGCAGAAAGAGTAGTACTTTCCTGCAAAATCACCAAATCTATAACTCAATATTTATCGCTACAGACCAGAGTAGTGTCATTATTGCATTCTAAATTATTTCTTATATTGATTATGAACTATTTTACCTATTCTTTTTATAAAACAGAAAAATAAAATAAAAATCAGATCTTATGTAAGTAGATCTTCAGCTTAGTGAATCAAAAGATTAATCAGTGGCTTGATATTTATTTTTAATAAATTTTAAAATCACCCTCCTGAAAAATCATGTTTTTTTTTTTGTGATATTACATTGTTATAAAGAGTGATTTATATGTTGTAGTGTATTCAAATAAAATGAACGCTTCTGAAGATTTTCAGTAGGTTTTGAGATATATTAATAACAAAAAAAATTCACTTTTAATCAAAGAGAAACTGCACAGGCAAAAAAAAAAAATACTGGTTTCTTGGTTGCTTCCAAGAAACCAGATGATCAATTGAGTTATTTTCTGCTAACAACTAATGAAACTGGAGGGAGAAATCAATGAAAAATGGCCAGAAATGGCAAATCACAAAAGAAATTCAGTTCAAACTTTACAAAACAAAGCCTCACACTTTAGTTAACTTGGGGGAACTTATTGGAAATTGGTTGGGAAGTGATGAATCCCCCATACAGCTCTGACCAGGCACTATCCGATTACTATTTGCGGAACTTATTGAATGATAACCTTTTAAATCAGACTTGGTCCAGTCTTTTACTAATAAGAAACAAAATTTCAATGATGTTAGAATCTTGAAAAATATGGGAACATATTATTGAACGAATTGGAAAATATATAATTGATCAAAATTTCACACAACAATAGCAAAATTACTTTCTTATCAACTCAATATGTATTTCACTGATGAAATTCATGATTTCACTATTTAACAAATTTTATACATTTGTAATGACAAAGAAAATCCACAATTAAAATCATCAGCAACCCTGCACACATAGTGTAAAAAATGTTTTGTGTTTGATGATATCCTTTAATACTACAGCTAATACTCTTTGGGCCATAGCCAATTCTGGCTGCCCATTTGCTAATTTGTTATAGCACAATAATCTCGATTCATAAAAACACAATTTAATTTAATAATTCAACACGCAATTGTAAAAAATTAATTAAAGTATTTCAGGAGGGAAAATATTTAAATGGAATTTTTGAAATAGGATTAATTAAACATATAAAGTATTGTACCAAAAACAAAATTGTAATATTTCTTACAAGGGTAGGAAAAGTGGGTTATCTGAAGACAAACAGCCTATTCTTGAAATTTGTTGAACGACCCCACAATAAAATACAAATAAGCCACCATAGATTGGAATCAGACTTCTTTTAAAATTTGTGAACACATTACCGAATTTTGTGAATTGCACATTAAATACATGACAATAAATAAATTATTTAGTAATTTAGTAGGCTTTATTAGTTGTGTAAAAAGAGTGTTTTAAAAGTCTATTGCATTGAAATAACTAGTGCTATATTAATGAGAAAGTATACAATATGAAATGAGAGATTAAGAGCAGAACTCCAGATTCATTTCCTAAACTGAATCCTCAAAAGTTGAAAACTGATTGCTTAGGATTTAACCATAGAATAGGAGAGTGCTGAGTCCCAAGAAAGTTGACAGAAGAAAGAGCAATGGACAGGAGACCTGGAGGTAGACTCAGAAAGACTAACTTATAACATATGCTTAGGATTAGATGCTTTTTTCCAGTTCTACTGTGAATTTAATTGAGGGATGAATTTCGTTTATTTCCTTTAAAAAATTATTTATTTGTCTTGTCATACCAGACCAACTACTTTATACGAACTAAATTGTAATGATTGTGCAGCCAAATACACAAGAAAAACTGGAAGATCGCTAAATCAGAGATTAAAGGAACATATACGTGCATATAATAAGACAGATAATTCCAACTTTGCTATTCATTTAAATGAAAATAATCATAAATTCATCAAAGACTCAGGAGTTAAATTAATACATCACATTGAAAAGTCTCAAATTAAATATATATGAAGCACTTGAAATAATAAAATCCTTCAAATCCAATCCAGATTTTTGCTTAAATGACCAAATAAATATCTCCAATAGAAACCAGTACAAACTATTCTGTTTGATATAATCCATTTAAACCTTGGTGAGTACCAACACGTATTTGATTTCTTGTCTTAATTAAATTCATAATTCATAAATGTTTTATAATACTGATTTATATTAATCTAATTTAATATGTATAATAATACCAACTATATTTTGAATTGCTTATTTTTGAATTTTTTGTGTGCTCTTAGAACTGAGGATGAATGTATAACATTCGAAACTAGTTTTCAATTAAACAAATTTATAGAAGTGGCAAATAATTTATCAATCCCTAATAAGAGTGGTAGTTTTTTAATCAAGCAGCAACCCAGCTGATTGGGCACCGCAAATCTAAGCCCTTCAGAAAAAAAGACCTCTAAACAGCCGGAATGAATTATGTACCATATAATACTATAATCACGTCAACACTCTAGTCGAATTATATTGAATCAAAATTACATAGTTACATTAAGAAAATTTGGGTCAACATAATTACTTCATAAATTATTTATCCCTCTTACGAGCATTATGCCTGTCTATGTGTGTTTCTAAAACCATTTCATTAGGCTGATTCGTTTTGCATAACGGGCACGGAAAGTAACCCATATCCGGTTGGCAATGCTGGTTGATGGCATGTGCAAACATATCACTATCTGCGCCTAGCCATCCACAGAGGACACAACTTTTTTCTACAACCGGAACTTGAACCTGAAAATAATAATTTTTTTCTTAAATTTGCTTTACAAATTTCAAAATATAAAGTAATACATGTAACCAATATCTTAATTCCTAAATGCAACAAAACATTATAAAAAGTTAACTGAGTTATGTTTGAACTTTTCAAAAAATAGAATTGTTAAGGAAAGAAAAAAATAATCAATTATAATAATCCTAAGTACAAGCACAAATAAATAATATAAAACCACATAGCCCTGACTATAAGCAAAAAAAAGAAGGCAAATAGTTATTTCCACTTGGTTTCATAATTGTTTATTCTATATTAGCCCTAGAGCCAGGACCAAAGTAGGGTACTTTTTGGCCCCTTGAACTTTTCTTCTAACAAAGTCTTAGTAACTAAAAATAGATTTATTAATATATTTATACTAACTATAGAGCTTTGTTTCTAGAATCCAATTCAAAAATAATTAATAAAAATCCTCTTCCTCTCTCAATAGTTTATTTAGAAATAGATGTGCAATGTATAAAAATATATGAATAAATATAATTCTTTGTTAAATTCTGATTAGTTATATCATGGGCCTACATAAAAATAAATTTTACTATTTAATTTTCAGGTAGAACAATTAAAAATAGTAATGGATTCTAATTTGCATACATAAACCTGTAGAAATTATTCAACGTTCTCAAAATGAGGAAAAAAAAGATGTATTAGTTTGTTGAATATGAAAAAATAATTAATAGTAATCATTTCCATAACTCTTCTGTTTTACAACAATCAATCAATCGGCGCTACAACTCGATGCCGAGTCTTGGTCTCCTGCACCAGCCTCCACAAACTGTTCCGATCCTGTGCTGCTGCCGTCCAGTTCCTCACACCCAACATAGACCTAGCATCTCCAGCCACTCCATCGAAGACGAGATCTTCCTCTTCGCCTTGTTCCATTATCGTCCAAATTACATCCATCATTATTTTCTTTGGCAGATCATCCTCAGCCATCTAAGCAATGTGTCCGGCCCATATCAATCTGCTGAGCCTCATAGACTGCACCACATCTAGTTCCATAAATAAATCTTTGAGCTCCTGGTTTGTTCGATGTCTCCATACCTGGTCAACCTTCACAACTCCAAAGATTTTCCACAGAATCTTTCTCTCAAAGACCAACAAATCCTACTCACCAGTTTTGGAGATAATTCACGTTTCTGAACCATAAAGGAGAATTGGCTGGATAATTGTTTTGTATAAGAGAACTTTTGTGTCCTTAGTCTATGCACGGCTCCTAAAATATGGACTGAGGCCATAATAACAACAGTTGGCGCATAGCACTCTTAGTTTGATTTCAGAATCTGCAACATCGTCTTGGGTTATGAGAGATCCAAAATAGACGAAACTCGAAGACTTTTTCAAAAGCATACTCTCTGTTATTGATTTCTTCACCAGACCTGGGGATTTCCTCTGTCACCATGTATTTGGTCGGTCATAGCTGCGTTTACTTTAAACCCCGCTTTTTTTGCTGCTTCAGCTAGTTTAAGGAATCAATCAAAGAGAGTCGGACGGCGATATCAATATCATCAGTGTAAGCAAGAAGTTGTACTGTTCGGTTGAATACAGTTCCGCCCACTTGAATACCAGATTCTCTAATGGACTTAGGGATGTGGTGGCCCCATCCTCCGGTCGTAGTACTGCAATCAGCCACTGGTCCTCCAGGATGGGGCTACATTCACACACACAATACATAAGTACAGCACATTGTACACACCCTAGGGTCATCTTCCCTAGGTAGCCGCCCTCGAGGGGGTGTCTGTCTGTAGGCACAAAGGTGGCAGCCTACCAGCAGACTAGGGTGCGTAGACTAGGTTGATAGCCCCGCTACCCGAAAATAAATCTATTCAGAAACCTAAAACAGCCTCGGAATCTGTTTTACAACACACTACCACTATGAAGTAGACATTTTACTGTAGAACAGAACTTTTCAGAGTCCAACTTCACTCAAAAGTGCTTAAAATATTTAAGAAAAAGCGATACATCAAACAGAATCAAAATAATTACAACAAAAACATATGCTAGATAAATATTTTAAGGAGTTGAATAAAACAGGGATTCATATTTTTTCTACAATATCTGTATATTAGAAGAATAAAAAAATCACCTTGGGCTTGTTTTTTGTTCCTCTAGGTCGGCCCCTTCTACTGACAGGTACATATTCTTCATCTATAGTCCAATCAGCATCATCATCAATCTTCATTCTTTTTCTGTATCTTTTCATTCCATACATGTCTACACTGCCATCTTGACTTGAAGGATCCCAAAATCCAGTAACAATGTCATCACCATAATAATCTGAAAATATGTTAATTTGAATAGAATGATTTGAATTGGATGTGTAATTTTGAGGTCTGAAAATAATAAAAACAGATTTTATATGCCATGATAAGTGTATCTGATTATTCTAACTATTATAGATGATAAATTATTTTTTAATTAGATAATTTTGCCATTTCATAAACTAGGAAAATAATTGCTTGTGTCAGATTTATAAGCACTTTTCCAAATAGACACTACTAAGAAAAAAAATGTACAAATATACTGAATACGTGATTTGAATTAAATTACTCAATATCTATAAACTTTATAAACAGCTGCCAAACTGGAAAAAACAGGGATTGACATTATTTCTCACACCCTGTAAGTAATCATAGCTAATCACAGTTGGTGGGGTGGTACTTGTTTTAAAACTCTTATGTACGCAGATGATGGTATCTTGCTTGCTGATAACATCGCCTCTCTCGTAGAAGTATAAAGAACAACAGACAAGACATGAGATATATGTACAAAGCAAAATAACAGGAATAATGAGAAAATGATAAATAACAAAAAGTAATAATGGAGATGAAATAAATAAGTAAATATCTGGTGTGTCCACTCACACGACTTTCCTTACCACTTTGGACGAAACTTTGTAGACATTTAAATTATTTTTCAAATGGACATCTAGACTTTTTCAGAAGATGTATAATTATAGTTATAAAAAAAATAAAAACAGGTGAACCAGTTTCCAAAAGAACAGGTACAGAATATTTGATTGCATAAACATTAGTATAAAGTTCAAAACGCTGTATCTTTGCTAATACTGGTCCAATTTAGATGATTTATATTTTGTTTAATGGGGAATTTAATTACTTACTATTTAATTCAAATAGACACAAAAAAAAACAACTTTGGACTCAGGGGGCTCTGAAATGTTCAGATCTTTTGCCCGATTACAATACTTTCCTTACTTGGTAGTAGTAGAAATGTAAAAACACGTGTAAACATTTCAATACCCTGTATCTTTGCTAATAATAGTCCAATTTAGAATTTTTTTGTTTAATTTTGTTAGAGAATTCAATTATTTCTCAAATAATTATAAACAGAATTTACCATACTTTTCGAGTAATGAGGAAATAAAATATTATATTCATCACTACTTTTTCTCCGATTTTTCTCAGGGATGTACTTTATATATGAATAGTTAGGACGCGTAAAGTAGAAGACTTTAGGCAAGTTTCATCAAAATCAAAATTTTTTCTGCCACAGTCAGTAGAAAAACATGTTTTACAGCTATTACACACAGAGTGACCGATTTAGTACACAGACATCAGAAACCAAGAAAAACAACAAAAAAAAAGTGGCACAAATAGACAGATTAATGGCCTAAAATACCTTTTTTAGACTCTAGAGGCTCTGAAATGCATCGATCCATGGAAAAATACACATAACAAATTCCACTCAATTTCAATACTTTCCTTACCTAGCAGCGGTAGATAAGGAAAGTAAAAAAGTAGAAATATAAAGAATGACAAGACAAAAGATATAAGCATAGAGATAAGTCTATATATGTATATATATATATATATATATATATATATATATATATATATATATATATATATAAGAAATAAGTCATCAAACAGAAATAATCTTTCTTAACTCAGGTCAACTTCTCTTCCTATTGCCACCTCATGCCAACCCTGCTCCACTCCATAACAGGTGGTCACTTGTAATCCTCGTCCTTTAACCTTGTTCATATCCATATACCTGTCATGTCATTATGTAATTCTTCTATATTACTATTTAGTCTACTAATTAGTTACTTCATTTTTATTATTACTTTGGTTAGTTTATCTATTTTCTTGGTAATCAGAGATTTTTTTTTGTTGATAATTCATAGCATTTTATTTTGTTCACATCTATATCTTTTTTCTTGTCATCATTCTTTATACTTTTAAATTTTTACTATCTAATTTACTTTTTGTTTGTTACATATCTCATTGTAATTTATATACTAGTAAAGTAAGGGTAAACTTCAGTCAAAATTTCGGCCACTATTACATTAGTTTTGTTTTTTGTTGCAATTGCAATTTTTAAGGTTTCACAAACCCAAATTATGTCAGAGGGTTGAAAATTCGTTAAGAGAAGTGCCTTTTAGGGGTCTTAACTTTTTTCTCCAACCCATCCCTCCCACATGGTTGTTGAGGTTTTGTATATCTTAATTGAGTTACAGGATGAAGAAATTGGTACATGAATTGAGTTGGTGTTAAAGAAGTGTCTTTTGGGGGTTTCAATTATTTTCTCCCACACCCGCCATTTTGATATTTACAATTTTATATTTCAGTAAAAATATGACCTTAAAGATGGAGCTCTGCTGCTCAGTTTTTTTATTACTTATGTTATAACCTGTGATTTTAACCTTATTCTATATTGTTCTTTGTAGGCCTGAAGAAAGCCTCCAATGGCCGCAACGTTAGCATTTAACAAATAGTTTTCACTATTTTCTTTTTCTTTCTTGACCACTACCTGGACTATCTCCTTATTTATATATTAAAATAAACAGGACTTACCTGGATCTAAAGGCTCTTCTTTTATAAATGTCCTAGGTATATTTAAGTCTTTTCTGGCAGTCGTACTTTTAGGGACTGAGATAACAACCTCTTTCCTCAGCACTTTTTCACCTTTTTGTGTAACATCAACTGATCGTAAATGATTATCATGCTTCAGCACATGCTTAAAGTGTCCTAACGTGCACAATGGACAACAGTCTTCTAGAGAATAGTTAGCAGAAGATTTGTCCCTGAAAAAAAAAAAAAAAAATCAAAATATTATATCTGTTGAAGAGATCCCTTATTCCAGGTGAAGTACTGAACCAATTAACAAAAGGAAGTATTGTACAGTTTAATAGAGATTTTAACTTAGTATATACTCGCACATACGTACACAATCACTATCACTAAAATTGTGTGGAGTAAATTTCAAAAGTCAATGTTTCTCACGCGGACAGCTGTATGCAGCCTGCTCATGCTCACACATTGGAAAACATGATTTATTTGTGTACGCACCAGGCAGAAAAACAAAAAAATTGTGTATCCAAAAGCACTCTGATATACAGATTTAAAACACAAACACTTTCTTTAAGTGGCATTGCAACAAATCATACTAAATATATTATTGCATTTAAGTTTAAATTTAAGACTAGGAGAACAGTCACGGCCAAAAGCTTGATATTGAATATCCATTGAGGCTAAGACTTGATTTATGACCCTTTACATTTATGTAAAGGGGATTAACAGAAGCTTAGCAAACTAATTTAACCCCATGCTACTATTCCAACAATTAGAACTTTCGTCAGCTGTTAATTTTGGTTTAAACTATTTTTATTTAAAAAAAAAAAAACAATTAAAAATAAATGAATAATTTATTATTCAATTAATGTGTATATAAATACACAAATGTGTGGATGTAGCAGTTCCCACAAGCAACAAATCAAACACAGACAAGACATGCCAAGCTAAGCAAAACTACCGGCTTGGCTTTACACGTTTGATTTGCTCAGGTTTGGAAAAGGTGTGAACACACCTTTAGAACTACTGAAAACAAAAATATGATCATATCAATTATTAAGTTATATTTTGCCAATTCCTAATATCCAGATTATGTTAATATAGCAGCAAATATTTAAAACAATGACCTGCCAACAATGAATTTCTCATAAACAAAACAATAGCTTTAGATATTAAGAATTAGGTTACTGAATTAGTTAAAATCATAATGCTGTACTGGTTAAAAAAAATTACTTCAAGTAATAATGAATTAAATTTTTCTTTATCTTTAATACTGCTGGTCAATTCTGACTACAACATCTTATACTAGAACCAATTTAATAATTCATAATAAAAAAAAAACTGCATGACCATAGTCAGGCGTATTTGTACAAACAATATTGAGCTATGGGTTTCAACAAAAGTCTTGCCTATATGCATATATGAATTGCATATCAATCCCTATACCCTCCCTCCTCCTCCCGATATCTTTCTTGTGTGTGACTGTGAGATTAAAAATATGAACCAACATTAAAATGAAATATAAAGTGAGTAAAATATACTGTTTTGGATTTAACGGATGTAAGAATTTTTACGTGTGTATGAATAAGTGAAAAGTAGTACAGCCAATATTAAAAGAAAATGAGAACATTTAACAATGGTTTAAATATTGACTATATGAATACAAAAATTTAAGTCACGTGGTTCACGATCAAAGCAATTATTTTAACCATAATCAGACTAAATCTTTGTAAAAGGAAAGGTAATTATTCTGGATTCTGATTTTTATTCCTTTGAAGAACCAAAGAAATACAGGCATTAATTACTAAATCTAATTATTCACAATCAAGTGCTTTTTCACTTCCTTATTTATAATCACAATTAAATATGTCGTTATTCCATACTTGCAATACTAAAAGATATACAAACAAAAAAGGAACTAAAGAATAATAATAATTTTAGATTTTTAATGTTTCTAAGAAATCTCAAATTAAACCTTCCATTATATGGGCCTAAAACGATAAAATTTAAGTTATGTAGTTTTTTTTTTTTTTTTTTTTCAAGTTCAATACGATTATAGGTAATGTTTTGATAGCCAATTACAAAATGTTTGTTAACTAATAGGGATTACATCTAACGTTAGCCTATGATTGGCTAAAATTAACTTAAAAACTCGTTAAACTGTTAACACTTATACCACAAAGCTAAATAAACATAAAAAATTACTGACTTGGGTTTGATATTATAAACTTGTTCCAGTGTTCTTTGGGCATCAACAACTTTCTTCATGAAATCAAAGCTTCTATTTACACGAGAATGGCAAGACTCACAAATCTGCTTTGGTAAATGGTCTTGAACAGAAACCTAGAAGATCTTAATGTTAATATCATATATTATTTAAGACTAGGAATAAAAATAAGTTAAACTTACATGAATAGGCAATGAAGAGTTGACTTTTTCAACTAGTGTAACTTTATCTTCTTCTGGATTTGGTTCCTCTTCGAACAGATACACAGGATTATTCTTGATCGACTCGCTACATAACCTGCAGAGTCGCTTAGGCTTTCCATTTTCATCAGTATTTTCTTTAAAAATTTGAACATTATTAGAACAACTATAATGAACCATGTGACTTTTGAAATTGATATAAAAAAAAAGCCTACCTTTGGTCTTGGGCAAGAAGTAATTTATGACATTTGTGGTCATATCAAATGGCTTGTCATTTGATTTAAGTTGACTTAAATCTACTTTTACACCACCATAATTGTAAAGCCTGTCTGATAAATCTTGAAATGTATCTGTGGGTTTGACATCAATAGTAAGAGTGTCTCCTACACCAACACGCAGTTTCAATTGCATTTGTGAAATTAGGTCCACTCCTAGATTTCAAAGAAACCCTGAAATCAGGCACATCATGATCACAATGTTTATGAAATGCATAAAGTAGAAATGATTTAGAAAATGCATACATGTTTAGGTTAAGATTTAATTGAAGTTTATAATACCCTAAGCTATGGGTTTCATACTATCCTCCAGAAAATGTTAAATAAGACTTCAAATCTAAAATCAACATTACTCTAATCAAAAATTACAACAATATATAAAAAATACTCATGTGTTTTATAAACAATATGGCCGTCCAAACTATTATTTGATTCATTACTTACGTTAAATGTTTGTTTTAAAGAAGATAAAAAAGTAATATCACTGCAATCAGCAAAATTAATCATCTTTTACTGTACACACTAAAACAATAAATATTGAAACAATAATTTCGACCAACAAACTATATGGAACTTGATGGAAAATGCGATACATGTATACATTCCATTCCGACAAAATTATCAATATAATTTTCCACTAGGCTATTATTAAATGAAAAATTAAATAATTAAATATTAAAGCTATCAACTAAGCAATTGTTAACTATTTAATCATGCACTGAATAAAATGAAAATACAACATACTATGTGTTCCAGCAGTACCTGTCCAACATCCAAATGGATTGTGATAGTTCAGCTGTTCCTCACAGTGTGCCGCGAAAATTCAAAATACTGTCCAGGTTAGGTCTCCTACGGGCAGCAATAATTCCTGCACCAATTATTCCCTAGTCTCATCCATAAGAAACATCGATTTTGAAGTTGTGCGCAACTGTTGTGATACCTTCAATTGCTTATTTTAAATTGGCATTAATTGCGCAACATTTCTAAGAAATGGGTTGCAGATTCCTAGACAACCACTAGTCCATGTATTATTTAACCTACAAAATCTTAATAATTACGCATTTTATTTCTATCTATTGTGTGTGAACTGTCAAAACCGGTTGAAACATTGTTCGAGAGAAACTTCAGTATAAGCTCTAAATAGTCTGAAAAATCAGGTTTATGTATTTTCTTCATATTCTGATATTTTCTTTAACGTTTTTTAAAATTTAAATACATTTAAAAAAAAAATTAGAAATGGGATTACAGAAGGAGGAAGTGAATTTTGACTAAGCCAAATTTGGTAGTATACTCACGATGAGGAGTATGTATATTTGTCCAATATTAATATGAAATAGTCTAGTGAAAAAAGGATTCATATTAGGGTTGAAAGATTTAAAAAAAAAACAAAAAAAAACAATGATGTATAATTTTTATTTTGTCTCCTTCAGAAGAATAAATTCCCGCAATTATGCCTAGGAGTTACAACCAATAACTACATCGATATGTAGTTACAGAGGGATAGATATTTGACTTTATGATATATTTATAAATTAGAATTTAAACTTCATCTCGAACCCCCTCCGAAGAAGTTGGATGAATTTCGAAATCTCTTGAAAGTGGAACCTTTCAATCCCATCTTCCCCATTATTTATTTAAAAATCAATATTGAATCATATCGACGTTTTTTGAAAAACGCTTAAGCGACAAAAATTCGAAATTTAGGTATAGGACGTAACCACTTCTATCGATTCCCTCTATATCGAGAATAAAAATTGGATATGGTTTAAAAATCGACTATTGATGACGTAAGCACCAAATACTGACGATTCTAAGTCGTTACTCTGGTCTTGATCAGCGCTAGAAATCTTAAAAATTATAAAAGTTTTGCAACCTTAATAAACTCCTACTCTAAATGATACAGAATAAAATAAAAAATAAAAATGTTATTTGAGGAAAAACTTTGCATGTATTTCCTGTAAAGTTTGCTTAATGGCACTTACGCCTTTTTAAAAAAACTACATCGATATGTAAGTTTGTATAATCTAAAGCCTTTCTGGCATTGATTTATTTTCTGCTTTTCACATCAGGAAGGAGGGAGGAAGCCAAATGGGACACAGGCTCTATAAAGTCGTACGTACCATAGGCAGGTACGTTTCATAGGCAATGCTAGATGTTGAGCGTGATGCTGACCACTACATCGTGTATATACGTTGGCCAATAATCAATTCTCCATTATCTAATAATGAACACGAAAATCTTTATATGTTGTTATATATTTATTTATTTTTTTAAATTGAATATAAATTTACAATATCAAATTATTTATTATCTAATACTATGAATGTTTCTCAGAAATACTAATAATCTAAGTATTTTCAAATGACATCATCCCCTCTAACGGTTATCAGGCTATTTCCACCCTTTTCTAATCTGAATGGAATTATAAAGATTTATTTTGCGAGACCGCTACGAAACAAATATTTGTAGATCCAAGAGGGAATGAAACCCACACCACTCAGAACCGAACGCTCTGGAATTCACGCCCCAACACGCTCGGGCATCACTTAAACTTTAAAATACAAGTATAATCTTAAATTTAAGAGATCATTTTTCGAAAATATTACCTCCTTGGTACTAATGAATATGTTCTCTGGCAGTTAAAGAAATGATCTAATCCTCACACCTTCTGAAAACTTTAATTAGCTTAGTAACTGTAAGCCAAAGCTTTCTCCAGTTAGTTGTATTGAATTATCAACTAAATAAGAGTGCCCAAAACGTTGTGGAAGTTTTAATTTTGCTCACTTTTCGAAATGTCCTCATTTCGACAATATTGTCTCCCTCTAGTGTATTTGCCTCGTGTCCACTAAATGCGCAAAATGTGCGATGACAGCCCTTGTCCTAAAACTTAAATCTTTTTCCGTGTGGCAGTGTTTGTCGTGTTCTGCCTATATAAATATTTTATTTTGAATTCGATTATAATTTTTCTAACAATGCTTCAATTTTAAATTTTCATTCAACACTCATATTAAAACTATACTCATCCTCTCCAACTTTATTTTATCTCACATACTTTTTGCACATCTGTTTTTGTTTTTTCTATCTTTTTTCTGGATTTAAAAATTTACATTCTCCTATCATCTTAATTCTGCTCCACTTCTCACCGCTTCATATCCTTTCCTTTTTTTCCTCATGTCTAATATCCAAATGTTCTGTCATGTTAACTCCCAATTTCTGCTAGTGTATTGTAACGAATTCCTTGATTATTTCCTTCACAATTTCTATCATACTATTGCTGTCTCAGAAACGTGACTTAAACATATTATCCCAACTCCTTCTTTTTCCATTCCCAATTATACCCCTTTCGTTATGACTGGATGGATAGAGCAGGGGGAGGTGTAGGTTTGTTCGTCCATGATAGTTTGAGGGCCAAGTTTTCGTCCAATCTGTCCAAGTTTTCTCAAGCATATTCTTCTTCCTCCATATGGGTATTTGTCGCGATCTTCGTGCCCAATTTGATTCTATGTTCGAATCCTTCCTGCTTACATACATTCCTCTCTTCCAAAATGTAATAATTGCAGATGATCTCAACACCAATTTCCTTTCTGATTTTCCTGATAGATCATATTTCATTGTCTAATTTTCTCCCTAGACCTATTCATTGTACTATTCCAACCACTCCATCATTCCCAGATCACAGATACTTGGCTTGACATAGTTATCATAGATTTCTCCCATAATTTCTAGTCTTCCTCCCAAATTCCTTTCTTTCCACGATCATATCAAAATTTCTTACAATGTCTCCACTACCATGCTTATTCCCAAACAAATCTCTTGGCTAGACCTCTATTCCTAAGCTGTTGAAGCATTGACACCTCTCATAATTCAATATCTCTCTCCTTAGAACCTATTTATTCCCTTTCCTCCATCGATGAGATGATCAAACCTCTTCCTTTCCTTAATCGCCATGCAGTTTTTAAAACCCGTACCGTCAGACGCCCTCCTGCTCCTTGGATAAACTCAGAAATCAGAGAGTTAATGAGAAGAAGATATGCTATCAGATGACGTAACAGACGCACTCAAATTCAAGAGCACACCTCCTTCTGTAAATCCCTCCGAAACCTAACACAAATCCGTCGTCAAATCCAGAGCCAACGACTATGGCCCAGATCTAATCCCTGCAAAAATCATCAAACTTTGTCTTCCCGTCGTACATCCTATTCTCCAACGCAAATAAAACGATTCTCTTCAAAATTCTATTTGAAGCCTGGAAAAGAATCTTGGTTCGCCCATTGAACAAAGTTTTTACGTTCTCCAATCTATCCAAGCCTCTGGAAAGATTAGTCCTTTATCAACTTAATAACTTTCTTGAACAGAAATCTCTCTCCAATCCAGTTTCCGATCCCAATGTTCCCACAATCTGCTTTATTGAAAATTACTCAAGACATTCAATCCTCTACAGTTAACCAGAAAATACCTATTCTAACTCTATTTGATTTTTAAAAATCCTTTGATTCAGCTAATCAAATGATCCCCCTTTCCTAACTCCAAAACCTTCCCACCTCAAATAGTACTTTAAAGTGGTTCCTCTCCTTCCTATCTCATTGTGCACAAACTATTATCATTTCCAATAAACCTGCTTCTTCTCCCCTTATGTTATGACGTGGTGTTCCTCAGGGTTCTCCACTCTCGCCCATCTTCATTAACGATCTTCCTGATTCCATTTACCACTCACACCACTAATTATATGGTAATGAGTTCCAAATTTACGCACAAAACTATGTTCTTTGTAATTATTCTTAGGGGACTTAGTCTCAGAATAAAATATTTTTTTTCATTCGTTTCATTTCATAAATGAGTATATCGATCTCCTTAGACCACAAGATCTACCACAAATGCCTCGTCGCACAGAAAATCCAAAAAGGGGTGAAACAGATGCAATTTCATGCGATTCCGTTACTCACTTTCTTAGTGGACGCGTTCCCATTCATTTCTTTAAGTTTAGACAACTCACACCTTTTCGTCCAATATGCTCGGAAAAACTGCCCAATTATTTTTTGGGCCACTTGTCAGTGCAAATCCTAAACCTTACACAAGGCTTCGCGTCCACTTACTGGCACTGGTAATGGTGGGGATCTAGTCCGGCAAGTGGGCCCGTTGGTCCTTTTTGCCTACCCCAAGGCAACCAATGGAAAGCAATTATTCCTCCATGTCAAACCTTCTTGTTTTTCTAATGAAATCCAATAGAGATGGCCATTCAATGGAAGATACCTTACGTTTTTGGATTCTATCATATGCTAGTAAGTTATATCTTAGTGACGCATATCGGCCATAGTCCGCAATAGATTGTAAGGCAGAAGGTATCGTCGGCCGCAATTTCACAAACTTTTAAATGTCTTTTGAGTCCGTAATGGCCTGTTAGTACTCCGATAACTAATCGCAGTTCTTTTCTATTTAGGCCAAGCAGCTATTTGGTTTTAGAAGTGGAGGATTTTTTTGTTAATTGCTTGGTCTGTCTAAGACCAATATATTCTCTCCATTCCTTCATTCCTTTCCAGCATTTCTTCAAGTCCATTCTAGAACTTCTTTACGCTAGTGACGACTGGAAATCCCTAATGATGGTTATGGTTCCAGGGAGAGGATCTGAGCACAGTCCCCTACCAAGCTGATCATCTTTCTCATTATCGATAATACCTTGACTGGGAACCCACTTCGCGTCCGCTTAATGCGTAAAATACGAGACAGAGTATGCAGACAGCTTCTTTCTTTATATGTGATTTCCTTCTTAATGAAGACGCTCCCATTCACCTCTTAATGCTTGGACGCGAAGATTAAATATTTCTTTGTTTTCCGCTGTCCTAACATATCCTTCCTTCCTCGCTGGCACTACAACTCTCGAAGAGTCAGAGCCGCCTGCAGTTTTGTCCGCCAGTCTATTCTGTGCTTATTCGCTCCAATTACGGACGTTTAAGAAGGATCGCGCGTCAACTGCCACACCATCAGCCCACCTCAATCTGGGTCTGCCAACTCTTCTTGTTCCAAACAGCTGTTCTTCATGAAGCTTCCGGGGTATTTTATCAGGCCTCATCCTTGCGATATGTCCAGCCCATCTCAGCCGTCCGATCCAGATGAATTTCACACGATCAGCTTCGGCATACAATGACTTCTGCATTGGTGCGCTGTCTCCATTCATCGTTGATGTATACTGCTCCGAAGATCCTTTTCAAAACATAGGAGGGATTGCTCCTGGGCCTTCGGAATTGTCCAGATTTCAGAGTCATACGCAAGCACCGACCTGATTAAGGTCTTATACAGTCGGAGCTTAGTGGTTCTTGTGATGATTCGACTGCGGAAGCACTTAAGTATTCCAAAGTAGCTTGTTGGCGACTAAAATCCTCCTTTGGATTTCTGGCTTCATGTCATTGTCGGAGTTCGGCGTTCCAAGGCATACAACTTCGTCTACCCATTAAAGAGTATTGTTCCCCCTACTTTGATCTCTGGGGGACGGGGGTGCCCTCCTCTACCTTGGGGGTCCGTCCTCATGTACTTTGTCTTCCCCTCATTAATAATCAGCCCAACCTTGGCAGTCTCTCTCTGGAGATCAATAAACGCTTCTTTTACAGCATCAAGGCTTTTTCCAATGATATCTAGGTCATCAGCGAATCGCAGGATCTGTGCTCCTCTATTGAAAATGGTGCCTCCCACCTGGATCCTCGACCTTCTTATGGCACCTTCCAGGGCATAGTTAAACAAAAGACATGCTAAGCAGTCCCCCTGTCGTAGTCCCTTATGGGTCTGAAGGCTACAGGACTTATTATTTTGGGAGGGATACCCAATTAAAGGAAGTCCTTATAGAGTTCATCTCTATAGATGCTATCAGATGCAGCCTGAAAGTCAATGAAGAGGTGGTGTGTTTGTATCTTACGCTCCCTCGTTTTTTCTAGTAAGGTCCTGATTGAGAATATTAGGGAGATTCCTCTATAGTTTTGATATTCAAGGACATCTCCTTTTTTACGTATGAGCCATAATATACCACCATTCCACCCATTTAGGATTTCTTTAACACCCCATACCTTTAGGAAAATGCCATGCGCGTACTTGGTCAGCTCGTCACCGCCATATTTAAATATCTCTGCTGGTAGTACCAGGGGCTTTATTATTATGTAAATAAGATCCTGCACTTCTTCAAAATCAGGTGGCTCCAACTCTCCTGACAGAATTTATTGATAATCCCAATCCTCCGTCTCGTCCCCTCCCAGCAGCGAGCTGAAGTTGCCCTTCCATCTGTTCAGCACCTCCTTTTTTTTCCATCAGAATTCCCATGCTGGTCTTTGCAGGCGTCAACTCTCGGCTTGAAGGGTTTTCGGCTTTCACTCGCTGTAATAACTTTCTTACTTCATTCAGACCTCTCATGCTCTCGATTTCCTCCAGCTTCTGGGTTTCCCAGGCTCTTTTCTTCCGCCTTAACAACCGTGGCTAAGAGATTCCGAGGGGTGCGTCAAAGAAAGTATGGCGTTGGCAAGTTGATGGATGCAGACATACGGATGAGATTCTCCGCAAGTATGGATGCTGAGAGATCCCGAAGACCTTAATGATCATTGGAATGGATTTAAAGATAGGATGGCGAGCGTAACCCAGGAAGCAGTAGGACAGGAATTTATAAGGAGCGCGCCATAGTTCGATGAAGAATGCCAAATTGTTAATGAGGAAAAGAATCGGGCTTACAGGCTTATGGCCCAACGACATCAAACTAGCGATGCGGTTGCGGGATACCGCACTAAGAGAAGTGAGGAGAAGCGGTTTTACTAACATGTACCTTAATATATGCATGCTGCTTAATTTCTAATAGACCATGTCATGTTATGGGCAATAGCAAAGTGCCCACAATCATTTGTAAGTAAATTGTCTACTAAAAGATAGAGAATCAGTCAGGTCTACAATCACATGCTCTCTTGACGCTTTTTAGATTGCCTAATTGATTTATTTCTTATTATACAAAAAAATATTTTAACTGTAATTGAAATTCAAAATTAAACATCAAAAGTTGATTCTGCCAAAATCCGTACAATCTAACTTCTACTAACAAATCTTCATTAATTGTCTACTGCAATGAACCAAAAACGTTTAATTTAATATCGTAACCAAATTTAGTCATCAAGTATCGTTAATCCATGTAGAGGCAGATTGGTAAAAAGTATGGCAAAAGGGAAAATAATGTTGGTAAACGTTTTAACAAATAGATAAGGAAAAAAAAAGTCAACTAGAATCTTAGTAGAGAGAATATTATGTTACCAGAATACAAATAAATCCTTTTGAAACCACATGTTTTCTAGAAAATAATCGAGATTCTCATATCAAAGGATTGATGAAGTTATTAAGTGACTTGTTTTCATTTATAAAACATTAATCTTAACCTTTAATGATTAATCATTATACCCATTAGTTAATAAATCAATTAATCACCAAACTACGAAACCTCACTTTATTCAACAGCGTTGGTTTCCTAAGCAGTACGCCTTGGTTTCCTCCAGTCCGCCTTGGTTGACAGTTAGTAGCCGTCTCAAATCAACCTCCTAGAGCTTTCTTCTTTCTTGTTTATTTTCCATTCTGTTTGATATTTACATTAATGATCTTCTCCTCTCCTACCGCCAATTTCCTAATAACACCTCTATGCAGACGATTTCTAAATAAGAGTTACGCCTTTCGGTCTGATGCAAACCATCAGAAAATCTTCATGAAGATCAAAACTGAATAAGTCACTGGGCTCTGGATAATAAGCTGAAGTTGAATGCGGAGAAGACAGAGGAGGTGATAATAGGTTCGAATCATATCCTTAAAACTATATCTCCAATTCCAATCCAATCTTGTTTCTTAATAATAAAACGATAAAATTCTATTCAGCCATCTAAGGCTCCAAGTTAACTCCTTGATTGTGCCATACTTAGACTTTCACTGTTTCCAGAGGTGTCTTTGAAGATTTCAAGGCCAAACTAAACCGGTAAATAAATTGTTTTGTACGAATTATTTTTGGGATCTGTAAGGATATTTCTTTTCTCAGATTTTATGAAGGGCTGAAGTGGTTCTACTCCACTACCGTAGATATTTCAGATCGAATCTTCTGTTTGTACTCACCCAACCGATTTATCTACAACCGCTCACCGTATCGCAGCATTTACCCGATCGTTCCTTATCCGATTCTCATCTCTCTAGTTACGAGTAATAATTTTAAGTATTTTTTTCGGGAGAATTTTAGAGAAAGTCCGATACCTTGTGTAAAGCTTCGCGTCTACTTGATGCGTAAAATATGCGACAGAGTACGCAGGCAGTCTCCTTGTTTTATGTGTGATTTCCTTCTCAAAAGAGACGCTCCCATTAACCTTTTAATGTTTTGAGGCGAGAACTGAATATTTCTTCGTTTAACCGCTGTCCTAACATGTAACTGGTTTAATTAATTTATACATGCTGCTCTTAACTTCCAATAGTCCGTGTCATATTATGGGCAATGACAAAGTGACCACAATGCTTTGTAGGTAAATATCCAAGTAAATATCCGATTATCCAACAGTAAATAATCAGTGAGATCTACCGAGTACCTAAACTTTACTTTACTTTTATAGGCGTTTCAACTAGGGTTTCAACTAGTCACGCCCGGGCTGAGCTCCAGAGATCACGGTCAAGACAATCTTCCTCCCGAAGACCCCGACCCGCCATCTCCTCTTCCACTCCGCATATCCATCTACTTCTGGGTCTTCCTCGCCTCCGTCTTCCCGGCGGCTGCCAATCAATAATTCGGTATGGCCATCTCTCGGCAGACATTCACCTGACATGGCCATACCATCTTAATCTTCGCTGTCCAATCCGCTGATTAACGGACCCGAGGGTCTTCATCCTGTCCCGAACGACGTCATTTCTAATTCTGTCCTTTCTTGTCACACGCAGGCATCTTCTGCAAAAACCCATCTCCACTGTTTGAACCTTTGAATAGAGCTGTTTGGACATCGTCCACGTTTCAGCTGCGTATGTCAGGATGGGTTCTACGATGGCCTGGTAGATTCTTCTCTTGTTTTCGTTTTTTATGGTGTCGTTCCACAAAACTGGGTGGAGCATGCGTACTGCTTTCCGAGCCTGTTCCACCTTTCTCCGCACGTCAGTTTCTGAGGATCCAGAGGAGTCAAGATAAGATCCCAGGTATTTAAAAATATCCACCTTTGCACACGTCTCAGTATCGACGAGCAGATCACCGTCGTCCCCAGCGCATACGGCCATATATTCAGTCTTTACAAAGTTTATTTTGAGCCCCATACATTCATAGCAGTCCCGAAGCTATCACAGCATCATCTCCAGGTATACCTTTCTCCTAGCAAATACAATCTGGTCGTCGGCGAAAAAGAGAGACACCAGCTGTTCATCGTCGATAAATGGCCCCACATCTCCACACCGACCATACGATTCCTTGACAGACACGTGCAGATAAATCTTGAAAAGGGTCGGCGCCATACTGCAGCCCTGTTTCAGACCCTTAGTACCCGAAAAGGGCTCCGATAGCCTGTTTCCAAGCTTTACCCGGTATATGTCGTCTCGGTAGGCGGCGGTATAGGCGGCCCACTGCGTCTATTAGGGCCTCATCGATACCAGCCTCTCTCAGTGCTACCCATAATCTACTTCATGGGATACTGTGGTATGCCTGCTCTAGATCCACGAACGCTATATGGAGCTCCTGGTTCATCTCCCGGGACTTTTCGATGAGCTGCCGAAGGACGAAGGAGTTATCACTACAGGAGCGCCCCGCTGTGAAACCCGCTTGCTCTTCCGGGGTGAGGAATGCGCCTTCTAATTTGTCTCGGAGCAGCCTACCTATGATTCTGCTCATCGAACTCTGCACACAGATACCTCAGTAGTTCCGGCACACCTTCCTGTCACCTTTCTTGAAGATTGTTGATACAAAGCCCGTCCGAAGATCCTCAGGTATCCTGTCTCCTCCAAGGACCAGATTGATGATCTCTAGGAGAATGCTCATCGTCTTTTCTCTCCCAGCCTTCAACAGCTCCACCGAGATCCCACCTGGTCCTGGAGCCTTTCCATTTTTTGAGCATTTCAGAGCCAAGGACAATTCTACCATGGTCACCGTTACTCTTACTGGTCATTCTCTCCTCCGCCATAAACTGGGGTCGGCTCTCCCTTAGGAGATCTTTGAAATGCACCCTCCAAGCTTCGTCAGTAATCGGTGAGAGAACATTTCCCTTCCTTGGTGTGCGTAACTTCTTTAGGACATTCCAGGATTCTCTGACCCTATTATATCCTAGTGTACTATCGATGCTTCGGTAGCACCTCTCCCACGAGGCATTTCTCTCACTGATCACACGGCTCTTTGCCTCCTTATTGAGTCTTCTATACGACACCCAATCCTCGTTTGTTCTTGATGAAAGGTATCTTCGGTACGCTTCTCTCTTCTGGCTCACAAGTTTTGCCACTTCGTCCGACCAACAGTCCGGCTTAGGGCGCCTATCCTCTAAACCCAGAGCTTCAGCAGCTGCTGCGTGGATGCACTCCTTCAGGTGCGTGTACTTTTCTGAGGCACTCACTCCCACACTCTCGCACTTTCACTTCACCACACTTTCGCTTCCAATCTTCTTTGATATAAGTCTATCGTGCTTGGGTCCCTAAGTAGAGGAGTGCAGAGGCGACGAGTTGAGACCTGCACTCCGCGAAGAGACTAAGCGTAGGTATAGACTGTACCGAAACGGCGTGCGTCACCAGAAGAAAAGGTCCTGGGACGAATTCATCGTTAAAGAGACGGAGAAGAACCCCTGGGGAATACCGTACAGGGTGGCACTGGGCAAGGTGAAGCCTCTCACGATGATGGCTTCCCTTAGAGTAGGAGGAGCCCAGGCAACCACCCTGGAGGAAGCGGCATCGATGTACGTAGATTTTACATACCCCAGGGATGACCCGTCCCAGGACAGCGAGATAGACGCCATGGTGAGACGCACCACGGTATACCCACCAGGTACCGACCTATGCCCACCATGGGACATATGGGACCTTCGTCTGGCCATGGAGAAGCAGAGGATCGGGAGAGTTCCGGGACTGGACGGAATAGACGCTGCGGTCCTCAGGAATAGTGCCCCGTACGTTGAGGAGGAGCTCCTCCAGATATTCAATGATTGTTTGGAGAGGGGTCACTTTCCAAGCAAGTGGAGGACCACAGACTTGAGACTGCTCTACAAGGGAGGAGGGAAGGACAAAGCATCGCCTAAGGCGTACAGGCCGATATGCCTCCTCCCTGTCGTCAGCAAAATCCTGGAGCAACTGATCGTCACGCGTCTTCGACCGATCCTCAGTGCAGCTAGTCATCCACGGCAATTCGGCTCGACCCGTGGCAAGAGAACCACCGATGCGCTGCTGAGAGTGCGTAGGGACGTGGAGGAGAGAGCGGAGAAATATGTCATGTTGGTGCTCTTCGACATATCCTCCGCCTTCGACAGTGTATGGTGGCCCTACGTGCTCCAGCGGCTGCAGGAGTTCGACACCCCCAGCAATTTGTACTCCCTCGTTAGTAGTTACCTCAGTAACAGGAGCGTAAACATCAGAGGTAGCTACTACGAGGTAGAGCGGAGGATAGAGAGAGGCTGTCCGCAGGGCTCTGTCCTGGGTCCGGCCCTGTGGAAGCTTGTCTTCGACCTGCTGCTGGGGGAATTGGAGGAGAGAGGGTTCCTTGCCACGGCCTACGTCGACGACCTGGCGGTCATAGTGGCCGAGGATAGCAGAGCCAGACTGAAAACACAGGCAGAGAGGTGCGCCAGTCTCGTGTCGGAATGGTGCGTGAGGAGGAAGCTGAGCATGGCCGCAGCCAAGACCCAAGCCATGCTCGTAAGAGGCTCCACAGACAGGGCTCACCCTATCATATTGGAGATAGATGGCCAGAGAGTGAGGATGGGTGAGGAGGTGACGTATTTAGGAGTGAAGATGAGGAGAAGATTCGACGTCACCCCTCACCTAGACTACCTGAAGGATAGGGTGACCCGGTCTATAAATGGTTTATACAGGATTGGGGGTGCGTTCTGGGGCATCAGATACCCAGCTACAATGACCATTTACAAGGGCGTGGTCATGGGTATCTTGAGGTACGCATCCCCAGCATGGAGCCAACACCTCACGCAGTTGCAGAGGAAGAGACTGGCGACGATCCAGAGACTGGCTCTGCTTAGGGTCACTAAGACATACAGTACGGTGTCGCATGAGGCGGTGCAGGTGCTAGCCGGAGCGATGCCCCTAGACCTCGTCCTCAAGGAGGACAGAATAAAGTATAATGTGAAGAGGCAGGGGCTCGACGCGCTACCGGAGGGACTCCGTACCAGAATCGGCGAGAACCCCAACCAATGAAAGAAGATATTGAGGGAGGATACCATCGAGGAGTGGAATGGACGGTGGGTAGGGAGTCAGAAGGGAGCTACCCTAAGGAAGTTCTTCCCCACCGTCCAAGAAAGGCTGAAGGCAAGATGGGTCCTCCCTGATTACTGGGTCTCGCAGATGCTGACAGGGCATGGAGGTTTCCGGGGGAAACTACAGGAACATGGAAAGGACATAGACCCCCGGTGCCCCACCTGTGGAGTCCCTGAGACTGCAGAGCACGTGATCGTGTCCTGCACCGCTGTAGAAGGACACCGAGCCAGGTTGTCGAGAAGTACCGGGATCTTCGCCCTCGCCGAGTCGGACTTCCCCCGTCTGATGGAGGAACAGGTGTACCCCTTCTTCAAGGACTTCGTGTACGGGTGGAAGGAGGTTGTGGGTCCTGAGCACTTTACCTTGGGAAGGGCCAGACCACCCGACCTCGGCGAGCCTCATGATGGTTGATGCACCCTGGAGGAGATGGGATCCGGACGGATGCAGCGGACCGGGAAGGCTGGACCAGCTTCCGGACGGATGCAGCTTGAGACAGAATCCGGACGGATGCAGTGGACCAGGAGGGCTGGACCGGTATCCGGGCGGATCCGGACAGATGGAGAGCGCCAGGATGGCTAGCCACGCCGCCCGGCAGAGGATAAGGTGCAGCCCTAAGGTACGCAACCGCGCACCGGGCTGCTCCACAGTAGCGGATAATAAGGTGCAGCCCTAAGGTGTGCACGCGCACCGGGCTGCACCATAGTAGCAGGATTCATTGTCCCCATAAATAAATGTAAAATAAGATATTAAATAAATGAGCAGTTTATTGGTGGTAGTGGCATACGCTTACCCCAGCGTAATACCCCACTGCCGCCACGACCCCGTATGACCGAAAGGTCGGGAAGGGGGAATAAAAAAAAAAAAAAAAAAAAGGACCCTAAGTAGGCCCAGCCTATAGTGAGGGATGATGTCTGTCCCTGTCGTTTTCCCGCCTTTTCGCTGTCTCTTTCCCGCAGTCCAAGGAAAGTAGATCTTGGCCCTTAACATATGGTGATCGCTCCCGCACTCCCAGCCTCTGAAAACACGCACTTCTTCGAACTTAAACGTGCTTTCCTGTCTGGATATAATGTAGTCCAGAATTGATGACTGGAATCCTGGCTTATTCCAGGTGTCTTGGTTGATCCTCTTGTGCGCAAAGAAAGTGTTTTGGATTCTGAAGTCGAAAGATTCGCAGACATCCAGGAGTCGTCTTCCGTTATCTGTCACAACCTCCTCTCCATGCCGTCCAACTACTCGGCTTCCAATTTCTCGGCCAACACGAACGTTGAAATACCCCATAAGTATGACCTCCTCATTGTCACGCACCTTCTCTAGGGCAGATATGAGCTCTTCTTCAAAAGCGTCCTTTATGTATAGACGCTTCGTTGTTTCCTGGTGCATAGACTCCCAAGACAGCGATTTTACGTCCAAAACATTCAAGATCCACCCGCATGAGCCTTTCTGAGTTCTCCTCACAATTTCCTATTTTTCTCAAGTGCTTCTTTTTGACCAGAAAAGATACCCCTGCTCTAGCTCTTTTGTCCCGTTCAACACCACTCCACATGTGTACATACTCTCCCAGGAGCTCTTGACCCCTTCCTTTGATCTTCGTTTCGGTCAAGACAACCAGGCCCAGCGCCGAACGTTCAACTTCTCTTTGAACTTCAACGCGCTTATTACTGAGACTCTGTACATTCCAGGTTCCCAAATTTATAGTCCGTGTCCGTTTCCGAAGTCCTCTGACAGAAAATCCGTCCGATATATCCGAGGCTCTATTCCGACTACTTTGAGCGTTCTGAGTTTTCTATCGATGAGCAGCTAACCCAAACGAAAACCCCCAACCTGGAGAACCAGGGTTTTTTGATCAGGGTCTCCTTCTCCTAGACGAGCTGCCGGCCAAAGCTAACGAGTCAGGTCTACCCGGGTGTTATTTTCGGAGTTTCCTTCTCCTAGGCTGCTCCCGCAGTATGGGGATTGGCTGCGCTTATTTAGAGGCGGCGCAATCTCACCTCGTCACAGTACACCGTCATAGAGCCTTCGAGGTATTTGTTGAGAAGTACCTAGAGTACCTAAACTAAAACGGCCAATCAATTGTTTGTACTTATTATCTTTGGGATCTTCAAGGATTTTATGAATGTTTGAAAGCCCTCTACCCTTCCTGCCGTATCTCAGATCGAATCCTCTCTCCGTTTTCATTCATAATCTACAACCATAATCTACAAAACAGTATATCTACAACCGCCCACCATACCACAGTATTGGACAGATCTTTTCTTCTCCGATCCTCGTATCTGTATAAATACATTCGCTTTAGTCGCTCGAAATCCCTCCCCACTTTTAAATTCCACCTGTTTAATCATCTCCTATCCACACTAATTCCCAAGCATTATAATTAGATTTTTTCCACCTAAAGTTCTGATTTGTAAATATGTATATATACATTCTTTGTAACATTTAAGTTCTTTTCTTAATAGTTTTACAAAAGCTTCTCGTTTTAATTTAAATTAATTTTATTTTTTTAACTTTAATGCTGATGGGCTCGTCCCAGAATAAATGAAGAATATTATTATTATTAAACATAATTTAACACGTCGGATTCAACTGAAATCTTACAGAAAACGCCACTAAGCACATGTTCGTCGCAAAGGGGTTGTCACATTCACCTGCCGTCAAGGAACTGTAAATATGAACAAGCTGATATTCAAACAACAGCTCGTACGCGGCACGTGGAGAATAATATCTTGCATCACGATAACTCATTACAGATTTTATCATTAAGTTTTAAACATAAGTCTTTCAAATATTTTGACATTATTAGCTGGTTCTTAATCTATTCATTAAAATATTAATTATATATTTAAAAATATATTTTGATTTTTTTAATCCTCTCATTGCTCCAAATTAAAAGTTATTCATCGCTCTCTACTTTAGATAGCGAATATTTTTTCCATATATAAAATGATAATTTCGAATTTATCTCGTTGGTATCCTATGAGACGAAGGAAACTTTCAATTCATTTCAATTTTGTTAATGTATTCGTATCTAAGTATAATATTTATTTTGAAGCGCAAGATGGAACCTATGGTTTTATGAATACCTATATTTCTGCTATCAAAATTTAGTAGGAAGCCCGTTGTTAATTAAAAGGATAAGAAATATAGACTTTCCATTAATTGTTTATTATGTTTACTATGTTCACATCGCAATATTATAATTATGTCAAAGTTTCGGAGCTGTGTACATCTTATCAGAAAATATTTCTTATTTCCTTGCATATAATTGTCAATAGATCAGTATTTTGTAACAGATAAGTATAATCTGATGGCTTGGTTATAGCAACATGTGACAAAACTAATCTATTGGTTATTATACGCAAGCAAATGAGAAATATCTCCTGATGATGAGGGCACATCCTCGAACTGTCGACACAATTATAATGTGATGTGAACATAATAAACCATTGCTGGAAAGTCAATATCGCTCATACTTTTAAAAACTATATTATTTTAGATAATAAGGTATTACCAGTATTAGCAAAGGTATAGCGCATTGAACTTTGTACACATGTTTTTTCGTTTCAAAATGGCGGCTGATAAGAAATTTTATCGAAGAGAGTCGGTTCACGGTATTACCTCCTAACTAGGGTTGGAATATCGACACGCGATATATCGATATATCGGAGTTGAAAACCGCTATATTATATCGTTATCTTAACATCCGATATATCAATGATATCGATATTTTACAACGATATATCGATCACACCATATGCTAAACTATATTACAGTAGAATCTCGGAATATCTCAGTAATTCATATAGATTTTCTGGTCTCTTGAAAATCTCCCTTTATTTCGTATAAAAACACTGCAATCCGGTTCTCTCGATAATTCGTATTTATTTTCCTCTTTCAAGTATTGTAAACGCCTTATAATTCGAATTTCCAAATAAAAAATCTGGTTAACTCTTAATCTTTTCAAGAGGAGAAGTGAGTGAGTGAGAGAGGAATCTTCTATGAAGATTCCTAAGAAGAAGTTTCTATGAATTTCGGTCGGTTTACGCTTTTTTTTCTATACAATTATCTTTAAATAAAATTGTAAAAAACCCTGTAACCATACAGTTATCCGACAACATAGATTGATCGCCTAGAATCGCACCTCGAAATAGATCGAATAGAACCTCTATAATAAACTGCAGTCTCTAAACTTGGCCCTAATTAAACGATTTTAGACATTTTACGCCAGGAAATAGTGATGCAACTCTTAGAAAGCACCACGGATGGTGCACCACGAATCACCTACCGCAAAATTAAGAACTCCCATGACTTTTCAAGATTTCGCGAATTTTGACGAAGGTTCAGCAGTAGCTTGGATCCTAACTGACGAGGAAATTTTCTACAAGGTGTGTCATTTCTTAGCAAAATTGGATGTTTGTGTAAACGTATTTTCTACTCTGAAAATGCTTAACGAACCCATCGATGAGATCCGTCTTCAAGGATTGCACCATAAGAAAATAACCGAATTTTTTTGTTGATCTAACTATATCGTTTGTATTTCCATTCATATTAATACAATTTTGTATTAATTTTGTTATTTCTTATTTTTTACCGCCGATTATTTGAAATCTCAATAATTTGGATATCTCGATAATTCATATTTACCTTTCGAACCCGCGACCATACGAATTATCGAGATTCTACTATATTTTATTTTAATAATTTCCTTTATTCGGTAATACTCCAGAATCGTAACCCCAAAATGGCGGAGGTCTAGATTTTTAAGATCAGCCATGTCCTAAAAATCTAGATGTCCTGCATGTTGGGGTTATCATTCTGGAGTTTTACCAGTAAATATAAAAATAAACAATATTTAATTACCAAGCAATAATAAGTAGATAAGATTTACACAAAAATAATGTTGATTAATCCTATATAAAGAAAAATTGATGATTTATATAAATGATGATGGTACTCAGATGTATATCAAATAAATTACATGCTTTTAGATGAATGTTTTGAGAATGCACAATATAGACGGAAGAGTTAATAAGATAAATAAAAATTTGAGAAGTTTGATGGTTTTATTATTGAAAAACTTACAGAAGACTATAATAAATCAAATATGGCTAAAAGTCTTCAAAATAAAAATATATTATAACCTTTTTTTTTCTTTGTAGTATAATCCTTTTCTATCTTTTTTTATAATGATTCATGGCTAATAAAAATATTGTTTTATAAATAATAATCATTATATTATTTCATAACCTTCTTCACAGTTTAACATTATACTCATTTAATGCACTTTCTTTGCTTTTTCATCCATTTCCTTTCGATATATCGATATATCGATATTTTTCTAGCGATTGTCGGTGGATATCGATATTTGGTTTTGCGATATATCAAAATATCGAATATTGATATTTTCCTTTCGATGTTCCAACCTACTACTAACGGTATCTGGCAACACCGGGCCAAATAACAGCTTCATCCGAAATATTTAATTCTGTGAACCCAACTATAGATTGCTTAAATACCTATAAAGATATTTGTTTACTTATGCTTACATTTCCATAAGGATTTATTATTTTCAATAATGAAATTGTTTAATCGATCAAGATTTTTTTTTTTTTAACTCTCCTCAAGATTTGAGTTTTTACATTTCAAGATAGATAGAATCCAAAAATAAAACAAAAAAATAAATCCATCGGTCGTTTCTCCGAGACTACTGGGCCGATTTTTCCGATGGTTATTGGAACTCAGCTTTACTACCCGCTACTTCGTTTCAAAATTGTAGCCGATCATAGGTTTCATACTTCCACATCTCGCCAATTTATGAAAATAAAGGAAAAAATAAAATGTTTTGGAATCATTATGCCGAAGCATTAAAAAAAAAAAAAATGTAATTGCAAGTAAATTTTTATCACTTAAACAGGCGAATCTCGGTTTTGATAACTTTTTTAGTTTGGCAGAGTTTTGGCCACCAATGCCTGGGTATGAAATCGGCCACCCTTTGAGAAATTGTCGGAAAAGGTGTTTTTCTATAGTGTAGCATCAAAACAAAACAAAATTTTTTGTATGTTCGAATGGTAACCGGTTCACCTTTATTTAGTTTTTTGATGACTCGAAAACTACATCTCCCGGAACCAGTGGCATAGCCAGAGGGAAGGTCCAGGGGGGTCCGGAACCCTTCTCGAAATTATAAAATACTGTTACTTATTCTTATCTGTAAACAAAAATTGTATAAACCTATTTGAATTTGATTTTATTAATAATATACTATAATTTTATTAATGATATAATAACTTAAGTATAGAAAATATTACGTGGAGAGAGGTCCCCTTACATACACGGTTGGTGTGGGTTTCTTTATTATGAGTTCCCCTAATGTAAGTAAAGCTGTACCACGTGATATTTTTGGTGGCCTATATCACTATTAAGAAAAAATATACCATTGTATAATAATTTGTCACGTTTTTATTTATCTATTACTTATTTTATTTTATATTTTACATATTTATTAATTTATTTTTAAAAATAAAGTTTATAATTTTTCATTTTTTTATTATCACTTTTTATCTATCTATTATTTTCTTTTATATTATAAATGTTTATTAATTACTTTTTTTAATCATGTTTAATTTTTTTTTTATTACCTACTCTTTATTTATAGATTAATTTCTGAAATATTTTTCATTTTTATTAATTTATTTTTTTAAAATTATGCTTATAAATTTTTATATTATTTTAGTATTAATTTTTATTAATTTATTATTTTCTTTTACATTGTATATTTTTATTGATTTATTTTTTAAAAATTATATTTATAAATTTTTAATTTCTTTATTATTACCTTTATACAATATATATATATATATATATATATATATATATATATATATATATATATAATATAAATGTTTTAATCTTTTTTACGCCCTTGGACCCATATATTTTTTATGTACTGAATATGACCAATTTTAAATCTTTTTAATGTATGAAAATGAAAGTATGTTTAAGTTATATCAGAGATTTAATATCAATAAATTAACAAAAGGTTTGATCAATCCAGGGGTTATCGAGATATGTAACACCAACAGCCCTTGCTACAAAGCCTCCTCAGCTGAATTCCATAAAAAACCAAATCCTCAAGCACTGGTGTAACTTGAATGGGTGCAGTGTTGTTGTGGTAGCAAAGAAGATTAAAGGTTTCATTTTTATCAAGCTCACAGAAAGAAAATATGTAGTTAAATAAAAGATGAACAATTGATCTAACTTAAAGAAGCAATAAAAAAGGAATGCGGCAGTTAATGGAATCTTTTGACTTAATGTTTTCATCACACCGTGCTAGCTCCTTTGTTTGTTTTAGGAAATTCTAAAACCGAGTAAACTAAAGAAACCATACCATTGGTGCAGCACCGTTGCTTCCCTCTCACCAATGATACTACTTTCCCCCTTCGTCCCTCCTCTAACACATATATTTCCAAACTGTTCCAGGAAGGTTTTTGTTGTTAGTCTTGCCTTCGTATTTGGATCGGGCATAGAAGTTGAGAATAATTTTTTTTATCATCCTTAAGTACTGAAATCAATTTTATTTTTTAAATATTGGTAATTATTTTTAGTCACATTATTTTGCATTGTATTTGTAAGCCATAAAAAAAAAATATTACATCTCTCGTCATCCATTTTTTCTCTCGCCATGGTCTATAAAAGTCAAGGAGGCGCAATTTTCGCAAAAAATCCTGTTACGCTAATGAATGTCAGACCTAACTCGATCCTTCCATCTGTGTGAAAAGTGATATGACTCCCAGCTACGTTTCGGTCGATCCCAAGGACGCTTGCCAGTCGGATTCACGCTTATTATGATCGTTTACTATCCATCTCGAAAACTTTACAGTTCGATTATATTTACAGGTTGCAGCTACGCGTTGGGTGGCTGGCTATATGAATTCGCTGGTTGACTCGGTCTCCTTCGATTCAAAAATTCTACGCAATACTTTATTTTCAAAAGCCTTAGGCACTGTTAATGCAAGTATAATTATTTTATAAATTTTAGGTTTCTGGAGAGAAGGCGTAAACTAAGTATTTTTACAACTGAGACATAACGAGCGTTAGCCGCTCTTTACAAGATCTTTACTTCCTCTCGAATTTCGTTTTTCTATTTATTGTAGACCCAGATACTTAACTTTCTCGATGTATTGAAACGTATTTCTTCTTATATCTATACCACCGAAATCATCGCTGTTTCTGCTACTAACCATAATAATGATAATTTAAAAAAAAATCGTTGGTGATACACAGCTATTCAGTTCGAATTACTCAAAAACGGATGGGGATAGAGATAAAAAAAACAAAAAAAAAACAGGAATTGAAACAATTCCTTGAAGTAGAACATGTGAGATTAAAAAGAAAAATAACGATAAGGATTGGCCCGACAATGTGGCCCAAGATTTGTCTGCGGGAGGGAACAGCTACTACGCCCTATGCCCTTGACCTTAGCGCTACATTAACAGTCCTATCTCTGCGCAGGTATCCCAGCTCCCTCTGTACCCCTTCCCCCTTCTATCTCTCGTTTTTTTACCTTAGGGTATTTGTCATACTTGAAATAATTTCGTTTTTGGTAGAATTGACTGTATTTTCTTATCCAATTATTTTGACACCATAATTGATTAATAAAAGGAAGAAAATAAATCTACCAGCTGCCACATAATTATAATAATAAAAGGTATATATAATTAGACATAAATGGAGTAGTCATTATCTTTTTATTATAATTGAATCTAATTTTAAGATGTTGAATCTAATCAAATCCTCTCGAGATAGTTCCACCAAGTTGATTAGCTGGCGGATACATGCTCAGTTACACCATAGAGTAATGTTTATTGTCACTGCTCCTTACTATGTTACAAGCCCTGCCCTACATCATGACGTCAACGTACCAGTTGTTTAAGATCTAATTCCATCCAAATTCTCCAAATTTCATCGGAACCTTAGCCATCATCCTGATCCTTAGTTCTAACTCTATCTAGCACCATCCATTCACTATGGTCCTACTTTATAAATTTTGCAATCGTTCTAGGAGCGGTCCGGATCTAACAATGCTAATAACATTTGGATTGAAGAACGGAGGTCCAGAATCCAATCCATTGGTTGGCCCATCTTATATTGGATTTTTTTTTAATCGGTATTTTATTTTTATAATTATAAATTTTAAATAAATAAATTAAATGATACATTTACTTACACACACACATAAATGTATATTTGAAATTAATAAAAGAAATGGGAATTTCTCAATAAGACTAATTAATTTCTTTGACGTATCAGAATATTTATTAATATAATGAAACCCCATGACACATTCCTAGAAGTAATAAACCCAACATCGCGTAACTGATTCCTAGAAACAATTTACAAATTACATTAGTTAAATATACGTTACATTTAATTTGAATTTACATTTATTTATATTAATTTTAAATACAACAGGTAATTTATACTTCTAAAATTCAACTAATATGATATAAAAAAAATAATCAAATATTTTTCTTTTCAATGAACGCTTTAATTTCAAAAATTGTCAAACAAATATTAAAATAAAATTGTACACAGATTTATCAGACAAAATAATTTCAATTAAATTTATGTTTTCAAGGGATGTTTAACTCGTTAGTTATAAATTTTTACTTTACCCAGCACATTGAAATATTGTAATAATTAACCACAAATTATTAATATATAAGCAACATGAAAACTGAAATTCTTTCTCGATCAGATAAGCCGATTCTTTGAATATTTTGTTATTGGCTGGTGTAAACAGTAGGTATACAAATTTTGACCATAAAAAGGTTAATATTAGCAATGGGAATAACATTTCGTTGACCAGTGTAAACGGTAGATATTGTTATTAACATTTTGCATAAAACAAAATTATTTTAAAAATTAAAATTATTTTATTGTTAATTTTATGTTAATAAAATAACATAAAATTAACATTTAATAACATAAAATGTTATTATCATTTTGCTAATAACATTTCAGTGTAAACGCACCTTTAACTTGCTCCCTATTTATTTATTCCGCTATTATTAAATTAATTTGTATTGTCTCTAAATATGGTATGGATAATTCATTAATTAAGAATTAATAAGAATAGGCATCCCGTTTCAGGATGTAAAGGATTCGTCAATTTAAATAAGAGCTTTAGAGCGGCTTAAATTAGACCACTGTTTTTGGCAAACCCGTTCTTTTTAGATAGCCTCTTTTTCATGATTCGACTACCAAGATCACTGACCACTAAAAATAAGACGATGACTGGGGTGGATCATAGGTTATTTTGATTCAATCACTCAAAAAAGCAACCGAGATTCAAGAGGGGAAGGAAATAGACCATGGCTGTTCAATACAATGAGCTACTACTCTCATCACTCAGTCCAAATTCACTCCAAATTCTTAACCGAATAACTAATCTTTCTTTCCGAATCACTGATCGCTTCATGAGTAAATATAACTCATTCAGTATATATAACAATTTATATAACAGTAAATATAATTTATAACAGTAAATATAAGAGATTCAGTTTATGAACAGAAAGACCATCTCTAACAGTGCGGCACACATACTGACTGGTGCAGAGCATAGAAATCAGCGGCCTCGAGGCCACAAGTGGTTTTCAAAAACTAGTGTGGCCTCCGAGATTTTTTCCTTTTATATCCCGTGGACAGGTGAGTGGACTTTCGCGATTTTAACGATTTTTTGACCATTTAGAGGTAAGCTAAAAGAAGAATGGATGAGAACATTTTTCCGAATTTTTATTCGCTTTTCCTCTTATATCTCGTGAACGGGTTTAATGGATTTCGCGGTTCCAACGACTTTCTGACTGTTTAAAGGTAGGCTAAATAGAAAAAGATTTTAAAAATTGTCCAATTTTTCATTCCCTTTTCATTGGTCGGAAAATTGTTTGAACTACGAAAATCCATTCACCCGCTCTCGAGATAAAAGAGGAAAAGTGAATAAGAAGTCGGAAAAATTTCATACTCGTTTTACTTTTAGCTTATCTTTGAATGGTTCGAAAATCGTTTGAACAGCGAAAATCCATTCATATGTTCACGAGATACAAGTGGAAAAACGAATGGAAAGTCGGATATTTTTGAAACTCGTTCTTCTTTTAAATCTACCTATAACTAGTCGGTAAATCGTTTGAACAGCGAAAATCCATTTTCCGTTAACGAGATGCAAGAGGAAAAGCGAATGGAAAGTCAGAAAATTTACAAACTCGTTTTCCACTTTAATATACCTTTAAATAGTTGGAAAATAGTTTGAACCGTGAAAATCCATTCATTCTATTCACCCTTTCACAAGATATAAGAGGAAAGTCGAATGAAAAGTCGAAAAATTTGAAAATTGTAGTGCCAAAAAAAATACGTACATATTTATATATATGTGTGAGTCTGTATTTAAACAAATATAAATACCAACAGTGAAATATAATAATAATAGTAATTTCCTTTAATATTTTCTAATTTAATGCGGTCTCCAATAGCAAAAATATTCCCCAAGTTACTATAAAAGTTACATGAATGGTAAAATCCATAATGGTAAAAAATTGAAAAGCCATGTTCGCTGTTTTAGAGCAGCCTTGTAATACAGCTAAGAATTAATAAAATATTTTTAACTTTTATAATAAATTATTAATATTCAATAATTATTTAATTATGCTTTGTTTAACTGCAGTAAATGTTTGCAACTGGTTGAAGAAGTATTTATTCTTTAAAAGAAGATATGCTTTTGTAGCAACGCCTCGGACGGTTATTACCATGAGGCATATCTTTAGCCCTAATTTAAATTTATGTACATATGTCTATTCGGAACATATTATTACATTTTTTATATCGCGTTCATGTATAATTTATTAATAATAAATACATTATAACGTTAGCAAAATTTTAGATATAAATAAGGAACGAACCAATAAAAAATAATTGAACCTCTAGATTCACTAAGCCATACAAATCTTACAGTCTTCGCATAAACTCGTCCCGGTATAAACTATAACTCATACTTACAATGTACACTGCAACTGTTGAAGACATAGACGGAGCATTGTTAGAAAAACCTCAATTCTCAACAAGTCTCTCTTTAAAATGATGTCCTCTTTTGAGCTGTGAAAGATTCTATTTTGATGATAGGTAAATTCCTGAAAACAATTTTTGACGGTCGATGGCTCCCTAGTGCTGATTGGCTAAATTAAATTTTTAATTCTTGAAGTGCTTGCGTGGCCAATCATGAAGCGTGAGGGCCAACTTGTGAAGAAGGATTAGCCCGCTTCAGGACTTTTAAGGCTCAAGTGAACTGACTGACTTCGAGGAATTATTTTCTTTTCGAACTCGAACTTTTACCAGGTGGGGAACCAAACTAGTTTGAGAAGGTTTTATAGGTTAGAAGAAATATACTGAAGGCAATTGAACCTAAAGTGATTAATTAAATTTCAATAAATATTCTTGCTTTATTATTATTGACCTTCAAAACTGACGGGAGATATATCTTAGTAAATTAAACCAAACGTATTTAAATATAACTTCGACATGTTGCTTCTTCCATGGGGTTGACAGCCATCTGAAACTTAAATTTAGAGCTGACAGGTTTACAGACAGTCCGAAGTGACTTTTCATAGGATAACAACTGTAGCGTGCTTAGAACGTAATTCCCTAATAAAAATAACAGTTTATGTGAGATTATGTAGGTACATAATCTCACATAAACTTTTATTTTATATAAGCTTTACAGGTATGTGAGCTGTACTTTGTGACAACAGAATGAGGTTATTACCTCATAACCTTTTTTACAAATCAGATGTAGGTAGGAATCTGTCAAGTGGGATCTACAAGATTCTTTTTGTTTTTTATCTAACAAACACCGAACTACTTCAATTTACCTGAGTCAAAACAATGTGTAAGCTAAAGTACGAAAAACAATAAGGAATCCTTTGAGTGATAGTCTAGAAATACCTACTTCATCAAGCCTCAAGACGATATTTCAATTAAGAAACATATCTAGCGTGCCTGTCCAAATATAGTCGTCCATTAAGGATGATGAGCACATTTGAAGCTCCTGAAGAATTTATTTCATCTGACCTAGTTATGGCCAAGAGAAGATCAATAATCCAGATGCGATTGAGCAACGACAACAACTGAGGTTCTGATGCTCATTACCTTAACGACATTTTGAACAAGATGGACACTGGTCTGTACATTTAGTTTGAGATTTCAAAGTAACTCTGAAGATTAGGGATGTATTACGTTATTTATCGTGTAGAATTTAAAAACAGTCCATTCCGACAACAGAAAAGTTTCCCATGATAAAAAACGTCAGTTTAACATGATATAGGACAAATATAAAAAAATAAAAGTTAGAAAATAATCCACGTTGGTTTGATTGAATTTCTCTGGAAAAGACATGGATACATATTTAAATAAATTAAAAATAAAAGTCGACTGAGGATTTAGTGCTATTACTAAACCACCAATGGCTTTTCAAACCAACGATGTCGGTGAGAGTGATGCGCTGGTATCTCGCTGATCAAGTCCTGCTTTGCTGTTCATATGAGGAGGAAGCAGCTTGGTTAGGAAGCCCAAGACTAAGAGTAAATATCGTGCATATTTATATTGTTCTTATGTTTTTGTTAATTTATTATGTCTATTTTTTTTTAATAGTTTTCAATGTAGTAAATTATAGTACTAATATTTAAACCTTACAAAATTTGATGATTAAAAAGAAATCCTGTTTCATTATGTTGTTCATTGTTTCTTCCTTTCACAATATTTAATTTTGATTTATTTTATAAAGTACAAATATTCTGTATAATATTACAAATTAATCCCAATTTTCCTAGCAATCTGCTTTGTTGAAAATCATCCAAGACTTTCAATCTTCCATAGGCCAACAGAAAATCACTATCCTCTTTCTCTTTGATTTTTCAAAAGCTTTCGACTCAGTTAATCACAATATCCTCCTTCCAAACTCCAAAACCTCTCCATATCAAATAGAATTTTAAAGTGGTTCATTTCCTTCTTATCTCTTCGCTCCCAAACAGTCATCATCCCAGATAAACCTCCTTCCACTACCTTTTATAAGCACATGGTGTTCTCCAGGATTCTTCATTCTCGCCAATCCTCTTCTCTGTTTATATTATCATCTCTCTGATTTCATTCACCACTATGCCATATCCACAATACCACTTATATGCTGATGATTTCCAAATTTAACAATCCTTTCATCCTTCCGAGATACTTGAGGTAATCCGAAATCTATAAGAAGATATAGCAGTATACACGCATGGACAATAAGCAATGATTTGAGGCTGAATGTAGAAAAAACCAATTCACATCGATTCCAAGCACCTTATTAATCCCCTTCTTTACTATCCCTTGCTCTACCTCAATTGCCTATCTATTCACTTCCACCTCTGGGTTGAAAATTTTGGAGTAATTTTTGATCAAAACCTGTCCTGCAACAACCCAATTACCCGAAAATTAATTGCTATCCTCAAACAGACCCTAAGATTTCGCGATTCTATACCCTCTAAAACCTGTCAGCTCCTAATGTCCTCCCTCATGTTCACCCACTTTGATTACGGTTGGCTGGTGTATGGTGTACTGTCTGATAGGCATTGGACGAGACTGAAGAGACTAATGAATTGATTCATTAGATTCATCTTCGGGGATACCAAAGCGTTCCCATGTCTCCAGTGGTATGCCGAGTTAAAGTGTCTTTAACCTGTTTTCCGATGGCAATATCTCTTTGTTGTCTTTCTTTTGCGATCCTTTAGAACCAAAAAGCCTCCCTTCATTCTTAATCTGTTTACCCCATGATCCTCGGTCCACTCTTTAATCATGAGATTCCAGCTCACAAACTTATATATTCTTTCTCATAGATCTGATTCCCTTCAGCATAAATATGGTCTATTTAGTATCTTTAGGAATGAGTTTGAAAAACGTTGCGAGGTAAAGTAGTAACTATGGGTCATTATAAAATTGGTTATTTTTTACTTTCGCTTATCTATATACGAAGTATATAATAACGGGAAGTATTGCGAACGTGAAAATTTTCGAATTCGAGTTTTCAAATGAAATACACGTTTTAGGGCCCCCTGAGTCCAAATAATCAAGTCTCGCAAAATGGTCTGCGTTTTCTGTGTGTATGTGAACAGCCTAGTTCAAAAACGAAAAGCTGTACGATACTGAAATGACGTATTAAGGTAGGTATATGGCTGTGATGTTACAGCAACGTTTTCGTCAAAATCGATAAACCGGAAGTGCCACTCTATATATATATATATATATATATATATATATATGATTTTATACTTTTTTAAAATTTTCTCGAAAACAGCTCTGACGATTTTGATGAAATTTGCCTAAATTATTCTTCATAAAGGCGTTTTCATTTATTTAGTATATCACCGAGGAAATGCAGGAAAAAAAGTTATGATGAAAAGAATATTTTATTTGCTCATAACTTAATAAGTATGCATTTTATAGTAAATTGTATATAGAATTGTATGAAAGGTAATTAAACTATCTAAAAAACGAAAATAGAATCATCAAAGATACAGCACATCGGACTAACCGGAAGTAGCTATTATATCATGAATTTTACAATTTTATCGTAAACCGCTCCAACGATTTTGAAGAAACTTGCCTAATGTTTTCTCCTTAGAGGCCTTTAACTTTTCATATATGTAGTATATCAACGAAAAAATGCAGAGAAAAAGAATCATCTAAATCGGATCAGTATTAGCAAAAAAACAGCGTATCTTATGAGGAGTACAAGACACTAGATAGATGAAGAAGCGCATCCGAAAGGAGATGGATGCGACCGAACCTCCTAACCAATCTGTTGTCAACAATACGCTCTGTAATAATGTAATTTAAGAGTACAAAAGCAGAAATTAACTTAATGATTTTTACTTTTATATTATTAAATGAAAACAAAATCTTTCCATGGAAACTAAATCGAAACTTTTAAAATATATTTTCAGCTTGACAAACTTAAAATATATACGTAGTGTACAGAATTTTTGTACTAAAATTGTTTAAAAATCTGTTTTATTGTACGTAAGTGGGAGAAGATGTGAAGAAGTGAATTCTGCTGTGCTTATTTCAAGTATTGTTAATGTGAACTCTTTAAAATTATAAAAAAGATAATTATTATAGGGACTTATAGAATTATTTTCAAAGGGAAAGTTGTGTGATGCGCGCACCGCATCAGATTTTTTTTTCTGGAGGAGGAGGGGAGGCACAGAAAATAGATTGCTTTGGGACGCTTATGGATGAAATTTTTTTGTCTTATCAGCCGTTGATTAATTCTGAGATCGGAAGACCTTCCTGGGGTACAACCAGCCTCTATAAAATAGATACATGACGTTATAATAGATTGGGAGGAAATATGTTGAAAAGTTCCTTTTACACGTTAGCTCTTTCGCGAGTGCTTTGGAGGGTACGAGACCGCGCGCGAGAAAGTCTGCACGCGCAATCACGCATGCTTATGTTTGCCGCTCATGTTGCGAGTATTTGATCACTCGCTCTTCCGCGCGCGATTCCTCTTGTCATTTCTATTAGAAAGGAAAGAACGTCTTTGTAAAAGCTATTCCCACACGATTTACCGTATGAAACTGGTATGAGTTGGCGTGTGTTAAAAACGCAGTTGTACTGGAGCTTTCGTTTGTTTCGACTGTATTTTGTTTTCAGTTGTCATCGGTGTTTTTTGGTGATATAGAAATGAGAATTATAAGAACCGTTGCTCAAGCAATTGCATTCGCCGGCCTGGTTTGATGGGAAAGCACAAGAAATGGCTTTAAATTGGCTGTTTAAATCTATATCTAAACTACCCTGCCTGTATTTTTTCCTGCTTTGCTCATTGTTATTTTTTTTTTTTGTTGCTACAAACATAAGTGTTGTACGCTCTAATACTGCTTCAAAGCACTCGAGAAAGAGCGTACGCCTAATGAGGCCCATTGTAAACTTTCCTCGCAGGAATCTCTTGCCCTTCCCATCTCGGACACCTTCACACACTAACATGCACACTCTATCGCGATTGTGCTTATCACATAGGAAAAAGTGTAAATGAAAAGTGGCTAAATGACAGCTGAGTTAAAGAGTTATGGTAATTTTTTTTTAATCAAGAAACTGCGAAATGAAATCATTTTGGCCTGATATAAATGGTTAAGAACAATATTAAATTAATAATATTGTTGAATTCAAAAAAGTTTATTCGTGTTTTAATAACTAACTTATTATTTCATTTACCAATTCTGTTAAATACTAGTAAATAGTCTATACTACAAACTACATATGACAAATATGGGAAAAAGTTACTAAGTGAAGGTGATTTAAAGGTTTCCATGGCCCATCTGCCAGACCAGTGCACAAATAATACAATTAACTGATTTTATCCATTTATTTTTATCAACAATTAGTATATATTTAAAAAAATTTATAAAATTTTCTTCGACACCTTTTTTTTTTTCCTTTTTTTTTTTTTAAATAATGAACTAGAGAAAAACACATAAACGTCATTTCATAGCGTATTAGTTTTTCAAGCATTCACTGATATTATAAAATTTTCGAATATAATAAAATAACAATAGATTTATCAAATATTAAAAACAACCGTTTGACAATTGTCTAAGAAACGTTATGGATATTATCTATGACGTCTCCTCCTGGGAGGTGATTCGTAGGAAGATTCGCTGCAACTGGAGCAACTGCAAGAAGTGTTATCGCAGCAACTACATCTCCAATCGCTGGAACTGCAACTGCTACTGCTGTCTTCTGAGCTATCGCAGCTTTCATCTGTCTCTGTAAAAGAATATTATTATTTAATAATCCACTAAATTTAGTTGGAGAATGTTTCTAGGACTATGTTAGATTAGGTTCCAGTGTTTAAACTTATATGTATTCGTAAATTATTTAAAACAAGAATCACGTTTTCCTTATTCTTAAAATGATGTAATAGAAATAATATTAGGAAGATTCCAATACAAATAAAACATCGAATCTCTCAAATAGCAGTAAATAACTAACCAATGCGGTTAGCCAATCATCAGGACTAAAAATCATAAAATCAAATCAATGCAGATAGATAGCAGATCTGAATTGATAGTACTCCAGAATACTTATATGATTATGAATGAATACTTATATCATTATCAAGATATATGTGCGAAGTACTATAGTACCGTAGGTTCTTTTATACTCCCCAGTCGGGAGGAGGATCCGGGGATATTCTTTACTCCCCTGGAAAATTTTTGAAAGAATATGCCGCCTAAAACTCATTTTTAACAATTTGGTGTTAAAATTAAACCAAAAAATTATAAAAAAAGTTTTAGTTGGAGTTTTTGAACTTAAGTTCTAAGCAACATGTATTTTTATTTTTAGGTGAATCTTTAAACTTTGCTTCTATTTACTGTTTTATAGAAAAACAAAATTATTTCTGAGACTTTCGTAGGTTCTTGTGTGTCTGTGGAACCCCGTGCGTACGTCTATGATCACTATATAGCTTATCAGCCTTAATCTGTTGAAGGATTCTATTTGCCGGGATTGCCAGTAATGTAAAAAATAAATAAAAGGCCTGGAATAATCGAATACAAAAGCTATTACGAAAGGAGCATAACTATAAAATGAAAATACGTTTCTATTAGTAAAATTATTAATTGCATGTTTGAGAACTGAACTTTCTAGTAATATATATTGTATAAGCAGAATATATAAAGCTCTCGAAATTTTCTCAATAAACTTTGAACAGACAGTCAATAATTGAAAAAAATGGAAGACTAAATGTGACATAATGCCATAACATTTTTATTATTATGTATTCAATACCTTATCAAATATATGTATCTTCATGTAACTTCATTCGAGACCTCGCTCATATTTCAGATATCAGATTTTTCATGCCCAAGGTTTTAGGACATAGTGCTATGTTTTATCTAACTTAAGTTGAGCTTGATTACTATTTAGCTCTAATACATTTGTCTATATATATAGGAATGCCATTGGGCAATCATTGAAGATGATTATCCCAAAATTAAGTAAGCTTATGAATACTTTTGAATTTCTTACCTTGTCCTCTAAATTGGATACCTTTCCAAGGGTCTGGTTTGTGGTTACCATTATTTAATAATTAACCAAGATAGTGTTCCTACTTTTAAGTTTAATACTAATGTTAACGTTACTGCTATCTTAATGAAATATATTCAAATTAAATATGGGCATGGTTACTAAAGAACTACCTCCTTGCTAACACTTATCTTTATTCTTCAAAATTAAAATAACAAACTATTACAATAAAAAGTTAACCATGGAATGATTCAGCCTAGACTTAGCCATTAATTGTTTTAACATAAATCTCTTGATGGTTCCTCAGGCGAAGGCTTGAAGGCGATGGTTGTAGGCTTGCATCAGGCAAGGTCAGGACTCAGAGTCTCACATCAGCCAGTCTTAGTCTAGCCGTCCTCCCATAGTCTCGATCAGTTCAGAAGTACTTCCTTTTCACCTCTTTCCTTCTTTCCCCCTTTCTCTCTTATTTTGCCTAAGAGGGGGTTGAAAACGATGTTCATTGGCCGACTAGTTTTATAGAGGGAGGAAATTCTGGGATTTCATCGGATGGCTCCACCCCTTGTCCTGACAGCCGGTATCTGCGAACCATTATCCAACTGGTATAATTTAATCATACCTTTTCCACTTTTTCCTCGAGGCCAGCCAAACCTAAGGGGACCAGTTCTTAAAATTGATTAGATGTTCCAGCTTTTGGCATTGTTACAGTGTTAACTTCTCAGTAGGGTTTTTAAATTAACTTATCCCTTATCACTTATGTGGTGACATCTGTCATCGCCTGTCAGTTACCCTTCTCTACCTGCTCGACCCTTATTTCTTTTGTTCGCTATTGATATTGTTAAATTCTATAACGATAATATTTAACAATATCAATACATATCAATAGTTGTGGGAAGCTATGGCATATTTTCAAGACAATGATTTATGATCGAGACCAAGTCCGTTTAATTATTATTTTTAAAGATTAATAGGTAAATTAGAAGCACTGGTGGCCGTGCGTGTTAAGCCGCAAACTCGATTCAGATGCGGCGCTGGTTCGAATCAGGCCTGGATGGGTTGAATATTTATTTGGTGGCGGACCCAAGAAATGAATCTCGATCTTTCCCACTCTGGCTAGGATAGGTTGGTAACCTATAAGATAACCCCTCCTTTCTGCGTTAATTGGATTTGGTAAGAACATTAACACCCAAATAAACAAATAGATAAATTATAATTTTAATTTGCAAAAATAGTCTTACCATCTGAGCTACTTGAAGACATATAACCACCTGAAACAGAGCAAATGGCATAAGTTTCCATAATTCGAAAAAGAAAATATTTTTATTTTCAAGTGACTGATTTGTTTAAAATTTATTATTAATTTTATTTTTGGAAGCTCACGTTTTTAGTCCCAGAAGTAGTTCACTTCCTGTTTTTAGTAATGCCAAAAAAATATTTGTATTAACGATCAGTAGCAGTATGTGCTCATACAAAATAAAATGATCATACACACCTATAATTAGGTGTGTATCCAACTTCATATCTGCTTCAAGCAAGTTTGGACCAGAAAATTCTCCAATATCGATTGATTAAGAAATTAACGGTATGTACATACTTAGAGCATTATAGATACAGCGAAAAAGGAGCAACTTATCCACAAACACAAATAAATTTTACTTAATTTTGTTTAAAATAACATTAGGTTCGATAATAACTTGGGGGAGTTTAAATAGAGTTTCATTATTTTGAATAATTTAAATTTCAAATTAAATTATTTTAAATTTAATTCTTACATGAAATGGTATGCATTTTTGTTTTAGGTGCAGGACTCGCCTTTCCGTGCTTTTTGTGTCCAGGCTTAGGGGCTTCGCTTTTCTTCGAATGTCTTTTTTCAGTGTCTTTCGTATCTTCTTTTCCGCATTTTATTTTGGTTGGTCGGACTTCAGAAGTCAAATCTACAGATTTGGGTGAGATTTTTTCTTGTTTGATTTTTATTTTTCCTTGTTTTGGTGTGTTACTCTCAACGGTCAACGAGTCTTTTTTAACCTAAAAGGTAAACTCTTTTTTTTAGATTTAGCGGTAGCTGCATTCTTTTTAGAAAGAGATAAATTAGTTTCTGGCGGCAGAGTAATATTTATTTTCGAAGCCCTATTTGCATCTTTAATAATCTCAATTGAACAAGATTGGGAAATCAAATTCTCCGATTCACTTTGATCTAGACCACCATTACCAATAGTATAGTTCATGTTCATGTCAACAGTCCCAATGGTGTGATTCATGTCAGAAACTGCATTACTAGTGCTTGGCATATTTAATAATTCTTCAACTTTTTCCTTCAGTAATGTCTCCTTGCATTTTATTTCAAAATCGGAAGGACCGCCAAAGTTGTTATTCAAATCGTTGGCTAACGTAATGTTTTCTGTAATAGGTTCTTCAATTTGCTGATTATTTTCTTTTTTTTCTTGTTTATTTTCTGAAGGGTTTTTTCTAATTACTTTTTTCCCAGTGTTTTTTTTCGGACCAACTTCGTTTTTCGAAGCTTTTGTCTTTAGATTGACCTGAGTTTCTTTCGATTTTGTCTTTGGTGCACCTTTAGTTGCTTTTTTCTTGACCACTTCTTTCGTAGGCACATTCAGTTCTTTTTTGGCACCTTCTTCTGGGAGGGATGGCGACTTGCTATTTCGTGCATTCCTTTTTTTTGCTGGCTGTGTGGAAGTGATCAAGGATGGGTTTAGTTCTCCAACAGTTTGGTTGGATGAAGAATCCGAAACTAATGAAGAATTTTGAGAAGTGATGTAGGTGGAATTTAGCTGACTTTCAGAAGTACAACTTGTATCTGTACTCCTTGAACTGTTAAAACTGCTTTGAAACATATGATTATTTGCAGTTCCTCCTTGTTTATTAAGTTGGGGTAAATTGATTGAGGTTTGATTGATTATACTTGTCTCATTGTTCAAACTTGTGTTGGCTGCAGAAATACTGGGAACTGGGAGTTTAAAATTACTCTCAGGTTGGCTTGAAAAGAGTTGATTTGCTTTTGGTAGAAGAACAGCACTTTGAATAGCACTATAATTGATGGAATTTTCACTTGTCTCTGAAAGAAAAGATTCGTTTGGCAAAACGGATTGTCTATGTTTCCGCTTATTTCCTTTAGACGATGTTTTGTCTTTAGCAAGTTTTCCTTTTGTTAAATTTTGGGCGAAGTCTTCATGTTCCCATGCAGCTAAAGCATCAGCTACAATAGACTCTTGCGTGGGTACAGTACTGCAAGATGCACTGTTTACGCTGCTTCCAAAAGCTAATTCTGACATGACTGTATAGTTGAGTTCTTCTGATTCGTTTTGTGTTACATCAAATACTGAGGTTGATGCTGATATTTCAGATGTATTCCATTCGAGACCAGCCTCTCTTCCAGTATCCCTAAATCCAGAAATAGAATATATCAAACAAATATAAATTTTTATAATAACATAATTAGTTGAAGGATCCAGGGATAAAACCATTTTACAGTGATTTTCCGGAAAATGAGTTAACAGTGCCATCTTGAAAGCTTTCAAGGAATACTAATACCACCTGCAATCATATCTTGGGTAGAACCACTTTAAAGCCGTTAAACATTGTGATAAAGTTATGGAGAACATATGTTGGAAACTTTTCAAATTTGTTTTTCTATTAAAGTTTTATGTTGTAAAGTAGTTTTATCCGTTTACTCTTCACTTATGTAGTTATAATAAGTATTAATAAAATATTTTAGCTAATTCAAAAAACCTTTTGTGCGTCAATAATTGGAAAGCAGCTACCCAAAATAGAAAAGAAAGTTCATAGAGGATGCCAGGACCCGACATGGGTCATAGGGCAAATTAGTAATAATTATAATAACCGGATAGTTATACTTATTCTGCTATAAACTGCATGCTTAGAGCAAATTTTTATTCAAATATTTTTTCATTTTTATTTGTATTTAGTCCTAATTAAAATTTTTATGATACTGCATTAATAGAAGATACCTCATTCTAGTTTAAAAAAAACAACATATATATATATATATATATATATATATATATATATATATATATATATATATATATATATATGCACATATATATGTAATAGTTATAAATAAGCTTAAGGCCTTGGAGAACAAAAAATTATTAATTATAACAAAAAAATATATTTCTTTTTATTATAATATAACCCAAACTTTGGTTCAAAACCTTATTAATATATTAATATTCTGTTTGGTGTTTGTACAAGTATAATAAGAGTAGTCTTTTTAAAAAACATATTTCTATGAAACAATTTAAAATTAAATCAAAACTAGGAGAAGCTGGTTGGGAGATGCAATCAGGAAAGAAAAACACATAGATAAGTATAAACTTATTTTAATGTGTACAGAAGTTTCGGCCTAAGTTGCAAGCCTTCATCAGGGCTAAAAAATACAAGATGTAATCATGAAAGTACAGAAGCAAAGAAGAATAAATATAGATATAGCAGGAAATACATAGGAGAATATAGAACAATGAAATAGCATACATGGAAAAATTTTAGTAGCATGTGATATGAAAATATATGAAACTTTTTTTATGTGATTTATGAAAATTTAAATAAAAAGAAATGAATGAAAGATTTAATAGAATACTTAAAAAATATAGAAGTTATATAAGCCAATAGAATATATTGGCATACAATTAAACTGTCTTAAGTCATTAATTTTAAAGTTTTATATTAATAATCATAAAAATGTGTAGCAAAACTAACAACAGATGTTATTAGGTATTATGGGCAAAAAGTACTCATAAGTACCGAACAATTTACTCAAATATTCTCACTACCCGGGATTAGAAATGACTAGGAATGGAAGGAAGTGGTAGTAAAGACTGACCTACCTCATCCATCTCCAGTCATATCTTATCCCAACTAGTGAGAGTATTTGAGTAAAATACTCGGTACTCTGTACTCAAGAGTAATATTTGCCCAACTCTACTATTAGGCACTAAACTTAAAGCAACGATATTCTTAATATATCATATAGACAATATGCTGTTAATACACAACAAAATTGACATGGTCAGTTCTAGATGTATCCTGATGATATAGTATAACAGCTAATAATGTAGATGTTGTTATAGTCATAAGTTATAAAGGAAAAAAATACAGATAGAAACAAAAGGAAAGAGGGATATGGTAAGTAGGAGAAAAAAGAAAAATAATGAGAGATTCATTCTGATGACTCCAGAATTAGTGAAGATGAAGTCATACATAGTTATGCCCTCACAACGAAGAAGGATAAAATTGGAAATAAATATGTTTGAAAGAACTGTGCCAACTAAGTTCTGGTGTATAACAGAAAGAAAAATGGTTATAGATTGTGTGGTATATCTCTATTTTATACTTTCATGGTTGTATATTTGTTTAATTAACCCTGATGAAGGCTTATAATAGGCTGAAATATCAGCGCACTTTATAAATAAGCTTAAACTCAATGGTGTGCCAAGCCCTTCATACCCCTAGGCCTGTCCACCTCGCTTTCTCCTCCATTTTAGGGTTATAAAATACTTCTCCAGCTCTAACTACAAATGGAAATAGATATTTTTAAAAATATTAATAACAGTGAATTTATGGTAAATTAATATTTTCACATTACATTTTAACTTTTCTAAACATTATTAATCCTTTTATTGTTTTAAATTTTACATTACAAAATGCAATACGTTACAAATAAGAGTAACCTTCTTGTTGAAATAATACAAATATAATAATGACCACAGAATTAAGCTTTTCTACATAAAAGCTACCTAGAAGTTACAAAATAAATTCATTATTCATATTTCGAATTGCCAAAGCATGATAAAAAATAACAGTATAATTTAAATGACAAAAAATAATGTAGATAGCACACCCAAAGCTTGAAAATCAAAATTATTCAAACAAATTTTGAAATTAACCTTTTATAACAAGTTATGAAAATACTCAAATGTAAATTCATATTCTGAATTACCATAAATAAAAAATAGTAATATTTTTTTTAAATTTAATTTTGGGTAGTATTTTATGAAGTCACAATGGTATCCAGAGTATGTATGTTCACTCTTTTTATTAGATTTTTAAATATTAGTGACTAATACAAGTAAGACAAAATAAAAATTATGGATTTTAATAAATGACAAAAAAGAGGGGAGAATTGAAACTTATGATATTAAGGAATAATACATAAGAGTGTTGTCCTTAAGAAGGGGAAATTTCCCAAAATGTCACAAAATATGTGATAAAAGTTTGTAAATAAAACAGAAAATTAGAGGAAGAAGATTACTTCATAAAATACTATCATAAATAAAAAGTTTTCTCTAGCATACGCCATGGGCTTCATTCATGGAGCCGATGGCCGAAAATATGTTTTACATACCCCGTTGTACCCTGGCCTATCATGCAGTATCCTTCAAATCAATCATTATTAATCATTATTAGGTAATATCAGGATCATAAAATTGTATACACACATCATGAAAAATGTTTGATATAAACTTCCAATTTCATTAATGCAAGTGTTTTACTTCCTTGTACGAAGTAAAGGAAGTATTGTAATCGCGAAAATTTTCGGTTTTCAGATTTCAACTAAAATATCCATTTTGACCATCCCTGAATCCATTTTGACTATTTTCGCCGTGGCGTCTGTACGTTCGTACTTACGTTCGTATCTCGCATAACTCAAAAATGGTTAGCCGTAGAAAGTTGAAATTTTGTATTTAGGATTGCTGTAAAATCTAGTTGTGATCCTACCTTTTTGGTCACTGCTTGATCATCGGAAGTGGTACTTTACTTCAAGGTCATAATTGAATTCCATCAAAAATTATATTAAAATACTATGCAAAACTTCTCAAATTAGATATAGAAGACTTTCATATTAATATAAATAATATAATAAATTTTAGTTAACATTGGCAGATTTTAGTTAACAGGTCATATTAGACCTTCATCAAAAATTATATTAAAATTTATTGTAAAACATCTCAAATTTGGTAAATAGGACTTTTATATCGATATGAATGTATTTACTAGATTTTTGTTAAAATTGGTGAGCCAAAAAGGGTACTTTACTTGAAGGTCATAATAAGCTTACATCAAAAATTATATTAAAATTAAACACAGAAATCATATGTTTCGGTAATAAAGGTTACAGACGCAATTTGGTTTCCAATCCAATTAAACATTTTTATTACTTGTTTTAAGTGTTAAATTTGAGTGTAAAATACTGGGTTTCCTCCCCATTTGTGAGATGAACAAGTCTGCAGCAGGAGAAGAAGAAACAAGTTGAGTGGGTTTTTCCGCTTAAAATGTCAAAACTGTCGGTTTCAATGTTTTATCTAGAGATATTGACTGTTCTAAAGTTGTCACGGAACATGAAGAAATCTCTTGGGAACTTGTTACCAACTGAAAGAAAACGACTTATAATAATGGAATGAAACCTCTAGAAATAAGAGTATGTCTGTGTGTTCCAATAGATGGATGTCGCGACAGTGAGTGTCGTTTTTGAGATACTGCAATCTTCGGGAACTAGTAACCAAATTCAGGATCATTTTTTGAACCAACGATTTATAGTTTAATTGGCGTACAAGGAAGCCATCAGATATTTTATTTTCCACTTTTACCCTTTGGTGCCCGGGGCAGGCTCTCTCCCATCCCTACTTTGGTACTCTACTATTTACACTTACTATGTGTTTTCGTTCTTGACTACCTTCAACCAACGTCTCCTTAATTTCATTTAAAACTTAAAATGATAAAACCAAGTAATGTAAATATATTAACAAATATTTTTAATTATTTTTTAAATTAATGAATTATTACTAGATGTTATACCAGTAATATCCATACCACTAATACCCATTGAGGGATTACTGTAAGGGAAAAACAATTATGAAAAACAAAAATAATTAATTAAAAAAATTTCTATTCTTTGCTTCTTCAGTTTTTGGAATTCTTTGAATAAAATTATTGTAATTAATTCAACTAGATTATAAAACATTTTACAATGAAGTTGAATATTTTTTGGATAATTTAATAATAATTGTTTAAATTAACCTTCGTTGTGTAATAAATTATTTTTATTGTAAGAAGTTATTCCACGGTTATATATTTCCTAATGCTAATTATTATTATAATTAGTTAAATTTTAGATTTGAATATGACCAAAGAGTCAACTTAATAGGGAAAAATAAAACAGTATAAGTGCTTTGGTTTGAAAGTCAAATACTCTTTGTAATGCAACTAGATTAATTAAAATAATTGTATTAAGAAAATACCGACAAAATGAAAAAAATAATGAATAAGTAAAATTTACAATTTTAATTAGTTTTGTTGTATATATGTATTAATATTTTGTTATATATTATACATAATATATTTTGCAGTGAAATTCTTTTAATATATTATGATTTATTTGTGATTATAATGTATATTGTTAAATATTTAACATTTCTATTATTGATAATGAAAGGTTTTTACTATTATTATTAATGAAGTCGCTAGCATGAACAAGCAAGTTTTATGAAAAACTTACTTAGTTAAGAACAAAATCTCTACTTACTATGAGCTTGATAGTATTATTTATTACTATTTATAATTCATTTAGATTAAATTTTACCCAGGAAGGTATTAGGAAATTGGCTTATATATTGGGTTTTTTCCATAATTTATCGTAGATATAAACTTGGTCCAAAAATTAACAAAAATAAAATCATGCTCTTCTGGAATAATAGTCATAACAATAATCTAAAAAATACTCCATTATATTATGAATACTAATAATATTGGTATAAAGTAAAAGTTATTAATCGAAAGCATAGTTTAAATTTATTTATTATAAGTAATGGGTAAAGTAACTAATTATTGTTTAGTATAATATAATAGATTAGAAAAGAAAACGTCAAAGGTCAAAACGTCGGCTCATAGTAAAAAATAAGTTCCTTTTATTTCTGTTTTTTCTTCATTGACGGCACTCCCTCCTTCCCCTCTCCCTCCATCTCCCACTGACTAATTTCTTTAAATTACATCGACCATCAACTATAACCACACCAAAATTAAAATTTAAGTTTTTATTGATTAAGAAGTTCAGAATCAATAAAACTTCTGTTATCTAATCTTTGATAAATTAGATCCCCGGTTATTAAGAATGTTTTTTGAAATAATTCTAAAAAATAAAAGTGAAGATTTTCTCATTTTTATTTAGTATCAGAAATATTAATAATAGTAAGTTTTAAATATTAAGCTATTTAATATAATCGAGAAAAACATATTTGTCAACTATTTTAAATAAATTTCAATTTCCCATTGGCATTATTGATCATGAAAATTTTTCAAGTTTAGTTAGTGAACTCTCATTCATTTTAGTTAAATAATAACTGCGTATTTATTTAATTTAAATACCGTAAAAAACAATTAAATTGATATTGAATTTGATAATTACTTTTCATTAAAAAAAAAAAATAAGTAAATAATCACTTACATACAGTTCTACTCAGCTTCTTAAGGAAAGTGGTTTAGTAAAAGCTTCCATTTTTCGCAAGGGATTTTAGAGTACAAAGGTTTCTTCATTCTAAACATTCTGTTTCTAAGTTATTTTAAGACCTTTGATGTATTTATTTGCCCATCAAATATAATTAGTTAAATTAAAACTTTTTATGTTTAGTGAAACATTCAATTGATTAAGTTTCTGGAAAATTTTGAATGAATCAGAATGACATTTATTTTTCAGATAAAAAAAAATAAGTTACTGATGAACATATATATTTATTTTATTTTTCAGTTTTTAAAAACCTTTTCTGAGTATAATATGCAATGATAGAGATTAAAGCTGTGGACACTATAGTTTTCTATTAAAAGATATTTTTTTGTTTACTTTTGTTATTTATTCTGCTAAAAAACTACAAATTACAGTAGTAAAAATAATGTGATTGTTATAATAATCAAATTGATCTTATGTACTTCATAATATTCTTTACCAAACATTTGACTTTTTATATGAAATATTATAAGTAAATTTTCTATTTTTTATTTTAGATTTGAAAAAAATAAATATCGTATAATGTTTGTGAAATCAGCCCATTTATAAAAACAACTTAACTAATCATTTATCTTCGCAGAAAATATTAAACAATTTATATATTGTATGAACCCGCTTCAAATCATAGCTTACCATACTAAATTTCCTCGACTCAAAATTAATGGGCTCTGTGAGGATTGGCACCTTTGTTTTTGATAGACATTTTCTGGATCCATTCAACTTAAAAATAAAATAAAAAATAATCCATTCAACTTAAAAAAAAAATAATAATAAGCACTTGACATTAGATGGGATACATCAGGTATTTAGAGCACAATACTGACCACAGTATCTATCAAGAATACAAACGTTGTGGACACTTATCAGCTTTAATTTATTTTAATAATTATATAAATTACCAAGACATACATGCCAATATTTTATTTAAAACACTGGCAGACTAGGCAATTGCTTGGGATGGCAATTTTTGGAAAGCAGCAAAATTTGAGTGAAATAACATGTTTAGATTCAAATGAATGTGTAAGAATAAAAACAGATCAATTAAGTATACAAATATGAAAATTATCCACTTAATTTTTAACTACATACCTGTATAAAAGAAAGGAGATAGAAGAGAGGGATTATGTGCCATGCTTGTGGGCAGCAGAACAACAAACTCTTAATCCCCTCCACATTAACTTCTTCCTTGTTTTTTTTTTGAGCATTAAGTAAATAATTTTGTTTTTAGCAAGGAAATATACATAATTTTTATCTTTCCAACCAACGATAATCAGGATCCCCTATACTTTTTTGGTTTATTAAGGACGTAACATTGAAATTTTGTTTAAAGAATTAAATAAACACTATTGTTATATCTCAAAGCGAAGCTCAGATGGACCCTCTGGAGTTTTTATGTTTACTAAGGAGACTCCTGTCAATTCCTGTTTGGATCAAATTGTTTTTCCTCCTTCAGGAAGAAATTATGTAGGAATTCTGTTCGTTATCTCTGCCAAATCTTGGAAAGTTAGAACGTACTTCTAGGTGCATCGTGTGAGAAATATGTCTCACGACTATATGCACATAGTTTTATTAATGAATTATAAATTTTCCAAAAAAATCCCCGCTTCTTTATGGTGTTGTATTTTTATTTTAGTTATTGGCCTCAAATTTTATATTATTTGTTCAGGTTGTGAAATGATTTAAGTTATATTTTTGTTTTAAAACTTACATCATTGTCTAGTCCACAAGTTTCATCTGAATTTCAATGATTTTATATAAGTAAATGGTGAAGTTGTTACTTGTGGACAAATCATAATTCAAGCACCTTAACATAATTCATGACTTTTTCACATCTCTCATATGTCATCTCCAACCAGTTAATGTAACGAATGTGAAAAATTGCATTCTTTGAATTTCTTAGTTTTATTAATTTAGGCGCTAGAACCTTATTTGCAAAATAAAATCTTATAAACACTAGGGTTCAGAGAAATAAAAAGGCCCAGAGATGAAAAATATTCACAATAGGGAAGTTGTGAAGTAAAACGTAAAGTTCTTTTTTGGTCTCCTGAAAACAGTTAAACATGGTGGCGACGGTATATTCCAATAATTTTGTATGAACTTAAGAATATTTAGTTCGTTAACAATTACTCTTTGTATTCAGAAATCGTATATCGATTTGTTTTTCATTCACGAACGTCATTCCCGAAATTGTTTTAGCTCGTTATCTTTGTTATGGTTTGGCTTTAAATGTCATGCCTTTTTGTTAACATATCTGTTATCGAAATTATATTTATTAATGGTGGATGTTTTTAATTTATTCGTATTTGAGTGGCGACCCCATTTTATATTGTAATGCCTTACTCTTTTTGGTGAAATAGTTTATTTAATATTTAAGAAAAATGTTTGATGGTAGCTCTTGGAAAGTCAATTGGAAAGTCAACAAAGAAAGTCAATTACGGAATTATGATATTCCTTTAAAAAGTGTACCGAAACTCTCATTCGATGATCCTCGAGTAGAACAACTGATATCAGAGAATGTATGTTTCACTTTTGGCTTTTAATATTATATAAAAACATCAATGTTAGTATGGCATTGAAAGTTTCAATTTGTTTTAGAAACCTGTCATTATTACGGGTTCTGGTTTGGTTTATTCTGCTTCCAAATGGAACCTGGAATATCTAGAGAAGCATATGGAAAATTCAACCTGTACTGTCATCATGTCTTCAAACCATGTTTTCAAGTATTTTGATGAAAAAGCAATAACGCCTGCTATGAAAAATAAATTTGTTCCTCCAACAAGAAAAGTATCTATGAAAATTAGTGAGTTTTCAAAAAAACTGAAGGATTGGACTAGTGGAGAAGACAGGTATGTGCCAGTTTGTCTCATCCACATAAATTTGTTTCATTGGTTTTCATTAATTTAAAAAATTCGTGTGAAGTGATTTTCTAGTTTTGAAGTAGTGTCAACCTAAGGATATTCTATGTCTTAGGTTGTATCTCCAACAAACCCTTAATAACACAGTAGGACCTGCTATTGTTCAAGATTTCATCAGGTTTCGATGGGACTGGATTACAGCCATTCAAAAAAAGATGTCATGGGGCCCGCTAACTTCCAATTTATTACTGATAGGAATGGAAGGTATTTCTTATCCTAAAAAGATGTTTTATAAAAATATTTGTTTCTTGTGATAATCATTTGATTTGTTAGGTAATGTAACACCATGCCATTACGATGAACAACAAAACTTTTTTGCTCAAGTCAAAGGCTGGAAAAGAATTATCTTGTTCTCGCCAGAACATTACGAATGCTTGTATCCTCATACTGTTTTTCATCCTCATGATCGTCAAAGTCAGGTATCTAAATAAAAGGTAACTTTTTAAAACTTGTGCAACAAAGATATACAATTAAGTATTCTAAGTAGTAAAGTATTTAGGAATAAAATATTTTTAAATATTAAAATAATTCATTATATTTATCGTCTTTTCCTTCCTTTTTCATTTCTGTGATTCTTCTCATAATTTTATTTTTATCTCTTTGTTTCTTAAAGGATAAGAACCTTGTTATTTCTAAAACTACATTTTCCTATTTCTTTGTTAATCTGAACACATGTATTACTTATTATAATCTAATTAATATTTAATTATAATCTATAATACATCGCACATTTTGTGGATGTTTTTAATTTCTGAACTTAATATAACACAGTATTTATTTGATGAAAATAAGGTCAGATTTGTTTATTTTTAGCGTTAATTGTAATTCGACATTGTCTTGTACAGTGAAACAGAATTTGTCTTCATCCATTCTTTTCTCACTTACGAAAAAAAAATAAGTTTTAAAAAATTGTTTGGTAATTTTATTTTTTTTAAAATTAATTATATATCAAAAATAATTTTTGATAATCAAAAATAAACTTTTTTCTTAATCATAAACATTTTTACATAAAAAAATAAAATAAAAACTTTTCATATTGTATTTTGTGAATTTGCAGGAATTTTAAATGAACAATGGACTTTGGGCATTTAAAATTAAATATTGAAAATGAAAGGGATTTTGTTCAGATGAAAGTCATAAATTAGACTAAAGTTATTTATTTAAAGAGACCAGGCAAGAAGCCTTTTCTAAGAAGTTATCAACAGATTTTATTATTTTTCCTTCTATTTATAGGGTGTAATAATTATGTATTAAATTTTTGTTTCCTGTTAATTTTTTTCTGTTAGAATAAAATCAATTTTGATAAGTAACAAGATATTTGTTATATACGGAATAGTTTGAAATTAAATTAAAATTGGCATTTAATAAATAGATTTTATTATTTGTTGATGTTAATCTCAATCACCATCCAGACTATTATCTCCTAGTTTAAAAAGATATTTGTTTTAATAAAAATGTTTAATTCTATGTCTTTCCCCAGACATACAAAATAAACATTAAAAATGGGTTTAATTGTATCTAAATACATTAATTTAATTAGCTATTTCTGAGATAAAAAAAAAAAATTAAAATAATGATGAGGCATTTATATGTTTGTGTATTTGAGCCAATATTATTTTATCTCTCCAGTAGAAGTTCTGTTATCAATCAGGCAAAATGTGTTAAATCACTGTCAGCTTATTATGTCCTGATAGTTAATTTATTGCTATTTTTATACCTCTATTTAAAGTTATTTCTTTTTTTATTAATTTCTTCTATTCAAATTTAGTAGGAAGTCCGTTGTTAATAAAATCTGATTAAAAAAATAAATCCATCGGTCGTTTCTCCGAGACTACTGGGCCGATTTTTCCGATGGTTATTGGAACTCAGCTTTACTACTCGCTACTTCGTTTCAAAATTGTAGCCGATCATAGGTTTCATACTTCCACATCTCGCCAATTTATGAAAATAAAGGAAAAAATAAAATGTTTTGGAATCATTATGCCGAAGCATTAAAAAAAAAAAAAAATGTAATTGCAAGTAAATTTTTATCACTTAAACAGGCGAATCTCGGTTTTGATAACTTTTTTAGTTTGGCAGAGTTTTGGCCACCAATGCCTGGGTATGAAATCGGCCACCCTTTGAGAAATTGTCGGAGAAGGTGTTTTTCTATAGAGTGTAGTATCAAAACAAAACAAAATTTTTTGTATGTTCGAATGGTAACCGGTTCACCTTTATTTAGTTTTTTGATGACTCGAAAACTACATCTCCCGGAACCAGTGGCATAGCCAGAGGGAAGGTCCAGGGGGTCCGGAACCCTTCTCGAAATTATAAAATACTGTTACTTATTCTTATCTGTAAACAAAAATTGTATAAACCTATTTGAATTTGATTTTATTAATAATATATTATAATTTTATTAATGATATAATAACTTAAGTATAGAAAATATTACGTGGAGAGAGGTCCCCTTACATACACGGTTGGTGTGGGTTTCTTTATTATGAGTTCCCCTATTGTAAAGCTGTACCACGTGATATTTTTGGTGGCGTATATCACTATTAAGAAAAAATATACCATTGTATAATAATTTGTCACGTTTTTATTTATCTATTACTTATTTTATTTTATATTTTACATATTTATTAATTTATTTTTAAAAATAAAGTTTATAATTTTTCATTTTTTTATTATCACTTTTTATCTATCTATTATTTTCTTTTATATTATAAATGTTTATTAATTACTTTTTTTAATCATGTTTAATTTTTTTTTTATTACCTACTCTTTATTTATTGATTAATTTCTGAAATATTTTTCATTTTTATTAATTTATTTTTTTTAAATTATGCTTATAAATTTTTATATTATTTTAGTATTAATTTTTATTAATTTATTATTTTCTTTTACATTGTATATTTTTATTGATTTATTTTTTAAAAATTATATTTATAAATTTTTAATTTCTTTATTATTACCTTTATACAATATATATATATATATATATATATATATATATATATATATATATATATATATATATATATATATATATAATATATATACATATATAATATAAATATTTTAATCTTTTTTACGCCTTTGGACCCGTATATTTTTTATGTACTGAATATGACCAATTTTAAATCTTTTTAATGTATGAAAATGAAAGTATGTTTAAGTTATATCAGAGATTTGATATCAATAAATTAACAAAAGGTTTGATCAATCCAGGGGTTATCGAAATGTAACACCAACAGCCCTTGCTACAAAGCCTCCTCAGCTGAATTCCATAAAAAACCAAATCCTCAAGCACTGGTGTAACTTGAATGGGTGCAGTGTTGTTGTGGTAAACCGAGTTGTGGTAAACCGGTTTAAAACCGAGTAAACTAAAGAAACCATACCATTGGTGCAGCACCAATGATACTACTTTCCCCCTTCGTCCCTCCTCTAACACATATATTTCCAAACTATTCCACGAAGGTTTTGGTTTTTAGTCTTGCCTTCGTATTTGGATCGGGCATAGAAGTTGAGCATAATTTTTTTTTTTTTTTATCATCCTTAAGTACTGAAATCAATTTTATTTTTTTAATATTGGAAATTATTTTTAGTCACATTATTTTGCATTGTATTTGTAAGCCATAAAAAAAAAATATTACATCTCTCGTCATCCATTTTTTCTCTCGCCATGGTCTATAAAAACCTTCGTGGAATAGTTTGGAAATATATGTGTTAGAGGAGGGACGAAGGGGGAAAGTAGTATCATTGGTGAGAGGGAAGCAACGGTGCTGCACCAATGGTATGGTTTCTTTAGTTTACTCGGTTTTAGAATTTCCTAAAACAAACAAAGGAGCTAGCACGGTGTGATGAAAACATTAAGTCAAAAGATTCCATTAACTGCCGCATTCCTTTTTTATTGCTTCTTTAAGTTAGATCAATTGTTCATCTTTTATTTAACTACATATTTTCTTTCTGTGAGCTTGATAAAAATGAAACCTTTAATCTTCTTTGCCACCACAACAACACTGCACCTATTCAAGTTACACCAGTGCTTGAGGATTTGGTTTTTTATGGAATTCAGCTGAGGAGGCTTTGTAGCAAGGGCTGTTGGTGTTACATATCTCGATAACCCCTGGATTGATCAAACCTTTTGTTAATTTATTCATATTAAATCTCTGATATAACTTAAACATACTTTCATTTTCATACATTAAAAAGATTTAAAATTGGTCATATTCAGTACATAAAAAATATACGGGTCCAAGGGCGTAAAAAAGATTAAAATATTTATATTATATATAAATATAATAAATAATATATATATGTTCCTTTATATATATTGTATAAAGGTAATAATAAAGAAATTAAAAATTTATAAATATAATTTTTAAAAAATAAATCAATAAAAATATACAATGTAAAAGAAAATAATAAATTAATAAAAATTAATACTAAAATAATATAAAAATTTATAAGCATAATTTAAAAAAAATAAATTAATAAAAATGAAAAATATTTCAGAAATTAATCTATAAATAAAGAGTAGGTAATAAAAAAAAAATTAAACATGATTAAAAAAAGTAATTAATAAACATTTATAATATAAAAGAAAATAATAGATAGATAAAAAGTGATAATAAAAAAATGAAAAATTATAAACTTTATTTTTAAAAATAAATTAATAAATATGTAAAATATAAAATAAAATAAGTAATAGATAAATAAAAACGTGACAAATTATTATACAATGGTATATTTTTTCTTAATAGTGATATACGCCACCAAAAATATCACGTGGTACAGCTTTACAATAGGGGAACTCATAATAAAGAAACCCACACCAACCGTGTATGTAAGGGGACCTCTCTCCACGTAATATTTTCTATACTTAAGTTATTATATCATTAATAAAATTATAATATATTATTAATAAAATCAAATTCAAATAGGTTTATACAATTTTTGTTTACAGATAAGAATAAGTAACAGTATTTTATAATTTCGAGAAGGGTTCCGGACCCCCTGGACCTTCCCTCTGGCAATGCCACTGGTTCCGGGAGATGTAGTTTTCGAGTCATCAAAAAACTCCTGGATCCTTCAACTAATTATGTTATTATAAAAATTTATATTTGTTTGATATATTCTATTTCTGGATTTAGGGATACTGGAAGAGAGGCTGGTCTCGAATGGAATACATCTGAAATATCAGCATCAACCTCAGTATTTGATGTAACACAAAACGAATCAGAAGAACTCAACTATACAGTCATGTCAGAATTAGCTTTTGGAAGCAGCGTAAACAGTGCATCTTGCAGTACTGTACCCACGCAAGAGTCTATTGTAGCTGATGCTTTAGCTGCATGGGAACATGAAGACTTCGCCCAAAATTTAACAAAAGGAAAACTTGCTAAAGACAAAACATCGTCTAAAGGAAATAAGCGGAAACATAGACAATCCGTTTTGCCAAACGAATCTTTTCTTTCAGAGACAAGTGAAAATTCCATCAATTATAGTGCTATTCAAAGTGCTGTTCTTCTACCAAAAGCAAATCAACTCTTTTCAAGCCAACCTGAGAGTAATTTTAAACTCCCAGTTCCCAGTATTTCTGCAGCCAACACAAGTTTGAACAATGAGACAAGTATAATCAATCAAACCTCAATCAATTTACCCCAACTTAATAAACAAGGAGGAACTGCAAATAATCATATGTTTCAAAGCAGTTTTAACAGTTCAAGGAGTACAGATACAAGTTGTACTTCTGAAAGTCAGCTAAATTCCACCTACATCACTTCTCAAAATTCTTCATTAGTTTCGGATTCTTCATCCAACCAAACTGTTGGAGAACTAAACCCATCCTTGATCACTTCCACACAGCCAGCAAAAAAAAGGAATGCACGAAATAGCAAGTCGCCATCCCTCCCAGAAGAAGGTGCCAAAAAAGAACTGAATGTGCCTACGAAAGAAGTGGTCAAGAAAAAAGCAACTAAAGGTGCACCAAAGACAAAATCGAAAGAAACTCAGGTCAATCTAAAGACAAAAGCTTCGAAAAACGAAGTTGGTCCGAAAAAAAACACTGGGAAAAAAGTAATTAGAAAAAACCCTTCAGAAAATAAACAAGAAAAAAAAGAAAATAATCAGCAAATTGAAGAACCTATTACAGAAAACATTACGTTAGCCAACGATTTGAATAACAACGGCGGTCCTTCCGATTTTGAAATAAAATGCAAGGAGACATTACTGAAGGAAAAAGTTGAAGAATTATTAAATATGCCAAGCACTAGTAATGCAGTTTCTGACATGAATCACACCATTGGGACTGTTGACATGAACATGAACTATACTATTGGTAATGGTGGTCTAGATCAAAGTGAATCGGAGAATTTGATTTCCCAATCTTGTTCAATTGAGATTATTAAAGATGCAAATAGGGCTTCGAAAATAAATATTACTCTGCCACCAGAAACTAATTTATCTCTTTCTAAAAAGAATGCAGCTACCGCTAAATCTAAAAAAAAGAGTTTACCTTCTAGTATGGTTAAAAAAGACTCGTTGACTGTTGAGAGTAACACACCAAAACAAGGAAAAATAAAAATCAAACAAGAAAAAATCTCACCCAAATCTGTAGATTTGACTTCTGAAGTCCGACCAACCAAAATAAAATGCGGAAAAGAAGATACGAAAGACACTGAAAAAAGACATTCGAAGAAAAGCGAAGCCCCTAAGCCTGGACACAAAAAGCACGGAAAGGCAAGTCCTGCACCTAAAACAAAAAGGCATACCATTTCATGTAAGAATTACATTTAAAATAATTTAATTTGAAATTTAAATTATTCAAAATAATGAAACTCTATTTAAACTCCCCCAAGTTATTATCGAACCTAATGTTATTTTAAACAAAATTAAGTAAAATTTATTTGTGTTTGTGGATAAGTTGCTCATTTTTCGCTGTATCTATAATGCTCTAAGTATGTACATACCGTTAATTTCTTAATCAATCGATATTGGAGAATTTTCTGGTCCAAACTTGCTTGAAGCAGATATGAAGTTGGATACACACCTAATTATAGGTGTGTATGATCATTTTATTTTGTATGAGCACATACTGCTACTGATCGTTAATACAAATATTTTTTTGGCATTACTAAAAACAGGAAGTGAACTACTTCTGGGACTAAAAGCGTGAGCTTCCAAAAATAAAATTAATAATAAATTTTAAAAAAATCAGTCACTTGAAAATAAAAATATTTTCTTTTTCGAATTATGGAAACTTATGCCATTTGCTCTGTTTCAGGTGGTTATATGTCTTCAAGTAGCTCAGATGGTAAGACTATTTTTGCAAATTAAAATTATAAATTATCTATTTGTTTATTTGGGTGTTAACGTTCTTACCAAATCCAATTAACGCAGAAAGGAGGGGTTATCTTATAGGTTACCAACCTATCCTAGCCAGAGTGGGAAAGATCGAGATTCATTTCTTGGGTCCGCCACCAAATAAATATTCAACCCATCCAGGCCTGATTCGAACCAGCGCCGCATCTGAATCGAGTTTGCGGCTTAACACGCACGGCCACCAGTGCTTCTAATTTATCTATTAATCTTTAAAAATAATAATTAAACGGACTTGGTCTCGATCATAAATCATTGTTTTGAAAATATACCATAGCTTCCCACAACTATGTCCTAAAACCTTGGGCATGAAAAATCTGATATCTGAAATATGAGCGAGGTCTCGAATGAAGTTACATGAAGATACATATATTTGATAAGGTATTGAATACATAATAATAAAAATGTTATGGCATTATGTCACATTTAGTCTTCCATTTTTTTCAATTATTGACTGTCTGTTCAAAGTTTATTGAGAAAATTTCGAGAGCTTTATATATTCTGCTTATACAATATATATTACTAGAAAGTTCAGTTCTCAAACATGCAATTAATAATTTTACTAATAGAAACGTATTTTCATTTTATAGATATGCTCCTTTCGTATTAGCTTTTGTATTCGATTATTCCAGGCCTTTTATTTATTTTTTACATTACTGGCAATCCCGGCAAATAGAATCCTTCAACAGATTAAGGCTGATAAGCTATATAGTGATCATAGACGTACGCACGGGGTTCCACAGACACACAAGAACCTACGAAAGTCTCAGAAATAATTTTGTTTTTCTATAAAACAGTAAATAGAAGCAAAGTTTAAAGATTCACCTAAAAATAAAAATACATGTTGCTTAGAACTTAAGTTCAAAAACTCCAACTAAAACTTTTTTTATAATTTTTTGGTTTAATTTTAACACCAAATTGTTAAAAATGAGTTTTAGGCGGCATATTCTTTCAAAAATTTTCCAGGGGAGTAAAGAATATCCCCGGATCCTCCTCCCGACTGGGGAGTATAAAAGAACCTACGGTACTATAGTACTTCGCACATATATCTTGATAATGATATAAGTATTCATTCATAATCATATAAGTATTCTGGAGTACTATCAATTCAGATTTGCTATCTATCTGCATTGATTTGATTTTATGATTTTTAGTCCTGATGATTGGCTAACCGCATTGGTTAGTTATTTACTGCTATTTGAGAGATTCAATGTTTTATTTCTGTTGGCATCTTCCTAATATTATTTCTATTACATCATTTTAAGAATAAGGAAAACGTGATTCTTGTTTTAAATAATTTACGAATACATATAAGTTTTAACACTGGAACCTAATCTAACATAGTCCTAGAAACATTCTCCAACTAAATTTAGTGGATTATTAAATAATAATATTCTTTTACAGAGACAGATGAAAGCTACGATAGCTCAGAAGACAGCAGTAGCAGTTGCAGTTCCAGCGATTGGAGATGTAGTTGCTGCGATAACACTTCTTGCAGTTGCTCCAGCGAATCTTCCTACGAATCTCCTCCCAGGAGGAGACGTCATAGATAATATCCATAACGTTTCTTAGACAATTGTCAAACGGTTGTTTTTAATATTTGATAAATCTATTGTTATTTTATTATATTCGAAAATTTTATAATATCAGTGAATGCTTGAAAAACTAATACGCTATGAACTGTTAAAACTGCTTTGAAACCTATGATTATTTGCAGTTCCTCCTTGTTTATTAAGTTGGGGTAAATTGATTGAGGTTTGATTGATTGTACTTGTCTCATTGTTCAAACTTGTGTTGGCTGCAGAAATACTGGGAACTGGGTGTTTAAAATTACTCTCAGGTTGGCTTGAAAAGAGTTGATTTGCTTTTGGTAGAAGAACAGCACTTTGAATAGCACTATAATTGATGGAATTTTCACTTGTCTCTGAAAGAAAAGATTCGTTTGGCAAAACGGATTGTCTATGTTTCCGCTTATTTCCTTTAGACGATGTTTTGTCTTTAGCAAGTTTTCCTTTTGTTAAATTTTGGGCGAAGTCTTCATGTTCCCATGCAGCTAAAGCATCAGCTACAATAGACTCTTGCGTGGGTACAGTACTGCAAGATGCACTGTTTACGCTGCTTCCAAAAGCTAATTCTGACATGACTGTATAGTTGAGTTCTTCTGATTCGTTTTGTGTTACATCAAATACTGAGGTTGATGCTGATATTTCAGATGTATTCCATTCGAGACCAGCCTCTCTTCCAGTATCCCTAAATCCAGAAATAGAATATATCAAACAAATATAAATTTTTATAATAACATAATTAGTTGAAGGATCCAGGAGTTTTTTGATGACTCGAAAACTACATCTCCCGGAACCAGTGGCATAGCCAGAGGGAAGGTCCAGGGGGTCCGGAACCCTTCTCGAAATTATAAAATACTGTTACTTATTCTTATCTGTAAACAAAAATTGTATAAACCTATTTGAATTTGATTTTATTAATAATATATTATAATTTTATTAATGATATAATAACTTAAGTATAGAAAATATTACGTGGAGAGAGGTCCCCTTACATACACGGTTGGTGTGGGTTTCTTTATTATGAGTTCCCCTATTGTAAAGCTGTACCACGTGATATTTTTGGTGGCGTATATCACTATTAAGAAAAAATATACCATTGTATAATAATTTGTCACGTTTTTATTTATCTATTTTTATTTTATTTTCTATTTTACATATTTATTAATTTATTTTTAAAAATAAAGTTTATAATTTTTCATTTTTTTATTATCACTTTTTATCTATCTATTATTTTCTTTTATATTATAAATGTTTATTAATTACTTTTTTTAATCATGTTTAATTTTTTTTTTATTACCTACTCTTTATTTATAGATTAATTTCTGAAATATTTTTCATTTTTATTAATTTATTTTTTTTAAATTATGCTTATAAATTTTTATATTATTTTAGTATTAATTTTTATTAATTTATTATTTTCTTTTACATTGTATATTTTTATTGATTTATTTTTTAAAAATTATATTTATAAATTTTTAATTTCTTTATTATTACCTTTATACAATATATATATATTGCAATATACACCTTTTTTAAGAATTAAGTACGTAGTAAATAATTGTTTTAGATATCTTAAATTAGATTTAATATTTGGAAATAGGGATTCTCAGGAAAATAATACAACATTTATTTATCCTGACTGCAACCATCATAAATTATAATGAAAAGTGTGTTTATCATCATAAATGGAACCAAAATAGACGGTTTTATTTTAAAACATGGCGGCTCTATTTTGACTTCAACAGAACCTCTGCCATAATGATCGAGTGGGTGAAGATGATCAATTTGTCAATACTTCGACAATAAACCTGATCTAAGAAAATCAAAAAGAAGTAGAAGAGATTTTCATCAAATGAGAACTTCACAAAATCATAAATGGTCCATTTGTATTAGATGATCAAAATGGCAGTTCGCCATTTTGAAACCTAGAGTGGTGTAACGGACAACAAAGGAGAGCATTATTATTGTTTCAACCGGAGATCGGGGTAGACATCTTAAGAGTTCCCGTGATACTTCATCCACAAGATCCACATCATTTGGTAACACATTTTAATTATATCCCGTAAACCACCGTCATCATTCTACAAGAAGAAAGTGTATAATTTAAGATATATTGACGCTTCACGTTATTCGTATGTTTGTAATAGTAATAGTTCTGTGTGTCTGTGTCTGATTGTCTGGTAACCCACCCTGAGAATTAGAGTCAAACTTATATAAAACAAATAAATATATAAAAAAGGGAAAATAAGTTTAATATATTTATTTTCCCAAAAACGGAACGTTACATATTTGTTGCCCAATAACGCGTGGCCTTATTCGTTAAAAATTAGGTCACGACAATCAGTACGCAGCTCACAGAAATTTTAAAAGTGTTAAATTTTTATTTTAAAGTGGAAAATTATGGATAAGATTCAGGAAGAGACGGTTGTCCAATGCCTAGGAGACGAGAATGATTCAGACTCGGGAATTAATAAAAATAGTGAAAAACTAAACACTAACAACATGTTAAAACATTTAATGTCTATGATGAGTGACATGAATAAAAAATTTGAGGAAAAAAGTCGTAAATCCGAGGAAAGATGTCGTGAATCCGATAAAAAAGCCGAGGAAAGATTTCAGGAACTTAAAAATGATATCAAAGAATTCGATAAAAAATTTGATGAAAGAAGTCCTGAACTCGATAAAAGAGTTAATAATTTAAATAAACAATTTCAAACTGTTAATTTTATAAGTGATGAAGAACTAAATTTAGAAAATGAGAATAAAATAAATAATTCAGTGATGCCAGGAAGTTGTGAACTGGGACCGACAATAATTAAAGATGATTCAGTTGAAACTAATTTAACCTTAAAATGGAACTCACAAAACGCTGAAACATCAGAAAAAATTAAAGTAGCTTATAAAAATGACTCCGAATTATCCAAAAAATTTGATGACTGTCTCGTGGAAGGAAGTAAAACTAAAAACATGTTTGTGAAAATAGAATCGCAATATAAACATGAGATTGGGAGGTTAAGTAAAAAAGAGGATGAAAATCGGAATGTTAGAGTGTTTGGGGATCAAAAATCCAATCTTGAATTCATGGAACAAGTCAACCCCATTAAAGTGTTTAAACAATAATGCCACCCGGTTTGCCACCAATAGATGGAATGATTTCCTATTGATTTTGAATATTTCCCACAGTTTAAAATATACCAGACATGCACCCATACAGTGTATGTTTGGAATGAAGCCCTTATGCTTTTGGAGTACATTTAAAGTGTACGACCCGGGTGGATTGCATTTAGATCATGAGCCGGTACAGAAATTTATTAAAAATAAAATGGAAAAATTTGGATACAGAAATAACTTGATAGGAAATTTAAAAAAAAAAAAAAAAAAAAAAAAAAAAATGCAATTTATTATTTTTGTATAGGCTTGGGATATTTCTATGATGCTTAAAATTAAAAAAGAAAGTTAAAAAATCAATACATTTTTATTTCCGGGGGTTGGAATACAGTTATTTTTCTTTACAAAACTATAGTCTCATCTTTAAAATTGGTTGTTAGAATCCATGATTTTTATCTCTTTATTACTGTTGTTCATGAGGATGAATTTATAAACATGAAATAGTATTTAAAAAAAAAAAAAACACTTTTCAATATTGTTATTAAGTAAAGGTCATTTTGATTTTAATAAGAAATGTTTAATTAATCCATAGAAAAATATTTAAGAATTACATTTTAAGAGTTTATTAAATTATCAAGAAAAATATCTCATTTGTTAGGTGTTGATTTTTCGTAACCAATATTCATATCATCGATTATTTATGAATTGTAGTTAACCTAGGAATATTTACCTGTTAAATAATTTTTAGTTTTTGACCTAAATTTAAAATAATCATTACTTTCAACCCTTGTTTTTTCTTATGGTGTATTTGTTGCAATAATAATTCAAAATTCTCATTTAAGATCTACCTTATGTGAGAATCCATATTTTCTTTTCTCTTAATAATCATTACATGTTTTAGTGATAGGTTAACCAGCTATTGACGCTATTTGTTAATATAGAAATATAAAATAATTGGTGCTCAGCGCAGAGCTAAAATTTTTGTTTGCTTGAAAAATTATAAGGTCTCAAATTCTACTAGAATACTTAAATAAAATGTAATTATTAACAATGACAGTGATTATTTTCGGTATAATTAAATTTTTGTTTCACTCATTTTCTGTTGGACAATCTTCTCTTGCTCATTCCTATTTTCTTTGATTTTGGTAGAATAACAATGTTTCTCATTTAGTCACAATATCGTGTTTTTTTTTATAAATAGTAGAACCACATCTTATTGGGTTCTCAACAAAAATTAGTTTGTATATAATGAAAATGTAACTGTCCTCTCTCAATTTGTTCTTTTATATAATTTATGTATAGTTTTTGAAAAAATGTTTGTATTCTGTTTGGAGAGAAGTCAGAAAAATTATGTAAATCAATAATTAAGAAGATAAGGAAGAATAAAATTAAACTTGAATTTAGTATTTAAGGAAATCAAAAATTGTAATTAATAGTAACTCAGAGGAAATTGGGAATTAATGTTTAATTGAATGAATGGAGTATGAATGTTTCAGTATTCACTCGTATAATTTAAGATGAAAAAAAAAAAAATAAAATAATAATAATAATAATATAATTTGCGTGCAAAATATCATTATTATTTTTTTTACCTAGAAGGAGGGAGAAATGTAATATACACCTTTTTTAAGAATTAAGTACGTAGTAAATAATTGTTTTAGATATCTTAAATTAGATTTAATATTTGGAAATAGGGATTCTCAGGAAAATAATACAACATTTATTTATCCTGACTGCAACCATCATAAATTATAATGAAAAGTGTGTTTATCATCATAAATGGAACCAAAATAGACGGTTTTATTTTAAAACATGGCGGCTCTATTTTGACTTCAACAGAACCTCTGCCATAATGATCGAGTGGGTGAAGATGATCAATTTGTCAATACTTCGACAATAAACCTGATCTAAGAAAATCAAAAAGAAGTAGAAGAGATTTTCATCAAATGAGAACTTCACAAAATCATAAATGGTCCATTTGTATTAGATGATCAAAATGGCAGTTCGCCATTTTGAAACCTAGAGTGGTGTAACGGACAACAAAGGAGAGCATTATTATTGTTTCAACCGGAGATCGGGGTAGACATCTTAAGAGTTCCCGTGATACTTCATCCACAAGATCCACATCATTTGGTAACACATTTTAATTATATCCCGTAAACCACCGTCATCATTCTACAAGAAGAAAGTGTATAATTTAAGATATATTGACGCTTCACGTTATTCGTATGTTTGTAATAGTAATAGTTCTGTGTGTCTGTGTCTGATTGTCTAGTAACCCACCCTGAGAATTAGAGTCAAACTTATATAAAACAAATAAATATATAAAAAAGGGAAAATAAGTTTAATTTATTTATTTTCCCAAAAACGGAACGTTACAATATATATAATATAAATATTTTAATATTTTTTACGCCCTTGGACCCGTATATTTTTTATGTACTGAATATGACCAATTTTAAATCTTTTTAATGTATGAAAATGAAAGTATGTTTAAGTTATATCAGAGATTTAATATCAATAAATTAACAAAAGGTTTGATCAATCCAGGGGTTATCGAGATATGTAACACCAACAGCCCTTGCTACAAAGCCTCCTCAGCTGAATTCCATAAAAAACCAAATCCTCAAGCACTGGTGTAACTTGAATGGGTGCAGTGTTGTTGTGGTGGCAAAGAAGATTAAAGGTTTCATTTTTATCAAGCTCACAGAAAGAAAATATGTAGTTAAATAAAAGATGAACAATTGATCTAACTTAAAGAAGCAATAAAAAAGGAATGCGGCAATTAATGGAATCTTTTGACTTAATGTTTTCATCACACCGTGCTAGCTCCTTTGTTTGTTTTAGGAAATTCTAAAACCGAGTAAACTAAAGAAACCATACCATTGGTGCAGCACCGTTGCTTCCCTCTCACCAATGATACTACTTTCCCCCTTCGTCCCTCCTCTAACACATATATTTCCAAACTGTTCCAGGAAGGTTTTTGTTTTTAGTCTTGCCTTCGTATTTGGATCGGGCATAGAAGTTGAGCATATTTTTTTTTTTTTTTTATCATCCTTAAGTACTGAAATCAATTTTATTTTTTTAATATTGGTAATTATTTTTAGTCACATTATTTTGCATTGTATTTGTAAGCCATAAAAAAAAAATATTACATCTCTCGTCATCCATTTTTTCTCTCGCCATGGTCTATAAAAGTCAAGGAGGCGCACTTTTCGCAAAAAATCCTGTTACGCTAATGAAGGTCAGACCTAACTCGATCCTTCCATCTGTGTGAAAAGTGATATGACTCCCAGCTACGTTTCGGTCGATCCCAAGGACGCTTGCCAGTCGGATTCACGCTTATTATGATCGTTTACTATCCATCTCGAAAACTTTACAGTTCGATTATATTTACAGGTTGCAGCTACGCGTTGGGTGGCTGGCTATATGAATTCGCTGGTTGACTCGGTCTCCTTCGATTCAAAAATTCTACGCAATACTTTATTTTCAAAAGCCTTAGGCACTGTTAATGCAAGTATAATTATTTTATAAATTTTAGGTTTCTGGAGAGAAGGCGTAAACTAAGTATTTTTACAACTGAGACATAACGAGCGTTAGCCGCTCTTTACAAGATCTTTACTTCCTCTCGAATTTCGTTTTTCTATTTATTGTAGACCCAGATACTTAACTTTCTCGATGTATTGAAACGTATTTCTTCTTATATCTATACCACCGAAATCATCGCTGTTTCTGCTACTAACCATAATAATGATAATTTAAAAAAAAATCGTTGGTGATACACAGCTATTCAGTTCGAATTACCCAAAAACGGATGGGGATAGAGATAAAAAAAACAAAAAAAAAACAGGAATTGAAACAATTCCTTGAAGTAGAACATGTGAGATTAAAAAGAAAAATAACGATAAGGATTGGCCCGACAATGTGGCCCAAGATTTGTCTGCGGGAGGGAACAGCTACTACGCCCTATGCCCTTGACCTTACCGCTACATAAACAGTCCTATCTCTGCGCAGGTATCCCAGCTCCCTCTGTACCCCTTCCCCCTTCTATCTCTCGTTTTTTTACCTTAGGGTATTTGTCATACTTGAAATAATTTCGTTTTTGGTAGAATTGACTGTATTTTCTTATCCAATTATTTTGACACCATAATTGATTAATAAAAGGAAGAAAATAAATCTACCAGCTGCCACATAATTATAATAATAAAAGGTATATATAATTAGACATAAATGGAGTAGTCATTATCTTTTTATTATAATTGAATCTAATTTTAAGATGTTGAATCTAATCAAATCCTCTCGAGATAGTTCCACCAAGTTGATTAGCTGGCGGATACATGCTCAGTTACACCATAGAGTAATGTTTATTGTCACTGCTCCTTACTATGTTACAAGCCCTGCCCTACATCATGACGTCAACGTACCAGTTGTTTAAGATCTAATTCCATCCAAATTCTCCAAATTTCATCGGAACCTTAGCCATCATCCTGATCCTTAGTTCTAACTCTATCTAGCACCATCCATTCACTATGGTCCTACTTTATAAATTTTGCAATCGTTCTAGGAGCGGTCCGGATCTAACAATGCTAATAACATTTGGATTGAAGAACGGAGGTCCAGAATCCAATCCATTGGTTGGCCCATCTTATATTGGATTTTTTTTTAATCGGTATTTTATTTTTATAATTATAAATTTTAAATAAATAAATTAAATGATACATTTACTTACACACACACATAAATGTATATTTGAAATTAATAAAAGAAATGGGAATTTCTCAATAAGACTAATTAATTTCTTTGACGTATCAGAATATTTATTAATATAATGAAACCCCATGACACATTCCTAGAAGTAATAAACCCAACATCGCGTAACTGATTCCTAGAAACAATTTACAAATTACATTAGTTAAATATACGTTACATTTAATTTGAATTTACATTTATTTATATTAATTTTAAATACAACAGGTAATTTATACTTCTAAAATTCAACTAATATGATATAAAAAAAATAATCAAATATTTTTCTTTTCAATGAACGCTTTAATTTCAAAAATTGTCAAACAAATATTAAAATAAAATTGTACACAGATTTATCAGACAAAATAATTTCAATTAAATTTATGTTTTCAAGGGATGTTTAACTCGTTAGTTATAAATTTTTACTTTACCCAGCACATTGAAATATTGTAATAATTAACCACAAATTATTAATATATAAGCAACATGAAAACTGAAATTCTTTCTCGATCAGATAAGCCGATTCTTTGAATATTTTGTTATTGGCTGGTGTAAACAGTAGGTATACAAATTTTGACCATAAAAAGGTTAATATTAGCAATGGGAATAACATTTCGTTGACCAGTGTAAACGGTAGATATTGTTATTAACATTTTGCATAAAACAAAATTATTTTAAAAATTAAAATTATTTTATTGTTAATTTTATGTTAATAAAATAACATAAAATTAACATTTAATAACATAAAATGTTATTATCATTTTGCTAATAACATTTCAGTGTAAACGCACCTTTAACTTGCTCCCTATTTATTTATTCCGCTATTATTAAATTAATTTGTATTGTCTCTAAATATGGTATGGATAATTCATTAATTAAGAATTAATAAGAATAGGCATCCCGTTTCAGGATGTAAAGGATTCGTCAATTTAAATAAGAGCTTTAGAGCGGCTTAAATTAGACCACTGTTTTTGGCAAACCCGTTCTTTTTAGATAGCCTCTTTTTCATGATTCGACTACCAAGATCACTGACCACTAAAAATAAGACGATGACTGGGGTGGATCATAGGTTATTTTGATTCAATCACTCAAAAAAGCAACCGAGATTCAAGAGGGGAAGGAAATAGACCATGGCTGTTCAATACAATGAGCTACTACTCTCATCACTCAGTCCAAATTCACTCCAAATTCTTAACCGAATAACTAATCTTTCTTTCCGAATCACTGATCGCTTCATGAGTAAATATAACTCATTCAGTATATATAACAATTTATATAACAGTAAATATAATTTATAACAGTAAATATAAGAGATTCAGTTTATGAACAGAAAGACCATCTCTAACAGTGCGGCACACATACTGACTGGTGCAGAGCATAGAAATCAGCGGCCTCGAGGCCACAAGTGGTTTTCAAAAACTAGTGTGGCCTCCGAGATTTTTTCCTTTTATATCCCGTGGACAGGTGAGTGGACTTTCGCGATTTTAACGATTTTTTGACCATTTAGAGGTAAGCTAAAAGAAGAATGGATGAGAACATTTTTCCGAATTTTTATTCGCTTTTCCTCTTATATCTCGTGAACGGGTTTAATGGATTTCGCGGTTCCAACGACTTTCTGACTGTTTAAAGGTAGGCTAAATAGAAAAAGATTTTAAAAATTGTCCAATTTTTCATTCCCTTTTCATTGGTCGGAAAATTGTTTGAACTACGAAAATCCATTCACCCGCTCTCGAGATAAAAGAGGAAAAGTGAATAAGAAGTCGGAAAAATTTCATACTCGTTTTACTTTTAGCTTATCTTTGAATGGTTCGAAAATCGTTTGAACAGCGAAAATCCATTCATATGTTCACGAGATACAAGTGGAAAAACGAATGGAAAGTCGGATATTTTTGAAACTCGTTCTTCTTTTAAATCTACCTATAACTAGTCGGTAAATCGTTTGAACAGCGAAAATCCATTTTCCGTTAACGAGATGCAAGAGGAAAAGCGAATGGAAAGTCAGAAAATTTACAAACTCGTTTTCCACTTTAATATACCTTTAAATAGTTGGAAAATAGTTTGAACCGTGAAAATCCATTCATTCTATTCACCCTTTCACAAGATATAAGAGGAAAGTCGAATGAAAAGTCGAAAAATTTGAAAATTGTAGTGCCAAAAAAAATACGTACATATTTATATATATGTGTGAGTCTGTATTTAAACAAATATAAATACCAACAGTGAAATATAATAATAATAGTAATTTCCTTTAATATTTTCTAATTTAATGCGGTCTCCAATAGCAAAAATATTCCCCAAGTTACTATAAAAGTTACATGAATGGTAAAATCCATAATGGTAAAAAATTGAAAAGCCATGTTCGCTGTTTTAGAGCAGCCTTGTAATACAGCTAAGAATTAATAAAATATTTTTAACTTTTATAATAAATTATTAATATTCAATAATTATTTAATTATGCTTTGTTTAACTGCAGTAAATGTTTGCAACTGGTTGAAGAAGTATTTATTCTTTAAAAGAAGATATGCTTTTGTAGCAACGCCTCGGACGGTTATTACCATGAGGCATATCTTTAGCCCTAATTTAAATTTATGTACATATGTCTATTCGGAACATATTATTACATTTTTTATATCGCGTTCATGTATAATTTATTAATAATAAATACATTATAACGTTAGCAAAATTTTAGATATAAATAAGGAACGAACCAATAAAAAATAATTGAACCTCTAGATTCACTAAGCCATACAAATCTTACAGTCTTCGCATAAACTCGTCCCGGTATAAACTATAACTCATACTTACAATGTACACTGCAACTGTTGAAGACATAGACGGAGCATTGTTAGAAAAACCTCAATTCTCAACAAGTCTCTCTTTAAAATGATGTCCTCTTTTGAGCTGTGAAAGATTCTATTTTGATGATAGGTAAATTCCTGAAAACAATTTTTGACGGTCGATGGCTCCCTAGTGCTGATTGGCTAAATTAAATTTTTAATTCTTGAAGTGCTTGCGTGGCCAATCATGAAGCGTGAGGGCCAACTTGTGAAGAAGGATTAGCCCGCTTCAGGACTTTTAAGGCTCAAGTGAACTGACTGACTTCGAGGAATTATTTTCTTTTCGAACTCGAACTTTTACCAGGTGGGGAACCAAACTAGTTTGAGAAGGTTTTATAGGTTAGAAGAAATATACTGAAGGCAATTGAACCTAAAGTGATTAATTAAATTTCAATAAATATTCTTGCTTTATTATTATTGACCTTCAAAACTGACGGGAGATATATCTTAGTAAATTAAACCAAACGTATTTAAATATAACTTCGACATGTTGCTTCTTCCATGGGGTTGACAGCCATCTGAAACTTAAATTTAGAGCTGACAGGTTTACAGACAGTCCGAAGTGACTTTTCATAGGATAACAACTGTAGCGTGCTTAGAACGTAATTCCCTAATAAAAATAACAGTTTATGTGAGATTATGTAGGTACATAATCTCACATAAACTTTTATTTTATATAAGCTTTACAGGTATGTGAGCTGTACTTTGTGACAACAGAATGAGGTTATTACCTCATAACCTTTTTTACAAATCAGATGTAGGTAGGAATCTGTCAAGTGGGATCTACAAGATTCTTTTTGTTTTTTATCTAACAAACACCGAACTACTTCAATTTACCTGAGTCAAAACAATGTGTAAGCTAAAGTACGAAAAACAATAAGGAATCCTTTGAGTGATAGTCTAGAAATACCTACTTCATCAAGCCTCAAGACGATATTTCAATTAAGAAACATATCTAGCGTGCCTGTCCAAATATAGTCGTCCATTAAGGATGATGAGCACATTTGAAGCTCCTGAAGAATTTATTTCATCTGACCTAGTTATGGCCAAGAGAAGATCAATAATCCAGATGCGATTGAGCAACGACAACAACTGAGGTTCTGATGCTCATTACCTTAACGACATTTTGAACAAGATGGACACTGGTCTGTACATTTAGTTTGAGATTTCAAAGTAACTCTGAAGATTAGGGATGTATTACGTTATTTATCGTGTAGAATTTAAAAACAGTCCATTCCGACAACAGAAAAGTTTCCCATGATAAAAAACGTCAGTTTAACATGATATAGGACAAATATAAAAAAATAAAAGTTAGAAAATAATCCACGTTGGTTTGATTGAATTTCTCTGGAAAAGACATGGATACATATTTAAATAAATTAAAAATAAAAGTCGACTGAGGATTTAGTGCTATTACTAAACCTCCAATGGCTTTTCAAACCAACGATGTCGGTGAGAGTGATGCGCTGGTATCTCGCTGATCAAGTCCTGCTTTGCTGTTCATATGAGGAGGAAGCAGCTTGGTTAGGAAGCCCAAGACTAAGAGTAAATATCGTGCATATTTATATTGTTCTTATGTTTTTGTTAATTTATTATGTCTATTTTTTTAAATAGTTTTCAATGTAGTAAATTATAGTACTAATATTTAAACCTTACAAAATTTGATGATTAAAAAGAAATCCTGTTTCATTATGTTGTTCATTGTTTCTTCCTTTCACAATATTTAATATTGATTTATTTTATAAAGTACAAATATTCTGTATAATATTACAAATTAATCCCAATTTTCCTAGCAATCTGCTTTGTTGAAAATCATCCAAGACTTTCAATCTTCCATAGGCCAACAGAAAATCACTATCCTCTTTCTCTTTGATTTTTCAAAAGCTTTCGACTCAGTTAATCACAATATCCTCCTTCCAAACTCCAAAACCTCTCCATATCAAATAGAATTTTAAAGTGGTTCATTTCCTTCTTATCTCTTCGCTCCCAAACAGTCATCATCCCAGATAAACCTCCTTCCACTACCTTTTATAAGCACATGGTGTTCTCCAGGATTCTTCATTCTCGCCAATCCTCTTCTCTGTTTATATTATCATCTCTCTGATTTCATTCACCACTATGCCATATCCACAATACCACTTATATGCTGATGATTTCCAAATTTAACAATCCTTTCATCCTTCCGAGATACTTGAGGTAATCCGAAATCTATAAGAAGATATAGACAGTATACACGCATGGACGATAAGCAATGATTTGAGGCTGAATGTAGAAAAAACCAATTCACATCGATTCCAAGCACCTTATTAATCCCCTTCTTTACTATCCCTTGCTCTACCTCAATTGCCTATCTATTCACTTCCACCTCTGGGTTGAAAATTTTGGAGTAATTTTTGATCAAAACCTGTCCTGCAACAACCCAATTACCCGAAAATTAATTGCTATCCTCAAACAGACCCTAAGATTTCGCGATTCTATATCCTTTAAAACCTGTCAGCTCCTAATGTCCTCCCTCATGTTCACCCACTTTGATTACGGTTGGCTGGTGTATGGTGTACTGTCTGATAGGCATTGGACGAGACTGAAGAGACTAATGAATTGATTCATTAGATTCATCTTCGGGGATACCAAAGCGTTCCCATGTCTCCAGTGGTATGCCGAGTTAAAGGGTCTTTAACCTGTTTTCCGATGGCAATATCTCTTTGTTGTCTTTCTTTTGCGATCCTTTAGAACCAAAAAGCCTCCCTTCATTCTTAATCTGTTTACCCCATGATCCTCGGTCCACTCTTTAATCATGAGATTCCAGCTCACAAACTTATATATTCTTTCTCATAGATCTGATTCCTTTCAAAAATCCTTTATCATTCGTTCTACCTTGTTCTGTAATTCCTGGAATATTCATAAATATTTTCTGTTAACTGTTTCTGGCTTTGATGACTAAACGATCGTATATAGTTTAAATAAGTAAGATTAAGGATGTTTTTTTTTTAAATTAATTTGTTTTTAGACTAGATGCATTCGATTCGCATAACATTGCTTAAATATGGAAATATTAAAATAAGCAAACTTATATAAACATACAATAAAATTAGTTTACCTTGTGGAGGATATGGGCGTTTTGTGAGGAAGATTACCACTCCCATGAAACATCTCTGCATCCTCGGAGAAAATTTCTTGGACTTTTAGACCTTGCAAACATCTTTTGCTTGGTCGCGGATCATAGCCTGAAGTCATCTTGAACTACGGGATTCTTCTGTTTGAAAAAAAAAAACTTTTTTTCTCCTTCTAATCCAAGTAGATAAGGTAAACGGAAGCTTCATAACTAACGTGGAATATCTATAAATAACATAATGTAACTATATATAACTACCTAAGCTACATAACAAGGAATCATAATATGCACCTAGCAAAAATAATTTAATTAAAAATATGGAAATGAACGTTCGAGTGTTAGACTGAGACGAAGACATCCTCATGTGTGTTCGTTCTGATCTTGTAAATTGAATTTTTGATGTTCGGTGGAGGTATGCAACGAACTGGTATGGGCATTAAACCTCCTGGTTCGCTATTATGATGATTATGAACGCGTCGTTTCTCTTAACTTTTCAGGTATTTTTATTTATTTTTTTTCAAAATATAAACCTAAATCTACAATATTAAATATACATATATATATATATATATATATATATATATATATATATATATATATATATAATATTGTAATATAATTAAATATATATTAAAATACATTTCTTGCAATGAAATCCGCCCTCCCAACGAAAACCGGAATGTTTTCTCAAAATTCAACTGTTTGGTCTTAGTAGTTGTTCTTCACCTCCGTAGTTTTTGTGATATCATTTTGTGAAATAAATAATTAATTAATTAAAATTTAAAATTCTAGATTTTTGTTTGCCTCTATATTAATATAACACATGGTATGACATTATTGAGGAATGATTGTGTTATAATTATGGAATAAGCATTATTATGGAATAATCATAATCGTAATTACATCTCTTCCTAGAAGACTAGTTGGCCGTGCTTGTTCGGGCGTCATTTTAGCATTCTCGGGTTAGAAACGGCGCCGCACAGAGACCAAAGCAGAAAAAAATTCAAATTTAGAATATTTAATATTGAATCAGAAATTTTTAGCATCCAAACTAGACTAGTAATGACATTGGACCCGAGCGATTAGCATCGATTATTATAAGGATTCACTAAGATAAGTCAAAACAAAAATAATGAATCCATGTATGCATTTATTCATCGATGATTACAAATTGTCTGCTAAAATGGAAGCTACTGAAGTTATGTAACTATGAAAACACAAACTTAGAGTCATTGTAGTAAATAATAGCGTTAATATACTTCAAAAGATAAAATAGATTATATATATTTCAAAAGTTGAGAATATGTTGTATACAATTTTATATTTGTGGTTCTTATATATATTGCCTGTGTAAATGTATTGCCTAATTTTCAATTAAAAAATCATCAGCGAATCATGAACAATCAACAGTGCTGTTTTTTGTGCAGGAAGTTCCGGTCAACTGAAATACTCCTGCCTGCTAGTGAAATGGTTCGTTATGGTTGGTTATATATCTTCTTAATAGGACCTCGAATGGAGTATATCTTCCATACTTTATAACCCCATTGATAAGTGAAACATTTAACAGAAATCGTGTTTGAATTTTTTCGTTCTGAATTCGTGATTTGGCCGGTTCTGCGCCGGTTCTAATCCGCTCTGGGCTGGATGAAATTTATTTCGTGGTGGACCCACGGAATAAATCTCGAACTTCCTACTCTGCCTAGAATATTTTACGAACCTGTAGGATAACCTGTCCTTCCTGACCTAGTAAGAGTGCATAAGGCCATTACACCCAAACAAACAAACATAATAGTAAAACATAATCCTACTTTTACAAATCAGGTGTTGTATTTTATGATGATGAGAATCAGCCTATTTCTTTAATTGTCTGTCAAAGGAAACATTCACTTAAAAAAAGTGAGAAAAATCATATAGTTTGGTCATGACGAAAGCAACAAACAAGCTCAAAATAATCTTTCATAAGCGATGAAATAGCGATGAAGCGATGATAGTGATGATGATGTAGAAGATGATAGGAATGATAGAGATGATGATTGAGATAACGATACAGATGATGGTAGAGATGAAGATAGAGGTGATAGAAATAATGATAAAGATGAAGATAGAGATGATTGTAAGTAGTGGCGTACGCAGGGAGGGGATCAGGAGAATACATTCTCTCCTTCCGAAATGCACGAAAAAATATAATTTTCATACCCACCAACATAAGATTCAAACACGCATCAAATATACACAGAAAACAACTAAAAAAAGCCTTTTTTAGTTGTTTTCTATGTGTATTTGCTGTTTTCTGTTGATCAGCTGTTTGAATATAACCTTCTCAGCTGTTATTATGTTACATCCCTTTGCCTTCAGTATGTGATTGGATGTCTTAGAGTGATGTGATATCTCAGTATGATGCGTCTTTCTGGACGGTTGATGTGAGATGGGCTGTATTTGATCTTCATAGATGTGATTTTTGGTGTATATCCTGATGATGCCTGAATAGGCTAAACGTTGACTGGTTAGTTGGTTGCTAGTATTTGAGAGACGTATGGATTTGTGTTTTGGAATTTTCCTATTGTTTATAGCAAGTAATTTATGTCTCTTGTTGAGTTTTGCTCTTTTATATTCATATAAGGTTTATATTTTGAGCAATATTTGAGCATAATTTTAGAGGTGCTAAGTAGTAAAAAGATCTTACTTATTGATTCTGCACTAGAGAAACGTGTCAGAGACTGTACAGGGTGTCCCCACAAAAAGGATAAAGCCAGACTTGACAGGAGTCCGTTAAATTTAAGGATCGATATTTTTACCTATGTAATATCGCTTTAGAATTTAATTTGCTATATTTAATCAAATATAGCCCATTCCATTGAAAATTTCAGAGTTATATGCGCTGGAGAGGTACTGGAGAAATTTAGGGGTTAAATATGAGCTCAAAGCAAACTTCAAGCGACACAGTTGTGCCCCACTAGGTTTCACCCCTAAATTAAAAAAAATTGAGGATTCTAAGGAGGGTGACAGTCGAGTCTTGAACACCCTGTATATCTGTATATGTCCATTCATCAAAATCGGACATCCTGCTTTTCTGCATCGTTTGACAATTGAAGAGTCTAGTGGAAGAACATGCAATTTGGCATTTTAGGAAAAATGTGACTTTTGCTTCGAAGAATATTTTAAATTTTTCTTTCTACACAGCACCTATTTTTTCAATTTTTCTAAACCTTGAATTGAATTAATTTTTAGATTGATACAGCCTAAAATAGATATAAAAATCATTAAATATTACTTTTTTTTTAATGTAATATACGGTATACGGTTATGCAGAAATATATAAAATATATATATATATATATATATATATATATATATATATATATATATATATATATATATATATATATATATATATCCTTCCATGTTAAATATAAAAATTCACAAGCCTGCAAATCTTGCTTCCATCTTTCCTCATAAATTACCGAATCCCAAGATGACAGGACTACCGATGATTTTTTTTTTTTTTTTTTTTTTGCTTGAAGAATGTAGTAGAGGATGGATAACAGCGACAATCCTTTTTTAACAAGCGTGTTTTGTCAGAGGTTTTGAGTGCTGAACTCCAACCCAGACTTTGGATCACATTCACCTAAACACTTCTAGGTAACGTTTAATGTCTCCATCTTTTTTTTTTTTTTAATACTTCAGTACTCTGGAAATCCTAGATGCTTGTTTAACAAATCGATAGTTTGCCGCCTATCTTAGCTGGAAGAAATCAGGTCATCCTCGTGAAGTGCGATTCGGCTCACGTTTCCCTATTGCGCACATAACCTGGCCGGCGACACGATAAATAAGGTCCCGGGCGAGGTACAGGTCCGTGGAGGGGGTTGTTACTCCAAGTATTGAGCGAGACCACACAGCTGAGCGGTGTACAACTGTATACTACTGCCCCCTCCACCACAGCAACTTGTTGGAGCACCGGCTGCTTCTTCATCATCTGATAGCCTTAAAGTCTTCTCTCAACTTAGAGAACCATAATTAATATTTATCCAGGAGGCTCTGGTAGTTTGTAGATGAAAAGAGCAAAAATAATAGAATAAGAACTAGAAATTAAATAGTTACCGTATACAAGATATTTTTCCAGGGCCAATGAGATCTGGTTACAAATGTTAAAAAAAAAAATGCCAAAAAACATCATCTGATAAGTTGATATAAAAGTAAATTTTACATACGAAGCTTTAGAACATGGATAAGAATTTTGTTTTAAAATTTATAAGTTTGGAAAAGCAAAACTGGTAATTACTTTAAAAACTCATCAGGTAGCATCTCATGATATTAAGGCAAGGAAGTTAGAAGAGAGATGGGCGGGGCTGTAGTGTATGTATCTCGAAGATTCTGTTCATTAGGGCGTCACCAGCAGAAAAGTGTGGAACTACTCTTAAAATGATTCACTCACATGCAATATTCAATCATCCCAGAATCGGTAAAGAAGAAATAACCGAGGGATGCAGTGGAGGTCACGCTTCACTCATGGAGCTGCCGGAATCAGTATAAGGTAGAAGTGAAGACGGGGAGAAGAGAGATCATAATTAGCCGAAAAGAGCTATCTAACTCAATAAAAAAATAAGTTTTATTCTAATATTTTGTCACAAGGTCACAATAAAAATACAATAGAGATAATTTATATATTCCCCTTTGTAAATTTCGGGACTACTATATCTCCCCTCTCTTCAACATCAAAATACAATGATAATAAATTACCAAACTAGTCTCAAATTGCTTAAAAATTTTTAGTTATATTTACATTAAATTATTTGTAAGGTTATATTAAACTAGACAATTTAATTTAAGGAAGGTCAAAAATTGAAACAAACTAATCAAAAGCACTATATACCTAAAACTAGTAGATTTAGAAAAAATAAATAGAATGATTCAATGATGATGCTCTCTTTTCCAGAGTCATGAATCATTCATTAAAAAAAAAAGAGTTTTAATCATGTGGAGATCGCCCATTTCCAGTCACTACACAACCATAGACTATTTTTTATTTTTTTTCAACTATATATATATATATATATATATATATATATATATATATATATATATATATATATAATGTATGGATTCACAAGTGATCTCTTGCTCTTCATGATTCACTTATTTAGAAAAATGAACTCAGTGACTCGGCAAAAAAGTGATGACCGGGTTGATATTGATGATTGCTAGGACGAACTGCTTGTCTCAGTATAAAATATCATTGCGTAGAAACAGCGCGGCAGAAACATGTCCCTCAAGAAGGCCCGGGTAATGGACATGAACACGTGTGAATGATTGGGACATCTTGGCGGTAACAGGTAATCAGAAACTTTCAAGAAGCAGATGCAAGGAAAGAATATATGAGTAGGTCAGGCTGGTGGTATATAACCTTCTATAAATACAGCCGCAGGGACAAAGGAATAAAAGAACAGTTCCTCATAGTGAAAGCCTACGTGAAGTCGGAAAATATTCAATAAAAATACCCATAGAGAGAGCGAAATGCAACAACGTGTGACAGAAATTAAGATTAATCATTTATCATTCCATCAGTATGATCAATCTTTTTATCTATACATCATTATTAGTAGGAACTTATTTCAAATAAATGAATGAGTTTTTTTTTTAATGCAATTTAATTTCATTAAATAGACCTGTACCATCATTTACAAAAAGTCTAGATAACACAGAACGAGCGAATTGGTAAAAACAGGTCACGTCTGGAAAGGAACCTCCATAATTGATGAAAAACCCCACTGGAGAGGAATTCAGCTCTGGAATCTATTGCAAATGTTTAATTAAAATAAATGCATACTATGAACCCTTCCACTCCGTTCTAGTAATAGTTTGAACAGATACGCAACGCATTGTTTGGATGTAACCTTGATTTGATAATGAGCCACATCTTTTGTACCGATGTATTAGTTGATCAAGACACAGCAAGGTATGGACCAAAGTGCCTTGAGGATTGCCACGTATCATAACCACTCCGTAACGGTCTTCCAAACAGGCGGGTGGCACTACCAAAATGCCTTGCCAAGGGAACACCTCACCAGATTAAGCAATTAAGCATTTTTTATTTTTTTTAAGGTACTGATAATCATAGGGGCAGACTAATAATAAAAGAGACGGCGCGAGAGTATCATTGTGTCCCTCCTTTCCTCCTCTTTGATTTACAAATTTTTAAAAAGTAAAATAAAAATCAGTAACAAATAATCTAATAGAACGTAAACTAAATATGTAAACTAAAACCAATTAAGAAAACAGGAAAAGTATAATAGAAAGATTAAATTTTTAATAGATTCGAATTCTGTGTCAGCACGTCATTTGTTACTTCGTTTAAGCAGTTAACAATTCCAGGAAGAAATAGGGCCTGGAAAGGCTAGCAGAGTGGTAAGCTCAACTCAACGGGTCCAGTTCACTACTGATCCTTAACGAGACTTACGGAGGGCGTTCGCAGCCCCACGTCCTCTCAATCAAAAGGAGAAGTCTGCGCCGATGCTACTAATTAGCTAACATTTTAAAAGAATAACTGGAAACATGTGGAAACAGACAGATGAAAAGAAGTCTGTAGGAATTGAGTCAGTTAGATTCTGAGAAGGATGTTAAAATTCTGTAAGAATGATTGGGATATAGGATTCGTTGTTTTGTTTTTTAAATTAAAACAGGTCTCAAACAATGAATATTAAGATGTTACTGTAATAAGAGTATAGGAGGATTATATTAGTATATTCCTTCCGAGTAGTAGACCGAAATCTGGAAAGTCCGACTTTCTGGTATTTTCAATGTAGCAAGTTTATTATTATTGTGCTCCATTGGTACTTCAAGCAAAGGTGGACCCCCTCTCATGGGAAAGCACACAAGTAAGCTGCAGAGTTAATCCCCTTTCGGGTAGGTAGACTAACTCCGAATTAGTAATTGTATAATTCATGTAAAGCGGCATTGGTAATGAGAGTATAACACAGTCCTGGAAGGATCATAACATGCGTGTTAAAGAGGCGGGGAAAAGATAATGAATTTCTAAATTTATGATAAATTCAAAAAAATTTAAAGTAAAAATTGAGAGTTGGATATATCCTTTTTATTGAGTTTTATCAAATTTACGGCTTATAGACTCTAAAAGTTACTTAAATTGCCTCAAAATAATGACATTACATTTCTTTTAAGTCTCTAACATGGTTTCCAAAATTGAATTTATTGGATTAAATTCAAAACAAAATCGGAACTAAAAAGTGTTGTATTTGGTTGGATTCTGACAAAATATACAATTCAGACTTGAGAATGGATTTGAATTATTATAAAGGTTGTATCCCTTTGATAATAAAAAAATGTTACCTAACACTGAGGGCTCAACGCCAAAAATAAAAAATACAGCACAGAAACAATAAGTTGAAGTGTAAATAAATAAAATATATTGGAATAAATTTCACCATATATATTTATTGAATACTACTCTTCAAAATATAGTCCATTGTTTTAAACTACTTTCACCCATCTTTCTGCCAGTAATTGGATTTGATGACGGGACTCATTCCTTTGGTTTTGAGGGAAAGAACTCTTCACATCCAATTTTTACGACCTCGTAATTATCAAAAATCCGATCTTTTAAAAAATGAGCCATTGATCTAAACAAACCTGATGGTGCAATATCTGGGCTATACGCCAGAGGCAAGAGGCAAAACATTTATTCCTTGCAGTTCCGATAATTTTTCCTTGGTCAAACGAAAACGATGTGCAGGGGCATTGTCGTGTTGCAAAATGGCTTGGCTCCTGTTGACCAAAGCGGGGTACTTTACACTCAAAACTGCATAAACTCTTTTTTGCTGTTCAACGACCGATGGGCGATCTGATCTGGGTTATGCGGCAGTATTTCGATTAATAATTGACTCTCCTTCTATGGTACAAATTTCTTCGATGCTGACTCGAGTAAGCTTTAATTTAATAATTTTTTTTAGATATAGACATAAGGAAATAAGTGCAATTAGGCAAGAGACGAATTAGGTCCCTTTAGGTATAAGAAATTATAAGTAGCCATTTAAATAAAAATGTTATTATTTACAAACTTTATAAAAATAATTAGTATTATTTTTCAAAAGAATTGTAAGTAGCCACAGTTTTTTATTTAATTAATTAATTTATTTTTAGGATTAAGAGTCTAAAGTATAAAAAGATAATAATACACAAATAAAAAGAATTACAAGTTCCAAACAGCCTTTTTTTTAAGTCTAGGTTAAAAGTCTTGTTTATACATAAAAATAATGGTACAAAAATTTGCAAGAAGCAACACTATTTCTTTACAGATTAGATTTCATGAAGCTTTCTTGAATAATGATATAAACTATATTAAAGAAGACTAAAATTATAAACTTACTAAAAGCTAGTTTTTAAAGAACATTAGACTGATTGTTCTAAAAAAACAATCGGCTAAAGCGTATTTGGAACAATACTCAAATAGAAAAAATTAATAAAAGTTATAATTTATATCAATATTGTTGTTGTTGAGCGCCTACAAGAAAAATAAAAAATAATGTTTGCAACCTTACAGACAAATTAACCAACAAGTCACTGTAAATTATATAATACACATTCATAGCTAGCACATGCAGATTAATTTATAGACACACTTGATAAGCATGGATAAATAAACAATTAAAAGACTAAGTAGACAATTAGAATTAAATAAATTAAATTCAGGAGAGCATTAAACGAATTTTAGGTAGTTGTGATTCAAAGGCGCTTCGTTACCCAACAATGTATGTCATTACCGCCCTAATAAAAAAACATTCTTTCTGAAAACTTTCATACAACGTACGGAAGTCAAACTCAAATTGTAACGAATGAAATAATTTGAAAAATTAGCGTGATAATAAAGGCCGTGATAATGACAACAATACGTACCTTACTTCACGACGCATAAGCGTTGAGGTATCTCCGTAATTCAAGTCCGTTGTACCTTTGTTGAAATTTATGTTCTCACTGTTTTCTTTTTTTTCAAGGCTTTATTCCTGTAGTTTTGTTTTTGACTTGGTAATGACATCAAAGTGAGAGGACAAAAGTTTAAAAAGTACATAAACTACCTTCACTGTCAAAAAAACATAAAAAAAAAAAAAAAAAAAAAGATATGGTTCAGATTGCTTAAGTTATCCTTTATGAACAGAAATAAATTTCACTACCATTTAACGTACGAAAGAAAAATAAAATACATCTTTACTAGAAAACGAAAGGTTGGGCACTGCGTGGTAATAACATTTTAGTAGCTTAAGTAATTATAAAATCAAATTATTCTTTAATATTTTAATTTTTAATATTTTACTATGAAGAAAACAAATTTTTACCTTGTATCATTGGGAAAAAATATGGAAAAATAAAAAATTCAATCAGATTATTCAAAAGGTTATAGCTCTGATTTTGCTTTTAGTATTATTTTAGATTTACTGTCAAATACTAGCAATATGCTTTTATCATTAGATATAGAGGAACACTGAAATATACATGGAGGTAGATATTACATGATATTTCCATCAACTGTAAGCATTGCTACTGTATTTAAAATATCAACTAATTTTTTTTTTTTTTTTTCTGTGAAGAGAGTTATAATAGACGATGAAGAGGATCGTAGAAAACACGGGGTTCTTTCGTGACAAGGAGTCATGTTTAACACTAACATGTGACATAGGTCATCCATCTCCCTGATTCAACGTTTCTCACCGCTTTTTGTCCCTTCCTGGACATATTAATTACCCTTATCAACGACAATGGAGGATTTACAACGTTGGCAACTTTCCGTTATTAATGCATTTAAAAAAAAAAAAATGATTTGATCATATAAGACATTTTTCAAAATCAAAGATTTACGATAAACTTGGATATGGTATCATAGAAAAGCAATGTAACATAAGGATCGTGTAGGGTAGTTGTTCTTGTAAATATCGAACAATTTTTGGCCACAGGTAACTCTAGACAGATTAAACTAGTAAATATAGAAAAAAAAATACTCGACCTGTTACCATTGTTCTCCCTCGAAGGATGTTTTTCAACTGTCCCATTTTCAAAATTAAAATGAGAAGAAGGACTAGAAACATTTCAAAAGAACTCTCTGTGTAATGAGTTGGTAATGAGCAAGTCTTGAACTGGCTAGGGGCCTAACGAGGTGAGGTCTACAGTTTGAAATGTGCATTACGAATAAGTTGAAATATTCTCTAATTATCAATCACTTTTAATTATAAATCATGTATTCTTATCTTACAATATTATTTACATCACAGCAAGATTTTGTTAATATCTTTTCATAAAAAAGTTATATATAAAACTTATGGTAAAACTATGAAAACCAACAACAACTAAAATAATGAAAACCAACAAGCAGATCGATAGAACATGCAAATTTCTAAATGTTGTTATGCATGTTTTGTTTTTTTACTCATTGGTTGAATAGTTCAAGATTACTTTTTTCGTTAGATCTAATGGCCTCCATATTAAAAATTAAAAAATATGAGAAAATTGTAATAAACGTTTTATTGACCTTTCAACCTAAATTAAGGTTATTTTCAAATGTTATATAGGTGTGAATGTGTTCAAATTGACTTATTTTATTTTTACCTAACTTAAATTTTCCTTATTTTGGCAGAATATTTATTTATTCTGTTATTCAATCTACCTATCTATTTAATGTCAATTGTGATGTATATATTTTCAAATTATTTATATCTTTCTATATTTATATTTAATTTTATAATTTTTTTATTATTATTTTTTCATTTTATATATATGGTATGAATGGAAACTTCATAAGCCCTAATACTTTTTCCTCTTGATTGCGGCAGATTATAATGTATCGTTATTCAATAAAGATGCCATTAAATTTTACAAAAAAATACTTTATTATATAACCAAAAATTATTACAACCAATAGGTAATGTTAATTCAACATTTTATATAACTGATGTGTGCCGCCAGTGACTGAATTATTTTAATATATAATATGTATTTATATATAAATCAGTTTCAAGTTACAATAATTACAAATCGGCATAACACACATATATTATAAATTATTACTCGAAGAAACTTAGCTAGTAATCCTAATTATTTGACTTAAGTTTCAATCCGCACTGTAAAGACCGGTGACCTTAGCTTTCAAACTAAACCTTAATAGCATCCCTAATGTATCCCTTTAAAAATTCGGTAACCCTGAAATTCTATTGATTTCAAGAAAAAATAATCGGATACGTAAACAGAACAGTACAATAAATGTTAAATCTCATAGAATACTAAAATATAGAAGAGAATCCATATTTCCATGAATACCCAACATTGCTATCTTTTACAGCGTAGGATGGATAGGAATTGGATCAAGGATCTTCTAGATGAGAGATCTCCCAATTCTTTCTTATAATTCAGAATGATTTTGATAATTATTTTTTGTTTACTCATAAAAATTTTGGAATGAGAATATAAATAAACTATGCCCTCAATTTCCTGAAATATTTACGACTAACGGGTTGTAAAATAACAGGTTGGACCTTATTGAAAACGAATAAAGTTCCATCAAATAATAAATTGTAAGACAACCTCGAAATAGATAAATTCGTTTAATTAAAAAACAAAATTTGGTGTTTATAGCTTAGTTCGCTGAAGTTTTGAGTTTCGTTTTTTTTTTTTCTATACAAAAGGAAATTAATTTTCAAAATATTTTAATAAATTTATAAGTAAATATTTTTATTGATTCTGGTATTAATACAACATGTAACTATTCATAATAGACTGATAAAAAATAAATAAAACGAACGAATAAAAATACTAAAAAAAAAAAAGTGTAAAATAAGTACATACTAATTATAAAAATAAATAATACCATAATAACTAAATAATTTAGATAACGATAATTAAATAATCTCGTAACATAAGGTTTATGCCAGACCAAATCAGTCTTCTTATAACTTTCTACAATTATGTCTAATTTTTCTAATAATGAATTTGGTTATAATTATCTTCTCAAGACAACACAAAGTTTATGAGTGATTTTTATATTTTCATGCGTCATTTTGTATGCATTAAAATGTGGAATGATGGAACTATAAATAAACAATCCCCAAGTCCTCCAATATATTTTTTACTTATGAAATTCAGATTTTTATGTTTTTGGTTTCCTCCACATTGCAGGCCTTCTTCAGGGCTTCAAAGAAACACAAGCAGTGACGATAAAAATAACAGAAGTATAGAAAATTAAGGATATAAATGGTAGAAAAAATAAAATAATAATAAATGAATAGCATTGATAAAAAAGAAATGAAGAATTAATATCTATACACTAAACACTGAAAATACACTCATACAAAATAATGGAATATAGAAAAACCAAGTAGAGCAAAAAAAAAATAAAACAATAAAAAAGTCAGATAAGCATGTATAGACAAGAAATACATCGGATTAAAAGTAACATATAAGACAAAGGGGTGATTAAATGCCGATTTGTAATGAAAATATGTAACATGTAAATTAAATTCACAACAACGGTAAACATAAAATAATAAATGGCATTAATAAATAAATAATATTTTTATTTATTCTATTAATATGAAAAAATCTGGTGCGGTGCGCGCATCACACAACTTTCCCTTACCGCCCTATAATAATTATCTTTTTAATATAATTCTAAAGAGTTCACATAAACAATACTTGAAATAAACTCAGCAGCATTCAATTCTTCTCCCACTTAAGTATAATAAAATAGTTTTTAAAACAATTTTAGTACAACAATTCTGTACACTACCTCTATATCTTAACTTTGTCAAGTTGCAAATATATATGTTAAAAGTTTCTGATTTAGTTTCTATGGAAACATTTTCTTTCCATTAAATAATGCGAAAGTAGAAATTATTAAGTTAATTTCCGTTTTTGTATTCTTAAATTACTTTGTTACAGAGCGTATTGTTTGCAACTGATTGGCGGATTGGTGGGAGGAGGTTCGGTCGCTTCTATCTCCTTTCGGATGCGCTTGTTTATCCATCTATTTTATGCTCCTCATAAAATACACTGTATCTTTGCTAATACTTGTCCGATTTTGATAATTTTTTTTTTTTAGATACTTTAATAACCTTCCATATAATTCTGTACATAATTTACTATAAATTGCATATTTTTTAAGCCATGCGAAAATAAAATATTCTTTTCTTCATAACTTTTTTTCCTGCATTTTCTCGGTGATTTACTACATAAATGAAAAGTTAAAGGCCTTTATGAACAATAATTTTGGCAAGTTTCATCAAAATCGTTAGAGCCGTTTTTGAGAAAAATATAAAAAAGTGTAAAATCCATGATATGATAGCTATTTCCGGTTAGTCCGATGCGCTGTATCTTTGCTATTATTGGTCCGATTTTGATGATTCTTTTATTGTTTTTTTAGATAATTTAATTATCTTTCATACAAGTCTATAGATGATTTACCATAAATTGCACGCTTTTGAATTTATGCGTAAATAAAATATTCTTTTCATCATAACTTTTTTCCCTGCAATTCCTCGGTGATATACCATATGTATGAAAAGTTAAAGGCCTTTATGAAGAATAATTTAGGCAAGTTTAATCAAAATCGTTAGAGCCGTTTTCGAGAAAATTGTAAAAATTTGTAAAATCGATGATATAAAGTGGCACTTCCGGTTAGTCGATTTTGACGAAAATGTTGCTGTAACATCACATGCATGTGCTAACCTTAAAGATGTAATTTCAGTATCGTACAGCTTTCCGTTTTTGAGCTAGACTGATCACATACACACAGACACACAGACCATTTTGCGAGACTTGGTCATTTGGACTCAGGGGACCTTAAAACATGTATTTCCATTGAAAACTCGAATTCGAAAATTTTCACGATCGCAATACTTCCCCTTACTATATACTTCGTATATAGGTAAGGGAAAGTAAAAATATAGATACGTAAAAATATTACTTTCCCTTACCTATATACGAAGTATATAGTAAGGGGAAATCGTGAAAATTTTCGAATTCGAGTTTTCGACGGAAATACACGTTTTAAAGTCCCCTGAGTCCAAATGACCAAGTCTCGCAAAATGGTCTGTGTGTGTGGGGGGTGTGTGTATGTGAACAGTCTAGCTCTAAAACGAAAAGTTTTACGATACTGAAATTACGTATTTAAGGTTGGCACATGCATGTGATGTTACAGCAACATTTTCGTCAAAATCGACTAACCGGAAGTGCCACTTTATATAATCGATTTTACACTTTTTTATAATTTTCTCGAAAACGGCTCTAACGATTTTCATGAAACTTGCCTAAATTATTCTACATAAAGATCTTTAACTTTTAATATATGTAGTAAATCACCGAGGAATTGCAGGGAAAAAAGTTATGATGAAAAGAATACTTTATTTGCGCATAGCTTAAAAAGTATACATTTTACGGTAAATTATGTGTAGAATTGTATGAAAGATAATTAAATTATCTAAAAAACAATAAAATAATCATCAAAATCAGACCAGTATTAGGAAAGATACAGCGCATCGGACTAATTAGCTATTATGTCATGGATTTTACACTTTTTATATTTTGCTCGAAAATGGCTGTCACGATTTTGATGAAACTTGCCTAAATTATTCTTCATAAAGGCCTTTAACTTTTCATTTAGGTTGTAAATCACCGAAAAAATTATGATGAAAAGAATATTTTATTTGTGCATAGCTTAAAAAACATGCATTAATTTATGTATAGAATTGTATGAAAGGTAATTAAATTATCTAAAAAACAAAAATATAATCATCAAAATCGGTAGGGTATTAGCAAAGATACAGCGCATTGGATTAACAGGAAGTGGAAATTATATCGTGGATTTTATAATTTTCTCGTAAACGGTTCAAAGGATTTTGATGAAACTTGCCTAATGTCTTCTCCTTACAGCTTCTCCTTTAACTTTTCATTTATGCAGTACATCACCGAAGAAATGCAGCGAAAAAAGTTATGATGAAAAGAATATTTGATTTGCGCATAGCTTAAAAAATATGCATTTTACGGTAAATTGTGTGTAGAGTTGTATGAAAGGTAATTAAATTATCTAAAAAACAATAAAAGAATCATCAAAATCGGACCAGTATTAACAAAGATACAGCGTGTTTTATGAGGTTCACAAGACCCTAGATGGATAACCGAGCGCATCTGAAAGGAGACGGATGCGACCGAACCTTCTCCCACCAATCTGTTATAAACAATATACTCTGTAATAAAGTATAAAACTAAACCGAAACTATTAAAATATATTTGCAACTTGCCGAAGTTAAAATATATAGGTAGTGTATAGAATCGTTGTACTAAAATTGTTTAAAAAACTATTTTATTGTACATAAGTGGAAGAAGATGTGAAGAAGTGAATGCTGCTGAGTTTATTTCAAGCATTTTTTATGTGAACTTTTTAAAATTATATTAAAAAGATAATTATTATAGGACAGTAAGGGAAAGTTTTCACCGCACCAGATTTTATTTTTTATGCAATAATAATAAAATAAATAAAAATCCAATATAATATTATATAAATCCCATTCAATTTACGGAAGTTTAACATCACTAAATTATAATGTTTTTTTGAGAACAAACACAACTTCCCTTAAATTTATTTTTATTTTTATAATATTAACATTTTTATTCCAATCAAACCGATGTTTCGAAATCTTCTTTCATCCTCTGTTTTTGTTTTGTTTTTAATTTTTCTCTAAAATTTAACAATAACTCTCTACACTATTTTTCAATTATGAATGCGCAATTTTAAATAATTATTTCAAAAACTAATTTTTTTAATCTAAAATTTGCTGTTATTTTCATATTTATAATCGTTGGTAGTAGTTTTCAAAGTCTGTTTTGTCCATAAATAATTATTTCGTCTATTAAACAAATACAAAAATATTATACTGTTTTCTGTGTTAATCTTGACCACATTCTCCTCATATTTCACATAGGTACTTCAAATCTGATAAAAACACAGCTATTTATTTGTATACGTATCACGTCTTTATGTCATCCATGTAAAAATCAGAAGAGAATCGTATTTAGGTCTATAAAAAAAATGAAATTCTAGGGGTTGAAATTGAAGGAGGGAAGGGGGAAGAATAGGGGGTGGTTACATAGAATGAGGCCTGCGCTGGCGGTAATGGCTTCTGTGACGTTGAGCCCTGACCTTTTCTCGTTATCTCAGTAGCAGTTACTGATTTGGATAAACTTCCTTCCCCTTGTTTAGTTTCCCACGAATAATCTTGAAACTCAACTCTTTCCAATAGTCTTTTCCAAAACGCATGTAATTTTCTTCAGCAAGTACCGTTGAAACGCAAAGCTAAGACATGAATGGATTTTGATTTTTTCGTGAAGATTATTGATGTGAATAATAAAAAGGCTCCGAAGGTTCGATGCCGATACCACCAATAGCCATCTTCACTTCCCTCCGTCAAAACCGGTCCACTGGTCCACACCTCATAGGCATGAATATGGTTTAAAAACCGTCGGTTAAAGTAGATGGTCAGTATACGAGTATATTTGATTCAGTTTAGACATGCAAAACACCATTGGAAATTTTGATTTTCGAGAACTTTTTTTTTAATCTTTTTTTTTCTTGCTACAATACGAAGCTTTCCTTCCTTTTCTACTGCGGAAGTAATTTTTTTGTGATTTTATTAGTGAATATTGAAAGAAATTTAAACATTTGCCCCTATCTTGCATTCATCTGAGTGAACATCTACACAATGACAAATTAACCATTTTCCATCTATGCACGCCTGAGTAGCTTCACAAAAAACAAAGATGAATATATACGTAGAGATATTATGAAGTACTACGAAACTATGTAATAAAAAAGATTCTATGAAGAGTTGAAGTGGCTTTAACCCTCCTACCGTCGAAAGTACTTCCTGGCATCCTTCTTCTACCAAGTCATTCAATCTCGCCGTCCATCATACATCTTCGACTTCCTTCAATTCAAATCCTCTGTTTATTCCCGCCATACTCGTTCCCGGTCTTCAGATTTATATATAACGGCCCACCGATCCGCAGGTTTTGACAGATCTTTTCTTATCCGATCCTCATCCTTATGGAATTCCATTCCTTCTTCCATCCGTTGCGCCAGTACTCTTCCCACCTTTAAATCCCGTCTATTCAGTCACTTCACGTCCATGCAGTTCCAAAAGATTTGTAAATAGGTACTCCTTATTTTCAACAAAAATTTGCACATAATTATGTATTAATACATTTGCTTTGGTTATTATTATAAATTCGTTCTCTTTAACTGTATTTATTTTTAATGTATTAATGTCATTACGATTTATTATAATTTCATATATTTTTTTTCTTATTTGTTTTCTTATTTGCTCATTATCTTATTATTTTTCGTTCTACTCTAAGGCTATGAAACTCTAATTATTTTACCTGCAATATTTTCCTAAAGGGATATGTCCCGGAATTAATAAAGAATTTATTATTATTATTAAAAAAAACACCAGTCTTGCCTGTATTGGTTTTTTTCAGCTCCAGGGAGTGACCATCAATAAAAATATTCATACAATCTTCTTACGCTTTCACATTCTGGAAGTGGCTGAAGAGGTAAGAGAATAGAACAAAGGAGACCACATGTTTTCTGCTTCCTACTTGTATCGCCTGATCACCTCTTAGCACAAAATTTCCCTTTGTGAGGGTACATAGGCGGACATTTCATAAATGGGCTTGAGAGTGACCAAATACAGCGTGACAGAGGCAAAAAACGATGTGGAGGTTGGTATGTTCCATCTAAAATTCAAATTATGTTTAAGCCATCGAAAGAATGCTGAAAAAAATGGTAGAATCTTTTTTAGGTTTACTACTTAGTAAACTGGTGCCGTTGACTTATTAAGTCCGCAGTCTCCTCTTTATGATAAGGCTAGGGAGTAACAAAACTACCATTATGTATTTTTTAACTGAGAAATTGAGAAGGAAATGCTAGCCTCGAGGGGGATTATAACAGAAAAAAAAATCATCCTGATTCAGATGATTGATCATTTTTAAAAGCTCTGTGACTGAAATAGCATCTATATTGAAGAACGACCCTTATGTGCAGAAAAAATAGGCAAACAAGGCCAGCTAAAGTACCTAAATTATTAATAGTACGTCTGATAATACGTCCTAATAACAAGTCCAAGCGAAATTGAATATCAGAACTATTTCTGCGCAATTTTAGCCGGAGAGTACCTGAATCTGACGTTTCGTCAAGCCTCTACAAAGAAAGTCAGTGCTGTTTAGACAATCCCTTGTTACTGTAGATTGAATGTACACTTTTATTTCGCCAATCTCATTGTAATCATTTCTTGAATAACCACTTTTGTTTATCTAAAAATATACTTTCCCTGTATATATGTCAAAGTAAATAAACAACTAAATATATCTATATCTATCTATCTATCTATCTATATATATATATATATATATATAAATTTTTTTTTTCGGTTGGCACTATAGACCATGGAGATCTTTGGCCACGCGATGTGGTATTCATACAGACATGTCATGTATTGCTTGCGGGAGAACATACAGTCTGGAGGGGATCACCCAACCTCAGTTGCTACGACCCATGGTTTCTAGGGTGCAGCGGCAGGCTATTCGTAGCTCCATAACTGGTCCCCTCGGGACCAATTCGGCAGTGTCCTTCCCACCGACCCATTCGGGTTCAAGGAAAGTGACTAACCGGTCAAGATCCACGGATTATGGCTGTTCGGAGTCATATATATATATATATATATATAGAGAGAGAGAGAGAGGGAGGGAGTAATAAATATGCCCGAATATCGTCCTCCCAAGCCAATTCGAAATTTTAAATATTAAATTAAAGTTAAAAACTCCCAAAAAATTCACACAAGCATTTCAGTTCTGTAAGAATAAATTTTGGAATAGTTATTAATCAGAACTAAATAATGCTCCCGCCGATTAAATAAAAACAATATTAACCTAAGTGTGAGGATTTTAAAAGAGTGGTGCTAACTTCGTTCCCAATTAAATTCACAATTTACTATTTATTTGAAATCAGTGACATTTGTATAAAGGTAAATAACTCCGCAAAACAAAATTTGTTTATATTAAAATACTTGAAACGTTTTGATAATTGATTATGTTATTAAAAATTTTGACTGATTATCCATCCAAACAAAAGTCACAAACGAATTTCTGAACTTTTAGTAAGCATCATTTGGAATATGTCGTGCATTTATTATATATTATTAGTAGTAGATTATGACCTTGTACCATTGACTACAAATCATTAAAATATATATTTTTTCTATAATTTTTTAATATTCAAATTTTCATCAGTGTGTGAAGGATTAATGGTGCTATCAGGTTAGACTCTTTTCGTTGTCATATTTTAAAAAATGGCTAATAAAAAAATATAAAAGTAAATTGTGATCCAAAGTACAATCATAAAAGTACAACCCTATATACACGATTTTGACAAAATGGTAAAAATATTACGTATATAAATGCAATATGGAAACTGTTCTTAATAGATCACAACTCTGGTTAGTGGGTCTCCGGGAAAGCTGTTCAACATTTAAAAATGGAGGGATGCATGTAGAAAAAAAAAACGTCGCGACCGCTGATGGTATAGCGGTCCTCAGAAGCAAACAAGAGGGCACAGAGAAACTGGATGAGAGTCTGATAAGAGAAGCAGAGCAAAATAGGACAAAATATTCTAGACAGTAGACTGAAAAATCCATCCGAATTATATGAATGGCTGGAAGATAATTATCGAAAGTAGAGAGTTTCAAACTGCAAATCGACTCCACAATTACTTACGTAAATAACAGAGATAGACCAATGTATGACAAACGTCGATAGAATTTTTTTCTCTCCTTCAAGAGTACTGAAATTCTGGGATAAGTAGCTAGAAAAAAAAAACTACAAAGCATGCTACTCTTACTTACAAAACCATGAATTCCACATTAATTGCCAAAAGATTACGTGTGAGACCAAAGACCAGATGTTAGATAAAATTAACAAAGATACTACATGAAGTAAACTGGTAATTAATAGCCCTTGATAGACAGAAGTAGCAGAGGCTAGTTAAGACGGGCGATCGACAAGGCAGGTACAGTAAAATATTTATAAAATATATAATACATGGACACGTGTACATATAAGTATATAATATTTATTTATGACACAATGCTTATTTAAGTCAACTTAATATGCTCAAATATCAATGCTTTGCCATTGAGGAAGAAACAATTAAATAAGCTACAAAAATACTGCAGAACAAATTTAGAAAAACAATGCGCAAAACAAAAACATAATTTCCGTATAAGTGTTGTTGACAGGTGCGCTTATACAATAATGTCATTCTTCTACCACCCACATTGGCAGTTGTCGCAAGCCATGCTCAACCCACCCACACGTCCCACTCGCTCGTCAACAGCAAAGCAGATTACATGATTTAACGAAACAATATTTTCAGAAAACAAGCCGCAGAATACTTTCATCGATTTTTTTTGTTTGTTGTACTGATATCTGAGGAGGTCTTTTCGAAAGCACTGTTTACTACATCAGATATAGATAAATAAATTACTGTGCTTGTTATAGAACGAAACTCAGTCCAGCTATCGTTTAAAAGATTATAACTTAAAGCCCATAACTAATTTTGTATTAATTTTGAGTTTCAGTTTGGAAACCCCACTCGAAAGATTATGATTGAACTGAATACATGCAGTCAATGGGTCTCACTCAACTATTCCGTTTATGGATTAACCATGAGCCAAAATAAATAATTTCTAATGAATATTGCTCTGCTGTTGTCACTCTCATCTTGTACTCCCTCGTCCCTTCTTAGTCTTCTAAACCAGGTACCTCCAAACTTTTACTCTAAGGGCTACACTCAGAGACTTAGCTAGGGCAGGTCGTCCCGGGCACCACTTAAAGAGGGGAGCTGAAATGCCAAAAATCATTTTTAATGATTTATTTATTTTTCTTCTTTTTTATGCTCCGAAAACAGAATTTATTTTAGTGGATATGAGTCGAACATAAGTTTAAATTAGTAACCATGGAATAATGTATATAAAAAGCAGATCCTTTACTTTCGATGCCAAATATTTTTGGTATCGATACCACTGATTTAATATTCCTTTCGATATCTTAGTAGCATCGAGTATTTGATTCAAGTGTACGAATAAGTGACTGTTTTGATACTTTGTCAGTATCGTATTTCCCTGGAAGCAGATTACCTGGAATTGTGGCAGGATTTTTGACAGATGGGGGAAGGAGAAAACTTAATTTTATTGAATGAAGTAAGGTCGAGACTATCAAAAAACAAAAACAATTTTTTTTTATTTTACCTAAACTCGAAATTTGCCGCCCTCTAATTTCTGCAGCTAGGGGCAAGTGCCCCTTTTGCCTCCCCTAGTTCCAGCCCTGGGGGGAGCGGAGGGGAGGGGTGGCAATCTTGAAGTTTGCTTCGGCCGACAGTTGACCTAGCTACACAACTGGCCAAACAGACTTCTCCACAAAATCGTAAGGGACAATTCATCGTATCAACAAAGCCATATCATTAATTGCAGTTAAAAATGTTCAATTTTATTCTTTATTACTTCTTAATTGATAGTTAAATACAAACGTTTGATTCCATTTCGTATTATTTAAGACTCGTTTAATGGTGACAGCATTCTGTCGTGGTAGTCCGGTCTCGAAAGTGATATAGTGTGGCAATGAGGCAATATGCTTAGCTAGACGCCGACAGTAAACTTTGCGACAGTAGGAAAAATGGCGGAAGTAGAACAGTTTACTGAACATAGGCAATTTGTAGGTCACCATAAAAACCGAATTATATAGTTTTTATTCCTCCTCAAAAAATAAATAACGCACAAAATGTTGGATATAATCAATTTCAAGTTCAAAAATAACTGAAAAAGTAAGCTAGTAA